>QYRS01000007.1:0-1200000 GCA_006503535.1 Arthrinium phaeospermum | reverse complement strand
TCGATACCATGCGCGTCAACCCATGGGCGGGCTTCTACCTCCGACAGATCACCAGCTTCGGAGAAGCCACACTTGGCACCACCAAGCTTTGGTTGAACAACCCCAACCGTCCAGGATCGCTCGTGGACAGGGGCAAGTTTCGCATCTGGCGCGATATGTTGTTCCAGAACGTGCGGCGTGTGCTGACGCCCGATTCAGGGGGCGAGCTTGTATGATTACACCTCCGTCGTGGCTAGATGCCACGATCGAGTTTCCCGGCCACGGCTTTGCCTCAATGCAAGGGGCCAAATCATAGTGGTCTGCAGATCCGATCTTGGGAAGGTTATGGTGACGTGGACACTCCAGTGTGACAGACTGGGGTTTTCAGTCTCAAATGATGGCTTGAGGCACATATCAGATGCCACCAAGGACTGATGTTGACACCAAGAGGTGGTATTCATACCTCCAATTACACGTTGCTGAATGGGTTGGGCATGTCCTCCATTGGAACATGCTTCCAGTTCCGCTTACCAAGGGTCTTCTGCCTTGATTCCACGATTACCATCAAGCATGAGATGGCTCAGCGGTCCCGACACTTTCGTACGGCGGTTCGACTGCTAACTTCGACAGAACAGAGTCATGTACACTGGCGACGAGAAGACGTTCGTCTCTGCTTGCCAGTACCGCTACACTGGGTCGCCGCCGTTCGAATCGCCGCTCAAGCGCCCTAGCGCCGATGACGAAGCCCGGGGCGGCTGTTGTGGAGCCGACCAACTGTGAAATACATATCGCCGCCAAGCTATGCCGCCTTGTTGCTAGTTTTAGGGTGGTTTATTTTGAAAGACTATACTCGATAATTGAACCTTAGTTTCGGGTCTGTGTGGTATATCACCCTGTAACGAATTCGAGCGGGAGTTCGATCTTTCCATGACATCTAACTGTAGTTCTTATAAATAAGAACTTTTATTCAAGTGATAGCTTCATACTTCTCCCTTGATCTCTCCCCAATCACTCCATGTGTCTAACTTTCTTGCTTTCAGTGTACATAACTAACTCCCACCCTCCACCTTCGTTCCTGTTCGCTTCTTCCTGGACTCGTTACAAGGCTTCGTAGGCTTGGTATCCATCATCGCCCGTTGTAATAGTCGGTCCTGTACAGAAGATGTGTCGTATATATACTGTTCGACCATGGAGCTCTTCGTCTTCCTTCGCTAACTATTAGTTGGATTCTGGATTGTAGCAGAATCAAATGAGAGTGATGGCTTACTTGCTAGAAGAAGCTGACGATGCGATTACTGTGTTCTTCTTATCCATACTCCGGATTTTGGATGTGACTCGCACAACTCAGGATAATTTAGTCGAAGTGAGTCAAAACTTTGCTAGTCTGTGATTTTCAAAGTGCCGAAGTGAGTACAGAAAGATACAGAAATCACTGATGGTTTTATAGCTAGCTACGGCCCCATGATACTGACTTCATATGAATGCCTTTGGGCGGTTTTTGTATTGGTAAACTATGAGAAGTCATCGACGACTTGGATAGGTTTGGTCTATCAAGATCGGAAGATCGCAGTTCTGGTAGGGCCTGACTCTGACATCTGAGATTGAACCAATGACCTTAACCCCCTACTAGACTCGGCACATGGAGGGCTACCTTGTTTATGTACGCTATTCCCGAAGGAAAACATCCTGCTTACTCATTCGTACGTTCTCATCAGGTCTGGGTTGAGCCTATCAACGGTCGGCTTGTAGCGGGGAAACCTGTTCACCAGCCGATTTCTCCTATTGGTAGGCGCTGATGCCCTCGAGATTAAACCAATCATGTCGATGCAATTTCGCTGACGTCGGTCGGCTCCCTCCTTTACTTCTTTGCGCTGCCATGGCTTGAGCTACCTGAACTCCGTCTTCAACCCCCTAGCCACATTACAATGCCATCACCAATTTGAGGAGTCAACACTACCATCACGGTGCAATCACAGCAGAGAGTTTCGTAGCAAGATGGAACTCTGCAAAAGTTTGTGAGTGACCTTCCTTTCAAATTGCGACTGAACAAGGAGCTGATACGTACCTCCTCGTAGCCTCAGGCAATTTCGGGCGCCTGCTACGGAAAACCCGCACCCAACATCAGAGAGGAAGGATCGAAAAATGTCTGAACACCACGATTGTCCATCCCACATCGATTCTATCAACATCCGCCAAACCGCTGGTGGTCCTGGAGAGGGCACATCCACAGGCCACGCTACAGTAGCAACCATCAACCGCATAAACAACTCCACCACAGGCGAAGATGCGAGGCTCTCACATCCATTGAGGCTGTCCTACGTTCAGTCATCTAGCCAAAAGAACGCAGTGTTCATCCCAGCGGACAGGATTGATGCGCTGATATGTCCACCCAACGTCCGCCGGCACTTAGTGTTGTCCACTATCCTTGATAGTGCGGCGATCGACAAGTGTGTGTCGCACATATGTGGCCCCAAACACTCTCGCACAAATCGGAGGAAGATTTTTGCAATACTCGCATTGGTTGAGATGGAAACCGAAATCGCCGGCTTCATTGCAGCCGATATTTGCGACCATGATCTTCCACTTGAGCTCCGGTACCACTCGCACGGCTCACTTTCTTCACAATCATTGGTTCTGAAGCGGACTGGTTACCAGCCTGGGTTCATCGAGAATTGGAAAAGCTTAACCAAGAAGCTCTTCGATCGTTATCAGTGGGTTGTCAACTCACCTTGCCTGCTAATCGGTGAGGGTCAGAAGGTCTTACACTACGACCTAGCCCAACAGACAATACTACCATTCACAGAAGGGAGAGAGTCACAAGGAAGTCGGAAAGGCGGCTTCAGCTCCGTTTTCCGAGTCGAAATACACCCTGCTCATCACAACTTTAAAGAGGTAGCTCAAGTCCCCGTTGTCTTTCTTAAACGTAGGTTGCCATCGTGTTATCCGGACTATTCTGCTAATAAATGGCTTGAGTAGTATGTTTATGGGACCAATACCTTTGCAGTTAAGAGGCTGCTCGACAACGACGAAGCTGCTTTCCATCGCGAAGTGCAAGTTTTGATGCACTTCAGCAGTAGGAAAAGTGGATATCTCATTAACCTTCTTGCTACCTTTACTCACCAGGGCCGCCACCACTTGGTGTTCCCTTGGGCGGAGGAGGATCTTCGTTCGTTCTGGAAGCGGATGCCAGAGCCACCGCGATGCACGCCCTGGCTATCGGAGCAGATATATAGGCTTGCAACAGGCCTACAGCAGATACATCACCCCACCTTCAACGATAAACCATCTGAGGATCTAGTATATGGAAGCCATGGCGACCTCAAGCCCGAGAACATTCTTTGTTTTAGTGACTTTCCAACACCAGAACATCTCCCAATGCTGAAGATAAGCGACTTCGGTTCCTCAAGCTTTCACAGTACGGTTTCCCAGTCCAATGTCAGCACAAATGAGATTGGGAGAACACTTACCTATTGTTCTCCTGAATACGACTTGCTCTCTTCCAATACTACCCGCGAGTTCGATATGTGGAGCTTTGGCTGTATGTCTTTGGAGTTCGCCACCTGGTCGGTATGTGGTCACCAAGGCGTCACTGACTTCAAGCGCCATCGCCTAAAGTCTGGTGGTACGGTCGATACGGACACACATGAGGACAATTTCTTCACCATTAGTCGAGACCAGAATGCTCATTTGGTAGCACAACTCAAACCTGGAGTTGCGCAGGTAAGAACTTCCTGTTTATTTCAGAACTTGGCTTACAAAAAACTTAGTGGTTCGAACATCTGCGTGGTGTTCAGCCTCCAAATGATCAGTACACACTCGATCTTCTGGACCTAATTGAGAAAAGGCTTTTGGTTGTCAACCCAAGACTACGAGCAAACATCAATGAGGTACTGGAAGAGCTGGACAGACTTGAACACAAAGGGGCCCTCGACATGGAATACTTTCGTCGAAGGCCTATCGAGGCATACATGTTACCATCTTGCGACCACGCAAAGGACTTGTCCCGGCCTTTTGATCATGAAGAAGAGGCCCCCGATGACCTTGTCAAGTCGGCACCCCCCATTGTAAATCGAAAACGTGTATTGCGTGGAGCGGATACCAGTCAACCTTCGGGGAAGCGACTTCAAACAGAACATACCATTGTCTACGGTTGCCCCTATCGCAAACGCGACCCGCTTACATTCAACGTTAGGGACTTTTCTGGCTGTGCACTCACCCAGTTTCCATCTATTCCAATGGTGAAGTAAGTGCAGTTCGGGTTTCACACCGTTTACCAATCCATCGAAATTAACTGGAACTGACACAATTATAGGCGTCACGTAATGAATGTCCATCAAGATGCCACCACTTCTGGGAATGATTCAAATAAATGTGAGCGGCTTCGTAGCCGACAAGCCAACTACAAAGTGCTTGACTGGAACTCGTTGTGGAAAGTTTTGTTTCCCGAGGATATCGATATCCCCCCTGGAGGTAAAGCTCCCACCCCCGTGTACTACATGATCACATGACGTATGGTCGCTAACTAAACCCTCTTTAGACTACGAGCCAGTGGTCGAACACCATCAGGTGAACAAAGCTTTCAGGGATCGAGCTTGTCAAGGCAAGGATATGATTTTACGGAAGTTGAATGACATTCAAGCCTGCACCACTACTTTGGACCTTGCAGCGCATGCCGATGGTATATGGGATTATTTCCAGTCTTACACCCAAGACCAGATTCGCTGCAGCAGCGCTTATAGTCCACCAAATAGTGCGAAGGGCCACGCGAGTTCAGAAACGATGAGTAGCCGAAAAGGCAACCGTACGATGCCGGCTGGGACCTCGCGGCAGCAACTAAGCGACACCTCGAGTGAGAGTTTGCGAAGACTTGCTCCTTGGCCTACCGACACATCATCGTCGGTTCAAGCCTCTGGTTCCTCTCTCCCCGGGGTGGGTTCGGTACCCTCTCTTATCTCAGGTGGATCTTCAAGTACCGCCACGTTATCCAGTCTCCCAGTGACAACATCGGACTGCATATGGGGTGAGTCCATGCCTGACCTTTGCAGCTTGGAACGCCCAAAGCCGGATGATGAGTCTCTGGATCCAGAATTCAGCTTATATGATTGGACTACAAACCTTGGTGATTTCGACTTCAACTTAGGTTTTGATACTCATGTCACCTCGGACAACGTTACTGGATTAGATGATCAAGACACGAGTTGACCCAGGAGTTGCTTGGAGATCCCAGAGGATAATAATTGGATAGAGGACCAGAGGCAGAAGGATCTTGGCTATTGTTCTACTGAGCGGGGACAAATGTGCCGCCAACAGGGATCCTGCTAGTTACTTCACATACGTCTGGCAAGAAGAGGACTGCAATATGTTCAGCACGCACGACAACTCAATTGACTGTGATTCACGAAAAAATGGGAAAGGGGGGAACAGACCCTCCCTGCTATATAAAGCACACTGAAAACAGTATATGTTATACAATTGAAACCTTAGTGACACTTGGAATCAAGCCTAACACTACCTCCAGCCTAGCATGCATTTGTGTTTCCACTCGGTTACGCTGACCACCTAAGTGAGGATGATGTCGGCGCTGCGGCTGAGTCTTATCTTGATAAAAGACGCCACCTGTCACGTGCAGCATCACTGTTGCCTTCTCGTGCACTTGCATTCACGCTGCTGCTGCCTTCTCTCCTGTAAGATACCCCGCATACTGTTTCTGGCGTGATTCTCACCTTGATCGTGAATCATACAAACACAACCATGAGCAGACCGAGTCTTTTGGCGCTCCCAGGTGAGCTCCAGAACCAAATCTTCCTCCAGCACTGCGACGGCGTGGACCGTCTACTGCTCCGCCTCACAGGGGCCCGTCTACGACAAACGATTCCCCCACCAACAGGAAAGGAGCTTCTCGCAGCCGAGTCTCTCAACCTCTTCGTCATGCAGAAAGACCTTTTCGTCTGTTCTGTCTGCGCCAACCTCCAACGCCGAAGCAACTTCGACGACGACATGACCACCCAACGCAAAGCGAGAGGCGGCTATGACGTCGCGGACCGGTTCTGCCTGGCCTGCGGCATCAAAGAGTATACAGTCGTCCTCGACGATGGGACCACCGAGACCACGACGCGCTACACGCCGGGGACCCGGATTCTGGTGGCCGGCGTCTCCCACGTCCTCTGCCCGGGGTGTCGCGGGTTTTGCGAGCCCGGGGGTGCAACATTGCGCCGGGACCATGGGGTTTGGGCGTCGGGGGCGGGGCTCCGATACGTGAAGACGCATTATTGTCCGGCGTGCCTGGGTGCTGTTTTACGGACGAGACCCAATGCGCGGTACTCCTTAGCGCCCTGCCATACCCCGGGGCAATAAGACGGCACATCATTTGTACCAAGCCGGAAGCGTCGCCGGCTAGTCTTGTAGCTATGAACAACTTTACTTCGAAATAAAGAGCTTTCCAAGACGTGACTACATTATTGTATTGACCCTTACGCCATGGGACGCTTATTACTTGGGCTATTAATCTCACCTATTCTTGGTCGTATTGCACCTCCTTTTCTGGCATAGGCAGCCAGGCAGTGATCGATTCGAAAGAGATAAACATCGCCTTCTTTGGATAAGGTTACAGTTAGTCTCGTGAAGTACAACCGTGCTCCTGCAGCCTGCCCCTTATTGAGTCGCTCGCTGCCTTCACGTGTTCTACCTGCTTCGTACTTACCCCGCACACTGAACCTTCGCCCCTGATTCTTTGTTCGATGACTCTTTGAGATAGACCACATCGCCGATAGTCCTGAACTGTACGATAGCAACATGAGCGGCCCGAATCTGATGGCCATCCCCGGGGAGCTCCAGAACGAGATACTCGAGCACTGCGACGCCCTGGACCGACTAGCCCTGCGCGGTGTTTGTCGCCGTCTACACGAGATGATCCCCTCACCCGAAGTGGGCGAGCTCGTGTCCCTCGAGGAAGCCAACGTCATCCTTCTCGGGGGCGATCTCTACACCTGTTCTGTGTGCAGAACGTACCGGCATCGATCGAAGTTTGCGGATACAATGCTGAAAAGCAAGAGAAGAAAAGGGGCCGCGGAGGCATCCAGTCGCTTTTGCGTCGACTGCGGTATTGAGAAGCACATTCAAGTCGGGGGAAATGGGAACACAAGATCGGTGGTGTCCCGATACACGCCAGGAAATCACATCACGATTGGGGGCGTTCGACACGTCGTATGCATCCAATGCCGCGAGTTCGGCCTCGCCGGGCAGGTGATGCAGTACCCCCCAACCTATACACTCATGGGGAACGAGTGCCGGGGCAACGGGTACCTCGGGCCCTTGCGAAAACCGATACTGGGTCACTACACCCAATTCTGCAAGAAGTGTTGGGATCCGATCCAGAAACGACGTATCGACGAGCAGATGGAGCGGGAGAAGCAGAGTCGGCGGGAAGAAAAGGCAGCTGAAAGGGCAGCGAGGGTTGCTGCGCAAGGGGGGTCGCCGCTCGAGCCATTGAGTCCTGTCTCTGAGGACGATGATTATCGCGATTATACGATGTACTGCTCTGATGAGTCGTTTTTGTACAACTCAGACTGATATTAGATATCTGTCCAAGGTTGAAAGTAATAAAATTAAGTGTTGTTTTGACACTGCCCTATCACAACAGCAAATTGAGTGCTTGACCTTTAACGGTCTCTACAAGGCAAGATATGTACTGTAGGTAACTGGACTTCAGGTCATCGGATCGGTCAGTCAGTCAGCCAGCTACGTCACTGGCGCGAACATCTCGATGGACCCGTGTTGTCAATGTCAGTTGGTTGGCAATTGAGCATTCATAGCCAACGCACTGCTTGGCTTCCAGTGTAAATACTCCAGACGCGTCGACGGGTTTCAAATGGAAGCGCGCAATGTTGCAATATACATGCCTGGCATACCGTAGTTGGCTTTCGATATGCCTAAGCGCCTACTTTTCGTTCCTTTCACATATAAATGTAATTTGTAATTTAAAAGTATATTATATAATATTTCTCGATAGTTATCGTCAAATGGCCTCACACGTAGCGCTCAAGTATCTAAACCGATATTTTTCCATTGCAAATCTGGCCGAGAAGGGGTTATGCAAAGTTCCAAGTTAACGGAATTGATCTATCCCATTTCTCATCCTTGGCCTGCGTAGGACCAGACCACTAATAGTATTACACATACCAGGATCGAACAGCATTGTTTTCCTTACTTTCTCTGACATATTTGTCCAACTTGCAGACCCCGTATTTCTCCCAAGTAGAGTTCCAGGGCCGTTTCCTTTGTTCGCTGAATAAGCAGCCTAAACCACTTCGTTCTTGTCTCCCGTCGCCGTCGTGACTGCCGCTTCCTTCTTGTCCTTGTCGTGGTTGGGAAGCCTCCGCAGTGGCACGAGCGCGGTGAGCAGGACGGCAAGCGACGCGCCGGCCAGGACGCAGGTGAAGACGTCCCTGATCCCGACCATGTAGGCGTCGAGCACGGCAGCCAGGTCCTCGCCGCGGTAGACCTTGGTGATTTCCGAGGCGCCCGTGCCTAGGACCTGCAGGGGGTTGAGGTGGGTGGCGTTGGACCGAAGCGTCTCCAGCATGCGGTTGGCGAAGATGGCCTGGGCCACGACGATGAAGTAGGCGGCGCTGCCGGATTGGGTCACTGGAGCCACGAGTTAGTAGAAGGAACGCGCGAGAGCCCCCGAGTAAATCTTACTGAACATGATGCCGGTGGAGGTGGGCACGTCCTCGGGCTTCGACAGCCCCTGTACCGTCATGAGGGGGATCTGGTTGCCGAGGCCGACCGCGAAGCCGAAGAGGACCTGAGCGCCGGCCCAGCGGCCGGTGGAGGATGTGACGCGCAGCAAGTACAACAGCACCGCACCGGCCACCATAAGAAGGGCGCTGACCAGTTGGAACGGCTGTACATGGCGCGTCTTGCCGACAAAGGCACCGCCGAGCATAGCCCCCACGCCGAAGAAGGCCAGGAACGGGAGGGTGTTGACGCCGCTGATGATGGCTGAGTCGCCCTTGACGGACTGGAAATAGATGGGCAGGTAGAACATAACCTGGTAAAAGGCGGAATTGGAGCTGAGGAACGGCTCACCCAGTCAGCTTCATATAGGAGAGGACTAGGGATCGTGTTAGGAAAAGGAATAAGGAAACTCACACAAAGCACCATGCGACGTTGGCCCACGTCGACCGCGGTTTCAATAACCGTAAGGGAACCATGGCCCGTTCGCCTTGGAAAGCCTCGACGGCGACGAAGATGATAAAGAGCACGATCCACATAACCAGGGTAGCAATGACAGAACCGTCACTCCACTGCTTCGACTGCCCGCCCCACTGCAGGGCCAAGATGAAGCAGACGAGCGAGGCCAGGAGGACGACGAAGCCCGGGATGTCCAGCTGAAGGATGATCTCCTTCCACGTCGCCGGGGTCGGCTTGATGTGCTTGGGCACGCGCAGGAAGAGGATCTGCATGATGACGATGGGGACGCCGAGCGGCAGGTTGATGTAGAAGACCCAGCGCCAGGAGACGGAGGTCAGGGCGCCGCCGACGACGGGGCCGAGGATGGTGGAGACCATGAAGACGGCCATCCAGACGCCGATGAGGAGGGGGTGGCGGCGCGGGTGGGAGACGTAGTTGATGACGATGATGGAGCCGTTCATGGTGCCCGTGATGCCGAAGCCCTGGATGGCGCGGCCGACGATGACGGCCACGCTGGTCGGCGCCACCCCGCCCACGATGCTCCCCAGCAGGAAGAAGGCGATCGAGGCCAGGTAGACCGACTTGACGTCCAGGTACTTGAACGCCTTGCCCCAGGGCGCCGAGCTGACGGCCACGACGAGGAACGTGGCGCTGCCGTACCAGCCCACGTCGTCCAGCGCGTGGAACTGGTCGGTGATGGCCGGGATGGCCGTGGCGATGATGCCGATCTCCAAGGCCGTCAACAGTCCGCTCATGTTGATGGTCATCATGACCAGGAACAGCCTCAGTCCCGTCATATATTCACGCTCCGGCTCAGTATCAGACGTGGGATCGGTCGCGGGTGCGAGTGTGGGCTCTGAGCCGGCGTCCTTGGTCGCATTGCCTGTTAAAGGTTGAGGTGCATCTCCATCATAGTCCTGGACCCGGTCCGACTTCTCCCCCTCAGTCGCCGTAGTGCTCTCACTCTCCTGGCCTGACTTGTGCACTGACATGGTATGAATGAATGATCTAAACAGACAAGGATAAACAAACTGCGCCTGGTATGAGACGATTCCAAAAACGGCAGCAGGATTGAGAACGGTGGTGTCCCCGGCACCTTTTGAACTGCATCGATAGTAACGGGATCTGCGCCATGATTACCAGAAGCGATAGGGATTTGTCATTGAACGGTAACCAACTGAAGCCATCTGTTCGAAGATTAGTGAGAGCGGGCCATGGATTACAGAGCGAGCTGTTTGACACATTTGGTCCGCCGCGTTGTGTTATTGCCATGCCATGACCTCACTGCATCGCTGCTGATTGATTTACTACCAGAGATTGAGCCTCAGCTGTCCCTCGACCGAAAACACGGTCGAGTGTCACCCCTGTCTGTTGGTCATGCCACTAATGCACGGCATGCTACCCTCGCATGCAGTCAGCACCAACTCGTCCGCCGTATTATGTCAGGGAGACAAGTCGCCATTGGTTCGTGCCAGCTTCTTCCGCCGCGTCACGTGGGTGCTCACAAATCCCAACCGGTCAGCTCGTCCGCTTCCCCCGCATATCTGTTCGGCATTTCCGACCAAATATCCAAGTATTACGGCTGAAGCTAGCAATTAGTTAGCAGCGTTGCTTCGAACCATGGCTTTCCCACGGGATCCGCGCGAGGACGCCAAGCGGCGCCGGCTCCGGAAGGGCACGCACAGCTGCTGGGAGTGCAAACGGCGGAAGATGCGATGCATCTTCGACCCGGCCACCTGTGCGACCGCCTGCAGAGGCTGCGAGCGACGTGGCTCCCCCTGCATTGGCCAGGAGTTTCCCGAGGAGTTCACACCGACGGCCGACAGAGCGCCTACAGCAGCACCAGCGCCAGCTGACGGTAATCCAGCAAGAATCGCCAGCGCGCATCCGACATCTCTCATACGCCATGCGCCATCTCCCGAGGCCAGCGACATCGGATGGATGACACCCGGGGCGTCCAGCGATGAAGATCGCTGTCGAAGGGATACCGACGCCATTATTACCCCCCTCGGATCCATTTTGTCGCCGGACTCTTCACATGCCCAATTCCTCTTGGAACCATCCTCCAAGCCCCACGACAAATATGGGAGGCTGTCCCAACTCCTGTATCAATCGCTGCCCTCACAGGAAGACACGAGGAGGATTTGCGATGCCAGTCGGCGCTTGTCTGTCCTGACGGACGGGATCATGACGACGCCATACGGTATTCTGGAACAGAATGGCCTCAAGTCCCACAATAGCCTATTGAGAACCCCCGGGCCCGATGCACATCCTGTGCTCATCGCGAGGTACATGCTCCAGCTCGCCTTCTTCATCCTGCAACTGCACCCGGACTCGCAGGACGGGATCCGCTGCCTGTCGGAACCGCTACGAGTGGTCCGAGAACGCCTGTTCAACCTCGTTGTCCGATTGATAACGACCAACGACGAGTTCCTCGCTAGCGTCGAGGGGCTAGAGTGCGTCATGACCGAGAGCGTGTACCAGGCCAACCTGGGGAACCTGAGCCGGAGCTGGATCGCCTGCCGGCGCGCAATGAGCGTGGCGCAGTTGATGGGCCTCAACCGGTCGAACCCCTGGTCGCAGTACAAGGTCCTCCAGCCGGGAACACAGTACTACCCGGAGCTGATGTGGTACCGCATCGTCTTTCTCGACCGCTACCTCAGCCTCATGTTGGGCGTCTCGCAGGGCTCCGCCGACTGCAGTATGGCGTCGGAGACGATTCTCGCCAGCGACACGCCGATGGGACGCCTCGACCGGATCCATTGCGTCGTCGCCTGTCGGATCCTGGAGCGCAACGAGACGGGCCACCGGTCTCCGTCCGAGCTCGCCCTAACTACCCAAACCATCGATTCAGAACTCCAGAAGGTGGCCCGGAGCCTCCCCAGCAGCTGGTGGCTGGCCCCGCGGCTGGATACCACCTCGGCCAACTCCCAACGGCTCTTTTGGGAGACGCGCCAGATGATGGCGCAGGTGTTCCACTACAACCTCCTGAACCAGCTACACCTGCCGTACATGCTCCGCCGCCACCACGAGCAACAACAGTACGAGCACTCGCGCAGCACGTGCGTCAACGCGTCGCGGGAGGTGCTGATGCGCTTCACCGCCCTGCGCAGCCTCAAGGAGACGGCCTACTGCTGCCGGACCGTCGACTTCCTCGCCCTCATGGCGGCCATAACCCTGCTTCTGGCCCACCTCGACGAGGCGGGCCGCCTTATTACGCCGACGACGGGGGTGGACACGGCCATGGCCACGGCCACGACGACTATCGCTGGAACAGGGCCGGGGTCGGGGTCTGGCTTCCTGGCCCACCAGTACGCCAGCGACCGCGCCATGATAGAACGTGTCCATGAGAACATGTGTGACGCCAATCGCCTCAGCTCCGACACCCTGGGCGCTCAGAGTGCCCAATTGCTGCGCCAGCTGCTGGCCATCGACGTGCAGGAGGAGGATGAGGAGGCCGTGGGGGGTACTGAGAGGGTCAGCGTCCAGGTGACCACCACTGGCGCGGAGGAGATGACGGCGCCACCGGCCCCAGAACCTGGAGAAGATCATCCCCCTATAGCGAGCATGCGCGTCCCGTACTTCGGCCTCATCCGCATCATCGCCCGTCGTCCTGTAGTAGGCCGGGATAAGGCCGGACCGCCGCCGCACCAGGCGGCGTTAGCGGAGACGATGCAGCGGTATTTCGGCGGCGCGTACCCGGCGCCACAGGGGGAGATACATTCCTCTAGTCCCGAGGAGGGCTCGACACTCGACGCGGGCTACGGGCTCGGGCCGCCTGTCGTCTCGCAGCCGTGGCAGCAGCAAGTAGATATGGCCGGGCTGGCCGGGCTGGACAATGACTGGACGGCCCAGGGTGTCCCGTTCGCGTTTTTCGAGAGTCTTGTAGCGGGCAGTAATGGCGCCGGCGATCTTAGTTGACGGGAGAAACGACCGCTGGTTTCCAAGAGAACTTCGGGGACAATGTGGCCAAAGTCTATAAAAGCCCCAAACATGCATTTATTCCAAAGAAGTAAACTTCGATGCAAATGGATGTGCGTACTCTGTTAAGCACTTGGAGATATATAGTCGGCTTGCCTCACATGTGGTGTGTGTATTTTCGAAGTTAATACACTCCTGGGGAGAGTGGGCATTACAAGGGTTTGATGCGAGGCTCCAAGTCATTGAAGAAATGGCTCGAAATCAAAGCCACCGTGAGTACCAAAAGGTTATATTCAAGCCAAAAGAAAATTAGAAAGTCAAACAAAGAGTAAATGTCCATGTCCAGCTGCTAATAGTCTCTAGATACTATCACTCGCGTTGGTGTGGGCGAAGAAAAAGGAGCCTCAAATGGTATTTGAGAGGTTATATCTTTAGGGACAAACCAAACCAAAGGTGCTCTCATACATGTATAATACTCTAAGAGACGACTATCTCCATCTTCCAACCCGCCAAAAGACTACTCAACTAACCCTCCGACCCAAAATACGCAAGCGCCTTCTCCATCTCCCGCTGCAGCAGGTGCACATGCCCCGGCATAGGCAGGTCCAAGTGGTCCCCCGGCACCGACAGCACCAGCGGCGCGGGCCCGACGTACCGGTCCCAGCCGTTGGGCCCGAGGTCCGCCGCCGTCTTGTCCGGGACGAGCGTGGCGAACGTGCCCAGCGCCGGGTCCTGCATGTAGCCCGGGTAGGCCGTCGTGGCGATGCCCTGGTCCCGCAGCATCTGCATCACTTTCGCGTCGTCGGCTACGCGGTGCACCAGGCCCTTCTCGGCCCAGATGATGGCCGTTTTGTGCGCGGGCCAGCTCTCTGTTGCGGGTGGCGGTGCTGGAGGGTGGTACTGGTGCATGGCGACGTGGTAGGCGCGGAAGTGCTGCCGCGTTGTGGCTGTGGTGCCCCAGTGGCCGTCACGCGCGATGGCGGCCTCGAAGACGCCGAAGCTGAAGTCGCCGTCGGCGCTCAAGTTGCCGTTGCCATTGCCGCCGGCCTGTCCTTGTTCCTGCGGTGCTCGCGGGCTACACATGTCGATGAGCAGCAGGCCTTGGACGCGGCGCCCTGCCGCGGCCAGCTGGCGGGCCACCTCGTATGCGACCAGAGACCCGGCCGAGAAGCCGCCGATCCACATGGGCCCCGCCGGCTGGGCCTTGGACAGCGCGTCGACGATGAGCCCGGCCACGCCCTCCAGGCCCACCCGCCCGTCGGTCATCCGGTCCGGGCAGTGCAGGAAGGGCGAGTCGATGCCGTAGACCGGCACGCGCGACCGGAAGGAGGGCAGGTGGATGTAGGTCGCGACGGTGCCCGTGCCGTCGGCCATCATGTAGAGGGGCGTTCGGCCGGGGCCGGGGCGGCCCTGGAGCAGGGTGATCTTGACGGTGGGCGCCGGCGAGGAGGATTCTGTCGGTTTTGGGGCCTCTTCTTCTCCCTCCTGTCCCGTTAGGCTCGGGGTGTCGATGATTTCAACAGAGGATGAGGAAGAGGAAGGGGTCGATTCCGGCGCCGAGACCACGACGGGGGGTGTGGAGTCGCCGGCTTTGGAAAGGTCTATTGGGGCTGCTCCCCGAGTCTCTTCAGCCCCTGGCTGTTGGCCAAACTCGCGGCGCAGGTCGCCGATGGTGGGGTACTCGAAGACGAATGCGGCGGGCAAGTCCAGGCCGGATTCCGCCTTGACGGCCGAGATGATTTCGATGGCCATGATCGAATCGACGCCTAGATTGGCCAGCATGGCGTCGTCGGTAAACTCCGAGGGATCGCTTCCTGTCGCCGCGGAAATGCTGTTGAGGATGGCATCCAACAGACCGGAAGTGGCGGGCCCTTCTTCCTTTGCACTCTCTGGTGGTACCAATGGCGGTGTTTTGTCCACGGTGGCCCGGCTTTTGTTTGCTTCCTTGACTGATACCGGTGCTTGCACACGCTGAGGCGAGGCGACCTTCTTCGGATGCGCTTTCGCATGCGGGCCCTCGAGGACATGCCGCCAGGTGGCCCGCGGGAGCTCCTGGTACCGCAGGTCGCGACACTGCATGACCAGCCGCGCCGTCTCGGCATCGAAGACGAAAGCGTCGCAGTACGCCGTGTCCCCGTCCCAGCGCGCGACGCGGACGTACGTCCAGTAGTGCCTCCCCGGCCGCAGGGCCGCGGTCGACTGGGTCGACCCGAAGCCCATGACAATGAAGGTGGTCTGGGGCGACTTGCCGGGGTTGCCGTTGACGAGGAAGCCGGCCAGGTGCAGGAGCGCCTCCCCCCAGTACGGCGAGAGGGTGAACCGGGTCCCCGGCGGGTCGTCCGGGAGTTGTACTAGTGCTGCGGCCTCTTGGAAGTCGCCGGCGACGTAGGCCTCCTGGATCCCCCGGAAGGGGGCGCTGAACTCGACGGCGTTGGCGAAGAGGGCGTAGACGACGTCGGGGTGCATTCGGTGGCCCGAGCCCTCCTTGGACCGGGCGATGCGCTCGTCCATCTTGGCCTTGATGAAAAAGGACAGACGGTCCCACTCCGCCTGCGTTGTGGCCGGGTCCCGCACCTCGACCCGGATGGTGCCGAGATCGTGGGACGCGTGGACCGAGACGGCCTTGAATGACACCGTGACCGTGTCTGCAGACGTGCTCTCCAGCGAAGCCGTGGTCAGCAGCTCGCCGTCCGCGCCGACGAGGCTCGTGGTGAGGGGGGCGAGCAGCTCCGGGTCGTGCAGCGTCAAGCTCTGCGCCGACACGTCCTTCCGACCGCCGTACTCGAGGGCATACTTGGCCGCGGCCGCGGCCGCATCGCAGAAAACGCTGCCGGACGCGAGGCCGATCTGCTGCATCTTGTGACCCTCGATCAGTCCCAGGAAGCCCGGGTCGGAAATCGAGGCTCGGAAGGTGACCGAGATCCTCCCAGTGGAGGTGGACGTCTCTTCCGAGACGACATACTGCGCACATGTGCCCATGAAAGGCTTGGGTGCGGGAGCCTGCGGAAGCTGTCCGGACGTGGAGGTGGTGTTTTCCCTGTCGGTGTGGGTGATCCAGAAGTCCTTGACGTCCCAGGCGTAGGTCGGAAGCGACAAAAGCTGCAGACGGCTCTCGTACGGGCTGTGGAGTCCCAGCCAGTCGATGTCGACACCGTGGAGGTACGCACTCGCCAGGCACCTGGAGACGGACGTCCAGTTGGTCGTGTTCGCATCGATGGAGTGCATGACCTTGGCGGGATCCGGCGAGAGAGTGGCCCGGACAAACGAGGTGCACACCGCCGACGGCCCGATCTCCAGCCAGACCGGGTCGTGTAGCTTGGACTGCACGGCGCGCAGGGCCCCGACGAAATCCACCTTCTGCCGCGTTTGTTGGGCCAGGTAGTCCTGGTCGAAGACGTCCGGGCCGTCGACGAGGGAGCCGAGCAGGCAAGAGGCGACGGGCACGCGGGGCGGCCAGTACGTGACGCCCGACGCGAGGGCCCTGTAGTCGGCCAGGATCGGGTCCATCTGGAAGGAATGAAAGGCGAACGGGACCGGCAGCTGGGTCGCGCGCAGTTTCTTGCCGCCCTCCTGCTTCTCCTGGGCGGCCGTCATGTCCTCCTGCAGCACGCGCAGGTCTTCGGCCGTGCCGCTGACGACGGTGGCGCTTGGGCCGTTAATGCACGCGATGTCGCACGAGGGGGCCCGCTGCCGGTCCAGTTGTTGGCGCACGGCCGACGCCGGGGCCGACAGGGATAGCATGGAGCACGAGTCGGCCTCGCACCGCTCCAGCAGCAGACCGGCGCGCCGGCCGACGAGGTACAGCGTGTCGGCCAGCGACAGGACCCCGGCGACGTGGAGGGCGGCGTACTCGCCCAGGCTGTGGCCAATCACCGCCGCCGGTTGGACTCCGGCGGCGTGCCAGACGGCGCTCAACCCGATTTCCAGCGTCAACGTGGCGAGCTGCACCTGCGCCGCGTCCTTCGTCGACAGGTCGGTCCGGCCGTCGGCAATGATGTCGAGGAACGGGGGGAAGCCGTGGCGGTTCGAAATGGCCACGCAGAGATCGACCTTTTCGCGAAAGACGGGGCTGGTGCGGTAGAGCTCGGCTCCCATGCCCGCGTACTGGGACCCCTGGCCGGCAAAGACAAAAACCACGCCGGCGGGCCCGTTGCGGGAGTTTGAGGCCTCCGAGGGCCCGTTCTCGATGTCGGCTTCTAATTTGGCCATGATTTCCTGCGTGGTCGTGGCCACCAGTGCAGACCGGATGGGGTGGTGCATTTTCCTGGCGGTCGTCGTGTATGCCAAGTCTTCGATCCTTACGTTGGGAGTCGCTCTCAGCCACTCGAGAAGTCGACGCTTGTTGTTCAGATGCGATGTTTGTGTCCTCGCCGAGGTCACGATCGTGTGTGCTGACCGAGGGTCGGTTTCGGATTTCTTGCTCGCCTGCGGATATTCTTCCAAGACCATGCACGCATTGCCCCCCTGATTATGATTTGAATTCTTTCGTCAGTTTTTGGGCACTTTAAAGCAGCGATGGCCAAAGGCTCGAGTCAGGACTTACGGATGCGTCAAAGTTGTTCAGAAGAATGCGTCTTGGCTTGCCTGGTGTACTGCTTGTAAACTTCATAGGCTTGGACGGGATCGTCACGCCGATTTCTTCCAATCGAGGAAGATTAGGATTGAGGCTGTGAGGCATGCCGGCCTGCGGCGGGATGGTGTCTCTTTGAAACATGAGGATGCTCTTGAGCAGTGAAGACATGCCGGCCGCCTATTTGTGATCACATGATATCAGTACCAAAGACGCCAAGGAAAGCATCCATTACTGATCTCACTTACCGCTTCGCTGTGGCCCATATTGGCCTTGATGGCGCCCACTGGCAGGGGCTCCCCCTTGCGACGGCTCTGGGAGAACACGTTGGAGACCGCGCCCATCTCGGCCTTGTCGCCGACCTGGGTGCCCGTCCCGTGCATCTCGATGTAGTCGATGCCCCGGGGCGTCACCCGGGCATTCCGCAGGACCTTGCGAAACAGGCGCTCCTGGGCCGCGGCGTCGGACGTGGTGATGGACGGCGAGTTGCCCGAGTGGTTGCGGGCCGACGCGGCGACGACGGCGAGGATGTTGTCGCGGTGCGCCACGGCGTCCTCGAGCCGCTTCAGCACGACGGCGCCGCTGAAGTCGGCGCGGCAGTAGCCGTCGGCGTCGTCGCGGTACGTCTTGCAGTTGCCCGAGTCGGACAGGACGCCCGACCGGCTCAGGCTGGCGAACGCGTGCGGGTCCGACAGCGCGTTGGCCGCGCCCGCCACGGCCATGTCGATGTCCCCCATAAGCAGGCCCAGGCAGGCGAGGTGGATGCACGACGTGGCCGAGGCGCAGGCCGAGTCCAGCGCGTACGTCGGGCCCTCCCACTGCATCTGGAAGGCGAGCCGGCCGGGGCCGAAGGCGCGCTGGACCGACTGCAGCGTGTAGGCGTCGCAGCCCAGCTTCTGGTGGCCGACCGTGTGCCAGTCGTCGGTGCACTGGCCGAAGAAGACGGCGATCTTGTTGGGATCCGTCGTCTTGGTTAGGCCGCGGGAGTAGCCGGCCATCTCCAGGGCCTCGTAGGCGTTCATGAGGAACAGACGATGGGCCGGGTCCATCAGCATGGCTTCGCGGGGCGAGATGTGGAAGAACTTGGAATCGAAGCTGCCCGGCTTTTTGATGAAGCATCCGTGCCTGCAGCTCATGGTGCATTTACCCGGCCCTGCTGTGCCGCCATGCTTGGGACAGTAGTACTCGTCCAGGTCAAAGCGATCAGGGGGGATTTCCTCATGCAGGTCCTGCCCGGCCAGGAGGACATTCCAGAATTCTTCCAGGTCCTCGCTCCCCGGCCCCTTGGCTCCCATTCCCACAATGGCAATTTTGCCTGCCGTGCCCGTGTCTTCTATCGCTTCTTGGTCTTCTAGATAATTCGAAATCGAGATATCTCGTCCGGGAATTTGCAGGGTTTTGACGAGATAGGTGGTGTGGCCGCTAGGACCCATCATCTTGACGTCGACCTGAGGCGAATCCCCCAGATAACTCCTCACATCCCCCAGAACCTGCCGAATGTCCAAAGGGCGAGACAAGACCTGCGGAACCGCCGCCCTCAGCAAGTCTCCCCAGGTAGAATAGGTGGCGTTGGGATCATCGAAACCCCAGATTTTATAGCCAGAGCGCAAAGGGGTGTCGAGGAAAGGAGAGGTCCCAACAACGTATGCAACATCAGCATCGGTGATACTCAGAGTATGCTGCATGGCGCGGATGTCGAGTTGATTCTTGGGACAGTCTTTCAGGGCAGCACAGCGGCTCATGATCAGCGTCAGGATCGACGGGGGTCCTATCACGGTGCTCCACCTGTCCCCTATGATGCCTATTCGGGCTCTCTTGGCGGTGGGCACGCCCTGTCATCGGCTGAAGTTAGTAAACGTTCTCCAATTCGACTCAAGTCAGGGGGACGTACAATGGAGTCTTGGAATTTCTCCAACGCCTTTGCGAGCTCCTCGGGGGAGAGGCCGAGGACAGCCCAGCCCCACGCTCCGGATTGATCTTCCATGGCTCGAGACTGTTCCAAGCTGAGGTTGCAGACTCTGCAGAAGACCTTAGCCGCCTCCAGACAGGCCTGTTGGAGGGTCTCGAAGTTGGTGGCGACTGGAACCGCCGCGGCGCTGAAGAGACCGCCCGAAATCCCGACCAGGCTCACCTCGGATTTGGTGCTAGCGGGATTAAGTATGGATGGCTCCTTGAGGGCAGTCCTTCGAGGCGATGATTAGTATGCATGCAGTATAGCCACGAGGCTCATGGTAGGGGGGAATGGGATGACACACTCCAACAAGATAGCGGCTCTTAGGGCGAAGAGTAGCATGGCATTTCCCATGCCGAAGTCATCGGCCGTGTCCCGGTATCTCTGAGCCATCTCTTGGAAATCGGAGCACGTCCCCAGGCTGTCCTGCATGGTGCGATCCATATGCTTCGTCTCGGCCCTGAAAGCAGAGAACAGATGGCCCAGGAAGGATCGGAGCCATGGCATCGCCGCGGCCTGACGGAAGACGTAGTCTATGCCGTCGACCCACGGGTCTGTGACATCCCCAAAGAGCAAAACGTTTCTATGAAGCGAGTTCATTGTCGCAGTTGGGTGAAGCATAATGCTAAATGGATTGCAAAGGGACCAGCATCACTTATGGTCAGTGTCCCGACCTGACTTTATAGCCGCGCCTACTTTTGACGTCTCTGATTAGCCAACCAAGACGATGTCGAGCTGACAACGCCGTATCATGATGTGTCCGAGGTTGGCGTGATAAGAAGGAGATCGTACCACATGGCGTTGGTATCAGCAAGGGTGTCAACCAACCGCCGTAGGGATGCTTGGTTAGTTGGTTGATTGGCGTCCTTGGCGAGGGTATTAGCCACCCACCAACTAACCAACGTATCGACAGTTGACTAACAAAAATCATCCCTTTGGTTGGTTTATTGACAACCTTGGGTAAAAGTGCGAGATCTAGGATGTTCAGCTTGACTGTTCAGTTGTAGGATGCCGCAAAGACCAGGGGTGTTCGAGGCCCCAGCCCGGCCCATCTTCAGCTTATATTTGCTATCTGGTCAGACTCTCACGCACCTTCGATACGGACGCCGGTCCGTAGTCCTAAGACGGAGCATGGAGTGGGAGGCTTATTGGTTGGATAAGGCCGGCCAAGCGTTCCTATAAGTCTTGGCCAAGCATTCCTATAAGCCTTGCACCGCCGGCTTACTCCGCCGAACAAGGATCGGAATCCGGGGCATGATACGACATCGGTTATTCCCGGTCCACGTGGGTTGTTCCGATTCAATCAACGACCAAGTTGGTTGCTCCGATCCATGTTAGTCGTTTGGGACCCGAGTGTGCTTCTTACAGCAGCCTCGTTAGGGTCGAGTATTGTATCTGTATTGTACGCTAGCGCTGACCTCGTATGGAGGAGAGTTATTGTCTTCTTGTGTTACTCTACCTGTGTAACACTGTCGTTCCTCGGTGTATAGAGATGTAGGATGGGAGAATAAAATGGCGAAAGGGGTCTAGAGGATGGCGTGACACACGCGAAGGCTTGACGGGTCAGCAGATGGCACTCCCTTACATGGGGGCTAGTGGGTGTTATATCAATGCGGTGACAATTATTTTTGTATTTATATTGGACCTTGTCCAGGCGGTAAATGTATAATAGAAAGAGAGGAAGAACTTTACTGAGAAGAGTACCAGAGACCCAGGCTGCTGTTTTCCATATGACCCAGCATCGCCCGGCTGCTAGCAAAATAGACTGCAACTCCCTCTGTATAACTCTTAATACATTACTCGCAGCCACATCATGCCTTCATCAACCCCGGTCAACGATGTCCCTATCGCTGTTGTCGGTCTGGCCTGTCGCTTTCCAGGCGATGCCAGCACGGCGGCCAAGTTTTGGGACTTGCTGAAGAGCGGAAAAGGTGAGTCCCTTTGAAGGCACGTTTTGAACTGACTAACAGGATCTTCAGATGCCTATTCCCCTACCTCGACGAGATGGAACCCAGACGGCTTCTATCATCCACAGACTTCCCGTCTGAACACGATCCCCACCAGGGGAGGCCACTTTTTGCAGCAAGACCCCTATGTGTTTGACGCGGCCTTCTTCAACATCACGGCTGCCGAAGCCGTCGCACTGGATCCCAAACAGAGGATCACCATGGAAGTGGCCTACGAAGCGTTCGAAAACGCCGGAATGTCTCTTGCCAGTGTTTCCGGGACCCAGACGGCCTGCTACATTGGTGCTGGGGTCAGCGACTACCGCCAGGCCATCGAACGCGACTTCATGCACTCGCCCAAGTACCACCTCCTCGGCACGGGCGAGGAGATGATCTCGAACCGGACGTCACACTTCTTCAACATCCACGGCCCCAGCGCCACCATCTTCACGGCGTGCTCCTCGAGCCTCGTGGCCACCCACCTGGCTTGCCAGAGCCTGAGGACCGGGGAGTCGGACATGGCCATCACCGGAGGCATCGGCCTCATGCTCACCCCGGACTTCACCACCCATCTGAACAACCTGTCCTTCCTCAGCCCAGAGGGCCGTTCCAAGGCCTTCGATGAAAGTGCCCAGGGCTACGGCCGGGGAGAAGGATGTGGCATCCTCATATTGAAGCGGCTCGACAAAGCCATCCAGGACGGCGACAGCGTTCGTGCCATCATACGAGCAACGGGTGCCAACTCGGACGGATGGACCCAAGGAGGTACGTTATCAAAGCGCCATAAACATCATCCGTTGGGAACCCAATGAGGCCGAGTAACTGACAACCATTCTCCCCCAGTCACAATGCCGTCGATGGATGCCCAGGCAGCATTAATCAAGCGCGTTTACGAATCTAACGGGCTGGACTTTGCCTCCACCCAATATGTGGAAGCCCATGGCACTGGCACAAAAGCAGGAGACCCAATCGAGGCCGAAGCCATCTACCGAACCATCGGACAAGGTGCCTCGCCCAAGCGGAAGCTGTGGATCGGGTGTCAAACCCAACGTGAGTCCCCATTCACCACTCAAGTCTGACTATGTTGCTAATTGAATACAGATCGGCCATCTCGAGGCCACTGCTGGCGTGGCCGGGATAATCAAAGGGATCCTCGCACTGGAGCACGGCCTCATCCCGCCCAACCTCCATTTCACCCGGGCCAACCCGGCCATCCCCTTCGAAGAGTGGAACATGGCCGTACCAAGCTGACGCCCTGGCCCGTGGCCCGCAACAAGCGCATGAGCGTCAGCGGCTTCGGCATGGGCGGCACCAACGGTCACGTCGTGCTCGAGGCCTTCGACCCGAGCCGCTCCACCGTCCCAAGCGGCGGCGACGGCGCTGCTAAGGGTATCATGCCGCTATCACTACGATCTGGCCGCAGCCACGCCAGGAGCCGCCTCTTCGTTTTCAGCAGCCACGACCAGGCCGGCTTCCGGCGTAACGCCGCCGCCCTGATCGAACACCTCGACGCCCTGGGCCCGGCCGCCGCCAGCCCGGAGTACTTGGCCAATCTCGCCCATACCTTGGCGGGGGCCAAGTCCCGGCTTGCCTGGAAGGCCACCTGCGTCGCCGACGGTGTCGCCGAGCTTCGAGACTACCTCGCCACCCGGCCCGGAGAAGGCGCCTCGCGAGAGGGCGGTGGTAGTCATAGCACACCGGACCCCCGCGGATCGGCCTAGTCTTCACAGGCCAAGGCGCGCAGTGGGCGCATGGGCGTCGAGCTGCTCGAGCGACCCGTCTTCGCCGACTCGGTGGCGCAGTCCGCCGACATCCTGCGCAAGCTGGGCTGCCTCTGGGACCCCGTCGAGGAGCTGCGCAAGCCGGAGGCGGACTCGCAGCTGGGCCGGCCCGAGATGAGCCAGACCATCTGCTCGATGCTGCAGATGGCGCTGGTCGACGAGCTGCGGGCGTGGGGCGTGGCGCCCGCGCGCGTCGTCGGGCACTCGAGCGGCGAGATCGCGGCGGCCTACGCGGCGGGCGCTGGGCCGCCACGACGCCGTCGCGGCCGCCTACTTCCGCGGCGTCGCGTCGACGGCGCTCCGGACCGAGGCGCCTGAGCTGCGGGGGGGTATGATGGCTGTGGGGTGCTCGCGGGACGAGGCCGACGACGTCATTGCCCAGGTTAAGCTCGACGGCGGCAAGGCAAACGTCGCTTGTGTCAACTCCCCCTCGAGCGTGACGTTGTCGGGCGACGTGGCGGCCCTCGAGCAGCTCAGGCGGTCTTCGAGGAGCGCAAGATCTTCGCGCGCCGGCTCAAGGTGGAGATGGCCTATCACAGCGTGCATATGAATAAAGTCTTTGGCATCTACTCTGCTGCCATTGCCAATCTCCAGCCGACTATTCCACAGGACACACGTCATCCTGTCATGGTATCGAGTGTCACCGGCCAGCAAGTGGAGCCCGAACTTCTCGGGCCGTACTACTGGGTCCGCAACCTGGTCTCGCCCGTCTTGTTCTCGGATGCGGTCAAAGAGCTGGTCTGTCCCGAGACGGATGACGACGGTGCAAGCAACGACGGCACAACGGTGGATCTCCTGATCGAAGTTGGCCCCCACAGTGCGCTGGGTGGGCCGGTGGAACAGATCTTGAATCACCACGGCATCGAGAACGTGAATTATAAATCGATGCTGACACGAGGGAAGAACTCGCTCGACACGGTTCTGGCGCTGGTAGCAGACCTGTTCATGGCCGGCGTCCCCCTTGACCTCGCGAGGGCCAACGGAGACTTGAACGCCCGCTTCTTGACGGACCTCCCTCCGTACCAGTTCAACCACTCTCGAAGATTCCGGCATGAAACCCGGATCCAGAGGGAATTGGTCAACCGTCAGGTCCCCCAAAAGAGCATAATCGGATCCCAGGTCCCGATGATGGACGAGACCCAGCATGTATGGCGAAATCTCCTCCGACTGGAGGACGAACCTTGGGTTCGTGGGCACATGGTCGGCGGCACCGTCCTCTTCCCAGCCGCAGGGTTCCTCGCCATGGTGATCGAGGCAGCGCACCAGCTCAAGGAGCCGGGAAAGCGAGCCCGCTCGGTCCGGCTCCGAGACGTCTCCGTCTCCGCGGCCATGGCGATTCCCGAAGACGTGTCGACCGAGGTCATTATCCACATCCGTCCCCATCTAGTCGCCACCACCGGTTCGACCCCCGCCTCCTGGTGGGAGTTCACGGTGTCTTCCTGCGTGGGGCCGACCAGTTGCGAGACAACTGCCGCGGGCTGCTTACCATTGAGTACTCGGAGACCACCAGTGCCCAGATGGCCAGCGAGGACGCGCGCGATGAGCAGGACCAGCTATTCCAGTACCACCGCCAGGTCCAAGAATGTACGACTCAGTGCACCAAGGAGGATTTCTACAACCAATTTGAAAAGACGGGCTGGAAATACGGCGACGTCTTCCAGGGGCTCGACAACGTCCACCTCGGAGACGGCAAGATGACGTACGACCTGACCCTCTTCGACATGGGCGAGACCTTCAGCAAGGGCCAGCCCGAACGCCCCTTCCTCATCAACGTGCCCGCCCTGGACGCCATCTTCCAGGCCTGTCTGGGCACCACGTACCGCCAGGGGCGCTTCGTCTTCGACAGACCGCTGCTTCCGACCTACTTCGGCGAGCTGGAGATATCGCTCGACTTCCCCGACCCGGGCTGCGTGCTGCACGGCATGTCCACAGCGAGGAAACAGATCTTCAACGAGGTGTCGACCAACATCGCCACGTTCGACGGCACGCTATCCCGCATGTACCTGTCCGCCAAGGACTTCCGCGTGTCGGAGCTGTCGGGCGACTCGGAAGACCAGGTGGCGAGACAGGCCCAGGGCCACCCGGCCGATATCACGTCCGAGACGCATTGGAATTATGCGCTGGAGCTTCTGAGGCCGGATGAGCTGGGGGCGTTGGTCTCAGTCGTTTCTCCAGAGAAGAGGCTCGTTGAGGTGAGTTTTCAACCCATATCCACCCGCTTGGAAACTGGACCAACTTTGCAATGCAAGTTGACCATATTGCTAACACCATCTGCAGCTCATTCGCATTTATCTACACCAGAATCCGGCGGCCACCGTAATGGAGGGAGAGGGTATTCTTGGACCTGTCCAAGGCAAAACTTCCCGATGGGGTTTCCCCTCCCGACTTGGTGGTCGTTGGTCAATCCGCGGACGCCTTCCATGATGTCGAGAAAGCCTTGGCTCACCTGGCTCAACTCAGCAAGCCCGATGGTGCAGTGTTACTGACTGTCCACAAAGACATGAAAGCGGCGGCGGATGCTTCCTTGGAAAGTAAAGGCTTCCGGCTCGTCACCGATGTCGTCCACCAAGAACATTTGGTCGCGCTGTACAAACGCCTGAACCCCGAGCATACCAATGTTGTCAAAGGCGACCTCACGATCCTCACCCCAAGTAAGCAGTCCAGCGCAGTCCAGTCCTTCTCAACACTCTCCAGGAGGCTCTGGAGGATCAAGGCCACGGCAGCTCGGTAATGTCGTGGACCGAGTTCTCCGCCGGCCCTCAATAGCGATAGGCTCGAGGGCCGGACGTTCATCTCGCTCCTGGAGTTGGATCAGCCCTTCCTGGACGAGATGTCCGAGGAGGACTTCCACCACCTGCGACGACTGGTGCTCGGCTGCGAGCGCATCCTCTGGCTGGTCTGCGGCGACCACCCCGCCATGTCGCTGGTGGACGGCCTCGCGCGCACCCTCCGTACCGAGGTGGCCGGCACCCGCTTCCAGATCCTGCACCTCGAGGGCGACAAGACGGACCCGCAGCATGGACCCGCCGTCGCCGCCCGAATCTTGGCGTCGCACACGAAGGATGACGAGTTTCGGGAACGGAATGGGCTTCTGCAGGTTTCCCGTATCTTCAACAGCCACGAGGGCAACGAGCGGTACGAAGCGCCCTCGAGGACTCGGTCCAAGTCCAGTCCCTTGCCGGACCGGGCACGCCCCCTCTCCGGCTCAAAATCGGCCGGCCTGGGCTCTTGGACACGCTGACCTTTGTGAATGATGACCGAATGGAGGGTGCGCT
This sequence comes from Arthrinium phaeospermum, assembly GCA_006503535.1. NCBI lineage: Eukaryota > Fungi > Ascomycota > Sordariomycetes > Amphisphaeriales > Apiosporaceae > Arthrinium > Arthrinium phaeospermum. Next base: position 1,173,385 of record QYRS01000007.1, on the reverse strand, counting down.
GGGGGAGAAAGAAATCGAAGTTGAAGTCAAAGCTACGGTATAAAGTAGGTCTCCCTCTACTCCATCCTGGGACTCTGCTACGTCGCATACACTAACATTCCATCAGCTTCAAAGACATCATGGCCTCCATGGGCTGGTCGAGGTCTCCCTGATCGGCCACGAAGCGAGCGGCGTCGTGGTAAAGGTGGGCCGCGAGGCTTCGTCGCGGTTCCAGCCCGGGGACCGCGTCACGATGCTCCGAGACGGCATGCACGCGACCCGGATCCGCATCGACCACCGCTCGCCGTCCCGATCCCGGACGGCATGCCCTTCGAAGAAGCCGCCGCGCTGCCCATGGTGCACGTGACGGCCTACCACGCCCTCGTCAACGTGGCCAAGCTGCGGGCGGGCCAGTCGGTGCTGATCCACGCCGCGGCGGGCGGGTCGGGCAGGCGGCGCTGCAGCTGGCGGCGCACCTCGGGCTCGAGGTGTACGCGACGGTGGGCAGCGACGACAAGCGGCGGCTGGTGCGGGAGCGGTTCGGCGTCCCGGACGCGCGCCTCTTCCACTCGCGCGACGCCAGCTTCGCCAGGGCGGTGCGCCGGGCCACGGGCGGCCGCGGCGTCGACTGCGTCCTCAACTCGCTCTCGGGCGAGCTGCTGCGCGTCTCGTGGGAGGGCTGCCTGGCGCCCTTCGGCACGTTCGTCGAGATCGGCCTGCGCGACATCACGCAGAACACGCGCCTCGACATGCGGCCGTTCCGGCACAGCCTCACCTTCGCCTTCATGGACATCGCCGACTTCTTCACCCAGGACCTCGACGCCCTCGGCCGCATCCTCGACGACTGCTTCGCGCTCGTGCGCCGGGGCGTCTTGACCGTGGCGGCGCCCCTGACGGTGTACCCGGTCGGCGAGGTCGGGACGGCGTTCCGCACCATGCAGCAGGGCAAGCACCGGGGCAAGTTGGTGCTGTCTTTGGAGGGCGATGCGCGTGCCCCGGTCTTGCGAAGGGCCAAGGATGCCCTCCAGCTCGACCCGGGGGCCACCTACCTCTTTGTCGGCGGTCTTGGCGGACTGGGCCGCAGCCTGGCGCGGGAGTTCGTGCAGTGCGGAGCCCGCAACCTGGCCTTCATTTCCCGATCGGGAGACGCGAGCGCCGCGGCCCGGGCCCTCCTAAACGACGATCTCGCAGGGCACGACGGCGTGCGCGCCAAGGTGTACCGAGCCGACATCGCCGACGAGGCCTCTTTCCGCGAGGCCATGCGGCAGTGCGAGCACGACCTGCCGCCGGTCCGGGGCGTGTTGCAGATGGCCATGGTGCTGCGGGACGTCGTGTTCGAGAAGATGGAGCACGGGGCCTGGGCGGAACCGCTGCGGCCCAAGGTGCGGGGCTCGTGGAACCTGCACCAGCACTTCGACCACACGCGGCCGCTCGACTTCTTCATCCTCTGTTCCTCCGTCTCGGGCATCTTCGGCAACGCCGGTCAGGCCCAGTACGCCGCTGGCAACACGTACCAGGACGCCCTGGCACACTACCGACGGGCCCGCGGCCTGCGCGCCGTCGCCGTCGACCTGGGAATCATGCGGGACGTCGGCGTGCTGGCTGAGCAGGGCGCCGTCGGCCAGTTGGCCCAGTTGGAGGAAGCCCTGGGGATCCGGAGCCGGTCTTCCGCGCCCTGATCAAGAGCCTGATCCGCCGCCAACAACAGGAGGGCGACGCCGACAGCACCCCCTGTCCCGCACAGGTGACGGTGGGGCTGGGTACCGCCGACATCCTGGCCGCGCACGGCCTGCCGCCGCCCGACCACTTCCAGAACGACGCCCGCTTCGGACCACTGGCGGTACTGACGAGCGCCAGCGGCCAAGCAGCAGAGGGTGCCGACCCCGCCGCAGCGACGGTGTCGCTCTCCTCACGCCTGGCCCAAGCCGCGGACAAGGAGCAGGCGGCCGCCTGGATCGCCGAGGGCCTCGTGGCCAAGGTGGCCGACATCCTGCAGGTGCCGGCGTCCGAGGTGGACCCGGCGCGGCCCATGTACCGCTACGGCGTCGACTCGCTCGTGGCGCTCGAGGTCCGCAACTGGATCGCGCGCGAGATGAAGGCCAACATGGCCCTGCTCGAGATCCTGGCCGCGGTCCCCATGGACGTCTTTGCCGCCAAGATTGCCGAGAAGAGCAAGCTGGTGGCGGACCTGGAGTGATGAATCTGTGGTGCTTTTTTGTGTTTCGATTCAGGGTGGTTACAAAGGCTCCTTATAATTATAGTATACATCAAGCTGGGATAATAAAATTGAAGCCAATGCTTTTTGTTGTGAGAAGGAGATATCTATACTCATGATATTTTACTGTGAGAGGGAAAAAGGGCTTAGCGGTGCTTTTCGTATACTTTATTAGTATTTTTTATTTTCTTTTTTTTTTTTTTCGATTCGTATTAAGGTTTTTCGGTAAAATAAAAGATTTATAAAGAGTAGGTTACTTTAAAAATAATAAATTTAAAAATAAGGTATTATATTTAATATTTTCGAAACTTTTAAAAATATTCTAATAATTAATTATAACTTTTATAAATTAATAAAAGCTTAATAACGGCCTGTGGTAACTATAAAATTCCCTTTCCGGTTCTAATCCTATCTCTAGTTATAATAACTTAGCGAATTACGTATAAAAAATTATTCTCGCTTTTTTTATTAATTATTTAAATTAAGTTTTTTATTTAATATAATTATATATTTTTATATCTTACCGAATATATTACTTTTTTCTAAATAGGGTTCGAACTTTGAACCGTTATATTAATATTTATTTCCCGAGTTTTTTTATAAACCTTTATTTAAATATTATAATATATCGTTTATTTATTTATCTATTTATCTATATAATTTTTAATAATTTAATAAAGAAATAAAATTTAAATCGCGTTAATTAAAACCTTATAATTATTTTATAATATTATAATATTATAAAAAGAAATTATTATAATAAAATTTTTATTTATATACTTTATTATATCGTTTATTATTATTATATTTTAAAACTTTATTTTTTTAAACTTTAATATTAATAATTATATATTTATAAAGCGTATATAATAAATAAAATAATTATAAAAATTATAAAAAAGGAAATAAAATTTATAAAAACCGCTATATATTCATTATTAAATAATTATTAAAATTAATATATAAAACCGTATAAAAATATTAAAAAACGATTATATATTTAATAAATAAAAACTATATTATAAAAAAAAAAGATTTATTTAATATATTTAAAAACGATATAATAAAAAATTTTAATAAAAATTTACTTATTAATTAATATATAAATAAAATTAATATTATTTATAATTAATATTTAAAAGATATTATTATTATTATAATATCGATATTAAAAATATATTTATTATTTTTATAAAAATTATATTTATAGGGTTTTTATAACGTATTTTAATTATTTTTAAATTAATTTAATTTATTATTAAAAAATCGATTATATCGCCGAATATATTTATTTTAAAGCGTTTAAACCTATCTATTTTTAATATAATTTTATTTTTAATATTTATATTAAGGTAATTTTATATATTAATAAAATAAAAAAATAAATAACCGGTTAATAATTTATTATATTTATTAAAAAAATTATTTATAATATTTTAAATATTAAAATTATATCGATATTATTATATATTAAAATATTAATTATTATAAAATATATATTAAACCTTTATTTCCAATTTTAATTTAAAAAATAATCCCGCTTTACGTAATATTATTAATAAAATAAAAGAAAATAAGGATATAAATAATAATTATAAAAACAATAACCTTAATAATTTAAATAATAAAAATTTTAAAAATATAATTAATTATAATTTAAATAAAAAAATTATAACTTATAATTTTATTAATTCGTATTATAATAATTAAAAAATAAGAATAAACGATTTAAAAAAAAATTTAAATAAAAAAAAAATTATAAAAAACGAAGGGAAAATAAAAATAAAAATTATATTAAAGAAAAAGAAATAAATATAAAAGCGTTAACGATAGAAAAAAGAAAAAAAAATAAAAAAAAAAAGAAATTTAAAAAAAACGGGAAAAAAATAAATAAAAATAAACGTAAATTATTATTAATTATAATATATAATAAAATATATTTTAATTATAAATTAATATACGAATTATCGAATTTTATATAATTATCGAATTTAATTTTTTTAAAAAGTTTTTTTTCGTTTTTATTAAAATATAATATTAAATAATTAATATAATTAATTTTAATATAAAAAATAGGATTTAATATTTAAATTTTTATTTATAAATAATTAATAAAAAAGATATTAATATTAAATATTAAATAATTTTAAATAATTAAATATATTAAATTAATTATAAAAGTATAATAAAGGATAAAAAATTATTATTATCGCTTATAAATAAAAATAATAAATAATATTTTATAAAAATAAAAAATTAAAACTTATTAATAACGAAAATAATAAAATAATTAAATTAATTAATATTTATAATTATATAATAATAATATAAATAAATAAATAAATATTAAATTATTATTAATATTATTTAAAAATTGATTATTTATTTATTTATATAATATTAATTTTTATTAATTATAATAATATTTTAAATTTATTATACTTTTTTAAAAATAATAATCGCGTTTTTTAATTGAATTTATAATAAATAAATATATTTTTTTTATATATTATTAATAAATATTATTTAATATTATAAATTATTTAAAAATAATTTAAAAATATTTAATATATAAATTTTATTTTTAAAATAAATAAAATAAATTATTTCTATATTTTTTTTAAATATTATAAATAAATATTAATAAAATATATATTAATTTATATATTATTTATAAAAATATAATAAAAAATATTATTTAAACGTTATTTAATAATAACGTTAAAATTTTAATTATATAAATAAAATAATATAATAATTTTTAATTAAATTTTATAATAATAAATATATAAAAAACTTTTTAACTTTATATATTTTATTTTTTAAACTTTTTTAACGAAATTAATTTTTATATCGATATTAATTTTATTATAATAAACTTTTTAACGATATAATAATTTATTATTATTATAATAATTATTAATTAATAAAAATATATATATTTAAATTTTTTATATTTTAAAATTTATTATAAAAAAAATTAAAAAAAAATCGAAGAAATATTAATAAATTTAATATCGTAAACGTTAAAATTTCGTCGAAATAAATTCTTTCGAAATAAAATTACCCTTTTAAATTAAATATAAATATTTTCGATCGTTTATTCCTTATTTATTTTTTAATATCTTTTTTTTTTAATAATTAAAAAATTATTTTTAATCGTTTAAACTTTAATCGTTTTTAATAATACGTTTTTATACCCTAAATTATTTATTTTATCTTTTTTTTTATATTAATAATTTTTTTATTAATTATAATTATAATTATTTAAACCGAAATAAAATTAATAAAACGTCGATTATTTTTAAAATAATTATAATTAATTATTTATTTTAAAAACTTTTATTATAATTAAATACTTTATTTTAAATTAATATTAAACTTTTAAATTATATATAAAATACTATTTATTAAATAAATTATTAAAAAATCGATATAAAATATAATTAAAGTAATATTTTTAAAAAAATTTTAAATTTAAAATATAATTTATAATAAAATTTTTAAATAAATTATTTATATTTATTAAATTTAAATTAATCGATTTATTTATTTAAAAAAGTTTATTAATAACGGATTATTATATATTTTTTATTTAAATTATTATTTATTTAATAATAATAAAATATTAAATAATTTAATATTTAAATTTAATTAATTCGCTAATTTTAATAATTATTTTTATTAAATATATTAAATTAATAACTTTATTTAATAAATAATATTTATTAAATCTTTATTTAATATTATAAAATATAAAAACGTTATTAAAATCGCGTTATAAAAAAAATAATAATTTTTATTTTTAAAATAAATTTTAAAATTAATAAATTATTAAAAATAATTAAACTCTTTATTTTTAAAAACGCGATAATAAAATAAGATTTTTAAAAAAAGATATAAAAGTTTAATAAAAAATTAAAATTATAAATAATTTTAAAAATTAAAAATATTTTTATAATTTTTAATTTAAAATATTGTTTTATAAATTATATATTAAATTCGATAAAAAGTTTATAAAAACCGTTTTTATTTCGTATAAAAAAAACGCGGATATTTTTAAAATAAAATTATAATATAATCGCTAAACGTAAACCGATCGGAATAAAAAAAAAGAAATATAAAATTATTAATAAATATATTTTATTTATTTTAAAACTTTTTTAATCGTATTTAATATTTTAAATAAAAACTTTTAAATTATTTAATAAACGCCCGATTAATATATTTTATATAATAATTATATATTTTAATAAATTTATTAATAAATTTATAATTTATAAATTATTATATATTAATTAATTTTAAATTTTATAACTTTTTAAAAAATAAAACGAAAAATATATTAAAAAATAATAAACGATTATTATTTAATTATACCGTATTTTATATAATTATTTTTATTTATTTTTTAATTAATATAAAATTTAATAAAATTATATTTATTTAAATTTTCTTTTTAATATATATATATAATAATATAAATAATATAAATAAATAAATAATAATATAAATTAATAATAATTTTATATTAAAATAAATAAGTATTTTAAATAATAAAATTAAAAAAATTAAACTTTTAATAATAATAAATAATAAATATTAAATCCCTTTTTTATTATAATCCTTAATTATAACTATTTATTATTTTTTATAATATAAAATTTAAAATAAACCCGGGGTTTATAATAATATTATATTTAATTATTAAAAAAGGAATTATTATATTTATTTATATTATATAAATTTAAAATTTATTAAAAATTATTTATATTAAATAATAAAATTTTTAAAATTAACGTATATAAATACCGATTTTATGTAAATTTTTAAAGAAAACTTTTAAAAATAAATATAAATTTTTACGATAAACGTTTTTTAAAATTTATAATTAATTTCTCCTTTTTATTATATATATATATATACGTTATTATTTATTATTTTAATTTTTTATATATTATTAAATATATATATAATTATTTAAATTTTAATATTTATTTATATATATTATAATAAATATTAATATTAATAACGACGTTATATCGTACGCGTTTATAAAAAGTGTTTTTAATAATTTTAAAAAAATTATTTTATTAATTATATATTATAACGTTTTAAAATTAATATATTTTATTAAATTTATTAATCGATTAAAATTAATATATTTTAATATCGTTAAAACCGTTAATAATATAATATTTTAAAAATCGAAATAAAAAATAATTTTATATTTATATTCTTTTTTTATTATTTAATAAAAAATAAAAACGAAAAAAAAATTAAAAAAATAATAATCGATTATTTCGCGATTTTAATAATAAATATCGCGTTTTTATAAAATTAAAAAAAAATTATATAAATATAAAATAAAAAACCGTATTAATTCTTAATCGCTATTTAAAAATTTATTAAAACGAAATAACGAAATAAATAACGTCGAAGCGTTAATAAACGAGAAATAAAGTTAAAAAAGCGAATCGAAATTAATAAATAATTTTTTAATAAATATATTATTATTAATTTATTAATCGATTATTATAATTAATTAATTTATATATTTATTTAATTTAATTTATTATATAAAAAATAATAAATTTTATATAAATTTTTTTTTAATATAAATAATAAATTAATATTTTTTATAAAACGATTAATAAAATTATATAATTTTAAAATTAATATTTTAAAATATTATTATATAATTTTTTAAAAAATAACTTTATAAAATTTTAATAAATTAATTATTATAAAAATCAGGATTATAAAAATATATACCGTTTTTATTCCTTTTTATATATATAATTAATTTTATATTTTTAAAATAATTTATTTTTTAATAAATTATTATATTAAAAGTTTTAATTTTTATTAATAATATTTAATAAATTTAATATTATTTTTAAATAAAATTTAATTATTTAAAATTAAATTATTTATATTATTAAGGTTAAATTCGATATCGATATTAAATTATTAAATAAAAGCGATAATTTTAAAATCCGTTTTTTTTCCTTTTAAATTAAAATTATTATTTTAAATATTTATATTAATAACGTTATTTTTATTATTAAACGGGTTTATATTATTGAAAACTTTTTATAATAATTAAAATCGATAAAATTTATATTATTATAAATATTAATTTTAAAATAATTTATTTTTTTAATTATTTATTATAATCGTTTTTTATTAAAAATAACCGTTTTATTTAATAATTTAAAGTAATAATAATTAACCGTTTTTAACGATTAAGCTTTTTTAAAAATATATTAAATTTTAATTCGAATTATATTATAAAATTAAAAATAATATTAATAAAAATATATTATTATAAATATAAAAAATAATTTAATTAATTAAAAAATATAAAATATAATAATAAATAAATTTAAAATAAATTATTATTAAATTAATATATAAAAAAAAAATTATTATTTTATTTATATAAATATCTTAATTATTTATTTTAAATTATATAATTAAAATATATTTTTGACTATAATTAAATTTATTATTAATTTATATTTTCGATTTATATTTATTAAATTTAATAATAAATATTAATTATAATTTTATATAAAAATAAATTATTAAAGAATTTAATAAATATATAAATTTATAAATTTATTATTAATTTTAATTAATAAAAAAATAAATATATAAAATAATAAAAGGTTTTTTATATTATATAAATTTTATAAATTTAATAAAATATTATTTAATATATAAATAATTATTTATTTATTAAAAAATTTTATAATTATATTAATTAATATAAATAATAAATATTTTAAAATTTTTTTTTATTTATATTTTTAAATTATTTATTATTTATTTATATAATTTAATTTAATTTTAATATATTAAATTATATTTAATTAATTTTAATTAAATAAAATAATTTAAATATATATAAAACTTTTAAAAAAAATATTTTTATTTCGATTTAAAATTAAGTTTAAATAATAAATTTAAAATTAATTTAAACTATTTTAAAATAAATAATAAATATATTTTTAATAAATAATTTATTAATTAAATTAATTTAATTTATAAATATCGCCGTTAATATAAATTTTAATTAATTAATATATAATTATTAATTATTATATTATAATTATATAACGTTTATATTTAAAAAAAAAATAAAAATTTATTAATAATTTAAAATATTAATTATAAATAATAAAAATATAAAAAATTAATTTATATAAAAATAATTAATAAATAAAAAATTATTTTAATTTATTAATTTATTAAAAATTATTTATTTAAAAATTAAATATTATATAATTTAAAAAATATATTCTTTTTTTAATTATATTTATTTATTAAAAATATAATTAAAAATAAAAATAAATATATAAAAATAATAAATTTAAATAAATAATTATTTTATTAAAATATTAATTAATATTATTTAATATTAAATTATATTTTTATTATTAATTTTATTTTTATTATTAATTAAATTTATTTAAATATTATAAATATATTTTAATATTAATATTATTTAAATTATTAATTAATTTTATTTTTTTATTTATTTTTTAATTTTATAAAATTATTATTTATTATTTATATTTATTTAAAACGGATATAACGAAATTATATATATAAAAATTATCTTTTTTATTTATATTATTTTTTTTTTTTTTTTTTTAATAATTATATATTTCGTTATTAATTTATATAAACGATAAATATTAATTCTTTCTTTATCTTTAAACGCGATATTTAATCTTTTAAAAAGCTTAAATTATTTATTTAATATAATTATTATTAAATTTTTAAAATAATTTTAATAAAACGCCGTTAATAATATTTATTTTAAAAGAATTAAATCGTTATAATATTATAAAACGTTAAACGATACGCTTTAATATATAATTTTTTATATAACGCGTTACTATTTAATTATTAATATTAATCCCTTAACCTATTATTAAATATCTTTATAATATAACGCTTATTTAAATAAGTTAAATTAAATAATTTATAAAAAAAAGGATTTAAATCTTATAAATATATAAAATATATATTAATTTTATATTATAAATTATTATATTATAAATTATTATATTATTAATAAAGGTTTAATAATTTTTATTTCTAATTATAAATCTACTTAATATTAATTAATGTTAACGCTTTTTATACTCGTTTATATAATTAATTATATTAAAAAGCTTAAAAATTAAAACTATTATTATTAAAAATATAAAACTATATAACTTAACATTTTAATAATACTTTATTAATAATAATATATACCCTTATTATATAAAATAAACAGCCGTAAACTCCCCTTATTTATTAATATATTTAAAATTTAAAAAGCCTTTATAAAGCCTCGACTTTAATATCTTTTATAAAGATAAATTTTAAAAAGTTAAAAAAAAAAATATATATACTTATAAAGAATAATAAGTTATAAAGCGTATTATATTAATTATTAAAGCAAATAAAATTAATAATATATCTTTAAATAAATACCTTTTATAAATTTAAAATATTTAATAAATAAATTATTTATATTAAGTAATTTAAATATATATATAACTTATAATTAAAGATATTAAACCCTTAAATACATAATAATTTAAATAGGTTTATTATTTTATTTATTTAAAAAAACCTATTTATATTTTTAAATTTCTTTTTATAATTAAAAACCTTAAAGGAATAATTAAAATATAAGAATAATAAATATATTATAATAATATATTTAACGTTAAAGCTATACATTTTATTATATTTATAATATAATAAAAATATTAATAATAAAGCTTATATATAATATTTATATAATAATAAGCTCTTTATAATATATATTAACTATTTTATTACTTATTTAATTTAATAAATATCCTTAATATATTAAATAAAATTAATTCTTAATTAATAATAAATAATATAAAAACTTACTAAATAATATTTATAACTTATTATAATAATTAAAATTAAATTAAAGCGTAAAAAAAGAAGCTATTAAATAAATTAAAAACCGGTTTTTAATATAAATAAATACTATTAATAACACTATTAACGTATTATTTTAAACTATAATAATATAAGCTTTTATAATTATTAATTTAAAAACCTTAACTAATAAATTAAAATTAAAAATATAAATTTTAAAATAATAAAAATTAAGGGATAATATTAAATAAAAAGCGGTAAATATTTTACTACGATAAAATAATTTTATAAATAATAACTATAAATAATAATTACTTTTAAACCTATTATAATTAAAATTTAATAATAATAAATAAATAAAATTATAAATTTAAATAATTATTATTAATTATTTTATAATCTTTTATATACTATACTTTCTCTTTTTTATTATATATATAAATAAATATATTTAAAAATATAAATTTATATTTTTTTATAATTAATATATATATTTATATAATTAACTTTATAAATACGCTATTAAAATATAATTATTAATAAAATCTAATAATTTATTAAATTATTTAATTAAATATTAAATAATACCTTAAAATTATTATATTTAACTATTTTTTATAAATTAAATAAAATCTTTAATTTAATTATTATATTAAATTAAATTTAAAATTAAATTAAATAAAAATAATACACTTAAAAAGATTTAATAAAAAGTTAATTAAAAATATAAACTTATAAAAATAACTAATTATAAAAAATATTATTTAATTAAATAAATAATTATAATATATAACGGGTTTAATTTAATAAAAAATAAACCTAAATATATATACTTCGTTATAAAAAAAAAATATTTTTAAAATAAAAATAAAAACTACTTTTTATTAATTAAATAACGCTTTAAATACTATTATAAATAAAAATACTTTTATAAACTTTTAATATTTAAAAATTATTAAAATTATTATATTTAAAAAATAATATATTATTATATAATTTAATATAAAATTTTAAACCTTTTATATATTATAATTTATTTAAAAAATATAATAATATTTTATATATTTTATTAAACCGATTATTTACACGTATTTATAATAATAATAAAAAATATAAATTATAGTTTTTATTAAACCTTTTAAAATAATATTATATTAATATAACTTTTATTTTTCTTTATAAAATAATTTTCTTATATTTTTATTATATATTTATATATATAATATATATTATAAATTCTTTATATAATTAAATATCGAATTTTAAATAATATTTAATAAATTTAATTAATATTATATCCTTATTATTTTTATTATTAAGTTATAATTTTAATATTTTAAATATAATTATATAAATATAAAATTATTATTTAAACGAATTTTATATAAATCGATAATAAATATATTATTAAAAAAATCGAAAAAAAAAATAATATAAATAAAAAAAATAATTTTTATATATAATTTCGTATTTATTTTAAATAAATATAAATAATAAATAATAATTTTATAAAATTAAAAAATTTTAAAAAAATTTAAAATAAAAAAAAACCGTTAATATTTAAATATTTTAATATTATTTATATATAACGTTTAAATAAATTTAATTAATAATTAATAAAAATAAAATTAATAATAAAAAATATAATTTAATATTAAATAAAATATTAATTAATATTTTAATAAAATAATTATTTATTTAAATTTATTATTTTTATATATATTTCTATTTTTAATTATATTTTAATAAATAAATATAATTAAAAAAAAATATTTTTTAAATTATATAATATTTAATTTTTAAAATAAATAATTTTTAATAAATATTAATAAATTAAAATAACTTTTTATTTATTAATTATTTTTATATAAATTTTTTTATTTTTATTATTTATAATTAATATTTTAAATTATTAATAAATTTTTATTTTTTTTTAAATATAAATATTATATAATTATAATATAATTAATAAATTATATATTAATTAATTAAAAATTTATATTAATAATAATATTTATAAATTAAATTAATTTAATTAATAAATTATTTATTAAAAACTATATTATTATTTATTTTAAAATAATTTAAATTAATTTTAAATTTAATTTTAAATTAAAATAAAAATATTTTTTTTAAAAATTTTTATATAAATTTTTTTATTAAAATTAATTAAATATAATTTAATATATTAAAATTAAATTAAATTATATAAATATAATAAATAATTTAAAAATATAAATAAAATTTTTTTTAAAATATTTATTATTTATATCGATTAATATAATTATAAAATTTTTTAATAAATAAATAAATTATATTATAATTAAATAATATTATATTTTATAAAATTTATAATATAAAAAACTTTTTATTATTTTATATATTTATTTTTTTATTAATTAAAATTAATAATAAATTTATAAATTTATATATTTATTAAATTTTTTAATAATTTATTTATTAATAAAATTATAATTAATATTATTATTAAATTTAATAAATATAAATTAAAAATATAAATTAATAATAAAATTTAATTATAATTAAAAAATATATTTTAATTATATAATTTAAAATAAATAATTAAAAATTTATATTAAATAAAAAAAAAATAATATTTTTTATATATTTAATAATAATTTATTTTTAAATTTATTTATTATATATTTTATATTTTTATAATTAATTAAATTATTTTTATATTTATAATAATATATTTTATTAATATTATTTTTAATTTTATAATATAATTCGAATTAAAACTTATATATTTTTAAAAAAGTTTAATTATTAAAAATAATTAATTATTATTATTTTAAATTATTAAATAAAACGATTATTTTAATAAAAAATAATTATAATAAATAATTAAAAAAATAAATTATTTTAAAATTAATATTTATAATAATATAAATTTATTAATTTTAATTATTATAAAAAGTTTTTAATAATATAAATCTATTTAATAATAAAAATAACGCCGTTAATATAAATATTTAAAATAATAATTTTAATTTAAAAAAAAAAAACATTTTAAAATTATTACCTTTATTTAATAATTTAATATTAATATTAAATCCGATTTTAATAATATAAATAATTTAATTTTAAACGATTAAATTTTATTTAAAAATAATATTAAATTTAAAATTATTAATAAAAAATTAAAATTTTTAATATAATAATTTATTAAAAAATAAATTATTTTAAAAATATTATAAAATTAATTATTATATAAAAAAAAATAAAAAAATATATATTTTTATAACCTCGCTTTTATAATAATTAATTTATTAAAATTTTATAAAATCGTTTTTTAAAAAAATTATATAATAATATTTTAAAATATTAATTTTAAAACCGTATATAATTTTATTAAATTTTATATTAATTAAAAAATAAATAAAAATAATTATATAAAACACGGTATAATTAAATAATTATTTATTATTTTTTAATATATTTTTCATTATTTTTTAAAAAATTATAAAATTTAAAATTAATATATAAATAATTTATAAATTATAAATATTATTAATAAATTTATTAAAATATATAAATTATTATATAAAAATATATTAATTAAATATTTATATTAAATAATTTAAAAGTTTTTATTTAAAATATATTAAATATAAAAAAAAATTTTAAAATAAACGAAATATATTTATTAATAATTTTATATTCTTTTTTTTTATTTCGATCGATTCGCGTTTAACGATTATATTATAATTTTATTTTAAAAATATCCGTATTTTTTTATATAAAATAAAAATAGTTTTATAAATTTTTTATTAAATTTATATAATTTATAAAATAATATTTTAAATTAAAAATTATAAAAACGTTTTTAATTTTAAAATTATTTATAATTTTAATTTTTTATTAAACCTTTATATTTTATTTTTAAAAATTTTATTTTATTATTGTATTTTTAAAAATAAAAAGTTTAATTATTTTAATAATTTATTAATTTTAAAATTTACTTCGAAAATAAAAAACTATTATTTTTTTATAATATTTTAATAATATTTTTATATTTATAATATTAAATAAAAACTTAATAAATATTATTATTAAATAAAATTATTAAATTTTATATTTAATTAAAATAATTATTAAAATTAATAAATTAATAAATTTAATATAAATTAAATTTAAATTATTTTATTTATTATTAAATAAATAATAATTTAAATAAAATAATATATAATAATTTATTATTAATAAATTTTTTTAAATAAATAAATTAATTAATTTAAATTTAATAAATATAAATAATTTATTTAAAAATTTTATTATAAATTATATTTCAAATTTAAATTTTTTTTAAAAATATTACTTTAATTATATTATTTATATCGATTTTTTAACGATTTATTTAATAAATAATATTTATATATAATTTAAAAGTTTAATATTAATTTAAAATAAAAATTTAATTATAATAAAAATTTTTAAAATAAATAATTAATTATAATTATTTTAAAAATAAATTATTTTATTAATTTTATTTCGTTTTAAATAATTATAATTATAATTAACGAAAAAATTATTAATATAAAAAAAAAATTAAAATAAATAATTTAAAATATAAAAATATATTATTAAAAATAATTAAAATTTAAACGATTAAAAATAATTTCTTAATTATTAATAAAAAAAATATTAAAAAAATAAATAAAAAATAAACGATTAAAAATATTTATATTTAATTTTAAAAAATAATTTTATTTTAAAAAAGTTTTTTAATAAAACTTTAACGTTCGTAATATTAAACTTATTAATATTTTTTCGATTTTTTTTAATTTTTTTATAATAAATTTTAAAATATAAAAAAATTTAAATATATATTATTTTTATTAATTAATAATTATTATAATAATAGTAAATTATTTATATTAAAAAATTTATTATAATAAAATTAATATTAATATAAAAACTAATTTTATTAAAAAAATTCGAAAAATAAAAATATAAAAGTTATAAAAATTTTTTATTATTATTATTATAAAATTTAATTAAAAATTATTATATTATTTTATCTATATAATTAAAGCTTTAATATTATTATTAAATAATATTTAAATAAATATTTTTTATTATATTTTATAAATAATATATAAATTAATATATATTTATTAATATTATTTATAATATTTAAAAAAACAATATAAAAATAATTTATTTATTTATATCTTAAAAATAAAATTTATATATTAAATATATTTTTAAAATTATTTTTAAATAATTTATAATATTAAAATAATTTTTATTTAATATATAAATAGAAAATATTTACTTATTATAAATTTAATTAAAAAATATAATTATTATTTTTAAAAAAGTATAATAAATATTTAAAATATTATTATATTTAATAAAAATATTAATATATAAATAAATAAATAATTAATTTTTAAATAATATTAATAATAATTTAATATTTATTTATTTTATATATTATTATATAATTATAAATATTAATTAATTTAATTATTTTATTATTTTATTATTAATAAATTTTAATTTTTTATTTTTATAAAATATTATTATTATTTTATAAATAATAATAATAATTTTTTTTTTTATTATATTTTATAATTAATTTAATATTTAATTATATTTAAAATTATTTAACGTTTAATATTATTTTTTTTATTATTATTTATAAATAAAAATTTAAATATTAAATTTTGTTTTTTTATATTAAAATTAATTATATTATTTAAATTTTTTTTTTAATATATATTATATATAATTAATATAATAATAAAGAATAAATAAATAATAATATAAATTAATAATAATTCCGTATTAAAATAAATAAATATTTTAAATAATAAAATTAAAAAAATTAAATTTTTAATAATAATAAATAATAAATTTTAAACCCTTTTTTATTATAATTTTTATTTATAATTATTATTATTTTTTATAATATAAGGTTTAAAATAAACCCGGGATTTATAATAATATTATTTAATTATTAAGAAAAGAATTATTCGTTATATTATATAAGCTTAAAATTTATTAAAAATTATTTATATTAAATAATAAAATTCTTAAAATTAACGTATATAAATATTAATTTTATATAAGTTTTTAAAAAAAGCTTTTAAAAATAAGTATAAATTTTCGCGATAAATATTCTTTAAAACTTATAATTTATTTTTTTTTTTTATATATATATATATATATTATTATTATTTTAATTTTTATATATTATTAAATATATATAATTATTTAAATTTTAATATTTATTTATATATATTATAGTAAATATTAATATTAATAACGACGTTATATTATATACGTTTATAAAAAGCGTTTTTAATAATTTTAAAGAAATTATTTTATTAATTATACGTTATAACGCTTTAAAGCTAAAATATTTTATTAAATTTATTAACTTATTAAAATTAAAATATTTCGATATTATTAAAATTATCGATAATATAATATTTCGAGAATTAAAATAAAAAATAATTTTATATTTATATTTTTTTTTTATTGTTTAATAAAAAATAAAAGCGAAAAAAAAAATCGGGAGAAATAACGATTAATTTTTTTATAATTTTAATAACGAATACCGCGTTTTTATAAAGTTAAAAAAAGGCCGTATAAATATAAAAAAAGAAGCCGCGTTAATCCTTAATCGTTATTTAAAAATTCGTTATAACGAAATAATAAAATAAATAATATTAAAGCGTTAATAAATAGAAAATAAAAAAATCGAAATTAATAAATAATTTTTTAATAAATATATTATTATTAATTTATTATTAATCGATTATTATATAATTAATTAATTTATATATTTATTTAATTTAATTTATCGTATAAAAAGTAATAAGTTTTATATAAATTTTCTTTTTAATATAAATAATAAATTAATATCTTTTATAAGACGGAATTAATTATATTAATTATTTAATATTATATTTTAATAAAAATAAAAAAAAACTTTTTAAAAAAATTAAATTTAATAATTATATAAAATTTAATAATTTATATATTAATTTATAATTAAAAATATTTTATTATATATTATAATTAATAATAATATATATTCGTTTTTATTTATTTTTTTCCCGTTTTTTTTAAACTTTTTCTTTTTTTTATTTTTTTTTTCTTTTTTTATTATTAACGGTTTTATATCCGCCTTTTTTTTTTAATATAGTTTTTATTTTTATTTTCCCTTTATTTTTTATAATTCTTTTTTTTATTTAAATTTTTTTTTAAATCGCTTATCCTTATTTTTTAATTATTATAATATAAATTAATAAAATTATAAGTTATAATTTCTTTATTTAAATTATAATTAATTATATCTTTAAAATTTTTATTATTTAAATTATTAAAGCTATCGTTTTTATAATTATTATTTATAATATTTTATTTTTTTTATTTTATTAATAATATCGTATAAAATAGAATTATTTTTTAAATTAAAATTAAAAATAAGGATTTATATATATATTTATATAATAATTAGTATTTTAATATATAATAATATTAATATAATTTTAATATTTAAAGTATATTATAGGTAATTTTTTTTAATAAATATAATAAATTATCGGCCGGTTATTTTTTTTTATTTTTATTAATATATAAAATTATTTTAATATAAATATCGGAGATAGAATCGTATTAAAAATGGGTAGGTTTAAACGTTTTAAAATAAATATATTTAATAATATAATCGGCTTTCCGATAATAAGCTAAATTAATTTAAAAATATAATTAAAATATATTATAAAAATTTTATAAATATAATTTTTATAAAAATAATAAATATATTTTTAATATTATATTATATAATAATAATAATATTTTTAAATATTAATTATAAATAATATTAATTTTATTTATATTAATTAATAAATAAATCTTTATTAAAATCTTTTATTAATATATCGCTTTTAAATATATTAAATAAATTTTTTTCTTTATAATATAATTTTTATTTATTAAATATATAATTATTTTTTAATATTTTTATATAATTTTTATAATCGCTTTATTTATTATATATATTTTATAAATATATAATTATTATATTAAAGTTTAAAAAAATAAAATTTTAAAATATAATAATAATATAACAATATAATAAAGTATATAAATAAAAGTTTCGTTATAATAATTTCCTTTTATAATAATATAACGTTATAAAATAACCGCGAAGGTTTAATTAATACGATTTAAACTTTATTTTTTATTAAATTATTAAAAATTATATAAATAAACGGACGAATAAATAAACGATATATTATAATATTTAAATAAAAATTTATAAAAAAAGCTCGGGAAATAAACTTCGATATAATAACTCGAAGTTCGAACCTTATTTAAAAAAAAGTAAATATTTAATAAAATATATTTTTATAAAATTATTTATTTTAATATTATAAAGTTTTAAAAATAAAATTAAAAAAAAAAGCTTTAAAAAAATATAAAATATATTAAACGTAAAATTATAATAAAGTTTATATTTAAATTAGCTTTTTATAATATATATATTATCGATTATAAACTTTTTTTAAAGGAAATAATTAATAATAATGAATTTTTTTTATTATATAAATTAAATTATTTAATAAATTCCGAAATTAAATAAATAAAATTAAAGGTTTAATTTAAACCCCCTTTTTTAATAATATTTAAAAAAACCCTTAATTCCGGGCGTTAATCGAAAGGCTTAACGAAAAGGATAACGAGTAGATCGATCGAGGCGGTAATAAACTAAGCCGGGCTATATATAATAGTATAAATTTAAAAGGGGGAGGGAGAGAAAAAAGGCGTTATATAAAGCTAATTAAATAATTTTAAACTTTACTAATCAATTATATTAATATTAATATTTTATATATAAATATAAATTTTTAAATTAGTATAGTTTAGCCTCTTACCTAGGAGGACTAGCATCCTTTGTAAAAGTTCAACGTAGACGTCTAGTTTTTCACATCCACATTCAAATCGGAAGTGGCCGTTTTGAGGCTGCTCTCACCTTGGCGGTGTGGATAGAACATCACCTCCCACCCGCGCTCGTCTTATGCACCGTCATATTCCGGCTATCCCAATACTCCCTGCCGTAGTTGACCAGGATCTCCTCGCCGGCCTTCAGCCCCGCGCCCCCACCATCCCCTCTACCCGCACCAGATCTTCGGGCACCCGCCGCCGCCAGACCGGCCGGACAAACGAAGATGCCGACCCTCCGCTCCCACTTCCAGCCCTCCCGGCGCCGGTCGGACCGCACCTGCACCAGACAGTCGCGGAACTCGGCGTTGGCCCTGTCGGCGATGCCGTGGAAGTCGTTCGCCATGCGCGACTCGTTGCCGCCGTGCGTGGCGTCGATGCTGAGCCCTCCCCCACCGCCAAACTCCTCCTTGTCGAGCTGGTGGAAGCTCAGGTCGTAGTGGCTGCGCCCGTCCGTGTCGTCCCGCGCGTCCGTGTGCACCCGCCCGATATACAAACAAAGAAAAGACGAGGGCGCCATGTCGGCGGCGGCGAAGAGGCCGCGCTGCCCGAGGGCCGGGTGGTGCGCCGGGCTGGCGATGGTGCGGATGCGGACGCGGGCGCCGTTGTTGGGGGCCGAGACGAGGGCGCGGGGGATCTTGTCCAGGGACTCGGCCGTGGTGGAGGGCCGGCCTAGGGCGTTGCGCATGTCTGGCGTTACGGCCGGGGAGTAGATCAGGTCGGTCAGGTACTGCACCTCTTCCGGCCAGTTCTCGGGAGGGCTGCCCGCGGTCGCCGCGTCGGGGGTGGCCATTTCTTCTGCGTGTATGTTCTCTTGTCGCCCGAGGATTGGTTCGGCGGCGACAAGTGGAGTCTAACCTAAATCTCTTTTTGGGGTTGTAGACTCAAGCTTTTCCTACAGACTAGCGGCGTCAGGGAAGGAGGACGTTTGATGA
Organism: Arthrinium phaeospermum; assembly: GCA_006503535.1. Taxonomy (NCBI): domain Eukaryota; kingdom Fungi; phylum Ascomycota; class Sordariomycetes; order Amphisphaeriales; family Apiosporaceae; genus Arthrinium; species Arthrinium phaeospermum. The sequence continues at coordinate 1,152,349 of QYRS01000007.1, read as the reverse complement.
TTAGGTAATGCATCCCGAGATGTTGGAGGTTCTAGTCAGACTAGTCTCGGTATCGACTTTGGACGCAAGATTGAATGACAGCCAATCATTCTGGTCAAGCCGAGTGGCTAGTCCACTTTTGGTATACGAAGAGTTGAAGCCGAGATCCAAAGAGGCTAGACTGATTCTTGGCTAAGCCGAGCTACCCCCTGGCAGCCCATAGCAGCCAATCAGCGCCCTCCTGTCGACATCAGGGCGTTCGAGTGTAAGCCGAGTCTTGTCTTATCCAAAATACAAGCCACGAAATATTCGGAAGCCCTTGGTATATATATTGGACAATACCCATCACGTCCGTCATGGAGATTTTTGGACATCCTCGTTTCTCTGACGCAACTCGAAACCCCAACAATTTTGGGTTGTCAACATAGAGATATGAACGAAACGTCTCCAGCGAGGCCAACTCCAGCCACCTATGGGACAATGGATGACCATCAACAGATTAATGATGAAACCATCCAGCACCCTTGGGTTCAAGATGAGGACGACCAGTCAAAACGGTCTCCGTTCCGGATCTACACCATCTTTGCCGCCCTTTGCGTGAGTGCTTTCGAGAATCAATCTCTTCTCCCCGAGACTGTTCACCCTGCTCCGTTACTGACTCCACTCCAATCTCAGCTCGACCTCTTCATCGCCGCCCTAAACCAAACCATCGTCTCAACCACAATCCCCACCATCACCGCCGACCTCCCCGGCGGCGCCGCAGGCTACACCTGGATCGGCGGCGCCTACCTCCTCGCCAACGCGGCCAGCGGCCCGATCTGGGCGCGCGGCAGCGACATCTGGGGCCGCCGGCCGGCCATGCTGGCGGCGCTCGCCCTGTTCGCGGCGGCGACCGTCTTCGTCGCCGCGGCCGCCGACATGGCCACCCTGCTGCTCGGCCGGGCCCTGCAGGGCGCCGCGGCCGGCGGGCTCCTGCTGCTCGTCACCATCACCGTCTCGGACCTGCTCAGCGTGCGGCGCCGCGCCCTGGGCCTCGGCGCCCTGGGGCTGGTCTGGGTCGTGGCCGGCACCGCGGGCCCCGTCGTCGGCGGCGCGCTGAGCCAGTACGCGAGCTGGCGCTGGTGTTTCTGGCTGAATCTGCCCGTCTGCGCCGTTACCTTTTTTGTCGTGGCGGGGTTCCTCGACGTGCATAATCCGCGCACGGCGCTGGCGGAGGGGCTTCGCGCCGTGGACTGGTTCGGCATTGTGGCGATGTTGGCGGCGACGCTGTTGCTGCTCTTGGGGCTCGACCTCGGGGGAATTGTCTATCCCTGGGGGAGTCCTACCATTATCTTCATGCTGGTGGCTGGGGCGTGCATGGTCCCCGTCCTCCTGTACGTGGAAAAGAAAGTCGCGAGGTTCCCCTCATCCATCTGGGCATGTTCGGTGACGTGTCCAATGTCGCCACCGTTATAGTGGCTTTCACGCACAGCGTCTCGTCGTTCGGCACCGAATACTATCTGCCCCTCTACTTCCAAGCCGTCAAGCAGACCACACCCTTCGAAAGCGGGCTCTTGATCCTGCCCCTGATTATTACCTGCGTCGTTGTGGACATCCTGAGCAGCGCCTACATGTTCCAGTTCGGCCGCTACCGGGAGCTCATCTGGGGCGGAACCGCCCTGTTGACCCTGGGCACCGGCCTGTACATCGCCTACGACGCCGACACGAGCATGCCAGCCATCATCGGGTTCCAGATCGTCCACGGCCTGGGCATGTCGTCCCTGTTCCAGACGCCCCTCATGGCCCTCCAGAGCAGCGTGTCCCAGGCCGACACGGCCACGGCCACGGCCACCCTGGGCTTCCTCCGCAACCTGGGCATGTGCCTGTCGACCGTGGTCGGCGGCGCCGTGTTCCAGAACAGCATGGCGGCGTGGGGGCCGCGCCTCGCCGCCGCCGGCCTCGACGCGGACCAGCGGCGGGCCCTATCCGGGTACGAGGCGCCCGCGCACGTGGGGATGCCGCGGACGCTGGCGGATCCGGCGCAGCGTCGGGCCGTCGTCGAGGCGTTCGCCTGGAGCGTGCGCAACATGTTTGTCGTGTACACGGGCATTGCCGGGGTGGGGCTCGTGGCCTCGGCTTTCGTCCAGCAGCGGTACATGAGTAAAGAGCATACCGAGACGAGGACGGGGGTGGAGAATCTGGCTGGCCAGGGGAGGGCGAACAAGTCGGTGACTGTTTCTGGGGGAGGCGAAGAGCTGTAGTTTGGGGCATGGAGACTGGAAAGAACATCGCACAAGTTTTTTACAACATGAATCATCGGGATATCTGTATACACGTAGAACCAAAAGCCATACTGCTAAAAGCCCTGAATGTCATTCAGGGTAGTATTTATTGTGTTATGTGGCTAGACCCCTTGTTTTAGACAAAGTTTGACTCGGGAATTGAGATTAGACAAAGGGGCCGAGCAAAAGCCCAGTGAATTGTCGAGTTGTCAAATCTCAGAACAAATTCTTTCTACTTTCTTTGGCTACAGGATATATTGTTATGACGGCTTTCCATGCGTAGATTAGCCTGAGAGTTCATAGGTTATAGGCACAATGCCACCCATTTCTCACAGAAAGTCGTTGTCGAATCGCGATGTCGGACTCTCCCCAAACCCAACCCTCTACCCCAGCGGCACTAAAGAAGCATTATGCTTCATATGTCACGACGTTGATGTGAAGCTTCCGGGATTCGTATGCGGCGAGTGCAAAAGCAAGGATTATCGCCAGTTATGTGAAGACAGGATGGTGATGAATATATGCACCATGTGTGGTTGGAGACGTCGGTCCGAAGGCCAACCGCATTGCGAAGAATGCCACGAAAAGGAGAAGGTTAGGTACATATATTGCGTTAGCGAGTTCTCCTGCTTTCGATGCCAGCTGGGTCTACGATACAAAAATGGTACTTACTGCAAAGCTTGCCTCGAGGCGGAGACCCAGAACCGAAAGGACCAAAAACAAGCTTATGTCGAATCGGGGCTATGTTCTATCTGCGGAGATAGCAATGACGAACCCATGTACAAACTATGCAGGGATTGTCGCTCTTCCAGGGGGCCTCTGAGCGAATCGGTTGCTAATAGTACCTACATGGCTTGTGAGCGGCCTTGGAATCGCACAGGAGGCTATAGGACCTGTCAAAGTTGCCGACTACCACAATCACCGCAAGAAGAACCTTTACCCTACTTATCCAACAGCCAGTTGCCAGACATGACACGACAGATGCCGAATCTGTATTCCTGTATCTTCACTCTGCATTCCTATATTCTCAGGAGGTCAGAGAACCCGCTCCTGTCCTTCCAACGAACAACATAAGTCGGCTACCAACTAAAACGCTAAAAAGAGACTACCCCTTTGACAGTCAAACGTCGACGCTCGCTTTGGCTGTTCCTGACGGGCGCAATATTTCAGATCTCATGCAGCTGGACGACGATGATCCCGTGACTGATTACCCCAGGGAAAACTTCCTTCGGATTAATAATCTCTTGAACTAGATGCAGAGTCTATATCCAGCACGCATCATTTTCTTCAATGGGCCTCATATCTTACCAGTGATGCTGGATATGACCCGAGGAAGTAAAGACACAAGTAAAAAGAAGAAAAATAAATAAAAGAATACAAAACGCCGCTCTTCCTTCCCCTTCCTGATATCATCTTTCGATGATAGTGAGTTGCCAAAGCCATATACTCTTGACCCTTCAGGTATCATCTTACATGTTAACTTAGTGTATTCGCAAACGTCGTAACAATCACTAATGGGATCAGCGCAGCCTTCTGTTCAACATGTGACATTTTGTCTCGCTTCAGGCGCCAAAGCACACTACAGACGCCACAACATGGAATTCGACGCCATTGCCGAGGAGGACCTTTCTTTGGTAGGGCCACGTTGAGCTTGACGAGGAGCTGCAATATCAAAACTTCCGGTTCGGCGCCAGTAGATCATGCAAAGCATCATTCGCCGTCGATCCAGTCGACTCCTGAACAGGCAGGATGGCGCGTTCAGGGTCTTTCGGAGCGATTTCGAGCGTCGGAGTTTTGGTGTGTGCCAAGAATGAGGGAAAAGGGGAAAAGGAGTCGAGAAAGATCGTAATTTGCGCCATGTCCCTTCTACTCCTTTCTATTTATCTTCCAGAACGTGCCCAGCTGCTCCATGCTTTCGATTTATCGTGTTGCTCAACCAAGGGTCTGATTGGCCGTCTTTCCAAAATCTGCGGACGGCGTCGTGTCCCCAGATCTCCAGAACGCCGTTTTCCGGTTCCAGGGAAAACTGCCGGCCGTACAGATCGACAACGACCAAATCCAGCAAAACCATTTGGCTGCCAATGTACGGTACACGTACCTGGAGTACGAAGCTCACGCCTAGGGGCGCAATGGTCGTGTTTACTATGTATCTACAGTGCAAAGTCCTGCCAGCCGCCAATTTGCCTACAGCTGCTAATTACCCTAGAAACCACAATAACCCACGATTCTGTTACTAGACCGACCCCATCCCCCAAACAGCGATGCGCGAATCGCTACGTGTACATATGCACAGATCGCGAAGGGGGTGGGTGGGTAAAGTTAGCAGGTGCGGCTTATTGTTGGCTCGGTAGTAGTGAGACACGACCGGGCTAAACGGTCGAACCAAACTTGGCCACACTTTGGGTCGAACCAAGAAAGTCGAGGTCGACTGCGAACCATTGGACTGTGTGAGCCCTGGATTATCCCAGGCAATATCCGCGTGCGGTAGCGTTACGCGGCACACGGATCAGCACCTTGCCTTTTCGACTCAGGAGAGAAAGGCGAGGCGGCCGCATTTTAAGGGGGGGAGGGCAAAAGTGTGTAGTAGTACATACTCGCACAAATCTTGTGCGAGGGACAACTAAGGGGGTTGTATTGATTGAAAGCCGGGAGTCGCGATATCAGGACCTAGCGAACCGAGATCCGATTCACACTGGGTAGCAAAGGGAAGAAGAAGCCAGGGACGAGAGACGAACGGTAAGAACTGCAGTAGTGTCGACGCCTCTCTCTTAGCGATGGATGTGTAGGCTGCTTACAGATGCCGCATAATAGAGCTCGCCAGCAGTAGGAACGCTGGCTGGCTGGCTTGGGGGCGCAGTCAATGTAGAAAACGGCTTGAAATTAGGCTCTTCCCCCACACGTTCTGCCTGCGATTCGACTTGATTCAACTATCATCACTCGCACCCGCAGCCACCTGTCATTCGACAGGCTAGAATGAGCCTCTGATGCGATAGATCAACCACCTCAGCCGTGATGTGAGCTAAACGACCAACAAAAGTAGTGCGTTCTGGCAACCAAAGATTCGACCTGGAGACTTCGTTATTACGGCCAATCTATATAGCAGTTTGCGGACGATAGAGCATCCACAGAACGACCGACACGACCGAAATCCCTTCCTCCACCAAGCCGTTATCCGAAATCGACAAAGTGCGATCTAGTACGCAGGCAATAGTCTCCGACCAAGAAGACTAGTCGGCAAAAGCAGCCGCGCCTCGAAACCCGTAAAAGCCCAACAAGAAAGGCCAGCAAACACGAGCAACATCGCCGCAAATACGAACGAAGCGCACCCCTATGTGCGCACCCACCATATTGCGCCGGCCCCATCTACCGACAGCGCGCCGCCACGGCTAAGACCACCGAGCCCCCCTTCGACGATCGATCTACCGCCGGAAGAGGTCCACGGCCCTCGATATTCCCACAAAGACAATCAATCCATCGATTGCATAAAAGGAGACACGAAAGAACGGACGAACGCCCCCTGACTTGGCCATACCCAAGAGGGGAAGAAGAGTGTGGGCGTCCATCACTGACCAGGCAAACGCGAAAGAAACAGAACATTGCGACCCTATATCTGAGATATGTATAAGACGGGAACAACATTCAGCCGATGCTACACTTGATCATTCATGCGATTGATGTTTTCGGATGCTACATCCTTGATGTTACCTCTATTCCGGGAGGCGGACCGAATAGGGCAGATAAGTTGCCTTCATTTTGCTATGAGGTCTCAGATATATATGAACACGGTCGCATCGAAGTAAGCCAGTAGACAGTCGTAACGTTCGTCTCCCTCGTCCTTAACATGCTAGCGTATATGGACTTGCCGTGAGCAAAGACGCCACCTGGTCTCGCGCTGGGGGCGGACAGAAGCGATCGGTTCATGGCTTGGTTAGCCGATGCCCTGACTGTGCCGCTTGATCCTGGTTCTTTCATGGAAGCGAACCGTGACCTCACTCTTGGACGGTCAACGCATGAAGCCCGAGATCTCGGTCCTGACCCTCAACCAAAGGCGGCACGGCAATTGCGCGTGGGGTGGAGAAGAAGATCAGACGGCTTCCTTCTTAGTTCTTCGGGCTGCGAGCATCCGGGCGGCACGCATGAAATCCATGATACTCGTCCTTCTGTAGTCCAACCACGAACCGTAGACATTATCGACATATATGATACGATTTCTATTGATCGCTCATTCCCACCACATATCGCCTTGGGTGCAACAGTGAGCAGGCCTGTCGCCGTGATGAGCCGCCCCGTCACGATGCACGTGATGCATTGGCAAAAGACCAGCATCGTCAAATATGGTTATCTCATCTCCATTTCTCGGTATTACACGAGGTATTGACGGCTTCCTCCACAGGTCCATTGGCGGGCGGTACATCGCAGCACTAAACGATGCGCAGCTCTCGCTTAGCAGACCAGGTGGATACACAGGCATATCACGTAGGGATCTTTCTCTCGACGGACCATTGCATCGAGCAGGGTGACTTCTGGAGTGACTATCAGAAGGTTTTGGTGTGGGCACGACACTCAGCACATCGCAGCACTAACGATGCGCAGCTCTCGCTTAGCAGACCAGGATACAGGCATATCACGTAGGGATCTTTCTCTCGACGGACCATTGCATCGAGCAGGGTGACTTCTGGAGTGACTATCAATTTTTGGTGGGCACGACACTCAGCTGCTGTAAGCGACGACAGGGTGCCGAAACATTGCACACAGCGCAATACCGGACATAGCGCGGGGCACGACTCAAAGAGGCGCAGTTGCAGTTGCAGTTGCAGTTGCAGTGCCACCTATAGCGGGCGTCGTATCTTAAAGACCTATCAGGGTGTCAGATTGGTTTTAGTGAGGGGACGGAATGGGAATGACGACGATACGGCTGGGACGCCCAGAGCACAATGCCTTGTTAGGAGTTGCGGATGCTGCCAGGTCACCATCGAGGTTACGATAATTGGGCTTGTATGAATGTCCTTTCGGATGGTGCGACGATAATGCCATAACATATGGCCGTTATAACCCCTGACCAAATGATGAGCTCTTGGGTTCGCGGGGCAGGAGCCGGCTCCCCACCAACTCGACAGCATCTTGCCAATGGGCCTGGAACGGGCTCTCCGGCACTGGCAAACCCCCCAAAAGCAGGCTTGCGACTAAAGAAAAGCTAACTATTCGCTGGGCTGCCGATGCGTATTGCATAAACGATAGAATGGAATTGTCGTTCCGTGTAGCAGAGCTTGTAAGATGCCCATAAAGCCTATGGAGCAGGTCGTCGGGGAGAGCAGCGAAACCTCCGAACCGGGTTTCGTAGCGGATGTTGAATGTCGCGGCAGGCCACGGTCCGAATCAAGGTAGGCGTCCTCGGCAAAAAAAGCAACTGCGGCTTGGTTTCGCGACAGTCACGCGCCTCAGCCCGGAGCTTCGCCGCGTTGACGTTGACTAACATAATCTCCAGTCTTCTTCTCGTCTTCTGCAGCATTGACAAGCAAACAAAGAGAGGGTCTGACAGCAAACGGCCGCTGTGAACACGGCCTGGGCTGGTTCCAGATCTACCCTTGACCAGGCACAGGACAAGAGCAGGTAGGGTAGAGCGAGACGAACGAAACCCTGAGCCCATTAGCGGATTCAATTTGGTATCGAAGCGGGTGACTTGCATACGAGTCTGAAAACAACAAAAAAGCGCGATTGACCCCTTCTGCCGCTTTGACCATAATAAGGCTGTATGCATCTGCCATCAAAGCATCGACTTGCTTTCATGCATCACTACCTGCCTTCATTAATATCACTGCCGCGCCGGTAAGAGGCAGGTCTGCGAAGGAGAACTGTAACATTTTACCCCGGCATCTAATGGTTTACAGCTTATGCTATGACCAAGTCAATGCCGTAAGATTCCTCGGATTGATCAGCCAAGGATGAGGGCATTGGCCAATTTTCGGAATGTAGAAATAACTTTGCCCCGGCAGGTGCGCATGGCGTCGTCCATGTCACAGACGTGAGGATGCAAGGGATATAGGCTGCGAAGGACAGCGCCAGAGAAAACTGCATCTCTTGGCAACTAATTGCATAGCACGAGGGGGAAAGCAGAGTGGTGACTGATCGGCAATAACTTGTTGATACCAGTCCAAGAGTGTTGCACTTTTGTGCTGGTTGGGTATTTCACTTGAGACACGGATTCCAGGTGCTGCAGATGAAGCGCTCATAAGAAAGTCGGTGGAGCAGAACAGGATTGACCTGGTACGTCAACCTAGAAGGCTGAACGCTCGCGCATGGAAGTGTTTGCAGGTTGGGAAGGTTAAACGAATTAGGTAAGTCGTCGTGCAGACAGGGCGCGAGCCGATTTGGCCCAGGCCACACTGCCCATTTCGGGAATTAATTATGCTGTGTAATGTGTCAGAAGGGAACCCGCAGCTGCAAAGATTCTGTGAGGGAACAGAGTCAAATTCGAAAGGTTTGGTTGTAATGGTATGATGTAGCAGCACGTTTGACAAAGTCGCAAGCCAGCATTTAGGCTCAGCAAGCGAAGCAGGGCCTAGAAAAATGGACGAAGACCAAAAGTGATTAATCTGGGAACAGCCGTGGATGGGACAATGCCGTAGATCGAGTCCAGAACAACATGCCCAGGCAGGCTGAACTTTGAAGACTTGACGTGCCGGTCCACGTCGGGCCGCTAGGCTTCTTGCTAGGCCAGGGAGGATGGTCACTATGGACCTGTGAAACAGAGGGCGGATTTGATGGGAGCGGGAGACCGCCGTCCCGCAGGTTTTGACGTGCAATCGAATCGGTCAGTGTGAGAGGGAAGTCGATCGGGTGGTATTGGGAATCAAGATCGATGAAGGGAGAAGGGGAGTCGCATTTGGCGTGGATTGGCCGTATCGAAGCCTTGTCAACGGTCCCATTGCAAGCATTACTGACGCGAAAGGTGTTTTCCTCTCGTCTTTGCGCCCTTTGTGAACCGCTAGTGGTGGCCAGGGCCACTTGGCAATTAACGGGCAGAGCGGTCAGTGGCTCCCCACTGGCCTCCAAGCTCCAAGGCTTGTTAGTGGCTGATGGCGGAGCTGAAGTTGGGCAACACTAGAAACTGACAGGCAATGGCTGGAGAATTGACCAACTCTGCTCTGTCTAACGACGATGCCTACGGAGTATGTAAGTAGTACATGTATCCAACATGCAGCAGACGAGACGGAAACCTCCGTCAGTCGTAGGGCGCATCCTGGCGCATAGCTAACCCCGGAAGCTCTGCACAGCAATTAGACGAAGGTAGCGGTATCCTTCGCTATTGCCTTTGCGCCCACAGCCTTCCCAGCCCTAGAACACATCGGCATGATACATGTACGTACCATTCATTGTACATATGCTCCGCTTCAGCTGTCAAGAGACTGATGCGAGCATCTGTCATACCCAAGGCTGCTAGAGGCAGGTGCTCCTCACGCGTGGAGTTGGAATGCATCATCTATTTTGCTGTACTATCTCAATTGGTCCTCAGCTTCGTGATAGAAACAGGAAAATCGGTCAGATCGGCGCTGCAGACTTCCCGGAAGGGTTTGCTAGGATCTGTGGAGAAGGCCTGATTCGGGGACGCGTACAGGAAGGCGATCATCCCATCTTGTTCAGCGCCAGGATCCGAATGGGTGTAGTGTTGAGGAGGGAATGCGAGAAAACGCGCAACGCACCATGCCATATCGTTTTTTGTCCCATTTCCCACCCTTGCTTTTTTTAACCCTTCTTTCGTTCCGAGCAGCCCTGGCGCCCGTCGGGACTTGCATATGCAGCAAGTCCCTGAACCAGGTGCACATCTGTCCGGTTCCTCCACGCTCGTCGACTAGGTAAGTATTAGTATGTAGTAGGCATTTAGTTTGGTAGTACCTAGGTGATGATCTGCGTGCATGCTTGAATTACTCTTGTTGGCGAGTGAAATATCTAATGCCATGAATTTTCTCGCTTGCATCATTTGTTACATGTGTTCCCACTGCCGCAATCGGCCAGGCGGCACGCACAACTGCCGGCTTTGCCTGTTTAATGCTGGACACGCTAGGCAGCTACTGTGGCGCCTCTTCATCTCAACGCCTGTTGCTTTTACTCAATATGGTTAGAGACGATGCACCACGAACTGGTTTTCTGTTTGCAGGTGGCCAGATGTAAAATGAAGAGTTGGGCGTGTCAGGAGCGAAGGGAAACATGACTCATCTGACTCGAGCATCCCTACCAGTACTCGATATCCAAGCCCACCCCAACAGACTGTAGGTAAGTGTAAGTAAGGTCATGGATTGGTGCTGGAGCAGACGAGTCGTGTGGTGTAACGTTCAGGTCCATGCCGCTCTGCTTGCTTGATGGGACTGTCGCAAGACTTAGACGATGCCGTCTCTCTGTGTGTGTGTGTGTGTATGTGGGAGAGGGACGATCAAATCAATGCATCATCGATGCTACATGTCAATTAGGCGAGAACCAAGATTCGACTGTAGAACATAAATTAAAATAGACAACTTGGACTTGGCTTGGCCGGCCGTCCGTCCGTTTTGACTGAAATGCCCCGATGTTAGATCCTCGATTGCGATTGACCGGCGAGCAACCAAGATACCTACCAAGTAGTGTATATTCCGTGGCTACATGCTAATTTGAAGTACTTCTCAATATTAGCTCGAGAAACATGGTTGGTTACCTACTATCATCACCTTCAATATAGCTCACTGATGCCTCACTGTCAGAACCCCCGTTACCATTTCGATCAGTTGGTCTCAGTACATACGTACATCATGTACTTATGTTCTGTAGCCTCCCACGTAGGCGCCGTTACGATCAATTGAGGTTAGAGGCAATACTACCTACAGTAGGATACATTTCAAGCTATGTACGAAGTTCCCGTTGAGCGGCAGAGTTAACCAGCTCGCCCGTAAACTCGAAGCACGCAGCAGGGTAGGTACTGGGCGGAAGTAATTGGGCTGCAGCAAGAAATGCAGGCTGGTTCGGGGCACCACGCAGCTAGCTTACAGGATAACCTAGACCCTTGATCGCACAGGCAGCCCACAGCGCCTGCCGCCGAACACCCCCGCCCAAATGATCATCATACAGGTTGGCCCTTGTTTCGTCTCGCCTGCTGCCAAGTCGTGTCAAACCCCAAGGGGAATTTATTGGCCGGATTGGGAGCGGGTCATCGCAGGCAATACTGTAGAAAACGACGCAAAGAAGAAAACCAGAAGGCTGCGACTCAACGTATCGCGAAGAATCCAAAGCAGCGCAGTGTGTGTGAGCAAACGGAACATGCGGCGACAGGTTTACTGCTGGATTTTTCTTTTCGTCTTTTCTCTTGCTCTCTTCCTTCCTCCTGCGCATCCCTGCGTGAAGTGAAGTGATGTCTTGGAGGGGGGACAAGGTTGGCAGGTGTACCTTAGCCGTCATTAAGATTGAAAATGGGACGGGAGAGCAACAGAAGCTTCTAAACCCACTCTAGAACATCGGCCTGGCTGCCGAGCTGGCCCCGAGCTGTCATCCCATCAAAAGCAACTTTGATTTGAACTTTCTTTTAGCCGGCACCCTTTCATTGTCCAGCCAAAGACGACAACCAAGAGGACCATGGTCCAGTTGATGACGACGATGCAGGAGATCGTCAGTCTGGTACGACATTATCTGCTGACCTATGTGATGAAGGACCGATCCTTCCCAAGGCTCGATGCTGAGGTCTACGTCGCATTCGTAGCGATCGAGCACCACGAAATGCCGTGGCATGCCATGAATGTCGTCATGTCGTCAGTGAACAGGGTGAACATGAGAATGCATGCAGAAAATGAAGAGGAAGAGAACCGAAGGGGAAAGGACTCGGTGCTGAATTTTGATCATCAGGCCTTCCAGGGGCCACTCAATTGACACTAGGCGGGCGGACAATTTCCAGGACATCCCGGTCGGCTTGACGTCCTCTAGCCAGCTCTAGCCTCTCGGCACCGCTTCCAGACTGGAGGTGCTGCACGCCAGTGCCAATTTTAGACACGCGCACTTGGGCTCTCTCCCCCGACTGCGGTATCTGCATGCGGCTGCTCCCAATGCTGGATGAGCAGATAGGATCAACAACATCCGATGCCGACCAGCAGTAAATAATTGAACCCGGTGCAGGTTACATGGATGGGGGCATCCCGCCTGCCAGTAGCGGTCAAAAGGCGACGAGCCGGGGCGGGCAGGCGGGCATCTTTGACCGCGCTTAGCGACTTCAAGTCGTCCGTTAAAACTCCAGGTCCTTGTCCATGTTAGGCACAATTTTAGGAAGCACCCCACCAATGCACAGATTGGACTTTTTGCTATTATTGTATCGAATTGTACGCTACTGCGAGTACAACTGTGAAGGCCAGGTGGTTTAGTACACACATAAGTCCACTACCTGTAATTGCTACGTGGTATCGTCTTCGACATCAGTGGGGCGGCGTCTTTGCTATCTCTTTTGGGGCCTTACGAGGCTTTCGCCGAGTAGATCGTGTGTGTTGTCCGTAACTGTGACTTCATTCCAGGCCTGCTGGCAACAGTCAAGAGGGCTTCAGCTACCGATGGGATGAGATGCTGTTTGTCTGGAGGACCTGGTTGCCAGTCCGTCATGCGTTTCGTTTCGCATTGCTTGTTGGTTGGTTAAACGTGCCGGAATGTCTGTGCATTCGGGTCTGCGGGGGGCACTGCTTTTATGCTTGAATAACTGACGGGAAAGGGCCCTTGACGGGTCATGTATTACGAACGAGCATAGAGGTAGGTAGGTAGGTACCTGCTGCACAGCACGAGACTGAACCATGGATGTGTGAGGCAAGCAGGCAAGCAGGCAAGTATTGGAAGTAATAAGGTTTTCTGGTAGCTTTCTAGCCTTGCATTAATGCCCGTTTGCATGTATGTACTTCACATCCTGTTTAATCTCGTCTCGAGCATGTCAACGCGCACCTGCCCGTCGCCAACCGACGCGTTTGATATCTCTCACCCACCTACCTACCTAAAGGGTCCTGAAGCAACGCCGGAGCTCAGCTCTCGGCTAGCTGGACTGGTCGGTCTCGACTCAAGCTTGACTCGACGCAAAGATGCGGGCTCGGCACGTCGATACAATACAATTCTGATTCCATTGCCTGCTTGTACGTGTCTCATGGTCCATGGGGTCTTTTTTGGCAGATTAACCTGGGTAAAGGTGGTCTGAGCCTTGCGGCAACAGCACAACTGCGGCTTCACCAATCCCCGTTATCCGCACAGACAAATGAGCCAGGCAGGCCCTGTTGATTTTCTCAGCCCCTGCACACGCATCAAGAGCTACAGGCCCCCCTGCTGTCCTGATTCGCAAAGAAATGGCCCCCCCGGTCACCAATGTCGAGTACCATACCTCCAAGTATTGACGTTGGATGCGATGCTAGTTGCTAAAGTATCGGTACTATTCCATCTCTCTCGCAGGCATGTTGTTGTATACAGTAGATGCGCTTCCTGCACCCATCGGCCTCGTCTCCCTCCCTGCCCTAGGTTGCAATACTGTGGGACCTCGTCTGGCTCTCGAGGTACAGCGACCTTCGTGCTGGTCCTGGGCCCATACCCGGAATACTTCCCCAGCTTGTAGATCTTCATGACTGGATTATTGCCTTTTGCTGATAGTCACTTTGGATACATGCGTACCTCTTGACCTGTTCACCTCCAGCAGAGACAGACTCCCGCGCTGTACCGGATCCATCTCTTGACAAACCGCGCGACTCTCTCTCGCTCTCTTTCTCTGTCGAATCCACCCCCAAAGCAAGCTCCTGAAGGCGCTGTGGCAATCTTCGTCTCTCACCCTTTCTCTCTCTCTTTCGCTTTCAAGCGAGTGAGTGCTTTTGGCCTGTTTTCCAAAGTGCAATTCCGCATTGGTCCATCGCGGACCACCCATCAGCCACGAACGAACACACCACCACCGCCGTTGCTCTCCATTCCATCTCGGAGTCTGTAGCCACTTAGTCATCCGCTAGCGCACATCACAAGCGTAACGGTCGTATCCCCAGGACGGTCATCTGTGGTCGTAATAAGCGGACATAGATAGGTCTTCCAGAAGAAACGGCCCATGCTTGGTCGTGGAACTCTTCTCGAAGGAGGTTATTGACAAGGTTCACGCCGTTTGACGGTTGCTGTCCTCATTTGATGTTCGCCGTTGACTACCTAATCCGCGGGAGCTACGTTAGTACCGTCGCCACCACCGGTCATTGAGACTTGCGGCAGTGTACGAGACGGTAGACCAGACCGTCGCCCCAGGGCTAAGTGCTATCCACCAAGCCCTCAGGTAGACGCTGCTGACGAACTGGTGTGTAAGTACAAGAAGACCCTCCTTATTTGATGAACTGACATCCCCTCCGGTGGTTCGTTCCCCCACGTAAAAGAGCAGTGGGGGGCGCTTCATCAATACTGCGGTGATGGCGCTCACTGACAGCTCTCTAGCCCTTCCTCAGTGTCCTCTCTTTTCGTTCCTAAATTAGCGACTATCACAGTGAGCAGACCACTCCATTATTACTTACGGGGACAAGAGATAGTGCAACGGCCCCCCCAAGTACAGTTGCATCCAATGATCCAGGGAAATCATCGACACCCTAGCCCCAGTCTAAATCTCCCGAATCTCATCCCAATGGTCAACCCCACACTCCTCCTGGACAGGCGGCCATCATATGCAAATCCGTTATAAGTACTGGATCATCGAACCCGCTATCAAGCCTTCGCGGCATGTCCAGTTCAGGGTCAGTCTTTACTCTTAGCCACTGACAGCTCCCGCCTACATCCAGCCTAGCCTTTACGAGCAGTTCAAGGCCGGAAGCACTCCCCACACTGGGCTCGACTCACTTGACTCTGTCAACTCGACTCGATTCGCAATTATACGCCCACACCCCCATCCACAGTATCCACGCCACAAGGTCCCTCCCCTTCCTCTCCTCTCTCTCTCTCACTCCCTCTCACCGAGTGTACCTGTCGCAGTCCTGTTCGACCTAGTCTACGTATTTGGTGAACAGGAGCCCATCGGATCCACGATTGTCACATTCCGTGCTCTACTTTCTGCCCACACTCCACCGCTGCTTCTCAACGCGGCACACCCCCCTGTCGGCAATCAACTCAATTCCTTCGTCATTTGCAACCTCCTCTGTCTTGCGCCGGGGAGCGTACGCTTTTCTGCCAGCTTCACCTTTGGTACTTTACGTCCAATCCTCCCACGGTCTATCCAAAGTCTATCACCTGTCTATTTCATATAGTAGCAAAGACTTGACTTCAACCCCAAGGATATCTGGACCACGGTTAACTCGACCACTTCCTCGTACCGCAATCCTCATTGCCCCTCGACACATCCTGGCCTTTCCCAAAACAAGAGCGCTGTATCTTCTCAGTACCTTTTACCACCAAGCATCTCGAACCTTGCTCTTGCGCCGCGGAGTCATTGATTCGCTCGCTATACACTCTTTTCACCACCTGGTACTCTCGCGAAGTTGGATCTGGGACAGCCAGGGCATCCTTGGGCTGCCACCATCTACCAAGAGCCTCTGTCAGTGGTTAGCACCACCGAGCAAGTGTTCAACCCGCGCGCCACTTCATCGAACTGGCCAAGGTCAACACCATCACCAGTCTCAGATCTTTGGGCGCATAACCGTTTCTGGGTGTGTCTGAATGGTTACAAGTTCGAGAAGATCTTGGAGACTGTTAAGAGTTGGATTGATTTTGGAACGACCGGACATTATTGGCTGCATTCTTACCAGTCCTACACCACGCTCATTTATCGACTCGGAGGAAGATCGTGTTGGATATTCGAGTTGGAGACCTGGCAGTCGAAGTTCCAGAGTTGAAAGTCGCAAACACACCATTCTCTTTCCAAACTGCCTGATCTGTCTGCCTACACACCTTTCTTAGGTACTCGGTTCATTGAGCATTGCATTTGGCAAGTGGGGGAAAGGCACCAAGACAAATTCGCACCTTCCTGGTCCTCAGACAACATCGAAACCAGTGAGTCGAGTCTTTCTTCCCTGACATCTGTTGCAACAACGACGGGGCCTCCATCCCTCGGCTCGCATCAACTCTTTGCCATTTTATTCATCTGTTCTGACCTGTGGACTGTTCCTTTAGGGCACGACCGGAGGCAGCTTTCCACGCTGCTCTTCTTTTTCTCAAGATTAGAGTTCGATTCTGATCTGGAAAGCGTGGGTTTCTCCCTGGCTTTGCGGCTGAATTAACCTCGCGGTTATCGCCATCCACCCTATCACGTCTTCCGCGCTGCACAGAGGGACCACTTCCACGTCCACGGAGACCTGGTTGATTCGAACTGGGGCTCATTGCACGTGGAGATAGATCGGAGATAGACGCAGCTTAAGCTTTTACCACTAAAGTTGTGTTCTGGGGTTTTTTTCCTTTTGGACCGCGAAGTACAAAGGTACCATCTTTCCTCCTGCCACTTCATTCTTTTTTACTTCTTCGTTTCGACCAAGGGCCTCTCCGTTCTACCAAGCGCCTTCACCCAGACTCATCTTCGCAACGGCACGCTAACTGACTTGAAGCCCGTCTTCGCTGCAGCTACTTGCACACTCTAGCCAGCTACAGCTCGATACCTAGTCTGGTACAAAGACGCAGTACGATTTATAGCAGACCAAGAGACCAGCTGGTTCGCGTACCAGTGGTGTCATTCTAACTTCGTCGACAAGACGTAAGATGGACAACAACCAGTACCCGACCCAATGGGCCCAGATGCCGCCGGCCCCTTCATATACACAACTTGGATCCGTTATGGACCACCAGACCCTTCCATCCAGGTAAGTAAATCCCTTCGGACTTGCTGATTCCGAGCTAACATGTGCTTTTCTTAGTCCACCGCTGTATTCTGGATACCATCTTGAAGTCAGGCAAGAGCCTGAACGGGGAAAGGTTGCCCTCGGAAAAGAGAAAGGTAAGATTCCTCTAATCAACTCGGAGTCTTCCTACATGGCATGCTAACACCACTCTGCAGACAAGAAGCCGATTGACCCGCCACCGATTGTGGAATTGGTTGTCCCCGCGGATCAAGATCGGAATCGCTTGTTCCTGCAAAGTATGTCGATTTCCTTTTCTGTTACAGGGCAGAGCATCCAGCTAACTGACGATGATAGACCCTTACCTGATTTTGATCGCATTCCTCGAACTGGTGCCATCTGGCAAAACGACCCCAAAAGATGGTGGCGACAGAGATACCAGAGACGAAGAGTCTAAAACAATCGGCGCATATATGGCTGGCTCGACTGTCTCCTCGCTTCACCGGTTAAAAGACACAGACAATCGCGACAGTGGATTTTTCATCTTCCCCGACCTCACAGTTAAGAAAGAGGGTTGGTATCGGATCCGGTTCACCTTGATGACCATGGAGGAAAACCGGAGCGAAAGTCGCATCGAGACTGCCGGGTTCGACGGCAGCTGGATTACAATCTGCAACATCCATTCGAAACCCTTCCAAGTCCACACCGCGCGCACATTTCCGGGCATGGCCGAATCGACATTCATGACTCGATCCTTTAGCGACCAGGGTGTTAGGATCCGGTTACGCAAGGATTCGCGGCAGGTCACAGTGAAAAAGCGAAACCACGACGTTGCCAGGCATTTGAAAGGCGACGTACAGGAGGACGTGCCTTATGATAGCATGATTTCCGATGCAGGATCTGCGAAGAGGCAGCGAACGTCCTCCACAGGATACAGCAATCCTTCCCCTTCGCCGATCACGGGAGCCACCTCATACGCCAACTTCCCCCCGACTCTCCACACAACTGCGCCGCCATATTCACTTCCTCACGGAGGGATGACTTCGAGTCCGACATATGCCACCCACAGCGGCCCCCACATGGGAAACCCCATGCAGGTAGCCTTCCGCGATAGCCAACAGCCTATGGGACCCCCTGGCCCACAACGAGTGCAGCCACTGTATAACGGACCCCTGACGCCTCAGTTCCCGGGGGGCCGATCACCTAGCATGTCGCCCTTCAACTTCGGTGGTTTCCCCGGGCAATCCCAGTTCTCGCCACAGAGCTCGAATTTCACCTTTGCCATGCCGAATCCGTCTCCCCACGGCCTACCCCCGATGGACACGACCTCACAGCAGGGTCTGCAGTCCTCGAGCCCCCA
This sequence comes from Arthrinium phaeospermum, assembly GCA_006503535.1. Taxonomy (NCBI): domain Eukaryota; kingdom Fungi; phylum Ascomycota; class Sordariomycetes; order Amphisphaeriales; family Apiosporaceae; genus Arthrinium; species Arthrinium phaeospermum. Next base: position 1,133,999 of record QYRS01000007.1, on the reverse strand, counting down.
TGACTCTAGCACATCGCCACGTGTAGGAGGCCTCCCCACCGACACACCGACATCTAGTACCGGATCACCCATCGATAATGCGTACACCATCGGCGCCGGCTCAGGGTACCCAGGCAGTGGTTCGCAACAGCCAGGCTATGCTACAGGCAACGACTTCATGTCTCACCCCGGGCCCTACAGTAGCGCTGGAGTAACGGACAACGATTCGAGACACGGGCTCTCCGGAATGCGGACGCCACTAGGAACCAGCATGCCGGAAACTGGATCTTTCAACGGATCCGGCTTTTCTGGTCATCTCGCCGACCAGAAGTATAGCCAAGGCGCCTGAGCATTGGCCGTGCCCGATACGCGATCCACTCCCATCACGTTGTTTTCTACTGTTTCTGCACATTTGTTATGTCTACCCCTGGGTACAATTATAGTTATAATTATCCTACTCGCAGGGCGGCCGCCGACGGGCTCTGGGGCTGCTGGCTGGGCTTTGTCATTTTCCTTACTGTCTCGAGATTCGTTGGACCCAGACCAAACAAGGCGGACCAGGATCTCTTTTGTACGCAAAAGTATCGGGCATTATTCGGGTTTTGCATGGACACAGGAGTATGTGCTGGCGTTCAAAGAGTGTTGGAGGATCATGGTTTCCCAACAGCATAGCAGTCGTGGTGACTGCGCGGACGGTGGATATATGCTTTTTACTTTGTTTTTGCGCGGAATTGGAGGGGGGGGAAAAGCTCTCTTGGACATGATACCCGGGACTTCATTCTTGACTTGTCCCAACTAAACCGGCTCCTAGGCCTTGTCCTTCACATCCCAAGTCTCTTCTCACCCACCAAAAAAGAAACACGGCCTTACAGCAATAGTAATAATAGCGGCTTGGTGCCGTGATCAAGGAAGAACACTGGTTGGATTGGACCGCTAGACATACGATATAGATAGAAATACAGCATCACTGCATTAATCATCAGCCTTTCCACCAAGTTAAAGCGCCGAAATGGATAATAGAAGCAGGCTGGGTGGGTATAGGCAGCATTGCATATGTCTGCTGCTTTATTCAAGGATCCGAGTAAATATGGGCAAGCAAATATGAGGTATCAGTATTATATGCAAGGCTTGAAATGTATCTCCAATGCATTGGGTTGTCTTAAAGGAGTTGGGATGACAACTACATATACATTTTGCGTGCATACCTGGTAGGTATGTAGGTATCTAGTGTCGACAGAATTAGGTACCTGCAAGCAGGCAAGTAAGCAGGAGCTCATGAACAGGGTCTAGATCCAACCTAGCGTCAGGACTTCGAGCATCAAACCATTTGATCCATGTAATGTGAATGGAAGGTACGTTACCGCGTTTGTTGCCTCCAACATTCAAGGGATTTTGGAATACAGGCGGGAAACCTGCCTTAGTGTACCAAGATCAGTTGTTGTTAAGGTTGATGCTAGGAGGCAGGTACTACCTGCCAGTTTTCCAAGACAGACTCCAAGATTTGTCAGGATTTAGTTGAGTAGTGAGAGGTAGGCAGGTACCTCCTACATACAGCATCCGACCTAGAATCACTTCGCAATTGTTCTCATTCATGCTGTTAACAAAACTGACATTAGAATTCTTATTTATTTCAGTACATCCCCCCTAATTCAGTATAATTGCCAGAAACCTCCTATTGTTGCGCTGAGAAAGCGTGGTTTTTTCCCCGTCTAGGTATGTAGCATGGGAAGTCGATATGAACAAGGTGACAGCCAGGGCAGCCGCAGGGCTGTATGTACTACTGTAATCACACACTGCCAAGTGCATTGCGAGGAGATAGGAAGACACCTTTACCGTCAGACTTTTTCCAGCGCCCGGAATCCACCAACTCCAAGTCCAAGATCTGTCATTCTTCGGTTACGCGCCCATCAGTCCCTACCTACGTTACCTTCGATCAAAACAAAACAAAAAAAAAGTGCCGACTACTACATTCATGTCTCGGGCTTGGTGTGAACGTTTATTTTCTGGATTCCCATACAACATCGGGCTGTTCTTGGCGCACACCCCTTAGCCACTAAGACTCGATCTTCGCCAACACTCTGCAAGCGGAATTGCAGACTTGGCTACCACGAACTCGACCAAGCGTCTCTCCGCTACAACATCGATGCAGTACAGTCAGGAAATCATACAGATCGAGCACCACGACACGTCATTCGAGAATTGCCTCTTCATGCCCAACCTCGTACCTTGCTGCGGATACATCTGTACGCACACGGTCAGGGGATTGGTATCAAACACCGATAATTGCGGTGCTGACGACACATGGTGCCCAGTAGCTGCATTGTATGGGGTGTGTCCGTGTCTCTGGATGCATTAGCACCTTGCTTGGGTGCAAGGAAACACGAACCCAACCCCCAACCATCCGGTACCAGCGCACCTTTGCACCGAAGCCTGCATCTGATGTTACGTACTACTACACCATCTGTGATTAGCCGCTTTGTCAAGGCGTCCCCGCAGTTCATCGTATCAGATGAACTTATTCGCGGACGTAGGGTTCGTCTCCCTAAAGATCCACCAGGGGGCCACGGTGATGTGGAAGAGATTGCCCCAAATGAAGACAGTTGCAGTATTTGCTGGCAACGGGACTAGCTCTCGAACCAATGAGGCCTTCCGCGTGTAGGGACATCGAATCATTTTACCTTTCAGGTACCAATCTCCTTGGGTACACTGGCTCGCCGAACACGCAAGCCATGTGATCCCTTGGAACCAAAGAAGCCAACTTTGTGGATGGGCATGTCTGTCTACCAAAACGGTTTTTTGACTAGGGGAAGGCGATCCGTCTACAGAACCTGACGTCTTGCCACGCAGATAAGCCATCGCTCTGCTCACACCCCGGTGCCACACCTGCAGGGCTCGATAGTCAAGACGCACAAATAACGGTGGAAACCGGGTTTTACATCGAGGCCGATCTAATCCTGGGATTCCCCGTCGTCGACAGTCGTCGTCTGATGTTCGACTGGTGTCGTTGGAGTCCATGCTCGGGCAAGTTCCCTGAACCCGGGCAGCGATCCACCCAACGGCCGCTCATCTCGTGTCCAAGTGCGGGTTGGCGAGATCGACACGACACTGTTGACTGAAGCCAGCAGCGATCATTCATGCTAACAAGGTAATGAAAGCACAGGTGACAGGTCCTTCAGAAGAGGGTGCCAGGGGGCGGATCCTCATGTGCTCCGTGGCCAGTCGCCCAGTCTTTTGATGGGGGCACAGCCTGGCGATAAACCAGGTTGCCTGTTGATGATCATATCCGCACATTGCCTCCGAGTTAATTCCCCAGGCTAACTGTGGCTTTCAGACGATAGGCAGTTTCGCCCGTCGACCGAGTTTTCTGGTGGCTGGAGCTCCAGATGCAGGGATGTCCGGGTGAGTGCGAAGTCTGACGTAGCATTACGGTGTACATATCTAATGTCTGTGGATATGAGATTGGCCATCTTCCTACGCCACTACCATTGTCAAGTAATAATGAAACCCAATGGTCAAGCTTGGCCTCTGGAGCATCGGAACAGCCGTTGCTCTGTGTAGGTGTGGCTCCCCGAGAAGCATCATCGGGAGCTATTTTCGGACATGTCCAACTTCAATACAACAGCCGAGGTGAGAGGATGCTATCTATTCTCCCATCGGGGTGAAGATCGTTTACGGAACCTCGAATGGCATCTGGGCTCCACACACAGTAGCCAAACGAGGCAGAAGACCCTGTTGCAGATGTCTGCACCAAGCTCGACCCATGCAATTGGACGTTTCGCATCGTCGGATGGCACAAAGCCCCCCTGAGTCTGTCACCACGGCTTCAATCACCAAGCCCGGTCGAATATCATTGCCTACCAACCACAAACCAAGCTTGACCAGAGTATTGTGTTACACTGTCCAATTTCGGAGCGACAGTTGGACCATTCCCCGGCACGGCTCCGGTATTTGATGCATCCCATGTCTACGATGGTTTTCGGGTGAGGTTCGATTTCTCGCACGTCCTTGAACTCAGCCCCAAAGCCTCCAGGGCCTGCCTGTGCAGGTCGACCCAGATGCTGGGAAATCTATCAACCCACTATCGACGCCACTTTCTACTGCCGATGACCCTCTGTCATTCAACCTTATCCAGGATTCGGTGTGGTAAGGTTTTAGTTGTGGGGGCGGTAGAGAGGGCTAGTGGCATCCCTGGGTCTTTTATTACCTTAGCATCATGGTCTACAGTCGTGCAAGCCAGAAAACACCATGCTAGTGGCAGCAGAAGTATACGCCTACGTATGTTCTATCAACCAGCCATTCTCCAGCTGAGATCGGCCCTGTATAGTACTGTGCAATATCTAGGTGCACAGTCATCTACCCCTTCTTACGTACAACTTGACCTCGGTGTCGCGTGTCGCAGCTGTCAAAGCTGCATCGCAGGCGGATCCTCGGCGTGCAATTGGTCGACGGAAGGCTCTCCGGGGCGTTTGTTCCCCACGCGAGGTTTCATTTCTGTACAGCTCGAACTCGACGCGCCGCATAGCCCTGTCTCTCTCGTCCTGTGCAAAGATGGACAGTGTTATTGTACACCTCGAGGCTTGCAAGTACGGGGTCCCAGAATGGGTGCGACCTGCCATGTTCGCGTCGATCCGCCCAACGGGCGCTTGCCATTTTCAGACATTATCTCCGACACTCGTTATGGCAGATGCTACCCTAACCCCAGCCCTATAACGACCCGTCCTATACATATGATCAGCGCGGAAAAGAGGGTTGACAGGACAGAAGTTTGGGATGATCTCAGTAGGGCCCAAGGTTTCCAATGATCGCCCGCAAACCGGTTACTTACCGCTGCTCGCTTCGGAAGGGCGTGGGCGTAATGACGTGCCACTAAGCCCGTTGGGGGTCCCTGGCAGTTGTATCCTGATATCTTGCAACCATGGATCGTCCGTATTAAGCCTTCAGGGTTCCTTTTCCCGGCACGCTTGACGACTAAGGTAGGCACTATTGTGTCTGTCGGAAGCCCAATTGCGGGTCCCAGACGCCCAGCACGGTCGTACAGGGTGGAGGATTGACGCATTCTAACAACGCTTCCAGAAAGCGCACGCGCACACGACGAGACCACCTCGAGACACACGTACTTGGTAGCCCTACGCTACACCCTGACCCTGTCTACGTCTACCGAGGAAGTCTCACGTCACGTCGAGGAGCTCATCGCTGTCCATTCATCTCCGCACACCAGCTCGACGAGGTCTCACCTGTCTTGACCTTGCTGACTCGCAAAACCCATATTTCCTCCGCCCCACTTACTCGGTGACGTTGATTGCCTCAGCCGCATTCAGCACGAGTCGGGTGGGCAACTCTGTCGACAGCTTCGACACGATACTGAACAGTGGAATGTCAAACCGGTCCGGGCCATTGTCGTATTGTGCAGCTTGCCATGGAACTGCCGAGTCATTTCGAACCAGCTGTTCGTATTAGTTGTTGAGACAGCTTTTGAGTACTCAATAAGCTAACATTAGGTAGTCGGAACTATGGACTGGACGCGCCGCGCCGTTGCAGTGCAACGCAGAAAAAAAGGCGCCAACCCCACTCGCAATGCTACATTATCTTCACTTGCAAACCTGCGTACCTCGGGAACTCGTCAATTCCCTCCAGCAATTTGGTCTCTTGGTCTCTGGTCAGAAATTTCCCAGTGGTTCCCATTCGTCCATCATAATCCCGCTGAACGTGCCACCTTGGCCTCCCTGCTCTGCACGTATGCGCAAAACTTTACCATACCCATCTGACGACCGCATTTGGGCATTACCACGCACGTCAGATGCCGCTTTTTCCCAAGATCTCAGCAAGACCGGGGCGAGGCCGAGAAGCGCCGCACCAGCCGCGTTCAGAGCCTGGCAGCAAGCAACAAGAGCAAGGTCAATCGTACAGTACGCACGTAGCTGTCACCTTGTTGTGCTCGATGCAACGACGCGCCTTTCATCACACACCCACCCTCTTTTGCTTCTATTGATTCCTAGTGAGATTGGGACAACCATGGGATCCGGATTCGATAGTCATCTCGGGAAACGGACCTACCGACCGCATGCCGTTACCTGACATCACTCTAGTGTGTCTAGTGTGACCTTGTTCATTCGTCGTCTCTATTGCGAATGTGTAAGCGAGGTTACTTGTGACTCGGTTACGCCCAATACATAGAGGATTTCGCAGAAGTGGCTGGCCAATTGGTACAGCCAAGGCACCGAAGAGCAAGACAATATTGCATTCGCTAAACCTTGCCAGCGGCTGCTACATGCCACTATTTGCAGCACACCAAGCACGTCTTGGCGTGACAACCGCGTATGTCACCATCCCATCCCATCCCATCCCATCTGCCGTCTTGTCGGCCCAGCGTATCGTCACTCACCTGTCTCCCTCTCACTGTCTGCCGCCGTCGATAGGAAGAGCCGAGAGTGTTGATAAATCTCCGAATGAAAGCGATGTGCCAAGATGCGATATGTGACGAGACACGCAGACGATCGAGTCACTCGCGCTCTCTTTCATGAGTGGCTGCGACTTCAAATGGAACTAACAGTGTTGATGCGTATATCCTTCTGATATAGCTGCCAACTATGGCATCTACTGTCGGTTTCCTCGATTGACTGGCGCACTGTTTTCCCCCTCCGACTGGTGCCGTCAGGCTGCCTTTCTTGCATCGATCGGAGCGATCTGTCCCTAGGTCTATTCTATTGCGCGCTTCTTTCCCGTGCCTTTCGTGGCATTGCTCTGTTGTATTTGCATGGCGCCATCTGTAATCCGGCCCATGGGTTGGCTGTTGAGCGGGCCCCGGTCGCCATTGTCACAAAGTGAAAATGATGAATAGAGGTCAGCACTGCGTTTGGACCTTTGGCCTTGGCTGCGTTGCATCGGAACATTTCTTGCGACACATGCTCCGTTGTCACCCTCTCATCCTTCGTTTAACGCAACGCAATAAGAGGAAGCTTATGATATCACGACCAGATATACCTAGAGGATCAAGGCGCGTGCACAAAGCCCGTGCACGCTGTCAAAACCTGATAATGCCGGCTGTCGCGATAAGGTATACCAGAGCCATGATAAGTAAGTATAGCTAATCGCGTTATTGGCGCAAAACAGGAGCGTGCACTGGCCAGTTGGGTGTCTTTGCTTGGCTCTCCGTGTTCTGCTCCGTGTTTCGAAACCAATCTCTGAAACATTAATAGGGCAAGGGACGGGCATATCAGACGAAACAATAACAACAACAACAACGAAGCGGTGACGGCAATGCCTGCAGTACATACCTTTTCTGCCGTTTCCGGAGCTGAGACATGACGAGGCTTTCCGACGGCTACCTACTTGACTGCCTCCGGCCACCACATGGACGGTCCCCTTTGCCAAGACATGTGCTATAAGAGGCTATATTAAGACATGCATTAGTTTGCAGGTGGAGGGCAACGTGGTACGGTGAGACGAGCCCGTCTCTCGGTCGGCACCTTGTGGTGATATTGCGGTCATTCATTCCCTTTTCATATGAAGCCTCGGTATGCCAGCTGGCATTGTGGCCCGTGTGCCGACACGAAGAGGGGTCGGGGATGGAGCCTGCGAGGCGACTTTTGACCCAGAAACCTGGGTTGGCAAGTTTGACAGCTGACCGTTAGTGGAGGGATGAACCGTTAAACGCGCCTATTCTCCTTTGCTCGGCCCAAATGCGGATGACAGGTGGCACGATGGTGGGGTTGGAGGCTTATACATATGTATGTGCAGCTGGGCCGGCGACAGGAGGCGGTACGTGCGGGCTGGTCGATCAATCTTGCGTCCTCTTTTTCCCCCTCCTACCCGGCTCGTTGTCCCCGGGGAGGCCTATTATGTGTACTCTGCTCTTTTTTTTTCGGGGTGCCCGAACATGGCCTACCTACCGGACCAGGCTCCCGGAAACCAAGCTTGTGCTGGTTTCGTAGCGTAGGACTCGGTCTACGTACTTGACAGGTCTATGCACAGGTGTCTATCAGAGGGGGGGCCTTTAAGGAGAGGCTAGCGCGGCTAGCGGATCTTTTTGAGAGGGATCGCCAGAAGGACATAACAGACGGGCGATGCTAGACCGAGGTGAAGAATTCAGGGGCTTATCAGGGAGGCTGAGTCAGGTGGTGGCCATTCCCCCCCTTTGCTGTCAGGGGAGTTGCGGACTGGCCACGTCGAGGAAGAGGTGGCAGGGCCGGCTGGCTGGTGGAGATGATAATTGCCCAAGGGTATGAAATAATACAGCTTGGTATAGACGGGAGGTTTGGATATAGGGGCGTGTACACAGGTGGTGCTGCTGGATCTTCTGGTGGCTTGCTTGGCTTCGACGGGGGGTCTTTCAGGGTGGTGACGGTCCTTGGTGCCATTGACGTGTGGACGATGGTCAAACCTACTGACTAGGACCTTGGTCCCTGAACGACGAGGAAAAGTCAGACCACTTGGGGATGATCACCATGTCTGTCTCCAGTCCCGGGGCAAGACTTGTAGTAGTATGTAGATATTGAACGGTAGAGGACCCGAAAGGGATCGTTGTGATACTTTGGCTCGCACGCAATTTGACTTGCTTGATAGCATCATGATGTGTATCTCTATTCGTAATAGAATCCTCACAACCTGGAGAATCCGGGTTGGTGACAAACACTGATTTAACATACGAGGTAAGGTGCAGAGATACCAGGTTGTTACTTCGTAAAAAGATACCCATGTCACCGTTTCTGGGATTGGCTATCACTTGCTTGTGTGTGTTCTCCTGGAGGGATTGGCTGTGAAGTACGTGAAAAGTAGAGGCTATGGGTCACTGACGAGGTTCCAGCAAACGAACATCGTATGTTGTTGAGAAGCTTTGGGTGATATAAGGATACGTTAAATACAATCAAGTCATAATTACGAGGAAGCATGACTACAATCATCTCTTTGAGTCAGGGGGCTGAGAGGCCTTGAGGCATAGCTGATCAGTTGTTTGTACAACACAGGAGCCGTCGAATTGCAGCACCCTGCTGTATTCCATTGTATCAAGTATCGTGGATCTGGCAATTCTCCATGGCTATAAGGTTCCATATTGGGAAATGTATGCAGTAAAACATTGTGTGCTGTATCAATCGAGTGTTTGGATCCCAGTCTCCTCGGGTTGATATAAAAAAGGGGATATCATTCCGACATAATTAAGCTACGAGGTTGTAATTTCGTTTTCCGATTCTAATGAAAATTTGTACACGGTTCAATCATAGAGATGCACTCATCTTTTGAGTGGAAACCCTTTTTCATTGTGCCTTGGTTCGTATAATATATGACCCCTTTCCTCTGGTTAAAACACACGAATGCGGCCAGTAGTTGTAGAGCGGTGGCGATTTCCATCATGGTTAATTCGTGCAATTCATTACTGGCTGGGCATCCCTGGGAAAGCGCACCTCCAAACCACCGCGAAATGACTCTTCTTCATTGACTGCAGCTTACAGCGCTGGGACGCATATCTGGCTAGTCTTCTCTAGAGGTGCGAAGGCACATCTTCGCGCCAGTGCAGCAGCGTTCTGGTATGGGATATCATCATCGTAATGGGTCCTTGTGGGCGGGTGTTGGTGCAGGGAAGGGAAGCATGTCCTCTGCGGTCTGTGGTCGACGTGTCGTTGGCGAAGCTCACAATGCACACGGGGTCAGAGGATATTGGAATTGCCAGCAGGTTGAGAAATCTGACATATGGACTGATCCCCTTCGTTGAGCTCTATATCATACTGCACCTGAAGTGCAATTTATTGTTGTTTTCAAGTTACCCCTGATTCGCGAACTGGGATACACACTCGTGGCATGCCATTGGCCAGGACTACTGGTGAACACCGAAAACTAATTGTAACCCATGTATTAAAAAGCGCACTGAATAGCTAAATGAAACCTGCGTCGCTAAAAATATACTTGAGACGGCAAAGGGCTGACGGACATGCAATCGAAATAGTCACACAGGTTGCAACGTCCATCAGTGTCGGCCAAGTAAACTTGAGCCGGTATCACACTGTCAGATGCGTAAAAAGTAGATAACATGTTTAATTACCTAAGGAACTAGTTGGTTTGGAGTTAATGTTTTGCCAGACATTCTTTGTCTTAGATCCAAACAAAGACAACAACTTGCATCATGCCCCGAGCCAGACCTGCTTAGCGCCTTTGTCTGCACATATATCTTGTCTCAAATGAATGCGTCCAGAACTGGAACGGAAACGACACGTCTTTGTTCCCTATCGGCGTTTCATGCACGGCATGGCGCTTCTCTCAGCCACCACTCTGCCATGCATGCTCCAACCCGTAGACTTCCTTCCTGACATTGACATTTTGTTGAGTGTAGACCATCTGCTGTAAACATTGCCAGTGCACATATTTCGACTTTAGCTTCTCAAGGTGCTTCCGCACAAACATTAACCCATCTACTTGGATATATTATACCACTGGTTAGAATTCTACAGCACGCCATGGCTTATACGGCAACGGGTAGACATCCCCTCCTTTGGTCCCCGGAAGCAGAGATCGATCTGCTGAGGAGTATCTGCCTTCGGGGCATGCTGCAACCCAGCCGGGCTTCGCTTCTGGGAAAGGTGCGCGAGGTTCGCTGGCGTGTCATCACGGCCGAGATGCGAGGTTGGGGATGGGGGTTTTCTCTACGGTCTCTCAAGTCAGTCCCATTACTTGCCCCGAGGCATCCCCCTTTCAGGAAGCACATGACACTAACAATATTCATCAGACTTCAATGGGAAGCAAGCCTTCAACCCCGTCTGGACCAGGTCTTGTCGGAAGGACTGCTTCATATCCCCATCGGATCGACGAGGGAGCAGCGTATAGCGCTTCTTACCGGCCCACAGTTGGCACAAATGGACGGTGTAAGTTTGCCCGGCATCTGAGAGGGCATTATATTGTTTGCTCGATCTAATGCACCGCTTTCACCTCCCCTGCAGATTCATAACGACTTGCCCAAGCCGCCCGAGCCGACCCCCTTTGACGGGACCGAAGACGAGACGGCCGCGGCTCCGCAAGCGACCGCCGCCAACCCCGGGGGCCTCCAGCAGACGGAAGAGGAGCTCAACTTCTACCGGGACAAGGTGCCGCCCGAGAACCTGGGGATGACCATGGAGATCCAGAACGCGCTGCTGGCCAAGTTCCGGCAGTTCACCGTCGACGAGATGCTGGGGGCGCGCGCGCTCATGGCCGACATCCTCGACGCCACCAACCGGGCCTGCGAGGCCGCCGTCTACAAGAGCCTGCACCCGGGCCCCGCCTACCACCTGCGCCACCAGCTGCACTACATCCACCTCGCCTGGTGCCAGGTCATGGACGGCTACCGGCCCCTGACCGAGCGCCAGTACGAGGGCATCAAGGCCTGCGAGGTCGTCGAGGCGAACCTGCAACAGCAGCACTGCCAGAACAACCAGAGACTCCGGGAATGGCAGTTGCGCGGGTGGTCGCCAATGGTCCCGGGCCAGCAGACAGGACTGCCTGGACTGCAGCTGTCGGTGCAACCAGTGTTGCAGCAGCACCAGTACCATGTGCCGCCGCCGCCCCCCAAGCCGTCGTCCCCGCGCATGAGCCCCTTCAAGCTCGGCACCGAAGAGATGCCCTTGGGCAGCGGGTATTCGGCCGGGTATTACCAGGCCCACTTGCCGGGCGGCACGGTGCAGCGGCCCGTCCCGGTGAAGCTGCCCGTCCCGGTGAAGACGAAGAAGCAGCCCAAGTCGGCGCGGGACAAGGAGGACGACGACGGCTTCTGGGACGAGACCGAGTCCGATACCCCCAAGAAACGGACCGGCACCAAGAAACGCGCCATGAAGCAGGCGAAGAAGCCGGAGGAGCAGGCCAAGGAGCAGGAGGAGAAGCGGGAGAAGCAGAATCAGGAACGTCAAGAAAGGGCGACTCGGCGACTGCGGAAGAAGGAGGGGCTGGAATGATCGCAGTCATCATCGGGACTAATGGGGAGAAGGGCTGATTAATACAGCATAGAGGGGACATTTAGTATCAATATATTCCATTCTGCCTTGGCCTTGAAGCTTACCACTCATGTACTATTATAATCAACATAACAGTTCCCATTTGCTCCGAGATCAGTCAGTACTTGGCGCGGGCAGTCGCGGGAAGGTCTCGGGTGAGTACTTGGACAGGGGCAGGGGCGACTCGGGCATCTAGTTTGCTGAGAGCAGAGAGCTTGTTCCTCACAACCCTCGACCTCCACGCCGAACCTGGCCCACTCGGGTGGCACGGGCTTGCGCCACTCAAAAGACCTGGCATCAATTGAGGAAGATAAAGAAGAACTGGCTGCCATCGTGTAGTAGAGTACTTGTGATACGATATCTCAGCTTTCAGCTTTCGGGCCGAGTAGGAGACCAGCGGGTGTAAGTCGTTGAGGGCATATGTGGATTTCCATGAGAGTAATTATGGTAAAGCAATGACAGAAAGAAAGGTTCGTTGTGCTGGAAGTCACGCATGAGCAACCAGCTCTCTGTGGTGTGACATTGTGTTTGGCCAGGGAAAAATCATCTTCACCTTGGTTGGTTGTAACCGCATCAATGGTGGTTACACATTGCTGTGCATACGTGCGTAGTACATTTGATGACTTCCGGCGTGCGCTTACAATCTCCCAAATTGGCTCGGACCTCTTGTTTTACTTTTCAGTGTGCATACATTAGCATACCATGGGTATCAAATGTCGCTTGAAGTCCCAACAATGAAGGTAACCAGAAGCTTCCAGACAATACAGTAGCAAGATCCTGAAATGAAATGTCCAGATGCTTACCAGGAGCTTGTTGGCAATAGGAACTATTTCGCAGACGTAGTAGCAACAGTCGGTGCTGGCCGCAGAAGCAGTATACCCATGCAGCCCATGTGGTAATTGTTTCAAGGTGGCGCCTTGTTCGAGCTAGTCTATCACGCCAAAGTTCGACAAGCGCGACGGCAAGCTGACGATGTAAGCGCTACAGCAGTAGTAAGCGACTAGGTCCCTGGACTACTGTAGACCCAGCGATCGCTGGGACCGGCGCAAGGGGGATTGGAACCAGCAGGTAGATAAACTGAAGTCACAGCGCACCCTGCGCTTCGCGGTTCCTTTTATGTGATAGTACCCCATTCGACATCATCATGTTCTTCAGCAAAGCCCCTCAACCCGAAGGTCCTCCACCACAGCCGTCACCACCGGAATGGGCGGAAGCGGTTCGGACAAGCCTGGCCGAAGAACTGGGAGAGTCGGGAAGGAGCTGCGATGATCTGCTCTACTTCCCGGGCACGCCCGAGTTCGCCGACAGCGAGACGGGCTTCCACACCGCCCAAGCCAACGAAGTGCGCTCCGCGGCCGTCGCGCGCCCCACGTCCACCGCCGAGGTATCGGCCCTCGTCAAGGCCCTGAAGCGGTCCCTGCCCCCCTCCGTACCCCTCGCCGTCCGAGGTGGGGGCCACGCGACCTTTGCCGGCGCCGCCAAGGCCGCGGGCGGCGTCACCATCGACATGCGCGGCGTCCGGGGCATCGAGATCCTGGATGGCGGCAGGCGGGTGCGCATCGCGGCGGGCCACCGCTGGAGCGACGTGTACGCGGCGCTCGAGGCGCACGACCCGCCGCTCACGACGGCCGGGGGCGCGCGGGCCAGGTCGGGGTCGTGGGGTTCCTGCTCGGCGGCGGCATCTCCTTCTTCTCGTACCAGCGCGGCTTCGGGGCCGACTTGGTGACGGCGTGGGAGGTGGTGTTGGCCTCGGGACGGGTTGTGCGCGCAACCCATTCTTCTTCTTCTTCTTCTTCTACTACTACTTCTAGCGATAAGGAAACGGAGGACCTCTGGGACGCCCTGCGCGGTGGGTCCACCAATTTCGGCATCGTCACCGCGGTGGAGATGGAATGCTTCCCGCACCCGGCGCACTTCCGGTGCGCCTACATGTTTTACCTGACGCCGGCGCGGCAGGCCACGCTCGAGGCGCTGGTCAAGGTGAGCCGCCGCCCGTTCGACGCCGCGCTCGCCGAGGGGCAGACGGAGCCCGTGGTGGACCACGTCATTTGGTCCATTACGCATGTCCCGTACGTGCCCGTCAAGATCATCGCCGTGTCGTCATCCTCGACGGGCGCCGCCGGTCAGGATAATCTATCTGAGTTCGTGGCTCTGTGGACGCGGATCCCGGGGACGCCGATACCGCGCGAGGTGACGCACGGCGCGTATGCGAAGGAGGTGGGCGATCTGGCCAAGAAAGACGGGTCTAGGTTAGTAGCTTGTCCTTAACCCTTTTGCTATCATGAGCTTTTACATTCACGACGTGTCTTGCTCACGATTGTAGGAACTCCTACAAGTCTATTTCAGTCAAACTCGATCTGGACCTGCTCAACACCATCATCGACATGTGGTACGACCTCGTCCGCCGCACGCGGCACACAGCCGGTCTCATGAACACCCTCGCCTTCCTCCCGGTCCCGGCCTGCGTCATCGAAGCGTCCTGCGCCCGGCGGCGAAACGCTCATAATGCCCAAGACGACGGCGGCGGCACCGAAGCCACTACCAACTTCTTCGGCCTCCGCCCCGAAGACGGGCCCCTCGTCATCGTCGAGATCTGCCACAACTGGCACCACGCCGCCGACGACGCCGAGGCCTTCGCGCCCGTGGATGCCTTTCTGCGCGACGTCGACCGGGTCGCGTCGGAGCGGGGGCTGGGGTCCCGTTGGGTGTTCCCTAACTATGCGCAGCCTGACGAGAGGGTGATGCAGGCGTATGGCCACGACAGGCTTGCTCAGTTGAGGCGGGTGGCTTCGAGGTGGGATCCTGAGGGGTTCTTTCAGAAACGTGTAGTGGGAGGTTTCAAGATCGACGAGGCATGATTGGACGTATTATCCCGTAAACTGCAGCCTTGGACACATTATAAACGGGTTGGTTACCCCATCTCTATATTTCTGGTTGAATAATATACAGCATCTGCTCGTCAATTCCCCGAGTCCTAACAAGAAGACTTGATAATTAGAATGACGTTGTATGTTGAGGGTATTCGTCCCATCTGAATACCCAATTCAGGCAAGGATCGGTTGCGGTTGGACAAAGTAGTTCTTTCGAGTCATGATCCCTGCACCATGCCGTTGGACCGAGGGTCCGGGCTCCACAAGCTGGAGTCATTCGGCGGCAAGGCGAGGACTCATGAAACAGGAGGCGTAAGCGTGATATCTTCAAAACCAGCACAGCTCTGTGACACGATACTTTATTCCACCATCTTCTTCCTACATCTCAGTTCGATCAACCCTTGGGGCGCTCACCTGAACAACAACAACAATAACAAACCTGACATATACAATACTTTGCACCGAAACACATCACAATGGCGCACCAAGCCCACGCACTGCCGTGGAACACCCTGGCCTCCCACTTTAAGTACAAAATGTCCTACCACGACCACCCCCAACGCAAAGACATCTTCCGGTCCGAGAAAGGCGAAGCAAGCAAGGAAGTCGAGTACTTCTGCCGCGCCCTCGCCAAGCGCGTCCAAGAGTTCGCCGAGACGGAACGGGCCAAGTTCCGGCCCCAAGCCGAGCTGCGCGCGCGCGCCGAGCAGTGGACCAAGCCCGGGGACCGCAAGGTCTACCCGGACGAGCTGCAGCGGCGCTACTTTGACGACCACGTCCTCGAGCACTCGGATCTGCCGCTCGGGCCCGGGCGCGTCTGGGGAGAGCTGCAGCCCATCACCAAGTGGACCGAGTGCGGCGGCATCGGCGACCACACCCGCCACGGCGAGGCCGTCAAGGTCCTGATGATGGAGGCGGCGGGCGCGCCGCCCGCGCTCTGCGCTGCGGCGGATCGCAAGGAGCTCAAGGAGGAGATTATGGAGTCGCTGCTCCTGGTGGCGAACCATCCGGGCATCAAGCTGTGGGACTTTATGGACGGAGTGCGTGGGATTCGGCACCCGGTCAACCGGATCGCCGAGGAGGCGCTCCGGACGTACCTCTACCTCAACCTGCTCGTCGTCCTGCAGGAGCAGGGGTCCGAGGTGTGCGATCCCGCCAAGACCGAGACGGGCGAGGAGGTGCCGGGCCGTCGGGTCTACATGGACCTCCAGAGCTATCGGTACATGCTGAGCACAGTGTCGGGGCGGTATGACGACGATGCGCAGAACCTGGTGCATTGCGAGTTCTTCCACACGCGGGGCGTGGACGAGGCGGGCGAGTTGGAGTGGAAGGAGGGGTCGAAGGACGTTCTGGCGGACATGGAGGCGCTGAAGGAGTATCTCAAGGGGGTCTGGCGGATCCTGGTCGTGTACGACCTCGTAGCCCGGGAGGCAGGGGGCGACCCGGGGCTCGAGGAGTTGTGTAAAACCAGTTTGGCTAGAAGCTTTGGTTGATTAGGGATTGAAGGGGGGCTGATAGATAATATGATCTCAAGCTATGTGCTAATACGCAATGAAAGACCCTGGGCGACCGCTAAGGCAGGGAAAGAAGCGACTGGACGCTGGTAAACACCACCACCTTTTTCCAACTTGATCGCCCCGCCCACTTGCTGCCACAGCTCGCCCGCCAGTAGCTTCTGAGACACCACCTGCCCCGCCTTCTCGGCCCAACTCCGAGGCGTCTCGCCGAGGCTGTCTGCTGCCTCTTTAGACGCACCGTGGTCCAGGAGCAGCTTCAGCACTTCGGGATTGCCGATCCTGACTGCAGTATGCAGCGGAGTGACTAGGTTGTTGTCCGCCTTGGAGGGGTCCGCGCCGGCCCGGAGGAGCGCGCGCATGACGTCGACGTGCTCCCGGAGCGTGGCGCCGTGCAGCGCCGTGCCGCCGAACCGGCTGCCGGCGTCGTCGACGTCGGCGCCGCCGCGCACCAGCCCCTCGACAATCTCCTGGAGCCCGAACGAGGCGGCGTAGTAGAGCGGCGTCGCGTGCCGGGGGTATTCGTCCCACTGGAAGATCCAGTTCGAGTTCAAGACCTGGATCCACGACATGAACCGCGGCCCGGCCGTGAAGAACTCGGAAAGGGTGTGGTGGAGCTGCGGGGTGAGGGCCGCCGCTCGAAGGTGGTAGGTCCAGGCTTTGGCGACGTAGTTGACGAGGGGGTGCTGGGCCCGGCGACGTTCCCAGTCGTCCTGGGTGCTGGAGGGGCCGTCGCTTAGACTGTCCAACGATAGGTAAGCAAAGGAACATCTTGCGAGCTCCTCATTTGCCCCATAAGGTCCATTGCGAACGTCGAGACTTGTGGGTTGTTCTTGATCTCGGTAGAAAGGAGGTAGTCCTTCACGGACAAATGGGCCAGCTTGATAACACCGCTTTCCGAGACAGTAAGGAGGCTTCCTCCCAGGGTAAATATGTCTTTCGGATTGTTAAGACGGGACTCTTCCACTTCTTCCAATCTGGTCATGTCGGTGTCCACCGCGATTGCTTCGTGGAGCTCCCGCATCTTCAACGGGAGAGCTGCAAAGGCAACCCAGAGCAGGATCTTTCTGAGGAGTATCGTGTCCTCCGCGTTCTGCTTCTTCAAGATCCGCTCGTAGGTTTGGAACAACCCCTTTGGCAACTCGGCCAGATTCTTGCGTATGGCTTTGATGGTGCGGAGTTGGGATAGCACGTCGAGCTGACACTGAGCCCAACGAAACCTGAGTACGTTAGCCATTGCCTCGGTAGCAGATCATATAACATACATGCCAGCTGCTCTTTCATAAAGACTCGCTTTGATCTCGCCCTTGATGGTTACGGCCAGACACTTCAAATTGCTGTCTGTCTCAGTTCGTTGATCGATGTAATGTTTGATGTCGGTATCGACTTCTGTTCGACGCGCTTCTAATTGAAGGCGTGAGACAGATTGAAGTTCGTCTTCGATATCGACGTCGTTCCTGCTGGTGATCAGGACGCCGAATCGGACTTTCTTCTCCCGGAGTCGAGAGAAGAATCCGAGGATGTCCCCGCTTTGGTCGCATTCGTCCAACGCATCGATTAGAAACAGAATCCTTCGGTCGTTCGAGAAACAGATTACTGCTTTCTCTAAAGCTTCCCAGGTGGGGGCCTGCTTTCTTCCTGCTACATGACTATCTCTGTACGAAAGTACCAACTCATCGGGTAGATACATATGCGAGCATAGTTGCGATATCAGGGAGCCAACTACGTTTCTGGCGCACTGGAACTCCTTCTTTCTGAAATCACAATAAAAGTATGCGACTGCGTCGGGGGACTTGTCTTCCTGGCATTGGTCAAGAAGTTTCGAGACAACGCGCGACCTGTCATGGTCAAAAAGTGGAATGGTAAAATGTTTCGGGGGACAAAGGTCTTACAAAAGAATGGTTTTCCCAGCTCCGGCTGAGTGGTCAACAACATGTTAGCACCTGAGAAAACAGTTACACAAAGTGGTAGGCATACGGAAACCGCTGATCCAGAGAAAATCTCCCTGTTGGTACCACTGCTGGAACTCAGCGGTGTTGAACACCCAGCTGCTGGTGCCCTTCAAGTGAATCGAGTTCGCCGATTCGTGGTTTTCTTGTGGGTCGCAGCTTGAGAGCCATTGCGATATAGCCTCGTGTTCGTGATCTAATAGCCAAGTCAGTGAGTGTACTATACGTATACACATAGACAGTATGAAAATGCGTCTTTTTACCTAAACCACTCTGAAAGACCTTATTGGCAACAATTGTCAATTTACGGTCAATTTCCAGAGACGTTTCACGGACAGACGATGTGAGATCATGCAGCTTGATCGTCATCTTGCTGTGTTGAGTTAGCACTGCTGCTTCATAGGCTAGGTTTCTGATGGCCATCACCCGTAACATACGCTTCATCTCCGGCCAACGCCAAGCTGAGTGCACTCTTGCACCGCTCAATGCGGTCCAGGCACTCCTTGGCATCTTTGTCCTTCAGCCGCCAGCTGATGACCTTGATGGCAGCCACCCTCCTTTTCCCTGTCACCCCTGCAAGACCGGAGAGCTTCAAAGTTGTCTCTAGGCCATTCAGCTCTCTTAGACATATGTAAAGGGGCCCGCTGTTTGGGTTCAAGCAGGTCTCCAAGGCCGCTTGATGTAAGGGTCTTGATTCCCTGTTCCAACCCATAGCCAGCTCATCCAAGGCCTCCAATATGTTACGTAACCCTTTTAATTCCTCGACCAGCCTTGTCAGCGACCACGGTATATCGTCCAAAGCTGCCCGAAAGTCGTAGCATATTGAGATGATGGCCGTAGTGGCCTGCATCAGGGTAACGATGCCCGTAGTAATGGTGAGAGGATCCATGTCAAGACAAACTCAAATTGTGTAGTTACTCCTTCGTTCAAGATGGCTTGAATTGCAAAAACGCATGAGATTTCGGCTTTCCTTTTAGTAGATTGAGGTTTCGGTCAGGCAATAGTTTTATGCATGGCGCATCCAAGATAAGCCCCGAACCGCCCGAGTACAGGTGTGCAGGTTCAGCTGACAGGGGCGGGGGTAACTACACATGCACCATGCAGGCTGACCGAACAAGAGCTAAGCCTCGACGGCGTTGCGGGCAGCCTGCAGATATTTAATCTCGGAATTGGAGACGCCTTCCCGGCGATTGGTGTGATCTACGGAGATATGCTTGTTGGTCACAGCCCATCGAATAACGTATGTTTGCAGTTCGCGGCTAACCGCTTCTTGGGCATCTGAAGGACCTGGACGCCTACTTTAGCCATTTAGGAAACCAGGCAGGAATGCCCTCAGTGCTAGGGTTACATCACAGAAAGTACCCATACTGACATTATGTACAACAGCCTTGAGAACTCTTGCGTGATGAGCCGATCAAACACTGTTAATGTATTGACAGAGTATCCCTAAATTCGACAAGCAGTTCGTTACATCAGGCATTGGCAATGAAGAAAATGTTTTGGTATCTCGAATAAAAAGTCGCTAAAGCTTTCAATTGGATCACGGTTCCAATTGTAGCATTTCGGGGTGGTGAAAGGTTTCTGTACATCCATGTATGCAACGAAGCGCCATATTCATGCACCTGAGGCTATAGAACGATGCAATAGGCTGCCACGTTGTAGATGTGGTAGCACGTGTAGCACCTGATGCTGCCATTCTATCTCAGGAGCCGAACCACAAAAGTGGTAATCATAGCATGATCCCGTAGATGATAAAAGCCGAATAAGGCAGGTTCCGCTGTCATGGTCGTGTTTTCTTTAGGGTTTCCCCAATACTACATTGTTCTGCTGGCATTTCCCCAGCACTCACCAGGCCAAAAGAGCTTCCCCATCGGGTTCTACTCAACAGCAACATGAAGAGGTCGCAGACTGCGCAGGTCCAAAACGGAGATGGCGTTCAAAATGGGGGGAACACCGAAGTACAAGCTCCAATTCGACCTGCCCGCCGCGTAGATGTCCCAAGGCGAACCCGACCGGTCCGAGTCCCACAGGAACGGATCGGTTTCTGGGATAAGCAACCCCGGAGCTCCATGAGCCGGGAGGAAGTCAAGAAGATGTTCCTCAAGGGGGCCCAGCGCTACAACACGCTGAACAGACACGGGCTGCTCTACGAGTACACGCCAATCCAACACAACCAGATGCGGCTTCTCTACATCAACCCCGCGGAAAACTACAAGGACGATCTACACGTGACCATGAGAACACACATGGACGAAGATGTCGGTCCGCAGCCATCGCAGCAGGCATACGAGGCGCTTTCCTATCATTGGGGACCGGGCCCGGCCGACAGACCGGTCTACTTTGCGGCGCCTCAAAAGGTGCCGAAGCTCGACTTCCTGGACGCGGTGCGGCTGATGGAGCACGTCGACGACGCCATAAAGGGTACGCGGTTCTACATCCGCCCCAATCTGGACAAGGCCCTCCGATCCCTGCGCGACAAGACGCACGTCACGGTCCTGTGGGTCGATGCCGTGTGCATCAACCAATCCGACGAGTTGTTCGAAAAGCCGGCGCAGATTGCCAAGATGAAACACATTTACCGCAAGGCCCTGAACGTCTGCATCTGGCTCGGCGACGGAAAGGGCGACGCCAACGGAGACAGGAGCGAAGACTTCTACGCCGCCATGGACTTCGTCCAGAAGATCGTCGACGACTTGAAGAACTTCGAGTTCTATCTGAGCGAGAGGCTCACGAACCGCTGGAGCGACTTGCTGGATCTGATGCGGTGCAGCTGGTTCTCGCGGCGCTGGGTCATCCAGGAGCTGGCGCTGGCCCGGGAGGCGACGGTGCACTGCGGCACGCACTTCATCGCCTGGGCCGACTTTGCCGACGCCATCGGCCTGTTTGCGTACAACTCGGACCGGATCCGCGCGCTGTTCCGGCAGTCGGAAAACGACAAGATCTACCGCAACTACAAGTACCTCAACGACCTGCAGCCGCTCGGCGCCAAGATCCTGGTCGAGGCCATCACCAACACGTTCCGCAAGAGCGTGGACGGGGACGTGTTCGAGCCCGTCTTCAGCCTGGAGGCGTTGGTCTGCGACCTCACCCCCTTCGAGTCGGGCGACCCGCGCGACAGCATCTTCGCGCTCCTCAACATTGCCCGGGAATCCATGTTGCCCACCGGGCAAAGGGTGGACACGGTCGGGCCGCCCAAGCCCAACTACGGGCGTAACATCCTCAAGGTGTATACCGACTTCCTGGAATGGGTCGTCCTGTCCACGGGCTCGTTGGACGTCATCTGTCGACAGTGGGCCACCCCCGAAAGGAAGACGGAGGGAGGCCGCAAGAACCCGACGGCCTTGGTGACGCTGCCGTCGTGGATACAGACCATCCAGAAGTCCCCGTGGGGCACCCAGGAGCAGGGCTTCAACGGCCGCGTCAACGGGGACAGCTTTGTCGGCAAGGCGGGGAGAAGCTGTTACAACGCCTGTCACGGGAAGGCGCCCAGCGTTCGTTTTGGGATAAGGTGGAGGCAGCCCATCGAGCCTCTGCAAAGCCGTGTCAGCTCGGCACCCACGACGTTCGGCGCCGACAGCCAGGTATCTGGGACCCCCACCAAAAACCATTTCCCGGTCGGCAGGGGCACCCCCGCCCATCGGCTTCATGTCAAGGGGATCGTGATCGACGTCCTCCGCTGGGTCTGCGGCCCCGTATCGATGGGCGTCATCACGCGGGAGTGCCTCGAGAAGGGCGGCTGGAACTTCTTCGAGCAAGAGCCCGCGGGAAAGGTGCCGGAGCGGCTCTGGCGCACCATGGTCGCGGACCGGGACGCCGACGGCAAGAACACGCCGCCCTGGTACCACCGGGCCGCCCTCCACTGCATGGCCCTCGCCGACAACAACGGCCACATCGGGACGAGCGATCTGCTGGAGCAGGGGGTCTCGCACCCGAAGCTCCCGGAGATCCTCATCGAGTACCTGAAGCGGGTCCAGGCCGTCACCTGGAACCGCAAGTTCCTCGAGGGCGCCCCCGTCGGCCGCCCCGGGTCGGGCGGCTCCCTCGAGCCGCTGTTCGGCCTCGGCCCGCCCGAGACGCAGGTCGGTGACAGGATCTGCATACTTTTCGGCTGCAGCGTGCCTTGTATCTTGAGGCCGCGCAACGACTTCTACGAGTTTATTGGCGAGGCTTACGTGTATGGGAGGATGGATGGTGAGGCAATCAGCATGTTGAGCGCAGCTGAGCTGGCAGATAAGACCGAGGAGTTTATTATTGTGTAGGAGCATTTATATATAAAAAAGTGAAATCATTAAGATACTTGGTTCTGCCGAGTTAAATGACAATACCGAGGAGTTCCTTATTCTGTAGTCACATTCACTTCCATGAATAGTAAACGTATTGGGGGTGCAGCCGTGGGACACTGCCTGACAAAATCTAGAACCCATCGTCCTCGCCACTGTTGGCCATTGTGAACAATGATACCTCGTCGTTAGGGGCCTTTTGGGGGAACGGTACAATGCGTGTCTGATAGTGACAGATGTCAAGAAAGACAAAGCACCCGGATCTGGCATGGTAGGCCTGCACCCCTTGTTATGTTGCTTTAACACTTCTAGCACAATGATTATATCTAATAATGCATCCGTGTAACAATCGTATGCTAATCTATAATTGCAGATGAAACATCCTCTCGCCTATCTCGGCAATCGTTACCATTCCTTGCCATTATATCTCCTACACTTTCTTTTCGCCGATTCTAAGCTCTAACGATGCTCCGTCCCGTCCTTATATTATTTATTGTTATTTTTGTTACTTGTTTCTCTTAAACACCCAGGCAAAAAAACCGTCCTGATGTCGAACCTAATCCCCAAATCATTGGGCATGTTGGGGAAGATGACGGGTTGGTCCACGTCTAAGCAGCAGAGAGGAAAGCCTCCAAGGAAGCGCGCAGGCGACTCTGAAGAAGAGGATGAGGACAATGTAGTTTCCAAGCGGACAAAGACGCGGCACAGGGAGCCAGGCCCGGGCGACTGGGACGAAGCGGGTGATTCGGACAGCTTTGAAACGATGGTAGATTCCGACGGCTTCGAAGGATTCAACGGCGACGACGGTCTTCCGGGAACGAAGGATTCAGAAATGAAGGATGCAGACGGCTTTTCCGATGATGGAGATTCGGACACATTTTCCGAAATGAGCTTTACCCCTGCAGATACCGCCCCAGCCCAAGCGAGTATGGAGAAGCAATTTGGTAACCCGCGTGGCATTACGTTTCAAGGGGTCATCGGCAGAGGCGAAAATGCCATCGCCGCCCTCCTTCACGATAATCGAGTAAAGCCCCCGAGACGGCTCATCCTCAAGCGCCCCCTTAGAAACGACGATCTAAGTGCTATCAAAAATGAGATTAAAGTGCTACAGGTAAGACGAGAAAGAGAGATCAACGATATCGAAAATGAACGAGGATTAGGTTAGGAGTAGATATAGCTAACAAAATTCATCATGATCTAGGTACTTCGCGGGGCGGCGCATACCGTTCAATTATTGAACGGTAACGACCGCGCCTTCGACGATCCCGGGTTGCCCGGAGCGTCCATCGCGCTGGAATACGTAGAAAACGGATCATTTACTGGCTTGTTGGAGCGGTGTAACGAGGCGGGGGTCCGGGTGCCGAACCGCGTGCTCTGGAGCATCATGCTATGTCGTACGTAATGGTGCTTTCATGCCCCTTGTTTTCTCCTTTCGCTGCCCACTATCCCAAAGACAAGTTTCGCTGACATATATATCTTCTGCGATATCGAACAGTTATCAGGGCTTGCGTCGGTCTCACGTGGCCGGTCAGAAGCCAAGGCCGCGCGCCTGCACAGCTCGAGACCGTCCCGCGGAAACGCAAACCTACACCCTATGCCCATAACGACCTGCACGTCGACAACAGTAGGCCCCCTCCTAGCTTACCGCCGCAACCCCTCCGCATACACTAACGTCATATACATAGTCATGTTCGGGAACATGGAGCCCGATCTAGCAGAACACTGCATGGTACCCCCGGTGAAGCTGATAGATTTCGGCCAAGCTTCCGACACACTGTTTTCCAAGGGACCGCTTGATGTGGAGAACCGAAACCCTCACCAAGGCGAACATTCCAATGCATTCAAGACGGCAGAAGTGGGTATCCCCTTTTCCTATCATTATCTATCTCTGAGTTGCATTTCGGCTGACGAGAAATCCTTTTCCTCTGACAGGCCATGATGCGGTTGATCGCCGGCAGAAAGCCAATGGAAAACTTACCTACCTTCAAAACGAAGCCGGCCCACCTCTCGGGCGTCGAGACGGACGCCACCCTCCTGTGGGCGGACGACGAGGACGAGGACAAGACCTACCCCAGGCTCGACAGACCGCTGCGGCGGCTCATCGGCCGCATGATGGCCTGCAATTACAAGGTAAGTTTTTGTTTCCCCTCCCTCCTTTCTTTCCATTCTACTGGGTTAGACAGGGACCGAATCGAGGCTAACACGAAAAAACAACGTAGGATCGTCCCCTACTCGAGGACATCCTCGACACGGCGTCCCAGGCCGTCCGCCACCGAACCGAGCAGGACTACCCCGGGTTCGAGGAGGAGGAGACCGACGAGGCGATCACGGCGTTTGTCGGCCGGTTCTTCTTCTCGCCTTCCGAGTCGGATGAGCCTTTCGCCGGGGAGGAGGGGCTGATTACGCCACCTGGCTCACCATTTGGTTCATCACTCTAAGCACATCATCATATCGCGGTTCGACATGCTTACTGTGGCTGGGGAAAACAGGCTTCTTACGGCTTGAGAGGGCAGAAGTTGGTGCTTATGTACACGGCAGGATCGATGGTGGAGCTGACAGTATGTGAAGTGACGCTGAGTTGGAATATAGAGAGGAGGGATTGGTTATTGTATATTGCTATTCTTTGCTATTTATGTAGGATAGATACTCTTTGAATATGTTCGTTTGTCCCTTTCTTTTCCTTTTTTGCAGTTTTTTGTAGTCGTTTCTTCCGTTGCTTCCACTAAAACATACCACGGTTCCGGAATCATGTGATGGCCTAAAGTCATGTATGAACCAGCTGCGATCCATTTAGCTTCCCCCCTTCCTTCCATCAGCCCGCGGTAGGGAAGTGGGGGGCATTCAGCACAACCCCCATAATCACCCCCGCAATGGAGCCGGCGATGGGGATGGTGGCGATCCAGGAGATCATCAGCAGGGCGATGCGCTGCCAGTTGACCGCCTTGGCGGTGCCGTTCATCAGGCCGACGCCGACGGTGGCGCCGGTGATGCACATGGACGTCGAGACGGGCAGCGAGTACTGGGAGAAGACGAGGATGGTGACGGCGGCGCCCATCTCCATCGAGCAGCCGCGGCTGGGCGAGTGGTACGTGATCTTGTTGCCCATGACTGTGGCGGGCATGTGTCAGTATGCAATCAAAGGGATTCGAGGGAGACTAAGAGAAAGGGGAAAAGGGGGAAGCCACTAACCTTTCATGATGTTGTACCCGTACGTCGCGAGACCGATGCAAATGGTCAGCGCGGCGACGGCGAGCTGCCAGGTGTCGACGGGCGCCTTGGTAGACGACGCACTGCCGGTGGACCACGCCTGGTAGATGGCCGCCCAGGGTCCGACAGCGTTGCCGACGTCGTTGGCACCATGAGCAAAGGATGCAGTGCAAGCGGTGAGAACCTTTACTTGGATTAGTTTTCATCCCATTTCCGCTTTATAAAAAAGCCTTTAGACTGTATGCAGTATTGCTCACCTGAATAAACGAATACGTGTGCTCGACCTCGTCGGGGTACTTGGGCGCGTGGGCGTAGACGCGGTCCATGCGCCGGCCCTCGGGGGTGCCGCCGATGCCGACCTGCGCGGCGTGGATGTCGTAGTGGGACCCGTACAGCAGAGCAACGACAACCATGGCCTGGATGCGCAGGAGGAAGTTCTTCATGTTGTGGGTTTCGTAGATGCGGCCCTCGCCCATGGGGTGCTCGTGCAGGAACCGCATCGCCCAGCCCATGGGCCCGCGTCCCTCCCGGAGCCGGGCGTGGAGCCGGGCCTCGGCCTGGGCCACTTGCTCTTTGTAGCTGTACTGGGTGTGGATCTCCACGGCCTTCTCCTTCTCGCTGTTGTTGTTGATGCTGTCGTCGCGGTCGATGGAGATGGGCGGAAGCACCGGGGCGCCGCTGGCGGAAAAAGTGACGCCCTGACCCCCGCCCTCCTGCACGACGGCATACTTGGGCGCCACGGCCTGCGCCGACGGCGCGACGGCCGCCCGCTTGAAGAGGAGGGGGCCCTGGACGAACATCCAGGTTCGCACGCTGGCGTCGCGCTTGATGACGAGGGCGTGGACGTAGGGGACGAAGAAGAGGACGGACAACAAACAGACGCCGAAGCCGGCGCCGAGGGTGACGGCGGCGATGAAGGCGGGCGGCTTCTTGTCGAGCTGCAGGTTGGGCGAGCCCTTGTACACGATGGACAGGGTGCAGATGGTGCCGGCGATCAGGAACCAGAGCGGCGCGCTGTAGACGGCCCAGGGGACCGGGTTGCGCCGCATGTGCACCACGAACTTGATCAGGCCGAACATGAGGGCGCCGAAGCAGGCCGAGATGAAGGGGGCCATGGCTAGGCCGGCGAAGATGGCGCCGAGGCCTGAGGGTATTGGAATATTAGTAAAGGGGGTAAACTCATATAATGGGACAGGCTTGTGATTGGACGCACCTTTGCCTCCGTTCCATCCCCATTGGACCTCACTCGGACCAGCTACAGCGACGCCGACTCCCGCCACAGCCGAGACCAGCGAATACGTAGAGGAGACGTGGGCGGAGTGCCGCGAGCACCACATGACCCAACTATTACCAAATCGTCATTAGCCATGATGGATGATCGGGAGCTAATAGTTATGGACACGGTCTTGTCCCCCCGCCCGGCCAATGACTTACAGGGAGGCGCCCGCAAGAGCGCACGTGAAGGCCAGCATCTGCACGCCGGCATCGTCCCGGAACGCCGACGCCGGGATGATGCCGTTCTTGATGGTGTCGGCCGTGCGCGCGCCGACGGCCACGGCGCCGAGGATCTCGAAGATGAAGGCGAAGACGATGGCCTGGCGGTAGGTGATGGATCGCGACGAGACGCTGGTCGCCCACGCGTTGGCCACGTCGTCTGGTTCCTCTTAGTCAGCCCATCTCATTGTAGTTATATGCAACCATATGTTAGATATAAAGCGCAGGATGGTAGTACATACTTGCGCCGTTGTTGTAGGCGTCCAGCAAGGCAAAGAAAGTGCCGATGACGTAGATGTAGGTGTACTGTTCCAGCACCATGTTTTCAGATTGTGGTGATCAGAGGCTTGTTCGTGTGCCAAGGGATATGTCTGCTGTCTGGATGATTTTCTGTTTCCGTTCCTGCGGTTAATAGCAGTGAATAGTTTGGGCACCGGGGGTTCAACTTTATATGGCGGATATTCTCTGCTTCGTTAAACGGTACACATCAAACATGGTTTCTGGACAAACGGAGTTGCGACTGCGGATGTTACAACGGACAGTGGCGAAGTCGGGGTTGATGTTTGCTGTCGATTCGCTTCCGAAAGATAGAACGTCTCCGCGGCTAATAATACTCACTCGACCAAGTAATAATAAGTAAGTCTAGCTGAGATCCGATCCATGACTAGCAGCCTGGTGCGTCGAGCCAAAATTAGGGACTCGGTCACGAATCAGGATACACAGAAGGCCCGCCGTCCCAAGGGCGCCGTCAGCCAATTGTTTCGTCTGGTGTTTGTTGGTCTCAGCCCTCGACTTGGGTGACTTCGGGCATAACTCTATTTTGGCTACGAGAAACGCTGGTGGAGCTTAAATGGTGTGGCGTCCAAGACCAATTCACCTTCCACCGCGCCTTCGATCGCACCGCCGAGGGCTGGGCGGGACTCGGCGGACATGGAGCGGGCGGGTTGGCTGCCCCTTGGCGCAGCTCGGCGGCGCTCGCTTGGCCTCCTTGACCTGCACAGCGACCTGCCTGTAAGAACGGCACATCTACCCCACGTGGTCCCCTGTCTACTTAGTGGTACTGTGTTGCTATTTTGGAGTATTTCATTTCATTTCAAATCAATGTTCATGATCACCAGTCCCGCCCAATGACAGGAGGCCCCCATGCCAAGGACGCCATTAGCCATGCCAAGCAAGCCCAAACTCTCCCCGCCAGCATATTAATAAACTTTGGAATACTGCGCAGCACCGTTGATGCATATTTCGTCCGATCGGATGTAGCTTCCTCATTTGCACATGACAGCTTAAAACCAGACGCCTCGACGGTGCGGCGTGGTGTGCGCTGCCGCTTGATTGTTTTTCCCGAAAAGGGGGTTCCAGTGTTACGGATTGGTCGGAAGTCAACCACACCCGAGTCTCGGCGCCTCCTCAGGCCATTCGGGCTACCGGCGTGGGGCCTTTATCGGAAGACTGTGATTTCATAGGTATCGTGACCCGACGTCATACTTTGGAATTTGGAAGAGATGGCGCAGGAGAAGGAAACACAAAACATGAGGAGACATAATACAACACATGACAACTTCACCGACACTCGCAAAAGCATCAGAATCAATACATGTCGGTATATTTAGAACGGAGAAGTGAACATGAGCCATCAATAACATGGGTCTACCTCATTCACAGCCATATCACCATGTCCCTCGGTACGGCTCGAGGGCATCGTGCAGCCTGCCCCAAATCCCCCCGTTCCACGCGCGAATCTCCTCCCACTCCGGCACCGTGAGGCTGAACATCATGAGCCACCCGCCAATGATGATGTCCGCGTAGTCGGCCTCCTTGCCGCCGATGAACGGGCCGTCATCACCAGAAAATCGAAAGCACTTGGCCGCGACCCCGAGCGACTTCTTGAGCCCGTCCACGATCTGGGCCCGCGCCTCCCCCTGCACGAGCAGCTCGTCCCAGGACTTGACGCCGAGCCGACGGCAGAACTCGGCCTTGCACTGCTCCGCCGTCGCCGGGTTGAAGGGGAAGGTCTGGCCCGCCAGCGCGGCGCCCATGGTGAAGAGGCCGTCCATGTGGGCGTTGAAGGAGGCGTACAGCCCGATCGAAGATGACGGGCTGTTCCGGAACAGAGAGGGGGCCTGGGGGTATTTCTGATCGAGGTAGACGGCGATGTCGAACGAGTCGCCCACCACCTTGTTGTCCGCGGCCGGGTCCCGGATGGCGGGCAGGGTGTAGAAGGGCTCGCCGTTGTCGTGGAAGCGCACGGGGTCCAGGCCGAGGCTCTTGCGGGTCGAGGTGACGTCGGCCAGGTCGACCCACTGCGTCGCGAAGGGGGCGCGCTTGAAGTTGAGGGCGTACCGGGTCTTCCACGGGTTGGGCGCGAAGGGGCGGATCGGGGGGCCGGACGCGATGTCGTAGAAGACGATCGGGTCGGAGGATGACGAGGGCGTCGTGGTAGAGGCCATTGCGATTGTCGGCGGATAGAGTGGTGTAGAGAGAATTGAGCTTCGTATCAGAGGTTTGGAGAGAATGAAGTGTGTTGTATTTAGGTCCCTTCTTTGTTGCCAGAATTGTCCGATGTTGTCATTGGGTGCTCAGATGGCGTCGTTAGTCAATGCGCTAAGGAGACGGGCTGGAGGCCGAGATTTATAGTCTGCTTAGAGCATTCTTATTACAACTTTTGGGGCCATTTCAGTAAGCCGACTTCTATTGCAGCGGATGCCGTCCCACTTCTCGCCCTCTTCCGCTCGGCGATTGCACCCCAATCTAATTATCCTGCAGCCGCCCGCCGGGTCACGTGTATGATGGTCATTCTGATTCACCTCGGCCGCATTCCTCCACTTTGGCTTGGCGGCTCGTATGCAGCCACTGATTCATTCTGCATCAAACGGTGCTGAACGCAAATGTAGATAGAGGCGGTGAACTTAATGTTATATTAGGTGGGTTTACGTTGGATGAATAAGTCTAGTCCTATAGTCCAATATTTCTTGGGTTTAAGGCCGTCAGCCTGCATACTTGAGTGCTGTAAGACGAGACCGTATGGACTGAAAGTGTTAAACTCGGATCTCGAGATAGCCCTTCAAGAATTCATTTCAATTATTGTGAAAGTAAACAGATATGGCAGCTAAACTATGCAAGAATAACCGATTCAAAGACATGTCCACCTGACATCCACCAGTAAAAACAGATGAAGCCTCGCTCGCATAGGGCGAATAGAAACCAGATCAGCTTTTGGAACAAATCATCTCAGTCTACTTACTCACCCTTTTCCTCCTCGCCCTCTTTCTCCTCGCCCTTTTCCTCCTCGCCCTCTTTCTTCTCGCCCTCCATCTCCTCGTCCTCTTCCTTCTCACCCTCCAGCTTGAATGTATCCAGCGTCCACCCGAGCTTCGCCAGCCCGTAGCCATTGTCCCGCGCCCAGTCCCGCATCGTCTGCAGGTAATGGTACGTCTTCGGGTGGGGCGCGTGCTGGCCGACGGACTGCTGGACCCCGAAGTTGTCCCGGAGGTAGTCGGTCGGCTCGAAGATGCGCTGGGACCCGCCCGTCTTGGTCGTGCGCACCGCGAACCCGATCGACGCCATCATGTGCAGCACGTCGTCCCACGGCACCGGCTGGTTCGCGGTGTAGGGGCCCAGCAGCAGCGTCAGCGTGTCCATCGCCCGCTTCGACACCGGGATCTGCTTCTCGGGCTCCGGCGCTTGGCCCTCGGGGGCCCGCACGGGCTCTTTGGTCGGGTCCGGCACGCCGCGCGTCTTCTCCTTTTGTCGCCGCTCTTCGAGGGCCGGCCGTCGCGGGGCGTCGACGACGCCGGCGCCGGCGCTGAAGTTGACGAAGGTGGCCTCTGGAGGGCTGGTTTGGGTTCCGGATGGTCCGGCGACGGACGACGGTGGCTCCGAATCGTCGGCGGCGTCGGCGGCAGCGGCAGCAGCAGCAGCAGCAGCCGCAATGTCCAGAGCGCTGAGGTTTTTACCTGCCTTGGTCTTCTTGCCGACGCCGTCGGTGCTTTCCGATTCGGGCAGCTTCCTCTTCCCGCCCGCAATCGCAGGGGGTCCACCGTCACCCTCGGCGTGCGCAAAGGCCGGGCCCTGTCGAACAAGGCCTTGGTTTCCGCGGGGAGGGCCCCCTTCGCTTCCAGCATGGCGTCCAGGGCCTCCCAGAACGTCCGGAGCCTGCGTTCGGCCTGTCGGTTGGCCCTGCTGCTCTGGACGGTGTGGTCGCTCGCGTACGAGTACTCGGGAGCCTCTGCCTTCTCGGCGCTTTCCACCAACGGAAACCAATCCGACGGCGGGGGTGGCTTGTCCGTCACAATATTGGGATACGGGACTTCGGTTATGACCTTTTGGAAGAGGGCTAGCATCGGCTTTTCCCATTCGTCAAACATCTGTGCCTCGGGGGAATCCACTTGCAGGGACTGTTGGGAAGGGAGTAAGCAAGTTAGTAAGCCGAGTGGAAGTAGGGGGTCGCGCTTCAACGTACATGAGGAGCATGGAAGCAGTTCTCGGTGTGCCTCATGAGGAACTTGTTTACTTCCATTCCCACGTCGCGGGCCGCCCGGAAGTCGGCCATGAAGCCCTTGTTCAGGTCCGAGAACTTGTTGGCGTCCTTCTCCACGATCTCGGCCATGTCTTCGGTGATGTTGTCCTGCACGATTTCTGAGGCGAGGCCCTTATCCTGCACGACCCATAGCATACATGCCAGTTTCTGGAGCTCGTTGGATGCCGTCGTATTGTCTCGAAACTTGACCTGGAATGGATAAGGGGCAGTGACTCGTTCGTAGTGCCCCCGCATCGCTTGGTCGCACGGCAAATGCATCTTGGCCGGGAACTCCATTCCCAGCGCCGTCATATGCCTCGCCATGCTCGCTACGGTCTTCTGATTAGTTTGGGGAGCATGGATGGAATGGAATGGAATGGAATGGTGCCGTGCGCTTACATAACATTTTAATATACCGTTTGGCAGTCGGCGGGAACTGGCCCGTCTGGCCTTCTGCCGTCTGATACTCGTCCCAGTTCTCCCGGAGCTCCGTCACATATCGGAAGCAATTGCTCCAGATCTCGTAGGTGATGATTCGCTGGACGATGGCCCCCTTGAGCTCCTCGGCCCTGTAGTTGTCCTCGAGCCATCGGTGGAGTGTCTGCCTCTCCATCCGTTGTCTCAAGGTGAGGGAATTGACGTTGCCATGCACGATCTTCATCGTCTCCTTTTGCTCAGCCGTCATGCCCGCCTGCGTCCTGGTGGTTGGTTTCACCCGGCGCCAGTGGTGCTCGCGGTTCTCCTCCATCTTTCGGGCGAAGTACCCGGGGTCCTCCCGCATGTCCAAAAGGTCGTTTTCGACGGACCTTAGCCGGTCGTGGACGACGTGTTCCAAGAAGTCCAAGTCGATTTCGGCGGGCGATGTGAATGGGGCTCCTTCCCGATGAGCCTGGAGATATCGACGAATCTCGGAGCTGCCAGCGCCGGGGCTGGGCTTCTCGGTTCGCCAAGGCGTGTCCAAGGCCCTGACTGCTTTCCCCATCTCCAGGGCCGCCTCGGCGTCCGGCATCGCCTCGTCCCCATTTCCGTCTTGCGATGACTCTTCTTCTTCTTCATCTTTCGATGCGTCCTTGCCGGCAAGCTCCTCGCACACGTCAAGCAGGAAGTCGTACAGAGCCTCCTGGACCTCCATGGGCAGAGGCGCGTGCTTTCTAGGAATGAAACCTTCGGCGATATATGCAAACTGTTGCATTATCTCGACCCTGATAAGCATTGGGTGCTCTGGGTCCAAGCCCGACAGCGGGATGCCGTGGGCCGCCAACATCTGGAGGGCCTCCTCCTTGACATTGGACTCCTCGCCATAGTTATTCGGGTCGCGGTCCGTCAGATCAACCCAGTCGGGTAATTGGTCCGTTTCCTTCGCCTTCTCTATAACACCACAGTGCTTCTTGAGCTGCATGTTCACGGACTTCTCATCCCATGCCGAGAACTCGGAGGGCGGGTCGGCGGCCCTGGCCCGAATAAACTCCAAGATGCCGTCTGATTCGAGCGTCTTTTCGTTTCTGTCCACCGTGTAAGCGTCCGACGTTCGGAAAAAGGAAAGCACAGAAAAATAAAATAAAAAACTAGACTTACATGAAGGGGAACATCATTTTGGTCCGGTCGGGTTTCCATAGAGCTTTCCAGCCATCTATGTCCTGAGGTGGGGCTCCCGGTTTCATCATGGATTTGGCCGTGGGAGCCTTGCCGTCTTTGGCCCTCCACGGTACAATCCCCTCGAGGTCGACACGGCTGTCTCGCGGCAGCCTGTTGACCACCTTCGCCTTTCCTTTCCCCTTCCCCCCTGAATTTTTGTTGCGAAGCCAAAGGGTTCGGAGCAGGCCACGCCGCAGAGGCACGCTCCGGCTCTGCCATGCTTGGACAATCTTCTCGTGGTCGGCCCGCCAGCGACGGTTCAGTTTGCGCCATTGCTTGACGCGGTCGCGGGCCCCGGGGAAAAGCCGCTTTTCATCACTACTGCTGCCCGCCGCTTTGCTGCTGCTGCTGGCCATTGTGCTTAGGGTTATAGGGTAATAATACTTGGATGGGGATGTTTTCAAAACTGTGTGTTACGTAATATTATAGAATGCCGAAAATGTTGATGCAAACTTGCCAATAATGACTTACAAATGTGCTGTCCTGCAACTCCGGATGTCCTGGTTTTGACCACCCATTGGGCTGTTTTCGCGTGGCCTTTGGAGCCATGGGCTGAAAGAAACTCCTGGTCTTTGATACTCGTAGTTCTTCGTCGGTACAATGCCGTGCGAGATACGAAACCAGCCTGACAGCGAAACAAAGGATGGTCAACCAAATTGGCATCCATGAGTGGGACTACGACACTGTTAGGGACGGATTATGCGGAGTTGAATATAGTTGGCACTGGTCAGGCGCAGTAATAGACAGAGGTGGGAAAAGGATGAATTATAGATTTATTCTACAAATTTAAAACACGTACTCGTAATTCGAATGCTTTACTTACTATAAATCGGAAAGAGACAAACAAAGAGCGAAGGAGAATCAACCCGGATGCTTGGAAGGGGGAGACTAGTTCGAAAAGGGGCATACTTTTTCCTTTCTCACTCCGCTGATTTCTTAGGCGCGGCATCGAAAGCCGCCCGAATTCTCATCATTTCCTCGTCTTCAGGTCCCCTCTCGCCAGTCAGTGTGTGAATAATCGATTCCAGAGTCTCGTCTGGGTACTTGCCTTTGACTTGACCATGCCAGATGGCCAAAAGGTGCATCTTATCCGACAGCCAGAACTCGCGCTCCGGTAGGGTGACGAGCAGCCTCGCCCAGAGCGCCGCTCCGTCGAGCGTGGTGTCGATGTGCATCAGCCGGTACAGCATGGTGTCTTCCACGACCCCCGTCGGATCCCACCGTACGCGTTCTTCGTCGAGGTGCGTGTAGCAGCTGTTCAAGATGGCCCAGCGCCTCAGGGAGGGCTTGGGGGCTTCCGGCTTGCTGCTGTTGGTAGGGCGGGGGTGAGAGTCGTTGTTGTGGCTGTTGGCGCAGTCGGGACAGGGCCCGTCATGGCTCAGATAGAAAACAGGCTCGAAGGCCACGCGCGCACAGTAGTATTCCTCAAAGGGGCTGGTTTCAAAGATACAAACACCGCCTTTGGCCCTTCTCAAGACCTCGTAGTGTTCATGCTCGCAGGCATGCGTAGTACAAACCCAGTTCTTGCACATCTTGAGTGGCTTTGACGGCTGAGGTCCGATTTTGATCTTTGGCACACCCACAGAAAAGCTTACCTTATATGTATTTACCAACTGAATCGATCCTCAGTATAGCATACGATTTACGACATCACAGTGGGGACGTTCCTGGGATCAGGTCAGAACTGTAAATATCCTTGGAGTGAAAACAAAGAACGCGCAATGACACAAGGCTCAAAGCCATTAGAAACAATGCTCTTGTAACAGCCGCGGAAAGGATCAAGTTCTTTCAGCATACAAACGCCGGCCAAAACCATTGTTCGGAGCCTCTTGGCAAGATTACGTCTTCCCAAGGACAGCCCGAGGTGTCAATTCTTTCTCTTACGCAGGGGATATACTACAGCTTCCGTACTTATAATGATGGGTGGAGAGGTAGACGGTTGAGCGCCTAACCCAATGTTACGTAAAAGAGGATATCACCCGCTGCATGCAACCTTGTTCGGATGGGAAGCGAGCCGATTCAGTCGCACCGGCTTTCGGGCTCACAGGAACGCGCAATGCGGCGTCTTGTGGTTCTATCAGCTCTGCCCGCCCGTCACCGATATCACGATAGAGGCGTGATCTCGGGTGGCACGACTGAGAAATTAAGGCGCCCGCCAACATTTAAATACAACCATGGACACGCCTTGGCCGAACGATGCTGGTTTTTGACCTGACAAGAAGACGCGGGGGTTGGTGCTTCATGATGGCTTGGCTGGACGCTTGCAGAGGTCATCGACGCCCAGGATCTTGTCCGGCATCCAAGTTCGGGATTCAAGCAATCGGTTGTGAATGCCAACTCCATCAGCTGGCGCATTGATCAAACTCGCGATGGTGGCAGTGCTGAGTGTCCTGAGTGTCGCGGAGTGGTGGGGTCGTGCCGTATCGGATTGGGCCGCAGCAGCCCCAGCTAGACCGGCAAGGGCCATCCTTGTTGCACCATCTCCATCTCCAATTGTCCGAAAATCTCATCGCGAGATGGGATTAATTGATTGCCCGCTACGTCAGACGAATTCAACGACACTCACTCGCTGAGATTTGATACCCGAAAATCCATGTGGATATTCTGTTCGGTCTTTCTTCCTCTGTTTTGTGTTGTGTGCCCTGTTCGTCGGTGTTCGGACGCGCAACCGTCGCAGGTCTCCGATGGGTAGAGATCGATCTGTGTCAGATAGGCCCCGCTATACCTAACGTCCGGTACTTAAGCATAGGTAGACCGTCCAGACCCTACGCTACGTCTCTACTTCCCTATTCCTTGTCCAGGTTTGTAGCTCACTCACACAACCCATAACCTTAAAACCCCAAGCAGGGGGGTCGCCATGTAACAACCAGCAGAGAGGCTGAGCGGCTCTGCCAACCTGCATCTGGGCACCATTGCGCAATGTCCAGAAGAAGCTTAATCCTAACCTCCGATCCCAAGATCGTCGTCAAGATCACCCACCAACCACCAACTCCCCCCTGCAGGAAAGGCAGGATTTTCCTCAACCATGGGACCCATGATCTCCTGTGCATTGCCGCCGTGGTATGCTCCCCTTTAATCCCGACTTTGCAGGTTCGAAACGTGCCCAAGGGCCCTCAGGGCAGGGCAGGCAGGTCCAGACAGGTGTCTGGGTGCAGCTGCGCCTCGAGGTTCTTCTCGCAACGTTCGGCACTTTGTGTTCCATCCTGAAGCCCTATCAGACGAGTTCCTCTCTTTCGCCCCATCTTTCACGTTCGGCGGCTTGCCATTGGCGTTCGCGATCTGCTCGGCTAGCCCGTGCTTGGCTATTCCATATTTGCATATACATAAGAGAAACCGTTCTCTGCGTCTGGGGCCGAGCCTGTCTCTTCTTGTTTGCTTTTCGGTAAATCGAATGTCTGTAATTGTCATTCATTTTCCGCGTATCTTCTCATCGTCTTGTTTTGTTTTTAATGTGCAATATCACTAGCTGGCAGTGAACACATTCTCTTATTTTTGACAAATCTCTCCCAGGTCTATCGTAGATTTCGACAAACCCTCCAGGGAGGCAACACCAAGGATCTCGGCGCCTTTTATCTTGCTACCATCCTGTCGTTTCTGGGTTTCGAATCTGACAAAACATCGCCGCGAGCACCAGCCAGGGGATCTGATATTGGGAGGGACTAGGACCTATAACCGCTCGCTGACGCCCACTGCCATATTTTCTTCTTCTTCTTTTCGACACTTACCTGGCTCGACGCCAACTTGTTTTTAACAATGAAGTACCTTTTCACCCTTTCGCAAATGCTGCCCCTGGCGTTGGCAACAGGCGGTGCCATGCCAGCGGGAGGCGCTATGCCAGCTGCAGGAGGCGCCATGCCAGCAGCACCACCGGCTGGCGGCGCCGGAATGATGCCCCCCGCCGGCCAGCCAATGGCCGCCACTACGGTCTGGATCGCCGTCGCCTCTTGCGCCACCGGCGCGCCCGCCCCCCCTATGCAGTGCGTCCCATGCGGAGCCAACGGACAGCCCGCTGCCGCCCCTGCCGGCATGCCTTCCATGCCTGGCGGCAAGTCGATGAAGAAACGAACGGGCGGTGGTGCTATGCCCCCTCCCATGGGTGGCGGTGCCATGCCTGCCGGTGGGATGCCAGCGGCTGGCGGTGGTGCGATGGCACCTCCGAGCCACGGAGGAGCAATGCCTGCAGCACCGGCCGCAGGATGTGCCGGGTCTACTTGTAAGTGGAATATCTCCGACTCGATCCCCTTTTTGGCAGCACTTGTCCAGCTAACCACCCAAATAATTAGGCGGCGCAGCCCCCAAGATGCCAGCAATGCCAGCTGGGCACATGCCAGCCGCAGCGCCGGTCATGCCCGCGCACGGAGGCGCCACAGCCCAGCTCCCCTGCTGCCCCCAGGGCAAGCCCATGGCGGCGCCGCCCGCTTCGATCTGCCCGCCGGCACCGGCCTGCCCTGCTGTCCCGGTTTGCGGGGCTCCCATGATGGCGCCGCCCGCCCACGGCATGATGCCACCTCCAGCTGCAGCACCGCCCGCCATGTCGGCCGCGCCCAAGTCCCCGCCCATGATGGCACCCCCAGCGGCAGCGCCTCCTGCGATGAGTATGGCGCCCCCGGCAGCCGCGCCCCCTGCCAAGGCCAGTATGGCACCTCCAGCCGCCGCGCCCCCGGCGATGAGTATGGCACCCCCGGCCGCGGCCCCTCCCGCCATGTCGTCCGCGCCCAAGGCCCCGCCGATGATGATGCCACCCGTCGCCGCGCCGCCGGCAAAGGCTTCCTCGTCGGCTGCCGCACCTATGCTGCCGCCGCCGCCCAAGGCTACCACGGTCGTGGTACCGCCGCCGCCCATGGCCAGCGGCTCGCTGCCGGCCACCAACACCACCAAGCCTGCCAACGGGACGGTGACCCGGCCCACGCCCACGCAATCCATCATCACCGCCGAGGCCGCGCGCCTGCAGGGCTGGGGTGGGAGCTTGCTGGTGGCGGCGGGTTTGGCTTTTACGTTCTTCTTGTAACGATGAGCTAGTGATGATGAGGATGGTGGTGTCATTTTGAAAAGTATTAAAAGAATATATATTGAGCAATGTCTCCTGGGCGTTTTGGATATCTACGCGACGGCTAGGCCGTCGAAGGGAGAAGAAGACGAACGAAAAATGAGAACAGGCATTCTTACGACCATCACACGCTCATTCGCTCCCATGCCCCCAGGAAAAGAGAAGGGGAAGCAAGATACCCGTTCGGCTAGAGGCCGCTCCGCATCACACCACTACTACTACCTACTCAAGTCACGATCTTTCACTGTACATATAGATAAATGTTTGACACATGAACAAAAGGGGACTATGACGGGATGAGTTTTAAACAATTGAAGTTATGCATCCCAAACGATTTATGTACATTGACTTGCTAGAAATCCTTCCTTCGCTTGATGATGCATTTTGAACCATGTCGTCGGGCATCTGTCCCACAATTGACAAGTGGGTAAGTTCACCCTCGCGTACATCAGAGAGAAGGGACGATCCGTGACTCATCCAATCGCGGCCATGCATATCAGGATGGTTTGTGAGGCTGCTGCCTAGACGAATGTTTTCGCAGGAAATGGAAGTCGCGTTGTTGACCCTTCATACTAGTACGCACTGCCTCCTGCCGTTGTCGGGCTGCGCCGCTGGCGGCGTGGAGTCACAGTCACATATGCGCTTCACTCTAGATCACTAACCTTGTTTACCCACCAACCACCTGGATACATGTACTTAGCTGGCATGTTATAAAAAGAGTCCAGTTGTATTGCACTACATTCGACCTCAATTCGTAGGACTCGGCTACTGTTCACGCACCACGATTGCTCGTGGGAGTCTCGATTGAACCACCCCAATCAGCCAACATGGATGGACCACCCGACAACCCTCGCATCTGCTCCATTGCAAGAAAGGTATCCCCGTTGCCGCCAGAGTTGATCGGTCCCATCATTGCCGACCAGAAACTACATCGTGTACTTGAGGTGAGTACTCGTCAGCATTCTTACTGCCATGTGATGGCGGAAAGCTAACAGCAGCACCCTAGCTGTCTCTCGTCCCGACCGCTGGCCCGCGTCTCTGCTGGGCGATTAAGAATTCTCTGCAGTGGAAATGGCTATTCGTCCGCCAGGATGGGACCAACCAGATTGGGGAGTTCCAGCGACTGTTCAAGTCCATCAATCTCTTGTCCTGGACTTGGTGTCGACAGGTGACCATGCTGGTCCCCGCCATGGCCAAGCGATACCATCTGCACGTCGACAGCGGAAGCAAAACGACTTCGCTGAAGCAGCTCCAGGAGCAATTCCTCTCCGTCTTCCTCGACTTCATTCCCGTGCCTGAACGGCGGCAGCGACTTCGGGGATTACAGTTAGTCCTTCCACGATTCCCCAAAACCAGTGTGGTGTACTAACTGATTGAAACAGTCAAGAGGAAGTCGAGTCGTTGTCACGATACCTTCCCGACGACATTCTAACACGCATCAAGTCTACGGAAGCGCCTGGTACCATGCGCATCCTAGCCTTGGAAGAGTGCATGAAGTCCAAACATTCTACGATGGAGTTTGCCTCGTCTTTGGTCAATCATGACTGGACTGTCGAGCAAGCCCAGAACTTCTTGCCGTACCTGGCGCAGGCTTTCAAGCTACAAGGCCAAGCCAAGTCCCAAGAGCTCTTCCGCCTGGCCGACCTGTACGAGGTCTTTCCAGCCGAGCTCAAAGAGCCATTTGCGCCCCAAGAGGCCCGAAATGCTACGCAACATATCGTGAGCGGTCTGCGTCGCGATGCCGCACGTATGCTCACCAAGCCACCCTGCACCTACGGGAAGGTTCACAGGAAATACACGCCCACCTCTGGTCGCTTCTCGTACCGTTTTCGGTATCCGCACCCAACTCTCGTCCCTGCCGACTGGGTATTGCGACTCCTGTGCCTGACGCTGGAGCGGTATCCTTTACCCGAGGACGGCGATAGCACTGAATCTGAAGGCAGTCGGAAACGTCTGAACTACCCTCCAGAGCTACTATCAAACCTCCGCCAATGCGCTCATGGGTTGCCGCATATACTTCAGTACAGTGGCATATCTGTGTATGCTCGGTACACACAATTCAAGGGCCCTTCGTTCAACGTCGCGCATGTGAATTATCTGAAGAAGACGGAGGAGGCGTCGCCACATTCCTACACAGAGTTGGACTGGCTTGAGGCCCTTCTTCGATGCGTTAGCTGGATAAAAGGCGAAGCCCCAGAGTTGGTACAAGAATGCTTGCAGATTCCGCTTGGCAAAACTCCAGTGGACAACGGGGTTGCTGGAACTAAGTACATGTATTTTACCACTCGGAAACCCGTGCAGCTCCTTGGGCCTACCTCTCTGCTTGACTATGCGCCATTGCTGACCAAGGAGGATTACGAGGCGTACATCGCTGGCGAGTCGGCGGAAGTGATTGCCCAGCAGCTACGGCTCGACTCATTATTGAGCAGCGGCGACTTGGACCGGCTCCCGTCGTTGTTGGCGCTGTACCTACCACGGATCCCTGAGGGGCGCTCCCGAGATATCGCGGCATACTTGCTTCCAGAGGCTGATAGGAGTGTCAGAGAGCTAATGTACAAAGACATGGTGAAGTCAGCCAGAGCGGCGATTCAGAAGTCTCCAATCAGAAACTTAACCTATTCAGAGTCCAATGGCCACACATCTCAACGGTTAATAGGCGATGACACGACAAATCTTTCAGCAGCAGAAACCTGGTGGGCGTATCGCGATTACGCCTCTTTCAACACAGGTCGAAGGGCCGGGCCCTCGAGTTATTGCTATGTGTGCCAGATGTGGCTCAAACAAGCCCACAAGGTGTTCCCGCGCATGTGCGAGCCATGTGGAGATTTCAACCTCGCCGGGTCAGAAGTCTCCCTCCCCTCCAACCTCAAGCTGGACGGGAAAGTGGCCCTTGTCACTGGTGGTCGCATCAACTTGGGCTTCCACACTGCGCTGCGATTGCTCCGATGCGGCGCTAGTGTCATCGTTTCGACCCG
This sequence comes from Arthrinium phaeospermum, assembly GCA_006503535.1. Lineage (NCBI taxonomy): Eukaryota > Fungi > Ascomycota > Sordariomycetes > Amphisphaeriales > Apiosporaceae > Arthrinium > Arthrinium phaeospermum. The sequence goes on along the minus strand of QYRS01000007.1, from coordinate 1,092,582 downwards.
GTACCCGGAAGACGCAGTCACTCGATACGAGAATGAGAGCGACGCTTCGGTTTGGAAGGACCGACTCAAAGTCATCGGCGCCGATTTCAGGTCGGCCGACGATGCGTTCCAATTGGTTAAGCAGGTGCAAAACCTCGTTGAGCAAATGGGGGGTGTGCTGCACATCCTGATCAACAACGCGGCCCAGACGGTCACTGACAGCCTGAAAAAGGAGCATAGCGCTGTCGCCAGAGAGAGGCTATTGCAAGGCCAAGGAAACGAGAAGCCTATGTTGATAACCCACTCGTATTACCCGATAATACGTGGCGTCTCTGTCGAGCGACTGATAAAATCATCCGCGAGCATTGGAGCTATAGAGCCCGGCAAAGATGGCCCGTCGTCGTTGGTGCAGTCCCTGGCCGACATCCCCTTCGAAGACGAAGACGTCATCTCAGCGCACAGCGTCAACACCTTCGTCCCGCTGATCCTGATCCGGGAGCTGATGCCGCTGATGCAGAGCAAGCAGCCCAATGCGCGTCGGTCGGCAGCAACGGCGGCGGCCTACATTGTCAACGTGTCGTCGCGCGAGGGCCTCTTCGAGAAGAAGGCCAACAGCCGGGCCAAGAACGGTAAGCACGTGCACACCAACATGTCTAAGGCGGGCCTCAACATGATCACGGAAACGGAGGCATATCAGGCCTGGTACCGGGGGCGCGTCGCCATGAACACAGTCGACCCGGGTTACATGAGCGCGGCGCCCGAGTTTGAGCAGGCGCGCGGCGGGGAGAGGCCGTTGGGGTGGGAGGACGGGGCTGGGAGGGTGCTCTGGCCGATTGCGATGGGGGAGAGTGCAAATCCGGTCTGGGGGCGATTTCTTAAACATTATGGGGTTACGCGGGTTGATGTGCGATTGGGTCGAGGTTGAGATGGATGTTGAAGTCACTTGAAAGAGAAGTGGAGCTCTTCAGGAGATGCGCAGACAGATTGAGTAAGTAACTAGATGCATCAAATGTTGATGCTAGCAGGCTGCAGAGCACTAGAGCTAGTATATTAGTGCCCAGTAACGATCAATTTCTCCAACCAACTCTCGACATCCTGCCAGAGTGGTTAATGGGTGAGACTTGAATCCTCAGTGCGAGGTTCAGCCATCTCATGACTTCGGTCGCGTAGGTTCAAATCCTGCGGATGTCGTTGACTTTTTCGCCTTTTTGCACTTTCTGGCCGACCTCTCATTTGTTAATCTCTTCTTGGTAGGAGAGCCGCCTTGGCTGAGAAGATTCATTCATGCTATAAGTACTTTCTGGGAATGCAACAAAGGTCTTGGCCCTTGCACATCGAACGAAATGGTCTGAATTACGCTTCGTGCAGGTGCCCTGATGCCCCCTCCTCCAGCACCGCGTCTGCTGCACACCACCAACGTTTAGTGGTTCCCGGCGCAAGGTCCAGGGCAATTGCAGAGTACAGGTCAATAAGACGGCGCTGTAATTCCAATCTCGAGACTACACCACTGCCCAAGTCTAATAGCTTCCAATTGATGTATTTCTTCACATCCATCTCAATTCTAGGTATCATGGGTTATGTCTCAGAGACGCTTAATATCACCAAATCAGATTGAAATGAAAGGGGTATGTCTTTTTCCGCCGAGATATGTCCCGACTGCACCGAATGCCACGATCTTCATGGCGTCGGCGACGCTTTCTTGAGCTCTCCTTCGAGCCATTCGGCAACGGCCAGCACCTTTTCCTCCTGATATCGCCGGCCGACGATCTGCAACGACACCGGCGCGCCATCGTAGATCTCCGGGTCGTCTGTAAAATTTGATGGTCAGTTCTGCTGATTGAAAACGTAGAAGCATTTGATGCTCGATGTCATGTCCGTTTGTGGGTGAGGGATTGGGGTCAGGTACTTACAGTCGCTCTGTGTCTTCCTGTCCAACTCGCTGACCGGTTGAAAGCCCGTGTCGACTTTATCGACATTTTTATCGACCGTCGTGATGGGCACCACGACGCTCGGCAGGTCCAGCCCGTTGACGAAGCTGGTGTAGCCGACGTAGTGGTAGCGCCCCGGCCGGGCCGCGGCAAAGGGCGCGCAGGGCGTCACGAAGACGTCGGCGCCCGTGCCGCGCCAGTAGTCGAGGTACTCCTTGCGGCACCGCCGCAGGGCGCGGTTGGTCTCGGCGACGGCCGTGGCGTCGGCCTGCGGCCGCTCCCGCCACACGTCCATGATCTGCGGCATCCACGGCTCGCCCGACAGGGCAAAGTCCTTGCGCACGTCGGCGCCGCCGTCGTAGAACCATGTCTTGGTGACGAGGTCCGCGACGGTCGGGTGCGAGGCCGAGGCGGGCGGCTGCCAGTCGAGCGCGGTGTTGCCGGAGCGCGTGATGATGTCTCGTAAGAGGGCTATGGCGCGCTGGAGGGGTGGGTGCGGCGTCACGGCGCCGTCGTGGGCGTGGAACCCGACGCGGAGCTGCGAGGCGGCGATGGCTTCCCGGGTGCGCGCCTCGAGGTCCGCGCGCCACGGTATCTCCGCGACCAGGGGGTCGTGGAGCCAGGGCTCGGCGGACAGGACAGCCTGGGTGAGCAGCCGAACGCCGCCCGCCGACGAGGCCAGCGGCCCAACAACGCTGAGGACCGAATTCTGTCCGTCCATGGAGTTGGCCATGCCCTCGTAAGGCAGTCGGCCCGACGTCGGCCGCAGCCCAAAGAGCCCGTTGAACGAAGAGGGGACGCGGATCGAGCCGCCAATGTCGGTGCCGAAGCCGCCGGGCGAGCCGCCGAGGGCGATCAGGGCCCCCTCGCCGCCGGAGCTGCCGCCGCTCGACAGGTGGCGGTTCGCCGGGTTCCACGTGTACCCGATGATGTTGTTGGTCGTCTCGCCGCACATGAGGGTGTGCGGCACCGCCGTCTTGCAGTAGAGCACGGCCCCGAGCCGGCGCAGCTCGCGCACCATCTCGCTCTCGAACGTCTGGTGGCGCGCGTCCCCCTTCTGGCCCTGGAAGGTGTCGATCCAGCCCACGTAGCCCATGGTCGTGTCGACGCCCTTAACGTGGAACTGGTCTTTCAGGCTCACGGGCAGGCCGTGCAGGGGGCCTTTGGGCTTGCCGTGTTGGGCGAGCCAGTCGTCGAGTTCCTTGGCGTCGGCCAGGGCGGCGTCGAAGAAGGTCTCGTGCAGACAGTTGACCTGATGACACAAGTAAGCAAGGCTTGCTCTACCAATCGCATGTCACTGCCGTACGTACCAGCTGGTGGCTCAGCGAGGCGCGGTGGCAGAACGCCTCGGCGACCTCGACGGCGCTCCAGACGCCGGACGTCGTCTTCTCGACTATGCCCACCGCGTCGGTCTCGGTGATCTCCGCCTCCTTGGGCGACAGGAACTGCCGGATATAGGCGCCCGTCACATTGCGCTGCTCGTCTACGGTGGGGATATTGTCCAGGCGCCACTTTTCCGGGATGGAGCCGAGGATGGCTTCGCGTTTGGCGGCGGCCCGGGTTTGCCACGCTGTGTCACCCATGTTCTCGGTTCTAGATGATTTACCTCTCTTATACCTACAATTTGGAATAGTCAGCTCGAAGCCCCGAACTCAAAGTTGGGACGACGCTACTTATAGTCGCCGATGACACACCCGCTGCCCGCTTCTGAATGTCGCGATCGACGGGTAAGCGGGGTATCCCTGTTCAAGGCCAAGATTGGAGGTGCCATGGCTTATCAGCAGGTCATCGGCGCTATCTTCGGATGAACATCCTGTAGGAAACCGTTTTGCGTCGGGGCATTGGGACGCATCTGGCACTGGAGACGTATCGGTGCATACCGACCATGATACGTCCGAGTGTTGCTTGGATCGTCCCGGAAAGGAAATTGATGTGTCCGCATATGCGACATGGATGCATGCTGCTGACAGGGCTATATTACCCAACACATATCCTCCTATAGCGGAAGTGCTTGCTGGCAAATACGTTCCCTTTGTTAGGGATCCGATGTTCGGTGTCCGCCCCCGGGCTTGTGGGTTGGCCATGGTGGGCGGGTAAGAAGAGGAACGTTCATTTTACTACAGATGTTATTCGCTCCCACAAGATCACTGGCCATCCATTTCATGATTCAGTCAATTTCTGGGGATTCCCCCGTGGTGACACACGATCGCTTGCTCGATTTGGCTCCCCATCTCTCCTCGCACCGCTTCCGGCACGCCCGTCCCCCATTACAACTTAGCATACTCGTCGCAGACCGCCTTGAGCTGCCTGAACGTGTCGGGCTCCGTAGCGCTGTGACCCGCGCCAGCAATGAGGTACAGCTTGGACTGCGGCAGCGCCTCGTGCAGCTTCCAGGCCCAGGCCGGCGGGCACAGAAGATCGAGCCGGCCCTGCACGAGACTGGTGGGGATGTGGCTGATGCGGGCAATGTTCTTGGGCTCAAGAAACTGGAGCGGCCTCAGGAAACAGTCGTTGGCGAAGTAGTGCAGCTCCAGGCAGGCGTGCTGCATGACCCACGTCTCGTCCTCGAGCCTCGCGAGCTGCTCGGGGCCGGGCTTCGCCGCGCTCATGTTCATCTCGCGCGTGTTCCAGGCCCGGGCCGCCGCGACCTGGGCCGCGCGGTCGTCGCCCGTCGTCGCCAGCTGGTGATAGGCTTTGTCCGGGTCGGCGCGCTGCTCGGCCGTCGGCAGGTGGTCGAGGAAGGCGCGCTGCACCTCCGGGTAGAAGGCGTTGGCGGCCTGGGCGGCCCAGTCGCCCTCCTCGCGCGAGCCGAGGAAGATGCCGCGCAGCACCAGCGACCCGACGGCGGCCGGGTGCGCCTGCGCGTAGGCCAGGCTCAGCGTCGAGCCCCACGACCCGCCGAAGACCATGTGCCACTTGGCGATGCCGAGGTGCGCGCGCAGGCGCTCGATGTCGGCCACCAGGTGCTGCGTCGTGTTCTCGCGGAGCTCCGCGATGGGCGTGGACTTGCCGGCGCCCCGCTGGTCGAGCAGGACGACGCGGTAGATGGCCGGGTCGAAGAAGGCCGTGTTGGCCTTGGACGTGCCGGCGCCCGGGCCGCCGTGGAGGAAGATCACTGTGGTGACGTTTTAGCTTTCTGCTGATTGGATCTGATTGATCTCCAGAAATTTAAAGTAAGTCGTGGAAGCTTACCTGGCTTGCCATCCCGCGGTCCATACTGTTCGTAGTGCACGTTGTGGATGTGATCGACTTGGAGAAACCCCGAGTCAAAGGCATCTTCGTGCACGTATCCGACATCGGTGGCCATGATGGAAAGAAAGTATTGATACCTAAGGCTTCTGTAGAAGAGTGAATTGTGATAAAAGCTAAGTGCTCGACAGAAATGTGGTTTTCGGCTTGCTTGGAGAGGCGGCTTAAGTAGAGAACGGTGCATTCCGTGAAGCCGAGAGCCGACCGTCGACCGTCTTATGGCGTGAGTCACCATATCCAAATCCGAGCGGGGAGGTGATGTACGCTGAAGACCCGGACCAATCACACAAAAGTAACCAAGATAAGCAAGAATAGCATCGCTTTGTACGGAAGGTAGATGAAATCTGTTGTTGAGTCACCGATTGTGTGCATTGATCTGACAGACGACATGTCGGTGTGTCGTATTAGTACGTGCGTGGGTGGTAAGATAGGAGTCATCTAGATCTATGCATAAGGGTAGCTTTGGCAGGAAGCACCTGCCATTTCTATATCAACTGTTAACCAATAACATCACTATGGTTGCCAGTTCACAGTGCTGTATACTATCCTAGTATGCTGCATGCAAACCAGCGAACGAGAAGAGATCCTTGTCCAGACTCAGGAGAAGACATCAGTCATGTGTCATCAGGCAGCAACACGAACACGAGACACTCGCATTGTTCAATCTCGGTTAGCGAACTGATCGGGGGCCTTGTGCCACTCGCTCGACGAAGGCCGCATCCCAACCCGGCGATAGTCGTCCGGAAAGTCGCCCCTGTTGAAGTTCGAGTCCAGATCCACCGCCAGGCCGACATCCAACGTCCCCCATGCAGCGTGGCACTCCTTGTACCGGATATGGTGGATCAAGTCGCAGAGTTGGCGGCAGTAGTCGTTCATCTCGGCTCCGTCGGCAAATTGCGTGTTGAACAGCAGTCGGATGCCGTACCGCAGGGACGGGCTGATCAAGCGGAAATTGGTGAAGCCGTGGGCGTCGCGCGCGAGGTGGGCGGCCAGGGCTCGCAGCTCCCGGCGGTTATAGCCCACGGGCGACGCATCCAGGGCTGTCCATGAACCGGCTTGCGAAACCACCTGGCGTGGTAGAGCGCTCTTCAGATGGTGCGGCGTTGGATCAAAGGGGCTGCCGAAGACGGCGGTGGCCACGAGCTTGAGCGTTATCAGCCCGGTCATGCGGTTGAAGGCCGTTTTGTACTTGTTGTACTCGGCGGCTGCCTGTTCACGTACATCTGCATCCACCGCGTCGTTGGGCCCGGGACGGCTCCACCTGAAAAGATCCAAGTCGTACGGTCGAGTGTGACCGACAATGGATAGGGCGAGGTTCCGAATCCTGGAGCTGCAGGGGAGCTCGCTCAGGAGATCCAGGGGGTCCAAGGCGTACATCGAGCCGGCAACGTACAAGAGGTCGAGCTCCCAGTTGATGAACAAGTCCAGGTTGTGCACCAGGTTGGAGACCGGCTTTGTGTTCTTGTTGATTTGTCTGACCACTTCGCTAGACTCTTTATTGGCCAGCAACAGGCCGTACTCGCACCGTCTGATTTGAGCGCCGAGTACGCCGGGCCAGAAGAGCGAGTACTGCCTGGCAATGCTTTCATTGCTGGGATACCATATTATGACGTGGGTGTGTGGTTGAATACTGGCAAATAGCCAGATGCGTTTCCGTACTTCAGCAGGGAGATTCGAGAAGTTTCTGAATGCTGCGGTTGACATAGTAGAACAGACAGGTAAAGTATGATGGGAAGGTATCGAGTGAGAACTGGAGAAATAATCCAAGGCAGATGACAAAGAATCGAGAAGAGAAGAGAAATCCATCGTCGTGTTCGTGACTGCAGGATCGCGTATGCAAGGGGGATTTTCTGTGGAGGCCACCTCGGGCACCAGTTCCAGACGCTTCGCTTACATATCTTTTCTCTTGACTTTGTTTGCTCAGATTTACTTCCGTGCCGTGGTGATATATAATAATAGGGGTAAGGTCCCAATCGCGTGGCAGGTCAACAAATAAAATTCAATGAAAGCCCCAGGGGCCACTGTTTGGTCTGATATATCAGGAACCTGAGGCAATCTGCCGTATACTGCAGTCATATGAACATGCTCAAGATAACAGGGACTCATTTTTCTCAGTTCAGCCGACATCAGCTAATAATTGAAATGTTTCCATATCCAGCTATTTGATGTATGCAAATTGATAAACCGAGTTTCTGCCCCAAAGTGTCCCGTAGTTCATAAATTCATATTGCTTTCGCTATAAACGAGTATATGAGACACAGGGGACACTTTAAGTGTCCTTGCTGGCGTGTATATCGGCCAACGCCTGTACCAGGTGCTCAGTAACTTTCACACCAATGTTTACTTCCTCCTCAGTTACCAGAGGCGGAACGTGAAAGAAGACCGTATTCCTCTTTTTGCCTCTCTTCTCCATCTCGAGTAGGCTCAAGTAGTACATGAACCCGCACACGTATGTTCCCACGTCATCACTTAGGCGGACATCAACGTCCTTTTGTTCTTCCTTGGAGCCCTTAGCGCCCTTCTTTCCACTGATTTGGGCCTTCCCTGTCCCCGAGGCAGGAGTTGAAGATGGCAACCTCAGTCTGGCTTGGGCCACCGAGTCCTTCCACGACTCAACAGCCTGCTCCAAGGGGAGATCGGTGGTCAGAGACCCTGCCGACTTGCCGAAGCGAGCCTTGTTCTCCGCTCGGGTGAACACGCGTCTCGCAATGTCCGGGATCTCGTGGTAGCCCTCCTTGGGCGCAGTCTGCTCAACGGCAAAGTAGTCCCTCTCCACAGCCAGGCCCATGTGAACAATGACGTCGGGGTCGTGCTCCGCAATCAGCTTAGGCACCACCTCGGCAATCTTGTGATATGCTGCGGGGATGGGCTCGGGGTGAGCGATGATGGTGACGTTGCCCTGAGGGAGACCCTGCGGGAGGCGGCAGACAATCTCATAGGACGGGTTCTTGGCAATGTCCAAAAACGGCTAAGAGAACGTGTTAGTTGCGCTGATAGTTGGTGGAAATAACAGGCTCATACTGACTCCAAACCCAGTCACAAGGACCTTTGTGGTGTTCTCTCCAGTGGCCATTGCGTGGGGCTTGAGACGTTCCTAATCTGGCGTGATGGTGAGAGGGTTTGCTGAGCTGTTCGTATCGCGCCGTTCCAGCTCATTCGACAACAGAAGACATAATTCGCAAACTGACGGGTCTCGGGATATGTAGGATCTTATGTTCCGGGACGATTGCCGAAGGATTCGATTTGGCCGCTATATCAGCCAAGGATGAGTCAGACCGATATTTGGACTACATCGTTCCTTCTCTGGCCCTCGTACGAACTAATCAATACACGCCTGCCATCATACCTGCAACCGGCCCGTTAGAGTGACAGCTTAGCATAAAATATGTATCAATTGATATTAAAATGAACTACATGAACTCATCTCTGGAGCGGTAATCAATTAGCCAACATTGCAATGGGAGCCATTATGGGCTGCTACGGCCCACGTAGACAAACGGACACCACCAACCTCCTAGAAGCTCCTGGCATACCAGGTCCAGTTTCCAGTGTCCTTAATCAATCCTGGCCAGACACCTCATCACCGCAATCGCGAAACAGAACATGCACGGCAGATCCACGAACACCGACCTGAAGGCATGCAGATGCAACCAGCCCAGCATCTCCTCCGCCGCCGCCTTCTTCTTCTCATCCCCCGTAGCCCTCTTGGATGATTCCACCGACGCCGGTATGGCAATGACGGCTCGCGCCTTCCTGTTCAGCCCCGCCGTGAAGGCAAAGTGCAACAGCGCCAGCAGGGTGCCTGCGTCGTACCACCAGGTGACCGCGGGCGACGAAACATGAGGGCCGAGCGGTGGCTCGGTAAGCAACCTGTTGGCGATTCCCGTGGCGATGAGCACGGGGTAGAAGGCCGACAGGATGTACGACTTGCGCGTCATGAAGATGTCCAGGTATGGCGGCAAGACGGCGTTGGCGTGCCTGGCGAGTCTCGGATTGAGGAAGATCCAGAGGAAGAGCAATTGGTCCATGGAAAACCGGAGGACGCAAGTGCTCAAGACTAGAGGCGCGATGCGCAGCAGAGCGATCGAGGTGCTCATTGCTTGAAACCAGGGTGGAGGATGACCTGTGACAGGCTTCGCTAAGGGATTTCCAGCAGCGTGCCAATAGATAGACTATGTGCTGTCGAGACGTAATGGCAAAGAGATCTATTCGGCAGAGCAGTAAGACGGCTGGAGGTTTGATTTGATTCATGGACGGCTGGTCAGCCGCTCTACCGAAGATCCGCTGTGCCGGGTTTCCCCCCCTTTTGTATGCGTAGGGTTACAGTTACATCAAACCTCCAACGACCATGAGCAAACAAACGCTTCGATAGGATATGAACGACAGCACATGGTTCGGCCCTTGCTTTAGGCTCAAACCCGTGGGCCGATGCATTAGGACACCCGACTTCATTTTTTCCAATCGCATGCCTGCTAATGCTTACTGTTCCAGTTGGCCAAACCGTAGCTCCTCATCGCTCAATCGAACGCCTTTAAAATTCGTCTTCATCTGTCTCATTAACCACCCATTTTAATAAAGTAGGTCGGATATAAAGTAAACAGCTGGGCTAGGCGCGCATCGCGCGAATCCGCAAGCAGTATGCAACTCATGCTCACCGCGACATGCAGATCGACTAGCTCCTCCACTTACACCCCGTCCCCGATGCTGCTATTACGGTGATATAGCCTCCACCAAAAAAATCTCCAAGGAGAGCCCGATGATCATCACGCCCTCGCCCGGCCCCCAAACCTCCTCCCAAACAGATCGTTCCCACCCGGCACCAGCGGTTTCGTGGCCGCCGCCGGCGGCGCCGTGCCCGACGACGTGGTCACGGGCGGCAGGTCGTCGTAGCAGACGGCGACCATGCGGCACTGGCAGCTGCTGTAGCAGGTCTGGCAGTGCGCCGAGGGGTCCTGGCCGCCGAGCTGGAAGTTGGAGCAGGAGCTGCTCTCGCGCCGGCAGTACACGCAGTCCTGGCAGTCGTTGGGCACGAGCGGCGCGTCGCAGCCCTGGCTGCAGGCGAGGCCGCAGCTCTTGCAGTCCGCCTCGCAGGTCGGGAACTGCGCCGTGACGGTGGCGGCGACGGTCAGGAGGGCCGCGAGGGCTTGAAGGGCGTGCATCTTGTGTAATTTGCTCCAGGGAAGGGCGAACGGTGGCGACCTAGTCGATACGAAGGGGTGGCGTCGTAGTAAGCGGCTGGGTTGTGCTTTCTCGAGCGCTGGATGGCCTTGCTAGCTCGGACAGGCGATTTAGCCGAGATTGGTAGCGACAGTAAGGTAAGTAAAGGTTTCAAAATGGCCGTATGATATCCTGCGAAGTGAGGAGAGAGACGAGGTCTCTTAAATAAATCTTTTCGGAAGACGGGGGAGGGCGGGCCAGGCACGCATCGGGGCAATATACCCGGTCGTCAACGGTATGGCGGATGAATTCAACAAGACCCTAGTGGATTGGGCAACACCGAATCAACATTAGCCCTGCAGCCAGCTAGTTAGTTGCATTTCAATCCATAACAGGCCATTGCCCATGGTGAGACTGTGACGACGGCGGCGGCGGCGTGCGGATTGGCAGAGGTCGTTTCTCCCTCTTCTTTGTTCAATTCGGTTTGCGCAAGCAACCCCACCATCGCTACCAACCAACATCCAGGCAAGCTTGAACTCAAAACCTCGTAATCTAAACGCCGCCACATGACAAGCAAGTAAGAATGAAGCAAACGGGCATGGCATTATAATTGGTCCTATTTTACAACTAGAATCGAATGATATCTACAGACACTACAGGTGACATCGACGCTTGTCTCAGAGGTTCCATCGATGTACCATCTTTGGGTTGATAAAGAGCCGTGGCAATGGTGTTTGACAACATCGGACCGAGAGTGTGTAGCGGAAACAACCAGACATTGACTGACCAGCTATCGCCTGTCGCCAGCTCTCCCATCGCTGGTGTGCGAAGACATAGCTGAGCTGCTTCCCACTTGGAACTAGGGATCTTGATTACTCGCATCAGGGAGCATGGCCATCTAAGATTGTCAGGGGAAGTAGAGCCGTCGAACCGGCCAACAACCAACAACATGAGGTCATAATAGGGCATACGTACTTGCGGCGACTCCTTACATCTTAATAGTATGGCAGGCGATGAAATAAGATGAACTAACGAAACGACTTGACATCATATCAAAGGCGACCTCCTACACAGCTTTGATCAGATCACGAACATTCACACGTACAGGCAACACAGTAATATTTGCGAATTTTTTTGTTCTTCTTCTTGGGGCGAAGCTGAAGCACTCAATGAGTCTCTCCTGATGCAATGATCACGTAATTCATGACAGTAGCAAGCAAATAACATAGCTTCGTCTGCTTAACAGCGTATCTTTTCCCCGATCGTCTGTCGCATTGCATATGTGAAAGTTGCCATTTTCCCAGTAAAGAAGACCAAATGACAAGCCCATCCCTGACGCCCAGTCAATGACCATGACAAAACGCATCTCTCCCCATAACCCGTCGTAATCAAACCAGGACATTACTATGCCCGGGACATGACACCCCAGGCGCGGATGATGTTGTCGGTGTAACCAGCGAACAGAGTCTGGCCATCAGCGGACCAGGCCAGCGACACACACTCGGGCTCACGGCTCTTCTTGCCAACCGAGGGGAACTCGGGCTTGAGCTCATCAACCTTGCTCTTCTTCTCGAGGTCGAAGATGATGATGCTGCTAGCGGTGGCAGCGCAGAGCCAGTAGCGGTTGGGCGAGAAGACAAGGGCGTGGATCTCGTCACCGGCGTTGAGCGAGTACAGGTGCTTGGACTCGTTAAGATCCCAGAGCATGGTGGTACCGTCCTTGCCACCGGAGGCACACAGAGAACCATCGGGGAGATGGTGACGGTGTTGATGTAACCGGTGTGGCCGATGTGGTCGGTCTGCAGCTTGCAGGTGGAGAGTTCCCAGACCTTGAAGAAGTCAAGTTAGCGGATTTGCTCGGGTCTGCTAGGTCTTTCCAAGTTTCATCAAATGTGAAAGTGGTGGGTTTGATCAGGGCAATGGTGAAAGATTGTCTCATGGCAAGCCGAAGCAAGCTCTGAAGTAGCAAATACATTTTGCAAACATCATGTCAAAAAGCGAGAGGGGGTGAATGGCCTGCGTGTGGCACACAAGTGTGGGGGAGAGCGCAACTAACCTTGACGAGCTTGTCCCAGCTGGAGGAGACGATGACCGGGTTCTGGGGGTTGGGGGAGAAGCGGACGCAAGAAACCCACTCGGTGTGGCCCTTGTCGGTGATGGTGTACTTGCAGTCACCGAGGGTGTTCCACAGCTTGATGGTGCGGTCGCGGGAGCCAGAGACGATCTGGCGGTTGTCGGCCGAGAAAGAGACGGAGAGAACGTCGTTGGTGTGGCCAACGAAGCGGCGGGTGGTGGTGCCGGTGGCGAGCTCCCAGAGACGGAGGGTCTTGTCCCAAGAGGCGGACAGAGCGTAAGCACCATCGGAGGAGATAACCTGTAAATCGCAAAAATGTCCCGTCAGCTCCAATTCCCAGCCAAAATGCCAAATGCCCCAATTGGGTCAAAAGCCCTTCCAATGGCACACCTCAAGTGTAACCCATTATTTCTTGGCGGAGAGCAGAATTTAACGTACACAGTCGGAGACGATGTGGGAGTGACCGTGGAGAGATCGCTTGGGGTAACCGTATTGCGACTCGTCACGGGTGAGGTTCCAGATGATCAGAGTCTTGTCGCGCGAGGCAGACAGGAGCATGTTGGGGTTCTCCATGGAGGTAGCCAGGCTGGTGACCCAGCCATTCTGTCAAAAGAACCAACGATTAGTATGACCGTTCCCGCAAGATCTTGTGCGATGCGTCCAGTCGAGTCCAACCTGCCGCATCGCATCGTGGGATTTTGTGGCATCGTCAACTTACGTGGCCCTCGAGGGTACCCTTGAGAATCAGCTGCTCAGCCATGGTCACTTCTGGTGTCTGGTCGAGAATTGGGGACCTGAGATTGGGGGAGGGGGTGAGAGAGAAGAAGGGTGGAAGTGAAGTGAGTAAATAGACTTCTTTTTCTTCGCTGGGCTTGAGCCGAACTTGTTCCTTTGCTCGATACCCTCTGCAAGTTGGCTTTGCTATTGCAGCTGCTGCCAAAAAACGGGAAAATTTGTGTGGGATGCACAATGATTCGGTTAGGGTCAAGGAAATCCACTTAGCTTCCGGAATCTTGCAGGGGGTTTTTGCTATCGGTTATCAGCCTCGCGGGGCTGCAGCCAATCAGAGCCGTGTCTGCCAGCACCTATGAGATGGGGGAGCTCTAAAGGTTAGCAGGTCTACAGCCGACTGCCTGCCCACTAAAGCAGAGAGACCTGAGCAGTAATCTGAGGAGTCAATCTCCATTCTAATTGGAAGCTACTCCGTACCCCACCTTATTCACCCATTCTGGCACTATCAGATCACCTAGGGTTGGGATATCGTATCAAATGCATTCGAGTCGATATAAAATGATTCCATAACAATTCCATGCTAATTTGAATCACATACAATCCTATTTCTCCTTTGACCTCATGCAAAGAGGATCATTAGACACTCGTCGATTCGGTTTTTTGGAACCCGCTTGCATTCATAACTTTGCGTCAACCTTGCGATACAGCTCCTCTGTGTCGCCAAATCACAACGCTCTATCTAGCTACGATGCTAGTTCTATAAAGTGCAGTTGAGGGGGTATCTCGAAGGGGTATAAATCATGCTGTATCCTTTACTCCAATGCCATGCTGCGCCGACGATGCGATGCAATTCCCAATGATACACATAAGCGCCCGCCTGGTCGTCCAACCTCTCTGCCCCAAACCCCCAACACAAGGGTCCTCCGGCAGCTCGTTTCCCCGTCGATATTCGCTCGAATCACGAAGCTAGTTCTTCTTGGCCCGAGATTCCTATGCAGCACATACAACATTAGCCCCTGCTTGTCAAGGTGTCAAGCGGACCTCTGCTGCTCACTTTCGGCACGTCTCTGCGCATAAAGGAGGCATTGTAGTCGACCACGATGCTGTGGTCTGCGACTTCTTGCGTTCCTGTCCCCGTACCGCTCGCCGGAAGGAAGGCCTTCATAGTTGCCTCCCAGTTCTCATGGCGTTCCTTGCTGTACTTGTATCGCTTGGCCTTTTCTGCCGTCTCCTTGTGTATGCTCTGCTTGGATGCGCGTTCCATGTGGCGCAACGCCTCCTCACTCTTACGTGCTTCTGCGGCTGCCTGTATCCGCTTCTTCTCTGGGTCGGGTATTGTAGGCTCAGCTTCAGTGAACCTGTACGTGTGTTTGGGTGGGAAACTCGGCAAGGTCTGGGGGATCCAGCGCTTCTCCTGCCGTTCTTCGTCACCATCAAGTTCGCGCCCTAGGAAATCTGTCGACCGATTCTTGAAATAGTCGGTCTCCTTCGAAGTAGGCGTCGGATCGTAGAACTGCGGATCTAATTTCTCCTTCTTCTTCTTAAGAACAGGATTCACCAGATGTGGCTGTAGATAGGACATCCCCAGGTTGTGTCCCCGTAGCACTTTCTCGAAATCCGTAGGCGTTGGGTCATGCCTTCGCGAGGCCTCGGCATATGTTTTGAGATCCGCAATAAAGCTCGTCAAGTCTGATGCACGTAGCGTTAGTACTGCTGGGGCCGTATCTCGGTTCCATTCCATGGTAACACGTACAGGTCTCGGCGTTATTCGCGAAACTCTCCAGGGCCTCGGGGGTGGCCGCGTCGAAACCCACGTGTTCCAACGCAAGTGCTATTGATCTCCGTAGTCCATCGCGTCCCATGCTATCGGCATTGGGTCGCTCGCTTAATTCTTCCTGTAGAGCAAAGCTAGACATGTCCGAGTAGCCTGCTGTCGGCCTCGGGGGTGGTGTTGGGGTGGGCGGCTTGACAACTGTCGTGCGCTGCCGCTTGCTTAACGGTTCATCGAGACTGCTGTCCGAGTCGACTGAAGAACGGCGCTTCTCCGGGCGCGTCGGGGAAGCCATCTTGAAAGTCGTCCTGGCTAAAAGATGCTTCCGTAAGTTCTGATTGAGGCGTGATCGCGTCGACGAGACGGAGGTGAGTCCAGGGCGTTTGTCGCGAAAGTCGATGGGCGAAATCTGAACAACAAGCTTCGACTGCAACAAACGATGGATGCGATTGACAAGCGATGGGTACCAATCGGTATCCGCTAAGTCTTCGATAAGGAGCAGGGACCCACACTGACTTGACCAATCTCATTGACTGGACTTAAAGGGTTCAACCAGAACAACTGAGAAATAAAATGTTGATGGTCGTGACGAACACATGCAGCAGCCGGATAATTTCTGTACTTGTTTGCTTGGCCTCGAAGACCGATGTGAATCTATTGATTGATTGCTCCTGACCTTCAGTGGGTTGATGACTGTGGTGGATTGTCCTTGCCAGTTTGGCGTTCGGAGGAAAGGCCGGTTCTAGCTTCCCTTGGTGGCTGACTTCAGACAATCTGACACTATGAATAGAACCTCCCTTTCCAGCTTGTTGACATATATCTTACATTTTTTCCCCAGCTCAATTAACAACGCCAATATAGATTTCCTTGTTCTACCTGTTCATTCTCTCTTAGCGTTCAATATTATTCTTACAACGGTGACTCCAGCTTGTGCTACATTCGTTTAGGCCAGATTTCGACATCAGTAAAGGCGCCAGCCGCAACCTGTCAGTGACTGATAGGGAGACCGTCCGCGACCATGAACTCCCACAATGGCGCAGGGTCTGCTTCCGAGCCCATGACAAAGCTCAAAATCACCGAGCCGCTCACGAGCTTTCCCGCCGAGATTCTTCAGCACGCAGCCTCCCTAGTCCAGCTAGACCTCTCCGGCACGGGGCTCTCCTCGCTCCCCGACGAGTTCTCCCAGTTCACCTCACTGAAAGTCCTCTTCCTCTCCTCTTGCAACTTCACCGTCTTCCCCGCCGTGCTCTCGCAATGTCCAGCCCTCGAGATGGTCGCGTTCCGGGGCAACGGTATGCGCAGCGTGCCCGAGGAAGCCCTCCCGCCGCGCCTGCGCTGGCTGATCCTGACGGGCAACGAGATCGAGTCCCTCCCACGCAGCATCGGCAAGTGCGGGCGGCTGCAGAAGTGCATGCTGTCCGGCAACTTGCTCACAAGTCTCCCGGAGGAGATGAGAAACTGCACGAAGCTGGGCTTGCTTCGGCTGAGCGCGAACCGGATCCAGGAGCTGCCCGGCTGGCTGTACGAGATGCCCGAGCTGGCCTTTTTGTCCATTGCCGGTAACCCATGTACTGGAGCTGATTTGGCAGGCGCCGAAGCATCCCAAGTCGTGGAAAAGGGCGACAAGGAGGAAGAGGAGGGGCTTCTCAAGATCCCCTGGTCCTCCCTGAGCGTGCATTCTCTGCTGGGCGAAGGCGCATCGGGAATCATCTCCAAGGGCACCTTCACGCTCCCGAACGGCACGGCCCAGGACGCCGCAGTCAAGATCTTCAAAGGCTCCGTCACCAGCGACGGCACCCCCCTGGACGAGATGCGCGCCTGCATGCGCGCAGCGTGCCACCCCAACCTGATCGACACCCAGGGCAAGATCATCGACCACCCCGACGGCCCCGACAAGAAGGGCCTTGTGATGGAGCTAATCCCTACCACCTACCGGACCCTGGGCCTGCCCCCTCGCTGGACAGCTGCACGCGCGACTGCTTCACGCCGGAGACGTCGGTCACGATGGCGCAGGGCATCGCCATCCTCCACGGCATCGCGTCGGCCGCCCGCCACCTGCACACCAAGGGTGTCGCGCACGGCGACCTGTACGCCCACAACATCCTGTACGACGAGGCCGGGCACGCGATCCTCGGCGACCTCGGCGCCGCGTCCATCTACGTCGCCGCGGCGGCCGAGCGCCGGGCCCACGAGCGCCTCGAGGTCCTCGCCCTCGCGCACCTGATGGAAGATATCTGGACGCTGGCGAAGCCGGGCCTGTCCTTTTCCGCGGCCGAGCTCAGCGCGGCGGTGCTGCTGGAGCGGCTGCATAAGCGTTGCGCGGTGAGGGAGGTCTCGAGCCGGCCTGGGCTCGATGATATCGTGGTCGAGTTGGGCAGGCTCCGCGAACTGGTAGAGGGACGAGACGGTGGGGCGTTGAACGCATTTGGGGAATTGCCCAATTGATTTATAGAGAGTAAGTAGACTGCTAGATGAGATTTAGACCAGATGGTAAGACGGTTAAGGGATTAGACATTTTCTTATTTTCATTGATAGAGCAGAGGTCTCGGACAGATTTCGGGTTAGATTGACAGTCATAGAGCAGAGCCTTACAGGACTTTAGAACAGGTAGCATGGTTATTCGGGATAGACAGTAGACAGGCATGATAATAGATTGTTCTGCTACCTACAAGATCATGAAATCCAAATGATTTTTTTCCTACCCAGCCAGGAGAGGCCATTTTGACTCCCGACATGACCCAAACCGCGAGGCGATTACTTTCCTTTGCCCCGTCTAAGATTCGTTTTTCTGAGCCCGCGGGACCGGTGCCCCAAGAGCCTTCTGCACCGATTCCCGTCCCTTAACGCGCTGATAATACTCCTCCAGTTTTGTATATCTCTCAAGCGGATCGGTATCGTCATTATCTTTGGCACTCTGTTTAATATGGTGGAGAACCGGCCAAAACGCAAAGTCGGCGAGGGTCATACCGGGCGCCGCAATGAACTCCGACTCCGCCGCGTACGTCTCCCAAGTGTCCATTTCCTTATATAGAGGCGCCGCACTGCTGCCAATACGGCGCATCTTGGGCAGCAGGTTCAGGGCTTGCTGGAACCTTGTAAAGACCAAAGGCTCGGGGTTGCCGAAACCGCGCCGCTGGCTCACGTAGAGCATAATGGCCAGGTCGCCCTCGACCGTCGACTTGGCCTCGTCATTGTCAACCAATTTGATGGGCTGACCATCCCTTTCATCTTCTTCATCTCCAACGGCTCCGGTAGCAGCAGCAGTATTCTTCACAGTGGAAACCGGAGCCAAGCTCCCCTTCGCGTACCCAATGCCGTACTCGGCCAACATGACCTGAACCCGCAAGTTCGCCACCGCATCACTCGACGTAAACAGCCTAGGCGACGTCGATATATTCAGCACGTCAAACCCGCCGCCATAGTGCGCTTCCCAGTCGAAGTCGGACCCCTGGTTCTCGCGCCCGAACGCCTGCAGCATCCTGATGGCCTCGGGTGTTGCCCCATTGGTGACTGGTCGCGCCCGTTCGCGGGTCTTCTCCGTGGCGCCCTGGCCCCAGATGCGCTTGCTCTCGCCGTCCAAGAAAGTCCCTATCTTCCTGAACGTCAGCGAGATGCGGGCACCACCAAATGCGAGCTCCTCGGCCGTCTTCTCCCGGTCCAGCCGCTTGTCCTGCCGGATGGCGTGCAGCCAGCGCATGTTGGTCTGCAGCCCCATCTGGCACATCGAGTTGTGCGGCAACTGGGTGCGCTGCGCCGTCCGCTTCGTGCCGCTGCCCGAAGGCTCGGGAAGGGCCGCCGCCGTGTCTTTGTCCTTTGGCTGGCGCTTAGTCCGGAAAATCATCGTCCGCTCGGCGCCCAGGCTGACATTGACAATGTAGCTGCCCTTGGCAATGTCTAGCGTCTTGTCGCTGTGCTCGGATATGTAGTCGTTGCCGTCGCGGTAGAACTGTATCAGGGCATGGTTGAGCGGGTGTCCGACTTTCTGCTCGACAGCGTCTTTGATCTGCTTCACCGTCAAGGTCCACGGAAGCAAGGGCGGCGACTCGTCGGCGGGGTGGCGGTAGATGGGGAACTCGCCGTCCTCGCCGACGTCGCCTTGGACGGCGACTAGCCTGGGCACTTCTCCTCCTTGGTGCGACATGCGTAGCCACTGAACTTCGTCTCTCAACTTATCGAAGATGCCTGCGACCAAGTCGTCAGGGAGAACGTTGTAGTGGATCCGGGTGTCCCCTTCACCATAAGGTTCGCTCACACTGGATTCAGTCTCTTGTTGCGATCGCTTCTCACCAGCCTCCCCGGCATCCGGATTTCCCTCGCTCGCCAAGTCCTTCATGGCGTAGGGTGAGACCTTAGTTTCTGTATCCATAGGCGAAAATTTGCTTTCTTTTGGAGCCGAGGATTTGTCTTCTTTTGTGAGTGAGGATTTGTCCTCTTTCTCAACCTCGCTTTTGTCGTTTACCTGTGGTGCAACCTTTTTCAAATCATCCGGATACTTCCTTTGGGCTTTGTCTGATGTGACCCCGTTCGAACCCTTTGTAGTTCCCATGGTCAACGACGACATGGCATCCTCAAGAGTCGTCTCGCTGCTCCGACTTCGGGTGGCGGCTTGGGGCTGCACCATACCCCGCTTCCCTTCGGGCGTCGCATCCCTCGGATCGTCTGCACCAATCGCCTCCGGCTTGCTCCCTCCAGCTTTGACGTCCGAAGACAATCGCGACGTGTTGGTGTGAACAGTTCCGTTGGGAGGACGAACATGATTTGGATCCTCCTCGGCCGGAAGTACGTCATCGATCGACGCGTTGGCAAAAGACGAGAGCATCGAGGCCGGGGCCGGGGCAGGTCGTCGGGGGATTCTGGGGGCTGCTGCTTGCGACTCCTTCTTGGCCGCCGGCTCCTTGGGCTTTAGCTTCTCGGCTACTTCCTTGGCGGAGACGACTTCGCAGCCAGTCGTTTTCATGATCTGCTTGAGGGCGTTGTTGTGGCGCATGCTGCTCCGACGGCCGCAGCAGTCTTCCACAATGGTGATGTCCAGGCCGTGGCTCGCAGCATCGACGGCGGAGGCCTGAATGCCAATGTTGGTCATGGACCCGCACAAGAAGATCTCGGTAACGAACTTCATCCTCAGCCGCTGAAGCAGTTCCTCGGACCGGAACGCAGAGTAGTGCGACTTGGCAAAAGAGATGTCCTTCTTCTCTGCTATCTCCTTCAGGGCATCGGGAAGCTCAGCGCCGGTCGTGCCTGTGCGGACGCATGCCGGGCGATCATGACCCCCTAGAGTGAGGAAAGCCTCCGGGCAGTCCGAGGACGGTTGGTCGTGCGGGTTCGCTTGCGGGCGGCGTCCTCTGGCCACCGCGCGCCGCCCTCCGACCATGGGGGCCTCCGACGTCAAGATGGACTCATCCTCCGGGTCCCTGTTGTCCTCGAACACGGTCCGGACCCAGATGACGTCGCCGTGCGGCCTGAACGCTTTTACCAGGTCCGATATGTGTCCCACCAGGTTATTGGGCAGCGTCACGGGCAGTGCCCCATCGGGAGACAAAAAGTCATTTTGTGCATCGACAATGACTAGAGCCTTCCTCGTGTTCAGCTTCGGGAAGAGAGCCGGGTCAAGTGTCAACATGGCTTTGCTCCTTAGCCCGATCGACGAATAAGAAAAGAAGATCCAATAGTGATTTAGCTTCGTGGTGAGACAAAAGGCCTAGGCAGAGTTTGTTTCTAGAGTTCCAATGACGGTAGAGGCTCTCAGCGATCCACAAGGAGAGAGTATATGTTCAAGGCATAGCATAGCAGTATGTATGCTCTTTGTTGTTCTCTTCCTCTCTCTCTCTCTCTCTCTCTATGTTTGATAAGTCATCAGCAGCAGCCAAGTACGCATTTTGGTAGGTAAACATCTAAATACTCTAGCCTCTGGGCGTAAACATGTTCGTACCCCAGCGCTACAGAATAGGAGCATGTGGAATATTCTGAGGCCTCTCTATTATTAATAAGGTTAAGGCTTGGAAGGGCGCATTTCCACCGAGAGGCAGATAGCGTGGTGGTGAAGCGGGGCTAATTAGCACTTGTTTAGCCCTGTAGCCCTGTAGCAAACGGATTTGATGAATGAATTGGGGCGTGGGCGGGCGGACAGGGGAAGGAAGCATTCGATTGACCGGTGCTGCTGAAATAGGGACATCAACAACGTCAAAGGAAGAGAAAAAGGAAACGGAGAAAAAGAGAGACATTAGACAGGTCGCCGACTTTACCTCCTTCCGTCCGCAAGCATCGTCGCCCAAGAAAAAAAAGCAAAAGAAGCGAGTATGGTGTCAGGCGGCTAGACTGGGATTTGATTCCTTCGTCGGGTCCGATGATACAGTGTGCGTTGATGCTTGAATGGTCCACCGGCTGCATGTCTGTCTAGATGCGTCCATGTAGTTGCTGTGTCACTGGCAGGTTCGCTGCAGCATCATAGATCTGAAACCCGTCACCGCGCTTCTGCCATGTGTGCTGCTCATGTATTTTGCTCTTGAGTTTCAATCTTGTTGGCTACTGTAGTAAAAAGATCGTACTGCTTACCTTGCAGCCGATCCTCGAAATCGTCAGTCGCTAATGTTTGCTTTTCCTTCCCGAGAACCGCTTGCTGCCGTGGGGGGGTTCATTGCTCCACGCTCGGAGTATCCACCGACCACAACGAGGACCTGCGTATGGGGGCTGGTAGGCAGTAGGCTGGTACAGTAGGATCAGGAATCCTAAATTTCTAGGTGTTATTATAGGTACTTGTGCTACTTTTACCCATGGGAGACATGGTTGGCTGTTCCGTATATACTTGTGTTACCATGCCACCCAGACGGTCGCACGCAGCTGCGAATCACAGATCCTCCGAAGAGGGGGATACACATCAATACATATTGTACATACACGGCATTTACCGTGTACAGGATCGAAACCCTACCTATTAGGCAGGGGTTGTGGGAACAATGAGAACGGATCAACATGCAGCGAAATTGTCAAACGATATGTCACTGATCTTATTAGAATAGGCATGCTATGGTATGATTCCCAAACGGCCAAACGAATACTGCCTCTTTAGTGGCTCTTTCTCATTTCTCAAGGAAGCCAGAGGGTTGAGATCCCAAAGTCACCAAAACCAAGAGCACCACTTACAAGTAAGTTCCAATATCAGATACTTATCGGCTTATGTTGATACGCATTGATCAAATCGGGACTGTGGTCTAGTGACCACCACTAACCACCAAACCACCATATCTCTCCTCCCATTTAGCCATGGCCCCATGCATAAGTCCCTTCCCTAGCCCGGGCCTCCCATCTCCTATTCTTCACCAACGCCGCCCTCCTCTCCCTATCCTCTAATGCCTCCTCCACACTGATCCCCACGCCAAACCCGGCCACCTCCTGCCGCTGAACATGTAGCCAGCCCTTCCAGCTCGCCACGACGTCGGCCACCAGCCTCTCCCCGCGGCCACCAGCCGCAGGCCCGAACCCGCCCGCCGTGCCGCCGACCACCACAGAGCCCCACCAGGCCCGAGTTCGGCTGGCGTGGGTGCGTACAGCATGTACTCGCGCGCCGCGGCCAGCGAGGCCTGGACTTGCGACTGGTTGGCGCCGCGGGCCGGTCGGTAGACGTAGACGTGTTTCAGGTCATTCTTCGTTGCTGGGTAAGGGTTGGGCCTCGTGGCGTCGGGAGGGTCCTGAGTGGAAGGTGGCGAGTCGGAGAGGAGACGGGTGACATCGAAGCGGTGATCCGCATCGACAATGGTAATGGTGTAGTTGTGAGGTGCTGCTATCAATGTGGATATCAGGTGGTAGAGAAACGGTAGGTAGCGCCCCGAGAGCGACAGTAAAGGAGGCGGGAAAGTTTGCGAGACTTGGTGATGCCTTGCTATCAAATTCGCCAAAGAGGGAAAGGGGATAGAGGGGTTGAGGCTATGAGGATGAGTGGGCGTAGTGCCTGGCAAGATAGAAGTGCGGAATTGGTTTATCAGCTAGAGTCAGTCAGTAAATGCGATATTATCCATTAGACGTAAGTAGGCCACGACTGATGGGATCGCATTGTTCAAGTGACCGATGTTGTAAGAGGGGCTTGGATGCTATGAAAGCGCCGATAAGATAAGACATGATGCCAAATGATGCTTGAAGTCATTCCCCTACAACATTTCCATCTCATCATTGAGCAAGGACCTGGACAATTCAATCGACGATGTGAAATTGAAGAAGACTTACCTGCTCTAGACTTTCTTCTTCAACCTCTTCCAGTATCCTCGCACCCTCTCGCCTCGCTGCCGCGGGGTCCATCGCCCAAGTTTCTTCGTCCTTCAACAAACAAAGGACGGGCTAAGATGACACCACCGTGCCGCACCTTCACATCAGCTGCTCTCGAGTCGGAGATCCAGACAGACGGCACAGGCAAGAAGCGAAAACTGGACCGCGGTCAGAAGGATATCGACTTGTCGCAATGTGCGCTCATGAGCATGCTGCAGTACGAATGCAAGATTGACGAGCCTGAGATACGCAACAGTCCGGTGAGATGTTGGCCCGTGCAGAGGTGGTTCAGGAGGTAAGTCGACCGATGCTTTTTCCAAATTGTAGCCTCCCTTTTCATGTCATTATTGGGGCCGTGTTGGTCTCTGTATGATGGGTTGGTGTGTAAGAAAATATATCGATGATGGAAGATGTCCTTTCCGTCATAGGCAGAAGCAGCATATGCTGTAGCAGTACTAGGCCCCCACTCTCCTGCTAAGAGCAGGATGAGATAATTGCATACACCTCTTTTGTCGAGAATGAGATTGGTAATAAACTATTCTAACTGCAACTGTTTCTTAGGTGTAAAGACAAGAAGGGTAGTTTCTTGGTCGAGACTACGGGTTGGGAGAAACGAAGCCAGAACGACGAGGCGACACATGAAGCATCTACTTGAAGTTATAATTGCAGCCTCCCGACCACACCAAGGATATTCAGACACTAGGTATGGCGGCATCCAGACACAATGGTAGACACAGGGTCGTATCCCGACTTGGGTCATCGGCCACTAAATAAATCCGTGCTGGGGAAGGTCTCATATGGTCTTATACCCCTCTTAGAAGACCCGAAGCAACCTTCTCATCTCATGGCAAATCATACCTGGACTTCTCGGGTCATACCAGTAACTATAACATCGATAACATATTGCCGGCCTCTTTCTTGGAATTTGGGTATTTAGAATAATCTCAAGACACCGGGCCCTATTGGACGATACTCGTTCGTTAGGTAGATTCCAGTACGAAGTCTGAAAGCTTGCCCGGACATGAACCACGCAGGATCGATTCCTGCGTTGGTCATTTTAATCTAGTGATTCGGTTGGAGGACCTACAAGTGAAGCGGTTCAGAAGCAGTACGCACAATACAAATCTAGTCACACCAACTTCAGTATGAAACGGTCTTCCAGGTCAGCAGTCATCCACCTCTGGTCACATACCACCACGCCTACGCCCACAGTAACTTCTTTGATTCAACAGCCGCAGTGTTCTCGCGAACATCAGTTTTGAAGAATTGTTCGGATGAGCAATACCTCGAGGCTCCCTGAGACCATGTCAAAATCCATAGCACTTGCGCTGATCATAGCGAGGATCGCGCTTTACGACCTTGTCGAGGCCTTTCAGGAGTTCCAATATCCGCCCTCCCATGCTCCAATACATGTCACATCATGGACATGGCACATCTGCGAGTAATACTCAATCAAGTCTGAATTGCCGGGGTGTTCGTGTGGTACAGGTTGGTTGAGTGATGCGAAAAAGCAAAGCATTGAAGCCAACCGCGGTCTATGCACTTGTCTCCAACCAAATACACAAAGGGAATCAGCATGATATCTCTTCTTGGTCGCCCATCCTATGCTGCTACCCCTTTCCCCACACACTCCATCGCTTCGTTGGGGCAAACACTTAGTTGCCCTGCTTGGCGGCGCGGTCCTTCTCGAGTTGGCTGTAGAAAGCATCGCGGGCGTTGGTGCGGGGCATGTGGTATCCGTGCCTATATCACGGGTCAGAAGAATGATTCGCAGGCGCTTCATAGGGCTTCGCATGGCTCGGTATCCGAGGGACGTTGAGGGAGCGAATGTGTGACTCAGTGGGAGAAGAGTAATCGTACCAGAAGACGGAGCCCATGGCGCTGCCGACACCTGCAGACAGAGTCAGTAGTTGTCAAGTTGATTTCGCGGAGAAGAAGACGGGGCTGCGGTGGGTTCTTGGGGGTGACATACCGAGGGCAATGCTCAGGTCAAAGACGAGACCTCGTCGGAGCATCTGTATCAAAGTCAGCCGTCCGTCTCCTAGACTTCGGGCGGGTCGCGCAAGATCAATTGGGGCCGGGGCGACATACACCAGTGATGGGCTTGATGGGGGCCATTGTGACGAAAGTTTGTAGAGGGGAGATTTGGTGGTTTGCCGAGGTCGGTTCTGTATGTGACGTACAATTTGCAAAGGGAAGTTATTCGCGCTGGAAATCGAACGACCATTCACTCAATTGACTGGAGCTTCAGAACCGAGCAACTGGGTCCCTAAGCTGCCGAGCGTCAAGTCACGTGCTATTGAATTGGCCTGCAACGCAGCTGGATTCAGGAATTTGAGCTTTTTGGCGGGCAGTTTCGACCCCGGCCAATCCTCGGCGTGGTAAGCTCCGACACCCGACCCTCTGCTTAGGTGGGCAATTGCCCAGCAATTGGCAATTGGATCCATGGGCCGGGCCTAGCTAGATTTTAGAGAAAGTGAAGGGTATCAATTCTCGCGATC
This sequence comes from Arthrinium phaeospermum, assembly GCA_006503535.1. Classification (NCBI taxonomy): domain Eukaryota; kingdom Fungi; phylum Ascomycota; class Sordariomycetes; order Amphisphaeriales; family Apiosporaceae; genus Arthrinium; species Arthrinium phaeospermum. Next base: position 1,066,935 of record QYRS01000007.1, on the reverse strand, counting down.
AGCTCTCGACCCCAGTAATTCGTTGGAAGGAGTGGACGTCACAACGAGAGACTTTCACAGTCTTGCAGCCATGAGCCTTCCATTACCGGCCCGGCGGCTGGTTCAGACCGGTACATATGATCCTCTACTTCTATGACATACGGGGGAGCTCGAGCAAATTGGTGCACTTGCTAACCACACATTCTCTCACGGACAACAGCCCGGTCTGCCACCACGTCGAGCCCTTCGCTGCACCTTCGCTACCTCCTGCCGCACACCCAAAAGCGCCATGCCTCGTGGAACCCCTTCAGCTGGGGCAAGAAGTCGCAACCGAAGCAGGACCCGCTCACGGCCGAGATCACCCGCCGCGAGAACGAACAGAAGCTCTTCAAGCGCATGTCGGACCGCACGGGCGGCGACTCCATCTTCGAGGAGGAGATCCAGGACGCCGACCGCCGCGCCGCCGCCGAGGAGGGCGCAACCAAGGCCGGCATGGCCGGCTACGGGCTGTCGGACGTCAAGGAGCACAAGATGCGCGCCCTGGACCCGGACCCACGCTGGCGGGTGCGCTGGCAGCGGCGCCAGGTCATGCAGATGGTGCGCGGCACCAAGAAGCTGACCAAGGACCAGAAGATCCGGCTGGCCGAGAAGGAGGTCACCTACCAAAGCGAGAACTTGGAGACGTCGACCAAGAAGCTCGTGCACCTGGCCCACCAGATCGCCGGCAAGCCCATCGAGGAGGCCATTACCCAGATGCGCTACACTAAGAAGAAGACGGGCAAAATGCTGGTCTACTACCTCGAGGAGGCCAGAGATCAGGCCATTGTGAGCCGCGGCATGGGCTTGGGCAAGGCCAATGGCCAGACTTTCGCCCAGCCGAAGCAGATCCGGACTAAGGACGGCAAGCACATGGAGGTCAGCGACCCGACCCAGCTTTATGTCGACCAGGCCTGGGTTGGCAAGGGCCCGTGGCGCGGATACCGACCTCAGTACCATGCCCGTGGACGTTCCAGCGCCATGTGGCATCCCTCAACACGTACGTCACCATCATCCTAATCAGGTCCCCAATGAGCGTGTGCTGTTGCTAACTCGTGATTGCAGACATCAACTTCGTCCTGAAGGAGGAGAAGACAAGGATACGCCAGCACGAGGAGAGGGTCGAGAAGCAGGCCAAGGCCAAGCCCTGGGTGCATCTGCCCAACCGGCCAGTAACGGCGCAAAGGCAGCACTACACCTGGTAAACTGCCATGTATGACGAGAAGGAATCGAGAGATGTCCCATGTATTGTACATAGATGTATAAAAGAAAGCAATACCGTGTAATACTACGATCACGACCAAATCCTGATGTGCTCCAATCCTTTACATTCAGGGTTGAAACCCGAACCCCTTTTCCTCTGTGGCAGTGGAACGTTCACACAGAAGAGGCATCTTGGTGTTTGGATATCAATCTACAATGCGTTGGGGCTCGTGGTATCCAATGATGGATATCTCAATGGCCAAGCAATCGAGGGGTCTAGAGTAAGCCTACTGACAATGTCACATCAGGTGGCCTTGGATTTTCAGCAACTGGCGGTAGTGGCTAAAAATGGGATAACTGACAATGGGATAACTGACAATGGGATAACTGACAATGGGATAACTGACAGTGGGATAACTGACAATGGGATAACTGACTGGCATACAGCTAACATTTCGAGGCAGAACATATCATATCACATAGATGATTCCGTTGATAACAATGAATCGTCGCTCTATTCAGTAGTAATCAGCGCTATGTAAGTTATACGCCGTGCTGATATTCTCGCTGACGCTGCGGTTGTGGCCGCGTTGCCGGTACCGACTGGGCACATTATGCGCGTATCTTTGTGGTATCTTGGGCAAGATGGCGGACCGAGTCCGTTGGGATATGACAGCGAGTTGAGGCCATTGTGTTCTTGTTTGTGTTCCTGTTTGCATTTCGGGCCACGAGCCGCGATGTGTGATCTGTCGAGCGGCCGGCGCGGTCCGCACGTTGGTCGCTTGCCGCCAGCCGAGTGGAGTGACTGGGGAAATGCCCTGGGCGAGCATGGGCGGAATCATGTGTTGTACCGAGGGCGGAATAGTGGGAGGTGCCCCCTGCATCACGGGCACATTCAACGGGGATGCCGACTCCGACTCCAACCCCGACCCCGGCCTTTGCCCAGCAGTCAAGGACCCAGAAGAGGATGGCCCTGAAGCTGAAGGCCAAGCAGCAGTCGCGTATGAAGAGGGCCTGCTCTGTGACTGTACCAACGCGGGTTCCTGCTGCTTATTCCTCTTCAGCTGCTGAAGGACTTTCTTGACGAAGCGGGGGTCCAGTTCCTCGGCGCACGTATAGAAGACGGGCTTCGGGCAGGTCTGGGTAAATCTTATTAATATGAGACGGGCAATGTTCCAGGCGTTTTCCTTCTGGCCGTAGTCGGAAGACCATTCGGTGTAGGCGGCTTGGGCCATGAGGACAGTTTGCAGGGAAGTGTCATCGATTCCCCAGGAGATTTCCATATTCTGGAGTATGCCCATGGCGGTGTTGTAGGCTTTGCTCATGACCCAGAGGTGGTCCAGGCATTCGTTAGAGGTCAGCCGGTAGACGCGGGCAAGGGAGATGAGCTGCGATAAAGAAGGGTTGTTGTCGTTGACGTTGTCATCATCAGGGAGGATCAACGGACCGGGAAACAACGCAGTGTAGACAATGCTGACATACTCGCCTACAGTGTCGACGTTCGTGCCAAGCGGAAGCGTGTGTTCAGTCAAACTAGGCTGGGAGGCGAATAGGTTTATGAAATACCCTGAAGTCGACAGTAAAAACCGATGAATGAAGAATGTGTGTTCGACCTCGTCATCCTCGACCTTTAAGGCAAAGACTGGGATTGGGACACTGTTGCAAGTGGTCAGTCCGTCCGAGGCCACCGGGTTGATAGATGGCCAAGACTCACGATAATTTCTTCAAAGGCCCGGTACGTCTAAGTCTCGATGGTTGGTTGGTCCGAGGGCGCCACTGGTTACTGCGGTCTGCCGGGCTCCAGGTGTCACCAATGTCACTTTCCTTACCAGAATCGTTGGTTTCCCTGGCCGAAGCCAACACCATGACGGATTTGGGTTGGGGGCCTATCGACTCTCGGTGTAAGCATTTACTCTTTTTGGAGTGGATAAGATGTCTTAAAAGGGAATAATGGGAATTACTCGAGTAAACGGTTACTCTTTCCCTTAAAAAACAATGGGATAACGTGGAATAAACACTGGATTAGGAACGAATAAACACCGAAAGTCGCTTACCAACATCATCGAGGGTAGTCATGATCGCGTATAGTATGCGGTAGTAGTCTTGTGCTGTGATATGATGAAATGCCTTGTGCAACGATACAAAGAAGTGCCTTGCAAGGATGAGAGCGAGAGTAATGGTACGAATGCCATCTTTGCAATACCTATGATGCTTTTTGGTCGAGTAAAGCAGTTGCAATTGCCCTCAAGGTAGTCACCAGCTGAATTAGGCACATGCCTGCCAACGTATGTATTCAACTACGGTTACTCAGTCACAGAACATGCGCAGTAGAAGAGGCAGGCTCGATGCGTGGTGGAGAAGTTGCAAACCCTCCATCATTGGTACGGAAGCGGTTCGCTTGTGCCAACTTTAGCGACTGCTAACGCCGAGGCAGCTTCTTGAGCGCAATCAATTCGCTTCGTTCTGGAAATGTAGCCCGACAACGATAACGGCCATGTTCTCCAAGGCAAGTGCAACAAGATATCCTCTTCCAGTGGAGGCTTCGTGTTACTCTTGCCCTGGGGTAAGTAGCATGGCCACATTTTGCAACCAGTCTTCTGCATTTGAAGCATGTAAGAACCGAGGTAAGCAATATGAAGGAACGAGGGGCCGATGGTGTTCAATGCTGGCCAGGCACTCCCCATGGGGATGCCATTATTGCCACTATCAGTCGTCAGGCGTCAGTCTAAGGGACCAAATGGTGCCCACGAACCATTGAGACCTTTAAGTTGGGATAGCCATGGCTCATGTGGACGTGATCGATAATCGAAAATAAGAATAGCCGTCCACGTGACCCCGTTCCGGTGTTAAGCCAAAGGTGGAATTCGGTATCAAGATGATCGAGATAACCAGCGATGAGATAACCACATGCTGATGATGGGGAAGTTGGCCCTCAATGGAATAGCAGGATCACACAATCAACGGTATTGTTCATTTGGCAAGGGTTTCAAATGCGAAAATGCTTTAATAACCCAGTACCTATGTCTCCTGAGGAAGAGCAGACCACGCCGGTGTGGGTTTCCGAAATTGAGTATCGTGCTTGATCTCCCATGCGACTTTGTTGATGATCGCGTCCAGGCCCATCTCGGGTGCTCCAGTCGCTCCGGGGTTTCAATCGCGATTCATGCGTTCTGTAGCGTTCTGTAGCGCTTGAACCCATCGTTCATTTAAGCTTAGCGGCTCCCAGTGGCTTCAGTGGGGGCGACGGATGGCTGCCGGAGACGCCAGCACCAAGATTACAAAAGCCCATAGCGGTCCGCGGGTACGCGAGGTTTCTGACGAGATGACGAGGCGGCGTGGCCCCTGGCCGCAACTTTTTTCGCCGCTAAAGCTGTATCGGCCTCCTAATGTAATGTTGGGCCAGGGTACTTAATTTAAGGGATAAGACTGGTGTGCCTGTTGTGTGCGGTGCCGCCGCCAGCTGGACAGGCAAACAAATGGGTTCATAAATATATCTAGTCTGGCCCGGATTATTTTCATTGTTGTTCCTTTGCCTCTGTTCTCTGTCCCGTTGCATCGCATTCATTCTTTTGGGTCAAGACCGCCTTATATACTTACATTAATTCAACCACGGCTTCGGCTCCCTTACATTCGTTACCGACTACGGTTTGATCCACCTTTTGCAAATATTATCACGATGCACTCCGTCCAAGCTCTGCTCGTTGCAGCACTTCTTGCCGCCCCCATTGCGGCCAAAACAGACATTGGTGGTTGTGTCTCCTCCGCCACCAAGAACCAATGGGGCGAGGCCAGCATGATCTGGTATGTGCCGGGAACTGGTGAGGTGTAAGTTGTGCATCCCCATACGGGGTCCCAGTTCAAATTCATGTATTACATGCATACTGACGCGTCCCAGATGCGAGTTGCTTGATTGTGGTGGGGGTCGGGCTCCACCCAAGACCAATGTCCCTGGCTGTGGTAACTACAAGGGCACTGCATCCTACTCGCCCACCTACCTCCCCGGCTTTGGGACTGAGGCCGTTGCTGCCACTTCTACCGCCGCCTCGTCGACGGCGGCCGCTGCATCCACCACCGCTGCTGTCGCTGCCAGCACCACCAAGGCTTCCGGCACCACCGTCCTGTCTGGCGAACACTCCACCGAGACGGATGTTCCCGACACCACCATGTTGACTGGGGTTCGTTCCGGCTCCATCACTGCCGCCCCGGCGGCTACCTCTGCCGGCAGCGCCGAGGCTGGAAAGGAGACGGAAACCCCCGCGGAGAAGCCTCAAAGCAGCGAATCGTCCTCGTCCTCGTCATCCTCATCCTCCTCGAAGACGACCACTGCGCCCACGGGTGCCGGTGTCGCCGCCTCGGCTGCTCCTTTCGGCATGATTGTGTGTCTGGCGGCCGCCATTGTTCTTTTCTAAGAACGCCAACCCATTGTGAGCTGTTCTCGTCTGGGAAACTCGCCTGTTCAGCTACGATGTGAGGTTCATAGTTAATACAATCCAATACCATGTACCTTGGGAATATGGTCACCTATGGGCTATTTATGTCAGGGGTGTGACCTGTCGGATCAACCGTGCAATAAAATGAAGCAGCGTCTTTCTGAGCTGGCACCGAGTGACAGTCTACAACTTCGCGGCTTAGGGTTCATTTCGTAAACCTCGGCGACTCGGTAATGAAAAGGGAGATGCCAGTCATTACTATCCCACTCCCCTCCTAACGTACCGTTACGTACGTGACAGATACGGCCTTTTCGGGTGTACGGGAATGACACACCTCCCAGTGATGATAGCCAGGATATGGCGGACAGGCAGCGACAAATGTGGTTCGAGATGATGGTGCGTACACCAAAGACTTGTGTGTTTCTAGAATTGCGTTCATGGTTACCGTCTGATCGCACTTCCTGGCGGCTTGTGTCGCAGTCTGATCCATCGAATCGCATTGTTTCGGAATGGGAAATGTTCAAGGCGTCAGGATCCCGGCACCGTAGAACCGGCAGCGTTCCTGCATAACACGGCACAGGCTTGGCCGCGTAGCTCGGCTGGCCCTTACGTCTGGCCATGTGTAGTTATTCCCGGAGGAAGGTCCGGTGTCGGCTAGGACCTTCCGATCCGTCTCTCTGATTATCTGTGGTTGATGAGGCATGATCCGCGGAGATCGGAGAGGCTCATCTTTGGGATCTCGCTATGGTTTCGGCTCGGCAGCCTATCGTAGTCCAATATTTTCTGGAATCTCATAGGTACGCCGGTTCATGGAACCCGTACTTCTGCTCCATCTAGGCATCGGCCGGATGTAAGTCGACTTTTGGGGTTTCGCTCATGGTCGCAAACGGTCTGAGGTGATGTCATAATGTGTGCCCCTACTACTACCACCCCGTAAGACCACCAGTAAAGATGGCATGTCACAGTTTACCGGACTCTATTCCCATGCCTTTGCTAAATACTGGCGACTGCGTCGACTGCTCCGATGGACCCCTTCACCTCCGAGACATTCGCGCTGCTCGGAATCGGCCTTGGGGTAATTGCAGTGAAGACCTATATCCGAGTTCACGCCGTAGGGCCGAAGGGCTTCCAGAGTGATGACTACCTCTCGTGGGTGGTCGCAGTCAGTCTCGCCACTGGATCCCCAAGTCGCAGAAATCGTTGCCTGACATTCTGGGCAGTTCGCTTTCAGCATGGAGACCATGGCAGACAGCGTACGTGGCCAGCAGCTCCATGACGACTACATACCGCCAGATGCTGTCGCTCAGTGACCCGGAGTATGGAGTACGGCCAGTGACTGCGGATGCCACCAAGTCTACCAAAAGCTCGTCATTTCCAAATTAACAGTCAATAGCGTAAACATATCAAAGACGCGTATCGTGGGCTGGTGTAGCTTCACTTGTACTGTGGGCTACAAGGGGCTCTATGTACGCGTCAGACATGAGATCTCCCCGGCTGATTGAGGTTCCATGGTTGCCGTCACTAACTCTGCTGCAGGTTCTACCTACGCCTTACTGAAGCATTGGGGCCCTTGGCGGGCCGTGTGCGCAAGTCGGCGGATCACACCACGACAGCGGGATGCAGCGAGTTCACCGGCACCCCTCACCAGCCCGAGGTCGCAGGACATAGGTTCCGCGGAGGAGCAGAAGAAGCCCTTTGCAAGAGGCAGATCCGTGTTCATATTGTCGGGTACCAACGAGTAGAAGCGGTGGCTCCTCTGAGGCTGACGGTATCGGGACAAGAGTATCAAGCGCAGCCGCTGAGCCAGGTCTAACTGACATCAGGATGGAATTGCCTGATGAGTTGTTAATTGGTCGGCGTGCTGCAACTCATCTGTAGGATTATCGGTATGGCGTGCAAGTTAAGGCTAGACAGATTCAAGAGCATGCATTTGATGTTCGTTTGGCCACTCTACAAGAGAGTACGGATCAACATATCCGGCTGTTGTGTGCCCCCGTGAATAGTGAAGGAAAGCGACGTGAATGATATTGGTGGTGCGCTGTATAGATACCCCCATAACCGCATTTTTGTCATCAGCAAGTAATGGCGCGATGACGGAGTGGTTAGTTTCACCTTACAATCCAATAGCCACCTAGCCTCCTTACTAACCCACTATCCACAGGTTAACGTGATTGACTCGAACTGGCGATATCAATTTCCTTCGGGAGCGCAGGTTCGAATCCTGCTCGCGTCGCATAAATTTTTTTGGTGTTCATTCCGAATTATTATAGGCATTGCTAGTAGGTAGCTGTCCCAAGTTGGCAATTATGTCCTTCTACTCATGTTTCTATGCCTTCTCTCTTTTTTTGCGATGGTGCAATGGACCTTTCAATTGTCCTGAGCCAGCACCGGAAGTTGCCAGTACTGCAAGGGTGCCATATGTGCAAAGTCCCAGTTGCTACCTAGTCTGTTGGACTCTCATGCAGATATCGCGACTACTGCTTCTTTCACTCGTCTTGGCCTTACCACTGCTCCAGTCCGGTACCCATTCGGTGTGCATCGCGTTGGTACTGATTTATTGGGATGCAATGACGAATTGCCCCTTGAAATCTATCTCATAGGCGTCCTATACTCGTAATCTTCCGAAATGTAAGGGACATGAGAATCGGCATTACTCCGTAGTGGTATCGGAATTCAGAACAATATTTTGCGTTTACTTGTAGTGGCTGTTAGATAGATAGGCAGATCTATATTGTTGCATAGCAGTTCAGTACATTGTTGGCTACATATAGATGTCCATGCGACCAGGACGCCGTGCATTTCGATTGCCAACTCGCCAAAGGGACAAGAAGCTATACCCACCAGCGCTACTCCTGTACAAAAGGTGAGGCTTGACGAGCAGCCATATCGCAACGGAGCAAACTCCGGATACTCCACCCCACCATACAAATAGCTACCAAAAAGTTCGGTAGTCGACAAGTGACGAGCAAGATCCAACCAAAGTAATTGAGAAAAGTCTCCCGATATATACGCCCATAAGCACACCTTCTTTCAACAACCAACACCGACCGATCGTCTCAACGATCGGATCCAATGCTCGGTTAGCTCAGTTGGTTAGAGCGTCGTACTAATATTCTCTCACCAGAATACTTAAGTAATGCGAAGGCCATGAGTTCAAGCCTCATACTGAGCAGCAATTTCTCTTTTTGCACTTTTCTCCAATCAAGAGTCACCGGAACATAAAGAACATTTTTGACTGCCAATCATTGACCTGCTATTAAAGATGAGTAGCCATTATCCCATCCCGTTCGGTTTTGGCCTGATCTTTTTGGCCCCAGTGGTCACTGAGGCACAAGAGGGGCATACCAAGACAAGCCGCCGCTGCTAGCGTGGTTGGGCTACACTGAATCCTGAATTGATGGAAGGACCATTGATGAAGTAACATGCACGTCTATTATTAGAGCACCTTGGAATAGCATCCAGCCTTTTGTATTATACGGGCTCCAGTCCCAGCGGAACGTTTGTCAGCAGTTCTCTTCTTTGTTAACCCTGCCAGACCCGCCGCCTGTCTTACATTTGCTAACTCAGTTCAGACAATCGGGTCAATAGTTCCATGCCACTTCATCACTCCTCCCGAAATGCTCTCCATAACATCAACCAAACCTGGGTCATGACGAGTCTCACCGACCGACGGTTGACACACATCTGCACATTTCGATAACTGCCGCCGAACCCGATGTAGGTTCTGCACGCTTACTGATGGCGAGACAATCTCGGTGTCACTTCAATGCCTTCCTAGCTGGGTATGTCGGTGGGAGTATGACTTGTCGCAATTTCGTAATCACAATGAGGCTCTCATCGCCAAGTCCTTGTCGATGACGGGAGATATGTGATACGCCGGACGGTTGACGGGTAGCTGGTACCTATTCGCCCAGTGTTAGTGGAGCCCACGTAAGGCGACAATCTTCATCGAACAGCGGTGCGTCCCGCGAGAGAGTGGAAAGAACCACTTGCTCCAAGGAAACGAATCCTCCCGAAGCAGAGAAGTCCCTCCGAGGAGTGAACAGCTGCTGAACCCTCCTCCCCGGGGCATGGGCATCACCGTTGTACTAGTCCCCGATCTCTTCCCTTCCCGATGCTGTTGCTATTCTTAATCATGCACCCATGCAGCTAGACTTGATTGAGCAGGCTGCCCCGGTCATTCCCCTGCATTTGGCGGAGCTGACGCCCATCACTAATCTCGCCCGCAACCCCCAAGAGAATTAATCACCTCTTGCACAACGAAGGGAGCTGACTGACCCAATCCCAGCCGAGACCTCGATGCTCACCGCAGTCAGTGTCGTTATTCCCGTTGCGCCCGAATAGCGTAGAGTGCATGTTGCCGGGAAAAGTCCCTTTGCACGTCAGTCGTTTCTGGTTTGATGTTGATTCAGAGGCAGTAAGCCGTTGCCTAGGACCTGTAGGGGAAACGAACCATCGAATCTCCAGCAGGACGGGCCTTACTAAGGTAGACCCTGACCCTTGCTCTTAGGGGGTAGAGGTGGTGGTCGAAGCAACCACATTCCTCCCCCTGTCGGAAGGCTGTGAGGCTTGTCACACCCTGGTCCCCACGAGCTCAGCTGGATGGATAGGTGTTTTTTCTTCTTCTTCGATCCTCGACTTGGATCTTCACGTCACGTTGGCACCTGAGAGGAGAACGGTATCACCGCCCGCTGTGGGGAGCGAACCAAGCCAGGAGATCGATCGCTGCAGCCCCGCGAAGTATATATAAGTCAGTCACGCCTGCGGTATCAGACACTTCTCCTCCTCCTCACTCCACAGTCGCAACCAAATCGCCAAAAGCCCCAGGCTTACCTTCGGATCAACATGAGACTTCATCAGGCGCTCCCAGTGCTGGCTGCCCTTCTGGGCGGCTCACTGGCCGAGGCCAAATCCGTCTTTGCCCACTTCATGGTCGGCAACGTCGCAGGCTTCTCGCAGGACGACTGGTCGAAGAACATCGACCTCGCCCAGAAGAGCGGCATCGATGGCTTTGCGCTGAACGTGGCCGTGAGCGATACCTCTTACCTGCCGACGATCCAGAAGGCGTTCGCGGTGGCCGAGAAGATGAACTTCAAGCTCTTCTTCTCGTTCGACTACCTGGGCGGGAGCGGCCCCTGGGACAAGCGCGACGTCATGGACTACATCACGCTGTACAAGGGCTCGTCGGCCTACTTCCTGCGTAACGGCCAGCCGCTCGTGTCCACCTTTGAGGGCACCGACAACCGGAACGACTGGGCCGAGATCAAGCAAAACACCAGCGCCTTCTTCATGCCCGACTACTCCTCTCTCGGGGCCCCAGGCGCGGCCGCCGCCCCTGGCGTCGACGGGCTCTTCAGCTGGGACGCCTGGCCGGAAGGCGCCAGTGACAAGAGCGACCAGGTCGATAAGGACTATGTCAGCGCGCTGGGCGGCAAGGGCGGCCGGCCCTACATGATGCCCGTGTCGCCGTGGTTCTTCACCAACCTGCCCAACTACGGCAAGAACCGCCTCTGGCGCGGCGACGACCTCTGGTACGACCGCTGGCAGCAGGTCCTGGAGGTGGACCCCGAGTACGTCGAGATCATCACCTGGAACGACTTCGGCGAGTCGCACTACATCGGCCCACTAGACTCAGCTCAGTATGGCCTGTTCGGCCCCCCGCCCGACGGCAACGCCCCGTACAACTACGTCGAGAACATGCCCCACGACGGCTGGCGCACTTTCCTGCCCTACATCATCCAGAAGTACAAGACGGGCTCCGCGCCCATCGACAAGGAAGGGCTCGTCACCTGGTTCCGCACCCAGCCCGGCAAAGCCTGCGCCACGGGCGGCACCGCCGGCAACGCCGACTACCAGCCCCACATGGAGCCCTTCGACGTCGTGCAGGACAAGATCTTCTTCTCGGCGCTGCTCAACTCGGCCGCCGACGTGAAGGTCACGGTCGGCGGCGTCGATGTCCAGGCCAAGTGGCGCAACGCGCCCGGCTCGGGCATCTACCACGGCAGCGTCGACTACAACGGGAACCGCGGCCCCGTCGTCGTCACCGTCTCGCGCAACGGCGGCCAGGCGCAGGTGGCCCAGGTCCAGGGCCAGTCCATCACCAACGACTGCAGCAACCGCGTCGAGAACTGGAACGCCTGGGTCGGCAGTGACAGCGGCTCGGGCTCCGGCGGCTCCAACCCCACGCCTCCTCCTCCCGCTACCACCACGACCGCCGCGCCGCCGCCGCCTTCCACGACGACGACGCCTCCCTCCACCGGGGACGCTTGTGTCGGGGGCGAGGGAGACGGCAACTTCGGCGGCCTCTGCTCGTTCGCCTGCCACTACGGCTACTGCCCCACCGACGTGTGCCGCTGCACGCAGCGCGGCGCCGCCGTCAGCCCGCCGCCCTCGACCGGCCAGAAGGGCTACCCCAACGTCAACGTGCCCGGGCGCTGCGGCTACGTCGGCCTCTGCTCCTTCGCCTGGGACCACGGCTACACGGACAACCTGTCCGCGTGCGGGTCGGACCCGGCCGGTGCTCAGGGCTGCTAAGGGGTTGTTGTTAAGGGGTGGTGGTTATATTCGGTCATTTTCGTCGTGTTGAGGGGAGGATTATCACATGGGATACATTGTACTACATCTGTAGGGTTATAGCCATAGATTACTTTATCTTGTGCCCATAATACAAATAACAAGTGCTCATATTGACCCTCTTGCAACGGAAATCAACCCTGTCCATTCCATTTCATTTATCATTTGTTTCTGGCCTTGGGTTCTGTCAATTAAGAAACTCAAACTTATAGGTGGAACCAGTCTTCGCTTTCACATGCTCCGCCTTCTTCTCCAAGACTCTTCGGTCGTCGTCGCTGATGGAGCTTGACAATATGATTACTACCACATCTTTCTCCAGGATGCGTAGGTATCCACCGTGGGCGCGCCATTGTTCCAGGAGGAAATCATCTGGTTTGCCACTCGCGCTGGCGACTTTGATTTTTGCCTTCGCCGCTCTCATTTGCGCGCGCTTCACGCTCGCCTCGCGGAGAAACTGGGCTGCCTTCTCCCCGCTGGCCGCCGCCAGATCATGAATCTGAGTGTTCTTCCCTTCTCTCGCTATGATGTTCTTGATGATGCGATCCTCCTCCTTCCACTCGGCGACGAACTCGAGCTCGTGGGCCCGGTTCGCCTCCAGGGCCTTCTGCTGCTTGGGATCGGTGACGATCCTCTCCTTGTTGATCTGGTCCCGGAACCCGTGCCACTGCACCCGGCCCCAGTACCGGAACGGGTAGACCATACGGTGCACCACCCCCGTGCAGTTCCCGACCGCGATGGGCCCAAACTGGTTGCTGTCGTAGCTTTTCCGGGCTCCCGCGTCCCCCTCTATCCACAGGTAGCCCGGCGGGACCTTGACGTAGCGGTTGTGGACACAGTCCGACCGGGTGCGGACAATGTCGCCGGGAAGGGCGATGATCCTCTTCCCGTAACCATAGTCGGTGCCCGTGTTGCTCCTGAAGACCAAGAAGCCCAGTTTAGCGAGCGATAAGACGGATATTAGATTAGGGGGGAGCGAAGTCGCGCGGGTGGTGGCCTACACAAAAGTGGCAAACATGCCCCGCTGAAGCGCTGACGGCGCCACGGCCTTCTTGATGCCGTACATCTTCCCGGTGATGCTGCCCGTGGGGTCGACGGTCGGTGCCATGGACGTTCCGAGCCCCCAATAGATTCCGCGTTGACGGTTGCTGAGCCCGCGGAGGGTCCGGTCCGCCCACATGACTGCGCCCGCCTCGAACATCAGGAGGATCTGCCCCATGGCGAACCGGGACGCATTGGGTGCGCGGTACATACCCAGGGCATGCTGGCGGGCCAGCGATTTGTTGTCGGGGGAGGGCTTCATTGTGAGCCCGGTAGGTGGGTGCTGGTGATAGATGGACTCGGGCGGGGTTCTCACGCTCGCGACGGAAATGGGAGGAGAGGATAAAGGGGGGTTAAGGGTACGCGGTTGGGGGAAGAGGGGTAGTTATGACCTCCCAGTAGGACCTCGCATGTGCTTGTTGGTTCTGCAGCCATTCGGGTTGTGTATACATACAATGTAACATTGGCGACCCAGGAAGTCGGCCGCCTGGAATGCATCCCTAGCTACCGAGGCAACTTGCTGGAAGGCAACCACGCCACAGGAGCCGGAAGAATGCCTACAACCTTGGATAATCCGGCTACTGGATGATCGTTGCCGTGAATTCTCACTGGGGGTTCTTATTCTGATACATTGGAACGCCACAGAAGCCCCCTTGAACCAAGATGGCCGAAAGCGAGGCAGGGAGTAGGGGCCTGTGTCAGCCCCAAAACTACTTAAAATAACCCCCAGGACCTGTTATGCAGGCCGTTGTCCAAAGTCAGAGACGCTCAAGCCCGTGGTGTGGAGGAGATGTGTTGCAACTGTCCCAGTGTTGGGTGGAGGAAAGGGGCAACGTGACGCCGCGACTAGATCCAGAGCGCGGCAGACCAGGAGAGCGGTTGTTGCCTGGAGAGTATACGACGCGCCGGCGATTGTTGCGCCTTAGCTGACGAAGCGGAATGTAGATTGCACACGCGCTCTAGGCCAGCATGTAGGCACACTTACATGTCGAGGCTATGATAGCTCTCTGCCCGTACAAGTAGCAAGTCACCGACCCTTGCCAACAGGGACAAGAAGACATCGCCAAACAGAGCCATCAGGCCGTAGATGGCAGCCAACAGCAAGAGGGCCGAGCCGAGAACAGCATCTCCAGTTGTCCCCCGAGCCTCACTCCCGATCTCCATGGCCTTTCGCCTGTCCTTACCCGATTACTCCCGGCCCTTTCCACCGGAGTGACAAAAGTCAGCACCGTAGCTGCCAACTTGCCTTGCCCTTCCCAGGCCCTATGTTCGCTCCCATTGCTGATCCTACCGCCTGTAGGAGAAAAGGTGTGCCTGAAGACTCGACCGCCGACCGTGTGTAGGCTACGAGCCCCGCGCGACCAAAAGCAAGAGAAGGCATTCGTGAAAGGGATGCTGAATACGCCATTAGGATTATCATGAGTCGCAGCGACTAGGAACGACGACTCTCGGGTGTCAGTGACCACTTTACTTAGTTTCAGGGTACCGCACCATCAACCAAACCTCGTCACAAACACCACACACATGCCTTCGAGGGGAATGTACATAGACAAGCAAGTGCTACATAGTAAGTTCCCCAAGGGCATATACACCTTTCTCCCTTTCTCGACCAGGCACCAATGAGTTCCCCTCCAAAGTCGCTTAGCGTGAGCCGCGCAGTGTGGATTTGGCAGACGCGTCCCAGGACAACCCTTGAATCTCAAGCGCGTAAGCGCAGAACTGCACCGTCAACTCGGGCAAGATGAGACGGCTCTTGTTGCTGCCTGCCTGTATTGGGGAGCTCGAGGGTGATTCCGGGGCCTTCGTTGCGTGAAGCGGATCCTTTTTCTGGGCCGGACGGGAATACCCGCCCGCAACGAATAAGGTTATTTTTTTCCCTCGAGAGTGAAGTAAGTGTATGTCGCCCGCAAAACAGAGCACGAAAGCCCTCTCATTTCCAAGGGACTTCCAAGCCGCCTCAGCTCGAATAATGGATCGATCATCTTGGCAAAGCAATAATTCCATATTTATATGTAAGATATGCAACATGACGACTTGCGCCAAGCACATAGACGAGAGACACGGCTCATCCACCAAGCGGGGTTTTTATCGTTTTGCCAAGCTGTCCGTGTGCATAATCACACAATCGCGAAGAACAATCGGAACGAACGCGCGCCCTGAATCTGATTCTGAAAAGTTCCTCATTTCAAATCGTTATTTCGTTATTGAGCGCAGCTTATCAACTGCTCTTTATGTACAACCGCCGCCACATATCCTGTAATCGTGGGAAATCAAAAACAAATATACGCCTCGCTATTCTCATGTCTATTTCGTCCTTTATACGACCGAAACGAAAAGCGCCCCCGCCCCGCAGGCTGCCTACAGCCTAGGCGTTCGAGCCCGACTCGATGTGGTCGGCCTTCTCATCCTTGCCCGACGAGTACTCCTGGGGCATCGCGATAGGCCGGTTCTTGGCGAAGCTGACCGTGGCGAAGACGGACGGCGACTCCTTGAACATCATGTCGATCTCCTCCAGGTTGCGGCCCATCGTCTCGGGGAACAGGAAAAACACGGTGACGGGAATGCACGCCGAGATGACGGCAAACACGATGTAGTACTGCCAGCCGATCGTGTTGATGGCGACGGGCGTGACCATGGCAACAACAAAGTTCCTGCGAACAGGTTAGTATTGGACGGGGTTCAGAGCGTTAACTTCAGGGGTGAGGAAGTGCACATACCAAAGCCAGTGGTTGGCTGTAGAGATCGAAGACATGGCCATACGGAGTCGAAGAGGGGCGATCTCGGTGCAGTACAGGAAGTTGGCTCCCAGGAAGCCGATAGGCACAAAGGTGTTGTACAGGTAAATGAAGCAACCCGCCGCAATCATGGCGGATTGGTTCTCCGCGGGGAAGCTCGTGGCAACGGCAAGAGCTACCATACAGCAGGCCATGCCGGCGCCCGAGATCATGAACAGGGCGCGGCGGCCGAAGCGGTCGATGGTGAAGAATGCCACGAAGGAGGCGAGGAACTTCCAAGTCAGAGCACCGCCTGAAAGCACTCGCGCGAGCTCACTGCCCAGGCCGAGGTTGTTCTGGAACAGAATGGTGGCGTACACGCTGATCAGGTTGCTGCCAGACATCTGCTGGTAGAACTGGAGCAGGATGCAGAGTCCGAAGCGGTACGCCAGCTTGTCCTCGCCCATCTTCAGCATGTCGGAAAGCTTGACCGCGGTATGGCTGGTCTCCTCGAGGGAGTACTCGATGCCGGCAATTTCGGAGCTGACTTCCAGGGAATCCACCGCGTGGCCTCGCAGCATGGCAACAAGGGGGCGCGCCTCCTCGACGCGACCCTTCATGACCAACCAACGGGGCGACTCGGGGAACATGTAGATGGAGGCCATGAGGACCAGGGAGAAGAAGATGGCGATGGCAATCGGGGGGCGCCACGTGACCGGGCCCTCCTTGAACTCGAAGAAGCCGAGATCGATCCAGGACTCGAGCACGTAACCAAGGCAGATGAACAAGCCAGATACGACGACGGTCTGGCCTCGGTTCTTAGCGCCCGAGGTTTCGCTGAGCCATACCGGCACGATGGAGCTCAGCTGGCCAACACCGGCGCCGATAATGATTCGGCCGACAATGAACTGGGCGAGGCTGAAGGACGACGCTTCGAGGACCTCACCAATCAGGGTGCAGATGGCGGCGAAGAAGATGACATTGCGGCGACCGAAGGCGTTGCCAGACCAAGAGCAGGACAGCGAGCCGAAGAGAGCGCCTATGACGAAGACGGCGACGACCAATCCTTGGATGGTAGACTTCTTGGACTTCTCGGCGCCCTTGGCGTGGACGGTGTCGATCTCGGGAAATGTCTTGACCCAGTCATCTTCTGTCAGGAGACCACCAAGGCCTGCCTGGTTGTAGCCAAAGAGTATGAAGGCGGGGGCGACGATGAGCGCCGTCTGCATGCGCGCCAAAGCGCTGCCGGTAAGTCCGAAAGGCATCTTTCCACGGCGTGTGTTAGAAAGGGTCTGGGGAGGATGGGATGAAGCAGGAAGCAAGAGGACGGGAGAGAGAAGAAGTCGGGAGGGGACGAGGCCTTCTAATATCCAGTCCGTCCTCGGGGTTCAGGAGATCGACCACGCCTCCTCGATCGCGGCTGCCCCTCCATCAGATTGAGATTGGACCCTGGAAGCGTTTCGAGCGAGCGACAGACGGGCGGCTGGAACCCCACGGGACTGCTATTGAGTCGGTGAACATCATCGCTCTCCACAGAAGCCGTATGGAGGAACGAGCAGCGAGACAGGAATGTTGAGCAAGATCCTTGCCTGATTCACCAAGAGGGAGACGGGCTGACAGGCCTGTCCATGACGAGATAGGGCGGGGCTCGTCCAGATGAATGGTACGTTATGTTTCGTAGTGTTTGCGGTGGTCGCATGGCAAGCCGGCAGCAGCAAGGCAGGGTGCTGGGTGCGTTGGGTGGTGCTTTGGGTAGCTGGTGAGGAGTGAGGCCACTCTCTCCCACTGTCGCTCCTACTCCTATGCCCGAAGCGAGCGCAGAAGCTAGGGCACTAGGCTCTTCACGGTAGTCTCGTGTCATACAATCCAGTGCCCTGTCTCGAGGATTGGTACTTGTGCAAATGTTTCCCACAGAGCGGTGCTTTCTCGGCGAGTCCGCTGGTAGCGGCTGGATCCCGACCCACCGCCGACTCGCGCGATTGCGGGGCGACTCCGCGACCTTCTGTGCAGGCTGCAGAAGAGTCACAGAGCGCCGGCCTCCAGTTTTTGCTTTTTTTGCCTCGGATCTTGGGATCCCATGTTGCAAGATGACCAATACCAGTAGCTAAGCCCGACACTGGGCATCAGCGGCAAAACATGCAAACGAACGGACGGAACGGCCAACACGGGCTCTCTCACGCGAGGCGAGGACGGACAGACGTCACTGCCATCTGATGTTTTTTTTATGCTTGCTGACTTGCTGGCTTGGGCGGAAGTTGGCCGAGGATGGATGGATTGGCAAGATTGGCAGCTCGAACTGGTTGACTGGCTGGTCGAAGTCCACATAAGCTTCCATTTTGCCCAGCCCAAGAACCGCCCGTGTTCTTGCCCACCCCCCGCGAACGGTTTCTTGGCGGGAGCCTCACCCCAAGTCAATGCTAAGCATTGCTTGCAGCAGAATATCATGTACACAATGGAATATCCTGACTCGCGCGCTTGTAACTGTCTTGGCTTGCGCGAGGGCCCTTTTTCCCCCACGCCTTGGAACGTGGGGTAGAACGTGTCGGGCTTTTTTCCATCCTGGTTCAAATGGATTGGATTGATTTCATTTCCAACTACATACGACTATCCATACACGACCGACCAGTGACCACACAGGCACAGCAACGCCCAATTTCAAACGTAATCGCATACCTGTAGCAAGGCCGGCGCAATAACCGGCTGGCCTGGTCCCACTGCAAAACCGCACTTGTGCCCGTCCCCCGTCTCGCTATTTGGTCATGAAGCGAGGTGGCCTTCTCCCCTTCCAACTTTTTCGGGCCTAATGATGCAGAAAAGCTGCGTTGCGGCTTGCCGGGAGATCCGTCCAGATGGACAAGGGGACGACATCCCAACCTACTACCGGACGGCTAGGGACAATCCGTTCTGGGTACCTGCACCAGATTGGCAGATTTCCCGCCCGCCAGCCCGCCAGCCTGCCAGCCTGCCTGCAGCTCCTCGACATGAACAAACCATCTGATGCTGGTCACGTCTGGTCTGATCGCAATGAATGGTTGCAGTAGGGATCTGCTGCCCGTTGCAGAAAGTTGGACTGCTTAGTGGGCATGTATGCAAGCAGGCGTACGTGTAGCCTGTAGATCAACCATAGTCCATAGGGGTCGTCGGCGTTCCTCCGAGGCTACGTAGCCGGAACTGGTCGCTGGCTGGCTGAACGCAATACAGTATTATTGCAGATGGGTTCGGATTCATTATTCCTGTCCATACCTCCCCTGCCCCTGCCCTCCCCTCCCTACAAGTACGGGTTTGGATGTTAGAGCAGCATCCACTAAGATTAGCAGGTGCAGTAGCGCAAGATCTGAGCAATTGTCAGACTCCAATTGTCATTCGAATTATCACTGTTTTACAAATCACCTCCGTCTGGCTGGCCCAATTTTGGAAAACGGGCGCGATGAGCACGACCAACAACGACCCATCTGGGTAGGTCTCCCAGCCTCGAGGTCGGAGGGTCGTCGCGAAGGGTCCGGAGTCGACCGCCTGCCAAGCTGCGTGCGAAACAGCTCTCTCACCTACACGTGCGTGTAAAACGCTGTTGATACCACCAGGCCGGTTACATGGCGGGTTACCAAGGCCGGCTAGTGTCAGAGGTAAAAGGCTGTTCAACGTTGCCCGATATTTGGTTGGACGGGCAGAAGACGGGTGGCCATCCGCGTTGGTTGTATTGCATCTTTCTAGGGTCAGTTCTTAGTCAGATGAGCCATGTCACGAGGGTAAATGTTTTTCCTGCGCAGGGGCATGCCCTCTTCCTCCTAACTCCTCCTAGTAACACCTGGGGGTCACATCAATCCATCCGGATATTATTAGTAAAGTTTGCAAATGCATCTTGGCATATGAACCTAGTACCACGTTCACGAGAGGATCGCCTGCAAATCAGAGGCGGCTGACGTAAGAAAGAGAAGCATTGGGGCGTTCCCCAGGCTCCTTGGCAGCTTGGCGACATGGAGGCCATGGGAAAATGGGTTACATAGCAGGCCTCTACTCCGACGCAGAGACGTAGAATGAATCTCTGTTTGCAGCCATTTTGTTTCAACATCTCACTTCGAATGTTTCCACAGATCATCTCTGAACTCTATTACACGCGCCTTCCCCCTTCCCCGGTACGAGATATGCTCGGATATACAAGCAGGGCGGTGAGGAATTAGAAAATCAAATCGCTCACACACGCTCGGTTGCATGCCCAACCTCAGGAGGCAGGAGGCAAAGAGGCCAGGAGGTGCGGTACGAATCATCCCCCCTCGACCAGTCGAAGGCCGCGTGCCGCGTTTCAAGAGGAGGCAGAAGTGGGCAAGAGAGTGAATGAGAGGGCGGACGGGCGGGCTATACTAGCGAATTCATGCGTTGCTTGACCGTATCCCAGACTGGAGACCGCGCCGAATAGCAGTCAATGGTCATGCAATTGCCGGTTCCGGATGTTGCAACTGAATACAGGCTGCATGCCGAAAGTCCGAAGAGTGGAACAGTGGAGAGAGCTGCTCGGGCCTCGAGGAAAAGGAAATTTTTGAGCGCAATCAGCTTGCCAGATTGGATCAGACTGGCACACTGGCACGGACGCACCAATTGCACCGACCAGTACACCAACTGCCAACCTCCCCCATCCGCTAACTCCTGGTGCTGGTTCTTCTTTTGTCCCCCGCGTGGGGTCTCTACTACTCAAGTCTCATTAGCAAAACCACTGACATCAAACCACAGGCGCGATGGCAGAGTGGTCTAATGCGATAGACTAGAATTGAATCCTTGATTCTAGGTATCTATTTCCTTCGGGAGCGCAGGTTCGAATCCTGCTCGCGTCGATTATTTTTCTTTTTGCAATTTGTAATTGATTGATGATTGCCTTCTGTAAATGTCACGAGTTCTACCTTTTTGCTTCTTGTTGGCATTAAACGAACATTAACTACCCTGTCAGCTTCAGCTAGACGGAAACAGTGGGATGCTTGAACATAGTATTTGTTCTTTTGGCACCCTCACAACTTGAAAGGAAGTGCGCAAACGGGTACTCTCTGCAAGTGGAAGTCGGTATGGTATGGGTAACGTAGCATTATCAAAACTTCTACACATGTAATATAGACAAGATAATTCAGATGTTTCGGGAATAGACTTGTAGATTGAGTCGCACGCAGTGTCTACATGTTACTGGACTGGTATTGGATGTTCGGGGTTCGTCGCAACGACGAACTGCTGATGTTCTAGCATGTGGTCATTAACTCGATCAAGCAAGATGCACACGCTGATGACATCGCCCACATCGTCACCGAAACTACCATGAGCACTTCGCCTCTTCTCTTTTCTCTTCTTTGGCAGGCTCGGAGCAGGTCGACCGACTGGGCCCGCCGCCGGACTTGCTTACTACGACCGGTGCTTGGCGGGCCTAACCAATATTTCGACGACACCAGTTGCCAGTCGTACGATCAAAAGTGATCTGACGTAAGTGAAGCCACCGGAGTCCGTACGCAACCGGACTCTTCACTACATTCGTGTTGCTGCAGTTCAATAGATTCTTTTCCAAGAAAAGCCAAGGGAAGTGAAGTCACGAGCAAAAAAACAAAATAGTAGACTCATCCTCCCTCAATGACATATCGTGCGGCCAAGCAAACGTCCTGGTACGATAAACGATGCGATTCCCGACAGTGGCCCAGATCACGCGCCACCCGGCTTTCGAGACGGCAGTCTGGAAGCTCAGACCGCACCAGAGCGGGCTCCTGCCAGTGGGCGCCACCCGAGGCGGTCCTCACAACGTGAGCTGGGAGATCCACGGTAACGGTCCGATCAATATGATGGTACGCTAAGTATTTTCCATCTTCATCCTCATCCGTTTTGTCGCCAAAAAGCTCCGAGGCCCTATCTTTAGTAGTAGTATTGCCCGCCCACCTTGTCCCCATCAAATCACGATGCGAAATCAATCCATCATCACGTGGTGAATCAAGGAACGAAGGCTTGCTAAGAATTGCATGAACGGCATTCCCATGGTGTAGCTCATAGGGGGCCTGGGCGTAACCAGGGCCGACTGGCAGCGCCAGACACACCACTTCGGCCACCTGCACAAAGACCGCTACTCGGTCCTGCTGGTCGACAACCTCGGCGTCGCGCGTCCGACAAGCCGTTTTCCCCAACGGGCTACACCACGTCCGGGTTGGCGCAGGACCTCCTCGAGGTCGCGGACCACGTACAGTGGACGGCGCCGCGGTCCCTGCACATCGGCGGCGGCAGCCTGGGCGGCATGATCGCCCAGGCGCTGGCCCGCGAGGCGCCGGAGCGCATCGCCCGCCTGGCCCTCTGGTCCACGTGCCCGCGCTTCGTCCGGACGGGCTCGTGGCCGGAGCACCTGCGTCACGTCTGGGCCGCGGTGGCGCCCAAGCCGTTCGAGGCGGAGATCCGGGACGTCGCGCGGGGCTGCTTCCCGGAGGCGTGGCTCGCTGCTGCGCCGCCGGCGGCAGACGACGGCATCGTCGTCGACGACAAAGTGGACGACGAGAGCCCGGGCCACGAGAAGCAGGGGAACGGCAACAACAGCCGCGGCGCAGTGCCGAGGTTCGGCACCAACTACGAGCTCTGGGCCGCGGGCGAGATCGCAAAGCACCGCGCGGGCCATGTCACGCGGACAGGCCACTGGAGCAGACGCTGGCGGCGGCCCGACACGCCCTGGACGCGGAGCAACTCCGGTCGCTGGGCGACGCGGTGGCGGGAGCGCATCCTGGTGCTGCATGGCGATGCGGACGGCATGATGCCGGTAGAGCTGGGGCGGGTCCTGATGGCAGAACTGCGGCCGGCCAGATCCATCGTCGTCGAGGGGCTGGGGCACGCGCCGATCCAGCAGAGGGCCGACTGGTTCAATGGCGTGTTGGGGGAGTGGTTCACCGACGAAGAGAGGCCGAGCAGTACGAGCGGACGGTAGTAGACACACAGCTTCGAAGGGGTATGGCATGCATGACAGCCAGTGGCCAGTCGTGGTCGGCCGTTGTTGAGCGGAGTCTCTCCCTCGCCCCTCCAAGGTCTCCTCCGGTAATAAACATCGTTCCACTCATGTCGCTCGAGTTTGCGACGGAATACCGAAACAATTCCTCTCTGGATGTTCTAGATTCGCCACCATACGTCTGCAATGATACGCTGAATTGCCCACCAACATCCGGATATCCATTTTCCATTGAATACCGTGTTCTGCCATGATCTTCTACCGAAATCTAACTCGGCAGTGGCCTGTCAGTGTTGAACGCCGAAATTTGTCCGTCGATTTATAGAGGGTATATGGACCTGCGTTGTTTGACGACCTGCGTGAATAAACAATATGTTGCGCGTACATCCTCCTGTTGCCCATGAGATCAGCAAGCATGCCACGAACTCATAAGAGCGTCTCATAGTCGCTTGGACGTTCGAGATAACATTGTTCCAACCCACCTAGAAAGCCCAAGTTGAAACGAGTCTGTTTACATTACAGTGCATACAGCCAATAAAGCAGAGTCTAGACAAACCTATGGCAGGCTAGGCAGGGAAGCAAGCCAGTTTATCACAACAAGAGCCTTAAAACGTAGGTAGGTAGATCGCAACGCACGGCGGGCTGCGGGGAACTACACACATGAACTGGATCTGGGGCCGAGAATTCAAAACCCAACTGTGGAAACCTCATAACTGGGTGTCAAGTTGAGGAGGAGGGAGCCAACGAGTGCATATAGCAGATGCAGTCCAATGGATGTAGGCGTGCGTCATCATCCAATGATAGTAGCTATGTTGTTGGTTTTGTCAGGCAGAGTCGGGTGGGTATTTTATGTGGCCGTCATATACACCGTTACCGACCATTTGTCTCCGAAGATCAGCAGGCGACTGCTTGATCACCTAGTCTCACAGGTCGATTAGTGTAGGGGTTAGCACGTGGGATTTTGACCACATCAAAATCAATTCTTCCCGAGACGCGAGTTCGATTCTCGCATTGACCTGAATTTTTTTGCTTTTATTTTCTCTTGCTTTTTAACGAACTTATTAAGGAGAAAGAAGCATCTACCCGATGCTATCTGCTTGCTGAGATTTTTATCCGGTAGGGCACAAATCGTACGAACTAACATGTCGTACGAATAGGGTGAGACGATCTACGACTTCAGCGATAGCACTTCGCTATGACATATGGAGTGTTTTAACGGCAGACAACAAACCTAGAGGTGGGTGGTCCTTCTGCCCATGTGCTGCGTAGCGGAAGTGAGGATAATCGCCGGGTATGCAGCTGGGAACATATTGCCCAATCATACAGTTGAACTACTATGCCGGGTAGCTGGCGTTCCAACGATGTTACTCCCTAGTATGGATACATAGGTCGTCACACTGGACACCAGCATCACGAAATAGGTGGCTAGATGTAAATCACTAAAGTAACCCGCTATGAAAGTACATCAGCCACGATGGATGCATACATACAAGAAACCTGGAGGGACAAAGAACATGAACGAAATTCAATTGCTCTGCCTACGGCACGAGGGGGAATCATATTAACTATCGAAAGACCAAGCAGGAAACCAAGCCCATGGCACTTTTGCTGGCAATATTAGGCCCAGCAAAAACACCCAGTACGAAACAGCGAACCTATTTACGTCGACTTCTTGCCCGGCTTGAGCTTCTGGAAGAAGGTGCTGAATCGGTTCTTCTTCTTCTTGTCCGCGGAGCCGTTGGTGCTTTCCGCAGTCTTGTCCTCTGAGGTCTTGCCCTCCGCAGCCTTGGTGGAGGTAGACTCGGTGTGGGCCGCCGTCTCGGAAGTGGCGGGCTCGGTAGTGGTGGTCTCGGTAGTAGCGGGCTCCTTGGTAGCGGCTCCTCAGCAGCGGGCTCCTTAGCAGCGGGCTCCTTAGTAGCGGGCTCAGTGTGGTGGCCTCAGTAGTGGGCACCTCGGTCGCAGGCTTGGCCTCAGTAGTAGGGTCGATAGCGGCCGCGGCTCCGTTGGCAGCAGCGGCAGGGCTGGCTTCCGTCGCAGCAGGTACAACGGGGCAGGAGCAGCGCTCTCAACTGCCGTGTTCTCCAGTGCACTATCAGTGACCTTCACAACCTCGGGCTTGGTGGCCTGCTCGGGTTCCTCAAAGACCGGTACGACGATGGCGGCCTTGTCGGACACCTCCGTCTCCGATGGCTTAGGTGCCTCGGCAGCCTTTGCTGTCGACGCCTCGGTGGCGCTCTCTGTCGGCTCCACCTCCTTCAAGAGTTCGGCTCCATGACTTTCTTCTCCGCGACAGCGAGGGTGCTGGCAGCGGCCTCGGGCTTTCGCCAGACTCAGCGATCGACTGCTTCACCTCGACGGGCACTGAAGGGAAACCTCCTGGATTGTCTGCTCCTTGGGGATCGTCTGTTCCTGTTCCTTGGAGGCAATGGCAGACTGCGCGGTTTCGGGCAGCATCTCCTTGACGGAGTCGGGGCACCAGCCAGGGCGGCACCACCAAGAGCGGTGGCAGCGGCGGCAACGGATGCAGCCGCTTCCTCGGCCGTGACGGTGTTCTCCGTCTTGTCGGTGCCCTCGCCAGCAGTGCCCTCGGAGGTCGATGGCGCCTCCTTCACCTTTTCTAACAGCTCCTCCTCGAGGTTGGCCTTCTCCTTCACCTCGGCGGGGTTGGCGCTTGCCTCGGGCGCGACATGAGCCTTCTCTTGGCTCTCCTTCACAACCGCGGGCACCTTGTTAACCTCCAAGGGGTTTTCCAAGGGAGCCTCGGCGGCCAAGGCCGCAGTGGTAGAAGCGGGGGCAGCAGAAGACAAGAAGGCAGCGGCAGCAGCGCTTGCCTCGGCGCGACATGAGCCTTCTCTTGGCTCTCCTTCACAACCGCGGGCACCTTGTTAACCTCCAAGGGGTTTTCCAAGGGCCTCGGCGGCAAGGCCGCAGTGGTAGAAGGGGGCAGCAGAAGACAAGAAGGCAGCGGCAGCAACTATAGACCATTAGCATCCTGCATGGCGAACAAGCTCTTTGAAAGCTCACCTTCGTCGGGCGTCATATAAGACTTGGGGTCCAAATCCACGTTGTTTGTGGCGGTGCTTCCGCTGGCCAGGTGGTCAGGGATTTTCTCGCCGGGTGCAAGCTGCACAGGGTTAACAGCACCGGGTACGGCGGGCATGGGGTTCACTTTGAACTCTTGGTTGCCAGAGTCGACAGCGGGCGTCTCCGGGAAGGTACCGGGGATAGACTCGGTGCTCCCCTCCTTCTTGTTCTCCAATGGCGCATTGCCGGCGAGGGCCGCGGTTGTTGATTCGGGGGCGGCTGAGCTCATCATGGAGGTGGACGCAGGGGCTTCCTTGATGATACGATCTGTGGTGAGTACGTTGTTTTCGTTGCCGCTCGCGTCGGTTTCTTTGGGCGCAGTGTGGTCGGTAGTCCACTCGCCGTCAACAACAAACTGTTTTGAAACGGAATGGTGGTTAGTTTAGGTCGAACCCGTTCCGAGTTTTGCTCTTGTTGGTAAAAATAGGTATATAGCAGTAAGACACTCGATGGCGTTGATTCGAGTATCGAAGAGAAAAAAACGTGTAGTGCTAAAACGAGACAGTGGTGTTTAAGACAAGAAAGTGCGGTTTGTTTTTTGGAATGAATAAAGAAAAGAAGGCCAGGGCCGGAAATGACTGCGCAGGGAAATGAAACTACCAACTGCCCACTCTATTGGCAAAGGGTAGGGTAATCACAACAAACACGATGCGGCTAAGCGATGATCTGGAATGACCGGGGGGTACGAGCAGCCAAACGACGCCTGATGCTTGATGCTTGGTGCTTGGGAAACTGACATGGGATGCACACAAGAGGACAGGACTGCGTCATTTGCAGCCGCTGCCCCTCGTGTTCCAGTGCCCTATACAACCAGGACTATCAGGGCCGAGAAATTGTCAAACTATGACGGTATTTCCGTCATCCTGGGTAGGGGTGCCGCGCCTGTCCCCAAACCGTGCGCGCTCACGAAAGGACCAAGCTCCCTGGTAGCCTATCGCCGGACTAGCCTCCCAGCCCGTCGATTGATTATTGATCTGCCCTGTTTCGCACATGATCCTCGAATCCTTGTTCAAGTTTCTGGGCTAGCACCCTCCCATTGACCTATCAGCAACTCCGCCGCACCACTGCAAATCTCCAGGCTGGGTGGAGCAGGTCCAAAATTGGCATTGCGGTCCATAAGAAGTTGCACAATCCGCCTAACGTCATGTACCACGAGCAAGGTATCCGCCCGCTAGCAAATGAAATCATAACAACGAAAATAGGAAAAATGCTGCCTACTGAGGCGCAATATGGGCGAGAAACGGCAGGTGGTAGTTGTGGTATGCGTAGAACAAGCAGAAAGAGACGATACGAAAGGGGGCACAAGCTTGCGCAAGGTTGCTAATACGCAGTACGCAGCAACACGCAGCTCCCGAACCAGCCGCGTCAGCTTTGACAGTCGGAACTTGTTGGTTTGGCATCCTTCACTGGCAGGGCTGACCACCACGCCTGCTGGCGCCTCCAGGCTGCTGAGTAAGTGTCAAGGGTGCCTGTTTCTGACTTTCGGAAACTTCGCGCAACGCAGGTACCGAGGCGGGAAGCATCCGGTGCGGTATTGGCTGGGTCGCAAGACGGGAAATGCGCGGGCGGCGCGCATACGAGGTTGAGTACAAGGATAATATTGGCCTACGAACCTTGTAGTCGATCTTCTGCGAGACGTCTTCGAGCTGGACCAGCTTCTCAAAGTGGTTGCCGACTTTGTCGAGCTTCTCCGTCTTCTTCCACCCGTCGAAGGTGCCGGTCACGTAGACTTCGGAAGCAGGATGCTCCCTAAAACAAAGGAACGGTCTTGTCAGCCTTGAGGTCCGAAATCCCAAAGATGCGGCACGGAACAAATGCTTGAGTCTGCGTCGTCGAGATGCGCGCGTGCTTGAAGGAGGCCCCAAACTCTCTCGACCGGGCGTGGGTTAAGGCTCCCGGGGAAGTCTTAGACACCAGGAGGAGCGGCGCATCTGCCTTCAGGTCACGGCACCCCGGGCTGACGAGGAGGGACTTTGACAGATTGTGGGCCATCGTGAGTGCGCGCGCGCGCATTGCGACGGCCGACGGTAGGTTTTTGCCTATCAAATCGCGGCGCTCCAAGTCCGTCCAAGCTCTCGAGGGCGGGGAGGGCAAGAGATGGATTAGATTAGGACA
Organism: Arthrinium phaeospermum; assembly: GCA_006503535.1. Lineage (NCBI taxonomy): Eukaryota > Fungi > Ascomycota > Sordariomycetes > Amphisphaeriales > Apiosporaceae > Arthrinium > Arthrinium phaeospermum. Next base: position 1,038,820 of record QYRS01000007.1, on the reverse strand, counting down.
AAAAGATGGATGCGCCCATCGCATGCGGACTCACCACTTGAAAACAAAGCTGCCCATTTTGGCGGTAGTTGCGTGGGATGGAGCTGGCAGTGGACGAAGGATGAAGCCAATATGCTCGATGTATTCCTCTGGGCAGGTCGCGAAGATGTCGTCGTCGCTCTCCTTATCAGAGGTTGTATGGAGTGTAGATTGGACTGGATCAAATTTCTAGATTGAAGGGGCGATTGGGGAAAAGAAAGCTGGAGCTTCAAATTTGGGGAAGCTCGGGTCTCTACGACATTACTTGATTACCTACTCTCTCCCTCTCTCTGTGTGTGTCTGGTCTCCCTTTCCAACGCTACCTAGCTGAGTGCTCTCTGATAAAGTGCTGAGCTACTGTACCTACCTAACCTCTCTCTCTCGGCTCACTTGGCGGCTTCTGCGGGCCTAGCAAGCAAGCTAGGTACCTGTGCAGCCTTAGGGACATGAGCGACCGGGATGTCTGGTCAGATTAGTTGGGCACACCGGCGGCTTGACGTACCTGGCAGGCATAATTTTACTGACATGCATTCAGGTCCATACCTACTTTGCGGATTTCTACACCCTCATTTCGCCTTGCTCATTTGACTGGATTGTCCGGCAAGACCGGCACAAGGGGATTGCACAAAACGATTTAATCAGAGCACACACACACTCGCGGGCTCTTGAGGTATTTCCCAGCGCTTGCGAGGGCGATTACATGCCACTCTTATAGGGCATCTATGCAGATTAGGGAGCCCTAATCGTCGGTGAGGAACATCCCAGGTCGCAGAGGTGCATGCTGGTGGATATACACACGCACCTTCTGGCACGATGTCGGCGAGTCGGTGAGGGCAAAGCTGAGAGCAGCCCCAACCACCTGAAAGCGACCTGGACCAGGGCCCGAGAGGTGGCTGGCAGCGTTGTTCATGCTCGCTAACGGTGAATAGAAAAATGCCATGCCATGCCTGTTAGGGCCGTGGTAGCAAGCCACCTTGCCGGTTGGGTAATCCCTAAGCATCCAACATCAGATGCATGCCTGTCTGTCGATTGCATCTCACTACAGAGTAACAACAAAGTGGATGGCATATTGTTGGCGTTTGGGGGTAGGTACTGTTTTGGGCATCACTTGAAGCCAATCAATCTGGATTGCGGGCGGGCAGCACCAGACGCCCGCGCTTGTACGTCATCTACATCGTTCATCGTCCAAGTGCAACCCAACAGCCGATGCAATTTGATAGAGACAGGTGAAGATAAGGCAGCTCGTGCAGAGACATGCATACTCTAAAACCCACCAATCTGGTGGACTTTCCAAGTCATGTCTCTTCCCGCCGGGTTACGATTGCCTATCTGGTTATATTAACGCCATGACTGTCTTCCTTACACCGCACTTGGAGGGATGCTCGAGTTGCATCGGGGCCCCGCGTCCAGCCCACCGTGGTTTCAGCATCGTGAAGAAATACTACTACATAGTATGTTGTCCCGCAATTGCTTGCGTGAGTTGTCTGGGCGTGCTTGGAAGATCGCCGGCCTACAGTACTAGCACTAGGTAGGGCAGAGCACTGCAAAAGCTTTCGGCGATATACCTAACTTAGATCAACCAGCCGATGTCAGCCGCTGGTAGCAGCAGTACTGTAGTGTTCTATCAACAACCCGTTGCCCGTTACCCCAGAATAAGTCCAGGTGTACCCAGTGTTACTAATAAGGTTTCTATCAAACGTCATGTCAAAGTCAGGGTGTGTCAACCTTAGAGCCGGTCTATTGTGCCATCTTCCCACGTGGCTCAACGTCGCCAACTTAAACGTTCTAGCCGGTACGGAGTACCTATTCAGTCTCACTTTTGGCCCGTCGAGTGGAGAGATCGAGTGTGGTTTGTTGGTGATGTCCAGAGCAAGGACTCCCGTTTTATTAATCCAAGGAGAGAAATCTGTTGTTTCTATTATCAAAACACCCACCATGTATGCAGACATCCAGCTCGCGGTCTCTTTCTCCAGAGGACAGCTTCGTTCCGTAGCCCGAGACAAGAAAAGGGAGAGAGATGTAGGAGATAAAATGAGTGAAGGTCCGAAATTGAGAAGATGAAACCCAGACGATCCCCGAAATAAAAAGGGTAAGAAATAAAACAAGGCAAAAGACCAACCGCCAGATAAACGCCATCGCCAAGAACCCCTCAAGATCCTATGCTTCTTGACAAAATCCTTCCCATGATGAGAAATAATAAAAAAAAGAAAGAAAAAAAACCACACGCCGCCGCTGTCTGATGCCTCTTGGTCTTTACCGTCCCGAGCCCAATGCAGAAACATGCAGTGTATATAATAAAGGAGAGACATGATACAAGGAAATATATCGTAGATCGTACAGGCCGTGTGTATTACCGTCCCTCCCTCCTAGATAAAGAAAAAGCAAAGAGAATAGGTGATGAAGATGTTGCAAAGAGAAATATAAGATAAGAAAAAACCAGCTGGAAATATCGCTCCCATGCACCATATCCCTCCAAGGAGTAATGTCACAGGTCTCCGCCATGCATCTATATCTAACCAGCCAATGTATGCTGTTGATATGGGAATGCTTTTGTTTTTGTTTTTGTGCTCGTGTTCATGCGAGCCGCTGGTGTGAATGAAGAAGATCGGAAATGGAACAGAATGCAGGAGTTGGAACACGCCATATCGTACACCATAAATGAATGACACAGGGTGGGGAGCAAAGTTGGCGGTGGGGGACAGAGGTTGTCGAATGGTGTCGAAGGTAGACTGTAGCGACAGCGACAGCGACGGCGGTGTTCAGGCCCGCAATGGTGTCTTCGAGTCTGCCCAGAACAGTGCAGCTGTCGACGAGCAATTTGCTTCTCTCGCCGACGGCGGCCTCGGCCTGCAACCTGCGCCGTACCATGGCCACGACAGCCAGAGCTTCGCGTCCCTGCCACGCAAGGCGAACACATCTTCGGCTTGGGGAGGTCCGCGATCATACGTAGCCATTTCAACGATGCCACTTCGCTCTTGCGAATATCGTCCAGGGAATCGATGGACTTGTCAGAAGCTGGCTTGTTCGGGTTATTTGCCATCGCAGGGAGGCCATGGCCGTTTTGTTCGTACCACGGCCATGTGAGTTGCCAAAGGCCCAACAGATGAGGGCATTGACGTAGAGTGCCCATTGATCCGAGATGTCGTTCTTGTTCCATTCCAAGTACGAACGTGACGCCGCGTAGGAGGGTTTAGCAGTGGTGTGATTGGTTTCAAATGGTGTGCTGTTGGTGTCGTCGTAAGTGAAATTATCATTGTCGTCATAGTCATTACCATTATCCAGAAAGGTAACAAGCGCCTTTGCAGCGAATTTAGTTGCAGCGGCGGATTGTAAGCTGCCACTCCAGGCTTTGAGCATGTTCTGGTGTTGTAGATATTCTCCAGGGCCAGTAATCTTGCGGGCAAACAACCATGATTCGCCAGAAACGGCGAGCAGGTCATGGAGAGGGGTGTAGTGGAGGGCCAGATAGGTGTTCGCAATGGGGGATCCGCCAAAGAGGGTAGAGATGCGTCCAGTCACCGAAAGGTCACCGATGATGAAGGCTCAAGGGTTGCAGGGTTGTTGGACCTGGAAAGACGTAGGGCCTCCGAAGCAAGGTAAACGGCGTGATCCATGGGTGGAGCGGATGCCATTTTCTCAATGGTCAAAGTCTGATCTGAGAGAACAGAGGGTTCGTTGTTCGGCCAGCCAGCAGCGCCAATGGCCTCCCAATCCTGGGCAGATCGGGCAGTCCAGAGGTCCTTACTGGCAGCAGTCAAGGTATCGGAGGACAAGGTGTGTTGAAGCGGTGTACAAGGGGAAGTTGATGGTACATGGTGGTATGGACATCCAGGACAAAGCATGCGGCAAGCATCCGTCGGCGAGCTTCCGCTTCGACCCATTCGCCCCATCGACCCTCGGGGTGGTTGCAGGAGAAGGCGAGGTAAACGTGGGGTCTGGGACTTGAGGACTGGCGACCTGCAAGGGAGACGTTGAGTATGGGTGCCATTGCGAGACGGGAGAAAGAAGAACAAGACTGAAAAGATCCTGAAAAAGAGTATGTAACGGAATCAGAGACAGATATAGGAGAAATCAGGGAACTCACTCTTGAGTATAGGTTCTGGAAGCGCTCCGAAGACCGAACCGCTCCTTTCTTACCTCTGAACCGAGCAAAGAATTCGCATAGGAGGATCGCTTGCATGATCTGAACGTTCCATTGAGGCGCCTGGGAGAGTTGTTTAGGAACCGGCGCCGAGGTGTTGGCACGTGGCCGTGGGACAGTACTTACACGTTTGACTTCTTGAGAGACGATGTCATGCAATACATAGCCATGGGCGCGATCCTCCCTGCCGTCAAGAAACTGCGTGGCCACGGCAGCCATGGCACATCGCAGCACACCATTCGGCGCGGTTTCCAAGCTTTGCCGGTGCACCAGAGGGAAAAGAACGTCGAAGCGCTTCCAGTATACGTCGAGGAACGCGGGATTGCGCTCAGGGTCGGACGGGGCAAGGTCAGGGCCGTCAGGAAGGCCGGGTCATACAAGGTCCCCGAGAGCGCCAAGTCCTTGTGGCGACTTACCATTGCCTGCGCGTCTGGAATTGCTGGAGCAAGGGTGACTAAAGATTCAGCCGAATGCACGGGTGACGACACGTTCGGTGGGGTCGGACTACGAACTGAAGTGAAAGCCTGGGGGTGGGTCGCATGGTCGTAGAGACTCTCGTCGGAGAACGAGGAGACTCGGGTCAATCACTTGGCCATAGGTGTTGCTGTTGGGCGAAGGGAGCCATGTGCTGAACGGAGGCGGGACACCACCCATGTCGAACGTATCCCCGGGAGAGACTGGCGTGTAGCCGAAGTTACTTCCTCCCATGTGTAATTCCGAGTTTGGTGAATAGCCTCGATAGTTTTGGCCATGGCCATCAGATGGGGTCGAGATTCCACTCCCAGACCAGGGGGAGGAGTCGAAATGCAGACCCGGTGGCACATCAAAGCCTGGGTGCTGTGATGTTGGTGGAAGTCCCTCTGTGACGATGTAGATAGGCGTACGCGGGGCAGCGAATTCGGTATATGGGGAACCAGAAGACATAGTTCCGGAGTCGAGAACATAAGACCGGTTGCCCTGTCCTCCAGTTCCGGTGGAACTTGATGGATAACTTGCGCCGTCACCACCAGAGCTCTGCTGACTGTGGGCATACGACGTTGGGTATTCGCCGGATACCATACTGGAACTGCCGTGGCCTGTCGACAAACCACCATCCGGTGAGTTCACAGATGGTGGTCGGCTGTCCCCTCTTCTACCTCCTGTGCTTGTCGAGGCTCTGTCGCCTTCTTGCTCACTAGACGTGGTGTTAGCTGATGGTTTGTCAGGTGCAAGTGGGATTTTCAGCGTACTGTCTGGTCTGATGACGGGCAAGCAGATCAGCCCTGTGAAAAGCTCGGTCACAGCCAGGATACTGGCACGGGTATCCAGGCGTCTGGTGGCTCAACTGATGGCGTCTATTGGATGATATTTAGCAACAAACCCCAATCGCTGTTCTGAGGAGTCAAATAAACTCACCTGAGGTGTTCGGCTCGTGTAAATGTCTGGTACTGTCAGTATAAACCGCCCAACCTAGGAGACGACCATCGATACACACCTTTGGAGGTTTGCAAATCTCGCAAACATGGACTGGTACGCCCTTCTTTGCCCTGCTAACACGGCCAGTGATTGGTGTCAACTTGACCGGTGGCTCTGGTTGGGTCGCCATGGGTCGGGTAGGTTGATTGGATCCCCCAGCTGCGCCAGAACCCGGACCGCCGTAGCCACGATGCATTGGGTTCATCTCCTCCACGCCGGAGCTGCTGGCTTCGGCACGCGGGACAGACTGTGAGGTCAGAGCTGGTGACAATGGTGAAGAGGACGTCGCAGTGGTGGATTGGAGGTATAGGCGTGAAGTTGATTGTTCTCTAGTCAAGTCTGGAAGTTGACGTTGGTCCTGTTCCTCGGGGTTTATGTAGGCTGAGGCTGAAGATATATCTCGATTTCTATTTGCGCCAGAAGACGGGGAGCTCCTTGTTTTAATATTTGGGAACGAATTATCATCGTTCACATCATCCATGATGAACTTAAGGCTGGCTCTCTCCCGACGGGCCATATTGCAGGTTCGAATATGGGGAGTTGGTATTGTTAGTAATCGGCTGACACAGCCCTCTCTGTCTGCTACCCTTTCGATAAATTAAGAAGGGGTGACAAGATGGAAATAACCGTTATGAAGAAGGGTAAGACTGATGTTACAGGGGTACCGTTTGGTACTGGAGACTTGGAAGTATCTCAGCCTTCTAGTCGGATGGTAACAAAGTGTGTTGTAAGTATGGGGTGAGGTCAAGTCTGCGTTGAGTTGAGATGTACCTGAATTGGGACAGGTTTAGGAGGGCTAAGCCGCCGAAATTACTATATTGAGACGCGTCAAAGAGCCAAGTAGGCGCGGGTAACGGGAGAAAGAAAGTTGAGTGAGATACAAAGGGGCAGAAGCAGAAAAGTTGTCATCCTCGACTTTACTGGAGAGCGAGGTCAAGTCCATCGAGTCGCGGATGTCGATAATACTGACCCCTGCCAGCTGGAAACATGGGTACGAAGATACCCACGCATCGCAAGAAAACTGCAAGTCATCCTTCCAACCAGCCAGGTACAGGGTGGCTCATTCCGCAGATGCTATTTTTACGGGGTGCGAATACATGGTGGTGTTATGCCGTCCCTTTTGGGCAACCTGTACCAGAAGCCTGTACATAGGCCTTGTTGACTTCTTGGTTTGCTGCGCAGTTCGAGTTCATCCGTCGAGTACTTTTGGGCCATGGGGAATAGTTCTCCACATCAACGGCAGGGAGCAGCCCACTCGAGGTTGGACAGAAAGAAACGCTCAATCCAGTGGACTGGGATTGGTACCATTTTTAGAAGAAGACCAGTTGTATAGCAGCGGCACTAGCCCAAAGGGGTAGATAATTAGGAAGACCGAGGCGCGACAACGCCCTGGCAGGACGAGAGGCCGACTTCATGTAACCACATAGGAGAAAAGGGCGAAAAAGAGGGAAAGCCATAGGTTGGCTGGCTCCGAAAATGTACCCAAAAGCCTCGAGACTTGGTTGCCTTAAGCCCCGTGGTCTGATCGACGGCAGAGTATCCGTATGCGAAATAGAAAATCGACCACTGCTGCAGGTCGTCTTACAGACAGCAGAAGGCGCAGCTAGCGCCTGGGCAAGCATTCGACCCTCCTTTCCAGTCGGGGGTCGCTCGTCCACACATAAGACGGGTTGCCCATTGCCGGGTTTGCACAGCCAGCACGAAGACAGATTGGCTGCAGCGTGATGGCCGCCTGGATAGGTTGGCGGTCCCTTTGTCTTTCGGTTTCTATGAGTTGCATGCCTGGAGAGATCTCCCGCAACACGATCCGAAACGAGAACAAATGTAGGGAGACATACCTGTAGCGAAAGCCATGCTTATTGCGACCAATGTAGCAACTCATACCGCAGGAGGCAGGCAGGCGCAATACGGTATAGGACACCACATGTTGAGGTGTGCGCTTGTGTTGTGAGCATTCAGAGAGAATAGAGAGGAGGGTGTGCTGTGCTTGGTCGAAAAGTCGGGTGAGATTACAGGCAGCGATTCCGGGCAAATCAGGCCGTCGAGGGTTTCTCGATGACACAAGACTGTGCCGCATTGAGAAGTCTGCGTTGTCTTGCAAGAGCGGAGACCGTAAGCATGGAGATTGCATCGCGTGGGCGACCCAACTCTCATTGGGGACGAGGGCGCGCAAGGGAAATTGAGCTGATCCGACCCGTCCAGGAAGCCCCGCCGCAGTGCCGACCTGGTAGGGCAGACAAGCGAGGCAAACGAATGGCCAGCAGGCGGCTGGGGGCCAAGGGACGCTTCTACCCGTCACTGCGTGCGTCTATCGCTTCTGTCACTGTGCTGTTACAGAGGGAGAAACGTGTGTGATCCAACTGCCAAGTACGGCCCGCATTACTGGTATAAGGCGACAAGGGGGGTGGTGGAAGATGGCCAGGGGTGCCCGTCCTGGAATCGGCAAGACGGGTGGTGGGTGTTGGAGAACGATGTTGTGTGTGTGTCTGTCTTGCTCTCTGTCCCGGTGTGATGGGTGTGGGTGGGGTGGCTCTGGGCGTGGAGGGGCTTGGACACCATCCAGCCAATGCTATTGGGCACACGACTGGAACCAAACAGCTATTTTTATACTCACGTCCAATTGGGAAGGCAGTAAGAAAGTGAGATTATTGTGGTACACACAAGATGTGAGAGCACGCGAGGCGCTGCATTTTCTCTCCCCCTACCGTCATTGACCGAATCTGTGTGGAATACGGCCGAGGCACAACATTGAGAATCGATGCCGATGTCGATATCGACATCGATTGACGTAAGGAAGGAAATAGAGTTATCATAGAAAGCCCAAGCTTCTTGCAAGGAAAACGGCTAGGATCCCAAGGAAGGAGCCGGTCGCGGCAGTTAGGCGCTATTAGCCGCGGTTCTGCGACTACTCCTGGATTTTGGGGGCGGATTGGCCTGGACGGAATTAAATGTACCTACATGTTTGTAGTCCAGGGCATGCAATATCCAATTCAGAGGTAACGACATACACACCTACAAAATCGATCCGATTTGGTGCTTCAAGCGTTCGAGGCGGTACAAAAAAGACCGAACATTACTTACCTACCTCCCAGCTACCTACGCGCATACTTAATTGCGAGGTAAGCACTACCTTCCAACCGAGGTACTATCTGGTACAGCTGTGGACAGCCTTCATTGGGGGTTAGAAATTGAAGGGAAAGGGTGGGCAGAAGAGAAAGAGGAGGGTGGGGACAACGAGTACTCTTGAGGATATCCGACGTCGTTGTGTGACAACTGGAAGCAAGTCATCAACCACTGATGGCATGTGGGCAGGTAAGGCGTGCACACCTGCATGTCACTAGCCCGCTGCGTAGAAGAAATAGAAGGATGCCGAGTACCGTGTACGGAATGAGGTCGACGTCGAGCCGAACAAGCGTTGAAGCGCGCTTACCATCCGTCTTGTTTCCTAATCCTACCTAGAATCGCGAGATAGACGCTACCTAAGGAAAACGGTTCAAGAACCCGGCCGATCCTTCCTCGCTCTCCCAGCTTCCAGAGCCCTCGGCGGCCGGAAATCTCCCGATCCGTTCTATATCTTGATGATGACAAGTAAGTCACTGTCAGAGACCCATGGAGGGAGGCCAGAATACAGCCCGACAGCTCGAGTGCGGATGGAACATGAAGCAAACGATCTATCTTGGTCAGTCAATCTATAATTGATGGCGTTGTTTGTCCTTCAGGTGCTCGACGTTGCTTGTGTCACAATTTTGCCTTGTTTAGCCTCGAATGCCTAGGCCGACAGACAGGTGCACTTGCATACAGCGTTGCATACAGCACTATTGCTTTCCTGCATCGGGGAGCCTTCATTTCTCCTTTACCCCGCCACAACCTCAGCGCTTAGGATTTTATTAATAGTCTGGAGACAACAACCATATATGATTTCGTCCACGCAACATACCACCCACCAACCACGTACGCCTACGCACACAAACACAAACACTCACCCGCTCACTTGATTGAAGATGCTTTTTCAGTCGGGGCTTGGAATCAAACTTCAAGCACCGTCCTGCAGTCATGAAGTGTCTTACTTGGCTCTACGCTGACATTGGAAGTGTTTGTTTCTCGGATGCTACCGCTCCTCTAGACACTATTGAGATGAGTGCGAGGTACCAGGCCAGGCCAAGCCTACCCACATACAGTAGCAAGCGCGACAGCCCGTATTTGGCGACGGGATGCATGTGGCACGAGGTTAGGCGCCCGTTGTCTCACACCCGCGCCCAGTATGTACCTAATGAGGTAACGTTCAATGTTGGAGGTTGCCTGTAGGCCAGGTACACCGGGGCTTGACGACCGCTAAGCCGCAACCTTTTTCTTTTCCCTTCGCTTCCCGTCTGATCTCACTCCCCATCCTTTTTCGTCCATTCCTCGCTACCTCCCCTCCCTCCCCTCCATCCGTCCACTCACCCATCCATGAAGCCATGTGGTCTACCAAGCGGCTCTGGCCATCCCAGTGTTACTCCATCTCTTCCGCGTGCGCCGCTGGCTAGCGTCATGCCATGGCCTGGAGCTCTTGGGGTGCCTCTGTGGCCCTATGGCTCTCTGCCCTGTATCGTCATCTTGGCCCCATCGAAATATTATGTACTGCCCAGTTCGTCTCGGGGGTTTCGACCCCAAGTCTCCATGGCGAGCTTGCGCGGTTCGTTCCCACTACTGTACCACTGTGGAACAGGCTTCCCGTCCCGTTCCCCAGCGCGACAGCCTCTCTCGCGTGAGCCTGGCTGTGGGGACTGGCGATGAACTGTTGGCTCATGTGCTGACTGCCTGCCTCGAGTGCCTGCATCCTCGAGTACCGCATAACGGCCCCGGCTTAGCCCCCCTCAGGTGAAAGCACTTTGCTTCAGCATATCGTGGCTTTCATTCGGTCCGATAGCCATGTGTGGTGATATGACCCCATTATAGAATATGTGCTGCCATCGGGGATCGAAAACTGGCTATGCTGATGGCGCTGGAGATGCCGGCTCTACCATGCATCTTTGGTCTCTTTGAACTGTTTGTTCTGCTTGATGCAATGATCGAAGCTAACTGCGGTACTGCAAGTGAGGACCGACCTTCGTTACAAGAAGCCTTCGTGGCGGAGTCTTTAGCGATGGGGTCCTCACGGCTAGCAGTATTGCTCTGCGTCCTCCTCCAGCCGCTGTATGTCATTAATGACGACATCGAGAACCTGCGCTGCCAGGCTAGGCACTGCCATCTCCCATTTCAAGGGACAATACTACTTGGTATACGGCATTACTTTATCATGGACCAGGCCCAGACCTCGCTGCCTGAGCGTATCGACACACATCAGAACCTTGGTGGTGCTGACGAGGCCGAAATGCCATCATTCCCCGGTAGCCAGGCAATGTTAGTTCTTGTGACGGGAAGATCCTTTCTGCCACGTGGGCAGAATATGCCACGAGCTGTTAGCAGATCCACGCGACTGACTGGGACTCTGATACGCCCAAAGACCGACCAATGTGCTCCTGATAGCATGGGTGTAATAGCAGTGGCCTGGCTAACTCTTCTCCACAGACTAGCGCGGCTGGCTGCTGGGTGGTCAGCCGAAGGAGCGTGGCACCGAATCTTATCACTCAATTGGGCGAGATCGTTAGGCCTGAAACCACGTTGCTGCGAGTGGCTAGGTATGGAGGTGGTGTTGATCGGCTCCGGTCAACGGGACCGTTGCGTCTGCATTGCGACCTGCTTGTTTGACGTGTTTATCGAACCAGAATCTGCCATCTCCTTGATCATATCTTCAGGGGTGCTTCACGTTCGGAGTTCAACACACCAATCAAAACTCGGTTCGGATCTAGGCATACAGTATCGGAAATGAAGCAAGCCATGATCAGTGCTGTGTTGCAGCCTACCGACATTGTCGACTTGCCCTGTCAACTGAGTAGCCCGGCATCCTAAGATGGATGTCCCCTGAAGAATGAAAGCCCATCAACAGCGTACATGTACAAGATGGCTACAAAGTGGTGGCCATTTCTGTAGTGACACCCGGGTTCGCGTCCAGGGTCAAGATGGTTGTGTGACCCCTGAAGTAGGCGCATGCATGCACGATCTTGTCGACGGACTTCATGCCTGAGGCAATCTTACTGGACAATACCTACTTGGCTAAGCCCGAAGATCTGCTCCCATGCCACGAGCATGACCAGGCAGCTCCTCGCAGCAGCACGGGGTAGTCCCACGTTGCGTGTAGCAGCTAAATTGCCGCCACAAACGCCCATGACATCGTCGCATTTCATCTGTTGACGCGATGACGCTTGCGGTTCGCTCGTTTAGCCGACCGATATACGCAGCCAGCTCCTGGTTAATCAAAGACATGTCCTCTTGATACAGACCTTCCTGTCGGGGAAGTCGTGCCCCGTCCACCGGTCTTTGCGTGCAAGGCACACATCTATACTAGCTTGAGAGAATCCCAGTGCCACAATGCAACCTGCGCGTCTGCTCTGGGTGCGTACAGGAGGTATAGCGATTCTCGGTCAGCATATCTTGACAGCCGGGGCGTACTGTAGGGCTAGCATACATAACGCCAAAATCCTTTGTAGAACCAGAAGGCGTCAGCAGGAAGCACATTAACACACCCCTACAAGGATCGTCTCTTACTGCTTTATAGGTCAGTTTCAATCCCTACCAGCACGTTTCCAGCACTGGTACGAGCTTTATACTGGTAAGAGGAGCCCTGATCTAGATCAAAGGAGACCAAATAGAGACCATGTAGACATGACTGTAGTCTTTTGAGCTCTAGACCAACACCACTGAGAAGCCACTGAGGGTCGAGCCCGCAGATCAGAACCAACCAGTCTTTACGAGTTCTACAGTGCTGGGTTCCTCTGTTACATTTCTCGATGACCACCATGTGTCTACGTAAGCCTGACTCCGATCCCCGAATGGAGAACAGACCCTGCTTCCACACGAAGCGTGCCCGTCGAGTGAGGGTAGTCCTAATCAGACATTAGCCCAAATCAGATAACAACATCCTGCACGCCTCCCTCTTTTCACCCTCCCCGCGCAGTAGATTCCCCTTATACCCCCCGTCTTCTATACCCTAGAACGAGACTTTGTATATGTCTTCCCTTTTCGTGTCTATCACCCCGAGGACAAGGAACTGCGGTTCAGCTAATCTCCGATCAGCTCACATATCTTAGTGCTCCTTCTGACCTAGTCATATAATCTACTACTCACAGGTGACCTACGCCATGGTGACCTACGCCATGGTGACCTACGCCATGGTTCAAAGAGGTTTGTTCCAACTATTCTAGGTCAACAGACTTTTACTGGGGACAGAACCGCTTTGCCCACCGTGGGCCTCGGAAGAGTTCGAGTCTTCGTAGGATGTGCCGCGGCAGAACTATTTGAAACGAAAGAACCTGTGCCCCCTCAGCAATCCTTCCGGGTCCTGTATCGTCCCCTGACCGCTGGGTAGCTTATTGACTTGGACCCAGGCCCGTTATGCCCCCAGGCCCTACCTCGTAACCAAGACCTCGCTTCGTCTAGGTTCTGTCTTCCAGTAGAATGCTGCAAGTTACAGGTCGGTACGCCATGTGTTGGTTTTCTCATGGAGGGGACTCTCTGATGCGCCGTTCGCTAGGTTCCTCCGAAATCTCCAGCGGCGTCTAGCCACTGAATTCCCCGGGCAGCTGAAAGAGAGTTGTTAGACACCCTTGTGCAATGAAGGAGAACGAACCACTCCCTTCTATCTACGGCCACGTGTTCCACGTGGAAACGCCTTGTATATTAAGTCGTGAACATAATCTATAATACGCTGCCGATACCCGTGGCCCCAGGCCGTATTCCCTCCAGCCGTGCACGTGGTTTATGCGAAGCATGCTCCTCCAACAGCCGTGCTCCTCCCCCTCTTGCCCCTGAGCCCGGGTAGATTGCAAGCCACACGAGATGCCCATGCTCTCCCCCGGCCCGAGGTCGGTCTCTACGGAAGAAGTGTCGAGGCACGGCAAAGGTGTACTGACCGACCGCTTTGACTCCAGCAGCCCCTGATCCCTGGCCTCTCTGCGCAAAGCACCCCGTAACCCGTAGTTGTCTCTGTAATCTTCCTACTAAGTAAAGTGAGCTGCATGCAGTAAGCTCCCGAGTCGCGGTGCCAGCAAGACGTGAAGATTCTCCATCGACACTGCGAAGTTCGCCTTGGACAAGAAACGTGTGCCTGGGGATCCGAGGGGCCAGACCGTTTGACCTTTGCACCAGTATATATAGCCCAACGCTCGCTTGACTCTTTCTATGATAGAGACTACTGTTCCAGCTCGAAGAAACAACTGCTGGGAACGCCGAATACCGACTAGCTGATGCCAGCCATCAGGACATTGATGGATATTTCCTTCCGGTTACCAGAACGCAGAGCAACGATACCAGACGGGCGAACGGGGGACGTTGGGCCTGGCCGAAGCATTGGTCGGGTGTCGATGGCTGGTGCTTCCATCTCCTCATCCAATCATGTTATATACACTTCGACCATGCGAGCCTGCTGCGGACCTTCGGCGTAAACAAGAAAGAACTGGTACTATTCATGACGTCAAAGCCTCACGAAACATCTCCTTACTGAACACTGACCGCCTCGAAAGAAGATAAACAATAAAGCAAAGCCTGATTCCTGTTAATGGATACCACTCTTCTTCAGAAAGTTGGCTATCAACTACGTATAGTTCGAGAGGCCAGGGGCTGGGCTAATTTGATGCTGCAACAGATGCGTATTTCAACTTTCAAGCACATCATCTGTACAATAATTCGGACAAGACACATACATGCATAAGTCTTTTTTTTACTAGTAGTACAAGTCCAAAACATGTCTGTATGCGTGACCTCGTTTCCGTATTGGGGGTGGCATAATCATAATTTGGATGGCTGCTATGAAATAGCTAGCTGCCACTGGGATAATCGGCTAGTACAGACACAGTTTAAGGAAATTATCTGCCGTAAACACTCACCCACACCCACACGCTCACAATAATCACCGCCTCGAGGAGGAATGCGAACGGTGTCCCAAGCGCGTACATAATCAGCGCGATGCCGATCTCAAACATAGCAACATCCCACTATGATGTCGACGCAGCGGTGGCTGCTTGCTGCCGACCGCGGTTGTTTGACTTGCTATCGCTCTCCTCGGACTCGTCGTCACTCGGCGACCGACTGGGAGGCCGGCTGTTGGTGTCTCGCACATTCCGACGGTTCTTGGTCATCTAAAAAAAGAGTTCATCAGCAAAACCATCGCGAGTCATATATGGAATATACGAGAAACTTACCCAAGATCTAACTCCACCGACCAGGCCCAGAGTGTACCCGCTGATGAACTCGTTGGAGTTTCCTCGCTCGCCTCCAGGGGTAGTGGGGGATCTAGCAGCATTTGCCATGGTGGCCGCTTCTCGCAGCGTCATGTCGCCAGCAGGAGCACCCGGGGTAGTGGGCACTCGGCTGCCCGGGGCCGGGCTCTGGGGGCGACTAGCCGGCCAGAACTGGCGCAGTTCTTTGCTGAGCTCCTGGCCGGTAGTTGACCAGTTGGTCCGGATGCTATCGCGGAGATCCTGAACGTGGCGCTTGACATCCAGCTCATTCTTCTTGAGCCAACTGACGTTGAGCTCTTGGCGCGAAGTGCCACGCTTGAATTGACGGGCAATGTACTTTTCGTAATCACGCACAATCCTATCGAGGTAAATTCATGGTCAGCTGCTGCCATACACACAAGAAGGAAGCAAATGAGAAAGGGGAAGTTCGGAGTTACTGACTTTGTGATGATACCCGTTGTACTTACACCCTCGGTACGCTGGGTCACCAAGAATTTTCCTTCCTCCTTGATGGGCTTGTAGATGTCGTCGCCCTCGGCCGCACCATAAGGAAGATCGTCGTGTGCAACGTAATCAATCTGGTGCTTATCAAGAAAGTCCGGGGTCACAATCCAGGGGCAGTTCTCAACCACCTCGTCCACCCATTTGCAATGGCGGATGGTCTCGGCGCGCTCCTTGCCCGAGAGTACCGTCAAACCCTTGCGTTTATGGGTCTCCTCGTCACCTGTAACACCAACGAGCAGGTACACATCGGGGAAGGCCTTCTTGGCCTGCTCAAGCTGGCGCATGTGGCCAAGATGGAAAAGATCGAACACACCATCGGCGTAGACTCTTACGGGCCGGCCGGCAGGTGGGTCGTTGGTCTTGTAGCCCACGGGGTGTGTCAATTTGCCAATCGGAGGGGGCGCCATGGCGCCATCGGGGTTCTCGTTCTCGTCACCATTCACTTGTACATCCTTGAGCGCTGTGGGCTTCTTGCTCTTGCGGGTAACACGATCGGCAATGTCGACGCTGGCCTCGGTGGTGTCACTGGGCTCACCGGGGTCGACCGGGGCGTGTTCAGGGTTGAGCGAGGTCGTAGATGATTGGGGGCCCGAGTTTCGATCCGAGTTGGCGCGCTGTCGCTTGCTGGGTGGGTTTGTGCCGTTGGAGGCAGAATCGGTTTTGCGGTGGGTCAACCTACCGGATTCCGGAGCAGTAGTGTCGCCATCCTCGCCCGAGGCGTCCCGGGACGAGGGCTGCAGAAGTGGGTTTTCATCCATCATGGCGGTCGTGGCGGCAGCGGTTGCTGGGCGCTTACGCTTGCCTCCGTGGGATGAAGCAGACGGAGAAGACATAGTGGGAATGTGAATGCTGGGGGCAGATGTTGGGCGTGGTATTATACCAGTTCAATGCTAATGCAATGCTGGCGTGTTCAAATGGGAAGTGACGCAGTATCCAGATCCACGTGCGCCTCTGGGTTCCTTGATTTGTCGAAGAAGGAACGGCAGATAAGTAGAGGCTGTATGTCTGACGAAGTGACGGGTCGCTCGATACGCGTCGCCAATCCCAATCCAAAGAGGCCGATTTGGGTAAAACAGGGATGGCAGGTGATAGTTGGAAGTGGTAGGTCGGGTCGAGATTGGAAAGTGTCCAATGGCTTTTGTCTGGCAGTTGCTGCAAGGCCTTCGATGGGTTTCTTGCTTATCGTGCAACGTGGGATGCTGCTGCAGGGCTGGCTGCCGATAGATGTAGGTAGGTACGTACGACACGACGAAAAGAGTTCCGTGGTGTTTGTCGTGGATGTATGCGGAGGATGGGCAGGTCCAACGGGCTTCTCTTTTACTTAACCAAAAGAGCTAACCACTAACCAGGACTCCTCGGGTTTCTCAAAGTTCGTGGTGTGGAAACTTTGAGCAAGTGGGACACGCTCGCGTCGGATACTAATAGGATGATGCGCCGCAATGGGGAAAGACCAAGACACAAGTACTCGTCCTACTTTGACACGGGCCAGGCTGGATCGATTGACTGGACTGGACAAGGACAACTTGCTTGCCTGCTTCGAAATTGAAAGTGTCGATTTTTTGGTTTTCCCAACCTGTTGGACTCGCGAATTGCGCTCGAATGACGTGTTGGTTTCCCTTGAGCACGCACGCACTGCCTTCTGGTGGCTAATCGGGCCAATCAAGCAGCCCACACCTGTTTCGCTCTTAGGTATGCTTGTAGGCAGGTAGACGGTGGCCTGTTCCGTATCGGCTAACACACAATCAATCGGATGCTTGAATGATGGATATGGGCTTGGAATTGCTGGCTGCCAGAGATGCGTGTGGATAGACAGAAGAGACGCTTCGATATACTCCAGACAACAGAACTGCTTCCGCGAAGGCATGTAAATACAATAGTACCTACATCCTTGAAACACCACCTTCAGTACAGGACAGATAAGGGATAACACTTTTTTTTCCACCGCTACAAGTGTCAAGCACATTCAATGCGCACAGTCTAACTCTACACGACCTGCGATGCCGCATGTACTGTACCGTCCGTCCAGATTGCAGATTGATGCATGTCTAAGGTCTTCCTCCCTCTTCCTCCCTCCTCCCCTCCCGCTTATCGTATGTTCCCAATGCCCCCCGTCCGGCCGTCAACCATGTGCCATGGAAAGAAAGGGGCGGGCCATTATTGATTTAAGATTACATGGAGCAATTTCTGCACCGTGAACCTTCCCTCATCCTGGACGGTACAATCCGTCTAGCCACCGTCCAGTACTTTCTCGCCAATTCCCCCATCCTCCAAGCCTCTCTCTCTCCCTCTAGTAGCCAGATCGCTCTGTTTCACTGTCGGCCTGCTCCAGTTCTTTTACTCCTTTCAGATTACACCCATCCCCAGGAAAAAAAGTTGGAACGCCGCTTTTTTCTACCCACGCCCGACTTGGCAAGGAAGTACGAACGATGACGAAGGGGACATGGGAGAATTGTGGCGTCATCCCACAGAAGCTTGGGGGCCGCTGTACCGATAGACACCGATAGAGGCCACCAGGGTCGCGTGCTTGTGCGCCCATTCTCTCTATCTTGCATGACGCTACATACATACTAGAGGTGACATTGAATAAGATAGACACCGAAATAGCCAGATTGATTGCCGATGTTGAAAGCATTCGAATATAATAACCACCTAAAGTATACAGTGTGTGAGTGTAGTAACCCGAAGACTATAGATGCTATTATTATATCTCTTGCCATCTGTCGGGGAACGCCTGAGTGTTCGGTTAGTCCATCGTCGTGTTGATGTCCTTACTGTCATACTACCGGTACTCGAGGATGCTGCATATTGATGTACCGATAAGGCGATCACTTGGGTCATAACGAGCGGGTACGCAGCACTGAACTATGCAACCCTCAATGGCTCAATCAGTACCAATGATGTTGTTAGTTGTGAGAGGCAATCAGCTACATTGATCGTTGGTCGTGCACGTATGATAGTGAGATTGTGCTTGCAGTTGAGGTTTTGAATGAGGCACGTTGCTATTATCGCACCAAACTATGCTAATATGAGGGCGTATACAGCCGTATTGGTATCGTTACTCCTGTAGTCCCTAAAGCAAAAAGAATACATCATATCTTGCGCACCCGTAGCAGTCCAACGCCCGCCCAATGTGTATCCAGCGGCCCAAATCGGGTCAGCCAATGAGCAGCAAGCAAATCACACAATTTCCCCTCAGTGTTCCTACAGAAAAGCCATTGACGGCCTTTCCATCAGTAGAGTGGATGGGTGTAGGTATTGGTACAGGTTATAGGTATCGTGTCGTATCATTTCATATCATTTCCGCTTCCCCTTTCGCTTTCATCGCGCCACGCTGCTCAGTCTCCTGCTGAGCCACCGGACACCGGTGTCCTAGACCAGTCTCACGGTGCGCTGCTGCCTCGTGTGGCGGCCGCAGCGGTGGGGGTGCCGCGGCGAGCTGCGGTAGCACGTCTTGCGCGCATTCTCCGGGGCCTTGCGCCCGAACTTCTGCGACACCTCGCAGTACTCCATGCCGGCCGGGACCCACTCCTGGATGTGCTTGTGCAGCTCGCAGCGCGAGATGCCGCACTTTCGGCAGTAGACCTGGCCCCGCGGGAGCAGCGCGGCCAATGACGACGACGCCGCCGCCGACCCGTTGCTGGTCTCGCGATCGTGCTGCTGCTGCTGGAACTTGACCGCCATGGCGTGAACCGCCTCGGCCTGCGCCTTGTCCTGGGCCTTGGTGGCGGTGCTGACGCCCTGGGCCTTGTTCTTCTCGAGGTCCAGGAGCGGCCCCGCCAGCCGCCACGCCCACTCCATGTCGTTGGGGCCCTGGCGCCGCGCCGAGAGCGGCACGGTGCCGTGCATGCGGCGGTGGATGGCGTAGAAGTGCCGCGACGCCAGGCCCAGGCAGGTGCTGTCGATGGGGTCGAGCCAGTCGAAGATGGCGAAGTGGATCTCTGCCGGCAGGTGCATGAGCTGGAGCTTCTCGCCGGGCAGCTGGATGAAGGGGATCGGCTCGTAGTCCATCACCGAGTACGACCGCTGCGGCGATGGCAGCGACGGGCGCACCGCCAATGACGCAGCCGCGGCATGTCCCGGCGGTACCGAGGTGGTGTTCCCGGGGCTGGGTTGTTGATGGTGGAGTGTGTAGTGCTGTTCTCGCTGCTGTTGCGGCGTCATAGGGGATCGCGATGAAGGTGTGCGCGAAGCGGTAGGGATTTGGAAGTAGGAGTCTTGCTCCGACGGCCTCGAAGAGGGAGAAAGACCCTTCTCAAGGTGTCCGCGGGGTGTGGAAGGTGCGTTGGGTGTGCGGTAGTCGCTGGCGGCTGTGAAGGCACGACGCGGTTGTCGCTGCTTCGTCGTCACCTTCTTGAACCCGGGGTCTTTCTCGTTGGGGGTGTCTTGCTCCAACACGGCTGTTTCATCAATCGAAGCCAGCCTCAACTCGGCGATGCGGCCCCCAATGCCCACCGCCTCCGAAGGCGAACGCAAAACCTCAACCATTGCGAATTCTTTGTATCTAAATGCAGGGGAGGTCTTGCTGTATTCAAGTTGGTGTCGATTCCCAACCAAGTATATATATAGCCACTCAAGGAAATTGTTCTTTGTCGCTATAGTCCGGTCTGGTGTCACTGGTCGTGTTGTTCCTGTACGGCCAGTCTCGTGGTTCGTTTTGTATTTGTGTATGGGTGTGCGTGTGGGTGTATGTGTTTGATGCTTGGTCGAAAGAGCTGTATGAGCCGAATCTGAGTTTGTAGATGGCTGGCAGCTACGGGGGGAGGCAGTAGCTTATAAGAAGTAAAGCACAGTTTGTGCCGAGAGAGCTCCGTGAGATCGGTGTAGATTCTGGTCCCGACACTAGCGACTCACGATGGATCCAGAGGCTAGCAAATCTTATAAGCGGGTATCGTTGGCGTTGTTCTCGGGAACGATTCAGGACTGGGGCTTGGGGCTGTGTAGTAGTAGAAACGTGGTCACGATGTTTCCCGGGTAGGAATAGATGTTGCAGTATATATCGATGATGTCTGTCGGTTCACTTGATGGGGTTTTGGAAACGGTAGGTGGAATAGCATAGACGTCAGTGTCAAGGGATAGGAGGGGCCTAGCATTGTTTATTATATGGACACACGACGCAACAAAGATGGCGCTGCTCCCCCCCATGCAAACTGGGCAAACTGCCCGGGGCGCTCCCTAAAAGCGGCAAATCTACGAGCGACGACATGGTGGAGACGGTCTACCCACTTCTTTGCCTGCCATTCCTACGTTAGATCCCTCCGGGAGAAGAACGAGGAGCATGCTCGCAATTGCAAGTACACTGGGCGGTTGGGCCAGGGTTCTCGTTGTTCTCGACGTTTGATGGCGGACGATCGGGAGATGGTGGTGTGACCTAGACCGTCGGCTGTAACCTGCGTGCTTACTTACATTGCTCTATTCAGCCAGACACCGACGCAACGCCCGCCCCCCAAAGCCAGCAAAGCGGCCGAAGCCGAACGTTCAAAAAGACCTTCTGACTCTCCAAACCCTGGAAGCAGAAGAAAAAAAGAAGGCTTTACGACAGCCCTTCCGGCCCTTCCCCCAGATCTTACTTACGACAGAGACTGTAACTTTAACAGAGTTGGTCCGCCTGCTCTACTTTGACTAGTAGCGGTACCCCGTGAAAAACGGTGAGCGGCGATCAAGCCCCAGCCCAGACCCCTCCTCCCTCAGGCTATCCTGTCAGGGGTGATGTGGGCATTGATGGCTTGGCGCCTTCACGATAGGGTCTTCTTCGACCCAATTCTTTTCTTCCTCGTGCCAAAGGCGACACCGACTGACCCCACTACCTAGCCCATCGGGAACAGTGCGCATATGTTCTGGCCTTTCTTGAAGAGTCCCTCGCTACAGTACTTGCATTTGTTACGTCGATGTAATCTGGCCCCGAGGATTGAGAAGCCAGCGGCGTAGATACGTGGCCTACGTAATTGTAGAATGATTTGGGATGACCGTTTGATCGTCTTTGTCACATAGCCATCTGGATTTCCCCAGACCTACCTACTACTACCAGTATCTTGCCCGATACGGGGGATTCCCCAGTGAAGATGACGAGCTCGTGACAGAGGCTGAGTGAGTGAATAGTTACCATCACCTCGGGTCATAACCACATACAGAGTTTAGATCTAACGTGCAAGCCTCGCCTGAACACCCCCTTTGAAACAATGCAGGGAAAAAGGTTCGTACCAGAAGCAGACGGCGCCTTTTGTGATTGGCGCTCTACCCCCAGCCTCCAACGGCTTGACCTGAATTCCGAGGCTTGAGGCAAGATTAAAGTCAGTCGTTAAGCAGCCAGCGGGAAACAATATGGTTTCCCGTGGACTTCCAGGTGTCATGGAGGCTCCTGTCGAGATGGATGGGTGACAGTCTCATGCTTGAGCACCAGAAAACTAACCCCCACCCCCAGAATCTAGGCAAAACTTGACACTGTAAACAAAGTAGGGGACAGCCTAGCCGCCGGGCTCCGGTACGAATCAGCCGGCTTGGTCTGGGGGGGATCGCATCCTGATGATGTGTGCCGTGGGGTATCGTGAGGTCGCAGATAAGCCAATGGAAGGACGCAATTGGGCTCTCTCTTGCAACGCAATCCCTTGATCCGTTTCTCGGTGCTGTCAACCGTACATTGGCGCCTGGCAAAAGGAAAAGACCCCAAACCCCTCGAGCCCTCCTGATCCAGAGCCCCTCAAATCGGAAGCCGCCTGCTGGGCCTTCCAGAGCTTGACTGACGTCGTTTAGGCGGGTCCCGGGTCCAGAGAAAACTGGGTACATGTAGGCGGTCGCAACCGGCTGTATTCCGCTTGGTTCTTGTGGCTGTTGATCATTATCGAGGATAATGAAGACAAACATCAGCATTCATGCCGCCGTCAGCTAGGGCTGCTAGCTGGCCACTGGTGACTGTCGGGCTGGGCTTTAGACCGCCATATTTTCGGTACTGTGCTCATCACTGTTCTCGCTGCAGGCCAGCGATCGAGCAACGATCACAACAGACAAGTGTGTTGGAAGTCGTCACTGAGGGTCAGAAGACGGAGTTCTGGACAGAAAGGATCTCTCTTCCCACCTTTCCCCCGGGTTTTCCCTACATGCCGCGCATTGCGAGTGGCAAAAAGGGAAACTTGGCATGTCAGCAAGTCAAGTAACCCAAGTCGGCAGCAACAGCAACATAACAGTAACAACTCATAAAAGCCTGCCATCTACCAGAAGCAGCTACATATGCATAACTAGGCAAAATGTGACAACGACTGTGACCACCCGCAGCTGAGAAGGGCACAAAGATTGGCTGAAGCTGGGCTAGGTCGCAAGGCAGCAAGGCTTGGGCTATGTCCGTCGCCGCATTCCGGGTCTAGGCCGCCCCGGGCGATCCCTCGTTTTCACTTTCTGCTGTGCAACCATTCCCAAGTCCCTTCAGTCTCACCCTCAACCCTCCTTCTTCTGTGGCCCGATGTCAGGCGATGCAGGAATAATTCCCATTTGTTCGCTTCCGCCAACGATCACGTTGTGTAGCGCGTTCCTGGGACCCCTCGTGCCCTTTTCGAGATGGATGCCCTATTACCTGGCAACCATCTTTCATTTCTTTCATTACGTTGAAATGTGGTGGTAAGTTGGCAGTTGGTGTGTGGTGGGGTGGGTCATATTCAGGGTCTTGATCGGCGGCTATGATTACTTGACTCGGCAATATGCTGGGAAGAGGACTTGTCTCTGTCATGTCTCTCGCTGCCGAGACATGATTACTGCACTACGGCCGGGCCAATGGACTGTCATTACTCGTTTCTCATGGTCTGGGACAACATTTTCTCCTCCTCCACAAACGACATCCTCACAGAAGACTTCAGAGGAACAAGTTGTCGAGGCACCAGGGCTTGAATCTCACTCCCCGAGCAGGCATATCTTCGGTAGAAGGCACCTCTGCTGATGTTCGTCTGGCGGGATGAGAATGGGCGTGCATCGGCGCCGATAACCGCCACAGCCTGGAGTCCGCATTTCATCCAGAGACACTGCGGTTTCCACATGGTCTCCTAGCGAAGAACGAACCTTGCGTGCCTATTTTGAGGCATCCATTGGAGAGCTGACAGCTCATTATTCGAGTCAGGCCTGGGTAGCCAGGCAAAGAGCCAAGACCCCTGTTGCCTGTTACTGATATAGTGATACTATAACCTTGAATGCACCTCCAGTGATGTGATATGCCGTAGTTAGTACTATGACCCGGCTGCTATCGACCATCTCCACTTACCGCGCGAGCCTGCATTAGCATCGTATGTATGGCATTTATAACCTCGATGGTATCTAGCTAGGTCTGGCCAAGCAATGCCTGTGCGTATTGTAGAAGTGTGCCTCTGTGACTTCACTTTGGTAATATGTCAGATGTTCATTGCCGGTTTTCGTAGCCACCGCCAGAAAGCCGTCAAGGTGCAACATCTATACCACTACTGACAACAGAATTGTGCAGACACAGGGGTTGGTTTTCTCTTGAAGTATTGCCATTACGTTGGATGGCTGATTTGCTATCCCCTACAACTATACATGTACAATAACTTACAAAGGACGTTCTGATCCCGCCTAGCTAACTCGCGTGCTATACACCCTCGGAAGTACGTGTCGCGTTATCTGCCTCGACTCAGGCAGTGCGCTCCCATGTCCCGATTCCTGGGTCGCTCTTCGCGGCATCCGCTGCTCGACTTTTGTCGCTGGTCTCAGGAGGCTGTACGCCTTTGTGCTATTCACCCCTTTTTTGCGCTCGCAGGTTGTTTCTTGAACCAACAATAGACCCTCCTTACACTGCGACCCATATGACGCTGATCACAACGTCCATGCCCTTGCTTTCGCCACCATCGTACTTGAAGCTCCACATGCCGTCCGTCTTCTCGTTCCAGAAGGCCTGGGTAGCCGAGTGCATGCCACGGCGTCCAACGTGCGGTTTGCCGTCAGTAGCAGTCGCGCCGCCACCGTCGCTGGTGCTGATGCGTGGCTCTTCCCCCTTGTTGTCGCTGCCACCCTTGGGCCTGTTCAATGACGAAGTAGGGACGAGATGCTGGACGATGGTGCTGTTGACGATAAACTTATGCGCAGGCCCCTGGGAGCCCGAGGGAGTGGCCTCGGAGATAAGGGACTTGAGGATTGAGTTCTAGATATCAAGGACGGATGTATCAGTATCGAGGACACTCCAGGTCGCCGTTATCGGAGTTGCGACATCTTGGTGTTGGAAGGGACAATGGCACGTACGATAATGGACGAGTTCCAATGCTCAACCCTGGCGTGCTCGTAGTATTCGGCACCACCGATGGCGCTTTGGCAAGCCTAACTCAAAGTTGAACCCGTTCAGTCATCATGGTCTTTGTAATGTTGGTGCGATGGGATCGGTTGGCGAACATACATCGGTGGCAATCTGCCGCAAACGGGTTGCGCCAACGGGCTGCACGCGAGATTGGGATTAGCGATTGGGTTTTTATCAAAAGTGCTCGCGGGGGTCGCATACAATGTTGGTAGGTGTAGCCATTGTTGTGTTTGGTGAATATGCGCCCGAAGGAGGGTATATCTGAATTTGCGCTGGAGCTGGAGCGCGGCTTTGATGGTGGACGAGAATTGATCGGGCCAGGCGAAGGTGGTGGTGAAAATGCTGTTAGCCCAAGCGCGGATGGGACAGCCTAGGAGCAACAGCCTTGTGTCAATGAAGCAATAGTCGGTTCTGTAATGGTTACGGCAGGCAAGCGGTACTGCGGTCAATTCAATTGATCAAGGTGTTGTTGTAAGGGGGATAGGTAGGGCACCGCAAAGTAAGATAGCAGCAGGCTGTCGGGTAGGTTAGATTAGCAGCATCTCCGGCCGGCGCCATCCTCCGCTTTTTCCCTTTCTTTCTTTCATTTGCTCAGCTCTTTTCGGGTGAAGGAGGACACTGGGAGATGTGCATATGCAGTGTGGGCCGCACTCTTCAATATGCACGGGCCATCTGAGCCAAAAGCTGCCACTACTTCTGAGAAGGAAGCTCAGAAGCCAGAAGCTTTTAAGCTGAGGTCATCTATCGCTCAACTGGATCGCGGGGTAGAATAGAATTAATCGAGGCACGTGAGAGTGGGAGGCTTGTCGTGTTATGGGTGGTGCGTTCTTACACGAGGCGTGTATCACTTCAACTCTACTGACCCGGCACTCGATGGTTGCGGGAACCTCAGCCAATGATAGATGATAGCAATGTTGCTTCGATATGTACATACTTGAAAAGGCAGGATTCCCGACAATTTGAGTTTCAACCAAATAGAGTACCGCCGCTTCTTTCTCATGTACATCTGCAAGCTGGTTGATTGCAGGATCATTGCTCTTATTTCCCCAGGATTGAGAAGTTGCGGTCTCGATTATCTACAGATTGGTGTTATGGTTACAGATCAAAAAACCCACTACTTCTTTAAACATAGCCGGGTCGCAATTCTTCTTACGGTCCCCAAGCGCCTTGCCGTAGCAACGACACAAGTGACAAACAACATGGACCAATATCCATTATGACATAATCGCAAGCAACCCCCTGCCTCCTGGGCCAAGCAGGAAAAACACAGCCGGAGCCCCAGCAAGCCTCAGTAAGGGGAGAAATGCAGAATGCCGCCCACCGGACTATGGTCTGGTTGTACAGAATCAGTCGTTACTATCACGGAAATCGTGACTGATCAATAATAAGACCGCGGGATTTGTTTGTGTAACCATATCCCCTGCAAGACGGTGACCAGTTAGAAAAAGGAATGTGCCCACGTGCCTGGCTTTTATGTCGCGGATGGGCTTCCACGACGGCCACAGTGGGGGCCTCAATAGCTGCCGTACCGAAGTATCGCCCAAAGCAACTAAGAAGTCGAGCTAAATAGCCCGCTCGGTTCTTCTGTCCAGCCAGTCAGAGGACAGCCTGAGCCCAGATCATGCACAAAAGCGGGCAACTCTCGGTGGCTGCGGTCTGCACCTAAGCTGTTGTTGCGCTCAAAGCAGTGAATTGAAGCTTCTGATTCGATACGCCGTTCGTCATTTTTCTCAACTTACATCCATTGATCAATACATTTTCTATTCTTCTACTGTCGCCCGTCCCAGTCGCTCGAGGAAACTGATAGCCTCCTCATCACGATATTCCGTGTCGCTTGAAGAGTCTGATCAGAGTTGTCATTTTGCCCGACTTGGTAGGTATTGAACTGTTGTTTCAGTGCAGAGTGCGCGGTGTTGTTCCCTTGGCGTCCAAGCAACGAGACGTTTGCCCATCCTCCCTCCATCTTGTTGTATCTCCAACTCTACATGAGCTAACAAGATCCCGTGTCTCTCAGCAGTTACCCAGACCCGTCCCGCCGCCGTACAACCTTTAACAAAGTTTTCTTGTACCATCGATCCCCCGACGATCACGCAAGACGCTGCTAGTCGCCGTCTTTATTCCACCAAACATGTCGAGCCAACCTCTTCTTCAGACTGCCCCAGGTAAATAAACACCGCTGTGGTACCTCTGCTTCCGACTCCGGCCACACCCGACTGACAAGTGACTCCTCTTTCTTTTGCAAATAGGCAAGCGCATAGCCCTGCCTACCCGCGTCGAACCAAAGGTCTTTTTCGCCAACGAGCGAACCTTCCTGTCATGGCTCAACTTTACCGTGGTCCTGGGCGCCCTGGCTATCGGTATGCTGAACTTCGGTGACCGACCCGCCTTCATCTCGGCATTTCTCTTTACCGGTGTTGCGATGCTCACCATGATATGCACTCGTCACGTACCACTGGCGTGCAAGCTCCATACGAAGGAGGGGACAGGCCGGATTTGACGACCGCTACGGCCCGACTCTTTTGGCCATCGTCCTGCTGCTGGCTGTCATTGTCAACTTTGTCCTCCGTATTGCCTACCGCGAGAAGCGAGTCTAGGGAGGATCTTATGATCTTATCCGATTCCAACGTATATAAAGCCTATGGAAGCCGGGGTTAAGCTTGGTACAGCCTGATATGCTGGTATCAGCTGCCAACTACAAGGACTCCGATAGGCGCACGAAGAACTGGCGATTTGACGAGCCATGTAAAGACTGTTACGTGCCGATGCAAATAGCTTTATGGGGGAGAAAGACCGAGGCTGTGATAACTGTATTACCCGGCGCACTGCGAAGAAAAATTGAAGTTTGTTACATAATGGAATGGACAGGGTGCATCTCAGGAATTGGAGCACCGCATTGTAAATAGTATAGGGCTACCAATGGGTATCATAAATTGTATAGAAGACCTGGGTATCTCTGAATATAGGTCCCAAGCAATATAGAACGCTATCACGATGCACGAGAGCCGAGACAAAGTGTATACATGCCAACTCCTTTAGACCTTGGAACACGAGCAATGCTCTCTACATATCAAATCAAATAAGCCAGAATAAGAAACCGGAGAAACGTGTCTGTCAAAACCACTTTGGTTTGATACCGCTTTGAAGTACTCATACCTAGGAGCCATGCGTGAAGGTGCTTTGTGTGCATGATGAACAGCTCTGGGCCATACTCTCAAGGCAGCAGCCATACACTCTCTTGCTCAAGGAAAATTACTACATCCGAATTGGAATATCATGGCTACCGTTGGTTGTTGAGAACTTCCATGATTATACCAGTCATGGCCAGTCTCAATCATGTCATGTAGAGCAGTAGTCGATGGCGTACGATGGTACTTGAGAGCAATCGATCCATCGAGGTGCCTTGCGTTGTGTTCAAGTGTCAGCGGGATCATTGTTCGTCTGCTCTCCATAGCGCCTTCGTAGTTCATCGATCGGTATGGGAGACAGGAATAGACTCATCACTGGCGCCGCGCGAATCTTGGATGTGCCTTCGATGGCACGCTCGAAAGGGGTCTTCATTTCTTCGAAGCCGTCATCGCGTTCGTCATCTTCGTCCCGTCCTGTCTCCTGATGTTGCTGCTGCTCATCATCGGTGTCACCGGTCGCGGACTGGCCCTGGATCTGGCGTCCAAGTATGGTATCTTCGATCACGGTCTTCCCTTCCTTCTGAGCACTAGACATGCTCGGCTTATCGTCGCGTTCCACCTCCTTCGTCTCCGAGCCCAGCGCAATGTACTGGTACCACCGCCCGCCGCTGCTCTTGAGCATCTCCCGCTTCGCGATCTCGGCGATGCTGATCAGTTTCCCGGCGTCCGCGGCGCGGGCGCGCAGAACCGACACGCGCGGCCTCGGCGACGGGTTGGATGCGGGCGTCGTCGTCGGTGACTGTAGATGCCGGAGGACGGAGGCCACCTTCTTTTGGATCTTGGACGACGAGATGACCGAGTGCGTCTGCACGTCGTACTTGGACTCGACCGCGGCGAGGATCTTGGCGTCGCTCGCCTCGGCGATGTTCAGGGCCGAGGCCAGCCGCGGCCGCTTGCAGGGCGGCGCTGCTGCTGCTGCTGCGGGGTTTGGTGTTGGCGGCTCGCTGCGCTTGCGCTTTGTGGGTGCGGTGGTGGTGTTGCGGCCGGGATTTTGTTGCGCCACGGCGTCCTCTGTTGTCGCCATTGTGTCCACCTCTCTCTGTAGCCCTCTCTTCCCTCCCTGAGATGCTAGACCACGTCCGAGCTCGAGTCGTTCCGGGTTTTTTATGGTCAGGTGTATTGGCTTTGGTTGGGGAGTCGCGTTTGCCTTCGTGGGGGAGCGGGATCACTTCCATGGAAAATTCGAGGTTACATAAGCATTTCGGCATCTTATCGATAAGACGGAAAGTTGCGACTTCTTGTATTATTCGCGATTCGCATGTGCCAGACGGAGCATTTCCTGCGCTTCTTGCAATTTATTGATTTTTCCTCCGATGATACTTGCGATACGGCTTAATGCCGCTATCGCTACGTATGCAGGTATTTTCCGCAAACATGCAAAAGTCGCTGCCCGAAGATGGTCTCGTGAGCGTTTACAAAGCACGGTTGGTATGGCACTTCCATCATCAAGAGCTACATGGCATGCGTCATATGTAGGCCCTTGTTTCAGGTATCCCGTCCAGCGGTGATCTTGAACTAGGCACGCCTGAGTGTAGGCACGCAAGGTTGTTTTTACCAGATATCGTTCTGCGTACTCAGTCACCTTCGCCACGGAGTGATTCGATGTCATACTACCTACTTCCTCCACTACCTATGTGTGTCGTATTGACTGACGATGATGTGCGCAGAGGCAGCTCGGGCCTTGCGAGCGACAGGTCCTCGATGGTCTGATTCTGGTTGGTTGATCTCCTATTCTTGAACCCCTTGCTAGTGTCATGCAGCCAGCACTGATCGGGCTCGTGCCAAGCTTTGCTCAAGACCCATGATCCTTGCCCGCCCCCCATACTCACCCAACTCAGGTGCATCCAGAGCATTTTGCTCATACAGATTCGCGATAGCTACTCTCTATTCAAGGGTTCCGCTTAGCCAGGCACAATCTTCCGGTTGGTTCCCGTGACCATTCCTGCGACTTCCAAGACCTCACGTTTGCCAAAATTCCTGCAACCTGGCCGGCCATTCTCTTGAACGGGGGTTCGAATATGCCGGCCGGGTGTCGATGTCTAAAAAGACGTATCTTCACTCGGCTGACGAACGGGGCAAACTATGAAACATGCATCCGGATAGCATCAACGAGGGCGTAATGCGATGCGAGCGCACATGCAGCATTGGATGGCATCCCTGCGACAGCTCGACCGGCGAGTGCCTCCACGACGCCATGGATTCAGGGAGACTCGAGGCTAAGAGGGCTGATCGAGAGCTATGTAAGTCCTTTGGACAGCTTCAGTAGGATTAATGCGCTATATCTTATCGCTTTGCGCTGGTCTTATAGCTCGTGGCGCTAGCCGGGCAGGTTGTCTTGAAACTGTCTCTTCTGCTTGTTTAGTCGGTCGACGTGTCGTATTACACAGACCCTTCATGCAAGCTACTATCGCAAGATTCTATTATCTCAAGTATTGGAGCCCATCATGCTTCGAACCCACCTCTCTCGGCTTTGGGCTTTGCGTTGCGTGTAAGCACAAAAGAATGGAATGCGAGGTTGCAAAGATGCTGGTGGCTGGTCCAATATACCTGACACCAACGGTGTAAGCTTCCTTTCCCCCTGAGAGTGCATACCTTATCCGTTTTGACCTGTTTGCCAGTCAACTGCGGGCTGCCTTGCATAGACCCCAACTCCGCTGTAGGGCGCTACTGGCCTAGCTCCAGGACTTACACACCACCTATTTGCTAGTAGTGGTAGATGGACAGCATAGTATATGGACCCTAATGTCATGACTGCTTGGCCTGACTTGTGAGCCCTCGGTCCATGATGATGACATGAGGCTTCTTCTCGAGTCTTGTCACGTTGTCGCTCTAAGATTTGTGGTGTAGCAACATTGCCCTCCACCTCCGGTCACTGAACTCCCATGTGATGACACCTTAGTTGCGCCCTTTCTGCCCAGGAAACTGTACGAGTTGTAGTCGCTGGGTATTGCGATCCAACCTTCTACGTTTACATTCCTAGGCTACTGCTTACTATTCTCGTCTCTGGGAGGGATAGTAGCGGACGATTTGGAATCCATCCCACCACAGCTGGTTGGGGCTTATCTACGCGCTGGCCCGCCAGTCATTGCCGGGTATTTATTGGTCTTATCAATATACCTACTACCAACGAGGATATAAAATAAAGGGACGAGCACAAGGGCTTGCTTTTGCTGGCCTGTACAACGGCAGAGCCAGGTACATTGCATATCTCCCTTACTTGCCCAAGATCGTGCAGACAGACTTCCGACCACTCTCTTGCCCTTCTTATAGGACGGTTGACTGGGCATCCTGGGCCCCAAGTGACTGAACTCGCAAGCACACACACACACACACCTGGATGGAGGGTGGTATGCAATAGGCTATCCCCATTCGTCGCGTTCGAGCAGGGAGAGGGAGGCAGCCACTAGCAGAAGGGTCCCCGGCCTCTCTGCCCCGACTCCCGACCCCCTGTTGCCTGTCCCAAGAAACAAGTTGGTTTCCACCCCCCAGGAGATTGTGGGCTTCTGGTGGACTTGGAACACGGGCTGCACATTGCTTGGAGCGAATTTGGATCTGGAACTGGAACGAACAGCTCTATCCACCCACCCCATATCACCACCACCTTGGCATAGCTGTGGAAGCAACAGTAGAAGCAGCGCAGCGCAGGTCGGCAAAGCAATACTACCAAAAAAGTCGCGCGGCCTCTCTCTCTCTGCCATTACGACACGACAAAACAATCGAGCAATCACCGGTCGCACCCCCGACGGTTTTTACCTTCCGCAACACCTCTTGCATCTCGCCAAAACTGCAAAGACGCGCGCGACCAAAAAAACAACATTGAATATACGCAACAGACCCCGAAGTCAACCAACGTTGTGCATAATCAATCGCCATTTTCTCGTTTCCCGTTCTTCGTTCAATTCGCGCATTCCTTTTTTATTTGGGGTCTTCATTTTTTTCCAAAGTGTCGCATCAACCAAATAGTTCTGACTTGCCCGTCACCATTCAATCACCCCGTCAATCCTTACACACGACTGACTCTCTAATACCCGTCATTTGACAATCCTTCTAATCGCCTTCTTCAAATCAACCAGCAACCACCACCATCACCAAAAAAAAAAGTCTCGCCGGTCGCATTGACTTGACACGAAACACAGACACTCATACGCACCTCTCATTTATTTGAGAAGGTGCCTTTTAATTGCGCGATCGCATCTTGGGGCCATTTTCGTCGGTTCGGTGGACTGAATCGGCTTGCGCCTGCTTGCTGCTGCCTACCTACCCTTCACCTTCCACGACTTGTTCTGCGCAGTTCCCTCGGACGCCTCTGAGTGGTCCTGTGTTGCTGCCCTCCAACAAGTCGGGTTGCATCGTTTTCGCATTGCGCAGCCCCCTTTCGCCCTCCCCTAGTACATATATATTTTAGCGAGAAAGGGTGACCGTCTCGCATTCCCTCGAATTCCAGGCGCCACTCTTTTCTGTTGTTGTTGCCCACTGCTCCTTCCTCGTTCCCTGACTGACTCAGACTGAGTTTCGTTGGGTTTGACGGTGGCCATCATCGTCCCGTCTAAAAAAAGAGGAGAGCATCTAGCGGAGCCCTTTTTACTTCATTAAGCGGTCGCAAACCAACCGGGGGTGACTTATCTTCACCACTGAACTCTCTCGCGCGACAGACTGCAGCACCTTTTCCCTTCCGAAAAGGCTTCACTGTGTCTGCCCTGCTGAACCTTGGCTGTTTCTCTGTTTGCCTGCCTGTCGGGCCTCTTGGGGTGCAGTCATCAGCAACGAATTAGAGAGGGAGGCCCCAAAGTAATAAGCGCAATTACTTTTTCGGTGTGCTGCTAATAGCGCCAAGCTGGTGCCAATCAATCGCCCCTCCCCCTTTCCTCTCTCGCTCTCTGGGCTTACGGGGGTGTCGTCTCTCTGTCCTTTTGGCCCCGATCCTCCGATCGCTGCCCTCGCTCCCTTTCCTTCCCTGCAGAAGTCCAGAAGGTGCAGGACAGTGTTACGTCAGCCTTGCCTTCCCCCCAAACCGTCCGCACCTCACCTCGATTTCACTTTCCCCCTTTGTATCGGCCAGGGCTCATTCAACCTTTGGCAACCTTGCTTACTGCCAACCTTACGTGTCGCAATACCACTTTCAACCTCTGCAAACAAAGGCCGGTTCTAGAAAGAAGGTCTTGCAACACCCCAAGAGAATCACCCCAACTCCTCGACTTTTTGTTTGTGAGTAGGGTATGCTCATGTTCCGATTCTGGGGCTCAGATTCAAGGGGTAGCGACAAACCTGGGCAGGTACTCCATCAACCTATGCTTGATTTTGCGAAACCCGTGCAGTCGTTAGTGTCAGAGCCTTGCAAAGTGACGTCGCCGTCACGTCCTCCGAAGCGCCGGAGGCAGAGCAACGCTGCGATAGCGTCGCAACCGCTGCGCTGCTTTGGCAGTGAAGCGGATAAGGGTAGTGAGGATGACCAAGATGAGTAGACCGAGGAAGAAGGTAGCGCTGGCGGCCCAAGGGGCGGAGGATGCAGCCGTGCGGTCGCAATCGCAAACACTGCCACAGTCGTCGTGGGGTGGCCGAGTTGGAACGCAAAGGAAACCATCCAACACCAGTTTAGTCACGATACTACTCAAGCACAACGAGCTTCGTTTGATACAGCAAGAACTGGCCAAATGCCAGGTCGCCTTGGAACAGTTGCGCGGTGTCACTTGATCCCGTACCCCGTCAAACCCCGACGCCCGATCAGATGCTACAGATTAGCAGTGGAATGGGACCTGCGCTCAAGGCGAAAGCCGGTGACAAGGTGCCTCAGTGGGCGCCTCCGTTCGGTGTTACTGATGGGCCATATGCGCGTCACTACGCCAAGTGGCTCATTCCAGACCCCAAATTTGATGGTATCGTGCCAGAGTCGTCGGTGCATGCTGAGCACTAGTTCAGGAATGGCGTTGAGAGCAGATCGATGAGAAACAGCTTTGGCGAGGTAGGAGTTATGCCGACAAAAGGACGACCTCCCCGCGGCTCAGCTGGTCAGAAGTTGCATGCCTTGTCGAACGGTTATCCTCCCCAAAGACAAGGCCGGTCCGTGTGTGCTCAAGCGCTCCGACGGCAAGACTGTCAAGTTGGTCTGCCTTGATTGTAATCGGGAAAACTTCTCCAGCACGCAAGGGTTCATCAACCACTGCCGCATTGCTCATAGCGCGATTTCAAGAGTCACGAAGAGCTGTCGCCTGGCCATCCCATTGAAGTGGAGGAGGCACGTGGTGAAGCCCAGGAGGCGCTCCTGTCTCTACTACTCCTGCAGTGGCACTGGTCTCGTGCATCCGTTTGCCCGCCAGAAGGGCTTGCTGAATCTGAGCCTTACTTCCGGTACCGCTCGGATCAAGGAGTCTTTGGACATGTTCAAGAGGGGCCAACTACCGAACATCAAGTCGATACCTGGCGTTCCCGTCACGCCTGTCTCCGCGAAGCCATCCAATAATGTGCCATCGAAGTTTGCGGCTTCGGCTGACTCGCCGCATCTGTCTCGCCTGCTGCAGAGCCGCGGCAAGTGATCAAGGAGTCTTTGGACATGTTCAAGAGGGGCCAACTACCGAACATCAAGTCGATACCTGGCGTTCCCGTCACGCCTGTCTCCGCGAAGCCATCCAATAATGTGCCATCGAAGTTTGCGGCTTCGGCTGACTCGCCGCATCTGTCTCGCCTGCTGCAGAGCCGCGGCAAGTCCATGAACCTGAGCGAGCTGGTCCGTGACGCGAAGACCAAGGTCAACCTTGATGAAGTCATGTCGCCTGATGATGAAGACTCTGAGGAAGTGGAACCATCTTCTTTGGTGGGCGAGGACAACGACCAGACTGCCGTGATGCGAATGCCTCGCGTACCTGCTCGGACTACCAAATCACCCGTTCCTCTCCCTTCAACTACTCGCCCAGTCAGCAGCAAGGGTCGCCCTCCTGTTGGAGCGTACGCTACGCCGATACCAACTCCGGCTGCACGAGCGGCTCCTGAGCAAGAGCCGGAGCTGCCGCGTATTGACGACGACATGGAGCTGGAACTTAGTCCCAACACAGCCATTAGCAACAACGCCCATCACTCGTTAGCGACGACGGTGAATATGATGACTCGGTGGACGGCTCCTCGGATGAGTCTATAGCCAACGATCTCGATGCTGAGTCCATGTCGGACGTCGCCGAGATTGGGTATGATGACGTCATGTCGGACCTCGAGGCATCCGTCACCATCGTGGATCAACTGCTGGACATACGGCGGTCCGACTTCGCAAGGAAGATAACAAGCACGTGACCATTGTGAGCCCCGTCAAGAACGAGGGCGGTCACAAGAAGCGCGGTCGGCCCGTCAAGGGAACCTAGCTTGGCCAGCCTGCCGCTTCTACTGCCTGGTCAGTGTTGGCATCACTGCGCGGCTTCTTCACCCATCACATTCATGGGCAAGACTCATGACAATTCTCGCCTCTCTTGTTGGATTATACGGATTCTTGGAAGAGACCTTTTTGCAAATACAAACTTTTAGTAGCGATTAATTTTTTCAGACACGACTATCTATATACAGGCTGCGGTGAGCAGCACCGGTCCACTCGGATCGACAGACACGTCCCTGGCCCGTGTTGACCAGTGGAATGACATGAAAGCAAGCACATAGCGGCGTTGGAAGGGGAGAGAGATGGTTTAGCGAATGCTTTTGTTTTTTTCCTTCTAACGGTTTTTGTCACGTCCGTTCTTTGCGTTGTAGAGTTTCTAAAGGGGGGTCAGCGGACGGACGGACGGGGTGATGGGATAGGATGGGATGGCCTTTTTTCTAACGAGAGGGGGGTTTTACGCAAGAAAGATATTTGGATGATGAAACGATACGATGGAAGGCGGTGTCTGAGATTTTCCTGCTGCTGCTGCTTTTCAACAGGAGAGCGTCTGTACGTGCGCGCAAGGCCTGGCCTATTCATTTGGCGTTGCGCGCGACCTGTGTCATCATCAAACCCCCCTTTTCTGTATATATGTACACAACCACCAAGACTTCTCTGTATAAAGAAAACGCCATAGTCAAAGATCACAGGTGGAAATTCAACATCAATCCCTCATCAAATTGTGATTTTCGATAGGAAACTAAAGCGTACAGGGTGGTCTTTTCTGCGCTTCCCGTACACCCCTGGACTAGAACATGCTATGAGAGTAGAGTTCCCCGGGCTCGTCATAGGTGGCTTGTCATTGGAGAGGCAGAAATCAAAACATGCTGTTACTACATGAGCTAATAATAGACCGAGACTGTTCCACTACTATAAATACCACTCCCTAATTTCCACCGACTTATTCTACCGGAATAAAGCATGGCTATCTCCCCCGATTTATTCCTGGCCGAAACCCATGGTCTCCTCCACGGCGATGGTCAGCTTCTGCTGCAGCGCCTCGAGAGACTTATACGGAGGCAAATCTAAACGGTTGAAACTGTAGAGACATGTTAGCACAAGTCCAATGCGATGGATGAAGGAGGGCCGACAACGTACCAAGTGTGTGCCTTTGGCAAATTACCCAGCTCTCCGGCCTTCTCGATTGTGAATCGCCTGGGGCCATCGCTTCCTTGCAGATCTTTAAAGCCGTTCACTGGAATACGGGAGGTGCCCGTTGTGAACTGCAGCAATCTGCTCTTCTGCTCTCCGTCCCAGCTGCGTACCGTCTGCCAGAAGAATTGAATCACCTCGTCGCTTTCTGTATCCGCGATAGTCGGTGTGCTTCTTCCAGTCATCCACGTCAATCTCGGCGATAC
Organism: Arthrinium phaeospermum; assembly: GCA_006503535.1. NCBI lineage: Eukaryota > Fungi > Ascomycota > Sordariomycetes > Amphisphaeriales > Apiosporaceae > Arthrinium > Arthrinium phaeospermum. The sequence goes on along the minus strand of QYRS01000007.1, from coordinate 1,002,169 downwards.
CTCCTATCAGCAACTCGAGTTCGCGCTCGTCGAAAACGTTGATCAGGTCTTGCGGAATCAGCTCGTGGAATCCTTCCTTGAAGGCCTGGAACTGCTCCTCGATACGCTTCTCGATTCTCCACTTGACCATCAGGTCCACGTACTCCTTCTTGTTGTCGTTTGTGACGTCAATGTCGCGACCACCCGGGATCAGGTCCTCGACATGTATGACGCCGAAACGTTCATCTTCAGTAGAGAATGTCTGTTCCAGAATGCCGCCCGAAATGTCGTTGTCCAACATCCACTGCAGACTGCGATGAAAGTCCGCGTCGACACCCTCCATATCAGCCAGGTTCACCGCCTTGCCCATCATCTTGTACAAGGCGCCAATGAAGAAGGCGTCCAGGAAGCGACGGTGGAAGATGGCCAAACCGACAACACGGCCAATGAACTTGAAGTAGTTCAGATGCTCCGGTTGATTCCCGAATGGGTTGATTTGAAGTGTGTAGTTGTCGTGGGCCGAGTATTCGAAACAAACAGTAAAAGGGGTTGAACATCTCGTGAGACAGGAGGAAGAAGAATTCTCGGGACAGACCGCCATAGTCCAGACCATCCTCACCATCAAACTTTATCATTAGGCGCTTCTTCAGATCAGTGGCAGACTGCCGTGAATCTCGGCAAAAGAATCCTCAAAGATGTGCGATCGCCGCACCTTAATGTGGCATTGCCCGAAAGGATGCGCATGGCCGGCTGGGATCGGAAGTAGATCAGCTTCCTCCTGAAGTCACGCTTGTATTGCGGTACGTTCTGGTCCAAGGACGAAGGCAGACGTGGGTCATCCCAGGTAGTCGTCTTGGTGTTGTGGTCGACGAAGTAGACGCGAGCCGTGTTGGTAAGTCATCTCCCATCCGCTGGGTAGCGGTCCAAGTTGAGACAGGCTGCTGCTGAATGGTACCATTGGCGTTGTTCTGCCCACCGTATTCTTATGTACTGCTGCCGGCGAGGATCGACCCAAGTGGTAGTGCGCGTATTGTGGTCAACGAAGTACGGGCGGCCCTCCGGAGTCCACCTCTGCTCCCAGCCAGGGGGTAGTTCTCCTGTACCAGGGCTCGTAGCGCCAGTGTGCATCATCGTAGCGGCATTGGCGCTCTGGGCTGCGTTCTGCTGCTGCTGCTGGTCGCGCGACGGAGAGTTGGCTCCAGTGCGATCTTCAGGCAACGTTCGGTTCTGATGGGTTGACGCTCTCCTGGGTGGAAGCCTCACGGTCGGCGAGGAATTACTCCGCCGCTCGCAGTTGGACGATTCCAGCTCGTTTCGGGTTTATGATCGACATAGTAAGTTCGCCCAAGATTGTCCTCGCGCGTCTCTCCCATCCAGCAGGCAGACGGCCCTGGGCATCCTCGAAGGGGCTCATTTGGTTGGATCCTCGAGCTTGTTGACCAGGGGCCCCATTGATTGGCGGTGCTGGGCCATTAGGATTACTAGGATTAGGGGACTGCTAATCCTGCGCGCCATTCGCACCGGATGCCGATGAGGTCGGTCGGTTCACCGTCCCGTCGGCGCCCAAGGTCGCTTGGGGAGTCGGCAGCGATGGCCGGCTGGAGTTTGCGGATGGCGTATTTTGTCCGGCGGCCGGAGCCGTCAGGTTGGTCGACAGATTGACAATGAGCTTACCGTGGACCACTAGATTATCAGTAGACTTTTTCAAGTCGCGTGTAAGCATCTGATCTGAGCATGACGAACCGTCAACGTTAGTTAAACCCGAGATAGACCATAGACCATAGGCCGGCAGAAGGAGGGCAGAGGGACGAACCATCAGCGCCATTGGCAAGTTCGATGACATCGCCGATGCGGATGTTGATGACACCCAGAAAGCCCTGGTCCTTCTTCTTGAACTTCTTCTGGTCGAAGACCTGTACGGCTAGTATGCCATCCTCGTTTGCTCGGAAGTCGAAACTCTCGTTCCAGTAGGGGTTGAGAGTTTAGAGACGGTCGTAGTCTTGGTCTGCTCGCCATTGATGGTAGCGACGGCGAACGGATCAGGAAAGCCTAGGTGCGGGGAACAAGCAACGTCAGCATACATGGTCTCTTCACCAACTTCACCGGAGCGCATGTCCGCGGAGGAGGGGGGCGCATGTGGACATACGAAAGATCTCGTTTGTAGAGTCCGTCAGCGGCGATGACTGCAATAGTTTCTGTTAGCCAAGTGTTCCAACTTTGTTCGCGATGACGAGACCGTCAAGCAGGCATTGAACGGATGGCTTGACGGGCAGCGAGTAGAGCTCATGATTGCCGTTGTTCACGACCCGCCAGCGACGAGAAGGCGATGGGGAAGCGGGAACAGGCGATGGGAGGACGAGCGTCCAGGTCGCTTTGCGTGTTGTAGTCGAGCCCGTCTCTGCTTGTCTCTTTTCCTTGTCCCTGGTGTCGGTTGAACTGTGGTTGTTCGGCGCGGTGTGTTTGTCTCGTGGCCAGCGCGGGCTTCTTTTCTTAGCAAATATTAGTGGCTGGCTTGTAGGTAGTCGAAGAGGGCACTGTTTCCTCTGGTCGACTTGGTACCCTCTCGCAAGCGCCGGTGGAGGGGTGCGATTGTGCAGGGCGGAAACAAGGGACGTCGCAGCTTCCGAGTCCAGTGACGAGGGTGTGGTGGGAAGAAAGTTGGAGGGGAGATGACGGTTAACAATAGAATTGATTGGAGATGATTACAGGAAAGACCAGGATAAGACAGGCCGGCTCCAACTGTCTAAGTTTAGTTCTCCATGCAAGTAGTATGTTTGGATAGGGTAGTAGTGTAGGTCTGTTGGTGAGAGAATGAAGAGGCGACTGTGAGAGGGCGAGCAATTAAATCCACTCGACTACATGTACATGTGCATACTTCGGCTCTAACCAAAGTTCATCAGAATGACCCAGGTCCAAAACCTGCACTGACTTTGGACGTTGACTGGCGCGCCCATGTCCAGTCCAGCACGACGACACCTACTGATGGATTGGCTGATTGACTGATGGATTGATTCTAAATTCTAGCATAGCCCAGTAAGCAGCAGTGCCAGCAGCAGCAGCAGTAACAACAGTGCAGTTGACCCGGACAGGTACATGCATCATACAGTACAATGCCCATTATGGTCTCTGGTCCAGTGTACAGTAGGTACATGCAAATCAGACGGTTGCCTCCTGTACTCTGCCTGCATTGCAGCACAGTCCAATCGAATACCTAAGGACCAACTTCCAGCACTGCAGGGCCTCTCCTCTAGGTTACGGCCTACCCATCAACCGAAAGAAAAAATAGCAGGCCTTGGAAACATCCTACGGCCAGGCGGGATCCGGGACCTGCGACAGTTTCTAACCCCTCAAAAAAGACTGGACTGGCCGACTGGAGTGGGAGGTGTGGGTTAGGGTGGCATGGTGGGCAGTCAGTTGTTTGTACGCTGAAGGGAGGCTGTGCAAAAGCCTGTTCCCGCCGCCGCAAAGAAAATGGCGAATATCCACCCCCGCCTCTTCCATTCGATGGCCGTCTGTGTCTGTCTTGTATTACTCAGTTCCAATGATTGCATTGATCGAGCATTCAGCAGTCTAGGTCGGTCTGTCACAGTCCATCATGTCATCCAGAGCCAAGTCTGGCTGGCATGGAAAAGGGCGCGCGAGGGCGTGCTGACCAATCCCACTTCGGTCTGGGTTGCCGGTGATATGTGCGCTCCAGTGCTTCTTCTTTGATACGTCGAGCAGAGTTCGCAAATGCAAATGGCTTCCTGCATCTGCCTCCAACTGCCAATCCTGTCGCATGCCTGGACCTCGAGACCTCGCCTGCCTGGCCCCCCATCCCATATGTACGCTTCTGCCTTAGGTAAGCAGCGTAATAACCACATGGCCTGCCTATCTCTTATGTAGCAGTTGTCGATCCCAGTCTGCACTGCCATGATGCTATTCAAGGGTCGTTGCTTCGCCCGAGATATACAATACTACCTCAGCATCCTTTAGGGGTAGCTTGTAACCCTGTCAATACTCATCGAGAGCACGGTCTCGATTGAGTGAATTACCTACATGCCCACCTACAAACATACCTGCCTACCTACATGGAGAAAAAAAAGCAGAGTACGGGCAGCTCCCGGTGGATGGACCGCCACCGAGAAAGCGAGTCTTCTCCGTCGGTACCGGGACCAGGACAGCAGCTGTCGAGTATAGGAGATTAGTTTCGACGTGCGATGATGTTATCCTGGAGAGGAACCCATTTCGGTATTGTCGTTTAGCGCATGGCGACGCGCGGACAGAGGCTGAAGCCACACAAGTGACGTATGGAACAAGATGCGACCATGCAATGCTACTGCAATACTCCTAGGCTCCTATACACCGACCCATATTACACCCCAGAGTAGGTACTGCCCAGAGCACGACTATGGTGGGAGCTATACAATTCCGCATGCTGCTCCTTCGCGCACGGAATTTCTTCATTATGTTTGTTAGTTTCAGCATGCTCATGCTCTAGACCCTACCTACAACGTCCTTTCACTCGGTTACTGCTCAAGGGTTTTCCCCTTCCGTTCAACAATGACGGCTACCGGCACGACTTCTAGCCGTCATACCCGGCAAACACCATCTCGACTATGCATACCGCCCAATGACAGCTGCCATATTTTCACCGAGTTCTTCCAAGACCCGGTCTACTCCATTGGGTAAGGCCCAGTACGCTCCATCAATTGCATGCTAATGGCATTGCTCAACTTGGGGCCTCACAGACGGTAGGAAAGTTACCAAGCTCTTTTTGTCAATCTTGTTTTTTTTGTCTATCAATTAAGCTTGTGTTGCGGACGCCATGCTATGCTTCCTCGCTAAAGTGGTGAAGATCCATCCACAAAGTGTAGAAGTATCATGATCAAGAGATCCCATGGCTACACCAAGATCTCCAGCGAGAAAACCTGAGCAATACCCCCAAAGAGAGGTGCGGCAGTGATGGAGTAGGCATCAACTGCATCGTAACGTCCCTTTGGATCTGTCGTGGTGGAATCCGCATATTATCGCATATCTTACACGCGCCCACCGTCGTAAAAAATCGTAAGAGCGTTGCATGTTGGTGTTGGCCCTCCGTGGACAACAGAGAAGCGAATTAGTGAACGTCTATGCCCAGGCCGTATGCTCGTCGAACCATGCCAATCAGAAATCCGGCTCGTTCCTAAGAACCAGCACGACAGATTCCATCTCTTCATCAGAGCCCTCAACCGCACCATATGAGTAATCCGGTTCCACATCCTCTGTGAAAGAGCCGTCCGTAAGAACGATAGCGTCCCATTGGTCGGTCTCAGACTCGATGTCGGTCTCGGGTTTCATGTCGGGATGGTCTTGGTGCAAGGAGGTGTTGAAGACTTGTTCGAAAAAGAAAAGACTGGTCGTCGTGATTCGACAACGGGGTAGGTGCTTTCTAGGCGCTCTCCTAGTACGGATTGAAGCCACCCCGTCCACGGCCGCGGTAACCTCCTCGGTAACCGCCACGAGGGACGAATCCTCCTCTGCCTCCGAACGAACCCCGGCCAAAGCCGCCACGGCCCCGGCCCCGGCCACGGCTCATGCCAGGAATGTTGGTTCGCTTCGGCGTGACCTTGATGTTGCGACCCTTCAGGACGCTATCGTTCAAGACCAGGGCTTGGGCAACCAGGCTGGGTTCCGTAAACTCGACGTAGGCATAGCTAGAAGGTTCATGTCAGTATCTTCACCGAGTGCAGTACAAATGTCGAGAGCGCTGGCAACTTACCCCTTGGGCTGACCGGTGTATTTGTCCAGGAGGATTGTTACGCGGTTAATCGAGCCGCACTCCTGGAAGTGAGCCTGGATATCCTCGGGAGATGCAGAATAATCAACGTTGCCGACGAAAATGCTGCGACTATCGACATCAGAGCGGTCCTCGCTGAGGTCTTGGCCTTGTTGTTCAAGACTGGCTTGCATCTCTCTAAGCTTGGCAGCCTCGTCTTCCATCTCGGCAACCCGACGCTTCATGGCTGCAATCTCCTCCTATAATCGGTGTAACGTAGGTTAGCCATTGCATGTTCGTCGCGAATGCTGGTATGATGGGCAGCTGGCAGATGCAGAGTAGAAACTAATAGCCGATGAGTAGCTACTAGTCAGGTACTCTGGAGCAGCTGCTGCGTTGAGTTGCGCACCTCGTCATTGTTCTCTTCATTGTTGACCTGCGGCTCCTCTACAGCCGAGTCCACCTCCTCATGCTTGATCTCGGTCGACATGTTCGCGTTCGCGTTCGCGAGAGGCCGGTCGGTCGGTATACTCGTGCGAAACCAAGCTGCGGCGTGTCTGGGCAAAGTCAATATCGTGATAACAAGACCTGGTGAGCAAATCCAATGGTTGGACAGAAGCTGTGGTCGCCTTTTGGAAAGACTTGATGGTGATTGATGGGATAAGTCTTGACCCCACTAGCAGCTGGGAATTTTGGGGCAGATCTCGAAGATCTGAAGGGCAGGCAGGGGAAAGGGTACGAAACAATCTGGTGACGTTGGACTATGCGCCAAAGAAAAAGAAGAAGAAACGAATATTCCTGGAATTGCCGAGTGCGGCCTTGTAACAATGAAGTATACACCTGTCTTAAGCGATGGTTGGCACGAAGTTGAGAAGCTCTGAGCAAGTACCTGTCGCAAAGAATTCCACGTCGCGTCCAGGAATTGGAGCTGCCGGAAGCTTTCTGGTTGCGACGGGACCAGTAAGTGACCAGCAAGCAAGTGCAAGTGCAATGACGAACGGCGCTAGGATTGGCTGATGGTTCACTGGGGAATTGGCTGGGCTGGGGGCCCGGGGTATACTTGTTCCGTTCGCCGATGTACCTTGTACATGTATCGAATCACTGCGCCCATCGACATATCGAGTTGAGGTTCCTACATGTAGAGCAGACTCACATTGAATAACTGTAGGCATTGTCCCAGTCCATTCAAATATTGATGGTTCAGCGAAAGCCATGTCTGCCGAACGGCAGAAAGATACATTAGAGATTCGTTTACAACTTCAACTTGAGGATAATGTATGTATATATACAAACAGCAGTAGCTTTGCAAAAGTAGCTTTTCCTTGGTGGTCGCTCTGAAGCCGTATCGCACGCAGATCACATTTGGCAGTGTGTGTGTTTCTCGCATTGTCATCTGCCCTTTGTTGTAGTTGCTCGCAATCTAGCACTCCCTAGGAACGGCCAGAATGACTTGTATATGGAATAGCTCCCAGTTCACGCATTGGCTTGCTTGGCATTGTTTCTGGTGATGCCTTCTGGGTCGTTGGGATTTGCCGCGTCCTTGTCCACAAGCAGTCAGCAAGAGAAACAAGAATTATCACTCATTGAAAAAAATTATATCATGGAAAACGCAGTCCATCTTATGTCTAGTTCCATTTCAGTGCACATTCTAACGGCTGCAGTTGCATCCGGGCCGGTCCTCACTACCCTGTTGTCGTAACAGCATACATATGAACAGACCTATGCGGGGATTTCGTTTCACTGCTTATGGGTTCCCCCTGACACGAGTTTAAAATAGACTTGGATGAAACCCGGATCTGTCATTTGAGAACATACTGACAAAATTTAGGTGACCGAGAATGCGAGTTGAAGACCATATAGCTTTCCTAGATCAGGAAGAGAGACTTGGCCAAAGGGTTTTTCGTACATAGATGAGTGTTGGCTGCGTTGCACGAGTGCCTAAAACTGACTGAATATTACATATTTATTCAATATGTCGGCTTATTTGAGTAAATTTATTAAAGCAAGAAGTCAGATACAATTGACAAGCATATTTCGGGCATTACAGACGCCGCAGTAGGCACTGATATAGCCCACCCCCTGTAGCACTACATATGCCGATTTATATTAGTATGTCTGTCTAGATGATGTATGTGTACACTCCAGGCTCTTATATTCGCCCATTTTCCCAACGAAGCTTCAATCATCCAGCTCCTCCCCTTCTCTCGGCACGACCCCGGCAGACCGTTCGCCACCAGTTCCCTCGGGGTCCTTGGCGACATCCCCAGGGCCCCTCCAGCCCGTCGACGCCTGCACGAGCAGCACGACGACGCTCAACACCGCCGCGGCCTGAAACAGCACCTTGACGGCGTCCACATAACCCTGCACGGCGACCCGGCGGTCCACCTCGCCCAACCCCCCGCCATAGACCAGCGCCGGACTGCCGACGAGCCGCTTGACCAGCTGCGCCCGCTCGGGGCTCAAAGGCGACCCACCATCTATAGCGCGGAACCCCTTGTCGAGACTGTCGCGCAGGGTGCGGATGAAGATACCGCCGCCGATGGCGCTGCCGAAGCTGCCCGCAAACCCGCGGAACGTGCCCAGCAGGCTGGTGGCGACGTAGTGGGTCGGAGCTGGTGAGGTGCAGCAGGTGGGCGAGGGTGTAGTTGACGGTGGCGCCGGTGAAGACGCCGTTGGCGAAGAGGAGGGCGACGTACCAGCCGCCGGGGATGGCCGGGTTCGAGCTCAGCGAGAGGGTGAACATGGTGACGGCGAAGAGCGCGACGCAGACCAGGCACGCCGCGTAGAAGCTGCCGGCGCGCCGGATGTGGACCCAGCCGATCAGGATCCCGCCGAGCCCGAAGCCGAGTTCGTGGGGATGAGCATGCTGCCGCTGGCGCCGGGCGAGAGGCCGAAGATGGCGAGCGCGGTGATGGGCGCGTAGAAGAGGATCGTCCAGCGCGCGTCATGAAGCCCAGCTGAGACAGGCAGGAGAGCAGGGCCCCCGGTTTTGAAGTACGGAGATCGGGATGATGGGGTCGGATGCAACAAAGTATTCAATCAGAACAAATAGTACCAGTGTTCCTGCCGAGATAGCAAGCGGGATAATCTGGATCTGCGCTGACAAGCTATACAAGAAAAGTACGATGGTGCTGGTCTACGTAGAGCCCGTTAGTTTACGTTCATGAATAGATGTGTGGAAGTGGAAGATAGAGAGGCGACTAACCAAGACTACAGCACCCAAGTAGTCGATCTTCTTGAGCTTTTCCCTGATAGACGCCTCCTTGCCATCCTGCCCCATCCTGCCCAGAGGAGAAGGACTTGGGGATGGCGAAGTAGACGCCCAGGCCCGCGATAAGACCCGCCGGGACCTGGATCGCGAACAGCGCCCGCCAGCCGGCCGTGGGGATCATGACGCCGAACACGACGGCGCGAGCGAGATGCCCGTGGTGAAGCCCGCGTTGACCATGCCGACAAACAGCCCGCGGCGGCGGCGGCTCGTCAGCTCGAGCACGAGGATTAAGGCGAGGACCATGATGGCCGACCCGCCCATGCCGGACAGGACGCGGCCGAGGAGGAAGACGCCAAAGGACCCGGCGACGGCGGTGACGAGCCCGCCGGCGGCGAGAAGAGCGAGGCACGAGCACCATGAGGCGCGGCGAGAAGATGGAGGCGAGGCGGCCCGTCAGGGCCCAGCGACGACAGCGCGATCAGGTACGCGCTCGTGAACCACATGGCGTCCTCGTAGGCGTCGAGGTCGGCCGCGATGGTGGACTGCGCCATGGTCATGCCGGACAGTTACATGCTGTTGTCCTCTACGTTAGCTTTCTCAATACATGCACATGTATACGCTGCTCCAACACAGGCGCTCGGAAAGCATGGGGACTTGCGCTCGGAAAGCATGGGGACTTACACTGCAAGAATATGAGGATGTAAACGCTGATCATAATGGCCAAGCCGCGCCCGCGGCTGACCTTGTAATTGGCCTCGGCATCATCATCACCATCTACAGTGGCCTTGTTGCGCCGCTGCCGTGGCCTGTCCTGGTCAGAACCGTTGCCGACATCTTGCAGGATTGCCGTACTTGTAGACGACGCCGACGAGATCCGCCGAGAACCTGCATCCGACTGCAGCAAGGGAGTCGCTTCCGACGCCGTGGTCGCGGTGTCCTCCCTTGCATCCTCTGCAACAAATGCTGCTGCTCTGCCATAATTGCTTGGCCAGAAAACACGGAAGGTTGCGTTCGTTGTTACAAAAGGGGCTTCTTTAGATGGGTACGAGCTATGATGCCAACGTCATAGAACCAGGTATGTTGTATATTGAAGAGATGGTCCTTATCGATTGACTCACTTTCCGATGGCGAATGGTAACACTGCATGTGCCCCATCCATATAACAGGATGAAGCGAGAGAAATACCGAAATCTTTCACTTGAACTATTCCGGAGCTTGTTGAGAAAAGCACGGAATGCAAGGCCAATCCTTCCATCTTATCGCCCACCACCTGCTAAAGGAAGGCGAATGTGCTTGATTGGTAAGCCGATCGGCCTTGGAAATCAATTGAACCGTGTCCGCCTAGGACAGGGTTGACTTCCCGCCCCGGGGCCCCGGAAACATTGGTAATGTAAACGGCGACGACGTTATCATGGATTATGCAGTCGGATCCCCCGGAGTATTTGCTGCTTACGTCTTTTGTCTGTATTTACGTCACCAGGCAACATAGCGTACTAGAGACAAACACATATGCATACATATGCATCTATGCTTGGCATGGGGCTGTCTCCACTTGTCTATAAGAGGTACCTACATTCAGCAGTTTACACACGACAATGTGTGGTAACTTGCAAGAAGAAGCTAATTATGTAAATGTAGAACTTGTAATTTTCTCTTATTGTTTTCAAAACGGTTAAAAGCTTGGGTATATGAAGAAGATACAAAATAAATCAGAAATTCGCTCGTTCAAGTAGAACCACCCCTCTTGTTCCTCGTGTTCCACCGTGGGCTCGGCGGTCGACGACGTCGTCGGCCGGCCCATGAGCGTCTTCATCGCGTCGGAGAGCCTCCTGACGAAGCTGCCCTCACGCATGCTCGCGATGCTGTCCCGATGGCCCCTGGGACCCCGGGATGCAATGATGGCATCGAGGTCTAGGTCCAGGTTGCTGTGCGCCTGGATGCGCGACTGGCGCGTCTTGCCCACCCGCGCATCCACCAGCGCCCGCGCGTCCCGCTTGAGGTCCAGGAACAACGGAAACATGGCCGTGATGATGAATAGGGAGGGGATGACGATAAAGGCGATCCGGTAGCTGACGCCGGTCTTGTTGATGGCGTAGAGCACAAATGGCCAGAAGGCGGCCCCGGAGCCGCCCATGGTGATGTAAGCGGCTGCTCTCTTGGTCCGCTTGCCCTGGCCCCGGAGCCCGAGTGTGTAAATCAAGGGCCACATCGGGCCTTCAGCGAAGAAGAAGAGCACCACAGGGATGACCACCAGGTTGGGGTTGACTGGCTTGATAGCTGCGATCAAGACGCCAAACAAGATACCAAGACCCGCGCAGATATTCAGGATAGTCCGAGGCTGCGGGACCCTTGGATGTGTGGGCGATAGATAGGCCAGATACGCGGTTAGGAAGGGGACACCGCAAAAGCTGTATGGCAATGAGAAGGTAGTCGGAGGTGGTGAGGACAAGGCCAATGGGCTGATCAACGTCTCCGCCATGATCAGCTTGCGTCTCGTCGGGGTTAGAAGCGGCCCCTGAGGACAGATCAGGTGTTATGATACTGGCAAAGAATATGCTCATGCTCTCTTGCCCGGCCATGTACGTCCATTGGGCCGCCACGGCGAGCACGAGTGTCCAAGTCCGTAGCTCGAATCCGCCGATGCTGCGCTTGGTAGGATCCACGGGCAGATAGAGCGTCGAGTTTTCCAATTCCGCATCCGTTACCTCGGGCAGAGGCATATAGTAGAAGAACAGGGCCAAGGCCACACAGAACAGTGTTATGGCCAGGTAGGTCCACTGCACGTCGAGCAGATTGACGGAGTTGTTGCGATCTGCCGTCTCGACACTCGTGAAAAACACCTTCTGCGCGAGTAGCTGCGCAAGCACCGTGGCTACTGCCTGAACGCCCTGGGCTGTGAGCAGGCGCATCTCGGCGTAGTCCATAGGGCCGCAAAGGATGAGAAACGGGTTGGCCGCTGTCTCGAGCACGCCCAAGCCGAAGCCAACGACGAAGCTGCAAAACATGAAACCGCCAAACGACAGGAGAACGGCGCTGGGCCAAAACATGATGGTACCGATGCCGTAGATGCAGAGGCCGATCATGAAAGTGGCCTTGAAGCCTCCCACGTCAGGGACTTCATGGCGCAGTTTACGCGTCCGCCTGTGCTCGTCATGCCGCAGGATCCATTCGCCGACCATGAGCGGCCCAAAGAAGTAGCCAGCTCCAAAGTACATACTGGTGAGCCCAAGGGTTTGGGCTACCGTCATCCTGCAACCTGCGCAATGACGTTGTTTAGGGTGTTTAGGAGACATAGGAGAAACCCATAGCACAAACAAAATGCCCACAACTGTGCAGTATTTGAAAGACTCGGACACTGAAGTTCTCATCAAGCTTTTTGGTCTCCTGATGTTCACGAAGCCGAAGTAGACCGAGTTCTCGTTCACCGTCGTAGTTGTGGCAGTCGTCCGTCCGGTCGGCGTTCGACCGAGGTTGTTCGATGAGCCCGACCTTCCCAATTCCATCATGTCTGGGGTTGTAAGGAACTCCATAGCCGAAACCTGTGCGCTGGGGCTTTCGGCAACACGTGCAACTCCGGGTAGGGACACACTGCCTCGCCTAGTCCGCTGCGGTTCGATGCTTCCGAGGGTTGCTTCGTGGAGGTGTCTGTAGTTCTGAGTGTGCCATCAGGATCGACCAACATGCTTGGCAGGATTCGGATAATGAGAGGCTTCAGAGTGGGAACGCAAGCGCATGCGATGCCGATGTTGACCTCGACGGATGACCACATCAGCGACAATGATGCATTAAATGCGAAGTTGGTTTGCCCGCCAAAGGACGACTCAGGATCCGTGGACAAATCAGGCGATATGCGATGCCGATGTTGACCTCGACGGATGACCACATCAGCGACAATGATGCATTAAATGCGAAGTTGGTTTGCCCGCCAAAGGACGACTCAGGATCCGTGGACAAATCAGGCGATATATCGGTGATGGCCTGTTGGAGGTAGTAAATCCTCACTACATCGACCACAGTAACGAAATGCCCACGTGAACGTCACGACCAGGATGATCTTCTGTCGTGGCGGAAGTCGCATGCCAGTCAGAACTGGCAATGGAAGCGCCAAGATGGCAAGGTCGGTGATGATGTTGACCGGCGCCGAACATATGAACTCCGTCAACAGCGGAATACACTGAGCATTGCGTGCGTAGTAGTTGAACGCAGCCTCGACGGGACGGCACTGGAATACGTTTAGTAGAGTCAAACACCCCGGCAATGTTGACAATGCCCAAGACTGCCCACGAAGCCAAGCGCAGCACTTGTTCCGTGTTCCTCGACAATCGCAGATAGAAGACCAGGATCGACGTCTGGTTGCCATGAGAGCAGGGTTCTGAAATAAGGTCACAGGTATTCGGATCAACGGTGGCGCGCCGCTTACGTATACCGAGAAGACATATTCGCAGCGTCGCAAACTGTCCCAGTCACCCAAGGCGACATTCTGGTCGAGCTTTCCCAGGCCCTTGTACGTTCCATAGTCGATCGTGAAGCCGATAGCGAATGCAAACAGCCAAGCCAGAATCATAAACCAGTCGTCCCAGGTGATGTGCCGCACAATGAAACACCGCGTTATAGTCGTGCAAAAACGAAGACGGAGGCGAGGGCTAGTGTGGCTGTCGTTACTGCAAAGACCGAACCCGCGGTCCTCAATGTCGGACCACAGCCCCGTCTTGGACATGGCGGCGACTGTTGGCCGAGCAGCTCTTAGGCGACTTGAGGTCAGATGTATCCATTACGGGCAGCGGTGGTTGATATGCTTCCCCGGATCCTGTGGTGGGTGTGTCTGTGGGTGTATGGCCCAGGACAGTGAACTCCGGCGCAAACCAGATCGGCGTCTAGACCGACTATTAGAGAAGCGCTTGACGGCGGATCTGGAGCTGGACGGGTGTGGACCAGGACGATGGCGCTTTCGTTTGGAAAGCAGCGGTCTAGTTCCGCAGCTCGCGTGCAGTTCTTTCCCTTGACTCAAGTCATCCGCCGACTATAACCACCTTTTTGCGCACTAGATAAGGCCAAGGCGGACGGGGTCGATGAGAAATCTCGCTGGCTTGCCGGATATGTGGTAACAGCCGCAGTTCTCGTGCTAGGGAGGACAAGGAACTCTAGTGGTCAAGACAAAGAGGAGAGACGCAGAAGAGTCATCGAGTATGCCGCGTGGGAGAACAGATGGTGGTTGGTAGTAGGAGTGGGCTTTACTCAGCAGCAGCTTGCTGAAACGTGGACAGGTAAGTCATACAGGGCCAAGAAGCAGAGACAGCCGGAGAACGAAGACGAAAACAGTAATAAAAATTCGAACAAAAACCCAGCTGAACCTACTGGATGTTGCCAAGAGTGCAGACAGGAGCTTTGCACAATTTGACCCCACCTATTACATCAAAACTGGACGAACAAGTTACAGCAAGGAGCGGATGGGTGAAGTTGGGACGAGAGAAGAGAAAAGGGCGATCGCTGTGTTGGCGCGGAGGAGGGCAGTGAAAAATTGTGTACTACACAGCCTGGCTGACGGAGGGCGAATACGCAGCGCAACGTGCCATCCGCAAATCCTGGCGATCTACCCCATACTGCTGACCGACGACTCGACCGACTATTGGAGCCGGTATCTAGGTACATACAGTAATGTACTGGTATGTAGGGAGACGAAGAGAGTTGCTGGATACCGGGAGGCCTGGGAGCTAAGAAAGTGAGCGATGACATAACGGTCGGATCCGCGTGCGAATCAAATTACGACATGGTATCTTTGGCCCCAGAGGCTAATTCTTCCCCGATGCTCGACATCCTGTTTCTGCTGGAGGGCCATGCAGGCGGGAACTTCTCCGAGGCTCGCCATCTGCCTACAGTACGTTGGTAGTCCGGTCGTTAGCCTGGATTGCTGACCCATTGCCAGCTAGTAGTCAGTAGGTCAAGCACAAATGATGGCCCGGAACCCGATGTCGTTCCCCTCACCCGGAAGTTCGGGTACGTGTATCCAGGCCAGTGAGTAGGTAGGCAAATGCGTCGAATCAATGGTGTTGAGATGATTGCGGCGCTATGTCATATCAAGACGAGTCTAAGATTGGAGGTGTGCATGTCTGTGTGTGTACTGCTACCAGACTGTATTTGTGTTTCCCGGCTCTGCCCATCATTCGCCCCGGATGTCGCTTATGACCAAATGAGCTCCCGACCTCTCCTTTCCTTTCCTGGGGAGTCCCTGGCGATATACCTACTACTACGTCTAGGTGTGATTTCTTACCGGGATCTCAATCTTTAGTAACCTTGAGATTACAGAGTGGCAGATCAAAGAGCGAGAGAGAGAACAAGAAAGAAAGTGCATACGGCGTACGTAACAAAACCAAATCCGAACGGATGACCCGTATCTTCCGAAACGCGCATGACTGATTATGTGCATGTAAGAACACACAATATTGATACTGCATGTAACCGTCTGCGCACACCATTGTCGCACACAGTCCCGACACTTGTTCTCCGGATAACACACCCTGTATAGTGCGATGACCGGTTCTGTGGGGGATCCCACTTCCTTAACCCATTCGCCAGCCATTCTTGATGGCGGGAAAAACTCGTCTCACAGAGGATCGTGGGGTATCAGATCTAGAGTGGCTCTTGTCAGATTGACGGACACAGTCGTGCATGAGTTGGCCAGATGGCAAATTTGACGGCGTGTGAAAGGGATAGCGCTTGGGGCGCCGGGATGGAGACCTGAGCCGTCTTCAAATAGCATACCCGACTAAACGAGGCTGCAATTGCGACTATCACCAATCTGGTGACAGTGATACAGATGGAGCCCCTACTCGATTCATGGACCACGTTTCTCTACTCAAACACATAGCATTCGACACAATGACTGGTTCTAGATCCAATTGGCTGTTCCTGTCAGTGGCTGGCCCACGAGCTCAGAACAGACACTTCTGCTTTTTGTACGGCGCGGTTCACACAGACAGTGCACAGTGCCTATGAGTAAACCTTCTATATGATCCCACGAAGGCCCAGACCGCATCATCCAGTGCAAAACCAATGTGGCTGTTGAAAGACGTCTAGGTGCACGATAAACTTCACAATCCAATGTTGTAAATAGGTTGCAATAATCAATGTTACGTGAGTGGCATAATGGCTTGATTAGGAAAGGCGAATAATTGTGTTATAATCTCTGTATATGACATGAGGCTGCTTCAGATGTGTAATGGTTAATGATGATGGCATGGCGTAAAATGCGGGCGCGGATTTCATCGGGGGCGCTCAATCGAATAATGATTTGGCTGGATTGGATGACCTCAATCAGGAGGCCAAGCGAGCCAGGTTCAAAGCTTCACGGCACAACATTGAAGTTCTTTGGCTGCTCGGAAGGGAAAATCTCCTCGGGGTGGCGCTGGAGCCAATCGGAAGCCCGGATTCCTGCTTAGCGATTAGCGGCAAAAAGCAGCTCTTCGTCAACGTCAATCAATTGGATCTCAGAGAGGCGTTTCGCGTGGGCTGCCCGGGCGAGCTTTCAAGAAAGCACTCTTTCCTACCGAACCATCTCCACTCAATCAATTCCCTGAGGATCTCGTCATCTTCAATCACTTTCTGAGGCAATCGACCAGGTCAATCCAAGATGCTGGCGTCTTCAAGAAGGGCCGCTTCGCTGGCTTTGCGAGGTGCGTGCGTCCCTTTCCCGCCCGCGATACCGAAGGAAACATTCCGAGGAGGAAGCTGACCTATTCAATTCGATATACAGCGAAGCCCGCCACCCACCTATTTCCCCTGCGATCCGTCGCCGCCTTCTCGACGAGTAGCAACAAGACCGCCGCGGCCGTGACCGCTCACGGCTCGACCGGCCTGGTGAACAAGGAGCGAAGGGAGGTGCCATTGCCGAGCCAGGAGGGCACCAAGGGCGTCATTCAATATGCACTGTACGAACAAAACTCACTGGGATAGGAAAGGCTCGCAGTTGTTGACATAAGAAATCACACAGGACCACCCTCGACCAAGTCGCCAATTGGGCCCGCCAGTCCTCGTTATGGCCCATGACCTTCGGTCTGGCCTGCTGCGCCGTCGAAATGATGCACCTGTCCACGCCGCGATACGACCAGGATCGTCTCGGAATCATTTTCCGTGCCTCGCCCCGTCAGTCCGATGTCATGATCGTCGCCGGCACCCTGACCAACAAGATGGCCCCCGCCCTGCGCCAGGTCTACGATCAGATGCCCGAGCCCCGCTGGGTCGTCAGCATGGGCAGCTGCGCCAACGGCGGCGGCTACTACCACTACAGCTACAGCGTCGTCCGTGGTTGCGACCGCGTCGTCCCCGTCGATGTCTACGTTCCCGGCTGCCCGCCCACCAGCGAGGCCCTCATGTACGGCATCTTCCAGCTCCAGCGCAAGATGCGACAGACCAAGATCACGAGGATGTGGTACCGAAAGTAGAGAGCGCGAACATGTGTTTTTGGCCAACGGAGTACAACTGGGCTCGTTACGCATACTCTCTTTTGTTCTGGGGGCACATTGTACATAGCTTCGGGGGCGGTACGCGCGTGCGTGGGGATTGTACAGTAAAAAGTCTGTTGAAAGCCCCAAGGTCGTTTTATGTGCATATGCAAGTGGTGACTGCTGCGTTTTCCCTTTTCGCCACGAGACGCAAGCTGGGTCTACAGAAACCTAGGCATTCCAAAACTGTCAGCCAGTTGCTTGTTTTTGGGGATGCAACCTTGATATAATGCGGGTGGCCGCGCGAGACTGATAGAAATATAGAGATATCCTCAATGCGCGCTGAATATCTGAAAATGGCGACTCCATGAACCGGCCAAAAACCATAGTACACAACGGCCAACTCGTCACATTTTCGATTCAGCCACCTGAGGTACTGCCAGCTTTCTTCCGATCATTATCAAAGAGAGTTTTAGCTCAACTTAACCTACTCTTCGGGTGTCTAATAGCAAAGGGAAAAACCCTGTAACGACGAAGGAATTACAGAGTTCAAGATGTCCCAAGGCTCAAACAGGACACTACCCTGATACTGCGAAACAGTTCCCGTTCCCGTTCCCGTTACCTGAAATAAATTCGACAGTATAAAGTTATTATCCCGAATGCCTCTGGGCCCGACAGTCTAAACTATATGCACTCCTGAACCAGCCGGACGGACTCGAGTATTCCCATCTTGATACGGCAACCAGGGGATTTCCTGGCTATTTTTGGATATTCTTGATTGTATTCTCAAAGTTGCAGGTAGCGGTGTTAGATTGTGTCTACAGCAGGGGCGGATGTTGGTCGGAAGGCTGCCCTGGTTACTAGCATTACGAGACGTCGCTCAGAGCCGCTCAAGTACCATAACTGCAGCTGTCAAGGAAATTCCGTTCACTCCCAAGAGACTTGAAATGCTTCACGGCAAGATTGTGATTATTTATTAGTGGCGGGCTTATATGATGTGTCCGAGTGCCCAATGCAGAACTAGCACCGGTTGCTTGGCCGCTATAGTAAGAAGCAAGGACTTCGTAAACCACCAAAAGGCGCCCAGTAGATGCCGCCGTAATATGTGTATCCGCCAGGTATGAGGCCAATACCACACACAATAAGAATGATAATAATAAACACCGTAACGCATAGGCTCATATACAAATAATAAATCGTTCGATCGTCAAACAACCACCACCACTACCAACACCATTATCATCACCATCAACAATCCCGAGTGAGTGATGGGTTTTCGTCTTTTTTTTTCATACTATCGTGATCTTCTCGTGCTCCTTTTTCTTTTTGGGTGTGTCTGTGTTTGTGTCTCTTACAGGACGGCGGCAATGATGGCGGCCACGGCCAGCATGAGACCTGACGTGTTGGCCAGCATCTCGGCGGCGCCGTTCTTGGCGGCGTCGGTCGACTTGGCGGTCGCCGCGGAGCTCGAGGCGCCGGTGGCGGCCGCGCCGACCTTGTCGCCGCCGGCAGAGGCAGGGGTGGTGGTGGCGGCGGCCGAGACGGGGGCCGACGCGCTGCCGGTCGTCGTGGGCTGGGCCGTTTGGGAGGAGTAGAGAGAGGCGTTCATGCTGATGTTTTGGAAAAAAAGAAGGTATCGTTAGTTGTTGCTGGTTCCACAGTCCCCACGGGAGAAGAAAAAAGTTCGACGAAGAAAAGAGAGAGATGGAGAGAGTTGCGGATATGGCAGGGCAGGGCAGGTTGTGCCCAGTGCTTTGGTATAAAGAGAGGGTATACGGAAAAAAGAGAGGGTCTCACCAGTAGAGCTGCTTGGAGTTGGCGTAGCTAGAAGAACGCGGGTCGTTCGGGCAGTTGTTGAAGCAGCTTGAGAGCGCACTCGTTAGTATGGTTCTATCGTAGATTTTGGGAAGCCGGGAGTGAGCAGGTAGAACGTACGTCATGATGGCAGTATACTTGTCGCACTTGCACTGATAGTCGGCATTGTCTGTGCATGAGGCCAGGTAGCCGTTGGTGGTGTCGAGGCAGGCATCGACGATGTTGGCAGCAGCGCAGGTGCTGCTGCTGCCGCTGCTTGCGCTGGTGGACTGGGCCGAGACGGCGACAGCCAGGAGGACGGCGGGCAGAGTGTACTTCATCTTGATGAGGGCTGGGGGTGTAACGAGCGAAGACGCTAGGAATGGGCAGATATTATAATATAAACAAGCAGTCAGATTGGATGCAGCAATAGATCTAAAGCGAACGAACGAATAAAGGCTCCGTATATATATACATATGTTTTCTGATATCTCCTGGGGACAAGATGGAGAGGACAAGAAGGGGGAGGGGAGAGCGGCCAGATATGGTCGCGCCCAGAAGCATCTTATGACCCGTCTGGACTCGCACCGACCCGTTTTCCAGACTGAGGCACCGTCGATGTTCGTGGACCGGACCGCGTTGAGCAAAATACTGTCCAGGGGGATCATGTCGATTGGGCCATACCCAAGTCAAACCTTAAGCTCCCCCGTACTTACATGCACCCTCTGCAATCCTTTGGCGAGCCTTGATGCGCCGGCGTCGTCGTACACTTGTTGACTTGCTTCAGAAGTCTTTCTTTTCAATCCGATGTTTTCGTATCTTGTTGTCGAGTTGCCGTGCCTGGTACAGCAGACCGGCGTCCGTCGTTGGACCACATGACGGGGAAAAAGGCACGATAGTTTGTGGGACTCGATGTGTTGTTGAACTGATGTTGCCATGTTGGAGATGAGTTGCACGGGTTTAATTTTAGGGGTTGCTTTTTCGACGGGGCTCTCACTCGGGCAATTGGTCTACTGGAGGCGGCCATGCCCTTTCCAGCCCAGCGGCACTGCCAAGAGGTCCCCCCAACCTCCAACCTCCAGGCTAGACAGGGGACACGGGGGGGCCAGTTACTGGGCAGCTGCAGCGAAAAAAGTGCCATGTTGGGGAGAGAGGAATGCGACCCTCGCTCTCTGGCAGTCGTTGGTGCGTGAGCGCCCGCAAGCCCGCTACCGTATCGTTCGATGCGACCCTCGCTCTCTGGCAGTCGTTGGTGCGTGAGCGCCCGCAAGCCCGCTACCGTATCGTTCGACTTAGATTTTATTAGGTAAATACGATAGCCAGAAACTAGTACCGCCACCAATTTAGCATTTCAAAGGTCCTACGGTCCTATCTGAACTGGACGGGAGGAACTCGATGGGGTGAGCCGAGCTCCTACTTTTGCGGACTCGTTGCGGACGCGATCTCCAAAAGCAAGCTTGGGTCAGATCCAGATAGCGATCCATCTATGTGCAATATATGTACAATATCCATATCCTAGCCCGAGTAGTGTGCAGCTGGAACTCGCAGCGGTTTAACTCAAGGTGCGAGGTAAAGAAAGCTACCGCAATTACCTCGAGCGCTGCATGCTGCGTACTTATACGACCCCGAAAAAGCTCGTGTTGAACATATGTTGGCGTTAAAATAAGTTTCATGTATTTTCTCGGTAACACAAACTACTTAGACATGCATCACCACCGACCATGGTTGGCATTCAATCCACTGCAGCAAAACACAAACTACTTAGACATGCATCACCACCGACCATGGTTGGCATTCAATCCACTGCAGCAAGATGGTCTGATGGTACCGCGTTAGTTGTTTTCAAATATGCACATCCATCCGCTTTAAGAGGGGTGGTGTTGATCACCGGGCCATGGAAATCGCCAGACCGGAACACGACCGGACTTCTAGAGCATACATCAGCACAATAGGGAGCCCCAACGACTGGTCCGGGAAGAGCATCAGCACAATAGGGAGCCCAACGACTGGTCGGGATGCACTCTCGAGTCATGCCGCCTCTTCGTCTTGTTGTCGCCTGCCCTGGCCCAGCCGACGCGCAGATCCGCGTTTTCCTTCTCAAGCTCCTCGACCCTCCGCTGGATCTCCTCGATCTTCTCCGAAGCCTCGACGCTGAGCTCGTTGGCAATCTTGACGAACCTCCACAGGCGGGGATGACAATTAGCGACGCGATCTCTTCCGCGACGCCGTGCTCAAGGAGGTCAATCACGAAACTGCCGACGATGACGAATGCATCGAAGCAGTGAAACCAGTTTGAGAGGTAGCTGAAAAGATCAATGTGGTCAGCGTCTTCCTTCTCAACGCCATCGGGCGGGATCGTCTCATGTATTACCGGATGCCTTCTGCCCACAGACAAAGCAGCAGTTCAAGTAGGAACAGCTCATCACCAGCGAGAAGGTGGTCAGCGCGGCCCGCGTCGGCTGCACCCATGGCCTATCCTCGATCTTGAGCTCGCACGTGACGAGAGCGATGAAGATGTCGCTCAGGATGCCTGCGACGTCGAGGGCCACGAGGGCGAGGATGACCCAGTGCTTCGCCTTGGATGCGAGGAAGCGCCGGGTTTCGCGGCGCGCCTTGCGGTAGGTTGCCCTCCAATCATACGTAAAACCATTGACGAGGCTTCCGCTCTCGGGGACTGTCTCGGTTAGCTGTGCGGCCGCATAAGTGCTTCTTTGCGCGCAAAAACATTCCAGGCGAGGCGGGAACTGAAGCCTGTATACTCGGACCAACCCGCGCGTGACACGACGGCAGTCGCCTTCTGCATTCTCGATGCGACGATCTAATCAAGTACGAATAATGAAAGCAAAATAGCTCACCTAGAAGTGGCGTACGATCACCCATGGTCTCGGCGAGGGACTGCGTATTGCAGTCCGTTTCTCTGCGGTTTCGCCAAGTGGTTGGATTGAGCTTACTGTCATAGGCCTGTCACTAATAAAAGGAAGGACCTTGCTGGTTGCTTGGGCCTCATGTTCGTCATTCTCCGGGAATACATCGGGAGCTAAACACCGTTGCACAATACCTACCAACATGTAGCTTTGAACGCCCAGTCCCTGCAACAATCAATCGCCAGCGACAGTTTCACTTGTGAATAATGAACCTACCGGGCTTCTTTTTACCACGATTTCATTGCACTGTATGACAAAATCACACGTAAAGTGTAGATAGGATTGCCGGTAGTCATATCCGTGAGACTAACCAACTTCAGCCCAGCATACGCGGCACCGAACACCATTCCGCCCAAGTGGCCGCGTGGCCCACCAGCATACTCCTCCAGTACGGTACCGAGTTCGTACCAGTCGCTCAGAAACCAGAACAGACCGAACACCCAAAGCGGCATGGGCCTGGACGGGAGCAGCGAGCTCCTGACGAGCATTGACGGCCGCAGCACCGTGACGGCCATGGCCAGCCCCGCCGTGATGGCGCTCGCTCCCTGCCCTTGATGGGACTTGATTATCTGCAAGTTCCCCCGCCGTAGTACCATGCCGTCTCCTTGCCGGTAGCGCCAGTCGAGGACCTGCGCCAGCCCGCCGCTGCGGCCGACCCTAGGCACAGCACGGCGACTTTGAGCGGGTCACAGAGCCGCATCGCAATGCTCGCGAAGGTATGGAACGCCGCCATGTTGCTCGCTAGGTGCGAGAGGTCCCGGTGGCTGATGGCGTGGGTCAAGAGCGTCCACCAGCGGCCGGCGCGGAGGTTACGCATCTCCAGCACGAAGTTGTCTCGCATGAATTCCGGGGTCAGCCATCGTGTCAGTCGCTGCATCACCCTCGACGCCCTGGATGATAACGATGAGGACCCGCGGCCATGACGTGGCGGGAAGTTGGGTTTGTTGTCGGTGTAAAGCCAGGCTCCGTAGACGAGAGTGTTGATGCCGATGAATACTGGGATAAATATTCTGATGAACGCTCTTTAGATGTGAGAGCATAAGCCAGACGATATTGATACGCGCGCCTTTGGCGGAGGACGCCCTGCATGGTGAAATTCATGTTTGGCACAACAGACAGCGGTATCAGAGAAGGGCAAGTCAGGAATGAAAAGAAGCACCACCATCCTAAATAAATTCTGTTCACTTACGCAAACGCTGGCGTCTCCCTAGGGCATAGACCCAGCAGGCTGGCATTCTACTCGGTCTGTCAGGTACTTCGAAGCGAGAATGACAATGGACCTGGGAAAACAGAAAGGAAAATCGAAAAAAAAGAGCTATAATTCAGTTTTGGCCTGGTTTTGTGCTTTGATGGTCGAAACCAAAGCCTCATACCCTCCCGCACAGTAAGCCACCCCGAAACTTAAATAGGCAATAATGCTCATTTCGAACGTCTTAGAGACTCCATTACAGGTATACGATCTACTATGTATCTCTCGATGTTTGGCGTTTTGGTAATGCTCAGAGAGAAGCATCTTACTCAGGGGCTGTAGCATAGCAAGGTCATGAATAGCAAGCAGTCTTGGGAATACAAGGGTCTTCCTCCCCATAATAATCCCACCCGGTCTGCATGCTGGCGACCCACGATGCCCTCGATGTCCTTACGCGGTGAACAGCACATGTTCGACGGCTGGAC
This sequence comes from Arthrinium phaeospermum, assembly GCA_006503535.1. Lineage (NCBI taxonomy): Eukaryota > Fungi > Ascomycota > Sordariomycetes > Amphisphaeriales > Apiosporaceae > Arthrinium > Arthrinium phaeospermum. The sequence continues at coordinate 978,412 of QYRS01000007.1, read as the reverse complement.
TGCCGAATGCCGCCATCAAAATCTTCTGTAACCGCGTACCTTAAGAGTATGCCGACAGGCATAGCTCTGCAGATAGGCAGTCATCGCTGGCAAAATCTTACCTGATCAAATCAGCTGAAGCACTCTTACCCAGAACCACCGAATCAACATGGCTGGCTCGTCGAGTCAAGCACCGGGCAGTCCTGGGCACCCAGCAGCTTCGCATGAAGCAGCTTATGCCAATGCCTTTTCTGCAAAACCAGTACCTCTCACGGCAGCCGACGGCACCGCACTGCCCTTCAATTTCAGCAGGCCCGATCCCGGGTTCGACCCTAAGGACAACTCCGCCGTCAAAAGGTTCTTCGATTTCCAGAATGGCGCACGGCACGTCCTTGATATGGCCGGCCAGCAGGGCCCACGATCGAGGAGCAGGTGGAGCGCCAGGCCCGCGAGCTCGCCCGGCTGAGGGGTCACGAGGTCAACGAGGAGGAGAGGGAGACCATCGAGAGGACCCTCCGGAGGAAACGCCGGCTGGCTGGAGTCGTACAAGACCGAGGTCGCCGGGGCCGACACCGTGCCCATCGCCGCCTTCAACCGGCTCGCCAGCGACTACGAGCGGATGCAGCTCGAGATGGCCCGTGACCGTGCCAACTACGAGGCTGACTATATCAAGGAGCTCAAGCAGTGGGAGGACAAGGTGCAGGCGCTGGAGGGGGACAGCACCGTCAAACGCCCTTTCAATTACGAATTGGAGAGCAACGAGTTCCGTATCAAGGTCTTCCAGCTCACCCGAGCAGTCGCCAACAAGGATCGTTTGATCGCCAACCTCAATCGAGATCTCAAGAAAGCGCAGGGCAAGCACAAATCAGGGCGAGAGGGTGAGCTTGAACAGGCCACCGTGGTGGACGGAGTTAAGATAATGGGGCTCGAAGGGGAGGTCAATCGCCTCAAGGCCGAGGTAGCGCGGCTCACGACGCCGGGCCCCGAGGGCTCTGCGGCGGATCGAAGCAACGTTGTCGAGTTGGAGAGGACTATCGAAAGGCTGCAAAGGCAAAACTCAACCTGGAAAGAGACGTGGGCCAACATACAACCGATGTGGACAACTGGAAAAGAGAGCTCGATAACCTAAAGCGGGAGAACCAGGAACTCACGCCCCTGATCAAGGATTTGCAGAAGGCACTTTCTGACTCCAGCAAGACGAACAGCGAGGAGACCGAGAGCCACGGCCAGGAACGGGCGCAGCTGGAGACTAGGGTGTCCGAACTGGAGGCACAGCTAAAAGCCGAGCAAGAGAAATGCCAGGGCGAAAAGCGCCAGCTGCAAGAGGAGATCGGCCAACTTCGCCAGAACGGCGACGACAATGCTGCAAGTCATGACCGAGAAGTGGCGGCCCTCAGGGACAGGGTGACAGAACTGGAGGCAGAGCTGCAGGCCGAGCGCACGAGGTTGGGACGAGAGCTCGACCAGATCCAGGCCTCGGACAGGACCCGGCAGCAGAGAGTCGAAGAGTTGGAGCGCCTGCTATTAAGCGCCACAGAAGCCCAGCAAGCTGCCCTGGAAACGGCGGAACAGTCTAAGAGAGAATTCGAGACTCTCCACAGATCCAACGAGGAACTGCTAGAGGAGAACCAGCATTTGAAGACGTTGGCCGCTGCCGAAACGTCGGGTATCCCCGAGGGACAATCGCCGGAGCTAACCAAAGAAAAGCTTAGGAACAAAACACTCAGGAGCCGGATTAGCGAGCGGGAACGCGATGCGGCTAAAGCCGAAGCAGACCTCAAGGCAAGCCAAGCACGGGTCAGTGAGCTGGAGCGGGTGGCCGACGAGACCACGCAAAGGATCGCGACTTTGCAAGGGCAGCTGGACGAAGCTCAACAGTTGCTCGAGGCCAGAAATGAAAGGATCGGCGTCTTGGAAGGAGAGAATGGTACTGCTGTCGCTCGGGTTCAGGAGCTTGAGGAGAATATCGCTACCTTGCGGACAGAGTTGGACGGAACTCGCGAGTCGCTGAACCAGTGTAACGAAAGGGTCAGTGAACTGGACGGCAAGCAGCTTGGTGATGCCGCTCTCTTGGCCCAGGAGCGCGACCGCCTGCGAGCAGAACTGGACGATGCCAACAACGCGCGGCGCGAGGGCCAGGTGGAAATCGGCAGACTGACGACCGAGTTACAGGCCGCCCGGGATAATGCTGACGTTTTGACCCGAGAGCGCGATGATTTGCAGACCCGACTGGATGCCGCCACTGAAGCGCAACGAGCCGACCAGGAAGGAGGAGGCGGAGCTGATGTTGCTGCTCTGACCCGGGCACGCGATGAACTGCAGCGCCAACTGGATGACGCTACCAACGCGCGACGCGAGGGCGAGGCGGAAATCGGCAGACTGACGACTGAATTACAGGCCGCCCGGGATAATGCTGCCGCTTTGACCCGAGAGCGCGATGATTTGCAGACCCGACTGGATGCCGCCACTGAAGCGCAACGAGCCGACCAGGAAGGAGGCGGAGCTGATGTTGCTGCTTTGACCCGGGCCCGCGATGAACTGCAACACCGACTGGATGACGCCACCAACGCGCGCGCCGACGACCAAGCGGAGATCCATCGGCTGAACGAGGCCCTGACGGACCTGAACGCAACGGACCACGAGCGCCAGACGGAGATCGCCATGATGCAGCAAAGGCTCGACGACGCGGCGAGGAGGATCCAACAAACCAACCCCACGCGCCCTACCACGAGAACGGCGGCGGCGGCCGGCTGGCGCCCCTGGGCCGCTGGTTCCATCTTCGGCACCAACGAGCTGCCCCAAGACCCGACCGAGCTGCGGGCGGAAGCCGTCCGGCTGAGGACCGAGGTGGAGCGGGTGGAGGGCCAACTCCACGAGTCGGAAGCGCAACGTATGCTGCTGGCCTACCGAGATCCGGGCACGGGCTGGTACGACGAGAACGTGCGGGAGCTCACTCGCATTCAGCAGGATAACGCCAATCTGAGGGCGAGCGTGGACACCCTGCGCCGGCAACTGCGCGACGCCCAGGAGCGCGTGGAGGCCCAACCGCCACAGTAGAGTGGCTCGGCTGGTTCTGATGTTGACGAGGCCGGGTTAGGGAGGTTGTCACACACGTAAGATGATGTCTGGTTCCGACACGACGGTTCCAAGCTAGCCATCCTTTCCCTCCCTGCCCCCCTTTAACTCACATTGTTTTAGATGCTCTTTGTTGTTAGTTCATTGTTTTGTTTACTGTGTATTTCTCCTTATCTAGAGACAGTTATTATTATAATCAATACAACAAGCATCATCCCATTGTCCAATTTGTCCTCATTAACCATGTGACTAGGCCACGTTCGAAATTTGGGCAAGCTTCCTTCTGGTGTTTTCTATTACCTAGGAAGAGAGGCCCAGGTTCACTCAAGCAGTACCCAGTATGCTTCGAGAATAAGCAGACTACGTGGCACTGCAGTAGATCGCCCGTCATCCTTGACATTACCTTGGCCTTAAGAGGTGTTCCCAGTGTTCCCAACATGAGTCACCACCTTAAATGTAGATTCCTCCAAAGGCGCTTTCGCAGTTCGTTTACCTACCATCGCGATTTCAGCCGTTTCAGCCACTTTGTCGACGTGTCTCCCCTCGAGTACGACTCGAGGACAACAGCTCAGGGGGCCGAGTTATAAATTACGTCAATCTTGTTCTCACTTGACACTCACCATTGTCATGTGCTTGCCTAGGCCATCGGGCCCCTGTGACCTATGGATGCCCCGACGTAGTATTTCTCCGCCCCGAACTCCGCCCGCTCAGATCGGAGCGGGTTTCGATCGATGGCACTGCAGATCTGTGGGGAGAAATCGGACCGAAAAGGCGCGGTTTCTGGGGCCAGAGAATGATTTGCATCACGGGGTAAGCAGCCGCTCCGCAATGCGAAGGAATGAGGGAATTGAAACCCCCGACAAATACTGAATATCGCCGACACTCTGTCCGGTATGCCACTAAGACAAGGACGATAATCGTGCGATGTGGCCACACGACCTCAAAGTACCAATTTTGCCTGAAGACTCGGGGCTGGTTCTTGCCCAACACCTTCACCGCTGAATAGATTCCTGCTGTGGCTTGGGGGTCGGAGTTTATGAAAGATCGCTGATTGCATCGTCATCCCGATGAAGGGGTCTTGAAGAAAGGCAGGAATCGGTCCTACAGGACATCGGATCATCTGCGACGTTTCCCAAACCAATAATGTCTCTTCCATCTTGTGCTGTGAACACGCCATCGAAGTGGGTTTAGAGTACCACGCCGTGGCAGGACGCCTTACTACTTGGCTGTCGCGAATCGGAAGAGGGGAAGGATGATGACGGCGGCGTTGAGGCTAAGGTAAGGGCGGTCGGGCCACCGACGCCGAATGCCTCGGGCGTGAGTAGCACAAAAAGGGGGAGGGAGTTGAGGAGCTGAGGGTTCCTGGATATGTACCACCACCCCGAAACGCCTGGGGCGCTCCTCGATCCCGTGCTGATTGGTGGCCCTGACGGGTGACGATGACCAATGCTATAGTAAGCGAGAGACGGACGGACTTCCCCAAAAAGGGTCTCTCGGGTCTCTCCGTGTAGGCAATCATCTCGATGGGATTGACTATGCCCAAACCTATAGGGCATATCTGATAAGCAGCCGCAAGCAGGTTGTGTGGCTGGATTCTTCGGTATGGCCTCTACGCCGATATCTGCATAGGCGGCAGGCAGATTGTGAGGTGGTATGGTAGACCCCGGTCGAGGCAGGCAACGACGCCCGCTGCGGCACGGGAGAAGTAGAGTGTCGCATCGAAGCTACAGCTCCGGTTCACATTGGCATGCTGCATGACGGAAGAAGCACAGTAAGTAGCACAGGTCGATCAGTATGTAGGCAAGATATTCGGGAAATTTTCATTTGACTCGCACGTGGTGATGTTCAAGCCCTTGATGCTGTGTTTTGCAGGAGGATATGGATGGACCTGTTGGAAGTCTCGCGGACCGAATGCGCTGGGCACGACCCAGCGCAACCAATCAATCACTGGAGTGTCATCGAAACAACCCCCATGATTGAATTGTTTCCCAGCTTGGCAGTCGAATGAGGTATCCAGCAGCAGCACCACACTTTGAATATAAGCGAATCTGAAAAAAGGAAGGCCCGACCTGCAAGATCATGCTTCCATCAAACTCCGTTTTGACTGCTACCTGACTATCGCGTCTTGCTCTGCATCGCGATGTTCTGCCTTGACCTCGTCTTCGTTTAAGGCACTTTTGGACCAAGACCCAGAATCTCATCCCCGTCCAGTCGCATCGACGACGCAGGCTGCCAGGACATCGTATCAAGGCACAACGCACGCCATCGATTACGAAAAGAAGGGAAATAAGCAAATAAGAGCACACCGCTGATTGGTCAATCAAGAAGCTGCCTTTTGGGCTCTCGCGGAGGCGTATGTTACGTCTTGCAGCATCAAGCAGGTTACACGGCAGTCAGGAGGGAATGAGAAAATGCCATCCATCGCATGCATACATGCTCGACCCCCACTGCCAACGTCCTGGTCTGGACTCTCAGAGTCTCCGTCCTGGAAGCAGTCTTCGGCACACCCTCTCGTCTATCGACACGGCGTGCTGAGCTTCGACTGTGCCGTTTCAGCATCGAAGGTTGGTAGTAATAGCCCCAGGGTCGCTAAGCCTGGCTGCATTGCGCTGAGCAGAGCCGAGAAAGGCCACGCGCAGCCAATTTACTCTGTCTCGTCACTTGACATAATGTCATGCTTCTCTAAGGGTTTCTGCGTTCCTCCCCGCATTCTATTATCGCTCGACGCCCGGGAGTAGGCATGTGGTGCCTACTAATCGTGTGTCTGGGGATTTACCCTGGTTTTTATCCAGATTGATGGCAACGCTGTCAAGGCCGTTTTGGGTCCGCCCTCCACGTTTACACCCACGGATCAATCTTTAATGCGAACTGCCATTGATTCCATCGACCGCAGCGCTTGGTCATCGTGTCGTACCACAGCCTGCCCTTGTTTGGGTCACAATCTACTCGCGTCACAGTGCTTGTTTGTCAAGAATGACAAAGTAACTCCGACCTTGGAAACTCCGGGGAATCCCTGACGCAGCCTGCACAGGCAATATATCCTCGATGAGAATCTGTGTACGTACATGTGCTGTCGACCCACTCGGCTGACCATCCTATTTCAGGTATGTCGTATGGAGAACGGGAGTTGCTATCAGTCACCCTTGACCTCCTCAGCCTTGATCCGACTCCCAACTATGTGCCGGGGATGATCAGCACGGGAGTCTGGTCGAGTTCTGGGTCCCTCCGAAGAACCGACGTGGCTGATAGCGCTCTTCATGATATGGACCAGCAATCAATTGAACGGGCGAGGTAGGTTGGCCCAGTATGTTGTCCCCATCCTCGGGTCTCGCTGGGACTGGGCAGGGGTTTGCGCTATGTGACTTGATATGCCGACCTACGCGGCGGATGTTCATATAAACCGCCAAGGGAACGCCACCAGAATATAGAGGTACATCTCGGGAGTGAGCATCTCACAAACCTGCCGCCGATGGCTCACAGAGTTGATGAGAGTCGTGGCACTTTATGTAGAAGCCAACGCCCCCAGTTTCAAGTCTTCGCTTCCTCGGAAGCTGCAGCCAAAGGGAGTGACCAGTCAATATACACCAACGTCATCTTGTCATACTGAATAATCCGGAGGCTTGAAGCACGTCGAGTAAAAGAGTGAACTTTGGACCGCGCTCTCCAGGTACAGCCATCACCGCCCATGAGAAAACAAGGCCCCCCAGGATCTCGCACTGCCACCGATCAGTCAAATCCCAGTCAACGATAATAAAGCATCAGTCACGGTGAAACGTGACGTGTATTCAAGATATCACAAGACGGAGATCGGACTTACTCCGACCTTGGTCGCTACCAAGGAGGACTTGAAATAGAAGTAAAGTTCATCGCAACTTCCCCAACGACGTACACGATCTGGGAGCAGAGATCGATTTTGGACCCGCACCTTCTCTCTTTTTTCGATACCTTCCTCACCTTAGACCAATCCACAATCCACAGCAACCATGGAGTCCCACTCTGTCACAGATTCCTCACACGGGGGCATGATGGCTCGATACAGCAGCGACAAAGCACTCATGTTTGCCGAGAGGCAGCATGATAACGAGCAAACGACAAATACTATGCTGCAGCACTCTCGGGACTCATTGGCGTTTTCATCCTCAGCCACTGGACACGATGTCACAGATTCCTCACGGGGGCATGATGGCTCGATACAGCAGCGACAAAGCACTCATGTTTGCCGAGAGGCAGCATGATAACGAGCAAACGACAAAATACTATGCTGCAGCACTCTCGGGACTCATTGGCGTTTTCATCCTCAGCCACTGGACACGATGGCTGGTCACCAGACACCGTATTTCATCGCCCTTCTCTCGCCATTGTGGCCTTGTCAAGGTGAGTCTTCTGTGTATTTCAAAATATCCTGCAATTTGTTCATAACACTGACCGACATCATCAGATATTCTAGGCGCGTGCTTCTTCGGAAGATACCCGGGTTCTCATCAGTTGGCCATGCGATGCTGCTGACCATCTTTTTCGCCATCAACATCGTTTTCTCCTTCACTGGCTTTGATTGGAGCATGCCTACCAACTTCGCGTCCAGGTTTGGCTGGTAAGTCTCGCCTTTCCAACAGCAACCTGTCTCAAACCCTGCTAACGCCAACTGAACCCGCAGGATGGCATCTGCAAATTTTGCCCTGGTGGTCTTCCTCGCCCTCAAGAACACGCCTCTGGCCATCCTGACGTCCTATTCATATGAGAGGCTGAATCCGCTGCACCAGGTGGCTGGGTATTGCACCGCCGTGTACATGATCCTTCATGCGGCCATCTTCAGCGGATATTTCATCCAAAAGTCCAGATGGGAGGTCATGCATGAGGAACTCGTCACGGCAGGCATAGTCCTGGGGTTTGCCATGCTCGCCGCGGCCCTTGAGGCGTTCATTCTGCGCCGCTTTAACTACGAGCTCTTCTACGTCGTCCACATCGTCCTGTTCACAGTGATGCTCATCACCCTAGGGCTGCACCGGCCTGAAGTCAACAAGGAGAAGATAGCCATCATCGCCTGCCTTGCCGCTGGCCTATGGGTTGCCGATCGACTCATTCGCATGGGCCGACTCATGTACAACAGCGTCAACAACGAGGCGACGCTCCATCCTCTCCCCAAGGAGGCACGCAGATTCTGCTCAAGAAGCCGCTCCATCGTGCCGTGCCTGGTACTCACTGCTTTGTCTGGCTGCCCCGCGTACGTCTGTTCGAAACCCACCCGTTCACGATTGTGGCGACCTCGCCGACCGAGTTGATCGTGAACTCGTACAACGGCTTTACCAGAAGCCTTCACAAGTACGCCACCAAGAACCCTGGCGCCACCCTCAAGGTCTCCCTCGAGGGTCCGTATGGCACTTTCCCCGACCCGATCCTCTTCGACAAGGTCATCTGTGTAGCCGGCGGGTCGGGCGCGACCTTTACTTTCGGGATGGCTTCCAACATGCTCCAGAAAATGACGGAACACACCAAGTCCTCTATTGAGTTCATTTGGGCAGAAGCAGAGGTGTGCGATCCTTTAATACAATCATGAATTTCCAAAGCGTTTTGGTGAACAACATGCTAACCTTGAATTCAACCGTGTTGCAGATAATCTATCCTGGTTCGCAGACCACTTGAACGCCATCCGAAGCCACGCCCACGCCCCGAGAGTAGCCCTCAAGATCCACGCCACAAGGGAGGTGTCGAGTAGTACCGACACCTCGGCCGTGGCCGCCGTCGAGGAAATGTCCTTGGCAAGACCGAGACAAAGACGTCGGACGGCTCGGGCGAGAAGGACTCGGCCGAGTTGAGCGTGAACCGCAACCGCACCAACAGCAGCAGTCTGTCGGCCTTCGACGGCCGGCCGCGATCAGCGCGTCCTTGTCTGTGCGTGCGGGCCCGACAAGCTCATGAAGGTGGGTGCGCAACACCACGGCCGAGTGCATCGCCGTGGATGGACCCGCCGTGGAGCTACATTGCGAGCAATTCGGATGGTGATTGATTCATTCCTGCGACGAGATGATCATGATGATGACTGAAAGAGCGAAAACTTTGCAACACGTTGGATGACGATGACAAGTGGTCACGGGAAATAAGATGACAGGACCTCTTACGTTGATTTTAGGGGGCGATTTCACTTGGGGTTAGAATTGGAAACAGGCGGCAAGAACTGCCTAGGCATGGAGGGAGGGGGCTTGGGCCGGCTACTTGTCTTTCCTCTACACTTACTAAGTATCATTAGACGACTAGCCCGCAATCCCAATGCCAGCCTGAATCCCACCACCGAATGTCCTATCAGCAGTTATGGTATTTGCAATGTGCCATCGAGAACCGACGTCAAATGAACGATCTCGTAGGTATGGCTTCTTGCCAGTTGAAGATTGCCGACCGCGTTGCCCAGCTGGAGGCATGCCTGGGGTGACGACAGCCACAGTCGCCCAGCCGTAATTGAAGTTCATTGAACACTACCCGACGCGGGCGCAAGTGATAGATCAGTCACTGATGATGTTTCTCCGTGTTACCCAAACCCGGCCGACGTCCGTGTATCAATGCAGTCGGGCGGAGGCGAGTGGGTTTGCTGCAATCAGCAGCAGCAGAAATGCAAGGCACTACTTCCCTCCCGCCTTTCTTAGTCTATTGAGCTGAGAGAGCCACAGTAGCACAGATAGGCAAAGAACCATCGATGCACCACCCACGACCCATCCGCCCCTCCATCTCACTTTACACGACGCAACAAACAGGGAGCCTCGATGAAGCAAGACATTTTATCAGGGGGAAGGAGGAGGAGGACGGGGGCTTCTTCCGGCGTGCGCTCAGACATATATAATGGCAGTATGAAGTATCAATGTATGTTGGTGTGCGTGCGCATCAGTGGGCGTGTGCTGTGGGCTTTTGTTGTCCATAGCTTCTTCGATTGATCAACTGTCAATCCCGAGTTATGTACATTGATCATCTACCCCACCCCCGCATTTCCCCCATTCCTCGCTTGTGCCCGTCCAAACGGCAAGTACAGTACAACATACATGTCTGGGGTATCGTTGGAGTAGGTACCTAACCGAGTCATGTTCCAGTTTGCCGGGCCGTCCTGCCGATTCCTTTCAAGGGGACGAAGTTCCCAAAAGTTGGAGTAAGTACCTCTTGTTTTTTTATTTTTGCACCCCTTTCTCGCTCCTCCGCAGTCTGGGCTGGCTTCACTAGGTTACCCCCTGTTTCTCTGCCCCCCCCTGGCGACGACCCGGTCTGGATTCTGGGAAAGCCCGGGAGCGGTGTGCTGTCTCGGTGTCATCCGTACTGGTGCCTGCGGCTGTTAGACAAAACTCTATACATCACAACTAGTCGTAGTGTCTGCGGATATGCGGTCGAATGACATTTGATCGATTGATTTCTAGTATACACGTGGTTTCGCTACTTACTCGTCGTCGGGCTGTCCCTCTTCCTGTTGCCAATCGATCCTTATATGCGAATATGCGCGGCCTCAACCACTGAGACGGGATAAACCACCGTCTCAAGCAAAAAACGCTCGTAACCTATTTAGTAGCCGTGCCGTTGTCCCGTTCGCACCTGTATTCCCATCCCGCCCCTGTACCGTGCTCAAAGCAAGTGGTCCCCTATCAAAACATATTTGAACACCGATGCTTTCCCTTTCCCTTGTTTTCCAAAAAGTCGTTGCTTAAAAAAGTGGTTGAAAAGAAGAAGAATGAATCGAAGTGAAGTCACATCTTCAGACACGGACGAAGACGTCGGAAAAGAATGGACAGTCCATAGTCGTAGCTCGCGCGCTTGGTGATGAAAAGTGAGGTTGTGTAGAAAAATGAGGGAAGGCCGAAAAAAGAAAAAAGGCCAACCCTCGCGAAGAAGCCATCAATCGGTCTGGCCTAGTATTTGGTGTCGAGGATTTCCCCTAGCCTTGCGTGCCTGAGAGGAAAATGTCCAGATCGTTCCCCTGTCCTTGCGCGTGTTCGCTTTCGGCCAGCTGCTCCAAAAGACTCAAGAACGGGTCCTTCTCTTCGCCCGGCCCCAGTGCCCACGCTGCCATCATTGTGACTCCTGCTCCTGGGACTTGGCGCAACATGCGGCGGCACCGCCTTGCGGTCATCTTCGCCCCCGCCAAGCTGCCGGCGAAGAGAACGCGTTCGTCGGGACGGTGCCGAACATTGGATCGAACCCGTTCACGTGCAAATGCCCATCGGGGTTGGAGGTATTGGGACCGGACCCCCGCCGCTTTGGAGGCCGCTGAAGGTGTATTGGGGTGAGTAGTGCGAGTTGGAGTACCCTGAAGGCTGCTGGGGATGTGCGCCAGGAGACATGGGGTAACCAGCTGCCGCCGCTGCCGCCGCGGCCTTGGCTGATGCATCCTCAATCGTATTGTGGTGTGCAGGCGGCATTGCATGCCCTGCTATCGATTCTATACGGCCTGAAAGGGAGACAGGGCTCCGGAGAGCACCAGGGGAAGGTTGGGGTGGGACATGTAATGTCTGACGCCTGCCCCGACCTCCTGGAGTAGGGAGACCCGGTGTGTGTAGCGGCGCTTCGTTCGTAGACTGTAGTATCGGCCCAAGAGTCCTCAAGTCCGGTCGCTTACGGACTGAACCGCCCGTGCTTTTCCTTTTCAGGTTCGGCCTCTCGATCCCAGGCTCAGCATTGGCGGAATTGTGTCGGGGTGCGTACGTCGTCGTATAAGTGTGTCGTGTCGAATCGAATGTGAAGGTCTGTCCCCCGGGACCCCCTATGTTTGAGTACCTATCAAAGAAGTCTCCTAACTGGAACACGGGCGAGTAGCGCATCGGGTTATTGGCGAGAGTTTTGACCAGTTCGGCGTGGGCGTTGTAGATGCTCTGCAACGTCTCCCGTTGGTGTTGCACACTCGCCCATGCATAACGCAGCTCGCTCAACTGCTGCATTTCTCGTGAAAGAAAATCGGTCGAGGAACTGAATGCCCCCATCTCATTCATTCCAATCTTGTTGTAGTGTGCGCCGTGGATGTGTACTGTGCCCGCTGTGCATATACAATATCCCACGAAGGATGGCCATTCGATCGTGGCAGTCTGCTTGCCGAGCTCGACCAGTTCCGCTATCGCATTGGCGTGGAGGAAGCACATGTTGGTCGCTTCGATCTGCCACGAGTGGTGCTGTCCTGTTCCAGCCAGCTCGGCCAGGTCGATCGGTATGAAAGGTCGGTAGATGAGGCAGTGAATCAGGTGGTAGACCAGTTTGCTGAGAACTAGAACGGTGGAGTCAGGCTGACCAAAGAGGCTGTCGACACTGCAAAACACGTCCTCCGTACCGGATGCCCAGATGTCCAGGTCGTGGCGTATCTTGGATAGATTGGACAAGGAGTGCCACGGAAAATGAGAGTCCCCCTTTACACCACCGGCCGCCAGATACTGATTTGTAATACCAAGAATGCGGGTTATGTCGATGAGCATCCCACTGCTACCCTGACACTTCTTTCCGCTGCCTTGTAAGTATTGGTGGTTGGAGCCCCGTTGGAAGAATTCGCCTTCGATCGGCAAGCCGTTCGGATTCAGTGACCAATAGGGTAGCCTCAGAAGGATAGACTTGTCTGCGATCATACCTGGCCGCTTCGAGCCGCAAGCCATGAATCTGTCGAGCAGGTAGCAAGTCCAGAAAAGTCGGCGCCTCGTCTCCCTTTCCACAGGTGTAATGCGTGCTGTCAAGTCCACCTCGCGATGCAATTCCAGCGCCATGGCCATTCCTACGGCGTTTGCTGCAAGTCATGTCAGTTTCCGAGGCAACACCCCGTTTGCTCCCAATGGGGGACTTACTCATCAACATGTAGGCCCTCTTGCCCTTGCCGGCGGCTGTAAAGGCAATAACCAGTAAGAGCAAGGCCTGCAGCGCGTCGACCGAAGGCTCATCGGTGCTGATCTCGTCCCTGGCACGTAACGCGTATTCCTCCCCCAGCCTCACGGCCGATTGATAGCCACTCGGATGCGGCGTATAACTGTAGATTCATCAGTACTGGTTCCTGGAGCAGTTTCGTATGGTGAATCATCTCTGACCGTGCTGCGACCGAGTATATCGCATGGATGAGGTATACAGGTAACTGATTCAGCTGCAGCCTTTGTCGGACGCTGGATTCGTCAAGTATATAGAATGGTTTGGCGTGAAAACAGGTGAAATATGTATCGAGCAGTGCATCCGTTTGCACTCCGGGTGAGGGCTCGTTCTCGGCGGGCGGTGAATATATGGCCGACTCTCCTGTTACCTCCTTGGGCTGAGAGGCTTCAATTTCCTGACGCTTCGGACTCCGCTCTGCTGTTGATGCCGGTGCCGACGCCGCTGTTTCAGTGGATTCGGCGTTCGAAATTGTCTCGGTCGCCGCCAGTGCTGCTTCTTCGGTTCCAGGTGAAGAATCCGAGTTCTTTTGATCCTTGAGCTTTTGCTCCAACCCATCTACTCTTTTCAAGAGGGCCTCTAACACATCGGTTTTGGTCCTCGTTTCTTAGGAACAGCATCTGCAAATTTCGGTACGCTGTATCAGCTGGCGACGTCCTACCGCAATGCCAAGTGCTTTCTCCCAAGGCCTAACCATTTCACGTACCATATATGCAAGGACATTGAAAGACCTGGCAAGCTTCGCAGGCAGGCCGCAGTCTATTGCACTTGATCTATAAGGACGATGCAGTTAGCAAGGGCGAAGGGAACGGTGCAGCGAGCCTGTTGTGGCAGAGAGTGTGTAGGGCAAGTGTACGAACCTTTCGTTTCCGACATGATTTGCAGTTCATTACTGTCCGTCGGTGATGTAAGTCAGCAAACAGACACCAAGAACCTCTAGGTGCTTTCTACCTTGGCGGGTAAATACCTTCTCGTGGCTCGTTGCTCATGCGGCGTGTAGGAAGCCTTTCAATGCCCACCTGAGGCCGTGACATGGCCACTGGATGAACACCCGGGAGAGGTGCTACGCTCATGCTCATCTGGCCGACGTTCGGATGGTTCATGCCCCAAAAGAATATGTGTGCAATGCCCTTCACGAATCGGTCCCTGGTGACCTGATGTACGGTTGAAAAGCTGAATGATGGATGGTTAAGTTTGAAGCTGAGGGACAGCTCTGTTTAGTAGCGGAACAAGTACAGGTCTGCAGCCCAGAAGCTATGCATCGTTGATCCGGCGGCGTATAAGAATGCCACGGTCCGAGCCGGCCCACAAGTCCAGGAGCGTATAAGCGGGCAGTAGACACGGCGGGATAAGTAGGGGGTAACAAAACAAGATTTGCTGTATCGAGGTAAAAGAGGGAATCACGCTCGAACGAAGGACCCCCTTGGAAGATGTAGACCCAGATGAGACGATGAACGATGTTGACCCAGGTAGCCTCTATTTGTGGTACTCCAAGGTTCAGGGTAGTGGAGGTCGAAATGATTGGAACCGCGCTTTGTGGAGGTGGCTAGTGAAAGACGAGCATCACTAGGATCGAGGCAGTAGGCCCGCTGCTCTCCTATAACATGACTGACTGTGCCGTTCGGCTTATGACAACCGGGGTAGGGGAGCTTTCTTGTCTCGCGCGGGAGTAGGGGATGGGGTACATAAGCATTCATAATGGAGAAGAGCCCAGAAGATAGGTAGACTGGTGTACGTACGGCGTCGGTTGGTCCTCCGAAGGTACCAAACGTACAGTATTTGTCCTGCTGGCCTGGCCTGGTCTGGTCTGGTCTGGGGGCAAGCTCGCACTGAGAATGCAAGTGCATCAAGGCGAGGCGAGTGTGCTCTCTAGCATCCATGCAAGGACCAGCCAGTGCTTGACCGGGGCCAACGCGAAAGGGGGCCGAATGCCGTTGAGACTCGTCAAGAGCTCTGGAGACGGAGAGACGTCAACCAGGGTGGCATCCCTCCAAAAGGCGCGAGGTGCTTGCTTGCTTGGGGGGTTGCTTGCAGGGGGTTGTCGAGGTTATCATTAGCGCCCATCCTAAACAGGCATACCCCCATATATGCAGTACAGACCGTACTGTACCTACCGTGATCCTTGCATGTACATACCTAGATGGTCTGTGTATCGACCCCTCGTCGCTCTGGAATGAAGGACATCCCAACGGGGATTGTCGACGATCATGGTTCCTCGACATAATCTTTCCAACTTCCGCGATCGAGAATCCTATGTCCGTCTTGCGATCAGGCAAAAACCCGAGGCCTTGGAAAGGATGAGATTGCCCTAGGTGCACGTACCTCCCTGCCATTCCGCCTCTGCTTGTTCCAGAAGGGGGTAGCGGACCACGAGCAGATGGCCTTCTAGATATCCGGTGTGCTAGCATATCAGGACGCAGGTTGTTGGCAATGTTCTAGTATAGCCGTCGGCCTGGATTGCTTCGATAATGAACTTGAACATCACTGACTTGCCCTTTCCTTGGGTTGACTCCTTCGCTGCACTGACGACAAATCGCAAACACCAGAAGAAGAAAAAAAGCCCAGGTAAGCCAAACTGTCGCATATCAGGCCGGCCTGAGACTGGGCAAGAAAAGAAGAAAAAAACACCCCCATGCGCAACTGAAATGAATCGCTTCCAGATTTCTACACCCACTGCCGCGGCTGATACTGTGGACTGTTGGTATCCGCTTGGCCATGAACCCTGTCTGGCCGACTTGAAAGCAATTAAAGCCCTGCAGAGAACGTGTCAAAAGACAAGAGCTGTCGTAACGCAAGGCGGTGCTCGCAGTGCAAGATTCCCTACCTACATCATCAGCCTTGACACCGAAGCCAGCACCGAGCCGGCCGACGGTGGGTATAGGCATAGTATAGCCTGTTTTGAAGTGCGCACTAAGTAAAGCCGTGTGTCGGTGCTGATATGTACACTTTTGTTGCGTAATGCATCGAGTTATTGATCAAATCGATTTCAGGGTCCAGGTTGCTTGGGGTAGTCGGTCACAACATTGCACACCCTCTCATTTCATGATGGCGAGTTGCTATTCGTGCGGCTGTAGTTGCGACAGGCGACTCCAAAGATCAGTCTTGAATGGGGGATGGATCCTAGTTGACATGGATGGAGGGGAGGAAACGAGGTAGCGCAGCGGTTTACCTGCAGCGCACTGGTACATGCCTGCTGACAGGTACTGACTAACCAGGTAGCGACTTAGGTACCTAAGGATCTGCAATGGCGGATGGACGTGCTTTGGGCGCATATTCTTTCGTCAAGTATGAAGCAAGTAGGTACTGTAAGTATCCAAAAACTTTTATAGCAACTTACACAACAAGCGTTCAACTACGCTTAATGCGCGTGCGTGCGTGCTGCCTGCATACACGTAGCCACATGACAATGGCGATGCTGCCCGTCTCTCTCCCTCTGCATTGCCGCAAGAGGACCTGGTTGTGTAACACCGGATCAAGCATCGACAAATGCGTACCTGATGGGGGATTGTACGACTTCAAACCCTTGTCAATCTGATCATGGAAGGTTCAGCGGGCAGCCGGTCGGGCTGCATATGTTGTCACCAATTACTAAGTAGGTTTGTGATATTTTTGGTATGCTGCGCGGTGAGACGAGGGCAGCGTGTTTCGTTCATGGTTTTGACACAATTCGCTGTCAGGCGGGAATGATGGATACCCAGCCAGGACCTTGGAGAGACTGGCGAGACGTTCGACCGGAGTGCGTGAAACAGATGGATGTTGGTGGACAGGTCTTCGATGCGACCAACCAATCGGTGAGGGAACCTCATGCCAGTTCCTCAGTTTCTTAGTTCTTCATGGATTATGGACGCGGGCTCTGTGGTCCACTGAAGTCCACTGGAGGAACATGGTGGCCTAGGCAGGTCTGAACGGATTTCGATAGGTGCTAAGTAGGAGATGTACACGTACCCAGTTGCCAGGTATCGAGTGCGCGCGAGTAATGACATCAGTCGGAAGTCGGTAATGAGGTGCTGGGTAGGACCTATGTATCGACTCCGAAAATCTGCTGTCAAGGTCCAGCGTGGCTCATGGCATTCCAGAAATCCGAGACCCGTTCGTAAGAATTTCCTCTTTAGATCTCATCCCATCTTCCCAGGCTTCTTTTCCAAGGTTAAACGTGCTAGCATTAGCGGCGGGTGACCTAGTTTCATCTGAACTTTGAACACGGCTCAAGTTGCAAGCACGGCGTCCGTTTTCTGGCCCAATCGGGCAAGCTGGATGGAACCACGAACCACGCTCGCCCCGCGAACGTAGGTACTTTGCCTATAACATCGACAACATGGATCTGGTGCCGGCGTCTCTTTTTCTTTCTTCTTTCCGCGTTGCTTCTTGTTTTACCCGCTTCTTTTGCCCAGCACACATCTCACTTTTAGGCGTTAGGACGGGTTCGATGCTCACCTCGGGCCCTAGCACGAACCTCCTTAAGGCTCGCGATGCCCCAGAATGGCGTGTGGCGGTGGGATCGATGCTTGCAGTGATGTGACGCTGCTCTTGAAATTCACTCAACCCTGAACCATGGTTCGCTCGTTTCTCAACTTGAGAGCGAGACGTTCGGAGGGCGAGGTCCAATGGCTATCACTAAACGGGGAAGAAGAGCCGAAAACGACTGCGACTGTATGTGTATGATCACGATTCTGCCGGAGGGGACCTTGTTGCGGGGGCTGCAGCTTGTTTTGTTTTCCAGCCGCTTCCCGTGGCCAGTCATATTGAACCGGGCAAGAAGAAGCAGAAGCCCGAGTTGACCTTCTGCAAGTAGGTCAATCATATGCCGTGAAAGCGGGCATGTTAGGACGAGAGTAGCAGGCAGGTCCGATGGTCCAGTTTGTTCTGAAGCTGAAGTGTGTCTAGCATGTGCCCATCCACCTATATGCTTAGCGCGCGGGGTTTGCCGCGAGCGGTTTGGCTTGGGACCAAGGACTTGGACTTTGGAAATTTATTGATTGTCGTTCTAGATAGCCCGTACTACTAATATGCATAGGTATGTACTAATGGGTCCATCCAGGTACAGAACCGTGGTTTTGTGAGCCATGTCAGATCTCATCACCCTATGCTAGAGGCTGAAGAACGCATTAATGTAGAAACTGACAGCTCTGAAAAAATGAACACATATAGGCCTGCAGGGCATAGAGGTATAATCGATTGGTTATTAATATATCGGCCCCGTGCATGGGACTCAAGCACTCGATCGCTCGGTAACAGGTCTTACGTATCATTTCACTATTGATGTCGGGTTGGAGATGCTGCTGCTGCTGCTGCTCTCTTTGCTTCCCCGCATGCAACCAACTCTGTCCTCATCTACTTTACCCATGAGATTTAATATGGAAATGTGCGGGTGAATGGTTGAGGTATTTGTTGCCTCGTAGAAAAGGAAGAAATACTACGAAAATTTTCTCGTTATCGTACTCTGATGAGATAACAGCATGCAGGTATTTTTCTTTAGAGAAAGCAGCTCGTGAGAAGGCCAGGGCTTTTTAGATGCAAAGGATCCATTGATCACCAGGCGAATTAGATTACTTGCATCGGCTCTTCATCAATATCTAGGAACCGGCTTTCTATAGATCTCAGCACCCGCTTGGCCCTATGTGCGACTCCCCAACCAGATAACACAACTTGGCGGATGGGGCATGTGACGGGCTGCAATAACGGCCTGCTTCTAATTTCTTTTTTCTCTCTCTGTGCCTCACCCGAGCCCGCGACGAGTTTGGAGCCGGGCGTCGCTTAAGCAAAGGCAAATGGATTCCATTCCAACCTTGTCGGCATTGAGTGCATAGTAGGTCATATTATACCTACCTTGGGTATTATGCATGCTGGGGGCTCGCACCAACTAGCCCAGCCAGGCCAGGACTCCACGCGGCAGTTGTCGTCCATTGTCTGTGGCATGATCGACAACGCGCTTCGATTGGCTCATCTGGTCTCGAAAAGTACAGCAGCATGCCCGTTCTTGCGTCTCCTGCTTATGCTTATCCATGGCTGCCGCCAGAGACGAAATGCGACCTTAAAGGTTGTTTCTAAGCTTGTGGTGACCGGACCACAACCAACCAGAGTTGAGATGGAACGGTAGCTACTGCCATACAACTACCTACGTTATCACAATACAAAAGGGGGCAGATGCCAAAGGCACGTCACCCCGCCCGTGTGGGCTCAGATTTGCTGCTAAGTGCTACCAGAGAACATTCGACGAACTTTTGAGGCAAACAAAGGCTATCGTGGCTATGAAGTCTCCATATCCGTGCCAATTGGGAACAAGCATGTCGCCCTACTGATACTACCTTGGAGGATGTCAGTCTTGACCGACTCCCGAGAACCATTGCCAAAGTTCCTACCTGAATCAGTGGAATGCAGTAGAGAGATTTCAGGAGTGCAGACAGCAAGGTAGCTCACCTGCTTGTGACGTGGAAAGGGCCCCCCAACCAGAAAACCATGCCAGACCTCCTAGGCCCCGGTGTAAATCGTGTCAGAGCGTGCTGTGGTCCCCCCAGAACTCCGACCCTACCACGGTCCATCCTCGGCAGGGTCCCGTCGGTACCGTTTCGAGTACAGCAACCAGAGTATGAAAGCTACAGGAACCGAATAACCTCGGGTTTATCGCTGCAGCCAGCAGCATTGTCATTGTGCCATGGTTGGCCATTTTGTGGTCCCGAATCGTAACAATCTTGCGATTCCACAAGGACCTGCCGACTTGGGCCAGGTGCCGTCCAGGCAATGGATACCCAAGCCATCTGGGAACCAAACCCAGATCTGCCCTATCTATGCACACGCACGCATTGAGCATGAGCATGAGCATGAGCATGAACGCGGGCATGTTTGGTGTCAAGAAGCGAAAGGAAGCTTGGATGTGACAAGGTGAGCTGCGTCGGCCTCGTTTATCTCAGCTCGAGGACCCCCGGTGCATGATGAAGCTAATATAGCTGTCATTTGTTATAAGTCCAGTTGTTCGGGACTGAGACATGAGACCAGAGAAAAAACGTGGAGAATGGGCTATAAGAGAGCGATGTTATAGCCGTAGCTGGCAGGGGACGGCGGGGAAGCAGGCTCGGCCGTTGCTGTCAACTGGCTCCAGCGCCCACAGAGGCAGAGAAAGACGGGAAAGAGCACCTGGAAAGCACCCCACCTGCTGGAAAGACGGGACGGTTGAGACCGCTAGCCTCGAAAAGACCAGACGAACAGGACGCTTGGAAGCTAAACGGCTAGGCAAAGTAAAAATACAGTGTTCTGACATCTCTGGCACTACTACCATCCAACCAACGTATGGGCAAACCGCCCAATCGACTTGGAAGACTCAGGTCCTCATACGATCCTGATGCGACCTACGTGATGACGGTGAACAAGACACGGGACGACTACAACGACGACGACATCAGCGTCGTCAACGACAACACTGACGATGATTACGACTGAACAAGAGGGGCTTTTGATCTGAGGTGCAATCTCTGTTCCAGAAAAAAATCCCAGAGCACCGCCAAGGTTCAACTCCCACGCGTTAGCAAGACTGACTAGCACGCAAGCAGCAATAGTCCCGCCGCCAGACATTTACCGCAACACATTTCACCGGGTTTCCGCGGTCACGACAAGGACAACGCCTGCTTTGGCAGTGACTTACATACTTACATACATACATGGCCTACGCATGGTGGATCAATGCTACCTATCCACGTTGTCGCAAACGATGGCATTCCATTGCTGCGACTCCAGAGCAGATCGTCGCAACAAGCGCCTGTGCCTGTCGGTGATCGGTCCAATCCCGATGGAACCGGAACAGGCATTGTCGTCTGAACTCTTGCCCTGTGGTTTTTTCAGCCCTCTTCTTGCGCCATCAGCCGGGATCCTTCGCTCTTTGCAGTAGTATTTGCAGCATGTACGTGCTGTGCTGTCTGTGACGAAACGGCCCCGTCAGCTCCCAAACGGCTTACCCTGAACTTGACCCTAGACAACGACTGTTGTTGACATGCTCCAGCATTGTGATTGCGGAAGTCATTGGCGCCTAGTCAAGCCTCGGCACCTGGAGGCAACTGACGAACGCAACAAGAAAACCCCCCCTCTCTCATTTTCTTCAGGTGATCGAAGACGCCGACAACGTGGCTGCATAACGGGTCAGGCCCGGTTGCCCCACAGCTTCCCGTTTCACTCGTCGTCGGTAGGATTTACAGAGCAGCAAACCGGGTTAAGCCATGAACGAATGCTGCACCTGAATCAATGCTGCGCGCGCCTATCGATTACGGGTCGTCCTTAATACTGGAGCTTTCTTCTACGGGGCCGTTGGGCACCATCTCCCTGCAAAGTCGACACATACAAATCTCCCAACGACATGGTGGTGTATCTGTGTGTGCCGACATGTAGGTACCTAACGTGATAAAGGCTCTCTCTGGACGTGATGTACACGATACGTCTTCACTCAGCAAAGGGCGATGCAATTCGATGGCTTACCACCCTTCTAGGGGATGATGACTTCATACATACTTTACGACTACTACACATGTACAATCTTGGGAGTTGCGGCCAGACGATCTATAGGGACGCTTCAATGCCCTGGACAAGGG
Organism: Arthrinium phaeospermum; assembly: GCA_006503535.1. Taxonomy (NCBI): domain Eukaryota; kingdom Fungi; phylum Ascomycota; class Sordariomycetes; order Amphisphaeriales; family Apiosporaceae; genus Arthrinium; species Arthrinium phaeospermum. The sequence goes on along the minus strand of QYRS01000007.1, from coordinate 956,924 downwards.
AGGTGCTGCTGACCAGACGCACCACTCTAGGAATTCCTCAGCGACGGACACAGACGACAAGCAAAGTACTTCCAGAGGCCCAGCTGTACCCCATGTTTCTGCAAGGACTCCTCTGTCTCCCTTTAGTACTAAATACGAGTCTCCACGGTAAGCACCTTCGCCTCGTCTACGTACATGGTGTGCAAGGAGCCCGCCATGCGAGAGTATACATGTCCATATTCTGCAGCGCACACCTACCTGCTTACACACATACGTACTATCGGAGGCTGTAGCTCCTCTTTTCTCCACAGATGTGCCTATGGATCTCCTGTGTGGATGTCTGTACGTATGTTAGTCGCCGAGCCCAGCTATGTTGTGCGCCTGGTACTCGACACATACTTACATACACATGCGTCTGTATGCGCATGTGTGTGTACCCGGTCCAACCTCGGACAGACATAACGACAATGCATGACATGACGGCCTACGTACAGGAGACCACAATACCGAAGTCTCCGTGAACCGCCTTACGTGCGTCTGGTCCACGCTCGCATATGCATCCTGGCGAGGAGGTTTCCCGAGATGAACATGGAGTAGGCCACCGTTTCTTGTCTAACCTAATTCTCGTCCTTTTGTCTGCCAGCAGCTATACCAGAGGGGGTCAGTGGAGGGGAGTGGAGGGAAGGCGACAGCCGGACAAGGCTGCTTGCTTGCCTTGCTGCCACACACCGGCATACGTACCCCACGGGGGAGCATGCGAGCCTCGAATTATACAACCGTCTTCCGGCCTCTCTTCTGGGCCTACTCACGTCAGCCAGATGCTGCCAACCGACACTTCTTTATGACTCTAGCCGCACCATCTCGGAGTCAAGCATCGCCATCTACCATTCTGGGATGTCTAAATATAGGGAAGCCGGTGCGACTTCCGCTTCTAGTCCCTTGACATTGCCCTTTCCGTCGGCCACCCTGCCCTCATTAACATTTCAACGGACCGAAAACACACCCTGTGACATACTCAAGAATCAAGCGATACCCAGTCATCTCGTGTAACGACCACCATGTCTCGGATACCCAAGTCAGCTTGTTTTCCACTCCAAAGATGACGAGGACAGGCGAGAGAGGTGTGGTGTTAATCCGGGAGGCAACGACCTAGGAAGGTTTACCAACACTCTGAAGGCAAGCTTTACATGGCCTGCGACACACCAGCTGGAACAGTCAGTGCTATTTCCGACGCTCCGGAAGCATGTACATTAGCGAAAACCTCCTTTCGGCGCACTTGCCCCTGACTCGTCGCATTCGCGTGGCGCAGCCTGTGAGATCGTACGTCTTTCATTGTTGCCACTGGACCAACATCATCCAGAACTCTGTGATATTAACTAAAGATCGACGTCAAAAACTTCGGTGGACAATGTCGCACAGGTAATTAGTGCCGTTTCATTCACTATTTCTGTGCTTGCTCCTAGCGACACCCACCCGAGCCGCTGGTATGGGGCCGAAGCGGACACTTAAACGTTCAGCTGGGTCAAGAATCAGCCAGCCCCTGAGTAAAATTGTCAGTTTTTTGTACACGAATAGAACATATCCATAAAACGCGCCCCCTATATCCGAATGGCAATGCCGAGAGGGCATTTCCCTGCCTGTACCCATTTCTTGTGTTTTGCAGAGATGGCGCACTTTTGGCAGATTTCCGAATGCCACCAGGCTTGTGCGCGATGCGTGGTGCGTGTGCGTTAAGGGGAGAGAGAGAGTCCGGAAAAACTTTGTCGGCTCCGCTTACTACCCTGCTCCATCGAAGTCTAGATTACTCCGTACGGCCTCGGTCCGCGAGCTGGCTGGCCATGCTCCGGTCCCACTCCCGCGCCGTTGAAGGGCTTCTTCCAGGGTGGTGTTCCGACGTGTTGACGACGCAGGCCAGGTCTCGCGCCCCATACAGTACGGGCGCCCCGACGTCGCACCGCAAACTGATTACGCATTCCTGCTGGTAAGGGGCTCGACGACGATCCCTCAATCTGGCGTGATAGCCCAGGGGAAACAAGCGTTGGGCTTTCGCCATGTGGCAGGCGCCGGCCTCCACCGGCGCGAGAGGGGGGAGAGGGGCGAGAGGGGGCGATATGGCTGTTAGCGGCGCTGCAGTCCCTCGATCATCGGTATGCGTTCTTCGCCTACGAAGTGGACGGGAAGCAGCTGTACCGAGGGAGAGCGCTTGATGTACATAGAAACCTAGCGGAAAGCGAAAGCTGGCCGGTTCATGACTGAGGCCCTGTTGAGAGACCGAGAACTGATGCAAGCTGTCTACCAACTCCCAAGGAGTCTGGTCCTGTGAGGTTCATGTTCCTACCCGGAGAATACCCTCTCCATAAGCACTCATGTATACAGAAAGCCCGGGAGACGAACGTAACACGTATTTTGCACGCCAGATGGAAACGCTTCTACCTTCATCAGCGACTCGAATCGAGAAATCACTACCATGTCATGACCAAACAGACGAACGAGAAAAGGTGTAGAAAAGTATGAATAGTTTAGTGCTAGCGTGATCCTGAGTCTTCGACTCTACCACTGGAGGCGATGCAATCTGATAGATACTTTGAATTGCAGGGCCTAGCAAATAGACATGCGATATTATTAAATCTATGGTATCCTACTCGGTATCCTCTTATGGATACAGTATTCCCATATAGAAAAGAAAGGTGGTATATGTCCGTATCCCAATGGTGTAAGCAAGTAAAACATCTCCTCCTCGTTCAGAAAAAACCCAAGGAATTAGACTCAATTCTCACGCCCCTTATCCCCCCTCACTCTTGGGAAGAAAAAGAAAAGCCCCTGCACTATAACGCCGCATGAATGCTACCACAACCAGCGCGCTCTCTCTCCCTCTCCAGCTTCCGGCACCGAGATCGAGATGGCGTGTTTCTGTAGCTTTCTCTATTGCATGATGGAAAGTGAATCGTTCATGCGTCCAGTCAAACACAAATGAAACAGTATGCCACAGGACAACACCCGTGTTCACATGTTGTTATGCCAAGCCCATCCAAAGACTCAAAACATCCCCCGCCCGCTCGCCAACCGCACGAAGCTATACGGCACATTCTGCCCGACCAGCAGCCGCAGCGTCTCGACTGTCGTGAAGGCCGACGAGTCCGCGACGCCGTAGGCCGCAAACCCGCTCTGCTCCGCCACGATGCCCGGGTCCCCCTTGCGCGGCCCGTCGGCCAAGTCCAGGAACACCTTGTGCGTGTTGGGCGGCGGCGAGCCCCTCGACCCGCCGAACACGCGGAGCAGCATGCCGACAATGTTGCTCTTGTCGGGGCTCAGGGCGGAGACGACGACAAAGGGGCTGGCCTCGTCGCCGACCATGCGTGCGCGCTGCAAGCTCTCGAGGCTGTTGAAGGGCTCGATGTCCATTCCCCGCGCGAGCGAGAACGGCGTTTTGAATCCGACAGTGTAGACCTTCCCTATCTTCAGGGCTTTGAGCGCGTAGATCGTGGAGGCGGCATCGTCGGAATTCGAGCCCAGCACCAGGGCGGTGCGGCCGAAGTAGGCCGATGGGGCTAGGTCGCGTGTGAGTGTACTCAGTATACCACGCCAGCTTGCGTTGTCCAATATGATAGTAGAGCTAGGGGGTAAGCCGGAATTGGCAATCTGATGCCCGGAAAAGCTCGACTCGGCTCGGCGGCTTGGACTCGACGGGATGGAAGTCGGCGCCGAGACAGGGGTCGAACTTGCTCCCGAGCGCACGACGATGGTGTCAATCATGCCGATGATCCGAGCGGCCTCAGTAAGTACTGGGCCTGCACCATCTTGTAACCGAGCGAAGAAAGGGTTATTGCGTAGTAAGCTGGTATAAGGAACAGGTGGACTCAAGTAGGCACCGCCGAAGGACCTCTGATCGCACCATGTCTCGATGCCGCCCGCCTTCGGATGTCGTTCCACCACAGAGAATGCATGAGGCAAACCCAACTCATTGAAACACTTTTCATAAAATGGTGCTTGGGGGGTGGCGACACGTGCAGCGGGAGTACTGATGCCGTAGACACTCCTTTTCGGTAACTGGCCCAGAAGTGAGAGCGCAGCGTTAATCTCGGCTGCGCTCATTTGACCCGGAGCCGCGATGATGGGGAGCAAAGGATGCGTTATTGGTGTGAACACCTTATTAAGTGTCCGTGATAGCTGGCCTGTCTCGCCCATGTTTACCATGGAGAGGGGCGGGGCATCCGGGTACTCTGCTCGTACCTTTGAGCGGAAGTATTCGAGTTCGAAGTTCTCGTTGTGTTCGCTGATGAAAGCAATCATCTTGACAATATCTGCGTATTTCCTGGATTCGAGGAAAACCGATTGAGCCTGAGCCGAAGGCCACTTGAAAGTACTCGAGAAGTCGTGAAATGCGGACATGATGCGACTGTTCCCCCTTCGCTCGTGTAGCTTCTGCCGGATCGATTCGGGAAGCCAGACTTCTACGTCGATATACTCCACGCCCCACTGAATAGCCCGGTATAAGTATTCGTAGTACAGCTCCGGATCTTCCATGGGGAAGCGGCCGTTTTCCCTAGTACAGCGCGTTGTAAAGATGAGAGGCAGTTCTGTCCTCTGCCGCAGCAGCATGACCTGCTCGCCCACATAACTTAGACTGGGCACTGCCGAGAAGTTACCATCCTCAAGGGACTCCTTGAGCAGGTCAACGCGTATCTCTACGGCATCAGCTCCGACTGTTAGTATGTCCAGGTTCGGAAGGGCTGCTCGCACATCTGGAAAGGTGGTCGAGATGAAGTACGTCCGAGGCTTCGCCATGAGCTCTTCATGGTGGTTTATCTGGCCGAGGACGAATGACGTGAACCGTGACAAGTCCCGACGAAAGAACGGGGACTCTGTATATAGAAACTCATAGTCGCATTGCGATGACAAGACTGTATCTGGTGGCATACCAAGGGCCACGCAATGCGCATTAATGGCGACCATCAGAGTCTTATTGCGGGCGGTTATGTCCGCCTTAGCGTCCTCCACAGGAATGCCGACAACATATTCACTGTCTGCAGCTGTGACGTCCCGGAACTCATGTGTCAACCGAGAAGGTTTCCCCAAAACGTCTGCAAATATCGAAACGATTTGCTCCTGGCCCGAACCATAAACAATGACGGGAATCCTGGTGTCGCCTTGCTGCGGTCCACTCCCAAACCTAATCCCGTTCGTAGCGGGCGAATCAGAGCGGTGATCAATCTCCATCTCATCTCCCGGTGTCATTGCTGATCCGGCCATGCTTCGGGGGCGAGGCGTAGGGGGTGTTGGCATCGCCTGCAGCTGATGAACTGTGGTCATGTTGCGTGTGGAGGGCCTGAGGCGTGTATACCAACAACGCCGCAAGCTAGTCCTCAAGGTCCGGCTGGGATCCGCCAATACAATTCCAAATCAGGATGAGCACAACTCGAGAATAACTCCTCCACTGGTTTTGTTGCCCACAGGCAAACCCTAGCCTCAAGATGATGGAGAGGCTACCGCGTGCTCTAGGAAAGACGGTTTATGGTCTGAAGGTTGGATATCGCATAGGCCGACTGACGGGGTAGAGTTGATGCGGAACACCAATCTAGGTCATATATGCGGCCACGCTTGCTGCGAAAGATGCTGGAGAGAGTGCCGGCACTTGTAACGGGCATATATCTAGACTAGATGAGTGAGAATCTGGGAACCGGGGAAGATCGCAAGGTGGGAACGAACCAGCGGGTTATTGGTGGTAATAGACTGCAGACGCGACGCTGTCACCTGTCACAAAAAGGTGGGGTGTGAATCGGCCGTGATGATCTTCAGTGGATGGTGGCCTTTCTTGACGCTGTGCGTCTCTAGGATGGATACTAAGTCGAGGTAGGGCCTGCTTTGGGAGCACAGCGTCGCAAACCGCGGAGGGGACACAACGGTGACTGGCGAAGCAGTCCTACCTATAGCAGGCGAGATAAGATAGCTGGGCCGGAATAATAGATGGGAGCGGACAGGGCTGACTGTGACTTGTCCCCAAGAAGCCGTGGCTATAATTCTTCCAGCTACCAAATCGCAGGATTCTCCAGGACTGGTCGGCCTCGGCGCAATCGGGTTGCTCGACTGGGGATGAGCCTCTCAGCCCACCTCTCTTGTCAGGCCAGGCTGCCGGGGTCGGGGTGGCTCGTCTGGGAGGGGGTTGCCGGGGTAGTAAACCTTGAAACAAGGCCGGTTCTCTTGTTGATCTTCGATGTTGTTTCTTGTTTCCCTTTCGAAACCAAACGGTCGGAGATTTAGATCTGAGCTTATCATAGGGAGTCCTTTCTCTTTCTTTCTGATTGCCAGGCGAGAAGAGTCTGATAAATCTCCCCTTCGCGTACTGGATGGATAAAGTCGGGTAATACCAAGGCCTACGTACCTAATTGCCCTGAGAACCCAGGCAGGCTGAATAGGCCAGGCATGAATGAATGGACTGACTGTGGGAGGGCGAGCGCATACAAGCAAGCGAATGGCGATTCCCTCGCCTCAACGTTGAAAGGAACCCAATGCAGACAGTCCCCAGTTCCCGATTCTGAACCCCCCCTGCAGTTGCGCGACACTTGTACTAGTCGAGCGAATCTGAGAGAGTTCGTGGAGATGCTTGGGGGGCATGGATTAGCCCGTGGGGAATGTGGTCCCCCATCAGCACGCCAAGCTCAAGGCGGGATAATTCACCGACGCTTGGAGGATTGGGATTGAATCGTTTCACCTGGGCTACAGTATTGTATACTACCGTTGCCCATTGCTAAATAAAAACATCAATCCTCTCATTGTGAAGTCTGGACATCTAGCTAGAATTGAATAGGGGAAACTTGGTTTGCATCCAGGCTGTGAGGTGTCAATGTCCGAGTGGATAATCCGCAGAATTGGAACTGAGCTCTTCCCATAAGCGGAAGCCCCAAAAATAAAGGCAGGCATTCAAAAAGCTAACCCCTACCCAAAGGAACGGTGGGGTAAAGTCCTGGGCAGTGCTCGCATGCGCATTTTCATGTTGATACAAGATGTACCGTACTATCACGACCGCTTCCTACTTCGCACTTTCCTAGCATGCTGGGTGTCTATCAAGAACAACACCGGAAAATCTACGGGATGGCACTGCATTACTTCTCGATGTGCAACATACTGAACCATGGATCGGTCACCTCTTGATTGAAATGTTTCATTTGAATGGTGGTGTAGCGGAATTCCTTCCACTCTATCTGCTCCTGCTTGAGACGTTACATAACCGTAACCTGTCTGGTGGCCGGATAAATTATTGGCAGGCTGTCAACATACGTTCCTGGGGTTTCAGCTTAAAAATGGAAGGGCAGGAGTGTCGGAGTCATGCACCTTGTGTCTGATAGGCCTTTTCCTCCAGTCACGACGCTCCCACATCGATTCCCTATTCATGCTTCTTCGAATCAATGTAAGATGTATGTATATGTGCCCCATGTCAGACTGAAAAGCACATACGGTCGGTGGGTCTTCTTCTACTTAAACGTGTAGAAATATGTGGACGCCGAGGCGTGAGAGTGGGCGAGTGAACGTGCGATGTATGATACTATTCAAGCTGCGCCTCTGTATACTTATCCCGTTTCGTTCTGTTTCGTTTCGTTTCATTTCTATTGGCTATCGCCTTGCGATATCGTGAATGGCATCATTGCGTATATTGGCACAATTATACAGCCCGAGTTTATGCCTGGTGTCTTTCAAGCATAAGCATCTTCTTACCTACAATCAGAAGTATCTACTTCAATGTTTGATGTTGCTTTCTGTCCCGCTACCTACTGCATCGGACATTTCTGAATCCAATGATAGATGGGACTGAGGGGTCTCTCTTCAGTGGGGCCAGCTTAGCGTGTAGCTGACATGATTCCAAAACTTGGGGTCGGCCGTCTGTTCTCGATTTCTCCGCCAATCACCCGCCTCGGAGTCGACCAGGTTTGGCACAGAAGGTAACGGTTCGCGGTCCCGACATCCCAAATACAATACATATTGCCTTGGCATTTTCTATGGTACCGACGTCGTCTCTATATGCGATTCTCAGCAGCATGACTCACGGGCAATCCATTGTGTTCTTGAGAAGGTCGATTGGTGGACAGCATCTAGGTCCGGAATAAGCATGCTTCGTCTGAGGTGTCTCGATAACGATCGACCCATGTATTGGCATGTCACATCCCGCAAACAAGCGAAGAGCCATCTCGATAGTGGCTCTGCAGATGGACGGCATGGAAGATGGTAGTGGCTTGGTGCGAACCGACCTTGGGTTCGGTTCTAATCTCAAGTAGGGCACGCAGTGTGACCGTCAGTGCTTAACGAGGTGCTGGCAGATATATGACAAGATGCGCCGCTGGATAGCAGGTTCATAGTACAGGCAGACGGAACAACTTGGGTAATGGTCCTGGACCATGCCTATCAATGGGAGTGATTAATGCCCGCCCCGATTTCCTCGAAAACCTTGATTCCTTTCCTACCCAAGGCAGTAGCAAGGCCAACCGCCATGGCACCTGCCCCTCTCATTCTTGTGTACCCAGAATAGTCTTCGACGCCCCCTATACCGATGATATCCACATGCTTGGTCATCTCGCTTTGATCCAACATCTGCCTGAGAGTAGCTACATTGCCCAGCGCCAGCGGATGCAAAGGTGCCCCGGCCATCCCGCCTATACCTGACCCAGGGAGCCGAGGCGCTCCCGAGGAACAGTCTGGGCCGGCCAACACAAGGCACAAGCCCAGCGTATTGGTGGCTGTCAAAAAGCTGACAGGACATGAAGTATCCCCACACTCAAGAGCGGACATAAGAGTCCTGAATTGGTCGGCGTAAGTATAAGGCGGCGTCTTGAGCCCGAAGGGGAGACGGGGGACCTCAGGCGCTGAGCTAATTAGAGGTTGAAGGGTATTCAGGTAACGCGATAGAGCTGCACCGGAGTACGCTGGCGGCGGCGCGTTGGGTATATTCGGGCAGCTCAAGTTGACCTCCATGGCCAATGGCATGTTAACCTTGACGCTGTGCTCCGCAATGAGACGATAACATTCGGCCACCTCGTCAGGTGTGCCGGTTACCGAGATGATAACCAACTTGTTCGTCGGCTCTGACAGCTCCGCAGATATGTCACTGATATAGGAAAGATACGTCTCCAGTGGAATTGGGCTGTAACCCAATGTGTTGAGACTTGCTGTCTCTTGGACGAGACCAGAGGATGACGGCCCAGACTCCGTGTTGCTAGCATGCGTTACCGGGTCGAAGAAGGTGTACTGGTGTATCTCAGGATCATGTTGAAACCCCTTGAGTAAAGATGTTCTGATGGTGATGGCCCCCGTGAACGAGCAATGGAAGAGTGCCTTGAGGTCTTCCAGGGTGGTAGCCCATGGGCATGCGGAGTTGAGCAGCGGCGGGGATATGCCGATTCGAGGCACACTGTGGGACATGGCGACCGAATTCAATGCAAAAAGCCCAACGATGCAAGTCTAATTGTCGAGAACGATCTTTTTCCTCCCTCTTCTTATTCTTCTTCTTCTTTTTCTCAATTGACGTATACACGAGGTATTGCAATCACTCGAACAAAACGTCCCCAACATCTTGAGATGGCACCTCCAAATATCGAGATAAGATAAGCGTTCCGTCTTCGGTAGACGCCGCTTCGGCGCCCGCGTCTCGGAGGCTCAGGAGACAACTACACGATGGCAGCTTTGGCGTACAGTCTGTATCAACTTGTTTCCAAACCCGACAAACACGCCAAATAATGCTGTCGTGTCTGCATATCTTGATCCATCCGTTCACGAGATGCCGACTATAATTGGAGCTCGCGGCCGCATGCAGTCCCGAAATCAACTTTGTCTGCCATTTGCTATCTGGTACGGATCCTCCCTGTATCGAAACCTCCTAAAGCCCGAGCAGGGCTTGACGGCGACTCAGTAAAGTCTGCCACGTTGGAATGCCCCGCTTCAGATTCCGAGAACCTCGGAAAGTGCCACTTCAACCCACATCTTCAACGGCGCCGTCCACAACGCTAGCTCTAGCCTCTGCTGGCAACTGGGCCACCACGCCAACGACCATCATGCTCCGAAGATGCCGTAATGACCTGGATTGCAGGTTTGGGCACGTACTGACCGCATCTCGGAATTCATGCTCGCTTCAAAGGACCGATTGATTAAGTAATTCCGCGACTCGGCAGTGTCCAGCTCGGCAGTTGCGGTTCATGCGGTCATGCCCCAGAGGCCACATCCACTCAACCTGCCAACGCTGCAGCAGAGGTGGATGTCTAAGGGGCAACCCCCTGCTGCCCCAGGTGGGCGTCATACGATGAAACCTCAAAGTATAAAAAGGCGACCGGGCCGATCGTACCTATTACCTCAGAAAATTCGGCAGAGCTTCCTGCATATACTGTCGCCGTAGTACCTAGCTACCACATCTGAAACAAAAAAAAAATAAAGAAACCGCCCATCATGTCGTGGACCAACCCACCCACCGAAAACAGAAGCATCGCCATCCTGGGCGCCGGCGTCCTCGGGCGCCGCATCGGCGCCGTCTGGGCCGCGGGCGGCTACCTGGTGCACCTGCGCGACCCGGACGCGAAGCAGCTGGCGGCGGCGCGCGAGTACATCCAGGAGCACGCCTGCGACTACAAGCCGGACGTGAAGGCTTCGGACCTGCGCGTCGAGACGTTCGAGGAGCTCGCGCCGGCGGTGCAGAACGCCTTCATCGTCGTCGAGTGCGTGCCCGAGAAGCTGCCGATCAAGCAGGAGACCTTTTCGGAGCTCGAGCGGCTGGCGCCCCCGGACGCCGTCCTGACGACCAACTCGTCGTCCTACAAGTCGCGCGAGATGTGCCAGCACCTGCGGCCCGAGACGCGCGCCCGCCTCCTCAACATGCACTACATGATCCCGCCGCGGAACCGGGTCGTCGAGCTCATGACGTGCGGCGACACGCACGAGGCCATCTTCCCCTGGCTGCTCGACATGCTCAAGACGCTCACCATGGTGCCCGTCTGGGCGCACAAGGAGTCGACGGGCTTTGTGATTAACCGCATCTGGGCCGCCATCAAGCGCGAGTCGCTCCAGGTGCTGGCCGAGGGCGTCGCCACCCCCGAGGACCTCGACGCCGTCTGGCACGAGATGTTCGTCAAGAGCGAGATCCCGCCCTGCGGCGGCATGGACCTCGTCGGGCTCGACACCGTCTCCTACATCGAGCAGCACTACATCAAGGAGCGTGGGCTCCAGGACCCCGGCGTCATCGACTACCTGCAGAAGTACATTGACGAGGGCAGGCTCGGCAACAAGACGCCCGACAAGGGCGGGTTGCACCCGCCCTCGAAGCCGAGCCTATGATTTTGGAATCGGACAGGCAGCATGGTTAGACGATAGACACCAGCTAAGTAGAACATGAATTTTATGATGAAGAATCCAGTTTGGAGACCTCTTCTGTACCTGAGTGCTCTTTGAATGTAGCGTTAGCCTTGAGGACCGCAGTTGATGGGGGTCTGTCGAACATCATATGATGGCACAATAGTCAAACCAAAGTCAGTTAGGGGACTCTAGCCTCCTATTCTTGTCAACCTCCCAGTCTTGATCATCAATTTTATACGTGTTTTCTGTGCATGTATACGTCAAGTCACGGCCCCTTACAGAAATAGGGCAGGTCTGGGCTGCCGTGCCTTCTCGTCTCTGTTGCATATGAGTATGGGACTTCGTGGCAACATGTAGATTCAAGCAAGGACGAAAACGATTCTTGAGGCGGCAAAATTCAGTGAAATGATTTTGTGCAACGAGTAAACGTATGGTATATTCAAGACGTCATGATTATCCTCCGTGTTCATTCCCCAGCCATCGCCTGCCGCGCCCGCCCTCAAGCACACCCGCCACACCCCCTATTCCTGGCGCCAACGCACATTACGGCACTCGCGCCCACCACCTCCACGTGTCGCCAAAGATGAGTCTCACCTCGGTTGTATGTACCTATACCTGAAACATACAGAGATCGTCCGAAATAGAAAGCAGACATCGGGCCCTGATTGGAAAACGAAGGAGTGTGACTCGCTTACTGCTTGGCTTCTTTTACGCCTCCCGCCCGCCTCTCGGCGATCCCTTGCTTCCCCATCACACGCATACCGAGCCGCGCGATTGGCCTTCGGTAGTTGTGAGGATAGTGGTGGTCCAGAACCAATAACCCTAGTCCATTATGCTCTCGATGCTTGTATGTCAAGCATTGTTTGTTTGCCTGTCAACTGTTCCACAGTGCGCTTAAACGCGCAAGGTGGACTGGCGAATGTGTGTTGACGTAGACGTAGGGAGAACATGTGACGGTTCCCTTGATGAAGCGGTGTCAACTATTTGGTCCGCTGTAAGATGAGTCATGTTCATAAGCCATGGTGAGTGGGTAGTCTAGAGTGATATGGTTCAAGGATGATCCAACGATTTGTGCCTACTCAACGTGGACTAAAGGTATTCACGGAGTTCTATCCTGCAGAAAATATCACTACGTTACGAAGACCGATAGCCACTCGGGACCAGAAGGTGTACAATGATACATTTCATCCACTCGGGTTTAGTTTTGAAACGCAAGTATACCAAAGTCAACCAAGTAATCCAATTTGAGTATCATTATCCGGAACTCCATACAAGAGCTTTGGTATCAATGAGCGACAGGTCGAAAGTGACCATATAGACAATAATCCCAAATGAAAACACAATATCCCGCCCCAAATGCTGAACTATGTGACTAAGTAAGTAGAGAACCAATACCCGGGCCTGCCCTAGCCCCTGGCACTACGGCTCCTCCAGCAGTTTCAATGCCAAGGGCCGATTTCCATCGGTGAAGTGCGAAAAAGGTGTATAGGGGTATCTTTGCATGTGCGCTATGACTTGAATTTCAAAATCAGGAACCAACGGCGAGAGCTTGATGGTTGTTGTTGAATCACCAAAGAGCCTCGCTGTCCACCATATTCTGCTGCGGGGAGTTGTATTTGCGAGGCGAGGGGTTCTGGCGGGGCGAGTAGCTTTTGCTCGACTTGATGCTCTGGCGGTAGTGCGTAGGGGCGTACGTAGGCTGCAGCTGAACGGGCGCGCTAGGATACGGTCGTTCGGGCCTGCTCGCAAACCGGCGTTCCTGGATCGTGGCCGAAGGCAGCGTCGTGCCGAGAAGTCTGCCGGGGAAGGAGGCAAGAGCTGCGACCGCAGCTACGGCGACCATCACGCCGTCCAGCACCAGGAAGAGCACCTCGTCCTGGGCTAAGGAGCTGCCAAAGCCCTCGGAAACGGGGACGATTCGATAGATCGCTCTGATCGCAAGCAGCAGTACCGCAAGAGATAGACCTTTGACTTCGGTCAGAAAGGTCATTCGTTTAGTATTAAGTATGGTGACTTACCGATCAAGAATACTCTGAACCTCTGAGTGTTGTGCACCGTCAATTTGCTCGCGTGGAGTATATCTTTTCGTTGGTGCACAGCGAGAGCGAAGCGCAAACCGAGGAGCGCAAATAGGAGGATGCTTGACACGTGTATGGCAAGCCCAGCCACGAGGAGGCGTATTCCAATGTTAAGCTAGGACTGGTCAATATCCGCCCTTCGGTTTCCGGTCTGGTTTTTGGACTTACCGTATTAGCATCTGTCGGTACAGTGGCCATGACGGCACCGGCCACTTGCAAGACAGCAGAGACGGCCGTGAATGCATAGAAGACGGAATTGTGCCACTGTGGCCTCCATGCTCGAAATCCGTCTCCGTACGTTGCCACAATCGGTGGAAGAAGTCGAAACAAGGCTAAGGATATGATGGTCGGGCCCAGTATCGTCCCGACCAGGAACAAGATGAAATCTGTATGTGTTGAAGCGTCGTCTACTGCTAGAAGAAGTCGACCGATGTAGCCGAGCACCTCCAGTGCCAGTCCTGTGATGATGATGGTAGCGAAGACAGAGGTCTGGTAGCGAACGCCCAGCGCAAAGGCGATAGGTATCAGGATCGCGAATACGGCCAGGAAAACGACAGAGCCAGCGAGCGAGGGCTTGTGAAGGAAGGTCTCGGAGCAGCCGACGGCCGTGCTGCAGTTTCCTGTAGTCACCACCATTTTGTCGTCTATCGTCTCTTCATATCTTGGCTTGGAGCGTGGCCAAACAACAGAAAGGACCCTTGAGTAGGACGGTGAGGAAGTGTGCATGTGGCGCCGAGACTCGGTAGATATATAAGGCTCTCAAGGCTGGAGGGGAGTGGACGCCCATGGCCCGACATAAGGCAAGGGGAAGCAGGATCCCATATGGCTTTCCTGCAAGTGGAGGAGTAGGCCGAAATGGTGCTGGGCAAGCACCGGACCGAGTGGAGTTCGTCCAAGCATGACCCGATGTCATCAACCCTGTCTCTCCCCATGGGAGGCGAATGAGTAACTTCGAGTCAATGATGGGATGGGGTTCTCTCCCATGTCTGCATATGTGGTGTCACCAACCAACGTTGGAAGTTGCCAACCATTCTGGCCCCCCTTGGATAGGGCAGAGGTCCACCCCTACCTTACATGAATGACCCTTGTCAGGAAAAGGTGTGTGTCCTACGGGTCGCGCTGCCGGAAACATCATTCCCAGGACGTTTCTAGGACCAAGCATCTCCCAGCAAAGATGCCGGTGTTGGACGTGGAGTCATTTCGCACAAAGCCAGTGACAGCACATGAATCATTCATGCTAAAACGGCATGGGATAGGCGATCTTTGCGTCCAGCTTCCAATAGCACTCACTGAGGACGGTTTCCGGCAGTTTGGATCTGCTATATCATCCCTGGTCAGCAGCAGCCAATGAGGGGCCTGGCTATATATTAACGCGGCTACGGAAAGCGGTCGTGTGGACTCGCTTAGCGGATTCCGCTAAATTGCATATCAACCGCGACATTGGGTTGGCTTGTTGGTTGTGGTGGTCGACAAGGAGAGGGGCTTGGGGGCCCAAACCTCAACAGGCACCAATCAAACTCGTACCATGGCTGCAGCCGGATGTCGCGATCAACGGTGCCCTCTTCCCGTTGCGGATGTCAACAGGGCTGGGGTCGCAGAGGATCCCACTGTGACCATGAGGCCATCCGGCAGCGAACACGATAGGCAGAGGGCCTTGATGGGGTGGCCGTCTCCACCAGGTCAAGTCCATATGCTGGATGCGAAAAAGCGGCGGTGCACGACGACAAGCTATTTCCATGTGGAGGAAAGATGACCTCGAAAACCATCCAGGTCACGCTTTGTGGTATCGTCTCTTCGCTCGTACTCTAGACTTGGCTGCTGCTTGGCGAGAGAGAAGTGCCGACGCCCGAGGTGGGAAACGAGATTGGTCCTGTGACTGGCCTTGTATGTATGTTGCAAGATAGATTAATTTCCAATGCTCAGGGCTAGGATCTCTGAATCTGTACAAAACGCCGGGGAATATTGAGAGCAATCAATGAAACAAGACACGGGACCACTTCTTCATCTAGATACCGTGGCATCGACGTGAACCAAGCCATGTCGTTCGAGCTGGGCACATCACAGCACAGACGAAACCCTCGCGGATTCGAAGATCCTCTCTGGGTCCCAATGCCAACGGGAAAGGGAGCTTGAGCCACGAAACGACCCGGACCCCTGCAAATCCCCGTATGTGCGTGAGTATCAATCTGGCAATCTGGCTAGGGGGATGAGCCCATTGGAGATCCATGTATGGAGTAGGGGGTAGGCTAGCAATCGGACACTTCGAGACTTGCGAGTAAGGCAGAGGCCATTGAGCGTCTCTGCTCCAGGTTTGATTGGGGCCCGTCGCTCACTGCATATTTACCTGTGCCTTCGTGCCTGGCTTATACCCGAGAGCAAACAGTTGGTAGGAAACCGGCATGTTGTTCTGTCCATCTTTACAGCCATCGCTGCATGGTGCATAGGCAAGTACATGTGCATGGAACGTATCAGAATAGGAAAACAAACGACATCAATTCGCGATGAGTGCAAGTTGGGGTCCATGAAAATCATCCCCCACAGTGGTCAATGGACGCTACACCAGCGGGCCGTAAGGGAAGGAGCCGGGCCTAGGACGAGAACAGATCTAGGCCGAAAAATGGAAGGACCGACCTTGCACTAGTGAGGTGACATCATCCGCCTCTTTTGTAACGGTGCGCGCCAAACCATCCAATTGCCGCGATGCCAAACCTCGATGCACTTGTCACCCTTCTGGTCACCGTTCCTTCCTTAGCACACCTCGGCCAAACGAACACGCGGCTGGCTACTCAATTCCTTCTTTCGGCCTGTTTGCTTTTCTGTTTCTGGCGGTGAGCACATCTCGGTTCCCCGTTAGCGAACCAACTACATCCCACATATATTCTGCGGTGCTAAGGGGGTTTGCGATGACCCAGAGCGTGAGCAGATACTTATCGGCTCGCTCTATTAACCACGTCTGCCGCCCGGGTCGAGTCGATGCTGCTATTCCGAGCCGGTCTTTTCCTTTTCGGCCCTCTGCTGCTGGTCGATGCTGCCCGACGCCTGCGCCGCACCGCGGTTATTCTACCTCTGACGATGGCGATCCTCGACTGAAAGAGTTAGGGAGGCGCATACAGGACGACTATGCCTATATCAGAGATAATTATGGTGAGGCTCCTCCCTCCGCCCCAGTATACGTGCCCACCATTCCTGTCATATCGTACTGACCCAACCGCAGCCACCCCAAAGCACCCCATTGTGCTGGCGCATGGCCTGCTGGGCTTTGCCGAGCTAAAAGTAGCTGGGCCTTTATTTCCGGCCGTCCAGTACTGGCGTGGTATTTCCGAAGCTTTGACCGCAAATGGCGTCGAGGTCTTCGCCTCCGCCGTGCCACCCTCTGGCAGCATAGAGCGAAGAGCCGAGAAGCTGGCTCAAGGCATCGCCGAGGTGGCGAAGGGCAAGAGTGTCAACATCATTGCCCACTCGATGGGTGGCTTAGACGCGCGCTACATGATATCGAAACTGCAACCCAAGGACATCGACGTCAAGTCCCTCGTCACAGTGGCTTCCCCACACCACGGCAGTGCCTTTGCGGACTACGTGTTTGATGAAATCGGCTCAGAGCGCCTACCTAGTGTCTACAAGTTCGTAGAGGGCGCAGGTTTTGAGACGGGCGCCTTTGCGCAGCTGACGCAAAAATACATGAGGGAAGAGTTCAACCCAAATACACCCGACGACCCAAGCGTGCAATACTTCTCCTACGGCGCACTGGTAGAGCAGCTGCCATTTCTGAGCCCCTTCCGCCTCTCTCACGATATTCTGGACAGGCTTGAAGGCCCAAATGACGGCCTGGTTAGTGTCACATCCAGTCAGTGGGGGCAGTACAAAGGTACTCTTGTTGGTGTTAGCCATCTGGACCTGATCAACTGGACGAACCGACTTCGATGGATGATGCGAAAGCTTTGGGCAGGCAGGGATCCCCAGTGAGTCAATATGCCCCCCCTTATATGATCGACCAAATCAACGTACTGACGTGGCTTCGGCAGCTTCAATGCCATTGCTTTCTACTTGGATATCGCAGATATGCTTGCGAAAGAAGGACTTTGAATGGTCAATATATGCATTTAACATCTCCTAATACCTACGCATCATATCTTGTCGTCGTCGTCACATGACGAATTGACAGGAGAGGGTGACAATAACAGCGTGATTTTTAGTCCCAATTGCCTCATACCCTCTCTTCCACGGTTTTGAACCTGCGAGAGGCTCATTTAGAACAGACGGATCGCGGCTCGAGGCAGACAGTGTACGAGAGCACTGCTCATATGTCCGGACCCACCTGATCGAATATGAGCGAATTAGATATGCTAAAGTTCTAGATACTCAGTGATGAAGGCGTCTGGGTTGTACGACGGCTTGCGATGCTGAGTAATTTAGACCCGAGCATGTCTTGGCCCTAACTTAGTACTTGCACAGACGTACTTTGGGAGAAGAAGCCTCCGGGTTGAGACACTACCACAGTCTCATAGCATAATGGCTTGCCTCAAAGCTGGATAAGGGGTCACCAGATGCGAAATGCTGATGGTACAGGGCAAATTAAAAGAATACACAGTTTCAAGGATCGTTAGATCAGCTGTGATGTAATACATTGCCTAATCGTAATTACAAATCGAATTCAAGATACCATTTCAGATCTATTGGAGCTCTGCAGTGTTACCTGAACACAGAACACAATGTGTACGTAACAGATCGGTGGCTAGCTGTCTAGCTACAGTAATCTTCCAAAATCACCATCCCTCTCTCAATTGGGCAATTCGCCTCTCCCTTTTCCGTCACCGGCCCTGCCCATCATCAACCCCTCAAACACGCGTACCGCCTCCTCGTTCTGCCCGCGCACGTCGAACTGGTTCGTAAAGGCCGACATCTCGGCGAAGAAGGCCTTCATCCGCACCGGGTCCTCGTGCATGCCGTCCTCGGCGTACGCGTAGACGCGCCCGAACCGGCGCGCCAGGTCCACGACGGCCTGGGACCGCGGGCGGCGCACCGTGTCGTAGGCCTCGAACATTTTTTCGACGACGCCTTTTTCCTCGTCGTGCAGGTCGGAGGAAGATAAGGGGGAGGAGGTGAAGAGGGCGTGCAGCACCGCCGCGTCCTCGAGGGCTTGCGCGGCGCCGTTGCCGGCGAAGGGCAGGGAGGCGTGCGCGGCGTCGCCGAGCAGGCACACGCGGCCGCGGTGGTAGGTCGGGGCGTGGTCGTGGTCGGCCGCCGTCCAGGACGCGCTCGTGTCGGCGGCGACGAGGCGGACGATTTGTTGGGCCTCCTCGGTGTAGTCGGCGTACAAGCTCGGGTCCAGCTCCGGCTTTTCGTTGTCGTCGTCGTCCGGCGCAGCAGAGGAGGTGAGGGCGCGGAGGACGTTGCCGCGCACGGCGACGCCGGCGCTGAGCCGCGTGTTCTTGCTCAGCGGGATGCAGTTGATGTGGCCCCGCGGTCCCATCATGATGGGTACGTTGGTCGTCCAGCGGGGATTGATCTTCTTTCGTGCTTCCTCCGTCGACACCAGGGTCCGGTAGACGACCCAGCCGTCGTGGTTCTTGGGCGCCGTGGCCGGGTGTTCGGCCCCCAGTAGGTACGATCGCGTGACGCTGTGGATGCCGTCGGCGCCGATCAGCGCGTCGGCCTCGGCGGTCGTGCCGTCCTTGAACGACAACTTGACCACGGGGCGGCCGTCGCCGTCGCCGGTACCCTCGGCAGTCTCCTCAATCCTCACGAGTCGCTTCCCGAACTTGACCGTCCCCTCAGGCACGAGCTCCAAGAACCCCTGGACGAGGTCGGACCGGGCAATGGACTTGCGGCCCTTGGCCTTCCCCAGCTCGGCGACCACGGTGCCGGCGTGGGGGCCCTGGGCCAGCATGACGGTAGTGGCCATCTCGGTGTCCTCCTCGGCCGCCATGGTGAGAGCCCGCTCAAAGTAAGCGCGCTGGAGCTCCGGGCCCAGCAAGGCCATGGCCTTGATGGCGTTGAGGTGCAGCGCGAGGCCGGCCCCGACGTCCTTGTACTCGGGCACCGCCTCGTATACGGTGACGGCCAGCTGCTCGTGGCACGACGACTTGGTCAACGCCGCAGCGAGGGCCAAGCCCGAGATGCCGCCGCCGGCGATGGCTAGGCGAAACTTGGCCGGCTGCTGCTGTTGCGTGGGCGACATGGTGACGATGTCTGGTGGTATTACAATAATATCAAGAGACTAGCAACAGTAAAGACCAACACTGTAACATGTGGTCCAGACACACAGAGTCGGCAGTACTTTTTTCTTCTTTTCTTTTTCACGCGGGTTCTAAGATAATGACGCAGTGGAAGCAGGCAGACGGGAGAACATGGTCGTCTCAGCGACACGGACACCCCCACGGTATATTAGTTTCCATTGTGTGCTCGGGAGGCGAAATGTATTGAGTTTCCGGGAGTTGGGAGGCGCAGTCGGTGTCTTGGTGCACTGATGTCCCTCCCCTAGGGGTAGGGTGATGAACATGTTCGATGATAGATCGCATGGCTATTTCAGACCAGACCGGTGCCCGTAAACTAACCAAGGTTTCCCCCATGGTGCACTTCGGGTTACGAAAGACAAACTCAAATGCATGTTCAGGTTCCGAGCGCGGTTCCTGGGCTTGTCGCTTACTTGGCCCCTTGAACTCTGTAACGCGACCTTCCGTATCCTGCGTATATCACTAGCCATCAATAACCTTGGGCGATTGTATGCGAGTTTCGTTATCGTATGAGCCGAATCAGATATGCGAATAATGTAACATGGTCCATCTAAGGAATTCTTTAAAGCATAACCATTTTCACACATAGCATATTATATGTATAATGCGCCGGCACGGTGAATCTATCACTGTTCGGTTCAAACTTTGATACTGTTTCGAAACAATCATCAACATTGAGTAAATGATATATAACACAGCCATGCCAATCCTATCACTTACTCAAGTCGTGTTATACAAGATATTCTAACTGCGGCTAGATGACCCTGGTGCCTTCGGCTTCTCGTGAGGGACCACGTCTTCATCGCTGTCATCGTCGATATCATAATGCCCCTTCCCTACCCCCGCCTCCGTTGGTGTCTGGACATGGAGATCGTCCAATTCGCTTTCGTCGAAATCGGCGGCCTCCACGTCGCGACGCGATCTCTGGTTGCCATTGCTGCGGAAGCTCTCGATGCCTGTGCTACGAGCAAGCCCGGACAGGCCCTCGTAGCCCTGGGTTCGTCGGCGGCTCCGCCAGACAAAGAAGCCCCAAGCACCGGCTGCCACGATAACAATGACCAGCACAAGTTCGCCCGACTTGTAGTAGGCGGACCACTTGGCTTCTTCAACCTCTTTATCTTTGGCGGCTTGGTCAGCTGTCTTGTTGCTTGCGCCCCCAACAGTAGTATCTGCCAATGTCGCTCCATCCAGGGCGCTTTGCGACGGAATTCCCCCGATACTGCTAATGTTCACATCCATGAATCGGTCCAGCATGTCGCGCGAGCGACGTGCGTAGTCGAAAGGAACCATGTGGGAAGAGTTGTAGAACAAGACATATGTCAGGTTTCGCGCCTCCTGCCAAAAGCCGGCCTTCTCGCTCTCGAAAGTCCAGTCGCGTCGCGGGGCCCAGTTTCCAGGGGAAATTTCGAAACCCTTTCCTCCGTTCCATTCCATGTTGCTGATAAAAGCCTCAGTGCCAAGATGATTGCAAATGAGATCCTCGGCTCCAGAAAAGAGAAGAATTTCGATTTCCGTCAGCAGTTCCGGCAAAAATGTAACCGAGGGTTTCGAGTTCTTCACCGAGAAAGCTGCGCCGACGGCACCGTTGCATTCTTGCCATCCGGTGTTGAGTTTCTTATCAATATGAAGTGCCGCAGTAACGTCGTCTCTTCGAAGGTAGGGCGTAACGTTTTCCAAATCCGGAGGCCAGTTCATGCCGCAGCTTGGGTAGGTGTCGTCTAGACGGACGTCATACATGTTGACGCAACGTCCGTTTTTCTCCGTGAGACGAAGAATATCCTGCAAAACGGCCTCGCACATCGGGTTGTCCACCTCTTGCAAATGCTTAGAAGCCATCTCCCTCGAACAGACCCGGTAGGAATTCTCCAGCTGTTGAGAAATATCGGAACCCTTCTTGACGAGACCCTTTTCGTAGGCGTAGGTAAGATAAGCTTCGTACTGCTCAGGCGGCGAAACCCATCCGTTTCCGATCAATATACCCTTCAGGTTCCACGAATGCATATCGGTATGGCTATTGGGGGTGCCAACAATCTGTGGGTTTTTGTTTCGCTTTAGGATGGCGCGAGCAATATAGGGAATGTGCTGGCCAGCAAACGATTCACCGGCAATATATAACTGTGTTGTTCTGTCAGCCATCGTTGACGATGATTACTCTTGGAATATCTTACGTCGTCATGTTCATATTGAGGGAACACCTTAAACCATTTCTCCAAAAACTTTACGAATTGGTCGGCCATCTCGTCCAGCTCGTGAAGGTAGTTGTTGGTATCGACAAAACTGTATCCGGTGCCAACAGGATTATCGACGAAAAGGAGGTTTGCGAATTCGTGCCAGGAGCCATTGTTGGGCACCAGGGTTTCCTTATCCTTCGTCCTGAAGGGGCCAATCTCCATCATTGCGCCATCTTCAGAACTACAGCCGGGACCGCCGTTCAGCCAGATAACGGTTCGTTGCCGGTCGGCGATGTGCTGGTTCTCGAAATGCCAGAAAAAGAGGTTTCCGTTGTGTTCAGGGTTGACTTCGATGTGACTGGAGCCATGAGAGTCAGTATGGATTGCCACGGTGATGCGCGCGCCGGTGGGAAAACGGTCTTCTTACCCAGCATGCATCTTCACCAACGAGTCCTTCGGAGCGCCAGGCAGGGAGTGGACGAAGTAATCGGCAGCCGTCTTCTCTGCGCTGACGGTCAGGGTCCGTGATGCCAGGGCAAGCAGCCCGAAGGCGGCCAGCCGTATGGGGGAGGCAATTGAAGCCATGTCTGCTAGAACTGTCGCGCAAGAGCGACGGCGAAGTAGGGGCGACTTCAATTCCTCGAAAGGCAAAGGGATGGCAGGACAAAGGGGGAAACGTCGGCCACTGCCAGTCTCAATGAGGTAATCTA
This sequence comes from Arthrinium phaeospermum, assembly GCA_006503535.1. NCBI lineage: Eukaryota > Fungi > Ascomycota > Sordariomycetes > Amphisphaeriales > Apiosporaceae > Arthrinium > Arthrinium phaeospermum. Next base: position 934,428 of record QYRS01000007.1, on the reverse strand, counting down.
GTGCTTGAAAGACTGCAGAATAAAAGAAAACCCAGAATGGTTGAAACTGGAAGGCTTCTGAGGAAGGGTGGTGAAGTGGCCTTTCGAATTCGTGTCGGGCCCGATACGTCCGATCGATCAATGGTTAAAGGCAACTGGCAACCTTGAGCTGACGGTCGGCTTTCTCTCAAACACGTCCCCCAAAGCGCTCGATGGCTGGCTGACGAACGCGTATGGGGAACAGGGACCCAGTTTTAGGGGTTACTATCCGCCATCCGCAGGCAGTACCGGCCCTGCGCTCCAAAGGGATCATGTACTTCGCTTGCCATTTCATCTTGGGCAATCCCAGGCCGCAAAAAGATCCAGTTTAAGATTCGTATAAATAATGTGAGGATACGATTATTGACTTCCTTGCAGTAACCAAAACCCATTCAATGCTTGCTAGAGTGGCCGTTGTATGAGGTATTCAATGATTTGTACATGCTATTTCGAGGAGGCCGAGCCTGATTGGACTTCCAAATCTCAGGACCCCTAGAGGCTGGGCAGGGGTACTGTACTATGTACTCTTAGTGGGACTGCAGCGACTCAGCTCAGCTCTATTTACGTACTGCCAGCAGCTATCATCCCTATATGAACACCCGCTGCAGATTATTGTAAGGTAATTGGTAGGTAGCAGATAGATAAACACCTACGTACTTGCTCATGCGTCGACACGGATCTATCAATGTGGACTATGATGTCAGACCGCGACGGAAAATATGTAGAGCGAATCGATAATCTGCTGATGCACTGGAGCCATCAATTCTTTCAATGGAGGTCGGATGCAGCCATGTAGGATCAAGATGTTATACAGCAAAGTAGGCAGCCTCAGACCCACCTCGGTTCCAGTGCGCCTGCCTGCCTGGTTGTCTGCATACTCTATTGCCTCTAGGGGCCCAACTACCAACTTAAGTACGGGAGGTCGGTGAATTACATATCATCATTGGTCATTTCATTGTCGGGTTCACCTAGCTCCAAGCCTTCAGCCAGATGTTTCGGGCGATGTTGTTTCTTGTTCCGGCTTGTTTCAAGTTGCTGTAAGGTGTTCATCAAACTCCTCAACTCCACCTCCCACGAAGCCCGGGCACTTGACAATCTACGTTTTCCCAGGAAAGAAAAAGAAAAAGAGTCTCATTGCAGCTGCCGTGCGTCTATATGTTGTGGAGGGCCATCAAAGTGGCCGCAATCAAGTACGAAAATGATAATCCTGACCATCAGCCTCCCAAGCTGTCTTTCTCGTGGCCGACAGACACTGTTGCAGATTTGAGTATCACGGTGTCCTCGGCCTGCTGTGATCCTTCCCGAGCATGGCAATGAACTCCAACTCGAATGGCTACTGATTTGAAATCATCGGATCTGCCTCTCGGAAGAGCGAGCGCTTCTGCTGGCCTGCCAAAGACGGTGTCTCTTGAGTGGCGTGCCAAACTACTCTCATGGCAATTTCTGCCCTGCCGACCGCATTATCAGCTCTGTATTTTTACTGATGTCTTCAAAGCTGTGGCAAGCCATTGTGCTGAATCTTCGTTTGACATTCCATGCAAATGAGGCCTTCGGGGCCAACGCCTATTCTCAACCGGAAATCCAGTGGCCCTGGCACTCCCAGACGGGGAGCACCATGGCTTTTCTATCAGGTACACCTGCCAACAACCAAACGGAAGACAGACATAAGTGTCTGTTCGCTTGTATGCTTCCAACCCGCCTCCCAACCTAAAAGGGCCATCTCAAAGCTTTGTGGATGACAAAAGTCGCTGGCAAAATCTTGTGCCTCTGGCGAAGACGACATGCGGCAACCGTATTAGACATTACAGGTATAACTCGTCATACCGTCATCATCCAGCATCGCCCTCATCAACGGGGGGCTGCTAGTATGATGTTCATCATCGCATCGATCGCTCGATCCCCCTCATCTTCGGAAATCATGCCTAATTCATGCAGCGTCGTCACCACATCGCCAACCCAGTGCTGGCAACCCCAGCTTGGGTCCTCGTTGTTCACCACGACACCCTTGATTGTGTCGTGCAAAGTGGTGTCCACGGCTGAAGCGGTGGATAAAGTTGCGACATGAATCTGTGAGCGGTAGTCGGGCCTCAGCCGAGGAGCGGCCAGATTCCACAGCTCGCCTGCTCGATATTTCCCAGGCTGGCCATCCAGTCGAAATGTGCTATTTGTGTTGCTATCATCGTTCGCCGCCACATAAAGATCTGTGATTCGTGCCGCTGGCGTGTCTTCCGGCCTTCCTTTGAAAATCAAGATGGAGAGCGTTTGAGAATGGCCTCTGGCTGGCCCGGCTACTGCGTTGGCGCCGCCATTTCCTGCCGGCGTTGCTTCCTTCCCTTGCTCGGCGCCTGGTTCCCTTGCTGAGGCCGGGCTGCTCATTGGAGTCTCGCCGTGCAAAAGGAAGAGCGGCCTCCCGCGCGAGACCATATGCCGATTGTTTAGGCTTTCCGGGGTGTGGGTGGTCCTGCCCAGATAGCCACAGGTGCCACTTGCGAATTCGACAGTCCAGTCAGTTGTGGGCGCACCCTGTGTCAGAGAAAGCAGCCAACGACTCCAACCGCAAATGATGTTGATTTATGACGAAGATGGCGTGGTTTTCCGACCGGTTCTCAGGCTCGGACTCGATGTTCTTGCGGCAGAGTCGGAGTTCAAGGGGGCGAGAAAGTTGTGGTGTGCGTGGTTAGACGTGCGTGGTTGACACCTTAACACACCCACTCGCGCAGCTTGGCCGGCGGCAGCGGGCTTGATATTGCTACACACTAAAGGGCCCGAAACCACCAAATGCAGCTCGCTCAAGTAATCATACCACCTATTCCTTTCCCGATGCAAAACTAGGCGATCGCTTCTATAAATCAGGGGACCATGCATAAGATCGACAATCGTCTTAGCCTGCAATTGCTCCACCACCTTCGGTTCCCTGTTGTCAATACACGGCTATGGTCCTGGTCTTGTGGATCTGATAGTGACGGCTTCTGCTTCTGGAAGCCCATCAACAAGTCACCTAATAACTAGCAAGGCGAAGAGGACCAGCTCCAGTCGAGATTGGGGAGGGGGGCACGGCCAAAGGTCGGCTCGTCTCCGTTAGGGTCCTAGGCTAGGCAGGCTTCGTGCAGTCCTTACGGGGTGATAGGGCGTAGGTACTGGTAGTAGGCAGGTTGACTTTTTCTAGACGTCCGCATTTCATGCATGCAAGGCCGACCCCACCGAACGGTCTAGACCTCGACATCACCTCAGATTGACGAGACAAACAACGGGCGAGAGACATCCAATTTGCCCAAAGAGGATTACGGGCTCTCTTCCATCTTCGTGTTCGACCCCTTCCCCAAGGCAGAGCCCACCACCGAGGCGCCGGGCTTCTCGGTGCTACCAGTCGATGAGAAAACTTACCAGCCGGGGCTAATCTCGAGCAGGCATGTCCTGCACATACTTACTGTTACAGCACATGTAAACCACTAACAAAGAGGACCCCCCTTTCGGCTTCGGGCTTCGAGAATGCCAACTCCATCCCCGCGAAGTGGAAACTCCAGTCGGATTACTACAAGCTTATTTCGTGAGTTGCATCCACGGACATCCATTGGCCATCGGGACCTACTGCCATCCCTACCCAGATTCTGTATTTGAAACAGACAAGCCTACAAGATCAACAATGCACCGTTGCCTGTGCTGTGCTGCATGTACGACGAAGGGATTGCGGCCATGCAGCTTGGCAGTTGATATAAGAGCTGTCAGCTTTTTTATCCCGGCCGCAGCAGTCATATTGAAGTGCGGGCAGGCAACCACCACTTGGCGTAAAGCCCGTACAGGCTACCAGCTACTACCTACTTACCTACCGCCGCGGTACTATCCCTTTGATGGCGAAAGCGCTGCTTCCACCAGATTATGTTGTACTGTACATACCAGGGATCCCTGGTGCTATTGACATAATGTTTATTCCGTTAATTATAGCACTTGAATCGATAAACTGACCTGGTGATTATTCACGGGAAGTATTATGCCAATAGCAGCGCCATCGCCATCAAGGGGATACTGGGGTTGCTTTTTAAGTCATCACCGGAATTCCTTGAGGGCCCGGTGTACTTGCGGGGCTGGTGATCAGTCGGCACAGAGATACTTGCCTGCATCATGCATGGTGCGAGACTTATTGGGCATCTATCTTTGCATCTTCTCTCTCTTTTTCACTGCATTTGACGTGAGATGAGCCGTCCGCCCCGAGGATGGCTCATCTTTGGAAAGTGTACTTTGAGACGGCACATTTATTACCACTCCGTCCCTGCGGCCTCCTGGAGCCTTGACATTGACCAGTGAGAGATTCTTCTTGCCACTGGCACTTTGCGGGATTCTAGCTTGCAACGTTAAAATGGCGCCGAGGTAGACGAAAAGAAGGAACAAAAGAAAAAGAAAAGAAACCAAGACTCACACTGGCAGCCCACAAAGGATCCTCCAATGTCAGTTGACAGACAGTCGTTGCTTGAGCCGCAAACGATAGGGGCTCGAGAGCCTCGGGTCATTCACACAGCGAGAGACGGATTGTTTCGCCTTTTGACTCACTCGCTCGCAGGTAGTTGGTTGACGATACGCCAATGAGAAAACCCGGGTGATCTCGCCAAGAGAAAAGCGGCTGAGCGGACTCGGAACCCGAAGCCACAGGATAAGCACGCGCTTCCTGGGGCAGCGAAGGAGGGACGCGCAGGTCACAAGTCAGCAAAGCCGCCCCCCTGTCGAGGTGCATTCCTGATATGTCGGTCAAGCTTGAAGTTGTTAAACATCATCGCCAACTCACGGCATCGACGGCAGATCCATTCGTTGTATGATGCGCTGCTGACCGCTTTCCTCCATAAAAGGAGAGGAGGTGTTTCTTATTGTGTCGTTCGTCGGGTTCGGGCCTATCAGATCGCGGGAGCCTCACTTGCTGCCTGTTCCTATATCTGAAGGTGCTTACGTTGCTTGCTCGCTTGCTTGCTCACAATGGCATGCAAGGACGCCACGCCGACGACGATCACTTCTTGATCCCTCTTGGTGATCGGAGTAGCTCACGCTGCAACATACGATTGACGAAGCTGCCGCGGAGAGCATCCGCGTAAAAACACAAATAAAAAAACCATATGATACCAAGCACAGGCATTGCCAACTCATCTACGGGCTCCTTCAGACGCGCCTAGAACTTCTTGGGAAGTATTGCGACTTCGGCATGACTGCGTTGACTACTCCAAGTCGGAGACGCGTAACAGCTCCTTCTCCATCCCCCGTGGCTGTCATCACGATCTGTTTGTCCCCTTGTTTCTGTAGACGGGCCGTTTAAGCTCGCCGCTTGTTGCCCGTGGCTTCTTTCAACGTATCCAGTAATTCAAATGAGCAATCAATTCCAATCAATATGAAGTCAGTCGTCTTCTGTGTTTCGGGCCGAGGACGACCCTGGACGTGTACCTGCCAGGGCCCGTATCCGATATCTCTCGGCTCTTTGCCGACTCACCAAGGGATATTTTTTACCATGGTCGGGTCTCGAGGACATCCACAAAAGAAAGCCCTATTGTGAAGGTGTGCATCTATCTGGTCGCGTGCCTTCCGGGCGTTCGTCCCCAAAGAGCCCCTTCCCGAAGTCATCTCCAACCCCGTCCTTGGCTTCAACGTTACCATGCCTGCCCCCGACCCATGGAGGCACGACTCGGGCGATTTCCTCCCGACAGCCAAAACCCCGGGTCTTCCAGGTTGGCACGGGCACACTACCAGGCTCCTTGATGCTCGGCAGATAGGTTTCTCTGTGGAGAAACTCGATAATCCCCCGAAACAGTATCTCGCATATCATCGTCGATCCAGCCCTGTCACAGGGGCTTCCGCCGTGAGAAGAACCACATGCCCTTGAAGCTAAAAACGAGAGATTTTGCGACAAGGATCGTACCAGATAAGGCCTTGAAAATCTTTCCCATCCCCTTTTCTTGATTGCTGCCCAAACATCCCGCTGGTCAGTACCAGTCTCCAGGCCACCGCTAGGAACGTATGCCATATGAACGCGCATCCCTGAGTTTACTCGACATATACGCCAGGAATGCTACTCGGAGACGACAATACTAGATACCATTCAGCCAAAAAGTGGCAAAGTGAGAGAAAATTTCCTTTGGCTTGGGTCACGCAAAAGCGCGCTCCCCAACCCAAAATAGTTCCCTTTCCCCTGCCCTTTCTTCCTACAAGACCTCTTCCTACAAGACCTCGTCCTCGACAACGCAACACACAGACATGAACAATGGCAACCCCTACCACTGCTGCTTATGACGCATCGCCTCACTCTACCGAACGATCGGGCTTCAGAATCGTCTACACTGCTCTACATGTCAAGTGGCCGGCCAACTGCTCTCGCAGCAACCCCCTCTGACCGCCGCCCAAGCTCATGGAGAAGCCTTGAAATCGAAGAGCGCACATGACCAGGTCGAAGAAAGGAACCGTTACAACTCCGCTACCACCAGTAGCCATGCCAACAACGATCCTCACTTACTGGCGATTGAAGTATGGAGACTACTACCCTCGGAAGGACTAAAAACATATTACTGAGGTAGCAGCAGGTACGAGTAGTAGTAGTAGTACTATCTTCTATTATGCTACCGGTATTTCTATCGTCCCTCCCTCACTCGGGACAAAGAGCTGTCAGCATTGATATCTACAGGGCGACGACCGTTTGGTCACGAGGCACCCCGACCACTGCTTACTGGGCGAAGAAAGGGAGAAAGATAGGCAAGTGGGATTGTTGTTCAGACTTATGTTCAGGGCTGTATTTGTCGTCTGTAGGTATAGTCTTTGGACAGCCGACACGCACAGTTGGATGGTTCTTGGCCACCTGGTTTTGGTTTGTCTCTGTCATCCTTGTCTCCCAAACTTCAGGCATACTGTGTGCCTCCTGCAAAAAACACACGTACGCTGCCCCGGTCCTGTCCCGTCCTTGGGAATAAGGCAAGTACACTGAAGCGGTACAGCGTGCCGACTTGCATCCTGAGCCTAAAGGTTTGACGAAACCAGGAACACACAAGAACCCTCTACCATGTACCTCGTCTCCCCTGTTTCCCCCTCCCTTCATAGACCTCGTCGTCCTTTGAGGTCTTGGCAAAAACTCATTTGCGACGTTTTGCCAATTCGTAAGACATTCCAGAAACCAGTAACAACTCTATGGGCAATCTTCTCAACATCTCAATTGGAATCTGGTTGCGATGCCCATCGTGAATGTGTCTCGAGTGCCGTTTTGTCGATTCGTTGCCATGGAATTAGGCACGCACATGGGACCCAGGCAGCAGAGGCCAGGGAATACTAACATAATAAAAGAGCATAAAGGAAAAGGGAATATTGCTGCGACTGCAGTGTTGTCATGCCGGTATATGAGCACAGTATGAAAGGAAAAACACACTCCAGAAAGGAGCTCTCTCAGAGGCTTCCGCAAAAGGGAATGGGTACTATTGCCGAAATATGCGTGGATGCCCGCTCGTTTTGCTGTCATATATGACACAAAGAAGATTACGTTTATAAGAACAATCAAGAAGTTTACCAAGAGTGTTCCATCTGAATCGCCGGGGAGCAGTAGCAGGTCATGCATGGGCTATGAGCTCCGATGACCCTCATGCGCTCTGTGGAGACGAGACGAAGGACATGCTGCCACCTTTCTCCTCGAAAGCAGCCTTACGGGCACTCGCGCTTTCCATGCGCTGGAGGCCAAGCTTTTCTAAACCTGAGACGGCACTGTCGACTTCGCCAAAAGAAATACCGAGGCCATTCTGCTTCTCCTCGTCACCCTCTGGAGACGCAGGGCCTTCTGCCTTTTCTTCCAGGCCCATCAACGCGGGTGGCCGATGGCGCATTTGGCGGGCCTTGGTAAGTGATATCGTCTTTTGCTGGTAGGTTGATGTCATAGGCTTTGTGTCGTCGCGATCAATAGTCGCCTTCATCAACGCAGCCATCCACAGGCGACCTTGCTTCAAGTTGGAACACGCGAAATAATGCACCGTCGGTTTGGTGAAGTTCACGGCTCGCGATAGACCAGCCCGGGGTGGCATCAGCTTGAAGATGAACATGGAATCGTCGCCCTTCTCCAGTGTTTCCGAGCCAAGGTTACTGTCAGCCGGCGTCACAGGAGTGTTACTAGCACCCGTGATGGTGGCGTGAAGTCCCGTTAATCGGTCGGTATCCGCAGGGAGAACACGATGAAAGGATATGTCGATAAGGCCCTTCTCTTCTGTGTCGTCCTCGGAATAGAAGTAAGACAGACGCCGACCCTTGAGAACAAACAGTCTTGGTTTCCACGTCGTCATAAGATTGCTGTTTTTCTTCTTCATCCAGCCACTGTAATCGGCACCCTTGACAGCTTCCCGAGGCCCGATTTTGAGCAATCCTCTTTGATAGGCACTCGTCTCCTGTTTCGTCTTCTGCTTGGCAGCCTTGCGGTTTTGACTCCCAGTGGCGGAAAGCGGGCTCTTGGCAAGGCCAGGCGATTCCAACTCGAGGCTCGGCTTTCCGGATGGCGTACTCGATCCAGTCTTCGCAGAGTCGCGTAGAGAGGCATCACTCGGCGACGCAAGCTTCGCTCTCTCCGTTCCAGTTACAGCATCTGATATGGCGCGCAGGCCACTGAAACCAGACATCTTGGCAGGCTTGGCAAGCCAGTCGCCATGCAATCCTTGCCGATTGGCAGGGGAAATGGGTGGCGGGCTTCCCTCGACTTCACCATTGCTTAGTTTGGTCACGGTCGGCGCAGGTGCGTCCTTCATTGGTGGTACAGGGCGGAATGAGTCCGTGGTCGCTGTTGATGTCCTTCGCTGCGACGCAGATCTGCCATAGTACATCTGGGCGGCAGTTGGCGGATCTCGGGATGAATCGACACTTCCGAATCGGGAATGCCGAGAAAGAGCTGTCGCACTTCTTACGCGCTGCTCTTCTGCATAGCTTCCCTTCTGTGAATGACCTGCGATACTGTCGCCCCGCTTTTTGAGTGTGTTGCGTTTGTTGCGGCCATCCACCTCGGTGCCTGAGAAATAACCACGGTCAAGGTCCAAACTGGGAACACCTGCATCGCTGTCCGCTGAGACGGTCAAATCAAGGGGTCCTGTTGATGACAGGGGACGCGCAGGAACGGAAGAAGTCGTTGACGCCCCACCCATAGTCCAATTGCGATCGAACGAAGGCTGCTTCCTGTGAGTTGACTCCTTCTGGGCTAGGGGACCAGCTGAAGACATCTTTGAACTACCGCTCGTCACGGTAGTGCCTGTAAGACGATAGTCCGTGGATGAATGACGGTAGTGCCTGTAAGACGATAGTCCGTGGATGAATGCCGCGAATGATGCAGGTCTCGAACAGAGGCGGCTGAGGGCCTCTTTTGATGTGATGCCCGAGTCGGGCTGTCTTGCAAAAGATGAGGGGACATTGGTGTCATGGACTGATGGAGTCACCCTTGGATGTTGATTGAGATAACCGCCTGCTCTGGTCAATAGAGCCCATCTTGTTCGCATTAGTTAGAGTATTGGTCCGACTGCGCATTCTTGAACCTTCGCTTCCGCGTCGCTTCCGTGCGACGCAGTGTTCCTCCGGCCAACACGATACCATTGACCTCATCTTGCAAGTTCTTGACTTTCTGCCACGTCTTCAGTCGTCGGCCTACGGAGCCCAGATCAAACGCTTGAGAAAAAGCGAGGACTGGTCCATGGCGAGTAGGACCTCGCCGGTAATTTCTTGGTCGCGGAAGACTTCACAGTGCTTCTTATCAACACCAATGGTGAACAAGTACTCGGCCACATCGTCACAGGTCCATAACTCGACCTGTGCCCGCGTATGTACATCCTCCTCCTCCTCGTCTGTCTCTTCGCCTTGTATGTAGGAAAGGCGGTCCTGCAATGGGGCGCTGTACTCGCTACTCGAATCGTTGCGGCGTGAAGGGCTCTGCTGTTCGGTTTCCCATGCAAATCGTTCATAGTTCGTCGATGACGGTCAGAGTCTCATGGAGAACAGGACTGTCTTGGCTTTGCCCATGGCCTCCCAAGCGACCTGCCGAGCCTCCCGATATGCCTGGTGCCGCTCAAAGGATTTGAAGTGCATGTGCCAGAGGCTTGCCATCTAACTTCGCCGAGTTCAAGGGTAGAGTCACAGGGTCGGTTTGGCCGAGGGCGCATGGGATGTAGCAGGCGTACATCGCTTGTCGCGGGGGCAGCTTTCACTGACAGGTTTGTCCTCCATTAGTGGTTGCAGGTTGGGCCGATGGAGTAGCTTTGGGTGCTGTTGTTGTGGATGTTATACCCCTGGGTGCAGGTCGAGTGTAAACTGCGGCAGATGGCCATGTTAACATACAGATTCAAGTGCCATATTGTTGGACGGAATCGCAGTCAAAGACAAGCACGAACCTTCTGGAAATAGCCCACTGTTGTCGTTGTTTAAGTGCTTGCCCAAGAACCAGCCATCACCAAATTCGTCGTCGCGCTCGATTAATTTAATACGGTCTCCCTTTGCCAAACTCAACTCGTCGGAGCTCCTAGCTATGAAGTCGTCTGTGATAGATGGTTAACAGATTTCTGCATATAGCGACAGCAAGCGCTCCGCTGATGAGGCGATATTTGATATGTCGAATTCCCCAGGAGGCGATTCGAGGGATATGATTTGAGACAAGAGAGGCCACTTACGAATGACCACAAATGTCGCCGACCTCGGGTTTGCCTGGAACTCTGATCGTGACGCCATCTTTCGTTTCCTTCAAATGTGGAAGCCCAAAAGTCGACTTTCAGGTTTGCCCTAAGATGTTTGATGGGAGGAGGCGTAGGCGCCGATAATATAAACGGATGCGACACCAAAAAGTGGCATCAGCGTCGGAGAGGTCGTCGGGAGTTTGTCGGTCGGAAGCTCTCACACACCAGTGGCCTAACCGAGCCTGAGGGAGTGAGCGACGTGAGGTTTCGTCGAGTGTGTTGTGCTTGTCTGTCGCAAGCCCAAATGCATGCAAGGCCGATAACACGCAATAACAATCGTGTCGGTCGAGGATGGCGTTGCTGCTCGGCGTTTGATTCGCTCAATGTTTCATCGACGGGTTGAATGCATTGAAGGGGGCATTGAGGATCGCAGCCACGGCCGTGGATCCGGATAGTAAATAGGTAGGCTGTGAGGACGTGCAAGTCGGGCAGGTTGGTGTCTCTTGTGTCGAGCCACGTTTGGGCCGTTGGGGTCGAGTGTTTCTTTTTTCCCTCTTCGCGCGCTTGCTAGGATGGGATTCGGTCCCCGTAGTTGTGTTTGGACCCGGTATATGTCGCTACGAATGGGCAAAGCGTGCCTCGAATGCGAAAAGACAGAGGATTGATTCGATTGAGAGACGGGGAGGCGGACTGCTTCGTCAAGTGTCAATGTCCGTCACACTGGGCGCTACATATCCGTTTGGCCCACCAGCTGTATTCACATCGTTTGACCCAGGGGGGAAGGGCTCTTGGGACGGTGCAACTACACGCGGATGTGCAGCAGTGTGATGGAGAAATTTCAAGGCAGAAGGGTGGGATGGTTGATGAGATTGGGATTGCTGACGGGACCGACACATGCGTAACAGAACAGGCCTTGCAAGTCGGTACCTACTGTACCACTTGGCCCATCCAGCCATTAGAGAAGGAGCAAGCTGATGTCCAGTGCTATGCACCAACCGCCAAGTACATCTTTTGAGTCGGAAACAACAGTGAGTTGTCCAGTCGTGAGGCCGGACTTGGGCTGCTGGTACAGGTGGGTGATTCAGCTTAGGGTACCTGCCTCTACCCAGGTCCGCCCTGAAAGCCAAGTACTATTCCCTGGTAGGGCAATACCTAGCGCTCGGCTGCCCATGCTTTAATCAAATGTTCTCCCCACTTTCTGACTCTCCTCGACGGACCACCTCCCATTATGGGGTTCTGTGTCCGTTTTGATAGCACCCAGGCACTGTTGAGTCCGGACTCTGGCACATGCTCCGAGACCTTTCATTGGACGCTGTGCATTTGCTATCAGTTATTAGGTTTTCGAGTATCATCACTTGATAGAGACACACACAACCCCGAGACAAGGACAAGCTGCACTCATCGGCTCCTAAGCGAACAGAAGATGCTGCAAGTCCAAAGCCCGCCAGCATGGGCGAATTAAATGGCTTGGGTGCTATGTCCGTTAGTCACGCTTTAGGAGGGATTGCCGACCTATCGTGGCGGGGACGAGCCCCCAAACCAAACCATGGGTGCTTCGAGATGTGGGTGCCAGCAAGATTGCGGTGCCCTGGGAGATTGATAATGACTATCACTGGCTTGACAAGATTTTTACTGGTAACGCTGAACAAAGCATGGTGATCCTATGGCCTCAGCGCTGCGAAGAAGGGTCACCATTTACATCAATGTCGAGCAGAATGGCAATGGGTCTTTGGGTGGTAGGTACGAGTTTCGGACTCTCTCATGTCTCTAGAAGAAAAGGTAAAAAGTGCACACCAAGTAACATCTGCAGCACTCAAGCGTTGCCCACTTCGCTTGGACGAGGGCGGAAGACAATAACAGCTCAAGTATCCTAGAGCAACCACCACCATGACCAACCGGTCTCGTGCAGTCTTGGGGTTGAACACCTCTCTTGTTGAGTGCCCATGTTGGTAAAGTGGCCGGTCCTCGCTATAGTGTCAGGATATGTCTGGGATGGTATTTAATTACTTGTATTTTGGTACTGGACACATGGCGAGATCTTCTCCCTGCTGAGCTTGCTGTATTTTTACCTTCAACGTGTTGTGTTGCGTGTTGCTGTGATCCTGGCCAAAACAACAAGTCTCGGTAGGTGATGTCGTGTAACTTGGTAATCCGAGGGCAAACAACGGTCCATCTCTACCTGGCTATTTCCATCCGGGTCGGGAGCTCCGCGTTTTGTTTGCAAACACGACTCAGCTGTAAATGCAGTACACAGGACTGTGAAGGAACTGGAGATTATGTGGCTTACATGGCGGAATCAACCCGGCGGAACAGGAGGTCAAATAGTGCAAGGCTTACTTATAGGGAATACCATCGATGCTTCATCGCTTGTGCACGTGACCTTCTGTATGAGCTGACGATGGGCGAGACTGGCTGCTCCGATCAATCGTTTAACTAGTAACCCACCATATACATAGCTAAAAGCAGGCTGCTCTATTTACATGTGCCTGAAGCACTTCGCCGTGTAAGCACCCGCATATGGCCTCACTCCCGCAGCCTGCTGCATTCCTGGAAAGAGACACTGCGACGCTCAATATTTTGTAGAGATCTACCGTAATGGCGACGCAGGACGTTGGGTTAAGTTAGACATTCCCTTCACCCACCACCCCCAGTCTAGATTGATAAGTATAACCAATCGATAGGGCTACATACTTCAGTGAAGAATCTCACCAATGATGGATGGAGTGCATCTGATAGATCCCAGATGGACTGGTTGACGCTGACCGGTCAAACAGGGACCTACTGTATGTACCTACTGAGGGACCCTCCGTCCCAACTCCCCGAACGCGGCTATGAGTGAAAGAGGCAAAGTGTGGATGCAAGTGAGTGACTTGGGCGCAAAGGCCCGCCAGCCCGCGCACCCGCTCCAGCCGAGCCAACACCAATGACCAGCATGTTACAGAGAGGTAGGTAGGGTTGGGGGTGAGAAGGTAGTGAGGTAAGGTAGTAGTAGAGGCGATGTTGAGACTCAAGTGTGTGAGAGAGCTGAGAGCCTCAACCAGACTCCAGCAGGCGCAAACAACTAAACCAAATCACGCGCGCCTGCATTCAATCCAATGCAGGAAAGATCCCATGTCCCGTACACATAACCAGACTTTTTGCAGATTGGGCTGGCGTGCGTCACACTTCTCTCCGCATGAGAATTGAATCCAGCGATGGTCTTCTTCAAACATTCAACGGCGTTGAGTCACTGAAACTTGCCGGCCGCAAACCTTCCAGATAAGAGCGCACATCACATATGCCGACGTGCGAAATACTCTGGTCCGTTTTTTTTAAAGCGCTCATGCGAATGGTTCTTCCTTCTCTTTCCCACGACAGATACCCCGATTAGCTCGCTGGCGGTGCCAGACGAGACCTGCAGCTTCGAAGTACGTAAGACTAAGACAGCACGCGCGACAAACCCGACACGATACTCCCGTCGCATTTGGCAGGCGGCGAATTGACCACTTGACCACTTGACACGGTTGGAACCGGAAGAACTGTACCAAACTGCAATGAATGTGTGAATCCATGGCGCCTGCTGGGGGGCAACAATCGTCTGCATCGCGCAGGGCCTCGGGCTCTGCTCCAACTCATCACCAGCAGATTGCCGCGTCGAACTCGACCGTCGAGAGGTTTATAGGCGGGCGTAGGCCTTCGTGGATGTACGGCGTGGGCGCCTCAAAGCCCACGCCTCGCCCTGCTCCGAAACCAACATTTACTCAACCCGCCCAGGCTGCCAATCCCGTCGCAAAGCAAGCCCTACAACCACCACGCGACAAGCAAACTGTTACTTCATCGTCCTCGAAGCAGCCTGCGTCGGTTCAACCTTTGCCTTCACTTCCGCCGTCTGCACCTACTCCAACCGTCGCATCGTAAGATCACCCTCCTTGTGGTCCTGGGTTTCTTGTTCAAACTTTTCACCTTCGGCTTCCTCGTACTTGCGATGGATATTAACTAACATTGCGTGTTTTTTGTAGGGTGTCAACTGCACCTGCCGTGCTTCCCTCCCCGGCCCCAAGCGACGAGCCAAGTCCTGCGGTGTCAGCAACACCATATGAAGCCCCCAGCCCCTCGAATGGTGTACCTGCGAACCCTCCACCAAGCACCACTGAAGCGCGTTCCGAAGTGATCCCTGCCCGCGTGGAAGCAGTTGACGTTGCTCAACCACCGAGTGGTAACGCACCACCGAATGGGTCGATAGCGCCCCTTGGCGGCGAAGTGAGACCTATGTCGACATCGACGACTTCGCCGGCACTTCTTGCAGCATCTCTCGCAGCATCGGCAGGGACTTCACTCCAGACCCCACCGACACCGAGTCTGCCTACATTCGGCAACGCGAATACCCCTTCCGTGACAGGTCAAGAACAAGAACATCCAGCGAAGCGGCGCCGAATGGTTTCCGGGTAGGTGGATATGCCGGCCCCTACTTAACTAGGGCCTAAGGTTGCTGACATGCGTACTACAGGTTGACTCTCCTCCAAGCCCTTCAAGCTCTTCCGGTTCTCGATGGGCAGATACAACAAAGTGGCGGGGTTGAAGCTCTGGAGCCGGGTGTTGAAAGACCACGATACCAACTTCTGAGGGAGGCGTGTGAAGATGGTGACATCTTCTTCGTCGTTCTGCATCAGATCTTTTGCCTTTGGTCGTCCAGCCCGCGCGAAACCCACAAGCTCTACATCCAGGGCATCCACGATCCTGCTCTGATCGATAGCGCATTTGGACAGATGAGCACGATTCTTAAGAGCAACTCGCTAATCCGTTCAGAACAGCTGAGCTGGCTTGTGCAGTTCCCTGGACCTCTCGACGTACTGCGCAATGCCTTCCCTGAGTACGGCAGCGTTGTCCGAGCCGTACTGGACTTCTTGGTTCGCCTTACACAGTTTTGGATGGTTGTCAACAACGAACACAGAAAACTAGGATACCCGTTGCTTGTGGATGAGATGCTTAGCACGTTCCAGCTGTATTCAACGGTCCTACAGACCATCGTTTTTAGAGCTTCCAGGCGGACGTGTGGTATCACGGACGGACCGGTGGGCACGCAAATGGACATGTTGTTCAAGGAGGACCAGGCTCAACACCGCCAGCCCAACGGCTCTTTCATGGTCAGAACGAACCGGGACTTCCACAAAGAGCCAATCAATCAGATTATTATTCAGAAATACCAAGAACTTGCTGCGAGAATGCAGATGTCCAATAATGCCGCATATATGCCGTATAGTATTTCTCCCGACCTACGGCAACAGGCATTTCAACAACAGCAGCGGCGGAACAACTCGTCGCCTTTGCAGGTAGGGACCCATATATCTCATGGGTCGTTCGGTCGAACAGCATCGGCGCCCAACTCTACATCGGCTGGCCCATCACCTGTAATATCAACAGCACACATCGGGTCGCCGGCTTTGCAGGGTGGTGCGACTTCACCCACGGAGCAGCAGAATCAGTCCTCTTTGACCCCGGTCCCAGCACAGTTCCAGCTATACTCGAATACTGCGCCCGCGCAGAGTGTACCAGGAAATGGCCAGCAATCTCCCGCGAACAACTCCCCAAATATGGCACAAGGTCGCTTCAACCAACCGCATCAAATCCCAGGCTTTCAGCAGCAATCTGTGCCCACGCCAATGCACCACCAACAAGGCTCCTTGTTAAGACGTCCGTCTCAGAACTACGTCCATACTGCAAACGGGAGGTCTCCTCAGCTTCAAAACATTGCCTGTGTGCCATCCCAGGTACAGAATGGCCATTTTTCACCTGTAAATGGACAAGCCTCGGTGGCCAGGAATCGACAGAACCGCCAGAATCAGCCTGCAGCTCACGGATCGCCAAATATACAAAACTTCATTCAGTCCCCTGTGCCATCCCCTCAGATGAGCAACATGACTATGCCAATGTCGGCGTCGACACCTGCTGGAAACATGTCGAGAAATATACCTCAAGCAGTCGCTGTCAATCCGTCTGGCAACCAGAGCCAGCTACCGCAATATGTCCAACAACAGCATATGCAGCAACAGCAACAACTGCTCCAGCAGCAGCAGCAACAACAACAACAGCAGCAGCAGCAGCAGCAGCAACAGCAGCAGCAGCAGCAATTACAGCAACAGATGCAGATGCAGCAGCATCAGCGGCAGCAGATGCAACAGCAGATGCAATTGCAAGCCTTCCAGCGGTTAAGGCATCAACAGCAGCAGCAGCAACAACAAACAACAGCAGCAGCAGCAGCAGCAGCAGCAGCAACAACAACAACAACCTGCTGCGGCTAATGCGGCAGGCCAGCGAGCCCATGTCAGACAACGGAGTGCGAGAGGTAACCCTCAACTCCAAGGAGACCCATCTCGTGCAAACGCACGCAACCAAACGTCGCGTGGCGGTCTTATCCCAATCATACAGTTAATAGACTACCCGCACGATCCATATGACCGAAAGGCGGTGGCAAATGCATTGCACCAAACTGACATCAGAAGCCCCAAGCGGATGCTGAGTGGCGCTTTCAAGGTTTCGAGCAACGAGAGGTATTACCAGTACATAAAACACTTGGCGCTGATGCCCTCGGCCATTCCACCTCATCCACACTTGTATACTTTCAAGTTTAGCCTGTCCCACGAGGAGCATGCCAGGATCTCAAGGGATACGGTCAGATCCGAGGACACTCCGACGTTGCCGTTTAACGTGTTCTCGAATGGGTCCTTGCGTCTCCGGCTACGATGCGTTTGCCGGAAACAAGATGTGGTATCGATTTCGGAAGCGCAGTGGGTTAAAGAAGATACCACCTGGCCCGACCAGATCTTCATGCAACTTAACGGCCGTACTCTAACGATCAGGCGGAAGCAACACTGTGCCCAAGATCAACCAGTCGAGATCGGTCATTTTGTTAGCCCGGGTCTCAATGAGCTCAAGATCTCTGTTCCCCCGAATGTCCCGCAGAGCAGAGTTTGGCCGCCAAACAAGAAGCCCTTTATTGCTATTGAGGTTGTGGAAACTCTCAGCCATAGCTCCGTTCTTGCGTTAAGCAACCTAACCGTCGGCTCCACGATCCCAGCCGAGCATACCTTGAGCATTATCAGAAAGCGCTTAGGAGGCCCATCTGGCGGTACAGATGACGACGATATTGCTATAGTTGCCAGCGACTTGTCCATCAAAGTTGCCGACCCTTTCAGCTTTTGCATCTTCACCACACCCGTCCGAGGTGCCAACTGTGAGCACCTGGAGTGTTTTGATCTCGAGACGTGGCTCAATACTCGCCCAAGCAAAAAGTCATGTGTTTGCGGAAGCAGGGATTCCAACTGCAAATTCTGTCCCCGAGAGCCCTCTTTTGCAGATAAATGGAAGTGCCCCATCTGTGGCGAAGATGCTCGGCCTCAAGCACTCCGAGTTGACGGCTTCTTATCAGAGGTCAGGGCGGCATTGGCCTCGCAAGGACGACTTGCTACCAAAGACATCGCTGTCTCTGCCGATGGATCCTGGAAGCCGGTAGTCGATTCTGATGACGAAGAGGACGGCGATGACAGTGAGGTGGACACGGCGCCAGCTATTGCGCGATCGCATAGATCACGATCCGCATCCAAGCCCATGCCACAACGAGCGCCTGTCGAGGTCATTACGCTAGATGACGATTAGGATGGCGCGATTGCGACTCCAACGAGGGTCATACAAGGATCCAACAATGCGCTGCAATGTCACAATCAATGACTTATTTGCAGCAACCCGCTCGGCATGAGCGCCTAATGTTTGATGGCTTTTCTTTTTCTCTTTTTTTTCACCGTGAGTAAGCGAGCAAGGCGTTACGAGGTCCCCGGGAAAACGAAGGTCTACAACTACATTACATACATCATTTCCCATCGAGAGGACGGAGTTGGCATCAACGCGATGGTGGCAAAGCATTTCAATCTGCGAAGAGGGGCCCGGCATGGTTTTTGCATTGCAATGATTTACTTAGTTGAGGTGGATGTAGAGTACACGGAGACATGTGGCAAATGGGCATATGTCCATCCTTTCAGATTCGCCACACGTTCGTGGCGAGGAGAGGGGGGATATACCGGCTTCCACTGAACATAATAATGATAAGCTGCTTCACCCAAAATGTACTCGTTGCCATTCGGTCAGATAATTGCGAATCGCATGAAGGGATGTAGGGACCACCCAGCCCCAAGCTGACAAGCGCCAATTGCTAGACGAACTCGGCATAAATCGACTGAACCTCCCATATCAAAGTCCTAATTCCCGTATTGTTAACCTGACGTCGGCTTGTATACTTCCTCCTCGCCTTTACAAGCAGAAGACGTTTGCGTCCTGTGTAGCCAGTCGAACAACATTGTGCCATTTCGGACATCAATTCCGTCAATATACGGCCTCGTACGAAGTCCGCAAACGACCATCCTGGCCGTATCACATATTTTGATGCAACGGAACAGTAAGCATGACCCGATGGACTCGGACCACGCGATGTTGCGGAGAAGCTAGACCGTTATTTTGGGAACGGCTATGCTACTGCCACTTAATTTGACTGCCTAGTCCAGGACTTAGTCAAACAGGCAATATAAAACAGGGACTGTCCATTGTCTTGGCCATTTGGCTGGAAGAATTAAGCCTCATATTCAGCAGCTTTGGCAAAAATATAAGCATGTCTCGACATCAATGATATATCAATAAGAACACTTACACGCACACAACCAAACATATCTATACACACACACACACACACACACACACCATCATCCCAACAACCACCCCCACCGAGCCAGAAACCATGTCCGACCTCACCAACTACTCCTGCACCATCGGCCACTGGCGCGGCGCCCTCGTGCCGCCCAACATCACCGTAGGCGAGGTCGCGTACTGGCCGGCGCGGAACCCGCAGGGCAACGAGACCAAACCCCAGGACACGCACGAGTGGAAGGCGCTGGCGGCGTGCTGCGCGGACCCGAAAAACGTCACCAAGGCCGCCGACGACTGCGTGCTCTGGTGCGAGCTGCCGCGCGACGAGTATCCGCCCAACCCGGCGCACGACCCGCCCCGCGAGGGCCCCTACGGCGACCGGTTCATGGAGTGTGTCCAGGGTGGTATGCCGAAAGATGATGGGAACGGGCTCGCGACGGGGGTCAATTATCCGAATAATGTGAATAAGACGGGCGGCGACGGGAAGCCGTCTTCGTCGGCGACGACGAGTCTGCCGTCTCCCACGGCTTCTGGTGCGGGGGAGACGGGCAAGAGTGCTGCGGTGCCGGTGATGCGGATGCCGAGCGTGCTTAGCTTGGGCTTGGTTACGGTGATGGCTGGGGTGTACACGATGCTGTCTTGAAGAGGTGTGTGATGGTGGATATGGAGGGGGCTAGCCAGGGGCAATTGCCCGAGGACGATTGGGTTGATTACTTGAGCATCTGTTGGTGGCCATTCTCTCAGCATGGCGATGGCGTTTAAGCTACGTCATTCGGTCTTTTCGAAGTTCTGAGGGTTATCGCGTGTTTGATGAAATATAACGAATTCACTGCGTTGCATTCTTGCGCCCAACTCGGTATTAAAGCCCGCTGTATGCGACCTATGTACTGCTTTAGAGACAATCATCTCACCGATTTCCGTTCCACCTGGATTCTACCGGTGTGTAAGTCGAGGGTCCCGGGCAACGATAACGTACCGGTTGACACAGTTGCTATGAATCATCGATGTAGGCCGAACGCAGCTACTACGCGTGTTTGGTCAGGGTGGCATATGCTGTCAAGAACCGCCAGAGACGGCTATGAAGTTTCTAAGACAGGAGTTCCAGTTCCAGAGTGAAGTAGCCCTTCGATCAGCCGCACTGGATCACATCACCCTTGAGCAATGACATCTTCTCGGGTGCTTGTCGGCAAAGTCATCGGCGGGCTTCTGATCATGTTTTACCCAGAGGGAATAACTACTGCTGTTATATCAAAGGCAACTTCCCGGCGAGCTAGGGGCACTTCCTGATAGCCATTCCCAGACATCGGCGATCCTGAGAGCACCAACTGTGTCGCAGCGGTATGCTGATGATAGCAATCAATGGTATCGAGTTGTCACTTAAGGTGCCAACAAACCTTACCCTTCTACGGTCGGGACAAATCCCCCTTAGTCAACACTGGCATCTTTCTGATTACCGTTCTTCAAACTGGTCTTTCACATGTAGCAACTACATCGTCTCGAGATCACTTCAGAGTCATAGTCACTGGTTGCGGGAAGGAAGTCATCGAAATGTGAGCCCAGAAGGATATGTTCAGTTTATAAGTTTAAAAGTATGTACAAGATCGCGGCTCTGTTTTTAGAGATCGACCAATCATCTGGCTTGCTGTATTATGTACAGTGCATCATCAATAACACTCATCATGCTTTTCCCCCTTTTTCCCCCCTTCGGGCAACCAGGGAGGTAGGTAAAAAGAAACCCTTTTCCTCATCTTCGTTCCCATTTCAAGTCATGAGATCCATCCAATGGCATTCCACTTCGGTCGTAAGCATTTACTGGGCGGCGACGCACTTGGCCTTGTCGGAGTTGCACAGGCTCATGTTGGCGTCGGGGGCGACGCGGCACTTGTTGAACTCGGCCTCGCACTTCTTGGAGGCGTCGGTGTAAGGGTTGTAGCCCAGGCACTCAGCGTTCTTGGCGGAGCACTCGGCCATGTTGGCATCGGGGGCAGCGCGGCAGGCGTCGTCCTTGGCCTTGCACTCCTTGGAGTCGCCGCGCTTAGCGTAGGGGTTGTAGCCGAGGCACTCGGCGTTCTGAGCAGAGCACTCAGCCATGTTGGCGTCGGGAGCAGTGCGGCAAGCATCGTCCTTGGCCTTGCAGTCCTTCTCGGCGCGCTTGGCGTAAGGGTTGTAGCCCAGGCACTCAGCCTTCTGGGCAGAGCACTCGGCCATGTTGGCACCGGGGGCAGTGCGGCAGGCGTCGTCCTTGGCCTGGCAGTCCTCAGCGCGCTTGCTGGGGGCGGGCTGGTAGTAGGCGTCACCAGTCTCCCAGTGGGGCTCCTCGGTGCGCTTGGCGTAGGGGTTGTAGCCCAGGCACTTGGCGTTCTCAGCAGAGCAGAACGACATGTTGGCATCGGGGGCGGTGCGGCAGGCGTCATCCTTGGCCTTGCAGTCCTCAGCGCGCTTGCTGGGGGCGGGCTGGTAGTAGGCGTCACCAGTCTCCCAGTGAGGCTCCTCGGTGCGCTTAGCGTAAGGGTTGTAGCCCAGGCACTCGGCCTTCTGGGCGGAGCACTCGGCCATGTTGGCGCCAGGGGCGGAGCGGCAGGCGTCGTCCTTGGTCTGGCACTCCTTCTCGTCGCCGCGCTTCTGGAAGGGGTTGGTGCCCAGGCACTTGGCGTAGTCGGAGGCGCACAGGCTCATGTTGGCGTCGGGGGCGACGCGGCACGAGTCGTAGGACTCGCTGCAGGCGCTCTTGCAGGCGGCCTGGTTGGCGTTGCAGAGGGACATGTTGGCGTCGGGGCGGTGCGGCAGGCATCGTCCTTGTTCTTGCAGTCCGAGGTCGAGGGAGCAGCGACAGCGACGTAGCTGAGGATGGCAACAGCGATGGCCTGAGTGAACTGCATTTTGGCGGTGGTGGGTGGGGTTGTTTTTGTTGTTGTTGGAAAGAACGTGTTAGAGATTATCGGTCAGGTTCGGGAGTGAAGTGAGTGTAGTGAGTGTTGGAGTTGGATGATGATGATGATGATGGTGATAGAGAGGATTTGTTTGTCAGTTGGCGGAAGATCCAAGACTTCTTTATACGCCGAATCTCGAAGTCGATATGGCAGTTGCCCATCTCCATCGAAGCATCGTCGATAACTCAGTCGAGGAATGATCGTCATATGCCGGCACTACTGGCCCTGGCTGCGGAGCCGACCTCGTATTTGGCGGCGGGACGGCAGTGTGGTGGGAGAGTGGCCCTTTGCATTCTGCTTTCCACAAGACCCATAACAACGTGCCCACCGCGACCCGCCTCCCGATCAAAGCGTCGCGGCAGTGCGCTGGCATGGCTGGCTGGCCATGATGGACATTCTGTGCGGTAGTGCATGCAGGACGACACTACACCGGTCTTTCGCTTTGCCTTTTCCTTCTTGCTCGATGAGATTCTCTCCCATAACCGCCATTTGAGCATGGGCAGAAAGTGGCCAAGTCGTATGTGTACTCACTCGTACTATGTAGTGACAACGGGCGAACGATAGTTCGGGCTAGGGTGGGAAGCACGGGAAAGGAGGGAGGCTAAGAATAGAAGCATCCAACCCACAATATCACGATCTAGGGTGGCGCTATTATGGGTATGACGTAGTACTCGGGATGGCACTGGAGGTTGGACAATTCAACATTGATCACTTAATCATCATGACTGCCGGGCCTGGTTTCACGATGATAGAACCTGCAATCTTGACTCCGCCGCACGTCGAACTTGGTCAGCCGCCATATCCGGATCTCGGGCGCTTTGCTTCTTTCTCTCTTGCTCTGCCCATTGGACTCAACCAGTAGAAGGAAAGACTACTTGAATGCACGTTTTATGCAGGTGATGTAGTAGCCGGACCCTCCGATGCAAACTATTGTCCCCACGAAGAAGGGTCTTCTTCTTCTGGGGCTTGTCTGTCAGGAGTTTTTGTTGCTTGTGTCCTGTATTACCCCTAGGCTAGATTAGACACCATTCCGTAGAAAACACGAGACGTTGGGATGATTTTGAGAAGTTCCTTGCAGGGGTATGCTCATAGTAACATTACTGCAAATTGTATTAAAAAATAAAGGCTAAGATCGACATCAGATTCTTATTTTCATCCTCACGCGTCAAGCGCCGATCCTTGAACGGGAGCTCTTTGCTCTAGGTATCTACCCTGCTATTGGCAGACCCAAAAGACTCTATGCATGTAGACGTAGAAGCCGGAGAAACCTTCCTCCTCCCTACCGCTACGTTGCAAGCACGCACGGCCAGTGGTGCTGCCAATGGCATCACCCTGGGCTGAATACGAGGAGCTGAAACAACGGTTACACCTCGACCGTCGACGTATATCCGACGTCCCCGGACCCGCCATACAGACAGCAGACAGCAGGTGGCTCGCTTGTTCTTCCTTGCAGCATTCCATCCGGTTCCCTCGCCCAAAATCCGGCCGTCCGGGTTCAATCGGCAGCTTTCGGCGGCGACCCGGATCGAAGCCATGCGAGATCCGCCGGCAGTTGGCCCGCTCCTTGTTCAAGAGGAGTGAGTGGATCGGGTGGGTGGGTCGCAGCCCCGTTGTTCACGGCGGGTCTCCCGGGCCATTGCATGCATGCATAATGGAATCGACCTGCCACTGCCACTGGCAATGCCAAGCGAGCCAAGCTGCCAAGGTTGGGTGCACACTGGACGACACAAGGCTTATGTAAAGGCCGAATTCCACACTTGCACCGAATCTGGTTCAGTCCCCTTTGTGTTGCATACCTAGTCCTGAGCACGGGCGGAATTCTGCGCAAAGTCACGTTGCATACAATAGACGTGTTGCAAACTAAGTACCAACACCTGTCGCGATGGACAGAAGCACTGGGCAAATCCTGATATGCTTACCGTGATGATGGGGAGCCGCTTGTTGTTGATGTGTCTTTGGCGACCATTCTGAGCTATTCTACTGGGCCAACCTGATCGGATAGACGCTGTGTAGATCAGCTATCGGCGGCGGTCTGGGTGGGTTCTGAGTAGCCTCGCAAATGCCGGAAGGGCTGACTAGACACGAGGAGACGAGATACCCTCTACTACATACTAGGTACTTACATACTCCGTACGATCCCCTGTATCTTACCTTCCACATCGAGCAGGACGCACGTACTGTATATTGTACAAAGCGTAGGGTACGACGTGGAACCTGTCGCAGTCCTGCGTCCAGACCACCTGGCGAGGTCTTGCTGGTTCTTGAAGACCACTCCGTGCCCTCGAACCAAGGTTATTGCCAACCCAACCCCGCTGAGCTGGTTTCCAGCAACCCTTCGAAAAAAAAACTACTGCACATTTGTTGGTTGTGTTGTTGTTGTTGTTGTCGTCGCGCTTTGTTGGATGGCAAACTTTACCAGAAAGAAAAGGGGCTGCAGCCTTCGCTGGGCTCAACACATGTTTGGCACCATTGTGATCTGCATCCCAACAACCAGGTCGGGACACACCCGTTTTTTTTTCTCTCTTCGTATATGCACTGATATATAACAAAGCCCATGATGCATATCTGGAATGCTGGAGCCGCCGTTGCCGATCAGGGGAAATAGACCAGCGAGAACCTCGGGGTCCTGGGATGTTATTTTTATCTTTTTGCGGGCAATCATCCAATAGTGCTATCAACTGCACGGGGTAGGCATCGTCCCAGGAAAACGGTTGGCGATATAGATGTAATTTTATAGGTACAACCCAAATGATGCCTGTATTAAGGTTACGATCCGGTGAGCACAAATCGATCCTCCCAGGAGATGATCGTGAGCCCTTCCCGAGTATTCTGGAGGCTGGAATGGATGTTGCGTCGTCCTTATGCATGCCCGCTCAAAGCAAAACTCGAAGCCTTTTTGTTAGGGATCCAGCGGTGTAGACGAGTGGCGAGCATGAGTCGTTGAACATACAACCCAACCCCCACAGCAGCTGCACATGACAGACTCCAATGTGAATGGTTGCAAATAGCTTACCGGACCCTGGGGGCCGGATCGAGCGGATGAAGGCCTGTAGAGATCAGCAGATGGGCACAAGGGTTCTGATTCTGGCCTCTGGTACGCTACTGTAGGCTTGAGCAGCTTGGTAGTGCTCTACACGACATTAGATTCTTTTGAAAGGTAAACTCCTGTATGAAGCATGGATAAAGCCCATGGGATGCATCTTGATTGGTGCAGCTTTTATTACTAGTTCTTATAACAGTGAATCAGCTAACGTATCTCTATAAATGTCAAGTCGTCTAATTTGCCGAACAGAAGTATAAAGTACGAGTCAGGCACACCCATTCCATCGACATGAGTGGCCGAGAGGATGATAATCACCGCGTATCTACCATGGAACAAATACGGGAGTCTCCATGACCTGAACACGCCTCCATCACATCGAGATCCTGGGCTTCGGGGACAGAGCCACCTTCATCTCCTCTTTCTTCCAGGCAGTATACGCCTTCTGCCTGCTCAACCACCCGCGGCTGGCCGGAACCAGCTCCATATCAAAGTTCCAGATCATCCGAGACAAAATCGTCTTCATCTCGGCAAGGGCGAGGCTAGTCAATCACATTGTTGTCAGCAGAAGCACCTAGATATCGCGTTTTTTTTCTTTTCCATCACGGGGACCACTCCAACTTACTTCTTGCCAATGCAGTTCCGCGCGCCATACGAGAACGGCTG
Source organism: Arthrinium phaeospermum (assembly GCA_006503535.1). Taxonomy (NCBI): domain Eukaryota; kingdom Fungi; phylum Ascomycota; class Sordariomycetes; order Amphisphaeriales; family Apiosporaceae; genus Arthrinium; species Arthrinium phaeospermum. The sequence goes on along the minus strand of QYRS01000007.1, from coordinate 908,464 downwards.
ACAGGCCGCCTTCTGGTCCTTGTCGAAGCGCGGGTCCCCCCCGAGCCAGCGCTCGGGGGCGAAGGCGTCGGGCTCGGCAAAGTTGCGGCTCGACCGGTCGGCGGCGAGCTGGTGCACGCCCACCGTGTAGCCGCCGGGCACGAACTGGCCGCAGACGACGCGGCCGCCCTCGGGCACCACGCGCGGGAACACCGAGGGGCCCGGCGGGCACATGCGCAGCGACTCCTGCACCACGGCGTTCAGGTACGGCAGCTCCGCGGTGGCCTGGATCGTGATGTCCTCTTCGCGCTGGAACCGGGTCTTGATCTCCGCCGTGAGCCGCTCGAGGGCCGACGGGTTCTCGAGGAGCAGGTAGGTCGCCCCGCTCAGGGCTGTGGCCGTGGTCTCGCTCCCGGCGCAGATGAGGACCTGGGTGCAAACGTACGTCTCTTCCATCGACATGGCCTTCTCGCCCTCGGCGTTCAGGATGTAGGACACTGCGACCCGGTTAGCTTGCTGAACTGACCGAGTAAAAACAAACTATCGTCTCCCTTTTTCATCTCCTTCGGAGCAGGAATAACTTACGGAAATCCGGACGATCCGTGTTCAGTTGCAGCCGCCGGTTGACGCGCTCAACCGTGAACATGAACTGATCCATCCTATTCTTGACCAACTTCTTCGGAACAAACAACCAAGCCAAAACATTGGGCAGCGGCCACGAGAACCTTCGCACGGCGCGCATGAAGACGCCGTCCTGGAAGAGGTCAAACACCGCATCGATCCACCAGTGCCAGACGGCGTCGCGGAGGCAGTGAAAGGGCTCGCCGAAGGCCAGGTCGCCGATGATGTCGAAGGTGGCGAAGTTGTACCAGGCGACCAGGTCGACGACGGCCGCGTCCGGGTCCGGGTCCGCGGCGAGGCCGTGCAGCTTCTGGACCAGCAGGTCGATGTAGCCCCGGATGACGCGCTCCTGGGCCCGCAGCGCCTTGTCCGAGAAGGCCGGGTTCTGCAGCCGGCGCATCAGCCGGTGGCCCTCGTCGTCGGCGTCGACGATGCTGAGGATGCCCGAGGGCGCCTTGTTCCACCACTGCGGGTCCTTTTCGAAGTTGCCTAGCCCGTCTTTGCCGGGGAAGCCTGGAGGGAAAGGGGGGATCAAGTCAGAAAACTTCTGTTCTTCATCTCCTTCTCGTCATCCCACAACGAAAAAGAAGTCCCGCGTCTGTCTCACTTACCATAAATTGCCGGCCACGCCCGACTGTCGGTATACGACAGCTCATCAGGGGCAACACGGACGACTGGCCCGTATTTCTCGTGCCAGTCCTTCACTTTCCAGACAGTGACGCCCTTGACATCGTAGTAGGCGTGATAGAGTCTCGTGGCCCGTGCCAGGAAAGGTCCGGGGTACGCGGCCAGGGGATGGAAGTATACATTGTACACCACCTTCCCGACAGCCCAGATCAGGACGGCCAACGGCACTGTCAAGAGCAGCAAAGGCGCTCCGGACAGGTCCACTTGACCGATAACCTGGCTGAACCGGTCCATTGTCGAGGACATCTTTGACGATGCCTTGGGGGTGGAGCGAGCGGTAAGAGAGACTGGCTTGTGTCAGATCAGCTGTAGCGGATGAGGGCCTCAATGGGCACGGACTGAGTAGGTCTAACCCACCAATGCTAGGCCTGAACTGAATGGCTTATCGGTATTGTCTCCGAGTAGTCGGAGCTCCAGCCTGAGTAAAGGAAAGTCCTGTGGGGTTTGGCTTGAAGAATTCGCTGAAGATCAGTTTCCTATCATTGGTATTTGAAGTGTCCCTCAGCAATGATAAAATGGCAATATAGCATGATACGTTGTTTACGTATCCAGTGTATCGAAAACGGGTTCCCGGTATCGCCGAGCCCTTGGTTTGCAGAAAGGGTTCCGTGGTCTCGCAGGAGCAGTCTTGAGTCAGAGAGTAGCAGCCAATGGAGGTGCGGCGATCACAACTGTCACGAGGGCAGCAAGCATATGTTCGCGCCAAAGCCGACAATAAAAGAAACAGAACAAACAAAACCGGTCTAGAACATGTCAAGGAAGATAACAGGGCCCCATTAAGTATCCCTGTGGGGATACCGACTGACTCGCTTGTGGCCCGGGGGATCCTGGTATTTCTGTTTTATACTTTTCTGATTTACACACCAAGCCTCCTTGGCAGATAGCCGATCCTTGTATAGGACAGGGGCCCGACCCACCTCTCAACAGACTGCCGGGTCCTTTCTGATTTGTGATAAGGTCGGGGACCCGAGTACGGCGGTAAGGACCTGACCTTGGGTAGGACAAGGCGCGGAGTTCGTTGGCAAGTCCCTGATTGGAATTGGATGGAGCCGACCGAAGGGCGTACTGCGTTGTCGGAGACTTTGCTGCTTACTTGCCTGTACGTTGCGTATATGCATTGTATAGCAACTAGCCTGTATAGGGAAGATTTTCCAGTGTGGAATTGAACATATCTCTGTGACATAATCGACCGCCTCTACCTAGCAGAAACCAATACGGTAGTACCATATGAAAAGTTGTTTAGAATGTCAAGCAACGACAAAAGGTGAGAGGGCACCGAACGGAATTCTCCATTTCGATAGTGCCTGTCATCTCCGGGGCCGCAGGAGGAGGAACAGTCCCGACAAGAAAGACGGCCAGTTAGCTACGTACTCGAGATGATCGTGGATCTGTGTGTGGTCAAGAGGACCACATCCCAAGCAGCGATCTGCCCCTTGCCTGGATGCATGTAATCGCAATGGGTGGGCTGCGGGGAGGGTGTGATGGGATGTGATACAAGACCATGCCAATCTCACGGGCGATGACCGGTAGGTGGATATAAGGTGCTCTTCCGATGTCTTCAAGAACTACCCGACTGGACACAGACTGCAATTCTCTCGTTGGGTTCCATCTAGACCTTGATCTTTGACCCGTTTCAACTCTCTACATAGTTAGATTTGGCATCTGCTTCCTTGGTGACGCAGAATGGCATCGACAGTCCGCAGTGTTCTTCCGGCCAAGAGGCCGCTGCCTGCAGATGAGGCTCACACAACACGTCCTAGCAAGAGACCGTCAGCAGCAACCCCAGACACCTGCCCCACTCCACCATGGAAGGAAGAGGATGCCTTGACACTCGCGACGCCCGTGGCCAATGAGCCCTGGTCACTACTCAACCACGTCCTCAAGTTTCGCTCGACGGACGCCCAGTTCTGGTGGGAAAAGACCGGCCACGTCTTCGCCCGCCTCCTCCAAAGGGCCGGCTACACGCCGGCGGAGCAGTACCGCGAGCTGCTCTTCTACTCCCTCTTCGTCGCGCCGGAGCTGGGCCTGGCCCCGACGAGAACGGCAACGTGCGCGGCTGGCGGAGCCCCGGCACGCCCGACTCGACGCCCATCGACTTCAGCTGGGAGTGGGGCGCGGGCGAGCACGCCACCGTCCGGTACTCGTTCGAGCCCATCGGCGCGCACGCCGGCACGCCGCTGGACCCGCTGAACCGGACGGCGACGAACCGGTGGATCGCGAGGCTGCGGGAGCAGAACATGGTGCCCGGGCTGGACCTGGAGTGGTACGACCACTTCACCGGCCAGATCCTGCCGCACGAGGACATGGAGCGGACCAAGACGAGCGACGTCTTCGTCGAGGAGACGACGCCCAAGGCCGGCACCGTCGTGGCCCTCGACCTCGAGAAGAGCGGGCCCGTCATGAAGATGTACATCTACCCGGGCCTCAAGGCCGAGGAGCTGGGCATCACCAACCTGCAGCTGGTGCAGCAGTCGATCCGGCGCCTGCCGCAGTACCCCTCGCTGCGCGTCGAGCCCCTACTGGAATACCTCGACGAGGGCACGGCCCGCTACGGCTTCGAGACGGGCATCCTGGGCATCGACTGCCTGGCGCCCGAGGCCGGCGCCCGCATCAAGGTCTACGTGCGCGCCCCGCACACCACCGTCGACTACCTGATGGACGCCCTCACCCTGGGCGGCCGCTTACCGATCAAGGAGAGCGGCAACGAGGCCGGGCTCGCCGACCTCCGCGACTTCTGGAACGCGTTCCTGGCCGATGCGCCCGCCGTCCTGCCCGCCGACGCCCCGGGGCGCGCCTCGCCGGGCTTTTATTATACCGTTGGCTGCGGGCAGGAGATCTCGCCCAAGGTGTACATCTCGCCCGGCTACTTCTGCAAGAGCGACGCCGATGTGCTGGATCGGCTGCGCGGGTTCTTCAAGACGCGCCGGTCGGACAGTATGATGGATAACTACGAGAAGGCGATGCAAGATATCTTGTGAGTGAAACTACTTTACATTCCTAGGAAACCAGACCCTTGAAACTGACATACCTTTTTCTTTTCAGCGATGCGCAGACGCTGGCGAGTCGGTGTGGGAGCCAGTACTACGTGGGCTGCGCTCTCCACAAAAACAAGTTGCGGGTCGTTACCTATTTGAGCCCCCAGACGTTTGACTGCGAGCGGGATCGCATTTCGGCGAGGAGAGGCGCGAAGGAATCATAGGTTTCGTTGGTCGACTGTATGTATTGGTATCTGGATAGAGGTTTTGGATTTGCCAGCCTTGTGTAACATTTCAATTGAATGTCTTGAAGTAAACGTCTCTTAAGTGATGATCGAAACACTGTGTGTAATTGAAAATGACAACTTCTGCTCCTTCCCTGAACAGGAATCGACATAACAATAAGACTCAAACGTTAATAAATTTCTTTCTACCCCTATTCTATCAACCACGAGCCCGAGCAACGGCCTCCTCCAACAGCTCACACGCCCTCACCGCCCCACCCTGCGCCCGCAACTCATTCCTCATCTTCACCGCCGCCTCCTTGTACCGCGACTCTTCCAGGACCGCCCTCACGGCCTCCCGCATGTTCTCGACCCCCGGCCGCTCCGTGCCCAAGTCCACGCCAGCCCCCACGTACCGCACCCGCGCCGCCGTGTCCCTCTTGTCCTCCGACGTCCCCGCGCACACGAGCGGCACCCCCGCCGCGAGCGCCTGCGTCACGCTGCCGTAGCCCCCGTTGGTGACCAGGGCGGCGCAGAGCGGCAGCAGCTGGTCGTACGGCACCCAGGGCGCGATGCGCACGTTATCGACCTCGCCCAGCCGGGCGCGGATGGCCGCCTCGTGCGGCGACGGCACCACGAGCAGCAGGGACGGATCGTCCCGCAGCGCCTCGATGGCAGGAATCAGCAGCGAGGTCGGGTCCATGGCGAAGGTGCCCTGCGTGATGCCGATGATGCGCCGCCTGCCGTCGGCCGCGGCGGCCAGGACGTCGTCCCACCAGCCCGGCAGGTCGGGGGCTTGCGTCGGCTCACTCACCAGGGGGCCGACGTAGTGCGTCTGGGGCATGGGCTGGTGGTACTCGAGGGACGGACAGGAGGCCTGGATGTGCAGCTGGGCGCTGTACTGCACCACATCCGACTCGGCGAGCGGCCGCAGCCCCAGCGCCTCGCGCTGCGGGTTGATGACGGGCAGCGTCCAATTGTGCTGGGTCATCAGGGTCCCCAGCGCCGACGTCGGGGCGTGTTCGCCGGCGCCGGGCAGGTAGAGCGGCACGACTCCCAGCGTCGCGAAGAACGGGACCTCGCCCAGCTCGTACAGCGCCGCGGCCCCCTGCGGCAGCGCGTCGTTGAGCAGGCAGTCCGGCGCGTACGATGCCAGGACGCGCCGCAGGTCCGCGACCTGGGCCGTCAGGCGGCCGTAGCCGAAGAGCAGCTCGGCGCAGCCCTCGAGCGTGGTGGGCTCCGTGGTCTTGACGACCGTGTCGGCCTTGGCGACCTCGTCGGTGGCCACGAACCGGGCCCCCGAGGCGTCGACCCGGGCTTGCTGGTCTGGGCTCGCGAGCCACACGACCTCGTGGCCCCGTTGGACGAGGGCCTGCGCCACGGCTTGCATGGGGAGCACATGGCCGGTGGCGTAGAATGTGTGCAGGAGGAACCTCCGCTTGGGCTGGTCCCCAGGGGGGCAGGTCGTATTAGGCTGGGTGGACATGATGGACGATGGTGCTTCTGCAGTATTGGAACGCGGGCATCTCGCCGACAACCCCCCTCACTTAACACACAGCTATATGCACATTATGGAGAGCCCCTCGCGAGCCTCTGGTGAACCGCCCATCCCATCTCGGGGTAGCCGTCGTGTGTCAAACGGGCATTGCCCATGCTGGACAAACTCAGCCAGGACGGTCTGGATCTGCCTTATCCCTTACCGCCATCGTGGCCCGGTCTTCCTTCAGGGAAGATGGGAACATTGACGAGATACGGACTTGAGTCACGATAATGTGTCAATCACTAGATACAGGATGATATTTTAAGGTTCTTTCCGTAATATGCTCCACTAATAATACCACGCATATGCCGGAGCGGGTCCCCTAGCAATGATCCAGGGGTGTGGTTGTTGGGTCTGGGGTCAAGTCAGGGGTCAAGGGTTGTTGAGTGGCGGTCGGACTGTCAAGAAGAAAAAAGATTGTGCAGTATCGTCGCCCGGGTTGATACACCATTGCCTGTTGCGCCCGTTAAAAAGTAGAGTCTGCTGCGAAGAGCTGCCGCAAGCCACTGAATGACATTGAACATCCGTCGCTGGAAATGTCGCGTACTGCCTTGGATAGACTGCCAGAGCCTTCGCCGCTGCGCCCTATGCGGGTCGTAGGACTCGGTGCAAGCCGGTGAGTGATGCCTCCTGTCACGCGGCATTTGCAAAAAGTCACACCAGGCTAACTGAGACCGAAGAACTGGGACACTTGGTGTGTTCCTCGCTTTGAAGATACTCGGTTACCGGCCATTTCACATTTCCGAGCTCCTTCCCCATGGAGTTCAACAAATGAAGGCGCTGGAAGAGGCCATGGTGGCCAGCTCCACCAGCAACCCCTTCACCCGGGCCGAGCTTGACAAGCTCTTCGGGGACTACGATGTAAGTTAAACCAACGGACAGCCAATTCAGGATGCTAACGTGACCGAAAGTGCTTAATTGAAAGCCCCTGCTACCTGGGCGAGAGCGGCATCCAGACCTACGTCGACGACCCGACCGTCAAGTTCATCCTCACCCAGCGCAGCCCCGCGTCCTTCGCAAAGTCGCTGAGCGGCTCGCTGGGCCGCTACTACGCCAAGCTCCACGAGTGGCCCCTGACGGCGGCGCGGCTGTGCGACGGCTTCGTCTGGGAGCTCGAGCGGATGTTCCGGCTGATGACGTTCCGGTGGTCCCACGGGTTGCACCCGTCCGACCCCGGTTTCCGGCCGGCTTTGGAACAAAGCTACGTTGAATAGTAGGTGACCTGTACCCGAACAGTTCACTCACTGCGTTGTTTTTCTATGATATGATTACTAATACAAACATGCAGCATGAAAACTGTGCACTCGCTCGTCCCGGCGGAGCGTGTTCTTGTACTTGACCTGGATGAAGGGTTTGGTTGGGAGGAGATTTGCGACTTTCTTGACGTTGAGGTCCCGGAGGAGCCGTATCCACGGTCAAACTCCATGGCCGAGTTCCATGTGGCTGCCGAGATGGTCTTGGCGCCGGCAGTCCGGAAAACAATGATGCTCCTAGCCACGTCAGCCGCCGCTGTTGTTGGGATTGGGGCATGGTATGTGCAGAGAATGCGTAGATAGTGTACATAATTGTACAATCACAGTCATAATATAAATTCTACGCACTACAAAGTCTACATTTACATCTATTATGCATTGATTGCGGACCGTTCACCAAAATATCACCGGTTGGGGTTGTGAAGCAGGCATAGTCCTTCAGAAGACGAGTCTTTCTGAAACTGCCTCTGGTGTGTCGCGTGAGACAAAACGAATACTACGGTGTGGCATACCAAGCCATCCCTGTTACCGCTGAAGTGTTCTGCTATCTGTGTGGGCTCTCGCGGTGCATGACTCGGACAAGGAAGATGATAACGCAAACAGGGGTGGGCAACCCCTGTCCTTACGGGGCACCTGTCGACCCGACCCCAGACTCCGGTGTGGATTGCTTCTAGCCCCCCAATAGGACCCATGATTGTATAAACTCAAAGCCAAGGTCATGCCAAGCACATACAAGTAGCCTCCGGTGATCGCATGCGCTATCCTTCGACGTAGAGTTTCTATTGATAATCAGATTCATGCTGGTTGACATGTACTAGTAGAAACAAAGAAGGAGGGAAAACGATCCGCATTTTAGCAATTAATATTAGCTTTGATACGACAACTAGGGCGGAGGGACACGAACTATTTGTGCTGAAATGCCGAGCATAGCGACTACAAGTCTAACACAAACCAGTTGGAAAATACATCGTTGGTCCTTCTCACTATCAATACGACCCATACGTCAACTCTAGTCTCGGAAATGGCCGCATCACAGAAGCCTCGAAGGGAGGAGGTCCGCACCACGATCGACTATTTCGACGATCCTGGTGTGCCTCTGGTCCCCATGGTTATTGGAGGGTATGTGACTTCCCCGCCTCCCCTGAGCCCCGTGTCTTGAGGTCTTGCTATTGACACGACCAACAGACCCGAAAAGCCCAAACGCCAACCCAAGATCGCAACGCCCGTGGCCATCAAAAATGTCCGGGGGCGGGAGGGCGACTTCACCCTCGACAAGCAAGGGTTCCAGTACGTCAAGCACAAGTCCAAGTTCACGAGCTTCGACGACGACGCGCTGGTCCGGCGGGAGCACTATGCCGAACTGGAAGTGATGCTGCGGGAAGCTCTAGAGAACACCAAGGGACTGTAAGCCACCCCGTAAACACCCCGGAGTGAAATAAAAAAGGACGACGACGCTGACCAAAAACTCCAGCCCCAAACCCTCCAGCATCCACATGATGACGCACATCCAGCGCTACAGTCCCGTGGCGGGCGAGGCGCCCAAGGGCCCCGCGGGCCCCCTCTACGGCGTGCACGTGGACCAGTCCTTCTCCGCGGCCGAGGGCGTAGCGCAGCGCTGGCTCGGGGACCGGGCCGAGGAGCTGCTGCGAAAACCGCGGTACATGATCATCAACATCTGGCGGCCGGTGCAGACCATCACGCGGGACCCCCTGGCCGTGTGCGACGCGCAGTCGGTGCCGGACTCGGACCTGGTCTTCGTGCCCGTCCAGTTCCCCGACCACAAGACCGAGGCCGTCGAGGTCCGGCCCCCCGCCACTGCCGGCGGCGCGCACCGCTGGTACTTCATGGATGACCAGACGCCCGAGGACGTGTTGCTGTTCAAGCAGGTCGACTCGTGCGTGGCGCCCGGGGTCCCGCGCCGCACGCCGCATTGCGCTTTCAAGGATACGGGGCTTGGGGAGGGCGAGGGGGAGCCGAGGCAGAGTATAGAGATTCGGGCTTTTGTCTTCTTTGATCAAGTACTCTCCGATGAGGAATAGCTAGTTTCATAATTCAAGAACAGCTACTCAGCTCATCCAATGCCTTGCAAACTTCATATTACGCGTGGGAATAAGTGTGAAGATGTCTGCTTCATGCCTATCTCGAAGCATTGAAAGCACCATATATGGTGTGCAGGATTGGCTCGAACTGAATCAAAGAAAGGGAAAAAGTAATTTCTGTGAACTATACTCGTACGAAATAACAGAATTATCCTCAATGAATTGGGTTTGGTGTCAAGGAAATAGCCCGTTAGATGGTTGCTGGCAAAAAGGGGAGAGGGAGAATGCAAAAAAAAAAGATGAAAAAGAAAGTGACCGCAGAGGGAATTGAACCCGCTTGCCTTTAAGTATATAGATAAGAATACTACCGCTAGGCTACACCAGCCCGGTCAAGGGAGATCTATGTCAAAATAAGTTATGAACTCTGGGTGACGAGGTAGTTCTTTGCTCCCGGGTGGGTGAGTGAGTATTCAAGGTTTGGAATTGCTATGTGATGCGAATACGTATAAGTGAAGTGGCTCGCGCCTCTAAGTGGCTAATAAGAACCTGCTGTGGCTTTTCAAGCTGGACACTTTGGACCATAGCATTCGAGTAGACTTTGAATCTTCCCTGGGCTGTCACAGTGGAACGATATAGTCTTAAAAGGTCACGGCAAACTCGGATATCAGGGTGACAAACAACCATTATTGACATTTGAAAAAAGGGCCACAACTTCGAGAGGGACGAGTCCAGCCGAGAGAACAGGGAAGCGTATCTCTATTATTATTTGGTTTGGGCACTAACACTTACACAATCCATTGCTGTCCTCGAATATCATCACAGCGACTGGTCCAGTAGCACGTTGCTCTGACGGATAATCCTTCGGTTCACCGTCGATTCCTATTATATCTGTCTCTGCTGGGCTAGCAGTTCATTTTATTTCCGATACCAGCAGAGTAATACAGTTTCTCGGTGGTATAGACTGGATCCTGTTGCGATCATTGTTCTATATATTGTAAAGTCTAGGGAGAAGCATAGCCGGCCCGACCTCTCTAGGGGGGGTATATGACATGCTATATATCATCTGCCTGATTTCTCCAGTAGTATACGGTATGAAACGAGCGCCGAAATGCTTGAAATGTATGCTTGTTTAATCCCAGCTTCAGGTGAGATCACTTTCCGAATCCCACAAATCCATCAGCCAACCAGTCTTGTACCACCCATCGAAACCTCCCTTGAGCAGATCAACACGCTCCTTATCCCAGAAAACGAAGCCAAGCCACGCCCACTTGGTATACCGCATCTGGACCGCATCATGCTGCGCCTCATTGGAGCCTGCGGACGCGCACCGAGGCAGATCCCGGCCCCAGCGCCGGGCGTCGAGGCCGCCCAGCGCATCGACCCAGCCAAAAGGCGGTTCGCCTGCCGATGTGCCCCCGACCAGGGCCTCCGCCGCGTCCTCGCAACGGTACAGCGCATCTCGGACCTCGGCCGCTTCCTCCCCCTCCGTCAGGGGCGGGGCCACAAACGGCGGCGGTCCAGAGGAGGGTTCGTTCTCGGGAAATCCGTGGCTTTGTAGGAGCACGTCGAGCAGGCCCCGATATCTCGACATAACGCTCAGTTCTTCCTGAAGAAAGGTCCGCATTCGGGCAAGCAGGTCCGCGTCGGCGGCCGCAACCCACACGACCTTCCGCCGGAGCCGGCTCGTGTCGAGGACGTTCGGCCATGGCCGGAACCTCTCGAACATGCCCACACGGCGCGTCGCCTGGCCCTGGTGGAGAGGGGCGGCCCGGCCGCTGTCCCGGATGCGCTCGGGCTCCGGCGGGCTCTGGGTATAGGCGCGGTGGATGGAGCACACAAAGGCGTGGGCCGCGGCGACCTGCTCCATCTCCCAGGCGGCGAACAGTCCGGAGAAGCGGCGGCATACGAGCGCGTCGGTAGCGTCGTTCTCGTCGGGACCGCGGCGGTCCAGCATAGGGTGGAGGCGCATGAAGATCTGGTGGCGGACCAGCGCCTGGGAGAGGCGCTGGTACTCCGCGGGGCTTAAGGGCGCGGCGGCTACCAGCTGTCCCACGGCGGCTTCGTGGACGGCGAGCCGGGTCGATGCGTACAAGTCGACAAAGAAGCGGACGGTGCGCTGGAACTGGATGATGTCGACGACCTGGTCTGCGGTGACGCCAACGGCCGCCTTCCGACCGCGCGGGAGGTTTTGGTACCGCTGGATCGCCCCGAGGGCCTCGTCGCGGTAGCCCTCTCGTTTCCTATCCAGAGGCGCCGTCAGCGACAAGGCCACGTAATCTCGAATGACAATTCCTTCATCCCTGGAGATAACTCCTAGCAGAATGGCAGTTCTGGATTGTAAGAAGACCTTATACAGCAAAGGTGAGGCCCGAATAAATGCGTATAAATCCTCATAAGAGGCAGATGCAATCAGAAGCTCTACCAGAACATCAATAGGCAAATGATGCAAATGGCATGCTGCTGTGCCGCAAGGCATCGTACTGGCGCCAATCGAGAGACTTGATGATTCGGTGCTATGGGATCTTAATATAATGGAAGGCAAAACAACAGAAGCATTCTGTCAGCGAGTGTTTGCTCTTCGCCCGCGCACTGCGGGGATTGATTATCAGCGGCTGGGCGTTCGTTTTGGCCCCCAACTCAGCGGTTCACCGCGCCTCATTATGTTTACCAGACTGGAGGGTAGAGGCCTTCTGCAGACACAAAATGTCAAATTGCATCGTATTGGAGTCGGTTATTGAGTCTGCGACTAGCACATAAGTCGTTCTTTGGATTTCAATGTCGGAATAGTATTGTGGTGGATATCAAATGTGCAGTGCAGTGCAGTTTACACTCGACTGCACGCTGCAAAGATAGGGCCGGAAATTTGAGCCTCTATCCAAATCTATGACCGTGACCTGTTTTAGTACCTAACGCCTGTCTATGCCTTGAACCCATCAAAGCTGAACATCGTTGTTCAGCAGCCGCACCTCCTCGCCAGGCTTGAATGCGGGCATGCCAATGTACGGACAGCCGTCGCACCTGAAGGCATCGCCAAGCGAGCAGTTGCCACACGAGCCGACCTTGCCCTTAACGGTGAAGTCCACCTCGGTCAGGTCATCGGCATCGAGCTTCAGCGACTGAAGCTTGGAATCAGCCTCTGCTCGCTTCTTGTCGTCTTCTTGGGCCAGCCTCTCTGCAAGACCACAAGTGCAGTCCTTGCACGCGCGGCGTCGCTTGCCGACCTTGGGAACGCACTCCGTAGCTATACTGATGTTAGTTGGCTGAAACGGTCATATACTGACAAAGTACTCACGAATTTCAAGAGGCCTGTTGAGGTCCTCCTCTGTCAACAGTGTGTCCTCATCAATCAAGTCGCCGTCATCTTCAGGGAAGTCAAAATCGTCACTCAGATCGACGAAACCCACGCCGGCTGGCTTCGCGGCAGGCGGCATCATGTTAAGCGTTTCGGCACCGCCCTTGGCCTGATGCACTGTCATGGTCTCAACGGCGGGACCAGCTGAGCTCTTCTTCCTGTTCTTCCCAAACCCGAGCTTCAGCGGTACTGCCGCCTCGGTGTCGTCCGCCTTCGAGAAGCCATTATCCGCGGAAATGAGGCCAGCGAGGACGGCTTCGCGCGCATCCGGGCCGTTGCTGTTGGCGCTAAGAGATCCATCTTGTGCCTGGAGCTTGCCACCCACTTTCAATGCCGGTACAATCTTGCTGAAGATGTTGCGGTTGAGGAGAAGCGTCGATTCAATTCGAGAGCCATCGGAGTCCGTCAGGACCATGATCAAGTCATAGGTGGCATCCGGGAGCGAGACAAGACCTGCGGAGAGGCGGTCAAGCATCTGCAGGTCTGTGGTCGACCGCTCGTGGGCAGCGAGGACATCGCGCAGCTTCTCTTCGTGGCTCGCAATCGATGGCGGGGCAAGCAGCAGAGTGCGGGCGGGGGAAGCCCCTCCTCCTCCTTGAACCGCCGCCGAGGGCTTGACGAAATCGTCAGTGTTGTCGATCGTGATCGCGGCGGGCGACATGTCGGAATCTGATGCAAGCGCGCGCGCGAGGGCGTCGTAATCGGTTGAGGGAATTTACCGTGATTTTTTATCCTCGTGATCTCTTGAAGATCTAGATACTGCGGCAGCAGTGGGGCCAGAAATGGGCGGTTGATGAGGTGAGTGAGGGGGGTTTTATGCGAGACTCTTAAGTTCTCGTACGAGCGACAAACAAGGCGGGAATCAGTTGACCTCAGAAATGCAGTTGGAATCAATGCGCAAACCGGTATGTACGAGTAAGGCAACGGACGAAGGATTCTGAACTGGAGGTTTCTGGTATAAGGCGGCTTACAAATGCCTGTTCAATGATTACAGTAATTATTTTCAGAAGCGGAGATGCTGGATTAGTCACTGGCTTTTGGGCGGCGATACAAACATTGATTGATTGAAATTTTCGATAAGGTCGCAAGCATCCATCTCCGGGACAGGCCTTCCTACTGCCGTTATCAGATCCGATAGCGGCAACCACGGGGTGGCAGGATGGGTGACGTCGGCCCCCCACGCTTGAGTATTTGGGGCCACTAAAACGGCATCATACCGCTCCCTGGTAATGTCTAGATCAACAACGAAGGGCATCAATATCATCTTCTTTCGGACTGCATATGATGTATGTACTCCATACCTCGTTGATATCCATTCATCCTACGGTAGAAGAAAACAACAGCTCGTCAGGAAAGAATCGGAAGAAGCGACAGCCGCTCAGGTGGCAGTGGTCACATGGGATGTGACTCGAATGGTTTTTTTTGTCCAGACTCCAGGCCTCTCCCAATAGTGGGGTCCACTGCTTAGCACCGGCCTGTACCCCTGACTTCAGCAAGCCGTGGAGCAAGGCACTTGTCAGCCGCGACGAGGAACAGGTCCAGCTGAAAGCCCTGGATTGGACCCTGTTGTTCTCGAGACTGCATGTACATACTGCGAAATTGACGAAGAGGCTGGAGTCAATCGCTTGACTCTCTACTTTCGGTTCCGTCCATCGTCCACAAGGTTCTTGTTGATCGGTACTGACCTTACCACTAGAAATCTCTAAACTTGTTACCAGGCCCAAGGACAGACGAATCAAGTGGTGAAACGAGTCAGTCAGCCTATCGAAACTTTGGGAGGGGATCACAATTCAAGTTGCATCTAGCTCGCAATTAAAACAACCAATCACGGCGAGATGTCCATATTGACGACGACCTGGAGAGACAAGTCGTCAACGGGCCAAGCGACCGCAGGAATAAACCTCCACCGACAGCACCTGTGTTGATTATTCCGCTTACTCCAGATTGCGAGTACTGCTGTAAAGATCTTCTGTTGAAAGTTTGATTTCAGAAGAGACTTGGCCGGTTTATTCTCGCAAGGACTTGGGACCTGGGCTGGGAGTCACCATCTGCAGGCCAGAATACATACTCAAAGATAGAGAAAAGGGGAGCAGCGTCCCAGCAAGGAGAAGTGGGTTCTTCCCCGCATCAAGGATAGGCCCCTAACTGTAAACGGCCTAGACGGTACGCCGCGGATGCGGATGGAGACCTGTGACATAAGCGTGCAGCCGGCCTCAATTGATACTGCCAGGCTGTTTGCTTTTCCTCCTCCTTGCCCGCAAACATTCTTGCTTGATTGCACGGCTGGGAGGAATCGTACCATACAGGCAATTTGTAGCGCATTTACTACTGCAATGCAAGGGACCAATTGCAATAGCATTGCATCAACGGGATGCCGGTCATGTAGGTATGATGAAACCACATAAGACAACCACTATGCGAAAATGGCGAATAGAACAACTACAGGTAGGCTGCAGGATGTAGCAATATGCAGTAATAGGCGTGCGTGATCATCAGTAACAACCAGATCCCTGTGCGTCCCGTTTACGTAGCGGGCGCTTCAAGGTTGGAAGGTTTTACGTACGAGTTGCCCGCACTCTGCTGCCATGGCGAGACAAACTTACAGCATCGCATTCCTGCGAACGGTGTACTGCTACCACCGCGTACATTACTCACTGGCGGCCCGCTAATAAACTGGGGTAATGGGGTTTTCCGGGTTGTTTCGTACGGAGGGAGCGCCGTTAAATGTTTGGCAAGTCGCCGTGCTCAAACCTCTGGGAGCAATAGGCCATCATCTGATGATCGCGTGGGGAGTTGCCTGAGGTCACGCGACTAAGACCCCGATCCTTGGCTGCGCCTTGTCCCATCCAATTGCGCAATTGCAAACCACCACCCATTGGCTTTGTAGCTGCACCGTACCTGTTCTTCCAGAGCTATCCATGCTCCGGGCAGAGGAGAGTCGCATCTTCACTAGGCCAAATCACCTCAACTTGTTGGGGAATTGACTGAGCATCTGACTGCCGGCAGCTGGATCTCGTCCAGTCTTGCAACTGACATCCTCGTCCAGTAGATAAAAAGAGCAGCTGCCTTCGACCCAATTGCATCACCCCTACCTTCCTCCTACTCATCCTACTTACTCCCCATCCAACACCAAAACCCATTTACACACAATCCATAATACCAGACGTAAAGGGAGAAACAACTTGGCCTGTAATACCAATTGAGTCAATTGACCTACGCATTGATCAGCATTGGGAGAAGTAATCGAAGTCCATCCATCCCTCCTTCACCCCTCAAAACCACAGCTACCCAAGCTTCAAGGGAAACGGCATCCGGCACCCCACCTCCAGCTTCAGGTCCAGCTCCAACTTCATCCGCACCCATCAACAACCCCAAACAAGCAACCTGCTACACTACTCTATCTTCCCTCCATTCTCAACCACCACCCATTTTCCAATCTCAACTCGTCTTACTACCATCAACTTCATCCATTCCCATCTTCCATCCACCATCAGGTCTTCAGGTTTGCCATCTTCGTTGAAGTATTCCAACAAGCCACCTCTATCACATCACTCCAATCTTCACCAGTAAGTACCTCCAATTTACTTGCGTTACCATCTTGACCCGTCAAGAAACCCCGCATGATTGCCTTCTGACGTTACCTTTGGGTCGTCTGACTACCTGCCTGTTCCTATCACTATGAATGCTTCCTTGATACATCCTATCCACCAACCAGTCAGGCTACGATATCTACATGGTGTAGTCAGCTTGCTGTTCTCTGCAAACACCACGTCGCCATGACGTTGTGGGCTTGTGAAAGGGGCATCTTCCTAACAACCTACATGTCACCTACCACCTCTAAGCAGACGAGGCGTCCGAATGCTGACAGTTGCGATCCTTGTAGTGACTCGATCTCACAAGTACAACGAGAAGGACCACGCCGGCCTGGCTGAGGGCACAGTTCTTCCCCAGGAAAACCTTCCCAAGTTCTTCGCCAAGAACGGCTTCGACGGTGTCGACCCCAAGAAGACCAAGAAGAATGGCGGAGGTCGTGGCAACTGGTAAGTCTTTCATTCTTTGCTTCTCATGAACGGTTGCCGTCTAGACGGAGCCTGTCTATCAGAATTGGAGCTCACCATCTTCAGGGGTGGTCTTGGAACTGAGGTAGTCGATGAAGAGTTCAGCTTCACCAATGCTCGCCGTCGCTCCAACAGCAGCGGTTACTCCAACCACCTCCATGATTTTAAGACGAAGTTTGAGGTCAACGAGCCCGAGCCCGTCTTCGAGGAGAGCATCCATGGTCCTGAGCATGAGGATGACGACGCTCTCACCAAGACCGAGAGCTCCTCGAGCGCCGGCAGCTCTGTGGACGAGAAGGACCACAAGTAAGATGTACTATTTCCCAAGCTCCCCAGAAGGGACACACATTTGCCCCCACGCCCACACATATGAAACAACATAAGCACCCGACATCTTTGCTGGAAGCTGGCATATTAGGATTGACACAGGCGTCTGAATGGCGTCATTAAGAGACATGAACAGTCTCGTTGCGTTGGGTTCGATGAAAGAAGGGATGCCTACACGGGTTGCAGGGGGCATCGTTGTATGTAACATTAGCCACAACTCGTGGAGTCATTGGCTCTTTGAATGAGACATGACCAATTGACCTTTTACCAAATATGAGCCTCAGTCATGTCAATGCGGCCCCTACTATGTTACATGTATGATTGGAGTTAGGCCGTCATGGCTATCTCTTTACGGGGCTGATTGCTGGTGTTCCAGGCCCGGAAACCCATGAAATTGCTCGAGAACCTGCGCTGCAGGCTTTGCAACCTGGCCGTCAACTTTCAGACGTATAATTCCCAAACAGCAGAGCTTAGTCTTGACACGCCTACTACCATATGGTCCCTCAAAGAGATATATTTTGTCGTTGCCTTTCTCGTAAAGGTACCAAAGCAAGCTGGCACTGCCCAGATCTGTTTCCTGTTCCGGGTTGATATCTGGATCGTAGATGATGGTGCTCGCAAATTTCATTGCCGTACTACGTGCTATGTCTTTGTAAAATCCTTCAAACACGGGTCTGAGCATGTCATCCTCATCGGCTTGGTCTACAATGACACGCTTGATGGCACCAGTCGTGCGATGCTTGGCGTAGAACCAGAGAGGCCCTATCACGCGCTGCGCGTGCGCGACTTTGCTGACGGGGCCTACGTGCGGCATGCGGGCAGGATGGGGAAGGGGCTGGTCGTCGGGCCCCTTGGCCGGAACCTTATCGGCCTCCGTTTGGTTGAGGTCGGTGAAGCTGTTGCACAGGCTTCGGTCCTTGGGTCCGATCTTGGGGGCGTGGTACATTTTCCGCGGGGTGACTCCGGTCTGCTCCTCGAGCGGTGGGACGTGGATGCCGTCCCGCAGCCCCTGTACCAGCATCCGGGCCCCGACGGGCGTGACGAGCTCGAGCAGCTGCGGGACCGTGCACTTGAGCGGGATCTCGATTCGCTCGTCCGGCGGCGACTGGGCGAGCAGCAGGCCCTTGTCGAACTCGTGCGGGTCGAGCGTCTGGAGCGACACGCCCGTCACTTTCACCCACTTCAGGATGGCGTGGTGCAGCGGCGCCGGGCCCCGCAGGTTCGGGAGCAGGGAGGGGTGCACGTTGAGGCCGCCGTACTTGGCGGCTTGGAGGAGGCGGTTGGGCACGAGCTTGCCGAAGGAGACGGCGATGATGAGGTTAATGCCCGATGGCATCTAGAGGGGGATGATGGTCAGCCGCCTGTTGATCTGGTTCCGCACGCATGCACGTAGAGAAGGTTGCGGCTTTTGAGAGGGTCGCGTCGTTGAGGAAGGGGTGAGAAAAAAAAGACATTGAGATAAGGCGGGGGATTCACTCACGTCCCATCCGGTGAAGGTATCCCGCTCATGAACAGGGAGCTTGAGGTCCTCCTCGGCGACCTGTCTGATAGGCGCTGGCAACGGTGTTAGCGCCTGTGGTATTCATATGTATCATGTTCAATTGGCCAAAAAGTACGGAGTGGCAACAATGACACAAAAGTGGTTATCAATAGTGTGGCGACACGAAATGATCATTACTCACGATGCTGTATCTGCTTCAACCCCCGGCCGACCCGCTTCCCCGGCCGAACCACGACGTCGATGGACTCGATCAGACCGGGGTTCCGCTCCTTCTCCTCGTGCAGGGCCCGCAGCGAGGCGGTACTGAACTCGTCGGAACCGCAGAACAGGATGCGCAGGGGATCCGACTGCTTCTTCTTCGTCTGCTGCTGCTGCTGCTGCTGCTGCTTCTGTTGCTGCTCAAGATTGCGGGTGGTAGTGGAAAATCCCCTCTGAGAGTAGCGACAGTGCCGTGATAGCTGGCATGATGAAGCTGTCGCAATCGATGGGGACTGCCAAGACTTTGCGATGCGCGAAAGCACGCCGCCGCGGATCGCGACGAGGGGACGGCGCATCAGCATCGTCCTGCGTGTTGGAAGGCCCGCCTGGTGGGTGGATTCAATGGTATGGCTTGGATGCCTGTCGCACCATTGGCGCTTTTCTGCGAAGCTCCCAATTGATGCCTGCCTTGCCAAAAGTGTAGCAGCCTCGTATGGAGGAGTACCACGGAGCTGGATTGACCAATGTGGGTGTGGGTCCAGCAAGCTTGACGCGGAAGCTGCTTGCTAGCAACAGCAACTCCGGACGCGATGTGCGGAAACCCTGCCAACGGCTGTTCGGATGACAACTCAAAGCCAGACGCGGTCTGCTCGACAATCGTGCAGTAGTCAATCGAGATAGGGATTGACAGTCCCGGCGTTTTCGTCGTCGGTCTTCGTCTTGGTCACCGAAGCGGGTGAACAACTTTTCGCCGATGGCGTTCGGTATCTGCACTGCTGCAGCGCATGGAGCTTCCATTTGGCTTAGGGCGATATGCATTTAACCGTGCGCCCCATAGCCGACGCCCCTTTTCTTCAGGGGTATGTCAATATCATCATACTTCTAAATCGCATTTGCAACAGATTATCCGCAGGACAATCTATACGAAGACAACTAGCAATACATCAATTCCGAAGCCAAGAACGAAGTCTAGTGGAGACATCTGTATTTCACACTTTGGTGTCACTAATCCACTATTTGCCCACGAGCAATGCTCCTCCTTTTTTTTTTTCTTTCTTTTTTCCTTCCAGCCAGGGTCAATTTGTTCGCCTGGTATAAATGAGTGGATGCTCTGATAAGCAGCTTATCTTCCTTTGAAGTCCAAAAACAAGATCCAAGATATGCCTCCCAGGAACCAAGAACTCTTGGTAGCAGTGTCCAACATGGGTTTCAACGAGTGTTTTCAATCCCTCAGTATGATGTACCTGTAGTTGCGTGTGCGGCGCCCTTGGCTGAACATTGCACCCGTGGATCAAGCTGAGAGGTCTTGGGGACACGGCTCGGTGCTGCCGGAAGACCTCTTTAGGCCGTACTTGAAATTATCGACAACGAACGCGTAGCCATTGGCGGGTATGCCTCCGAGAAGCTGGGCGATGCTGTCTGGATGGTAGGTAACCCGGAATGTCACTGCGCGAATCAGCGGAGGGTTGGCGACGTTGTGGGTGACGAAGAAGTCGTCTTTCAGTGCGGACAGGGAGACCCTCTGCGTCGTGTGGAAGCGGTACGAGTCGAAGGGCGGCTTGCTGAGGTCGGACGAGTCGAGAAGGTCGACGGTGCAGTCCATCAGGTACTGGACCCCGCTGTTCTGGGTCCGGGCCAGGCAGTACGTCGCGTACTGCTCCAGCTGGAGCTGGGCGAAGCCGCCGGCGGTGTCGGCCGAGAGATGCACCAGCACCGTCGTGTCGGCCCCTTCGCCCACGTAGAGGACCTTGTTGGGGTTGGCGAGGTTCTGGGCCGAAGTGCTCTGGAAGACGCGGAACCTGGGATCCCAGTTCGCCCCGCGATAGGGCGTTGGCAGCTTGTTATTGACGACAGTGGCGCCGCTCAGGACGGCGGCCTCGAGCTTGGGATCTTGGAACTATGAACAGTGCCAGGTCAGGACATTGGACATTGACATCAGTGAAACAAACAAAGGGGAGAAAGTGCTGGACAGCGTACATCCGTCGTGACCTCGCAGTCCACCGCGTTGCTGGTGCCAGAGGCAATAGCCGAGAAGGCTAGGGTGGCAATGAGGCGGAGAGAAAGCATTTTGAGTTGGTCAGCTTGTCGATTGGGGTCTTGTCAGTTGGGTTCTTGTCTGTGAGTTTTGGGGGGAAGGTAGGCTGGAATGAAGAACTGAGTGACCTGGTTTGCTTTCTTGTGTTGAGTATTTAGAGTGCCTATCACATAACCTTTATATAATCGAAATTATAGTCGTTCACACCCACTTTCCTGGGAGGCAGTTCAGCTATTGCAGTTTGTAGTGAAGTTGAGTGGGCGTTCGACTCGGCCGTATGATGCCGCCATCGTCACACGGAGATGAATCTGGGATCTAGAGTCCCCAGATTAGCACGATCCGTTTTTTCTTCTTTCCCCTCCAGAGACCAGCTTCGATCTGATACTCGGTCTCGATCGTGAACACAAGTCATTCACCCAGAGCTTCCAAAGCCACCAACCACAGCTGAAAAGTTGGTACTATCAAGGCACCTGCCATAATTGGACGCCCGACTCCGGCTGTGGAACGCACCTGCGGGGTGGCTTGCCAAGGGGTGTACAGCTTCAGCCGTCTATGGATTCTCGGCCTGCGCCCCGATAGTTCTAGCTCGACAGCACCGGTGTGGCAACTGGTGAAAGCTGAGATATCACTAACACAACACGACAGCCACCAAGAATGACAACATCTCTTGAGACAACTCCTCCTTCCACTATCCTCAGATCGATCGTAGAAACGATTTGCACACTTCTCACCGAGTCTAGAGTTTAGCCAACCTGTAGATCGGTTGACCGTACTCCTGCAAATACTTGCCGTGCTTGTTAAGCACAGTCATTCCGTAAGTGGCAACTCAAACTTTGGACATGCCGTCGTAAGATCCGAACGCCTAGGAGCCATTGCAGTGTGGCTCATAGCATCTGATGCAGGGTTCATCTTTCTTCACTTGGTGCCACTGTGTGCAATCTTTATGCAGCGATGCAGCCTCTGGACCAGCTCCGCAGCCACAAACAACGCACCATGCTTTGCGACTGAGAGTACATGACACCAATGTTATCCGATCGAGGACCTCTTCACTCGTTGGTAGTGTCGAAAGATGAGAATAAGGGGTGGGTAACGGGTTCCGATATGGTCCGGTGACAACTAATTAATGTTTTATTCGATGCGATCCCTCCTATTCCAATTCCATAATCAAGTTTTAAAATACTATGTCTCAGGGGAAATGCTCGTCCAGGTCGTCGGCTTCTTGGCCACCATGAGGTACATGGGCGTGAACAGTTTCCGCCTGCCGCCCTCGACCAGCGCATCCGCCGCCCTGCCCAAGGTCTCAGCCGTCCTCCTCGTGCCCACGGGCACGACCCAGGCCGCCTCGAGGACGCTAAGGAAGCTGTGCGAGACGATGCGGCCCCACTTGTTCATGCGCAGCACCGTGAGGAAGTCGCCGAGCGTCTGCGCGTGCCGCAGGTCGGTCCCGAGCGGCCAGTACCACGGGGACACCGCCGGTGCCGCTGCTCTCGATCCTCCTCCTACCGCCGCCTTTTCGTTGTTCTGGACGCCGTCCTTGCCGTCCTCGTCGTCCGCCGCGGCCAGGTCCTCGTGCAGCTCGAGCTCGAAGCCCGCGGCCTGGATCGCGGCCACGCCCTCGGCGATCTGGAACATCTGCGGGATGCCGTCCCCTTGCTCGATGTCGAGGCGGATCCGCCGGTGCGTCATGTCGTCGTTGTCGTACGCGTCCGTCATCAGCCATTCGTACACGCCGAAGGTGCCGCCCGGCTTCAGCACCCGCAGGATCTCGCTGTAGACGCCCTGCAGCGACGGGGCGTGGCAGGTGGCCTCGATGGCGTAGACGGCGTCGAAGGAGTTGTCGGGGAACGGGATATGCTACAGGTGAAAATGATGAAATCGCCGTTAGTTTTCCTCTTTCTCTCCCTCTCACTCTATCATGCAATTCCACTGGGATTTTGTCATTGGCTTACCATGAAATCGCCCTGCACGAAGTCGAGCTTATGCGACAGTCCCTCCTTCGCGGCGTAGCTTCTCGCCCGCTGAACCTGGTACTCATTCAAATTCAGACCCGTGACATGGCAGCCCGCGAACTTTACGATCTCGCGGGCCGGTCCGCCCACGCCGCACCCGACGTCGAGGACGCGCATGTTGCTCCGCAGCCCCATGTTGTGGGCCAGGTAGTGTTCATGTCGCGCCATGGCCTTGGAGAAGGCCTCGCCGTACGCGAACCGGCAGAAGTGGAAGGATTCGCACCAGCCGTACTCGTAGAGATCGGTGGCGAGGTTGTAGTATCTGTTTCAAGGTGGCGGGAACCAGAGTCAGTCAGTCTTTACTTAGTACTGGTGGGCAGCGGTCAACCTACTGTCGGCTGATGGTGGCGTAGTCGGCCGTCCTGGCTTGCCGGATATCGTCTGTCTCGTCCTCGGCCTTCTTGTCGTCCCAGTGTTGGAAGTACTGCTCCACGGCCACGTTCTGGGCCGCGCTGTTCTTGTTCATCATGGCTCGCAGGCCGCCTTGGGACTTGTTCGAATCTTTATGCATGGCATTGTCGAAGGCCGACATTCGGGCCACGTCGGCCGTGATCAATTCTTTGCTTATGGACATGATGGAGAAGGTGATCTGGTCTGAGGAAAGATTCGACAATAGTTGGAAGGTAGCGAAAGATGGGCAGTACACTTGGTAGTATCAATATGAGATACTTATATGTTTATAATTTTCTCTACCAGGCCTTTGATATTGATTTGTTTGTTGAATTTTCCATCGGATATATGCCGGGATGCATACCCGTGTTTATATACGTGAAGGGACGCCTCAGTCGTGATTGGCCGGATTGCAGTATAGAATGCGAATACGAACACGCCGTTTGATACGACTGACCAATCAAAACTGCTACCCCGCGACGTATTCTCGCTAATCCAGCCAATGGATTGGGATTTCCATTACCGACATTACTATATAACCGTATTCGTAACCATTTTCGAATCCGTATTCGCTACCTCGTAACAAATATCCCAACTCACCAAAACGGTAGCCAGGGGCAGCACTATCTCTCGTCAATCATTTCGGTTTGACAGATGAAGTAACACCAATCTTCCAATGCATGATTGTACTAATTCGTTGTTTGCACAGATGCCCATCCTCATTTAGGAAAAATATTCTGCCGGGGCAGGAGCAGAATTGCTGTAGGGATAGCCGTATGCGCCTCGTTCGGGTTTAATTACCGCCTTCCATCTCTTCAGTCACTATCTAAGTCGATGCTGAAGCAGTCGCCCTGTAGATTGAATAGAACAAACAATTACACACCGTGCAAATAAATCTCCAGGGTGCCGTACCGATTGTCAGCGACTGTTGTAGAAATGGTTGCAGATACGAATCTCCTTTTTGACTATTGCTTGATCGTCTTAGATAGCTCATCAAATATGGACTCGACATGCTTCAACATAGCTGCATCCGATTGACGCCGCCGCGCCTGCTTCGTCCGCAGCATGCTCCGCATCGCTGTGACAACCGCGTCCAATTTCCGGACGGTGATGGTCCGCAAGACGCCCAGCAGCATAGTCCGGTCCGGGCCCGTCACCCGAAAGGCGCCGACATGCACCTGCGGGCCCGCGGAGTCATCGTCTTCTTCAACGTCGCCGTCTCCACTGTGGGGCGTCTCGGGCTGCAGACAAACTGGTGGTTGATTGCCGCTGCAGCTGACGGCCTGGAACTGGACGACAACGCGACGCATGCTCAAGGCGGCCAGGAGCAACGTCTCTCCGTCGTCGCCGTCATCGAGGTCATGGCCACAGCACCGTGGACAAGTCGCGAGAGTGGACCACAGGGAAAGGGCATTGTTGACGCGGAATAGCATGTCGTCCAGCCCGGCGGGTGGCATGCCGTCATCCCCGGCACTCTTTAGGTCGTGGATAAGAGAGCTCAGGCCGGTGATGCATTGGCATCTTGAAGGCCTGTTATGACCAAATTGTATTGGATGCTGCGGTTGTGGCTTTGTATGTGTCTGTTGCTGATGTTGAGAGAAAGGGGTTTGTACGAATGGGTTCTTCTGATGTCTCTGTTGCTTCTGTTGTGACTCAGGCAGCATCTGAATGGGGGATATTGACAATGGAGTGTCATTTCCGCTGGTGGAAGGACTCATGGTGGTCGAGGTATCCAGAACAGAGAAGTGCTCGAGACCAGGGTCAGGTTCCGTCTCGACTGTGGAAAACATGTTCATCATGGAACCCGAGTTCTGGACTGGGCTCATGAACATTTGATAGGACGCCATCTGGTCGAAGCTCCCGAAGTCCAGGTCAAGATCCAGCATGTCGGTCGACTCGGGGTTAGCGATGTCTTCAGTCCGGGACATGGACAGTCCGGCATCTCGTGGTTTTGATGACCTGGCAGTCCTGGTGTTGCGGCGGCTCCTTGACCCCGGAGGCCGGCCAAGACGACCGGCTACACTGTAGAAGCATGAGGACCCGGACGAAGAACAGTTCTCACAGGGCATGGCCCCTGTGCACTTCCGCTTGAGTCTATGACACGCGTCACAGGCGTTACGCAGACGTGCCGAGGTGTTGAAGTCCTCCATGATATGCGATGTTGAGCTGATCTCCTGCTGGTATACTTGACCCAGCTGAACGGTTTTCAAACTAGGGGGTTCCACAGTTTATCAGATAAGTTGGGATCTTAATATCCGAGTTCTCCATACAAAACAACACAGCCAGAGGAAGAATCTTGTGGAACCACCACAAACCCGCGGCTAACAGCTGCCAAGGGCCCAGGACCTCTTGGCCTTTTTCAATAGAGCCATCCCACGGGGTAGGGACTGGCTCTGACCACCACGACCCTCCCCCGCGTATATATCTGGGCTAATCACCTTGATCTATATCCATACGACCGTTGCTGACGGGCGCATCTTTAGCCTGGGAATCGTGGTTCTGACATGGTCCCCATTCGTCCAGCAACGCCGACTCTGACCCCCAACTAAGGTTATTATTATGAGATTGTGTTTCATCCCCTGCACATGACGCGGCATGCTTCGGGTTCCGAATGGTTACTTAATTATCGGCTGTGTAACATAGGCCAGGTATCAGTCAAGGCCAGCCGGACTCGTATTTAATACTCAGTATTCAACTCTCTGATGACTAGTCACCAATCTGCCCAATCACAACGACATATCGTAGGGGCAGGGGGAACAAGCATTACACCGAACGCCACGCTACCGCGACTCAGGCCCGATGTCACCTTCTTATCGAGCTCGCTCCCACGGGGCTGGCACCGAGTGCGACTCGTCTACACCAATGGCGTGGGTGTTGTGATTATCACCCACCTCGCCAAGCTGACTCATCTGGCGGTCAGTATTCCAAGCCAGCATCAAATATGCAGCGACTCTAGGCCAATCATCTCTCTATGCGTTTCCGGTGGTGCGGGCGCCATTCACAGCTATCGGATGCAGACGGTGTCATTTACCCCTTTTGGTAACAGACTCTCTGAGCAAGGGGCCATAACGGGTGCGGCGTCAGTTGAAATCGTGTATGCAGTACCCGGGACCCGACTAATTATTGACTGGTCATATGAGGACTTCTGTCCCTTAGCCGCCGGCCGAACCGCAGCCTGTCACCCCCGCGCTATTCTCGGCGGATAGCTACGCCAAAGAGAGGGATGGTTATCCCACCCGCAACAGGAAGGCTCGAAGGCCCGATTGCCGTCATGGTATAGCTCATGGAAACAGGAGGAAGAGATAAGCAACGAATAGGCCAACGGATGGCGATGCCTCGTAAAGTTATACGGCGCATGCATCACCGGAAGGATTCATGGCGCGACGACCCCGGCTGGGGCCTAGAGTGTTCGGCATGCAGCCGAAACAGAATCGGGGCATATTTGAAGTGAGGGTTCTCCGGGGGCGGCTGACAGCATCATTTAGCACGCGGGTTACGCCTCTTTTGGGAAGGACGTCGTGTTAGCCGCGGCCAGGCTGGCTCCGGTAGGGAAGGCCTGTGAAACCGCAATTGATAGTCGATTGGATGGACTTGGCGATCTAGCGAGGATCGAGCCGCTG
This sequence comes from Arthrinium phaeospermum, assembly GCA_006503535.1. NCBI lineage: Eukaryota > Fungi > Ascomycota > Sordariomycetes > Amphisphaeriales > Apiosporaceae > Arthrinium > Arthrinium phaeospermum. The sequence goes on along the minus strand of QYRS01000007.1, from coordinate 881,656 downwards.
AGATGGCGGGTAAGCGCCGAAACGGGCAAGTGACGGGCGGCGGAAGATGAACTACGGATATCGTAAGCAATTAGTGGCGGGCAGGGTCCATGAGCAGCACCGTGTCATAATTGGTGGTTTGGTACGTTGAGAAACAGATGGTGCTTATTCCGGAGAAGCTTAGCCGAGCCTTTCATGGCTCGGCTCTCTACAAGGGTGGATATCTTCCACGACTAACGATGACAGACCAAAGATGCCGTCAGACGGACCGCTAAAATGATTCCAAAAACGGCTAGGCTCTACTAGAACTTAGCCGTTAAACGTATGATCCCGGTGTTTACATTGTCCGCGAATCATGTTTGCCAATGGCGCTATTAAACTTGAAGATACTATACTAACCCGAGTATAAAGCGTAATATCTTGTAAGAATTCATCCACTAAGTTCCTGCGGGAGTTCGAGGATGCATACTTGATAAGACTTCCTTTTGCCTTGTTCACCAAAATCAGAGACCTGGCAGGGTTAGCAACCACAATGCAGTCGATAAGCTATTAAGATAGTAATATTGTGGACCCTTATTCTATAGAAACCTTCCACCGTGTATTATACCTTGACCTTGGTCTGGCACCTGCTCACGCTAAGATATAGGCATACCACAAGGGAGGAAAGGATAACAATGACTCACAACAGCCACCGCTCATCTTGATACCTGAAGAGCTTTGGAAGACGCAAATCCTAACTTGCCATCCACCTAAAACCTCCTGGCAAATAGACCCTACTGCATTAATCTGCCACAAGTACACGTTAGCTCTGCCCATTTGTATTGCTTGTATACTTTTGTATACTATATCACGGGTTGAAAAAGGGGCAAGGAAAAACTCACACTCGGGAACCTCAAAAACCCGCCAGCCTGCGCCATCCACGCGTCTAACCGTGGCCCCCGGCAACCACCCTCCACTTAGCGGCACCTTCGTCGTTGACCTGTTCCGGCATAAGCAAAACGGCCCGGCCCGGCGTCCGGACTCTCCAAGCCGCCGCGTCAAATCTGTAGCTCCCCACTGCCTTGGCCGCCGCCTCAATCCTGACGCCCTGCGCGGGACGCAGGACTCGGGTTTTGGCCAGCCGCTCCTTTGTGCGCATCACATCGGCGGCCCCCGTGGGCGGTCGAGCAAGAGCGATGGACGAGCCGGTTTCGTCGGCGAGGAGGAAGATGGTGGGGGATGCTGTACCTTGGGACTGTTCGGGGTTGCCTTGTAGATGAAGTATCTTGCAAGTTGGGGGAGCCTTTCTCCCCTCGGCAGTAGTTGTTTGAATGTTAATTGCGTGAGCCGCCAGCTGCTGTTGTTCTGGCTGCTGAAGCTGATCCGTATTTTTCATCTCAAATGGTGACTCATTGACGTGCACCCAGGGAGTTGCCGGCTCTTCGTCTTCCTCCTCCTCCAACTCCACCACCTTCTGTTCTACCATCTCTTCCTCAACCACACTAGACCTCCGAATCCCCCGAGGGAGTCTTGGGCGTAAACCGAGCAACCAAATCGTTGTCCCCAATAGCAGACGATGCCGAAGACGGGGTCGCTTCCCCCTCGCCGTCCCGCACCTGCATTATCAACAGCGCCTGCTTCGCGCTGCCGACAGTGTCGCAGTCCATAAAGAACGCAGGCGACAGATCCAGGCCCAGCTCGTGTCGGTCCTGGACAGAACCGTGATGGCCATGAGGCTGTCAACGCCCAGGTCGCCGAACACGACCTCGTCCGTCATGTCTTCAGGGGCGACGCCGACTTCGGCCGCCACGATGGCCAGGACATCCTTAACCAACGAGACGTCCGGGGCGGGATCAGTACCAGATCTGAGCGAAGCAGACTCGGTCGCTTTCTCTAAGCGAGGCCGTGGGGCCTCGACGACGGCTGGTGTCTGGATGCGCGGGAAGGAGCCACCTTGGGAGCAACCGAATTTGCTGAGGGCGCGTGCGCCTTGGTGGCCACAGGCAAAGACACCCCGAAAACATGATCCAACACGCTCTTCTTCATCCTCTGAAACCGAACACCCGTGAGCATCTGCACGAGCTGCCCGCCCTCCGCATCAAACACATAAGAAGTCGCCTCCACCGCGGCGCCGGACGCATCCACATCCTGCCCCGACGCGTACGTCGTGTACCGGCGCCCCGCCACGAGCGGCTGCCACTGGCGCGACTCGCCGAAGCCCTCGGCGATGTAGATGACCTGGTCGTCCTCGGACCGGATCGAGTTGTTGAGCAGGAAGCCGGTCAGCTGGTGGACGCCGTCGTACAGGAACGGGCTGAGGGCGCAGTTCGCCGAGGCGGGCGGCGGCGGGGCGGTGAGCGAGGCGAGGGCGTCTTGGGAGCCGGCGCTCACGATGACCTCGTCGAGGGAGCGGTAGTCGGGGCCGTAGCGGACATAGTCCCCGAACAGGCGGTACACCACGGGGCGCAGGAGCTTGTGGGCCTTCCCGGCGGCGAGGTCGCGCTGCTGCATGCGAGTCTTGACCAGGAACAGGGTCTGGTTCTGCTCCGAGGTCAAGGGTTTGGGGGTGGTGGCAGAGCCAGAGTTCCCAAAGGCGACGCGACAGCTGCCGACCGAAAGGCCTGGTTTCCCCTTGCCATCACTTGCCTGGCTGAAACTGACGTCGACGAATGCCGACGAGCGGGTGTAGCTTGCTGTGACCAGGACGACCGGTCTTGAGTCGGGCGCAAGGACAACCGCCTTGGTGAGCAGCATATCCTGCAACGTCATCTGGGTGCTCTCGATGTTCGACTCCTGTACTAGCCGGGAATGGCAGTGCCTGGCGCTGGTGAGGGCCATGTCGCAGAACACGGCCAGCGGCATGATGGCGTGGCCATTAACCAGGTGCCCTCGACCGCCTGCTTGAGGGCCGGCGTGGCGGTGTCGGCGGAGAAAACGGCAGTCACGGTCTCGGCCGGCACATCCACCCTCTCGTCGACCAGCTTCTGCAGGCACACCGTCGGGACAAACCCGCTACTCGCATTCTTCTCGGCTGGTCTACGGGAGGGCCACCCCCGTTCTTAGCGGCGGCGAGCGCCTCGTCGATCTCCCATGCGGGAGGGGTCGTGTAAGGAGTCCAGAAGTTCTTGTAGTCCCACGTGTACGCCGGCAAGTCAGACAGCAGCGCCAGACCGTCGGAGAACTCTCTGTGGTAATCCCTCCAGTTGACCTGCAGCCCCTTTTCGTAGGCCGTCTTCAGTATGCGGGCGGCGGTCTCCCAATTATCTTTCTGCGGGTTCAGCGCCGGAAGAAGACACTCAGTATCCACGTCGGCGAGCGTCTTTCGCACCATGCCCAGGCACACCGCATCGGGGCCCGTTTCGATCCACAACGTCGCTCCGCCGCTAATGCTGGAAGATGACTCAATCACCTCGAGCGCTTTCACGAAGTTGACGGGCTCGCGAGCCTGTCTGGCAAGATACCCTGGACCGAAGACACCCTCGGTATCGACCAGCTGCCCCGTGAGCGTTGAGGCCACCGGGATGACGGGCCTCTTGAATGCGATGCCAGCAGCGATCTGCTTGAACTCGGCCAAAACGGGCTCGACCTGCGCCGAGTGGAAACCGAACGGCACGCGGAGGAAAGTCGACCGCAGCCCCTCGCCAGAGAGCCTATCCTGCAGCGCGCGAACATCCGCCACGGTCCCACTCGCTACGGTCGCCCGCGGAGAATTGATGCAGGCCACCGCGCAGCCGGGAGACAAATTGCCCGCCTCCTGTTCCCGCCGAATGCGCGCTTCAAGGTCAGAGGCGGGCAGAGAGGAGGCCAGCATCGCGTGCGTGTCAGGGGTCAGATGCTGTTCCATCAGCAGCGCGCGACGTCCGACTAGGTACAAGGCATCGCTCGGCGAGAGCACCCCCGCGACACACAGTGCGGCGTATTCGCCCAAGCTGTGGCCGACGACGACGTCGGGGACGATGCCCCAGGTGCGCAGCATGTAGGCGACGCCGAGCTCCAGCGCGACGATGGCGAGCTGCACCTGCGCCGGGGACGCGGCCGCCACGCTCATGGTCCCGGAGATAATGGGCAGGAACTCAGGAGGCCCATGTGGGCGGCTGTGAGCTGGTATGTGCTCAGCATGTCCCGGAACCGCTTGCTAGTCTTGTACAGGGACATGCCCATGGCGTCGTACTGGCTACCCTGTCCCGTGAAGAGGAACACCACGCGCGGGGTCTGGGGTTTCTTGACGGCTGCGTCCATGGACTGCTGCTGCCGCTCGCGGATCTGGCGCGCCAGGTCCGCGGTCGAGCTGCAGACAAAGGCCCTGCGCAGCGTCGAGTGCATGCGCCGCGCCGTCGTCGTGTAGGCGAGGTCCGGCAGGTGGGTGTCGGGGTTCCGCTCCAGATAGCCCAGTAGGCTCTCGCAGTTGCGCTGCAGCGAGAGGGTGGAGCGCGCAGAGACCGCTACGACATGGCTGGTGCGGACATCCCGGGACGCATCTAGCCCGTAATCCCGGTCGGGCGCCTCCTCGATGACTAACGAACAATTCCCGCCCGACGCGTCGAACGTGTTGACGAGCATCCGAATCTTCCCGTCCGCGGCCTTGGGGCTCGGCCGGAGCGGCGTGGTCTCCAGCGCGATACGCACGTTGCGCTTGTCGAGCCGGGGGAACCGGTGGTTGATCTGGAAGGGCACCCCGGGCTGGGCGGGGATCGTGCGGTGCTTGAGCATCAGCAACGTCTTTATCAACCCCGTGATCCCCGCGGCCCCTTCCCCGTGGCCCATGGCCGCCTTGACCGCTCCCACGGTGAGGGTTGTCCGCCGCGCGCCGGCCGCCCAGGACGTTGAGCACCGACGACAGCTCCTCGAAGTCGCCCGCCTGGGTGCCGGTCCCGTGCATCTCCACGTACGCGACCTCCTCGGGATCCAGCGCTGTCTGCCCAAGCACCTCGCGGTAGATCTCTCCTGCGACGCCCGGCTCGGGTGCGTAATCGATGTCGCCGCCGTGCTATAGGTACGCGCCGCGCCGCTGATCACGCCGAGGATGTTGTCACCGTCGGCCAAGGCGTCCTCGAGCCGCTTAAGCACCACCATCCCGACGCCCTCAGCGCGCGCGTACCCGTCAGCATCATGAAAGGTCCGGCACCCGCCCTCACGCGAGAGCATGCCCGAGCGACCCACGCCCGCCAGGTCCAGCGGAGAAGAGAACACGGAGCCGCCACCGGCGACGGCCATGTCGCAGTCGCGTCCTATGAGGCCCTTACACGCCAAGTTGATAGCAGCCGTACTAGACGCGCAGACCGAGTCCAGCGTGTACGAGCCGCGCCCGAACTTGTAGTGGTAATTGATCTTGCCCGAGATGAAGGCCTTGGCGGCGCCGGTGGCGTAGTAGATGTCGTGGCCCTGCTGGTGCAGTGTCTGGAGCCAGTCCCAGCCTGTGACGCCGACGAAGGTGCCCACGCGCTCGGGGTCCATGGACGGCGAGGCGTGGGGCGCGTAGCCGGCCATCTCGAGGGCCTCGTGCGTGGTCGTGAGGCAGAGGCGCTGCACGGGTCCATCTGCGCGGCTTCGCGCGGCGAGACGTTGAAGAAGCGGTTGTCGAAGAAGCCCGGGTCGTTCAGCCACGCGCCATCTCGGACGGCGGTCGAGTTCTTGAGCTTCTGGGTCGCGTCGTAGTATCGGTCGACATCGTAACGGCTCTCGGGAACCTTCTTGATGTGGCACGCGCCGCCCACGAGCTCGCGCCAGAACTCGTCCACGTTATCACTACCTGGGAAGCGGCCCGACATGCCGACGATGGCAACGAGATCCGAAGTGCCGCGGGTCAGGGGCTCTGACCCCAGCGGAGGTGGTGAGTAGGTAGGTATCACGTCGTAGGGCAGGCCGACGGCTGCAAGTGTCTTCAGGACCGGCGGCATGTGGGTGGTGTTGCCGACCTCGTGAACGCTAATCGTGGCATTTCGGGGGAGCCCGGCAACGCTGGACTCTATGGTCTTGTCTACGAGAAGACGCCAGCAGCACGTCGTCGAATATGTCGCACAGCAGCTCGCGTAGCGTACTGAAGCGTTGGGGCTCGCAATCACCGCTGGGAGCCACCATGGTCACCTTTTCCCAGTCGAGCGGCCGGTCGAGCATGGGCGAATGTCCCACGGCTTCCACGGACTCCTCGGAATCTACCCCCAACATGTAGGGGGCGTGGGCCGGAGCGCCCACATCGGCGGGGATGTGCGGCGACTGTCCAATCTCCTGGGAAAACTCGGCCAGCCGGCGCAAAGAAGTAGGAGGTCCCACCAGGGACAACCACGACCGCGAAACCACGCCGATGGCCACCCGGTGGAGCTTCGGTATTTCTTGGCTGGCGTGGAACTCGTCCAAGATTTCCTGCACGCGCACAGGTTCAAGGCCGGGGTAGGTGATGCACCAGCCCCCTACTTGGTTTGGCGAGATCATGGCGAGCCGGTTCCGGTGTATACCGCGCATCCAGCGGCAGGTTATGCTGATGATGTCGCGTGCGATCGTGAACAGCTCGCTGGTGTCCTGGGCAGCTACTGCCGCGGCGGCGGGGAGCTGGCCGGCACACAGAGCCAGGACAGCCGGCTTTTCCTTAGACCCGAGAATGGTTGGGTCTCGTTCGGCACGACTTCATTGGTAGCTTGTCAATTTGCGACTTTTCTTTCTATATTCTCTCCTGGGTGAAGACATGGCCAACTTACACGATAAGGTCCCCCAGCCGACCTACGAGAGTCAACAGGCTCGTGATAAACAACAGAGCCGTGCCGTTGGTTTCGCGAGCAGCATGCTCCTCAGCGAGCCCCAAAAGAGACTCGACGCTCCCGGTCCAGCCATGTTCATCCGGAGTTAGCTGGGCCAATTCTGTCTGTACGATATCGGTAGCTTCTTGAAGGAACCTCCGAGCCGCAGGGGATGACTTGGAGCTGCGGACTAGGTTCCGAATCATTGGGCGTTTGTCAATGACCTGGTCGCCAAAGACGAGCAAATGGATATTGAGCTGCGCCATTGTTTCTGGTTTGTGTGGTATTGTTGACGACGAAGCTTCAGAGAGCCGAACACCAAGGCATTTCAGGCTACAGCCCCCTTTTCGCATTTCATCTTGCCGATTTCTCGCATCTTACCTCAGGCTACCTTTGCTGACTGACATTGCGTTGACCTACCAGCAAAGGGGGGCCCGATTGAATCGCGCAGTCCTACTTCAGAAACGGTGGGTTTCAAGTGTGATTGTCTGCTTACGTGCGATTGATTACCAGGAAACATTCCGCTACCAAGGGACTTACCGTTCGCTATCCCTCCGCTATCATACGACCAAATGAATTTCCCAACGTTTGGGTGTTGATATTCGGGGGTTTTACATGGTAGCGCAGACGAGGGCAGGCGCGGCAGGTAATGCGCCGCCAAATGCGCCGCCAGTAGTACACCCAAACAGGATTCGACTGCAGCGCCGCATTCGGATCATTATTGAACCTGAGAAGAACCAATCAATACAATGCGCACCGACTGGTCAATCCAATCGTCAATGTCGGATAGAAGTGAGTTTTCCTCGGCGGTCCGTCCAGTGTGGTGGAAGTGTGCCAGTTAAGCAATTTGATAAGGGAGGAAGTACGAAACACTAGGAACGTCGCTGCAATAGCGATAAGTATAGTCAGTCTCAAAAAGTCACGTTAAACGCTAATTTTGCCCCTCCAATTCAACGCTTACCACATTATCGAATTAAAATATTTATTTTACTATACACAGTAATTATTAATAAATTATATATAAACTTTATATATATTAATTAATTAATTTTTTTAAATAAGCTTAGAATTAGCCGGTTTAATATTTAAATATTAACCCTTTATAACGATAACTATAGTTATATAATTTGGTATTAACTTTATTAAATAGTTTAATAAATTCTTTTCTAAATCCTTTTATACTATAATCGCTATTTTAATTAATAAATCGAAACTCGCGATATTTTTAAATATTAAAAAACTAGGTTCCTTTATATAAATACGCTCTTTAAATAGTTTTTAAACGTTTTTAATAAAGTTAAGGTTTAGTGAATATAGAGGTTAATTTATTAATTTAATGCCGTTTTTTAATATTATTCCTTTAACTAATTTTATATTTAATAAGCTTTATATATTAAAACATTATTTTAAACGTATATAGTTTTTAAAAAGTATATAATTAAAAAAATTTTTTAAAGTATAAAAAGTATAACGTTATTAATAACGCCTCTTTTCTTAAAATCGGGGTCTCTATAAAAATTAATAAGGTTAAACTTAATTCCTTTTTAATTAAAAGCTTTAATAAATATTTAATTATATTTAGTTAGTTTAACTTTGCCTTAAACATTTTTTATTAATAATCTTTCACTTTAAAAAAGTGTAGTTAATAAATTAATTTATACGGAAATTAATACTAATTTAGGGTTAATTAATTTATATAGCGGTAAAATACTTACCTCCTTTTCTCCCTATTATTATAAACTACCGTTAATTTATTAAAAATACTTATTATTTTTAATAATTAAATAATTAATTTTCATTTTTTTAAGCTTAAATAAGACGTTTTTAAATTATTATCGATATTAATACTAATTTATAAAGTACCTTATAATATTTAATACCGTTTTAAGTAAAGTATAATAAAATTATGCTAGTAACAACATACTTATTAATTTTTTAAGTAATATAATCGATAGAAACAAAAAAGTTAATTATAATAAATAATTAATATATCTTTTATTCCTTTTAGTTATTTTTCAAGGTTATTTTATTCGAGGTAATAATTTACCGGATTTTTAAACCTTATAACATGTATTAATTTAATAAACTTATATAAAATATCTTTTAATACCTTAATTACGCACGTTAAAAGACTTATAAAATAAAACGCCGTAATCTTTATTCGTTTATAAAGAGAATACTTTTTTCTAGGATTTTTCCGATTCGTTAATATTAAAGGAGCCATTTTTAAAATAATAATATAAAATTTAAAATATAACGCGTCTAGAAACGCGTTCGCGATTTGACGTAACTTTTTAAAACCTATTGTATGTGGAATTAAGTAGTGCGTTAAGAATGTAAGCTCCTTCGGACGCCTAGTTTCTCACAATTCAACCGTCTCAATACACTACAGACTTGAGGTGGATCATACGACGTCAATATGTCGACACGCAATAGTGATTATTTTATCCATTCATGACTTTCCGTCTTCATTCTAACTGAGCAGTCAACCAATTCAAAGCATATGTTTCTCACACGCTGCATAGACGTCGTAGCTAGAAAACAGTGTTAGCAATAATGTCAGACGCGGGGCACGCAGTGTATCATACCTGGCATCATGCTCCATTCGTTCGCCATGTGACGCCGGCGCTTTGGGTACCGTCTCGTCCAAGTACGGCACCAACTTATCGGCGACTTTGCTTTCGAGTCCGGCCCTGACGCTCGACAGGATCTGCACACGCGCCGCCCGGTTCTGACGAATACTCTGGAAGGAGGCCAAAAGGCCATCGAGCTCGGTAGGATCTCGCAGGTTCTGGAGAAGAAACCCCAAGGCAGCCCCGTCTTCCATCGCCTGCGCGGCGCCCTGGCCGCCGAAGGGAAGCATGGGGTGGGCAGCATCGCCGATGAGGAGGACACGCCCACGGACCCATGCGGACAGTGGCTCGTGGACGAAAAGGGGCCAGCGCTTGATATGGCTGGATAGCTCGATGAGCTTCTGGACTTTGGGGTCAAAGTGGCCGAACTCGGCCATCATGGCCGCCTTCAGCTCTTCGGTTCCGTCTTCAATGGTTGTCGCGGTCGAGGGATGGATGCCCACAAAGTTAAGCAACTCGCCGCTGACCGTCCCCTAATCAGTTGCTCGTACGATTTACGTGGACAAATATCGAGAGAAGTTAAACTTACCCATGGCACGTGTACCATATCATGTGCCTCTCCTTGGTCGTCTCGGCCGTATCCGCCAACAAGTTCACCATATCCCCGGACGACTCCATCAAAGACGCCAGCTCCTCGTCCGCCCGAAGCTGATCCGTTTCGAGCAGGAAGCGGAAGGCCGCCATGCCAGAAAAGCTCGCCTTCCCTCCCCCTTCCTGTCCGACCACATGGCTCTTAATGACGGAGTGCACACCGTCGGCGCCAACAACGAGATCACCGCGCACCTCTTCGCCGCTCTCCAACACGACCCCCATACCGTCCTCGCTCACACCCCGCACGCCGCAGCCCACGCGTATCTCCACGGGCGGTCCCCACCCCGTCACATCATTGTCCGGCTCCATGGTGGCGAGCCGCACCAGCTCCTCGTTCAAGTCGGCGCGGTGCACCGCGAAGTTGTTGCCCAGCGGCATAGAGCTCAGCTGTCTCATATTGTCGCCGCGCAGGATGTTCCAGTAGTGCTGGCGACAGACCCGAGCCCGAACCGGGTCGAAGCCCAGGCGCGCGAGCACGCGGTTCCCGTTGAGGTTGACGTTGAGGGCGGCGCCGACCACGTTCGACACGCCGTGCTTTTCCAGGACCAGGACGCTGTGGCCGGCCTGCCTCAGCGAGGTGGCGGCGACGAGGCCGGCGATGCCGGCGCCGACAATGGCGATATGAAGCGGCATGTTCACTGTCTACTTGGTCATGGGTGTGGCAAATGTGCACATTGAGCATCACATGGTGCACTGATGGGAGAGAGCGGGATTGAAGGTGTATTGATTATGTTGCTACACCCTGAATGAACATGTGTGGCAGGTCAGCAAACCGTCGCAGGATGGGATGATGCTCAAAGCGGCAAGTGTCGTGGGAGCGTATTACCCGCAATAATCCTCCGGTGATCATATTCACACCCATCATCGCTGACCAATAGGAGCTTTATTTCCCAGCGGTGCTTTCTTCTTCCCCCTGGACATGGACTGCAAGCTATACTCAAGTTGCAGCGTCTAGTCTACTCAGGCTTGGCGCACTCTAGTCTACTCTATGTATTTCATTTCACGTGTCGATTATCATATTGCACCACTACGCCGGGATCATCACGTCCCATCTCATCGCCACAACCCCTAAACTCTTACCATGGCCGACCTCAGCGCCACCCTCGAGTCCCTCACAGCCATCGTCGCCGAGAAAGCCGCTGCTCTCTCAAATTACCTTGACGCTGAACGCATCCCGAAACCGACTCTCGAGGAAGCCGGTCATGTCGGTTACCAGGGCGAAAGCATGGCGCTGCGCAAGGCGCGCTACGACCTCGCGCGGGCGGCCAAGTCCCTTCAGCTCTTGGCCCAGGGGCCTGAGGATACGGCGCTCGCGCTCTTCCGGTCCGCCTTCGACGCATCCAACATCGAGGTCCTCCTGCGCTTCCGCTTCTTCGACGCCGTGCCTCTCAGTGCAACTGCGCAGGAGGGAAGCGGCATCTCTACCGCCGACCTCGCCGTCAAGGTGGATCTCCCCTGGACCTAACGGAGCGCATAGTCCGCTTCGCCGTCGGCAACGGGCTCTTCGCCGAGCCAGCACCGGGCCTCATCGTCCACTCGGCGACCTCGGCGGCCCTCGCACGCTCTCCAGCTCTCCGCGCGGTCGGCCGGCTCACGACGGGCCCAATCACGGACGTGACAGTGCGTATCGCCGACGCCCTCGAGCTCCAACAGGCCGGCCGGAACGGAGTCACCAAGACGCTGCTGACCGGCCAGTCCGAGCTGGGCCAAGAGGAGCCGGCCTTCTGCCTCGCGTTCCCGCCCTACAAGAGCCCCTGGGAGCTGGCGCAGGCCAACCCCGACTTCGCCGGCATGATGGGCGACTACATGCGCCACAACGAGAGCACGAGCCGGATGCGGCTCGACCACCTGGTCCGAGCCCGGGACTGGTCCTCCCTGGGCGCGGCGCGGGTCGTGGACGTCGGCGGGTCCCTGGGCCACGCCTCCATCGCCTCTCCGCGTCCGCCATGCCGAGCGCGACCTTCCTGGTGCAGGACGTCACCGCCGCCACCGTCGAGGAAGGCCGCGCGCTGGTGCGGCGGCAGTTCCCCGACCTCGCCCCGCGCATCGCCCACGCGCAGCACGACTTCTTCACCCATGCCCGCCGAGGCGGCGGGGGCTGATGTCTACCTGCTGCATTCTGGATGACTGGGCCGACGCCGACGCCGTGCGGATCCTGCGGGGGCTCGTCCCCGCGCTCTCCAAGCCGGGGGCGCGCGTGCTCATCTCGGAGGCCGTCCGGCCCGGACACCCGCGCGGCTGGCAAACACGCTGGATGATAAGGTCGTCATGGACCAGGATGTTATCATGCTGGCGGCCCATGCGTCCAAGGAGCGCAGCGTGGCTGAGTTCACGAGGCTGTTCAAGGAGGGCGGACTCTCGGTTTCATCATGTCGCTACGGGGGGCGGGATGAATGGGGCGTTGCGTTCGGTACTGGAATACGAGCTGCGGGACTGAACCAATATATATCTTGATTGAATGGTTCTGTATTTGCTAGCCTCAATACACTTATATTAAAGACTCATTCTGTCGTGACTGTGAACTAAGCAGTCTGTATACTTGAAACAGTTTACCATGAATAGATAATATCTCTCATACATTTGTATATAAGATTCGTATAGGAACATGCCTTAGGTATTTCTTTACGAGTGCTACTTTAAGACATATCCTTCAAGTGGTCCTCAAATCACCACTGTGACCAGTTCTCAGAGTTTCGAATTGTACTTTCGTCAGCTAAAGCCTCCCGTAACAAGTTCCCCAACGTCTTGCTCTGTAATGTTATGAAGATATGTTAGAACATATCAATAGTTTAGTGGTCCAACTTGATGAAATATGGAAAAAGAAGGGGACGGGAGAGGGCACGACTTACATGCGGTGGATGCACCAGCGTAAAATGACTTCCCGAAGTTCTGGCCCATTGCAACATAGACCCGGGATACAGCATATCCCAACCATGCGGATCAAACCGTCTCGGCCTCGCCCGAGAAGGTCCCTTGTCAGTTTGACCCCAGATCCAACCCGCTGCCCGCCAGCTCCGCCTGCGTCCCGAACCCCCTCGGATGCCTCAACGACGAACACGGACAGCGTACGTCCCTCACTGGCAACGGGCTTGGGCGCGTACTCGCCAACGGCCGCCAGCGTCCCCTCGAAATGGTCGACCAGCCACTGCGGCGTCCCAGCCTTCTTGCCGCCCCAGTTCCCCATGAGTTCCGCGGGGCTAGGAACCGCACCACCTCGACCGGCATGGCCTCATACTCGACGCGGCACGGCGAGTCTATCAGCACGACGCGCTCGACGGCCTCGCCGGCACGCAGCAGGATCCGCGCAACCTCGGTGGCGAAGTAGCCGCCCCCGACACAGGTTGTACGGTCTGCGGCTGCGTCTCGCGGATGGCGGCGCAGAAAGGGAGGTCATTCTTTCAATGGTGGTGGAGAAGGAACCGGCGCCGAGGAACGGGCTGTTCACGCCGTAAGGCAGATGTCGGGGCCCAGGTGGGGGATTCGCGCGTACGCCAAACCCGGAGCCGCTGCCATCGGGAGGAGGAAGAGGGTCTTCTTGGCCGTGGCGGATTGCCTTGCAAAGGCAGAACCAGCGGGGGCGCTCGTGTCGCGTTTGTTTTCTTCTTCTCCTCCGCAATCGAAATATTCACCGTGCGCTTTTCAGTAGCTATTGACTCCCCTAACGTCTTCGAGGTGTCTTGAGCTGCGCACGTCAGGACAAGCCTCGAAAACTGAGACCGGCATCCGCTGCGACAACTCTTCGGCGAACCGGTCGGTTATGGCCTGGGCCAGAACACGGTCGAGTCCGAGGTCGGCAAACTCGGTGTCTTCTTGCAACTCATCGCGAGATATGCCGACCTCCTCGGCAATGATGGCAAGGTACTTCTCGGGGCTCATGTTGTTTAGAATGGGCGCACGCCTTGGGATCGTTGCCTGGAACTAAGAAAGCCCCTGAAATTCTTGGGGCATCCTGGGAACCCCGAAAAGACTTCAGCGAAGACACATGCTCTCACTGCCAGCATCAGCTAGACCAGACTGTGCCAGAGCATCTAACGCAGAGACGGACAGAGGGGTGCATCACATGCACTCTCTATTGTCCAGTGATTTCGGGGCCTAACCATCAGCTGTTTTGGCGGTGTAATTATTCCTTGTGCTCTAGACCGGAACCATCCTGCGGTCAATTTCGACCACGGACTAGAGAAAGAATCATCGGTGGCAGGGGCGGCGAATTATTTTATAATTACTAAGTTATTGGGAAAGTCTCCGATATGCAAGTGAGCTGGCTAGAAAAGGCCGGCGTATCTGACATGCAGCTGCCTCACCCCTGGAAGCGGATCATTACCATAACGCTGGGGCTGACCAGAAAATATTCCAAAATGACATGATACGGCGCAAAGCACATTCTGGATGCTAGGACTTAGGGAATGCGACAGGACATTGGCATACTTTTACCTGCTAGCCATGGCGTAGAACAGGGAAAGCCAAACAATTTGCATGTAGGCTATCCCGCGATGACTTTCTCGAGTGCTGCCCAAGCAGCCCCAATGTCTAACGAAAAAGGCATGGCGGAAACTTCAGGAGACATTGCCATCATTGGCATGTCATGCCGGTTTCCTGGCGAGGGAGATGGGGTAGATGGATTCTGGCAGTCGATATCTAGCGGTCAATGTAAGTCTACCCTAAACACAAGGGCATATGAATAGGGGGGAAAATGCGAAGTCAACACGAAGGAAAAGAGGCAGACAAAACCCGCAAACCATGACTGACCACCTCAACCCCCTCCAGCCGCATGGAGCCAGATCCCCCCCGAGCGCTTCCACGCCACCGCCTTCTGGACCCCGCACAAACGCAGCAACGCCAGCGCCACCCGCGGCGGCTTCTTCCTCAACGCCCGCCACGACCCGTCCGCCTTCGACGCCGCCTTCTTCACGCTCCCCAAGTCCGAAGCGCAGGCCATGGACCCGCAGCAGCGCCAGCTCGTCGAGACGGCCTACGAAGCCCTCGAGAGCGCGGGCGTGCCCCTCGCGGCCGTCGCCGGCACCCGCACGGGCGTCTACGTCGGCGTCTTCACGCACGACTACTACGAGATGCTGCGCAAGGACGCCGAGGACCTGCCGGCCCTGACCATGCACGGCACCGCCTCGACCGCCATGGCCGGGCGGCTCTCGTGGCTGTGGGACCTGCGCGGGCCCAGCTTCGCCCTCGACACGGCCTGCTCCAGCAGCTTGGTGGCGCTGCATCTCGCCGTCCAGGGCCTGCGGGCGGGCGAGTCGGACGCGGCGCTCGTGGGCGGGACGAACCTGCTGCTCTCGCCCGACATGTTCAAGGTCGTGAGCAGTGGGTCCTTCCTGGCGCCCGACGGGCGGAGCAAGGCCTTTGACGCGTCTGCAGACGGGTACGGGCGCGGGGAAGGGGTCGGTGTATTGATGCTCAAGCGGGTCGAGGATGCCGTGCGGGATGGCGATCCGATCCGGGCGGTCATTCGGGGGACAGCGTGCAACCAGGACGGGCGTACACCGGGCATGACGCTCCCGAGTTCCGGGGCACAGGCGGCCCTGATCCGGGACGCATATCGAACGGCCGGTGTGGCAATGGAAGATACTGGTTATGTTGAAGGTGAGTACTTATCAGCGGTGTACTGACTGGACCAAGTAAAGTAGAACGTAAACTAAGACAGTCTGCAGCGCATGGAACCGGTACACAAGCAGGCGACCGAGAAGAGACTACAAGTCTCTCCCTAACCATCGCCTCGGCCAAGAAGCAAGCACGGAACGGGAAACTACTGATCGGGTCAGTAAAGTCCAACGTAAGTAAGCCCCTTACCTCGGGAAACACGATGTCTACACGACCACCTGTCTACGTAAACCCTTCCGACTGACTGCAACCCCCCCAGATCGGGCATTTAGAAGCCGCCGCCGGCATAGCCGCCCTAATCAAAACCGTGCTGGTCCTCGAGCACGGCGTCATCCCCCCTACCATCTCGGCCAAGACGCTCAACCCCAAAATTCCGTTCGCGGCGTGGAACCTCGCGGTCCCGACGGCCCTGACGCCATTCCCAGGCTCCGGCCTCCGCAGAGCCAGTGTCAACTCCTTTGGGTTTTGCGGGACGAACGCGCACGCCATCCTCGACGACGCTTATTCCTACCTACAGTCGCGCGGCATCACGGGCGGCAACCACTTCACGCAACATAAGAACAGTAAGAGGCTCACAAAAGGGGTCAGTAATACCGCAGACTCGGCAGGTCACCCTCTGGTCTTTGCCTTGAGCGCACAGGACAGAGACGGCATCAAACGCGTCAGGCAAAGCCTTTCCAACTTTCTCCTGAGCAAAGAGAACAAGACTCGCAGCAACATGAACAGCGGCGAGTTCCTCGTCGACTTGGCCCACACCCTCAACACAAGACGCACACACCACCAGTGGAAGACCTTCGCCATAGCCGCGTCCGCCCCAGAGCTGGCCGAAGTCCTCAATGAAAAAGAGGCACCCCGGCCGGAACACCTCGCCGCCTCCCAACTCCCACGGCTCGGCTTCGTCTTCACGGGCCAGGGGGCGCAGTGGGCCGGCATGGGCATGGAGCTCATTGCCGCATACCCAACCACCTTCGGCGCCAGCATCGCCGCGGCCGACGCCTACCTCCGGACCGAGCTCGGGTGCGAATGGTCCGCCGAAGAAGAGCTCCGGCGGCCCAAAGCAGAATCCAAGCTGGGCATCGCCGAATACAGCCAGCCGCTCTGCACCGTCCTGCAGGTTGCCCTCGTCGACCTCCTCGCGGAGTGGGGCATCAGGCCGGCCGCCGTGACGGGCCACTCGAGCGGCGAGATCGGCGCGGCGTACGCCCTCGGCGCCCTCTCGCGCGAGGACGCCTGGAAGGTGGCTTACTACCGCGGCGTCCTCTCCGCCGGCCTTCAAGACTCCGACGGCGCCATGATGGCCGTGGGGGCGTCGCCCGAGAAGGCGGCGGAGCTCGTCCGACGGCTGGCGCCGGGCGAAGTCGCAGTGGCTTGCGTTAACTCGCCGTCGAGTGTGACCCTTTCGGGAGACGCGGCGGGGATCGACAAGGTGATGGCAGCCCTGACCGAAGAGGGGATCTTTGCGCGGAAACTCCAGGTCGATACCGCGTACCACTCGCACCACATGCAGATGATTGCCTCCGACTACATGGACGCCATCCTCGACATGCAAACGAGACCCGGCGTGGATGGGTGCGTCATGCAGTCGAGCGCGGCCGGAAACGCCGTTACCTCGAGTGATCTAGGCCCGGCGCATTGGGTCCGCAACCTCGTCTCGCCAGTGCAATTTTCAGCGGCCGTACAAGACATGGTACGACCCATGTCCGGAAAGTCGCGTGCTACAAAGAACGTCATCGACGTCCTTATAGAGATCGGGCCCCATTCCGCGCTCCAGGGCCCCTCGCTCCAGAGCCTGAAGGCCATCGGCGTCACCGACGTGCCCTACCTGACCGCCCTGTCGCGCTGGGAGGACGGCCGTAAGACCTGTCTGGCCCTGGCCGGCGAGCTATTCGCCAGGTCCTTCCCGGCCGACCTTTCCAAGGCAAACGGAACCACAACGTCGTCATCCTCGCGAAAACCCAAGGCGCTGGTCGGCCTGCCGTCATACCCCTGGAACCACCAGCAGCGCCACTGGGCCGAGACGCGCTGGGCCCGCGAGCAGCGCCTGCGCCCGCACCCGCCCCTCGCCCTCCTCGGCGCGCCCCTGCCCTCGGCCGTGGCCGGTGAGCACGCCTGGCGCGGCTACATGCGCATGCGGGAGCAGCCGTGGGTCGCCGACCACCAGATTCAGGGCAGCGTGCTCTACCCGGGCGCCGGCTTCCTCGCCATGGCCATCGAGGCGGCCGCGCAAGTTGCTTCTGATGGCAACGGCGACCGCGAAGTCCGCGGCTTCCGCCTCCGGCACGTGCAGCTCGTGCTGCCTATGGTGCTACAGGAAGACCGTGACGTCGAGTACACCATCGTATTGCGGCCTCATTTGACTGGCACCCTGAGCACGGCCAACACATGGACCGAGTTTGTCATCTCCAGCTCGCCGGACGGCGTCGCGTTCGAGCGCAACTGCCTGGGCCTCATCCTGGTCGAGTACGCCGATAGCCAGGTCGACCTGCTAGAGGGTGAAAGTATGCGACAGCACATTGACGAAATCGTGCCGAAATGCAGAGCCCCACTCACCCCCAAAGAGTTCTACGAGGACCTCGACTCTCTCGGTCTCACCTACGGGCCGGCGTTTGCGAACCTATCAGCAATCCGGGTCCGGCCCGGCCTCAGCGCCGCCTTCGTCGATGTGCCGGACGTCGGGCTCGAGGATGTGCAGCGCACCGGACAGCGGCCGCACGTGATACACCCCGCGCTGCTCGACGCCGTCTTCCACACCATGTTCGCGGCCGCTCAGGGCAGTGGGGATCTCCGAACCGCCATGATCCCCAAGACCATCGAGTCCGTGGTTGTGTCGATGGACGCGCCGTACCGTGCGGGCGAGCAGCTGCGCGGCGTCTGCGAGGCGCGCCCACAAGGCTTCAAGGAGTATATGGCCGACATCTCCATGGAGGACCCCAAAACAAAGCTTCCAGTACTCCAGATTCAGGGGCTGTGCTGCACCAAAGTCGCCGGGGATGCCTCGGCCGAAGATGCCACCTTTACGAACAGCCTGTGCACCAAGATGGTCTGGAGACCCCATCTCGATTTGCTGGATAGCAGTGGGCTGGCCAAGCTGGGTTTCACGGCTGAGGGATCGGTGTTGTCCAAATTATCCGAGGTGATCAGTCTCATGCACCATGCCAACCCTGCCATGTCTCTTATGGAGGTCGCTACATCAGATCAAATCATCCTTCCGAAGCTAGACCTTGATGAGGCGATTTTCGCAACAACCAGCTACCAAATCGCCTGCTCAGAGACAACCAAGCCGGCGGTAGTGGAACTGTTGTCTCAACTGGGACAGCCCATGAAGCACAAAGTTCTAGACCTACATGAGTGCCTAGCAAACGAGGAGTTCGCGGCTGATCTTATCATCGCTACTCACGATGGATCCGAAGAGTCCCAAAACAGCATAGAAGCGCTGTTTGTGAAGCTTCCCACCAGATGGGGCAGGGTGTGCCTTGTTGACAGGGCGCCCGCGAAGGACATTGGCCCCCAGTTGCGAGCCGCCAAGTTGAAGGCAAGTCTGGTCCTCAAAGATGAGGAGTATGCTGTTCGAATCATTACCAAAGACGACGGAAATACCGAAACAAATGGAGGCGCGATGGAAGAAATTGTGATCCTCAGTGGCGAGCATACCACCACTACTGAAACGAAGTTGGTCCATGAGCTTCAAACTCGCGGCTTCAAGTCTGTCGTCGTACCTTGGGCCAACGCCGCCGCCACACCAGCCGTCCGCGAAAGGCGGTGCATTTCCCTCGTGGAGCTCGAGAAGCCGCTGCTCGAAGAGCTCAACGAGCAGGACTTCCACAGGCTCGTGGACCTCGTCAAGAATGCCCTGCACGTCACATGGGTCGCCGGCAGCGACGAGGACAAGCCCGCGGCCGCCATGGTAACGGGCTTGCTCCGCGTCCTGCACAATGAGATGCCCGGCCTCGATCCCATCTCCATCTCCGTCGATGCCGGCTCCCGCTCCCAGCCGGAAGCGCTCGCGGCGCTCATCGCGCAGGTCTTCACCATGTCCATGGGGGAACGCGAGTTCCGGATCCTGGACGGCATCCCGCACATCTGCCGCGTTGTGCCAGATGAACCACTCAACCACAACATCGAGCGCCTCGCCGGGCCAAGCGATGCCCAGGAGCCCGAGACGATGTCCTGCGGGGACGCGATTGCCAGCGGCCACCCTCTCCGGCTCGCCATCGGCAAGCCCGGACAACTCGACTCTGTGCGGTTCCGGGCAGACGACGCCCCCGAGAAACCCCTGTTGCCCGACGAGGTGGAGATCGACGTCCAGGTCTCCGCCCTCAACTTCCGCGACGTCATGTCCATCATGGGCCTGCTGCCCACGCCGACGCTAGGCATCGAGGCGGCCGGCACCGTCCGTCGCGTCGGATCCGCCGTCACCCACCTGCAGGTCGCCGAGCGCGTGGCGCTGGTTGGAAATGACGCCCATGCCTCGGTCATGCGCGGCAAAGCATCCCACGCCTTCAAAATTCCGGCGGCCATGACATTTGAGCAAGCGGCTGCGCTCCCCATCGTATCGTACACGGCGTGGTACGGTCTTGTACACATCGCCAAAGCGCGGAAGGGCCAGACCGTGCTCATCCACGCAGGCACCGGCGGAGTGGGCCAAGCCGCGCTGCAACTGGCGCGAAACCTGGACCTCGAGGTCTTCACGACGGTCAGCAGCGAGGAGAAGCGCCGATTCGTTCGCGACAAGTACGGTGTGGCCGAAGACCACATCTTCGGCAGCCGTGACCTCGGCTTTGCGCGCGGCGTCATGACCATGACGGGTGGGCGTGGCGTGGATATTGTGCTCAACTCATTGGCTGGCGAGGCCCTGAACCAAAGCTGGGAGTGCATCGCCCCCTCTGGACATTTCATCGAAATAGGGCTCCGGGACATTGTTGACAACACGCGCCTGGGGATGCGGCCATTCATGCGTGGCGCGAGCTTCTGCTCGGTAAACCTGCAAGATCTGTGGGATAACCAGACGGAGCTGATGGCCGAGGTCGTCGAGGGAACGGCGCCGTACCTTGTCCAGGGCATTATGAAGCCGGCCGAGCCGCTGGTATCGTACCCCGTATCCGATCTCGTGAAGGCTCTACGTCTGCTGCAGTCGGGCAAGCACAAGGGCAAGCTGGTCTTGAGCTGGACCCCGGACGCCCAAATCCCGGTCCTCCGCTCACCGGCGCCGCCGCTCAAGCTCGAAGACGGCGTGATTCTCCTAGCCGGCGGCATGGGCGGCCTCGGAAGAAGCTTAGCAAGGATGCTAGCTACCCATGGGGCCAAGAAATTGTGTTTTTTGTCGCGTTCGGCTGGGACCTCTGCCGAGGCCCGGCACCTTCTCGAGGAGCTTGCCGAGCAGGGTGTCCAAACCAGGGTCTTTGCCTGCGATATTTCAGAGCCCTCTTCGCTCGCCGCGGCCCTGGACCGATGCAGAGCCGAGCTTGGTCCCGTACGTGGCGTGTTCCAGTGTGCGGCGGTTCTGCGCGATGCCCTCTTCGCAAAGATGACGTACAGCGAATGGACCGAAAGCACCCGATCCAAGGTGCAGGGGAGCCAGAACCTGAGCAATGCCCTGCCCGACGTCGACTTCTTCATATTACTGAGTTCGTACGCGGGCGTTTTCGGAAACCGTGGGCAAAGCAACTACGCCGCCGGCTGCAACTTCCAAGACGCGCTCGCCGTCGCGCGCCGCGCACGCGGCCAGTCGGCAGTGAGTATCGACCTCGGCCAGATGCGCGACGTGGGTATGCTCGCGGAGAGCGGCGCCCAGGGAGATATCAAGACGTGGGAGAAGGTGTGGGGTATACGGGAGGACAAGTTACTCGTCCTGATGCGGCTCTGCATGCAGGCAGACGAGATGGGCATCGGCGCGAGGGTGGTCACGGGGCTGGGCACGCGAGCAGGGTCTCGCGCCGCGGGCATCGACCCGCCGTACTATTTCGAGACAGACCCTCGCTTCGGCGTGCTCGCGCGCGTTGGCGGAGGTGGCGGCCCCGAAAGTGCCGGGGCCCGGTCTGGCAACGAGCAGCCACTATCTGCCATGATCCCACAGGCTACCACGATTCAGGATGCCACATCACTTGTACTGACGGCACTTGTCGGCCGCGTGGCCAAGATGATGGATTTGTCACCCTCTGATCTAGACACGGGACGCGTCTTGCATAGTTACGGAGTTGACTCTTTGGCGGCCATTGAGATTGTGAATTGGGCATTGCGAGAGATCCAGGCACGCATTGCTGTATTTGATGTCATGGCGGCCGTTCCTATGACCGTCTTTTGCGAGCGCGTTGCTGCTAGATCTGTTTTGCTGCCGAAGAATTTGATAGAGGCAACTTGAGTCTATAGAATTGGTGGGTTTGGTTGGTCAAAATGGGGAGCTATAGAATAGACAACCCACAGGAAAGCTGTGAATTGCTCTCGAAATATGAAGCAAGCATCTAGCCTCACCAGTAACTGTATTGTAAAAAAGGGTGGCATTTCTGCTTGTTCGGCATGAGCATAAGCGTAAGACCGACTGCCACACCATCGAGTGATAACGCGCGTCCTGGGATGTTGCTCAGGAAGCTCGGTCGTCAGTCAAGTACTTGGTACTCCGTAGCGATCATCAGATTGCAAGCAGTCTGCAAGCTTTACCGGTCGGGATGTTCAGCTTCCCGTAACAGCTAGGTATCCAAATTCGCTCGAGACTTTGTGTCTTCAGTGGCACTTGATAGCCATTGAATTATTATTAATGTTGGACTGGACTTCGTTGCGGTTAATATGGGAGTTCAACTGCATATATGCAATTAGCAAGTGGAACGCGATAAGGAGGATAAGGTACGATGACATAGGCCAGGGCGGCGTGTGCTGGATTACGTGGGGTAGGAGGCTTAGCGAACCGAAGCTTCCATAAATGCTCGGCGACCGTGATCGTTTGGCTTTTGCGACACGATGCGCCCGCGCTTTTCTGACACTTTCAACACTCTTGGAGTAGCTTTATATTTCGCAGGTTCTTCCTCAGTATGACCGAGCCTTGATTGCCCTCTACGTTTTTAGCATTGCGACCTGCCGCAAGAACATGACCACCGACAGAGTCAGGCCATCGTAGAGCCGTCTTACCCGGCCCGCATCCAACCGAAACGAGCGCACGACTTTCCGTCTCTTTTGTGTGGCCATCCAACCTCACCAATCACCACCGATATACAATAACCCGTCACGCCCACGATGTCGATACGCATAGCGCTCGACAATGCGCCCGACTTCTTCACGAACCTCGACTTTGTATCCGGTCGGGTCCTCTTGGGCCTCAACCGGGCAGAAAATGTGGGCAACATCGTCATCAAACTAGAGGGGGAGTCGAGGACCGCCCTTTCGGCACCAGAGTTCGAGTACGACCGCCGGCGCGCCTCTACGCCAGGCCCCGGATACGGAGATGTCGTTACCGAGAACCACAAGCTGCTCTACTTGGTGCAGCAAATATACCCCGACGAGAGGAGCTTTGGGCCTACAGCCGTCGGCGGCATGCCCGGCGTGTTACATCCTGGGCAACACGAGTTCCCTTTCAGACTGAAGCTGCCTTTGAACAATATATGCGGAGATCCCGCAGCCATGTCGAAATTGAACGGCGTGGGAGGGGGCTCGACAAACCAGGGCCTGCTGGGGCTTGGTGGCTACAGGACCATGGATGGAACCAAACAGCTGATGCTACAACACGTCAAGTCCACCTTGCCCCCTTCGCTGACCGGTTTCCCTCGCGAGGCCGAGATACGTTACTACATTAAAGTCACCATCCAACGGCCTGGCTTCTTCAAGGAGAACTGGCGCTACCAAGTCGGCTTCAAATTCCTCCCCGTCGAGCCGCCACGGCCCCCCAAAACGAACCAAGAAGCCTTCGCGCGCCGCCCCTTCACCTTCAAGCCGCGGTCGCCCGCACCCTACAAACAGCGACGCTCCTTCTTCGGGTCCAAGTCCGCGGCCGCAGCCGAAGCGGAGGCGCAGGAGAACCCCCCAAATATAGAAATGTCGGCGCGCCTGCCCTTCCCGAGCATCCTCACGTGCAACCAGCCGGTCCCGCTGCGCCTGATCGCCAAGAAGCTCGAGGCGACCACCGCGCAGGTCTACGTCATCTCGATCGAGGTCGCGCTCATCGGGTTCACCAGCGTGCGGGCGCACCACCTGCAGAACACCGAGGTGACCCGCTGGGTCGTGTGCTCCGAGTCCAACATGCAGATCCCCGTCGGCAAGCCGCAGGATCCGGTCGACTCCGAGTTCGTCATCCCGGACGGCCTGTGGGCGAACCGGGCCCTGCCCAACACGATTGCGCCGTCCTTCACAGCTTGTAACCTCCAGCGGCGGTACGAGCTCGAAGTCAAGATTGGCCTGAGCTGGGGCCTCCCCGACCCCAAGGGCAAGAATGTCGTGTTCTACCCGCAGATGCTCTACCTGCCCCTGAAGCTGTCCAAGGTGGAAGTCTTCTCGGGTATCTCGCCCCCGGCGCAACTTCTCGACTCCTCTTCGTACAGGCCCCAACAAACAACGCCGCAACAACCCCCCTCATTACCGCCCCGTCAGTCGGTAGCCACGTCCTCGCAGCAGCAGCAGCCGCCGCCACATGATGCGCTTTACCCACCCCAGCTGGGTCCGAATAACACGCCAAACTACGATGACGCGCCTCCGAGTTATGACGAGGCCATGGCGCAGGAGCTTACTGCTCCGACGGACCGCCCGGCATACAGTGGCGTCACGGCGGAGAATGACCCAAGTACTATGCCGCCGGAAAAGTCGGGTCTGCATTAGTAAATACCTTGTTTCCGATGGAGAGCATGTTATGGTTTTCGGCGGGAAAGCGCAGAAGTCAGTCAATCTTGGTCTCGCTTTTAGTGATTTTTGCTGTGCATAGGGACGAGGCCAAAAAGATTGTAGTGCACAAGTTGGCATGGCGATTATACCCAGGATGGAGTTTGGTGTACAGTATTGCAGAAACATACATAACGAATTATGATGATTGTGAAACAGGGCCTTTGGTTTATTCGCCGCCTGGGTGACTGCATAAGAACAGTCCCGCCGCCCCCTATCCCGTCAACGTGCACCTCAACCAAGAACTTGGGAACTCACCGTGTGGGACACTGCTATTCTGAGTGCCGATCTCACGCCTAATGACAGCCTATATATTGTCCAAAGAAATGTGCACGGCTGTCCTATATACGGGGCGGTTCGCTGCAGAACTGAGTTTTGAATTAATGTACCTGCGTCTGCGCCTGGGTTTTGTAGGCTGTTAGATTGCCGTTGTGCCAAGCAATGCCTAACTACCAACGCACCGCAAAACGCAAGTCGCTGTCGACTCAAAGACCCATTAGGCCCATGTAGGAATCGCATGTCACCATTGTTCAGACTCAGAAGGACCCAGATCATATGCAGAGGGGAACGAACCCTGGGGGTTCATTGTCAAATTGTGTCGAGACACGCGTATGCTAGCAGTAGAACATTGATGATGACCAGATCCTACGCCGACCAATCCATTTGGCAGACCAGCCCCTGATCAGACTCCGTTGCAAATTGCAAACCACCTGTGAAATTGAAACAAGAGATCCTCTGTAAGCATACTGGCAACGCCGGCACATGTCATTGCCACGTTCGATGAGCTTAACCTCGCGAGAAGACGACAGTTGTATTGCCTTGGACTACTTCAAATCTACCCTGTAGACTTCGTCCTTTCAGGCTTCGTCGTCTTCCTAGACTTCGTCCTCCAGATACCGGTAGGCGAACTTGAAGTCAGCCTTCCGGCGATTCATCCTGCAAAGCTTTGTTAGTCACAGGCTCAACTCATATCAAATATCGCCGAATCACATTGACCACCGCCGATCCTCGCCAAAAAAAAAAGAGTAGAAAGCACAGAAGGCAGAGAGACAAAACAGAATGAAAACGCCATCAGAAAACAAAACATGAGATACAGGTTCCTGAACAGGATCCAACAACTATTGGGTACATGAAAACTCTTTCGCTGTCTCAAGTGCACTGGCACTATGCCTTTTCAAAGGCAGCAAAATCAAGGTCGTGTGACAAGTACGGTGCTACTAACCATGTGGACTCGTAATCGAAAAAGCGGTAAGTGCCTTGCTCGAACTCCTCCGTGATCGACTTCGGCTCTTCATGTCGTTGAAACCAAGTTTGGTATTGCTTGTGGAATCTCCAACTCTGGTCCTTCAGCGCCTTGGCAGCAAGATACTGCTGATACGTTCCCTGTTTGTAGTAGAAGACATAGAATAGCGTATCGGGGTCGATCCGAGAATACAGTCGTGGGTCATCGAAGATAGCCAGGGGTTCCTGAGGATATTGAGACAAGGAAGAGTGACGATGCTCAGGTCGATACTTCCGGGGAGCATCAGCATCCACCAGATCCGGTGTACTCGTTTGTGAAGCATGCATCATTCTAAGATGTGCTTGTGAAGAGACCGGCAATTCGCGCTTCTTAGTCACATTGAAGGAATCAAGCAGATCCGACAAAGACGCAGGCAGGTGATAAATGGACTCTTCTTCATCGTCCTGACTGTCGGGCTTGACGCCGTTGGAGGCGCCATTTGTTTGAGGAGCTTTTCCAATAATCAGTATGTTTTGTGTGACATAGTGGGTGTGGAGCCACTTACCTTTGGATACTGAAGCAGGCGGCGCTGGCGACTTGCCCGCAGCCCTAGCGGCCGCCTTCTCCTTCTTAGCCACGGCAGCGACAATCGGTGTAGGTTCGGAATTCCGGGAGTCGGTGATGCTGGAAGGCGCAGATGGCCTTGATTCCGAGGAGACGGGCTGTATCGATGCGATACTCGGTGAACTCGTAGCGCTTGTTCGCATACCGGGCAGGGGCGAGATGCCTGTCGAAGGCACAACCGGCAGTGATCCGGGAGGCGGAGGTAGAGGAGCAATGCCAAGGTTGTTCTTGTCCGCTGCGGCCGCAGCTGCCGAAGCATACTTCAAACCCTCGCCAGCAGGTCGCATCGGCAAAGGTGCCGCCTTCATGCTTGTGCTCGTACTGCTACCATTCGTGACAGTCGACAAGGGGTTATGCAGCGTCGCCAGCGTCGGTAACGGAGATTTGAGTTGCGCCGACGGCCGCCGACCAGCCGCCACAACTGCGTCCACGGCAGTCCGCGACGGCTTTCCTGGTAAGCTACTGGGCCGCGGCTCGGTTTCGGGGGTGTCGTCTTGTATTGACTGGGTATCTTGGGAAGAAACACGGTCATTGTCGGGCAAGCCAAAGATGTCCTCGTCTTCTTGGAGATTCAGGTCATCGTAGAGCTCCTCGTCCTCGATAAAGTCGTCGTTCATGCCATCCGATACGTAATAGCGAATGCTCTCTTCCAGATCCGTCACCTGCTCGGCTTCGACGCCACCGTTTTCTAGAGAGCGCCGGATCAGCTCCATCTTGGATTGATGCCATTTGTGTCGCTCGATGATGTGCTCGAGTGCTGCTATCCGGTCCGCCTTCACTGTGTTGGTCTTGCCCTTCTTCATGGTGGCTTGTATCGACTCGCTCTCGGCTTCCAGGGCCTCGATCTGTTGCTCCAGCTCATCCACCATGCCAGCCAAGAAGTCGCTCATTTCGACCTTGGCCTGCTCTTTGGGATCGAGTTTCGCCTGGGCTGATAGACCCTCTTTCGAGTACGCTTTGGTCTTCATGGCCTTTTCCACGGCCTTGAACCTCTCCATTTGCTGGACGATGATATTTTAGCCATGTTCAACTGCACGTTCAGGTAGCGTTAGACACCAACCGTTTCTATCAGCTTCCGGTGCTCCAACAGCGGAGCCTTGTCCTTGATGTCATTGCTCGCCGCCCAAGTCTTTATCTGGTCTCGCAAGCGCTGGAGCTTCTTGATCTCACGCTTCAAGTTGTCCTCTAGCTTCTCCTTCTGGGCGGGATTATTCGACTGTTCTATTTTCTCATAAATCGCCTCGAATTCAGCTACGCCCTCGGCCACCTTCTTGAAGCATTTGTCTACTTCTTGCTGCAACTTTCGTGCCGCCATTGTGACAAAAGATCCGGTGGCGGAGGATGATAGGACTGGATAAAGATGGTGGAAGTAATGATTCTAGAATAAGGCTATGCCTTAGGATTAGATGTATGATTGTGAATGAATCGATCGATGAGGCTCGGGATGCGTCGGTCGATAGAAAGGGTTCGTTGCGTCCACACAAAGTGAATGCAGTGTGACTGTAGCCGAAGCTGTGAGGTGTCCGACTGAGGTGGAAAATACAAGGTGGGTTGGCCAGCCAGGTGCCTGATGTGATGCTGCTGGGGTTTCGAGCAGAAGGCGACCTGATCGCAATGAGATAGCCGGCAGGGCAAGCAAAACCAGTTGCCGCTGGAGGAGTGGGAGATCGGGGTGGATGCGAAGCTGCGGCTTTGACGTTTCGTCGCTCGGTTTTTGGGTGAACCGAGACAAAAATCGAAGGGTTGCGAACGGGAAGATGGCAATTCGTTTGCTCTCTGCGGCAGGCGCAAGGCAAGTGTGATTGTCGAGTGAGGCTGGGCCGGCGGAAAAAGGCCAAGTACCGTAGCTGTCCAATCAGCTGCAGGAAGGGACCTTGATCAATCAAGCGATCGGTTGAATGACAAAAAGCTGATAGATCAATGTGGAATCAGCATGCGACTGTGTGACCAGCTGGCTGCTGAAGCGGTGCTCGCAATTGCAATTTTAGAAACGTTGATACGTACAACGTGGATGCTGTAGGCATTTGACGTTCTGTCAGAGGTAAGGTGAGGTGGAATTAGAAGGGCGGGCCACTTATTCCTGCTAGCAGCGAGTAAGGTTAGGCCAGGATCCCGCTACGCACACAACTTACCTCATAGGCCGGAACAATGACCCTCAATCAATCAATCAATAGTTCACACAAGCACAGCTCTTGTCAGTCAGCCGTACACCAGCACAGCACCAGGGACCCGGACTGGCAGGGGCTTGGGGCGTGGCACAAATGTACAAAAAAGGTGGCAGGGCAGTGGGATGGAAGCAACCTTGCCGTCAAACGCAGATAACCACTGAAGCCAACCAACCAATCCTGATTTTTTAGGTGCACGACCGGGGAGAATCTGCCCGCAATCGATAGGCTATCAGTTTATTAACTATCACGCCTGTCTTTCTAGGTACCAAACAATTGATATTGTATTCTTAATCACACTCTCTACAGAAGGTATTCCGTGCTCGTGGTGCAAGTTTATGCACCTACGCTGGTGCCAATTCATAGACTCCTACTAGCATATGCCACCATCACTAAGAGGTCGCTATTGAACAGCCTGTTCCCTAAAAAAAAATCACGTTTGCTCATACGGTTCTGACAATATCGGGCAGAGACAGAATTGGTCTTGATCGTCGTTTTGCCTCGGGACACTGCCTCTTCTTGCTCTCTGACCCCGTTTGTACATCGCAATATGAATGTGTGTGCCTTTTGATATGCACGTGTGTCGCCAGCCTTCACCAGGTAGAACGCCTAACCTCACTGCGCCGCCTGCAAACGCACGCCTTGCCAAAACGAAGCTGCCTTGCGCGCGTGCATGTCGGTCTACCTGCAACATGTTGAGCAGAAGGAAGTAGACGAGTCAATTAAACGGCTACTTCAGATTGGATTATCAGCGTCACATGATGCTCTTTCTGGTCGCATGACTGCACTTGCGGGACGAATAGATCTCGTTTATAGTGAAGGGTCTAGCATACGATTGGATAAGCCCCCCTGTCCACGATCTACCTTTTTTTCCCAGGACAGAACGTGGGCAATTCCCATTGCGCATCTGCATCTCTTCCATCCATCATGACCTAGTAGGCCGGCCAGCCACCACCCCTCCCCCTCCCCCCACGTCTCTCTACCTGCCCACCGGACAACCTTGCGGTTAGCTGCTGCTGGCTGTCTCCCAGCGCACGCACACACGCACGCTGCTGTTTGACGTGGCCGCCGCCTCACACACACCCCCTACTCATTCTAGATGAAAGCTGCAGCTTAAGCAACCATGAAAGGTAGGTACAAAAGAAAACAAACAAGCCAAAATAATGGAGAAACAGCATGATTCTAATTACGTGTTTTGTCTCTTAATGCAGCCATTTTGCAGCGCGTGCTGTCCGCGTCTGTGACGGTAGATAAGGAGGTGGTATCGTCCATCGGCAAGGGCGTCTTGGTGTTCGCCGCCGTCGCGCCGGGCGATACGGAGAAGGAGGCAGACTCGCTCGCAGCCAAGGTGCTGAAGATGAAGCTGTGGGACGATGAAGCCGGCGGAAGGGTATGCATAACATGTCCCCCGCCCCCTTTCCCCCTTCGCTCAGGGGCTTGCCTCCCTGGCCCCCCATATTCCAGTGCTAACTCCGCTACCCCATTGCATAGTGGAAAAAGAGTGTACAGGATATCGAAGGCGAAGTACTTTGTGGTAGGTACCGTTATTCAACGCCCGTCGTTGTTCATGCATTGACTTTGCCTCCAGTATCCCAGTTCACACTTTTGGCCCAGACAAAGAAGGGCAACAAGCCCGATTTCCACGGCGCCATGGGAG
The DNA here is from genome assembly GCA_006503535.1 of Arthrinium phaeospermum. Classification (NCBI taxonomy): domain Eukaryota; kingdom Fungi; phylum Ascomycota; class Sordariomycetes; order Amphisphaeriales; family Apiosporaceae; genus Arthrinium; species Arthrinium phaeospermum. The sequence continues at coordinate 851,606 of QYRS01000007.1, read as the reverse complement.
GCGACGAGGCCAAACGACTCTACGATTACTTCTTTAACAAGGTGCAACAAAGCTACAAAGAAGAGAGGGTAAAGAATGGCGTCTTTCAGGCCATGATGGAAGTCGCTTTGGTGAATGACGGCCCAGTAAGACGATTTTTAAGCCCTGGCTTTCGTATGAATTGTAGTCACTTACCTAATTTTGCAGGTCACCCTCGAGCTAAATGCTGGCCAGAAGACTCCCGCAGCGTGAGATATCACAGTATTGATGAGTACTCGAATAAAGGATTAAGAAACTGCCATGCTTAATAGACCGAAGGATACCCTGAGCACGTTGATATTGATCGAGGCGCCTATATTGATTCTGTCTACATAGACACTGCATCGTGGATACATGTATACGTTGGATATTGTTCATAGAGGAGGGTATCGACAATCTAGACGACCAATATAGACAGAATTACAACATTGCTTTGCTGGCCTTCAAACAACTAACTCCTTAAACGTATTCAGAACCCCCAAAACTCCAGAGAACCTCCTATGACTCCTAATCGTGACGATATCGGGTTGGGTATAAATGGACGTAAAGCGTCTCCTAACCAATGACAACCTTTGGCCTGAAAAGAATATTGGGTTTCGTTGATGGCCCTGAGGCATAGACACTCAGTACCTGCCACTCAACAATATGGCGGTAGACGTTTGCGAGCTCGTCTCTTGGCAACAACCGCGGCATCCCACGTGCCCGAGAAAATATCCTCACATTCATCCTCGTCATCCGAGTTGAACAGAACCGGTTCAGCAGCATCCAGCGAGTGCTTGTCGTGGTGGGGCGACGCCGCAAATTCCGGGACGTCCACCGTGGCGGCGTCTTCCCAGTGCTTATAGTCCACCGTTCGGTGGGTTTCCAGTATGTACTTCCCGACCTTGTATTTCTGGGACTCCTCTTTGGCGTCCACGTACTTCCATCCCACCTTGGCATGGCATATGTTGCATGTCACGTCGGCCACGATGTGCGAGCCCGTGACCAGCAGGCGCGACTCCGGCTTCCCGATCTTGATATTCACGAGGCTTCCCGAGCCCGGTCCGCCCGAGCCGTCGGTTTCAGGTGGCGAGACGAGGTATGCGCGTCCGTAGCGACCGGTGAAGCCCTTGCTCACGATCTGCGAGGCGAAGGCCAGGTCTGTGGAGCACGTCGAGCACCGGATCGTGTCGGGGCGGACTTTCAAAAGCCTCGGGTTTTCAGGCTGTTGCTCCTCTAGGCTTTCGACATAGTCGGAGGAGGAGGAGGCAAAGGAGAGCCGCGAGGGCGCGTACGCAGACGACTGGGAGCTTCCGACCGAGCTCGAGAGGGAAGACTCCGTGGGGGAGCTAGACAGTGGCGGCACGGCATTCTCAGCTGGAGGAGAGGAGGGGCTTGGGCTCGCTGGCGAGACTTGTCGTCGTTGGAAAGGGAGACTAAAGCTCGGAAGCAGGTATAACGGGTATCGCGGTGACGGACCACCGGGCCAGGAAGTGCCGTTGGTCATGTTAGGGTTAGCACGCTGCATGTCAGGTCGTTGGACGGATCCGTCGGGCCTGCAGGCGGGTATTCCCAGATTACTGCTGGTCTTTACTCGTTGCTCGGTAACATGGGGGTTTGGTAGGTTGTGCTATGGTCATGACAATACGAGACAGCGATGGGGAGGCTATACTCGATCTAAAGAGTGCCGTGAAGGTTCCCCGCGTCACAGAGAGAGGAGAAGAAGCTAGTCTGGTGAAACCATCGCACCATCTCTATGTTTTCCGACTTACACAGTAGGTTGAGGGAGGAAGTAGAAACAAGCTTCGACTTATCAATCATTGATGGAGAGAAGGGGAGCGAGCTCGGCTTGAAATCATGCTCTGTAGTAGTACATGCTCGCTGTGATTAGATAACGACGCCCTGCGTTGGTAGAAATATGGTCCCCGTGGCTCGCAGCTCGTGGCATCATCCTGTCATGAGGTCAGGCCTGGTCTGGAAGACACCTCCTCCCTCCTCCGCTTATCGTTGCTACCCAAAAGTCAACTTTATTAATCATTGACTGGCTAACTGGCTCTCTGCACCGTGACCCAGCTGCCATGCCGGCAACGCCTAGAATGCCCCCGTCACCCGAGACCCTTGTCTCTCATGCCTTATCGATACCCGATTCAGCTTAATGGAGTTGAGTGGAACCCCTCCTCCGCCTGGGATTCTGGGATTGCGGGGCACGCCGCCTTTGTTTCTCTCCCCCAAGCCCCCTACTTCCGGACGAGACCAACCAGCCTAGCCAGCCAACCACACCCAAAACAGTAGATGTGGGACGAAGTGGGCGGGCAGGAGGCAGGTGAAGGATGTTGAACGCCGGATGCATGTTATGCATGCCAGTTGCATGCTACGAGGCTACCATCGTATGTACAACGCGCAAAGACTCCAATGTCTGTGTATTACGGATACACTCCATGGCAACGGTCAAGATGGCATCATGCACTATCGCTACCTACAATGGAACCGTAAAGAGAACCCTGGATTAACTGGGTGCATATTGACGCCAAGCGCTTGGGGACTGCCGCTGTTGCAGCAACCGGCCTTTTCGGAACACCTCTCGGAAGCAATGGAAATGGATCGTTGGAGACGAGAAAGAGGACAAAACAGCAAGAGGCTAGTTGTTTGAGCCATGCAGTAGTAGTAAGTTGGGACGCACATTACATCAAGCGATGAATCAATTCCGTCAACGATGATCGCGACGCGAGCAGGAGTGCGGTGTAAGCCGAAGCGGGTGACTCGAATGATTGGAAGGGTGCCGCATACCGGTGTGGCCCAATATTGCGTTACTTGCTAGATTCCAGCACCGAACTCTTACCGGACATGATAGTCACTGATAGCCCTGCCAAACATCTGGTCTCCGACAATTGGTGAGTCAATATCGAACCACAACGTAGTAATAGTACCAGCCCAGAGCATGTGCCTTTCTGTTTAGTAGTACTGTAACACTTGGAATTCCTTGTCCTTTGGCTTTTGTGGTGTAATATGACTAAAGGAATTGCCAATTCAATACAAAGCAAAACGTGTATGAGTGAATGGAGATGATTGATGGAATGGACGGCCGAATTGAGTGAGGTAAGGTTGGTGGCTCTAACAACTGTTGCCACGCTACGGGCTGGGCTCCTGGGCTAGGGAGAAGAACCAGCAGGAAAGACCAGGGTCGGCGCTGGAGCCAAAAGCCGTTTCCAGAACTTAGTGGGCGCATTGGTCGCATTGGACGCCCAATCAGATCCACCTATGTCCGATTGTGCATTCGAGCATTGAACCTTCGCACCTATTTCTCCTCGTTGTTCGCCCTTCCCCAATCTGCCAATTCCTGCTTTTACCTTTCCCTTTGACCGCTGTCACATCACCTACCACACAACCTCGCCCGGGTTTTTCTCAAAGTTCAGAATCCATACACAAACACACCTCATCAACAAGTCCTGAACAGATTACCTACACTTCTTGCGACCTGCCACCTGCATCCACGAAGCCAATTGTCACCGCAATCACCTCGCGCATCCTGCACACGAGTCAAACACCTCCAACCGCCTTGCCACTACCGCCGATTGTCTACGGACCACCTCGCACCCCCTTCCGAAACCAGTATCTCAAGAAATAGCCCTGGAGCCAATCAGGAGCAATGGCGCCAATGAAAAACAACAGTAATAATAATTTTAGTAGTAACTATGGCGAGGCCGTGGCGCGCCAGGCCAATGTCCTCGCCAGTTGCTACTTCGTTGACCCTTCGGCCTCGCTGAAGGGCATGCACTACTGCACTACCGTGGCTGCAGGGGCCGAGTGGTATTCCTGAGGTTCCTATCTCAGGTCTACCATCCCCTCCGACAAGTCCCCCCCTCGCGGCCATCACCTCGAACAACGAGCTCGCTATCAAGCCCAAAGCCAAGAAGCATGCCAGTTCGACCCGCCGCAACACCGCCAGCCGCCGAGGGGGGGCAACACTCCAGATCAGGGAAGAATGTGAGAGATTCTTTTGCGAGACCATGAAAACCGTGTTCCAGGTTGAGGGGAACATGGTCGGTAATGGCTCCGTCCTGACGGGTGTTCAAACACCACCTACACCACCTGACGATTACTTCACACCACCGTCTTCCTATTCCTCCAGCGTGGGCAGCCACATGATGAAGGGCGCCGCAGGACTCTGTGGATGGATGGAGTTCTGGGACTACGTTGGAGGTGCTAGCTTCCGCGCGTTCGTTGCCGACGACGGCGAAGAGAGATCCCTCTTTGCCTTCTTTGACTCGGGGCTCATTGGTCGCGACTTGAAGCAAGCGTAAGTGTTTCCCCCCTTTTCCCCAACCAATTGTCCTGCAATTACAAGATGCTAACTTACCTGTGCAGTCTTATCGGCTTGATCGAGCTCGCCGACCCATTGGAATGCTCCCGCGTCGTCATCTGCATGGAACGATCGATACCTGAGGGCGACGCCAAAGCACTGATGAGAAGTCTTCAGTGGGTTGGCTTCGAACTCACCACGCTGGACCACTGGTCCAAAGAGCTGGACACCACCAGCAACAAGTGGTTATTCATGGGCATGGAAGTCTAAGAATTCCCACACGCAGTCACTTGATTAGGAGTTATAGGTTTTTCTCATCGGCATCATTCGTCGCCGACGCTCGATACCGTCGTTTCCGATCGCATCGTCTGCCTGGGGTTCTGGGGGATTTGCCGGTCGCTCTGAGCATTGTGTTTGCGAACTCTATTCCTTTCTTTTCCCAGTCCATGTCTTGATTCTGCATCGGTGACAAAAATGCATTTTGGCGTTCCTGTCGGGAAATCAACGTCTTGGGTTGTATCTTGCTTGACCAGTTTGTTGTACGCACTACTAATGTTGGCCAGATTGTTGGTTGCGAAACCTAGTCTGTACTTCTACCTGTCGTCGTCCATTCGGTTGTATCGGGGATTGTTTTTCTGGGCCTTTGTAGTAATGGGTGCCGTTTTGCCCAAGGTTCGTCGTTGTTTAGGTAGTTCTCACGAGAGGGTAAAAGCTTTCAATACAGGAATTTGCATTCCCTTATCTATCCGCGGTCTCTATGCCCTGTGATATATGATTTGACGTACATGGTCACCTATTATGTGACTGTTTTGGATGTGGTGATATGTTCGTCTACCTGCTCCTATTTGTCCCGAGATCGGTACTTTTGGGCCAAGTGTATCATCTCAAGTGTGTCATCACATAAACCGTTCTCTCTATAAAGCCCCAATAATTCCGGCCCTTCCCTTTTCCATTTCCTTAGTTGCTATTCATCCGCTTTTTCCCATCGCAGTCGTCGCTACATGCTGCCCCCTATAAGTCACCTTCAAACTTCCTAACCTCGAGCCCCTTTTCGGCCAGGTGATCCTTGACCTGCTGCACCGTGTACTCGCCCCGGTGGAACATGCCCGCGCCCAATGCGGCATCGGTCGGGGTCTTCTGGAAGACCTCCTCGAAGTGGCTGGGGTTGCCGGCGCCGCTCGAGGCGATGACGGGGATGCGGATCGAGCTCTTGACCTGGTTGATGAGCTCGAGATCGAAGCCGCTGTTGGTGCCGTCGCGGTCGATGCAGTTGAGCAGGATCTCGCCGGCGCCCATGGCCTCGACGGCCTGGACCAGCTCGACGACGTCCATGTCGCGGGTTTCACGGCCGCCCTTGATGGTGCAAGCGTACCAGCAGTACTCCTCGCCCTTGGGGCCGGGGAACGCGGTGTGGATGGTCGCGTGGCGCGTGGCGTCTTGTTTGGGCACGAACACGCGCTTGGGGTCGATGGAGACGACGACGGCCTGGTTGCCGTACGCTCGGCTGATTTGCTCGATGGCCGTGTTGCCAAACAGCTTTCTGCCGAGGCTGTAATACTCCTCGGCTGCCAGTACAGCATCGCTACCAATGCTAACCTTGTCCGCGCCGCTCTTGAAGTACATGGTGGCGATTTCCAGAGCCGAGACCTTGGTGCCGTCTGTATCGACGGTGTCGCGAATTCCTCCGCCGATGGTCAGGGGTACAAAGACGGTTTCTGCTGTACGGCGCAGGATTTCGAGCATGGGCAGATCGGCAATCGGGCAGTCCCGGAAGGAGGTAATGTTCAAGAATGTCACCTCATCCGCGCCTTGCTCGTAGTATTTCTTGGCCATCTCGACGGGCTTGCCGAGATTTCGCACGCCGCGATCGTCGCCTTTTTCGCGCACATCATATTGGTCTCCCTTGGTGACGACCAGATCGCCCTGGTCATTTGTTCTCACATCAAGACACGCTATCACGCGGCGGGTCAAGCCGCCTGTCGGCGCAGGGCCGGTGAGCTGCTGGCCCAGTGACTTTACGCCTTCGCCGGTAAGGAAGGACTTGAGGACCCTCAGACCTGCTACGCCGCTCTTTTCGGGGTGGAACTGCGTCGCCAAGATGTTGTCCTTGGCCACTGCGCCCACAAAAGTTTCGTTTCCATATGTTCCAGTAGCTACTGTCCACCCTTGCGCCTCGAGCTCTCCGGCCTTGTAAGGATACTTGTAGCTGTGCACATAATAGTACTTGCTGCCTGGCTGTAGGTCGTGCAAGCTTTTCGAGCCCGAGTTGGCGCTGTTCCAGCCGATGTGTGGCACGCTCTTGTCCTTGTCGTCGAACCGGTCCAAGCTTCCCTTGATAAGTCCCAAGCCCGAGACGCCCGGGTCCTCGACGGATCCTTCGAATAGCGCTTGTATACCGACGCAGATGGCCATGAAGGGTTTACCGGCGGCAATATGGGCTTTGACGGCAGGCAGGTAGCCAGCCGAGGCGAGCTGCGACATGCAGTGGCCGAAGTGGCCGACGCCCGGCAGGATCAGCTTGTCGGCATTGGCGACCTCTTCGGGGGAGCTAACCCGAGAAACAGTGTAACCGCACTTTTCGATGGCGTTGGAGAGAGAGCGAACGTTGCCCGCTACGTAGTCGAGCAGATAGACTGTCGGCATAGCGGCCGGTGGATGTGTTATATCTTCCTCTAATGAGGGACGCAGTAAAGAGGGCGGGTTCGTATGCGATGGGCAGGCCACGGATGTCAAGGGTTGGTGAAGGCGCGTCTTTGGAGTAATACCGTGTACAAGTGTCCTTGTCGAAAGACGGCTCGGGCTATTTTATGCGTAGGCGAGTCGGCAGAGCGTCGGGATCAACCTGGGTCTGGAATGAGTCAACGGGCAGATAAGGTGGGTGGTGGTCCGGAGCGGAAAACATTAGCACGGCAGGTCTTCAGCTGATGGAGGGGTAGCAAGCGTTGAATTGACATTGATTGACTTGGTGAAATGCCCCGCCATGCCTTGGAAGGCAGTACCCACTCTTCCAAAGGTACAGCGGTAAGTTAGGTACATGCACGTCTTTTGAGGGAAACAAGGATCAAAGCTACCATCCCGAGGACCAACTCAAGGAGGGTTCATAAGGTTGATTGGAAAATAATTCGTCTCCCATCCTGAGAGACCATACGGAACTTCTTTACCATTTAACCAGCAATATTCGACTACTTGCAGATCCTATGTCAATCTGCACCCAGACTGCTCTGAGCTCTATTAGCTGAACATTCAATGCAACCAATCCTCAAACCATCAACTTATTCAACTATTCGACGCCCCGATGGATAACTCCGACCAGCCAGCAGCTTTCAACGCCGCTAGGCCGGATCCGACGCTCACTAACAACCATGCCTCAGTACCGCTTGCTCAAGAAGATGATGATTCGGACTGGGAATACGAGTATTCTACTACAGAAACCGAGGTTTGTTTGCCCCAAGCCCAACTCCTCCGTCGTCGTCGTTTAGAGCACTCACATCAACTAGACATACTATGTGACTCTGGACCTCTCCAAGACTGATTTCATCAGCAAGCAGCAAAAGACTGTCATGAACGGCCGCGGTGGTCTGAAAGAAAAGTCCCACGATGAGATGCTTGCAATCAGATTCAGCGAGGACCGTGCTAAGTTCAGCAGAGATCCCGCCGCAGATGACGACGAGGAGAACGCGCCCGACGGCGGAGATGGGGAGTTCGTCAATGAAGACAACGACCCAGACGCGACCGAGGAAGTCCAGATTCTCGACCTGCACTCTGCCAAGCCTGTCATATCATATCGAGGTCGAATATATGAGGGGCAATGGTCAGAGAACGTTGGCTCCGAGATGATTCTCACTCAGCACAATAGCGCCGAGCCGCTACCCGCTGTCCAGCGGCTGGATGGCGATATTGATCTCCTGGCCGTCTCTTCGGCCAGAATCATGACCACGGAGAAGGTCTTGAAGCCCAACAACGAAAAGGTTATGCGCCGGCAACGTAAGATAATGTTTGACGAAGACGACTATGAGATAAGTGACAGCGAGCATAATCAAGATGTCCTGGTGCCGAGGCCCGAGCCAGGGGCTTCGCGGGAACGAGTCGAGCAGGGCGATTTCTTAGCCAAGTTCATTGCGCTCAAGAAGAAAAAGGGGGAGACGGACGAGGTGACTGTCGTTGCTAAGACCAAGGACAATAAGAGTCGAAGAAAGTCTACCAAGAAGACACCTCGAGGTCAGCGTGCGAAGGGGAAACAACTAATCGGGGGCCTTCACCCTCAGGGGGATGCGGATGTCGGAGGACGGGCTGCTTCTAATTCCAGAACCATAAGCTCGGATGAGAATGAGTCTAGGTCAACTCCAGCCCCTCGGCATGAGTTGCGCGATGCCTCTGTAATGAGCATAAACCAAGACGACGATGAAGGCATGGGCAGCGGCGGTGCCTCAGAAGAAGATGGCGACAAGTACGAAGCGTCGGGGAATTACCCTGATCCCGACATGGACCTCGATGAGAACTAGACAAACGAGTAGGGATAAGCGAGAAGACTTGCATTCATGCTATCCGCAGTAAGGACTACGAAGACTGCAGCTGTTTTGGAAGCCCGTTGACCGAGGGAGGAAGACAACTCAGTAGTGCGCAGCGTGGCAAGTCACGGCACGCACATATTCCCATGTTCATGAGCTTTCCCTACTTAACTAACCGCGGGACGTTTCCTCACATGACATTTGTGTTGCTAGTATGATCTAGCCCCAGCGCCAGATCATCGCAGACATCGAAATAGAGAAGCGAGTCGTTCTTGGTTACCGAGGCTGGTATTAGCGGCTCAGTAAGGCTATGCAAGAATCATCGTATCTCGAGCAGGCGATGTCACTGGAGTATCTCTTATTGGCTGATAGAAAACCAATTATCGCGTCGTACTGTTAAGCGTTTGCAAAACAAGCAAAGAAACCTGGGTGCATAAGGGGCTTGATCACGCCTGAAAGTGTATTTCCGTGGTAATTCATCTCATTCCTTTTCAAGCTTTCGTGGGGAGGCGTCGGTGGACCAGTCAGAGATGCTTCTCACAATATGGGCGGGCAAACCTTCGATTGACTAATGACTCGAGATGGCTCTGCTGGATTGTGGTCTTCCCTTGTGTGTGCATCGCCACGAATAATAGGAAAGTCTCTTCGGATATGTCCATCAAAGGGATCATCTCGTCTTCAGGCACACCATCCAAAATTCCAAATCAGGCTCTAGGTCCCAGTCTCTAATTGCTGTGTTTAAGATCGGCCAAGATACTCACTGGCATCTCCATCGGCTTGAACTCGGTGAGGGGGGCAGCCAGTGTGTTTGGCGGGAACTGTTTCTTCTTGATTAGAAGAGGCGGTGGTGGATATGAATGCCGGAGTCGTTTGCTGAGTATGGCGTATTGGCACAATACCTAACGGTAAGCCAGTGATTGCCCTTGTGGAAGAAGAAGAAGAAGAAGCGCATGAGTCAGCGTGTTCGTGGCTCACGCGGCACAGCCAGGCGATAGTTGCCTGCTCCTTCGAACGTTCTGTTATTTCGACGGGCCGGGCCCCAACGCAAGCGAATGATTTGACTTTGCGGCTCCCACGCAGGTCCTTGATCGAGCCCCTGGCTAGCTTGCGCGTTCGTTCGTCCCAAAGGGTTCTTAGCCCAGGCGTGGCCATACGCCCCCAGACGCCCCGTCCACTACTGACGTTATTGCTGTTTGGTAAAGGGGGTATGAGGTTGGCTTCGTGAGGTCATATATCAATGGCTTTACCATGATGTTTCTGCCTCGAACTCTCTCGTTCGAAGGACCTAGTGCAATATACCGCTGCAAGATGTGCCCAACCGTCTTCCGGCTTCCCAGCACCTCAGCACCCATACAGACGGCCTAACGTCTGTTATGACTGCATACCCAACAACGCTCGCTTTATAAATCATATCTTTTATTTTTCTTATTGATTTCGCGAACCACTCCGAAACAATCATGAAGTGTCATCGTCTGTTGTTTGGCGGTACGGTTTGGGGGCTACTTGGCTGCGGTGCCCTGGCGAACGATGAACATGGCGGTGGCGGCAGCGACAAGATGTGTATGACGGTGGCCCAAACCGAGATTCCGAAATGTGCCCAGATGTGCTTCATGAGGGGCGCGCCGGACATAGGCTGCTCCGGCACCGACTTCGCCTGCCAGTGCGCGCAGCAGGCGGGCATGATGGCGGCTATTGAGGGGTGTGTGAAGGACGGTTGCCCTTCTGCCAAGTACCAAGCAGTCATCGATGGTAGCCAGGCAGGTTAGTAGAAAGTCCCCTCCTCCCACTCCCCCCCTCCTGTACGAGAGAGAAGAGGCGATCCTATGTGTATGTTAGGTGTATACTGACGATGCTGGAACCCAACAGTATGTAACTGCGTCAAAACCTGCAAGAGCTCCGCCCCCGGCGCCGCCAGTGCCTCGGGTCTCGCGAGCGGTATGGGCAGCGCCATGGGCTCCGCGACGGCCGCCGGCAGCTTCAAGAGCTCCGCCCCCACACCAGCGGCCACCTCTTCTTCCTCGCCCAACATGTCGCCCAGCGCCGCTTCGACGTCGCCCTGCCTGACGGTGACGGTGACGATGTTGCCGACTCCTGCAGGCACTAACAAGACCTCGACGCCGCCGGCCGTGGCATCTACCAGCTCGACGGCGCCGCCGGCCATCGTGACGGCGGCCGCGACGGGGTCGCAAGCCCCCATCGGGTTGGTGGCTGGTCTTGCCTTTGCGGTGGCTCTATTGTGAATGGGTGGAACTCCGTATATTGTTGGCCCACGGGCGCTCACAGCCGAGAGGATATACCAGAAGAGCAAGGACAACTTGTGTAGGGCTAAGCTGCGAGCATATTGCCTGCTCATGTGGCTGCTCATGTGGCTGCTGGCTGACTTCAGACAAAGCTTGTTTTGCCGCCACCGCCCACCTATCATTTCGCTGCGTTTACATATCTTACTACGAAATTTCTCTAGGAGGGAGAAAACTTTAAACTGCGCCATGGCGATTGCAGGCTTAGAGACGAGGGGAGGTGATAAGAGGTGGTAATAGGGAGTGGGGTATGGGAGAAGCGAGATCGATCAACATCTCCAGTACCACTGCAGAAAACGGAGTTATTCATCTATTTTGCCTTGCAACGAACACTATCTCCTTTGGAACAAACGACGCTGGCGCTGGCGCTCGCCTGAACGTCATGTTATGAACCCCTTTTTCGACTGGCATTCCTCTGGCCAGGGGTGCCAAATCTCGGCCAATTATTCTTATTAGCATTTATGCTTTAATCAAGCGCTTATGAAATACCTAGGTGGCTTAGATGTGGCGATGAAGCTGATTTCCCTCCCTACGTACGTTGCGATGGTGATGGGTAGGACAGAAGCCAAAAGTTTCCATGACTTCGATGGCCTCCTGTTTGCGTTCATGCTTCCTCCAATAGTGAAACATCGAGCGGGGGGAACTGCTTCCATGCTTGCTTTGGACTTGATTGATTCATCGCATTCGGATGGAACCAAGTGATTGCGTTCCTCCTTCCCCGATGGCCCTGAAATCTGATTTCTCGAGGCTTCTGTGGTCAGGGGTCAGAGGTTTCATGAACGTCAAACATATCTCTGAAGAACGATACGCGGTGAGGCGACAATATTCCCTGATACTGGCACCGGACAATCGCCTCATTCTGAAGTGCGGAGTTCATTGGTGCTCGATGAGTGTCATGCCGGATCTAATCCTGCGCTATGTCAATATCTTCCTAGAAGGTATCATCAGCTCTGTCCGGTTCTGCCCGTACGCCCATCGCCCCGTAGTATCGCGATGGACCAAACGAAAAAGGCACTGCCTCTGTTTGGTGTGGTTGATTGAAATCCAGCAGCCATATGCGAACGTGTGCTCCTGTTGTTTTGTTGAGGCGGCTTGCCCCTGTCCACTCCCGCACACCACCCTCCCTCAGGCCCACGATTTGAGCTGTTTGCAGAGCATGTAACTTGTGTGTGCGATGCAAGCATATGATCCATCAGATTAGCGAGGCGGCGACTCATGAACATGAATCCCAAACCAAGGGACCAAGCCTCGAGTACAACCTCCAGGAAGCGCTCCCATCGAGTGGACCAGATAAGGCGCCCTATCCGGAGTGTGTGCCGTACAGGTTTCTGACAAGGCAGACCCCATCCCTCATTTCTCTTTTCTCCTGGTGATTCCGACCAGGCTTGTACGAGATTGACCTGCTCAATCGCATGCACGACCGAGAGCCGGGCTCGCCCTATTGTGCAGCCAGGACACGCGACGGCTTCGCAGGCAATATTTTCCGATCGCCTGGTTTCACCCAATGAGAGCAAAACAAGATGATCACACAGTCGTATGATATCGACAGCCCTCCTGTTTGGTCTGTGAAGGATTTATAGCCGAACTATGCATCACTTTTTCATGACGGGGTAAATATTGACACCCACGGGAGCACGCAAGTCAATGGGCTTGCTGCGGTGGCTGTCTGCGCCCCCGTGAGTTTTCTGTGGACGTCTTTTCGTACCGTAGCACTCAAGTGGACCGGGGCAGTGTCCTTCAAGTCCCAACGATACACGGTGCTTGGTGGGTTGCTCAGGCAGCCTGATTTGTGAAGCCGAGTCTGGCCTAGGACGTCAGAATGGCAGCCTTGCTTTGGTAGATGATGATATGGCGCAGTAACGCCCTTATCTAGCTTGGGGCACAGGAATCCAGCCACAGAGGTGTAGACAATCGAACTTGCGTTAGGAGTCCATCAAGACCTTTCTGAACTGAGCCATAATATGATGCAAGTTGTAGGTACGCACCTGATAACGCCTCGTCAGTTGATCGCATTAACTCATGCTTGGCTGTCTGCAAAATTACAAGTAAGCTTGAGCGACAGGACCTTCCAATGCTCTAAGTCGCCAGTAGGCACCGACGCAATACTGAGAAAATGGGTGACATGCGTATAGCATGTTAGTCATCGTGCAGAGTCGGATGACCAATGGGGAAGCTGTACTACGTACTTTCTTGTGGGTGACGACATCGATATATCTACATGTCGTGTAAGTGGCAAGGCTGACTGTGGTGGTTCTTGCTAACATCAAATGGCCATCTTTATCATCGTTGCACGATATAACATATCAACGAGCATATAGACAGAGTGTGATATGACATGGCCCGGTATGAGGGGAAAAGAAATAAGCCTCGTCGATTGGTGTGTTGCTTGAGACCTTTTGTGCTTGAGAAACGTGGCACCACCACTTACCCACAGTCTGGATATAGTGAATGGCGAAAAGCAACGCTGCAGTGCAATGATTGGTACCTGCGTTGATGCCCAACTTGTGTAGCGTTGGGAATCAATGCCGATTTACTACAATATAAATTGTATAAAGTAACTGAGTATCAGTATAGCTTTGCCCGAGACTTTTGTTGAAAATGCATCCGTTGATTTCGTGTGTACGTCTTACCGAGGATGGCATAGAGTTGGCTGGCGTCTGGCAGTTGTTTCATGTAGATCGGAGCTCTTTGATAGGAAATTCCCCAAAATTCGATGCAGCGGCATTTCTTCCACGGCTTTACCATACCGAGTTGGCTTCAATCCTGGGGCTGCAGGATGGAGCAGGCTTCTGCCCTGGCACCGGTGGCACAAGATAGGCAAGGATGGGCTCTCGGTGTCAAAATGGTGGGTTGCTGCTGTCCACAAACATCTGGTGAAAATTGGCTTGCTGATGATATTGACACTGCAGGGCAGCCGGGCTTCCGAAAAGGGGAGGCTAAAGGCTTTGGCGCCTCCGCGCTTCGTTGATGAATGGAAAGGGAAGCTCTGCTGCAGTGGAAAACAAGCCCGTGTCTCAGAGCTCGCCGCGTTCGCCTCACTTGTCAGCATCTGCTATACGCTTTTTGGTCACCGCGCGGAGTGACGAGTCAACAAAGAGGGATGGATGAGAGGATGGTGGTACTGGTATTCCCACAGGTGCAGACATCTCTCACCAAATACCCCGGTCCGGGCAAAAGGGGGCATCAACTCGAATTGGACGAGCCAGCGATGCGCTGGCAAGGCAGCCTGTGAAGGCAACCTCTAGGGCAAACAATGGACTTCGCAGAAAGATCGAGGGATCTGGACACCGCCCACTACCGAAAAGGAATGGAAAGAACACAATATTCAAGACCCCAGACAAGCAGTGTATAAGTGGTAAGTACATGGATGTTTGTATTGATGGAGACGACCTGCATCATCTCAATTGCTTTAGAGATGAACGAGGAAACCGGATGAGCATCCGCGGCACGCAATGCAAGCGAGTGGGAACCTGGAGTAAGACACCACCGACTCTCGCACACAGCCAAATGCAGGACCGCGTGCGCGGGAAGATGCGCACACCCTTGCATCCAGAAATATCGAACAGCCATCAATGTCCGCGTTCGGGAAGGGACGAGGGGACGAGAGTTGTAGAAAGTAGGTAAGATTTCATTCGAGGCTGTGACATTAAACTTTAGGCAACAGCTGCCCATCCCTGCTGTCCTGCACGGCTTGCTTCAAGTTGATTGGCCGAGCTACACCACCTCCGAGAAGAAGGCCTATCTTCCGCGTTTGCGATGACACAAAAGTTCCCTTCCATGAGAAGTGACGAGGGAGATCCATAATGAATGGTACAGGAGGGCATGGAGGGTTGCGTCCAAACCAATGTTCCCTACGGAACCGACACCCGACCAAGGCACGAAGGCACGGTAGCTCGACCTACACAATTGGGTACACCACAATGCAATGGGCATCAGCCCCTTTCCACCTGCAACTCCTCGAGGACACCACACCACCAGCCCCATATTCTAGAAAGATGGAAGCCCTACATATGTCTCTTGGGAAGTGGGGTATCGCAAGGCAGACTGCTGCTGCATGGGGGAGCCTTAGGCATATTGCGCGGCAAGCCATCATATGCGTTAAAACTGTCATAGCCACATTGGCCAGCTTCCCCGATAGGCCAAACCTAGCACACCGAATCTCAGGCCATGCAAAGTTATCGGCATGCCGGAACAGCGCTGCTCAACAGAATATGCCCACCATGCGTATCTGGGAGTTCTAGAGCTCCGGTCTTGTGCTTTCTTCTGCTTCGTGGCCGCATGCTCCCGCGATTGGCTGACAAGCCACCCTTGGCCTTCAACTGCATCTGACAGCCGTACCGAGTCCACAGCGGATCCTGATGTACTCGCGTACATGACCAGGATGAGAGGTATAACATCCCGTCTGGGCGAGTCTGCC
Source organism: Arthrinium phaeospermum (assembly GCA_006503535.1). Classification (NCBI taxonomy): domain Eukaryota; kingdom Fungi; phylum Ascomycota; class Sordariomycetes; order Amphisphaeriales; family Apiosporaceae; genus Arthrinium; species Arthrinium phaeospermum. Next base: position 836,087 of record QYRS01000007.1, on the reverse strand, counting down.
TCTATCAGTTCGGCTGCGTGCATATCTTAGAGTCATTGAAGGCGTTAATCGTTTACTATAGACGCCAGCAGACATGCCATGCTTGCCTCGCTCTACGGAAAGCCTCACTCGATGAAAATGCACATCCTCTATTGGCCTCAAGAGGTCAAGCTAGAGAACGTGGAGCTCGTTACACCTTTACATATATCCGTTCGTCCCTTGAACCTCATCTGATATTTCCATCAAACAATTTACCATACCACCCCACAACACAAACATTTCCCAGCGCATGCCAGTGATTTCGAATGTCCCTACAGCACATATCAGTCAAGCAAAAGGGGTGCAAATGATCCCCACCCGTTCACTCAAGTTTGTTCCGAAAACCGAATGGTTCAACCGACATAGTCCGTGGGCCAGACTGTTATATCTATGAGAGCGAACCTCACTACTATCTTTTATATGTGTGCGTTAACTTAAGTCTTTATTCCTCGCACCGGACCACAGTACGGCAAGAAACGTGACGACAGCATCGCCTTCCCTCTTACAAACCGGGAAAGCAGAGACAACATGGACACCAATCACTATTACCCCCAATCCCAACCGCTAGCTTACAGCTACCATCCGGACCCAGCATCAGGTGGCGCGGCAAGCTATTCCCCTATCGCCTCGCCACCTGATGTTCCTATGAGCCGTGGTGATTCCAACATTTCGTACCACTCTACCTCCTCGTCCGGCAGTTACCCGTATCCTGAAGTGCCCCTTACTCCGCTGTCTGGCGAGCTGTCTTACCACGATGACAACACGGGATACAACGGGTATAGCCATTCCTTTCCGTCGGGGATTCTGAAAAATGAGGATGACCGGTGGTATGATGGCCAGCCAGCCCTTGTACATGATGATAGTCCGCAATACTACTACGACTATGCATCGCCGCCCGAGACTGTCCAGCAAAACTATACCTCTTCTCCCACCGACTCTTTGCCTCCGGCGGCGAGCCCCACAGAAGACATGATGTAGGTGCCCATCATGCAGACACGACACTTCTTGAGATATGCTGACTGGTTCTGCGAACAGTCCCCGCACGGAGCCCGTATCGCCAGGTCAGCCCGAGGGGCACACCTGCCTCTACCCCGGCTGTGAATCCAAGCCCTTCAAGCGCAAGGCCGACCTGGACCGGCACTGGGACCACGTCCATGCGCCGCCCGACCAGAAGGTCAGCTACTTTTGCGACTACACCAAGTGCGGGCGACACACGGAGCCCTTCCACCGGATGGACCACTGCCGCGATCACTTGCGCGAGTATCATAAGGAAGACCTGATCCGCAAGAACGGCAAGGAAGACGACGAGTGGTACCAGAACCGAAAGGTCTCGTCCAAATGGTTCCGGTGCACCAAGTGCCTCCACCGCAACCATATCAAGGAGTCGGGCTGGACTTGCCTGAACTGCAATACCCCCTGTGATAAGAGACGACAAAAGTTGCGATCCCGCTAAGGAGTCTCGGAGCATCCTGATGCGGTTTCCGAGAGCCATGTTGCTGTCCAGTGCTCTCAAGCGGCCGCAAACTTCTACCATTCTGTTAGAGTGGACATACCCCTTTTCAACCACCCCCCAAAAATTCCCCTATTCGCATAACCCACAGCCCCTATTGAACGACCTGGTTTCAACAACACCGATATGGTCCATTTTCGCCATTCTGCCACTGTTTCACTACTGTTCTGATGCCATGGATTTACGATTTATTTTACCTGTACGACGCTGATGTTACAAGATTTCCGCATTTCCTCAGGCGTTTGGAATCACAAAGTCCGTTTTTTTCTTCTCTTTCTCCTCCAACAACAACCATTCGCAAAAACCTCACGAAACCAACTGGATACCTTCGTTCACCAAGCCGAAGGTTGTTACTTCCTTATCTTCTTTCCTTTTCCCCCTACTCACCTTTTTGGTTGTGTTACTACGAGCACGGAGTTTTTGGTTGGGCTGTGATTTAGGTGATTCTTTTGGTGTCTCGGTGCAAAAAGGTGGTGTGGCGCAGTACTTGATCTTGCATGTGTAGAAACCAGGTTTGGGGTAGGGAATGAGGGGGAAGGGGGAAGGGGGAAGGGGGAAGGGGGGTGGTTACGTTAAAGCTGCATGGCGCGCGCGCGCGGTTCAGCCTAGGCGGACCAGGCGGCCTCACCTGCAACACCCTGCATGCATGCATACATGCGACAATGACGAGGACGGACGTGGAAGGGCAGGAGCCAGGAGGCTTGTTCATGATTTTTTGTTTGTTTTTGTTTCTTCGAAAAGACTCCGCGCGCGATGATCACTCATCAAATCGGTTCGACCTCATTGGGTGGGTTGGCTGCTGCGTCATGACATTCTTGAGACGGAGGCTGAGGGAGGTAGGAGCATGCATGCAGGATGCAATCAATGGTGAGGCCAACTAGGACCTCACGCTGCAGACCAGCCGAGTTGTTGTTGTTGCTGCTGCTTACCCGCACGCGCACACACACTCAGGCTGGCTGATTTCAAACGTTATTAGATGATAGACAAGATACCCCTTCATCATGAGGCTCCTCAGCTCAGAGCTCTGGGGATAATACGTTATCAAATGCAAATAAAGTTCAAGGATGGATACTTGTCTATCTGGAAATGCAACAGCTCACTGCCTGATCGATCATACATTACATGCCTTGTGTACCTTGTTGGTAATATTTGGTGTCGGTTCCGGGGTAACTCGCAGCGATGGAATAATCACTGGCGATGGAATGCATAGATGGCGGCACTTGGTAGCGCCTTAAGGTGGTTTCCAGCTTAGCTCCTCACAATCGATAGATTCCTTTTGCCTTTAGCGTATGCGACAAGATCGAATTGTCTCCAGTCGGGTCGCAAACCCAGCATTGACGTGCATCTGACAGCCACTGACCAAAGTTTAAGAATTCGATGAACGTAATGCCCGTTCACAATCAATGAGAAACAATAGCTTGTGCGCCGTCTGCCGCTCGTCCGGGCCCCCTTCGCCTCTTCGGCAGGTCACTCACGAACGTCCCTGCTTCATTAGGCAAGTCGCCCTCTTGCAGCAAGGCTCCATCAGCATCTCCGCGAATCGGCAAAATGTGGGGGATTTCGACCCTGGCTACAGGGACCGCGATGATGCCGTGCCCCTCTTTGGCCCAGCAGACTTTTTGCCTGTGAAGCAACGGCAGGGCATCACACGATCGTTGGCGCCAAACTCGTTCCGGTCCTGACTCCGACTGTGCCTGGCCTTGTCTGTCGTCAGTCTGGTGTGTTGCGCCGATGGACAAGCGCTGCATACTTTGATCGCATCAATGCAACTCTGTCGCACTTCTCTCCCCTTCGCTCCCCAGCATCATTGCGGAATATCATTAACACCGTACGGTTTGCGTCCTGGCCAGTCATAATAGGTAAGTGAGAAATGAGCAATTGGTCTGCTGCATGTTTGTGAAATCACCTTATCAACATCCCACCAAGCTGTTCGCAAGCGTCCTTTGTGTCACCATCAGCTTCAATTGCTGCTGAATCGTACTCCTCTAGGGTTCCTAGTCTTGCTCATAGCTCTTCTCGAATATAGATAGCACATAGCACACACCCTTCGTCGGCCTTCATCGGCTTTTCATTTTGCGCCGCCACCCCGACGCTCTCGGTCGCCTTCGCTTCCTTCCGGCAACCTCGGTCAACTACCGAGCTTGAAATCGCCCGCATATCAGACCCACACGAGCTCTCGACCTTCATCCTCGGTCCCCAGAGCTGGTCACCGCGCTCGACTATAAATACGTTGTTGCCGTAGTTTGCGCGAACTTCCCGAAAGCCGCCACCATGAGTGCCTTCTACACCGGGGCCGTTCGATCCATCCGCCCTGCCGCTGCTTTCTCCAGGAACGCAAGGCCAGTGCTCAAGACCGCACTGAACTCGGCATCCCGACCTGCTGCGCCCGTCGCATTCTTCCATTACACCCGGTACAACATGGCCGCCCAGAAGATCAAGGTCAAGAACCCCGTCGTGGAGCTCGACGGTGACGAGATGACCCGCGTCATCTGGCAGGACATCAAGGACAAGTTCATCCACCCGTACCTGGACATCGACCTCAAGTACTACGACCTGGGCCTGCCCTACCGTGATGAGACCAACGACCAGGTCACGCTGGATGCCGCCGAAGCCATCAAGAAGTATTCGGTGGGAGTCAAGTGCGCCACTATCACACCCGATGAGCAGCGCGTGGAAGAGTTTAAATTGAAGCAGAGTGAGCCCACCCCATGCATGCACCTTCAAACTTTCTGCATCCCCGGTGTCTTACTTGCCCATCTCCCGCTCCTCCCGCTCTTCCCGCTGCACCGGCTTTGCCCCGCACCTGCGGTCTGTGCAGAGCGTCGTTGCAGTACAGTGCAGGCGCATCCCGTTCATTGTCTCTTCGTGCTGGCGGCCGAGTGCATAACAACACAATCCCTACTTTTATTGCGACCACAGCTCTAATACTGACCGTCTTGCAGTGTGGCTCTCGCCCAACGGCACCATCCGAAACGCCCTCGGCGGCACCGTTTTCCGCGAGCCCATCGTAATTCCCAGCATCCCCCGTCTGGTTCCCAGCTGGAAGAAGCCCATCATCATCGGACGTCATGCGTTCGGCGACCAGTACCGGGCCAAGGACCGGGTCGTCCCCGGCCCCGGCAAGCTCTCGATGGTCTTCACCCCCGAGGGCGGTAAGCCCGAGGAGATTGAGGTCTTCCAGTTCAAGGACGGCGGCGGCGTCGCACAGACGCAGTACAACACGGATGAGAGCATCCGCGGGTTCGCCCACGCCAGCTTCAAGCTGGCGCTCGACAAGAGCCTGCCGCTGTACATGAGCACCAAGAACACCATCCTCAAGAAGTACGACGGCCGCTTCAAGGACATCTTCCAGGAGATCTACGCCGCCCAGTACCAAAAGGAGTTCGAGGCCAAGAACATCTGGTACGAGCACCGCCTGATCGACGACATGGTCGCTCAGATGGTCAAGAGCGCCGGTGGCTATATTATGGCGCTCAAGAGTAAGTGATCGCAAACATCGCTAAGGGTCAACTGGCTAATGCGCTCGTCATAGACTACGACGGTGATGTGCAATCCGACATTGTCGCTCAAGGTTTCGGTTCGCTGGGTCTCATGACCTCGGTGCTCATTACCCCTGACGGCAAGACGTTCGAGTCCGAGGCCGCCCACGGCACCGTGACCCGCCACTTCCGCGAGCACCAGAAGGGCCGCGAGACCTCGACCAACCCCATCGCTTCCATCTTCGCCTGGACCCGGGGACTGGTCCAGCGTGGCAAGCTCGATAACACCCCTGAGCTCGTGGCCTTTGCCGAGAGCCTGGAGAAGGCTTGTGTCGACACTGTTGACCAGGACAAGATCATGACCAAGGATTTGGCCCTGGTAAGCTTTCCCCTTCTGTCATGACTGGTAGTCGTCGCAAAGAATAATTGCTAATGTTTCGTTCTTGTAGGCTATGGGCAAGACGGCCCGCGAGGACTACGTCACCACCACTGAGTACCTCAATGCCGTCGAGAAGAGGATGAAGAACCTGCTCAAGGAGAAGCTGTAAGGGGCATGCTGTTAGTTGCACCCAATGTGCATTCAGCAGATGGCTGCACAGCTGAGACCACGAAAGCTGGTGGTGATACAGCCCGCCCTGGCTTCCGTCGAAATAATGGGGTGGGGCCGTCTCAGTCTTCCCTGCATTGAATTGGGTAGGACCGTGGAGTTTGCTTTTTGCTCCAATGTGGCATTTGCTTGCGTTTCCCTATATCCCCGACATTGGCTAGGCCTCTAGGCTGGAGGATTGTAAATAAAGGCCGCGCTGCATTCTCAAGTATATATATAAATAGTGCTTGGAATATCGCATCGACGGCATTTTTTGACTGTCAAAAACATCCATTGCTCTTGGTCATTAGTTGTCGTGGAAGATGTGACAAGCCGGAGGAAGGTGGGGATTTTGCATATTGATATCCGGAGGTGGTCCACTAATTCACTAATTTGGTGACCGGGGCTGACGATTCCTCATGCAGGTGCAATACACACCACCACCACACCGGTAGAGCAAGCGGCTGCTTGGTTTGATTGATTTACTACCTACCCTCTATTTTTGGAGGATGGGCAGTTGATTCAAGTGCCAGGCTCCCTCCTGGAAAGACGCCATAGGCTGACTTTTGGCGCTTAGCAGGTACACAAAGGGGAAAAGGAATGCACGTAGTGCTACCACGTACGGCACGCCCGTCTCCTTCCCACATCGTAAGGGCGGTTGGTTACATCGCATTTGCGATATGCACCTCGATTTCTCGACCCCGGCATGGAATGGAGAGGAAGCCTTCCAGCTTGCGACTCTTATATTTACTCTCCTGGTTCCCCTGGAAAAACAATCGGCCGCGTGTGCTGCTGATCTGAATTAGATCGGTCGTTTTCCATGCAGCCCAACGGCACATTGAGGATGTATGTCAGATTATAGGTCCGCTTCATACCCCATCAAGATTGAGTGACCCAGCAATCTGGGAATTCATCATCGTTGTCATCATCATCTCCATAATCATCATCATCCTCCATCTTCTACCGTGATTGCCATAGTTTGTCGTGCTCTTCGAATGCTCCCTCTAGGCGGCAGGTCCCCCGAAACCTCCGCGCGCAATGATAGGAGGAAACTACAAGACCCTTACCGTACGGAAGGCGCCCCGACGTGCAAAAGACCCCAACAACAACAGCAAGCGGAAGACCAAAGCTCCCTCCATGGCCATGTCGCGTGTCCAGCAGCCAGACTGGGCTCGGCCCTTCGATTGGAGTCTGCATCGCAACTACATTACCCAACTGTATATAATTGACGACCATCCTCTCAAAGAGGTCGAGGAGATTATGAGGAGGGAGTTTCAATTCCATGCGACGTGAGCTCGTTCCCCAATCCAGCTTTACGCATTTATTGTCTTGGGTGAAAACCACCCATCACCACGGATTATGCATGCTGACGTTGCGCAGTCAAAAGATGTACAAGGTGAGAGAACAAGCACTATTTGCCCCTTCTTTTTGTGCAACACCCAGAGGATATCGCATGTCTTCGAATGTCTCTTCTGCTGCTCATGTGCGTCCTCATTCATTGCTTACACAACTTTCGTAGGACCACTTCAGGAAATGGGGCTTGCGGAAGAATCTCAGCTCCCAATTCGTCGAGGACCTCCTGATCCGCACTCGCCAACAGCACTCGCCGCCCGTACCCGCGCGGAGCCCAAATGGCTCCGTTGTAGTACGCAACCTGGACCGGCGTGTGAGCAGATATATGCGGTCCGGATCTACCTTGTGTCCCGATGTTGAACTAGTATATCTCCTAAACAGCATGAATCGCTCTTGGTATTTCGGATCACCAGGCCATTTGAGGCCTGCCGAACAGTCCAGTATGTAGTGCCTTGGGTTGTTCCCCTTTATCGTTGTTCATGTCTATCTTCCTTCTTCACTTCCTCTGCCCTCAACTCTTTTTCTCCCTCCTCCGGCAGGCAAATGCTGGTTATCTTGGTGGGAGCTGACTCTCGTTCTCTTTAGTGTCCATGATCAAGGACTACGTCTCAGCTATGGACACCATGTCCAGCAAGAAACCAGAATCGGGCCCGTTGGGGCCGGCTTACAGCGCGGCCGCAGGGAAGACCTACTACTGGATCACACTCATTGGGATAGCCCGGAACTTTCTGCACCAAAGGCGCTTCGAGTTGGGCTTCGCCCTACTCAATCATTGTTTCGAGATGTTTAGGGAGATGCTCGAACCCAACCCCTGGCTCATCCTTGCCGCTTTCTACGGCGCATTTGATCTCGCCAGGCATGACCATCGATTGGCTATCAGTTTCATGCAATACATCGACGATCTCACCAACGACGAGCATGCCACACCACACGCGTTCCACAGGCTATTCAATGTATTGCGAAAGTCTGGTCCCGATGGGATACAGCAAAGCTTCGAGAGGGTCATCATGGAATGTTACATGGACTTGATGGAAAGCAGCTTTGCCGAGAAAAGGTTGGTGCTTGAAATCATGCGGAGCTTCTCCCGCGGGTTTATGAAGGCGTCTCCGGGCCGCATGGAGACAAGTTTCGAGGCGCCGCACGCCACGGTCCAGAAGGCATTTGAAAGCCTCAAAGGCGAACCAGACTCACTTGTGGTCAAGCCGATGGCTGTACCAGGTGTACCCAGAAGTCACTTGAAAGCCCTTGTCAGCTTCCCGAAAGACCCCATGGACGACTTTCTCCAAGGGTGGGCCAGCACTCGTCCGACATCGCCTAGCCCTAGCCCTTCCGCCTCATCATCGTCATCGGACGAATCGACGACGACAACAACAACCGAAGCGGGCAGCGAAGACCGGCGCGGTGATAGGGCAGAGAGCCCCCAGGTGTTTGACCCGATGCTGACCGCGATCATCATGAATAAGGTCATTGACGAGACGTCGGTGGAGCTGCATCATGGCAACCTCAGCGTCACGGCTCGGATGATAGACCTGAAGAAGTGCTTCAACCCGTCCGCGGAATACAGCGATATCGAGGAGCTCCGGGACGCATACGAGAAGCTGGTGGTCTTCTACGCAGAGGATCCTATCATCTACGTTCAATAGGTGACATGGTTTCTCACAGTCAAACGTTCGGACGTCAACATGGATACGATCTGGTCACTATAATGTGTTATTAGACGCACGTCTGGTCATGGGAAGGAAGACTTTCTTGTATATTCTCGCGTGCGTTTTGGCCGTTACAGCGAGGCTTACGTGAAGTTCTGGGTTGGTTTCACACGAATATACTTCTGGCTGAGGGGATGGTCGCCTACAGGCTGGGCGCAACGGAAGAGGGCGTCACACCATGTGATGTCTGGCAGCTACTTCGGTTTCGGTTCCACGGTTTTCACACGGAGCATTGGGCTTGTACAACAGGGCGTTCCAGGGGAGGAACACCAAAGGACGAACCCAGGGGTCATCGAAGGCCAAGACTGCGTGACTCATGGGCCACGGGTCAATTTCTTGCATTCAGGGTGATGTGCGTAACGAGCTGCGGATGTCCGAAACATCAACCTCAACCACCGCTATCTTTTCCCTTCGCAATACCACCAAGGAACTTCGCCAGCATCCCTTCTGCGCCCTTTCTGGTTCTTGGTCAAAACCGCACGGGGTTCTCTAGCAGAACCAATTCTGCTGAATGCGGGATTTGGGGCAGTTGATCGTCCTGGGTTCGAACTTGCACACAGCGTTGAACTCGCCGGCGCGCTCGAGAACCGGGTCCCCGACGCCGCAGTTGAGGAGACGGAAGGGCCCGTTGCTACCGTCGACATAGAAGTCCTGGCCGCAGGGGGAGTCGGTGCCGTCCACGATCTTGGTGAAGAGCGAGCACGGGTCTGGGGTGCCGTTGGTCCTGCGTCGAATGCTTTATCAGTTCTTGGGCTTTGGGGGTAGGAGGAGGATTGTAGGAGGGGGCCTGTATTGTTTGAGGCGCCCAACTTCTTCTATTTTCCTAGTTAAAGGAGAGATGGGGGTACAGTAGCTGCCGTGCTCGTGGGAGTGAAGAGGGAGAGACTTACCAGGCGACCTGGCTGGTTGAGCCGCGGACACCGGTCCGGATACCTTGGTAGACAGTGGCGGAAGCCGTGGAAGCGATGGCGACGAGTAGAGTCGCGGCGGAACTGATGGAGAACTTCATCGTTTACTTATCGAAAGTAATTAAACTATAGTCAGTCCCTTCAGTATCAAAAGAGCAATGGGTCGGGGTTGGTTACTGAGGATGTGTAAGATAGATAGGTACTTTGGGAAGATCTGTATATCTGCTGGATCAGACAAGAGAGGAGTCGTAAATGTAAAGTCTGAGTTGTTTCCAAGAGTCGCGACCTGAAGGCTGGTGAATGTCGATCTGATCCTTCTTATAGTCGCAAGATGTGCTGGTTTCTCGCAAACACGCCATCGAGCCTGACCATCGAACCTGATCGTCAAGCCTGAATGCAGAGTCTGCTCATTGAGCATGAGATTATTGGCTTATATACTAAACGTAGCAAACATCGCAGGTAATGATTTCTCCTGTTGGCTCACCAGTCCCCAGATCGAACATATTCAAGGCGAGATCGGCCAGAGAAGTGTCAGTCGTGTGCCTACCGGCCGCCGCCGCCATCATCATCGAGACTCTCTGCATATCCGCTAATTAACATTTGGTTAGAAAACATAGAGAAATGCCGATCAACAGAGAGGCGCTATAATCTGCCAGCCTGATTCATGCATTCGTTCATTCGTAGGCGGGTTCGCCGGTTTCAGTGAGAAGTATCGGGGTTTGATGGGTGACCTTGTACAGTCTGGCAATATGGTAGTCTCTACTTGCGTGCTGTTGTACATCAAGCAACATTTCAAGTACCTCTGTAGCTGACGGCAGGCAGGAAGCCGCAGCCGGAGCTGGTGCAGTAAGCCCTTGATGAACTTGCCCACGATCTCGAGCATGTTGCCGTGGCTGTCGTCCGAGTTGTTCCCGTCGATCTTGATGCAGTGCGCCATGTTGCACTTCTCCGTGTTCCACGTCGCAGCCGTTGCTGTCGCATGCCGCCAGCACCGAGCCCACCAGGACGTTGAACTCTTCCACCTTGTAGCCTGACTTGGCCCGCATCGTCTCCGGCATCTCCCCAACTGCCTGATAACCTTGCCTCGTTCATCTCTTCAGCTTTTTCCGATACAGCAGCAGATCGGCAGCATAAATGAGGTCTGCATACTATGCATTCTATTTTAAGAATCTATCATAAGGATCAGCAGCCAGGCTGTCTGCTATTTCTTGTCTTAGAAACTGGCCGCTCACAGCAGTCCGCTATTGCCTACCTTGTCTGATCGCCGGCACTGCCTGATAACACTGGTCATGAGCAGAGCAAAAAGATGGACAAAACAAAAAACATACAACACCGAGGATTCCCAGGTCGTCACCGACCCTAGTACTAATTCGGCTCTCTGCTGCTTATATATGGGAGAGCGGACGGGATCCCTAGTATTCAGCAGGATATGGTCGTATGTGAAAAAGTAGCGTCTCTCAGGGGTCTATATTGGTTTGCACAAACACCTCAACTGTGTGCCGAGTCGGACTTTACTACCCCCCAAACCTGATACAGGAGCTATCCAGAGCCATCCGTAGTTAAACACCTGCGATAAAACGCTCTACGAATAGACGAAGCCCGGCTCGGCCGTACGAATGCCAGCTGCAGTGGGTTTCGATTCTGGGTCGTATATGCCTCCGTGGGATGCACCAGTGCATGCACTCGAGCTCTCGAGTTGCATTCAATGCCAGCCACAGACAGACAAGGATGTCGTGAGGACTACCTACCTACTTCACTCATAAAATCGTTACTAATGTTCCTCCTGTTCCCTGCCACGAACTTGTGAGTTGCATGGGCAAATGTGGCCGCCGCTTCCATAAGCTTGGACGGCAGTGGAAGAGGTAAGGTCAGGCCCAACGGCGGCCGCTGCAACTTTGCCGAAATCGTGTGCGGTGTCTGGCAAGGACATGCTGAAGCCTGCCGTGGGCTTCTCGCCCATGCCCCACCACGCTGACAAACCAACCGACTGTTTGTTTAAAAAAAGTCTATTGGGCATGTTAGATAGGTGCGAACCGTTAAATTGGTATTAGTAACACGGATCGATTCCCAGTTGCACCACTTCATACTTTTTAATTAAAATATAGATCTCAATTAAGATAGAGAGGTTTATAGATATGCAACTATGTTGATAATTGCAAATGAGATAGAGTAAAAAAAGAATATCGTGGAGAGGGTAAGAATCGAACTCACAACCTTTTCCATATCAGTCTACCGGAGTAGAGCGTGCTAAGGAAACGTCATACCACTAGACCACATCCCCGATTTGATACATTCTCGGCCTCTTATTAGTAACTATAGCACGAACAAGCCAAGGCTATCCTCCACATGCTGCAATCCGAGTCTCTTCAATGCAATGAATGCTACCCGACTCGTAGAATATGACTGGCTTGAACAAACTCTCTCTATAAAGTCCGGTGTGTAAGGGGTGGTGATAAGCTCTACTAGACGGTCAAGGCGCTGACTTGACAACTTCGTCCTTTTGGGGGTCGGGTTGGCCGGTTGGTTAGAGCACCGGTTGCAGCGCCGTGACACGGTGCATGCGACTATAGATCTATTCAACTATTCTGGCATCACAAGATCATTTGCTATCGCTGGCCGGACCCCCTCCCCATCCTGTGAGATTTACGACCTCTGGCGCGCGGCCGCTTCGCACGATGCCCCAGACCACGTCCTCGTCGCCCTCGTTCACCTCCTGGTGCTCGGCCCACGCCGGGATCAGGCAGAAGTCCCCCGGCTGCAGATCGACGCGCTTGTGGCCCCCCTCGCTGACGACGGTGCCGCGGCCCGAGAGCGCGACGACAATCGTGTCTTGGGCGCCGTGGTGGTGCACCGCGGATGAGGAATGGGGCTTGGCTATCATCTGTGGGGGAGCATAATTAGCATTGAAGGCAGCGCTCATCATTTATTACCGTATTTGGTGTTGAGGAGGGATTACTTCAAACTTACACGAGAAGCGCAGATGCCGTCGCAGAGATCCGTGATGGCGTTCTGGCGAAGCATACCGTCCGTCTGGCCACCGGACGTCTGGAGGTCGGCGCCCCGGGCAAGGCGGACGGGCTGCGACGGCTGCGGCTGCGGCGGCGGGGCCATGGTGACCGCTCTCTTTTTGCGACCTGAATTAGGTAATAGGCAACGTAGTGGTTAATGCAGAGTAAGTGCGGTGAAGCCGTTTTTTTTATGCGACGTATTAGTGCTGTAAGGCCGCCGATGAGGGTTCATGCGCTTGTGTAAGTGCGTTGTGTGCTGGCTCGCTCGCTGTCATGGCTTTTCACGTTTGTCGACGTAATGGGCACGCACATATCCGGTAGCCGGGTGGCAGAGCAAGGGCTCGCTTGTCTCTCCGCTCCAGCCAAGCGGATGTGATCCCGCGGTTTGTCTCTGCTACTGCATGCAGAGAAAAATCGACTCCGCACCTGAGGAGTGCTGTTCACGGACTGCCACAGAAGGTTGCATATTTCACTCTCTTTGAAGGATAGTAGGATATCAATGACACAAGGATATCCGACTATCGAGATTTATGAGAACGGCACGCCCCGGCATATCAGCCAGCCCGAAATTGGTTGGCTTCATGTTCTAGTACAAGCTGATGTGCCGGCCGAATGCGTGTCTCTGGCGCCATATCTCGAGCTACAATGGGTCGCATGATCAAGAAATGTCGCCAAGGCCGTTCGGCCATTAGGAGCCGTCGAGAGGGACTAGCTGCAGCTGTGGTGCTGTCCTCCTTGCTTGGCTAGCATCGCATAGTCAGACGATATCGTACTTTGCAGTAGCACACCTGCCGTGCAGGGCAGGCATGCCATTATATCTCTGACGGGAGATCAATGGTAGGTTGACAGCCAGGAGTTGGAGTCCGACCAGGCGCTGCCAATGGAGATGCCGAGCCTCCCCCCTATACACCTCGGATGCATCAATCTAGCGAACTCTATTTTATTGTTTGGAAAAAGTTGCCCTTCTCACCATCTACATGCTTCGTTACAATATGCGAGTTGGTCAGTCGCAAGTCTTTTGGGGTCTCACCTGCCGCTGGATGGATGCAGGGGCGGGCATGTCGGCCGGGGAGCCGGCAGCGAGAGGAAAACTCTCCCCAGAGAAGAGGCAAGCCCCCGACGATCTAGACTCTGTGACGCCAAGACAACTGTGAGATGTGAAAAGAGGTAAGATTCGTATTGCGTAGCCCTACGTCACAATCCTTGTCGATGCGCCGAGCTGTGAACTTTTTGGTTCATCAATTGGCTCTTTTGGAGGGGATTTGGCAGCAAAGCAGATCAGAGAAGGTCTTGTGAGGCAGGAGAAGCTCGGATCGACAGGGTCAGTAAGTAGTAGTATGCATCGCTGCTGCTGCTATCGTTGCTGCTGGACGGCTGGATGCGTTGCTTTCCCCGCAAACTCGCCAGTCGGGTCGCAATAGCTCTGGCGATCTCTAGTAGCTAGTCATGTAGCTATCGAGATTCCCGATATCCCCAACGGCGCTGATATGATAGGTTTCACAGCAGAAGCCTGCCGAAGCATGCTGTGTAGACGAAGTGCTTGGAGATTGTACGGGCGGAAGCAGTGGTGGTCTTCTCGCCTGACTGGGCTTATTATGTAAAAATGTTGTTGTTGCTGTGTGTACGACAAACCATCTCCCAAGGATGTAAATGTTTGCTTCTGTCTATGAGGATGGGCTGGATGACAACTAGGTATGAGGCACGCACCTAACCGTAGGGGTCCTCTCCACCACACGCATGAACAATAATGCATATCAGTCTTCAGCATCTGTTGCTTGCATGGAAAGGATGCCAGATGGCTCGATTGGTTCCCAATCGAGCCCTGGGACTTACAGGCAGAGGCAAAATCAATGGGACTTCCCTTGAATGCCACGCACTGCCCTTGCTAACCTAGGTTCAGATTGATAGATAGCATTAAGGCTTGTAGGAGCAAGCAAAAGCCACCATCTCTCTCAAGCTTTCTCCAGGCCTCGCCTCTTGCCTCTCTCACTCTCAGGAATCAGATGAAAGAGACGATAGGCACACTTGCGTGAAGGGGAGGTCTGCCCGGATCAAAGAAAAGACCTGCCTATCATATTTGTTCCCTTCAAAGCATCCTCCACATCCCTCTCCTCTTCTTTTGGTCACTTACAGTCTTTTACCTGGCAGTTAGCCTGCTGTAGGCTGTAGAGGCCCCCTTGATTGGACCCCCGAGACCCCCCCAAAATCCACGGGTAATCCACCATCTCATCCCACCACCCACCACGACTTGACCACTGCGACATTCCACCCATCGATCAATCAATTGATCAACCAGAGTCGATCGGTCAGTCCAGTCTGCAACTGGTCTGCGCAACGAAACGCAACGCATTACGCTAGGCCAAGTGCGCAAGGAGGGCAAAGCATACACCGTACCAACCAGCAGCTGTCCTGTCCTGTCCCTTGGATTTATTTTATCCCCCGCTCCCGCTCTCCTCCAACCCCCCGTCGGAGCCCAGGCACTTTCAAACGACGAACCCAAACCTGCGAAACCCAGTAAAGCCCATCCTACCACCACTAAACTTGTTACCAAGCTGGGCACGACGACAACACCAAATAAATATTTCCTCCCCTTCCACACACACATACACACTTATTTTCTCCTGTTGCGACCGCCAAACCGCCAACATGAACCCTCACCAGAAGAACAAGATTGACGTCAAGGTGAGCTCCCCCAATTCCTCGTTTCACCCGCTTGCGTTGCGAACTATCAGCCCACCCCACCTCACCCGCCCGCTACCCATTTCAAACCTCGCGCCCAACGCCCAGCACAAGCAGGACGGCGGGACAAAGAGAATTTGGGGGTCGGCGAACACGTACAACGTCTAAAATGCTGCATTTTGAAAAATACTCACCCGGAATCCCCATTCCCTGTTTGCTTTACCATTCGAGAAAGAGAGAAAACCAGTAAACTGACATGATGTTGAACGCCCTACCGCAGTCGCTCTCGCCCGACGAGCAGCGCCTCTTCCGCCTCTACGGCAAGCTGCCCTCCAAGTCGGACCACTTCGCCAAGCACCTCAAGGACCGCAAGTACTTCGACTCGGGCGACTACGCCATGTCCAAGGCCGGCAAGGGCGACAGCGTCGACACGGGCTCCGTCGGCACCCAGCACCCCACCCCCGAGAACGTCCCCCACCTCAACGGCACCAACGCTGGCCACGCCCAGCACCACGGCAGCATCTCGGGCACCTCCCCCGGCGGCGTGGGCGGCGCCGGCAACCTAGCCGGCCACCCGGGCAACAGCTCCTCCCCCATCAAGGAGAGCAGCTTCCTGAACCGCGAGACGAGCGCCGACGACGCCGAGGAGAAGGGGCACGCGGCGGCGGCGGCAGTGGCAGCCGCAGCAGGCACCGACTCTGCTGTGGCAGAGGACGGTGCTGAGCCCCAAGGTATCCCGATCCGAAGATAGAGTGGCACAAGACAGCTTTATTTGTTAGGTGCCCCCTCCTTCTCGACTAAAAAGGAAGAGAAAAGAGACAAGACCAACAAGAAGAAAAAGAAAGGACCGAGAGGAAAGCGGTGCCCCCCAGAACTTGCACTTCGCGCGCGGCGTTGGAAGACAGGCACCCACAAGATCTCGGCAAATTTTACATCATGTTTTTACGCTCAAAAAGTCGGTGAACTTTCGAGAGCGACGGAAAGAAAGAGAGATGGGTGGTCGACCGCCAGACTCCGGGAAACGTCTTATCTATCCCCACGGGCACAGATGTATACTCCCTCATCTCATACCCGAAATTGGGCTCCCTTGGGGGTCCACAACGCTCACTTTTGGAGTTGAATTGCTATTCTGGCAGGAATGGTGTAACAGTGACCCCGACAGAGGGATTCTTCTCTCCTTGCGGGGTCACTGAGGATTAGCAGCGCAGGGACTTTTGGTGGAGAGGCGGTGGTGAGGGGGACGAAAGAGTTCTTGTTCCGTTTCACGAAGGCTACGAGGGGAAAACCAGTTCCACGGCGTTTCTGGGTTGATACTATTTTTTTTTCTTGTTTTGGTTTCCTTGCTCTGATATGAAGGCACAAGAATAACGGGTAAACCACCAACCCAATTTGTGTTCCGTTGTCGTCGTTGTCGCCGCTGCTGCCGCTGAACGCTGAGTGCGGTCTTCATATCACCGTTTCGATATACCGTTACGCACCAGCCAGACAGCTATCGAGTTCTCACTTGCGTTCGGTGTACATGTTAACAGCGGTACAAATACTACGGATAAACCAAACACACTGTTCAATCGCTGCTTATGTTTTGTGCATGTTCATAACAATGCAATGAGAATTGATCATGGGCCGCTTAACAGAAGCTGCCATCGTCTTTATTCAAGTCTTTTATCTATGCCGTGATTCATGACTTAACGTGCAACCCCTTTTTTTTCATGAGCGTCATAACCGAAACCCTTCCTCCAATTTAGGAAGAGAATTTTGAGTTGATGTCCAGCATCACATAGACAGGGCCTTGACAGCCATATCCTTAGCACCATCGAAGGTCTTGTTTCCTCCGATGAAGCCTGCGGCGTGGACAAACACACCACCGGGGATACCGGTGATGGCGTCCAGAGCCTCGTCACGGGCACCCCTCCAGGGCTCGGGCAGAGGCTTTCTGCTCTGGAACGAGTTGCTGGTCTCGGGCACGCACTGGATTCTCCACTTGGCGTCGGGCACCGGCTTCTCGGCGTACAGGACGTAGAGGACCTTCTTGTCGACGTTGCCCTCGGCCTCCTCAAGGGTGTAGAGGTGGTCCTTCCACGGGACGCTCTGGCCCTCGAGGACCATGACGCGGCCCTCGGGGTCGTACTCGAGGCGCTTGTTGTAGGCGGCGCGCACGATCTCGCGGGCGGGCATCCAGGCCTTGGCGTAGAACTCGAGGTCGCGGGAGAACTCGGTGCCGATGCGCTCGCTCGCCTCGACGAAGCGGGCGTCCTCGGCGGCCTGGGCGGCGGCGGGGTCCGACGGGGTCGGGTCGTTCCAGTTGGGGTTCAAGCGGCCGACCATGGCGCCCAGGGTGAAGGCCCCCGTGCTGAAGCGCTTCTCGAGCCCGGCGGCGGCGACGGCGGCCGGGTCGTAGGCGGAGATGCCGTTGTCATGGGCGTCGAGGGCCTCGATGAAGGACTCGTAGAGCTTGTTCCACAGGAGGCCGACCTCGTCGCTGTCCTCGGCGTGCTTGCCCTCGAGCTGCTGCGCGACCAGCGCGCGGCCGAAGTGCAGGTAGACCAGGCCGGCGCTGCTCAGCTTGGTCTGGCGGCCGGGGAAGGTGGTGTCAAAGGTGCGCTGGTGGTGGTCGTACCGGTTCTTGGCGGCGTCGTACTCGCCGCCGACGTCGACGACGGTGTGGCAGGTCTCCAGCAGGGCCGGGTCGCGGGTCCGCACCAGGGCGGCGTCACGGTAGGCGGGCAGCTGGCGCAGCATGTAGACGGCCAGGGCCTCGTCGGCGTGGAAGTGGCCATTGTGGGTGCCAATGGCGAGGCCCGACGAGCCGGAGGTCTTGAGACGCTTGGATGCTGATTCGGCCATTTTGAAGACGCTCCGGATCATGTAATTGGGATTTTGTTTTGTTGTTGTATGCTAAGGACTGACAGGATTGGTAATGGCAGAAGGTGGGATGGCTGGCTAGCTGTTGATGGTGGGGTTGATGGGATTTCAGGGTACATCGCAACTGGTATCATCGAGCTTTCCAGGTTTAGTGAGTCGCTAGCGTCGGTGCTCGGTAGAACATGGCGCCCTCAAGTTCTGCCCGTTCTAGAAGCAGCAGGCGCGACACGCTCCCCAAAACCAAGTAAGGTAGCAGCAGCAGCAGCACTGTAGCTTGAGCTCTCTGCGCCGCGTGTGGCATGGGCGTTTTAGCAGCTGGAACATTGAAATGATGGACTCATTCTCATTCACTGCTGGGCTGCATCCGGGGGCGAGCGGCTCAAACAACCATCAATTGAATCATTGATTTCAAACTCTGATCTGATTTAGATACTATTTACTGCGAAGGGGAAAATAAACCTGGCTTACTATTTCTTTTCTTTACACCAGTCATCTACAGTGTCAACAGCGCCTATCCGTTTTAACTTCATTTTTTATCGTCACGATTCCCAGTTCCAAACCAGCCATCGATAAGTACCCCCGAACCAAGCCTTGCTTACCTCTGTCGCACTCCAAAAGGAGCGCAGCCTGGCATTGTACAACAACCCTGCCACCAACACAACACCATCAGCCATTAATCATTACCTGCATGGTGCTTTCCATCTCGCGACCACCTCTACCTACTCCTACCATCACAAACACCACGTAATTCGCGTCAAGTCGCCCTTCGTCATGGACGACACCAGCATCAAGGCCGAGCCTGGCTATCGGGATCGCAGCCTCGATGATTCTGACCGGGCCGACGCGAAACCATCCTACAAGTCGTGGAAGAAGAAGTACAGGAAGATGCGCCTACAATTCGACAACCGCATGCAGCAGAGCGAGGATTTGCATCAGTTGGAGCAGAAGGCCTTGCAGACTGCCAAGCGCCTGGCCATCGAGAATGAGTGAGCATCATCAACGCCGCTGCCGCCGCGTCGACAACCCTTACTGACTGGAATCTCCCATAGCCGCCTAATGGACATGTTGATTAGCATCAACGACTCTCCCCAAATCCCTCCCGAGCGCCGCATAGACTTGAACGTGGAAGATGAGGATGACGAGACCGAAGACGAGGAGGCGGCCGCCCAGAAGCCCACCAAGTCCCTGCGGCGATTGATTGAAGAGGTCCCGCACAGCTCTTTCGCTGCCACGGTAGAGCATTTCCCCGAGGTCTTGGAAGAGATTGACCCCAAAGATTCCGAACTCTACCCGACCTCGTTCCTGAAAGCCGAGGATGTTGACAGCTATGTCGCTGAACTCGATGCACGCATCGGTCTCAAAACCAAGCCTGCGGTCCCCCCTGCTGCTTCTAGCATTCCAAGTCACAGCGGAGTAGCAGCCAACTTCGCTCTGCGCAACCCTACTAGTGTCTACAACTGGCTCCGACGCCATGCACCGAAGACGTTCTTGCAAGATCTGGAGAAGGAGAAGGACAAGGACAAGGCCAAGGAGAGGGAGAGGGACCACGACCATGGTGAGAAGGTCGAGACCGGCAGCAAGCGTAAGAGCACTGCCAAGAGTAGCAGCAAGCGCCAGTCCATCGCCAGCCGGAAGGATGCTGCGGAGAGCATGGACTGGGACGAGGAGGCTGGGCACGATACCTCGGCCTTGGGCAGCGCTCGAGGCAAGCGGAAGAGGGAGGACGATGGAGGCTACCGCCCTAAGGGAGGCGCAAGTCGACCCACCAAGAAGCGTAAGAGCAGAGATCTGGGGTCGAGTACGCCTAGGGGTCGCAAGTCGATCCCATAGTTGGCAGTTAACAAACTGGTTGCTACTTGTATCGGCAAACATGATACGGAACAGCACTTTACGGCGCTTGGGGGAGAATACGGATGTACTACTACTATCTCATGGCACATGGGTTTCGGAATGGGCTCTCGGAGCATTTGGACCGGGAGACGCTACGTTGTAATATAGGAATATAGATGGCTTTCCCAGTTGTCAATGGCCCAGCCGTGGCTTCACAAATTGAACATGGACAACTCACTACGCTGGAATGGCTTCATGATGTCAAACTCCCTCATCAGTCGTGGCCCTCCATTGAGGACCCCCGGGACGCTTCAGGTTGATACTAAGGTTCGAGAAAGAGCTGAACGGCGCCATGAGAACCCAGGGCTTAAATACATCAATGCCCAGTAAATGCATGTACGTATGTACATGCGGTCGTACAGTTCAAGAAATCTGACAAAAGAAAGCAAATACATGATTAGGCATCTCAGTGAGGCGAGCAATTGAACCAGTCTAGGCTCCGATATTGGTCCTCGAGCGAGCTTCGAGTGCTTCCTGCATACTGCATAATTCAGGTTCAGGTTTGTGTAGGTACATCCCAGGCGTGAAAACGTCATCCCCACCCTGCCCAACATAGCTTTTTCTTATAGTCCAATACCCCCCATACTAGGTGACTAAGCTCTCATCCTGGTCAAGCATCTCTCTACATTGCCTTGAGAATATCTTTATTCCTTACTATTTGGCATAAAAAAGAAGACATTGAGCACCTTGTGTCTCATTTCGACTGACCTGGAAGAAGAATCAAAGCAGGTGAAGAAGAAAAATATACCAAAACCACCCAGCCCAAAAATGCCTGAGCAAAAGACGTACATCGTCGAGCACCTCGACCCGGAGCTCGGCCCCTGGTCGGCCCTCGAGTACCGCGCCATCGCGCGCGAGACGGCCGGCTGCAACGGCGTCTTCATGCTCTCGTCGCTGCCCGAGGGGTTCCAGGTCCCCGAGGAGCTCAAGCAGGAGTCGGCCTTCCGCGCCGAGACCCGCGGCGTCGAGGACCTGTACCCCGCGGGCCAGGGCAAGGAGCGGGTCTGCCTCCTGGACCCGGCCGCCGAGGAGGACCTCAACCCGGACGACAAGCGGGACTTTGACGTGTTCTTGTTCGGGGGATCTTGGGTAAGTGGACCAACCAAAAAAAGAAGAGAAGGACACGGCAGTATTTGAGAGGTTTGCTAACTCATGCGATACAGGAGATGACCCGCCTCGCGGTATGTAATCCATGGTCCGACGGTCTTCATCGGTGACCGGTATAGGTAAACCGGCGACATCTACTAACACGACGACCCCATGTCTTCTAGATCGCACCTCGGAGCTCCGCAAGAAGGGCTTCACCGGCCGCCGGCTCGGCCCCATCCAGATGACGACCGATACCGCCGTCCGAGTGACGCGGATGGTCGTCGAGGAACAGTGTATGTAATCCTAACTCCCAGCAGCCCAGCCCCCTCTTTCTATATATGATCAGATAACTAACGGAGGAGGACGATCCCCCAGTCACGTTGGACTGCATCCCCTACCTCGACCACCCCGAGCTCAAGTTCGGCGAGAAGGAATGCACCGAGATGCCATTCCGCTACGTCAAGGGCAAAGACGGAAAGCCGATAATGCCCGAGGTCAGTTTGAACTCTTCTCTCCTCCCTTCCTTCCCGATGCGTAACGCCACTAACATCCTGACGTTGTAGGGCATGGTCGACTTGATCAAGAAGGATGCGGATAAGAGCATCGATGACTTGTTCTAAATAGAAACAAAGTATCAGCAGTGAATAAAAGAACGTCTGGCATGAATCAGCCTTCATCAAAACTTGATCACCCTCGCTGTAACGGAAGAATGCCTACATCCTGCAGACGTAGCATCCTTCTAAGTGCATGTGCCGTTCTTCTTCGTAGAGTGGCTGATACGCAAGCTCTGACGAGTCTTTAGGATTAAAGAATACGAAGTATGATGATGTTAATCGTATTGTATTGTCTGCCAGCAGCAGATATGATTCCCCCTGGACCATGCAATATCGTTCCCTCTGAGCCCAAGCCGTCGATTGGGTATCATTTCAAAAAAAAACTCCCTCGCTTAATCCCATCATGTGAACATCAAACCAAGAACACCTGCCGAGCCCATCCATCCATTCATCCATCCATCCCCCCTTTCCAACCGTATTAAAGTCTAGTGTGTCCGAACACAGTCTCTCGGAACCCAGTGGCCAAATATGTATGCTCGTAAGACGAACAAACCCCACCTAGTCGCCACCTCGCGACTTGGGGCGCCACCAGGACCGTTTTCTGGCATGGCCAGGACTAGGACTAGGACTGAGGCCGCGATCCGGACCCGGCTGCGTATTCAGCTGTTGCGTGTTGTCGTCCATAACCTTCTGCGCGTTGTTGACGGCCTGGGCGTGGGCCTCGCCCGGCGGCTGGCCCTGGGCGCCCGCCTGGACGTCGTCGGCGTCCTCCGGGGCGAAGAGGTCCATGATCTTGCCCTTACCGGTTGCGCGCTGGTAAATGGCGAACGTGGTGCCGAACTCGCGGTGGGCGCCAACGTGGATGACGTCGAGCAGGTTGACGGCGAAGTTCTGGCAGTTGTTGCTGATGAGATTGTAGGCGGGCTTGCGCTCGCGCATGTTGTGAATGACCATCTCGGCAGCCTGGCGCAGGGCCTCGTCGTTGAAGCGCGTCTCGCCCACCTCGAAGGTGTGCCAGGTGCCGTCCGCGCGGTGGGCCGGGTCGATGCGCTCGTTGGTGTAGATAACGTCGAGGTGCTCGTCCATCCAGAGCTGGTGGGCGTAGTCGCCGACCAGGACGGCCCAGTGCTGCGTCGGGTCCGGGTAGGCCCGGATCTTCTCCGTGATCATCTTGCCCAGGCCCGTCTGCTCGGCGAACCACTTGCCCGCCAGCCCCGCGACCGGGTGCCAGCCGATCTCGACCTTGCGGTGCGGGCCGTGGGCGACGGCCTCCATGGGCGGCACGGCGTTGGGCGTCTGGCCCAAGCCCAGGCCCTTCTCCAGCGCGAGCTTGCCCTTGAGGAAGCCCTGGACGGTGCCCTCTTCAGCCTTGTCGTAGCTGGACTTTCTGTATTGCGGTTAGCCCAAGAACTGGTTTCGCCATGTTTATGTCGTTCGGATAGTGGGGTAGACTGGGTGTCGCAATCTAGGTGCTTACAAGAAGGCGCCGAACTTGTCACGCTTCCGCTCAGGCTTAGCGTTCTCTACTTGGGTCTCCTCCAGCTGGGACATTTTGATTTCGATTCTGATCACCGGCTAGAGAAACAAATGAAAGAAAGGAGGCTTTAATCAATGACAACCGCAAGTGGTGAGGTATCGAAATCCAAAGACGACCGATCAAGTGCTGGGTGAGCACTATTGGACTTATTGGGACTTTAGTGGAAGGTGGGGTGCTTCTGAACAATGAACAACCCGGGCAGAGGTAATCTTAAAGTTGGGGTATCGGAATGCTCTAGAGGCCAACCAACTTGGCACGGGATCTAACAAATCAAGGCGTGTACTTCTGTTAACCACAAATGCTTGATGGGAAAAGAGGTAGAATCCGGAAGGGGCGGTTGTCGTGATGGTGGTGAGCCGCCGTATCGCGAGGGCACTTAATCCGCTGATTTCTTTTCAGTTGCAGCTGGTCAGCTTGACAGCTGTGGCAGTAGGTTAAGGTGGTAGGTACAAGTAGCGTGGCGCCGCCTCACAAGACAGACCCGAGCCAGGCGAGTGGCCAAGCATCGTCCCTCTGTCTGATTGGCAAAAAGTCAGCGGCGGGCTGACGTACTACTGCTCAGCTTTTTTTTTGCATGGGACACAGCCACCATGATGGCGTGCGGACGCTCCCGTTACGGCGAATTTGCCAAGGCATGTGTGTTGGGAAGGGAAGATGCCCGGATTTCGGGTAGTCGGCACCCTGTAAACGAAAGCGTTTGCAAGTGCGTACTTTACACTCGATTCTTGGTTTGGGGAGACGTGGGCAGCCCATTAGCGCATAGATGCGCCGATCCGCGCCCCATATATCGCGGCTTCCTCACCCGTCCACTGACTTCATGTTAGTCATCGTCATCAACAACCAGAAGAAAGCACGACCAGACACATATTCTACCTGGGTTTTACGTATTTGAAGGATACAGTTGCTACATACCTAATTATGTTTTACTAAGTGGTAGTCCGGCCCTTAGCCGACAGACCACGACGTCGATGAGGGAACGGCATTCGGCTTTAACGTCGACGCAACGATGCGACTGCCTTGCACCCTTGTCAACGCATCCCTTCCAAGTGAGGTCCGACGGGGGATGTGTTTGCGATATATCCGGTTTGGCAGCGGCGAGGGCAAAGGAACCTCGGAGTCTTTGGAAAACCCTTGGACGGGTATGTGCATTACCTGCGCCCTGGATAGTGATTGAAACAATTCCTCCTGGATGTCGTCGTCGTCGTCCTGGTCCCCCATTTAGTCCACGATGTTGTTGACTGAGTATTCCCTTGGAAAGACAATGATTATGACTCGTCTAGTTTATGCATCAACTATACTCAAAGAGCGGAAAGGCTCTATTCTTGTTGGACCTGTAGCTCAAATATCCTACACCGAGTACGGTACGCCGATATAAACAAAATATATTATGTGACCCCGACATCGTCATGGTGTACCGTCGAGTCCGTACAAAGAATGCCCACCCCACCGTTTCCTTAGTGAACGAGTCGGCGGCATTTCTTTGTGCCAGCAATGGTGTCAATGAGAAGCTTATACGAAAACAGACCCTTTGACGCTTTTGTGGCGAGGATTGTACTTAAGTTTCTTCTTCAATTAGACGAGTACAACAGCACAGAAAGCCTTTGGGTAATCTCTACTATCATACACATAGAGACCGTTGAGAAATCACTGGTTTTACAAGGAGAGGTGCACTACGGATCGATGAACCATGGACCACCATACGGATAAAACATCTGGGGACCAGCTGTCCGACCCTTCTACAGCGGAATCCCAAGTAGAAGAAGGGGCCGAGGACACTTCTCTGCCCACAAAGAAGGACCCGGTGTACATGCCGATCGAGGGTGTCCAACTCGAGGAGCTTGAGATGTACCAGGTAGACGGGTTCCACCCGGTGCATCTGGGGGACAAATTGTACAACGACGACTACGAAGTGGTGGCCAAGCTGGGCGATGGAGGGTATGGCACGGTCTGGCTGTGCATGGAGGGACCTGAGCGCGACGGGCACACGGTCTGGCGGGCCGTCAAGGTCATCGCGGCGTGCGCGTCGCACGAGGAGAACCCGGAGCTGCGCATTATCGATGATCTGCGGAACGAGGGCATCACGCGCTCGCAGTGGGAGGAGGCCGGTATCCTGCTGCCGATAACGCACTTCACCGTCACCGGGCCCAACGGGGATCACCTGTGTCTCGTCTTCCCCGTCATGGGCCCCAGCCTCGTGTCACAGATGGGCGCCAGCGTCGACACCATCAAGGACGTCCTCACACAAGCGGGCAAGTCACTGCAGTTCCTCCACGAGAACGGCGTCTGCCACGGCGACTTCACCAGCGACAACGTCCTCCTGCACATCGATGACGTCGGCAGGATCAGCAAGAATGAAATGATCGCCCTCCTCGAAGGGCAGACCCATGAGGTGAAAATGGCAGACGGCAGCGAGCCGCTCAGTCCCAACGCGCCCAGATACCTCGTCCAGCGGGGCGACATCACGAACCTGAGCCCCAAGACCCAGACCGCCACCATCGACTTCGGCATCTCGTACCAGACGGGCGACCCACCCGAGTTCGTGGGCGTCCCGGCGCAGTACGCGGCGCCCGAGGCCTTCTTCCGAATCGGCAACACGGGCCCGACCAGCGACGTGTGGTCCTACATCTGCATGATCATGGAGATCCGCTGCCGGGCCATGTTCTACCGCACCAGCAAGCGGTCTGAATACGTGCAGGACCTCCAGGCCCTCCTGGGGCCCCTGCCCGACTCCTACCGCCTGGCCTGGAAGGCGGAGCTGGCGCACGAGGGGGTCGTCGATGACGACGAAGACAACGACTTCGTGAGCATGACCGAGGAAGAATTTAAGAGCAAAAGGCAGGACGCGGCGAAGCAGAGCGGGTACGCGGACTACCTGCAGGGGCTCATAGGGGCTGGTCAAGAACACGTGGTATACCAGCGGGACGCCGACTACACCCCGTCGCCAACAAAGGTGACGTGGAGAGTACCGGAGGAGGAAGTCTACCAGCTGGCCGATCTGTTCCAGAAAGTACTCAAGTATGATCCGGACGAGCGCATCCGCATAGGGGAGGTGCTGCAACACGAGTGGTTCCAGGTCGGCGAAGCTGCTGAAGACGGAGAGAAACCAGCCAAGGCCTCTCCTACCACTGCTACTCGAACATCCCTTGCTGGGACGAAAGGCGCAACTGCTGTTCCCAAGACGGAGGAGAAACGAGTGACTGCAATCAAATCTACCGATCCCTCGAAATCTCCAGGAAACGCAGACAAGGTAAGAGCCAAGCCCCGCGCGAGGCCGTCCCGCATCCCGATCGCAACTAAAGAACCTCTAGGGATCGACAGTGAAGGTGCCAGAGTCTACGACGACCAACAATGGAAGGACCGCGAGTCCGGCGAAGCCCGGCAAAGACGCTACAACCCCCAAACTGTCGCCCAAGCCATCGCCCGAGCCATCACCCAGCGCGCCAAGTAAGGAAAAGGAGGAGACTACCCCTTCTTCTGCTTCCCAAGCGGCGAAATCCGGAAAAGACGCTACCATCCCCAAATCATCAACCAAAGCGTCAAGTAAGGAGAAGAAAGAAACTACCCCTACTCCTGCTCTCCAGAGAAAAGATCCAAAGCCATCGACTTCTCCTCCCAAGGCGGCTCCTCCCAAGGCGGCTCCCCCCAAGGCGGCTCCTCCCACGGCGGCACCTCCTAAGCTAGAGCCAGTCACCGAAAGACCTGACCCGAATCCCAAAAAGCCAACACTAATACCACCCCCAACAGTCCCAACCCACCACCATAACCCGTCCGCACACCACCCAGCCTTCGACACCTTCCTCCACCTCCTAAGCATCTTCTTCCTCATCAGCACCCTCGCCTTCATCATCATCCTCCTCCTGCCCATACCCATCTTACCACCCCCACCACCAACAACAACGATGCCACCGACTACCATCATCCGCGGGGGCTATCCCCTGCGCTTTCCCCAAATCGCAACCATCCGCCAAGCCTGGTGCGGTGCCGGAGCCCCAGGCTGCGGGAGCGGGATCAACTCAACCGGAGCGGCGCCGCCGATCCCCTGGTTCAGAACCAGGGGGGTATCGCCGTACTCGGTCTTCTACGAGGGGATCCTCACCGTGCCCAGCAATGATACAGATAAATCGCAAGATGGCGAGGGCGACCGCCAGGTCGAGTCGGGGACTGGAGGGAAAAAGAAGAGGTTTGAGGGACTACTTGTTATTCCGGGTATATAGATTCAACGGCCTTTACTTAGTATAGTATCATTTTAAAGGGGGGTAGTTCTCCTAATAGAGCAGCCTGTCAGGTTAGCATACAAATACACATGTATAACATACAGCAATCGCAATACGCGAACACTTATTGAAACTCTCAAGGCATGGTGATAAAAAGTCAACATGAAAAGTGCGGAATAGGGGTCTAAATCCTTTAAGGCAAGGTGATGATGGTATTTCCTATCTAATATGTCTAAAAAATCTCAAACGCCCGTCCATGTAGGTTTATTCAAGAATGCCAGCTGCCCTTCTTGCCCTCGGTGAGGCTATGTATAATCTTGCACCTCCACAAGATGCACATCTTCTCGCGCCCCAAATTCTTGTGCTTGGGGCCCGTCGGGCCCGTCACATAGTGGTATTGGCCAAATAAGCGGTATTGGCGGGTATCATCTAGTCCGTATAATTTGTCTCCCCAAGGCCCCCCATAATGGAACCAATTCGTCGAGGCCTCGGGGTTCTCCTTGGTGGGTTCGAGCCCCAGGGTATCATCTTCTTCTCCCTCCTTTGCATAATCGTACCAATAAGATCTAATATTTCGTGCCGGATCCCACAGCGGCCCACGGTCCGTCTGGTCTTTCAGCAGGTTGAATGGCAACACATAGGGATGGTCGCCAGGCGTGGCATACATGGCGTGGCTGCCAACTGCGCTGTAAATGACGGGTCGCTGCACCTGCGAGGTTGCGTTCTGTCGCTTTTCTACGGCGTGCCAAGCGTATGCTTGTCCACCTTCGTGCTCGCTGAAGAAGACACCCCGCGGCATGCCGTGTTCGAAACGGATCATGCAGTGCTCCCAGTCACCCACATGATTACCAAAACGCATACCCAAAACAGTTTGCCCGAGGTTGTAAGCATAGAAGAAGAACCAGAAAGCGTCGACTATGCCTGAACCCTTGTCCACCAGAACCAGCGTGGCGGGAGCCTTGGAACGCCCAGACTCATCTGGTTTGTACTGGGGTGTGGAGGGAACTGAGCTAGAATCCCTGCGCGACCAACGAGGAACACCCCGCCCGCGCTGTCCAAATAGGCCTTGGCGCTTGCGAGGATCAGATATCCTGCGAAGAGGATGTTTGCGATCAACTTCATACCAAGTTGTGCTCTCGCCAGGCCCTATGTTGCTCTCGTCGTGCTCCGGCGCAGGCAGTGTGTCATCCTCGCCATCGTCCTCGTCCTCCGGGAAAGGCGAAGGTATGTTCGAGTGGCTATGTAACCATTCCGGCCGTGATTCTACGTCATCGTTACTTTTCAGATACACAAATCCCTGCTCAGCATCGAGCCCGTGCATGGAATCCAAGGTCACTGTGCGCGACATGTTGGCATGTGTATCGTTGACGTAGGGTGACATGTGTCGGACATGCTCGGCGATATCGGAGGGCCAGAAGTTCTCGCCAGAGTAGAGATGGACAAGCGGCGCAAACTTGAGTACATAGTCGGGAATCTCTTTCAAGTTGCTCTTGGGCCGCGCCGGCGGCGCATGGCTAGAAAAGGTGTTTTGGAGTTTCGGGTCGTAATCGAAGTCGGGCAATGATCGCAGTTCAATATTCCTCAGCTCGCCCATGTCCGGATCGTCATCAGTGGTGTTCCTCAAAGCCGCAGGATCCGAATGTATGTGGAGCACGCCGCAAAGGCTCAGCCAGCGGCAGGCCTGCCGGTCAAGCCAGTAAGGTGAAGTATCGATCCATGCCTTATTCTGTTCGGTCTGTTCCTTACTCGGCTTGACGGGGTTGAGCGCACGCGGCAAGTACGTAACGACGGCAATCAGAGCGGCGAACGCGACGAATGCGATCGTCACACGTCGGATTGTAATCATCGGTGGGGCAAGGCGTTGAGCAGCAGCTCCGGAGAAGCCGCATCAGATGATGGGAGCTTGGGCGGTGGTGGTAAGAAGAGGTAGAAATGACAGTTTCCAATATAGTCGATCCAGCGAACGAGTGTAAAGAGAGGGTTTCCAATGCACTCCTCGGTTGCGATCAAGAGAAAAGGGCGGGTTGGGTACGGCCTGGCGTACAAAGCAAGCCAAACGACTTAGAAGTTGTGGCTTGGCAAAGTCATCCAGGACAACGAAAAGCAAAGAGCACACCCGGTACGGATGCCAGTAATATGTCTTTTCTAAGGGATAGGAAATAAAGGAAAGAAACTCCGTCGAGGAGCGGAGGTCGCTGGGTGTTGCGCCAAGTAGGTGGTTCAAGTAGACGGTTCCGATTCGGAGGGGCGTACTTGTAGAGAAAAGGAAAGGATGGATAATGTTGAGGCTGCGTATAGGGCAAGGTAGGAGGAAGATGGGATGGTTTATCGAGTACTGCTGCACACTCTTACGGAGCGACTTGAAATGCAACCTCAGCCGGTTGGTGGGGTCCTGTTCTGGGCTTCCAGGCTTCTTGTCCAGGCCTTTTTGGAGCCATTTGGGGCCGTTTGGGGGGTGGCAGGTGGATCAAAAGGGGAGACAGTGGCTCAGGTGCCAGCGAAGATCAGGGACTTGCATGCTTAGCAGTGACTTCATCGGGGCGACCAGGTTTGCGGGGGCTCGCCCTGTTCTGACGCGCAGTCGGCAAGTACCTCTCTATCGTGCATCCCATCAGCTCTGCGAATTCCAGCTCCCTTGACCTGCATGCGCCTTGGCAGGCAACTTTGGCCCGATCCATCCAACCACTGGTGCCGATTTCCGTCGTACATGTGCTGGCCCGGTTGGATGGGATTTGACGATCGGCGCAAAGCCACCACCGGATTCCAGAAATAGGCAAACCAACAAGGCTTCTGCAACCTTACTATAGTAAGC
The DNA here is from genome assembly GCA_006503535.1 of Arthrinium phaeospermum. Lineage (NCBI taxonomy): Eukaryota > Fungi > Ascomycota > Sordariomycetes > Amphisphaeriales > Apiosporaceae > Arthrinium > Arthrinium phaeospermum. Next base: position 805,882 of record QYRS01000007.1, on the reverse strand, counting down.
CGTTCGGGATGGATTCAGTCATGGACAGACGCGTTTGACGTCGACTGCCGAGAATAACCTGACATGTTTATGCGGAAACGAAGTAAATGCCTGAGTCGCGCAAGCCTGCGCCCCCGATCAATCAATCGAAGACGTGTAACGAAAAGTCTAAAAGGTGCAGATGCGTTTCGCGCTTGGCGGTTGCATGTTTCGTAGACGGAGGGGTGCTTGACCGCTCGCTCACCTTCATTCATCATGCCACATTGCGACTATGCCCGCCATGGCACAGCCGATATGACCAAACCAACTGTCGATGGTGGTAACAGAGTCTTTTTTACCTATATTCATTAACATTCCACACTTTTGTTGGGATACAGCACTGCATATAGTGAGCGGCTGAGTTGGCCGTCCGTGATCGGACACTGCTATACTCGATCGTCCCAGGATGATTAGAGAATCAGGCATTTTACCCCATGTTCCAGTTGGCGTTGGGGTGAGTCGCCAACTTGGTGCAACTCCCCATACGTGCGTGTGTACATCCTAGTGAGCGCCATATCTGACATCTCTAGACGTTGCGGTCAGGTCAAGTGGCCGCTGGAATTACCCGTACCTGTCGGCCACGACACCTATCTCGGAAATTCCGTTTATTTGCGATTACGGCAGAGGAATACACGACCTGTAACAATTTGGTATTAGAAACATTTGTTTTCGAAGAGACTTGACCAGTTTGTTCTCGCAGGGGCTCAAGGTTTCTTTTGACAATTCCACAAAAATTACACCCGTATCTCGGAGCAGCAATGCAGCAGCAGGCGGAATCGTTGCACCGCCTCGTCAGCTTTCTTCAATCCGTGACGGTCTCGATTCAAAGTCGTCCGGCGGACATGGCATCCCTTGCGTATCCAAGGGCTGTGCTGCATTGATGGCCTACTGCATTAAAACAACCGTGGCCGGCTCGCCGGCGGGGAAACACCCAACCTGTCAGATGACTCTGGTGGTTCGAGGTCGAGTAGTCTCATCGATCGTGCCAACGTAAGCGCAGGTTTGGTTCTCGTTTGCTGGAGTGTGGTTATGACGTAGTTCTGAGTCGCATCTCAATTTCCTGAGTCGCTCTGATATTGTTGTCAGGAGGTATGTGAGTGCACAACTACATACTTCTTGTAAGTAAGCATATATCTCGCGCTCCTCAGGAAGAAATGCACACTTAACCCCCTTATCATTTACATATGAACTGAAGCCAAAGAGGACGGGGGGGAAATCAGCTTCGAGGATTTAAGGAAGAAAACCCAGAAATAAGACGTAAAATAGTTCTGGGTGATAGGGAGTGTGCATTTTCTTCCGAGGAGCGCGAGGTATGTAGTTGCAAGTCGTGATAGGATGTGCTGTGCCCACGCCGACCAAGAATGCGGACATAGACGAGCACCCAAGCCCACCTTGGAAAGTAGCCCAATTCTAACTTATCTTTTCGCCGACTGTTTCTGTCTGTAGCTTTAATGAGGTGAGTTCCATGTTATTGGCAGGTAATAAATAACAATGCCCATCATGGGGCAGATTCCAAACTCTGAGAGTTGCGGTTGCAACCTGAGGCAGCTAATGAGTAGCTGGTCTCGTGCGGCGCATACGGGCCATTGCTTCCTGAGTAGGAAGTATAGGCCGGCCGATAGGAGATTGAGAATCTTAGCGGAATCCTGCCATACGCGTTGAGCTGCATTGAAGCATTTGGGTTTGGGCAGTGAGCAACAGAAGGATGCGTGAGCAAATCACTACTACCAACTTGGAGCAAGCAACATTGATGATAGATTGAATTGGTGTTTTCCAGTCGCTGCAAAAACAGGTGAATTGGAATCGCAAGGTAGAAAACGGTCACTGCTTCAGTCCACAATCGCGTGAGGATGAGTGCCCTTTTCACCTTCCAAGCCGAGGAAGCTGCACTCTTTCTCCAAAACGACCCAATGTCACCTTGGGGTAAATACTGGGGGCGGAGCCCAGCTCTCCCCCGCAAATAAACCATTTCCCCAGACAAAAGCCCAGATACGGGCGCCAAGGTGCTGAGGCCCGGCGGCTTCCCCAGACGGCATTGGTGCGCCTATACACACCCCGGCCCCCGACCACCCCAGACCACGCGATTTCCCACAAATACCCCAGGGCCGCGGGACCTAATACTCCAGCACCCATCACATGTTCAGCTGCATGTTGTCCGTTACCCGGGGAATGGGAAGACGATGGGGGAATGGGCAAGGGGTGGAAGAACTTTCCGCTTCGGGGGTCACGGTGCCGGTGTAGCGACTGTCCTTTATATAGCTGCCACGCGAAGCTCTCGGTGTGACTTTGACCAGCTCTCACGCTGGCCGAACTTCCTGTCTTAGTATCTCACATATTGCCCTGCTGTTCATAGTAGGTGAGGACGGACTGCCAAGATGCCACTCTCGCCCCATACCTACCAGGTAAGACTATCCGGTTACCAATCTGGAGTTCCTCATGGCCGTAGATGCTAATTGTGATGGTTAACAGTTCCTCGTCGGCGTGTTCGCGTCGGTGGGCTCTATCCTCTATGGCTACGATCTCGGAGTCATCGCCGGTGTTGTGGGGAGCCAGGTGTATAAGGACCAGTTTTCTCCTGGCATGCCTGACGGTGACCCAGTGAGGAATGGCGCTGTAGGTATGTAAAAGCTGCAAAATCACGGCTGTCCGGTATAATATAGAAGAGTGACGTTTTGCTAATACTCGCGATTTGGAAGTATCTCTCTTCACCGGCGGCGCTGTCTTCGGGGCCTTCTTCGCCGGTCCCTCTGGCGACTGGTTCGGACGACGGTGGACAATCTTTATCGGCTCGATCATCTTCATTCTCGGGGGTGGTCTCCAGACAGGCGCCCAGTCCTACGATTACCTCTATGCTGGACGGGCCATGGCTGGTCTCGGTGTCGGCTTCCTAACCATGATCATCCCCGTGTACCAGGGAGAAATCTGCCATCCGTCGATTCGAGGCCGCGTGACGGGCCTGCAGCAGTTCATGTTGGGCATCGGCGCCTTGGTCGCCACATGGCTGACTTGGGGCACCAACGTCAACCTGCACGACGAGCGGCAGTGGAGGATACCACTTGGTATCCAGATCATACCCGCCGTCATCCTGGCTGCGCTTATCTTCATGTAAGACGACTATACTGGAAAGAACCCCTCAAGAGAACCCCTACTAAATATAAGATACTTCTCAGTTTCCCCGAATCTCCACGTTGGCTCATCGACCATAAACAGGCGGAACTAGGCTTACACACCCTGGCCAGGCTTCATGCCAATGGAGACACCAACGATGCGTGGGTGCAGGCAGAATATGCCCAGATTCAGGTGAGTTATGGATAGATATACACGCCCAACAACCCATACTTAGCCCGATGGCTAACCTCGAGTAATAAAATAAGGAAACCATTGCCTTTGAGCACGAGCACGAAGCCAAGAGCTACACGGAGCTGTTCACCAAGAAGTCCGCCTTCCGCCGACTCTTCCTCGCCGTCGCGCTGCAGGCGTCTGTGCAGATGACCGGTGTTTCGGCCATCCAGTACTTCTCGGTCAACATCTTCAAGCAGATCGGCATCTCACAGGAAAACGCGCTAAAGTACCAGGCCATCAACTCGATTCTGGCCCTGCTTGCGCAGATGGCCTGTCTCTTCACCATCGACAAGTTTGGCCGAAGGTGGACACTTATTACGGGCAATTTCGTGAACTGCATCATGTTCATGATCGCCACCATCCTGCTGGGTTCGTACCTGCACCGAATGTGACGAGGTGACTTGTTGCTGACTTATGGGTATAGCCATGTTTCCCCCAGATGCCGAAGGAGGTAATGGAAGCGCCGGTTGGGGCTTCATCATCGTGTAAGCCACCGAAAGCCTCAAGCGGACTGGGTTTTGAAAAAGTAGCTGACCTTAACTTAGGACATGGCTATACAACATCTCGTTCTCCTACGCATGCGGACCGCTCAGTTGGTAAGTGCAGCGCGAAGCCCCCCAACGTGCCTGACATCGTGGCTAACACTGCCCCCTCCCCACAGGATCATCCCCGCCGAAATCTTCGACACTCACACCCGCTCCAAGGGCGTCTCGATCGCGACCATGGTCTCCTTCGCCTTCAACACCATGATCGGGCAGGTGACGGACATTGCGATCCAGAACATCGGCGGCTGGCGCTACTTCATCGTCTTCACCGTCTGCAACTTCACCAACGCCCTCTTCTTCTGGCTCGTCCTGCCCGAGACCAAGCAGATCCCCCTCGAGGAGATGAACTACCTCTTCACCAACGCCCCCTGGATCGTCGTCGGCGCCGACAAGTCAAAGTACCGCGCCGGCCTCGGCCAGGACCTCGAGCGCCGCGCCGCCGAGGTCCGCGAGAAGGGCGTGCACGAGGAGGAATACCACGAGTGATGCATGATGAGTTAGAAAATGATCGGGGAGAGGAGAGTAAAGTAGATAAGCACACAATGCACACCGGTCTACTTTTATATCGATTCAGTCATATACACTGTTATACCGGTCCCTGTCACTCTAATTGGCGGTATAGCCCAATTGCTCGGCGGCACACCTACAAGTAGCCAAAAGTACTCGAGCAACACTTTTACTTGTCTCAATCGAAGAATTATTTCAATGTATAGTGTCATAAAATTTCATCATTTACATGAACAATCAAAACAGATCACTACACGTGGCGCTCAAGCAAGCTAGCCAAGCGATGTCCTTCCGTCATCCCCCTCAATGGAACTGGTCCTCCGTCACCCCCTTGCCCATGGCGCTCGTGCTCGAGATGCCGCCCGTAACCATCTTGAGCAGCTCGTCCGAGTAGTTGGCCCCGCTCCACTTCTGGTGCTTGACCACGTCGACCCCGTTCTCCATCTCGGGCTCCTGGACGCGCTCGCCGTACGCCCGCATCCCCTGCGCCGCGTACGCCTTGGCGAACTGGTTGCTGATGAGCGCCGTCGTGTGCAGGCCCGCCAGCGTGATGAACTGCCAGCAGTAGCCCAGCGTCGCCAGGCGCTGGATGTACGTCTCCTGCTCCTCGCGCGGCATCGCCGTCTTCCAGTTGAAGGAGGGGGAGAGGTTGTAGGCCAGTCTGTAGATAGACATGTTAGTTTTCGGATAGAAGTACGAGGACAGTGGGAAATATAGACTTACTTCTGCTCGGGCCAAACGGCATGCACGCCCGCCGCGAACTCCTCGGCCTGCTTGAAGTCGGGCAGCTTGCTCTCCATCCAGATGGCGTCGGCGTAGGGCGCGTAGGCGACCGCGCGGTTGATGGCGCAGTCGCAGCCTCCCTTGAGGCGGTAGTAGCCCTCGCGGGTGCGGGGGCTGTCCCAGTCGAAGTGGACGTTGACGCCAGTGATGCCGTGGGCGATGGCGCGGGCCTCGCTGTTGCTCTTGCCCTTGGACTCGGCCAGGTAGCGAGCGATCAGGTCCTTCTTGTCGGCGTAGCTACCGGCGTTGATGGTGTCGACGACGGCCTCGTCGAAGCGCTTGAGCCCGGCCTCCTTCAACCAGGAGTCCTCAATGGCCTGGAGCTGCTCGCCGTTCTTGCCGGCGCGCTCGGCGGCCACCATGAGGTCGTTCAGGGGCTGCTGGGACGGGTTGGTCGCGCCGATGATGAAGGCGTGATCGCGCGGGTCGATGGTGGTCGTGATCAGGGTCGCGGCCTCGGCGTCGGTACGGGCCACGGCCAGCAAATCAGTGCCCATGATGTCGGCCTGCGCCCGGATGGCGACCAGCCGGTTGATGTGCTCGCTGATGGGCACCAGGACCTTGCCGGCCATGTGCCCACACTTCTTGGTGCCCGGGGCCTGGTCCTCGATGTGGATACCCGCGGCCCCGGATTCGATGAAGAGCTTGGTCAGCTTCATGACGGCCGTCAGACCGCCGTGACCCGTGTCGGCGTCGGCAACGATGGGGCGGAGGTAGTCGATGTTGGCCATGTTGGCGCGGGCGGCCTTTGGGGCGCTGACGCGCTCGTTCCGTTGTTTTCGGTCGTGGAACATCTGGGCCATGAACAAGTGCTTCACCTTGTTCGGTACTGTGGTCTGTTTGTGGTGTTTGTCAGCCTGGTTTTGTGCCCACTACATGGATATTGCCGCCCATAGGGGAAAGCTTACGTAGGGGTAATCAGCCAGATCTGGACCGGGCTCGTCAGACGACGATGCGGTCGAGGATGATTGCCAGCCAGAAACGTAGACGGTGTCCAGGTACTGTGCCATCTGCGTAACCATGGTGGGTTCTAAGCAGCCGTAGGTATAACTAGCATCGCGGGCCTTGGCCTTGTTAATACACACTGGAGCATGTTATAGCATTGGTGACATGGTGTGCTCACCTTGTAGCGTCCCTCTAATATCTTCCAGAGCTTCTTGGACTGGGCATTGCTCGGGTACTCGACCTTCAGGTGGCCCCTTTTCGACACAATCTGCTCGGCTGTGAATGGCCTCTTGGTGTACCTCCACCTCGAGTCTGTCCACCACTTCTGGACTTCCTCGACCTCCTTCTGGAACAGATCATCTTCGATATTGGGGTCAACCGCATTGTTGATCATGTTGTTGTACGCCATGATGGGCAATTGTGTGTCTATGAGTATCCAATGGACGGAAATGGGGTACTGGGAAGTGCTTCTTCTTTTTGTTGTTCTTCTGGTCTGGCTAGGGATGCAATGATGTATACTTTGGAGTGGATATACAAGCTATGTTAAGCTAGCGTGGAGGGGGGTGATAGAGGATGGATATCTAGAGTAAGAGGGGAAAAAGAAAGCAGGTGAAGTCTATATATATCAGACAGGAACACGAAAGACGTACGGAAAGAGTTTCACAATATATGCAGTTATATGGCTCCCCTTGCTGTCACGGCATGGCGCATGCTCGGCCAAGATCCGAGTGAGCGTCGGGAAGGGTCGGTCGAGCGGCTACCTGGAGCTGGTGCAAAGGCCCAGCCAGCAGCCAGCAGCGGCAGGGCAAAGGTACCTGCGAGTACAGTCGTATTGTTTCCCAAGGGCCAAGGGCCGCATCGCCTCGGCGTCTGTCACAGAGTCGCAGCTGGGTGCCGGGGCTTTGCTTGGTCGCGGGCGCGAGTCTGGGGAATGGAAGTGGACGGATTCGGCCCAAAGGGGTGTTAGTCAGACGTGCAGAGTTGCCGTCATTGGTCCAAATGCCGAGCGCAAACTTACATGCTGGCACGCTAAAGTCCCCTAGCTGGGCAATTCATCAACCAAACCGCGCCCCGCATTGGCTTTTTGGCATTTGATAGTAGCCATGACGCAGTTATGGACTGACGGCTTCCGTCTATGGGGATATGGACCAGACATAATCGCAGTCCTCGCCAGCATAGTAGCAGATTTTATTCGATTAAAAAACTTGCAAACTAGAGATACTCATGTCTGCTTGGTTTTAGAATCTGTTTACACGACATGCACAAACTTCGAAAAGTAAACACCCTTAGCTCTTACTTTCAAATCAGTGGTAGGTGCTTGGAGCCTCCCATCACGCCCGCCGGTCTCGTGTGTGGCTTGGCCCCGACCCCATCATCCTGACATGTGAAGGTTTAGGTTAGGTCGTCGCCAAACACCAATTGCCAATTGCTTGGTGGTAAATGTCGCTACTTGGTTGTACTTGTAGCTTCGAGTTGCGATTCAGCAGAAATGTCAGCAGATTGTGTTTCAAGCATCCAATTTAGAGCCTCGGCTTTTGGTACTATTATTTGGAGAAGGCCTGCCGGATGACTTCTTCTGCAGGAAACTGACCGATTATGTGTCACATGCGCCTGTTACGTCTGCCCAGAGGGCAAATACTCCCCTACACATATCTTATCTACTCGCATTGGATCTCCCTTTTGAACAGCTTCAGAAGGGCCTCTGAGTCAAGTACGAAACTCCAAACAAGGGTTACTTGTCTGCTTACCTGTGGATGTTCCCTAAAGTCTCGAACAATGAGATAAAATAGCAGTCGAGCAATATGTTCTCGAGTGTGATTCGACCAAAGTTTGCTTACCTATAGGTAGGTACTATATGGGTCAAGTGCGGCGGCACGCACCGGTGTACACCCTTCTTGATCTTCTCCGGCGTGCCCTCCCCCGAACAAGGTCCCACCACCGTCAGTTAAAGGGCTCTTGCATGCACACCATGGAAAAGGACTAGTTGGGTGCTTTGTTGACATTCGACAGCTAAGGCACCATTTTCTTTCGAGTACGTTCACTCTGGCGTTTGGCTTCAGCTGTTGCAAAGGTAAAATCCACAGTCACAGGAGAAATTGTCGGTTGCAGACTGTAGATGCTTGGTTCTGTGTGCCCTTTAATCCTGTTCATTGTTTATCATAGTTGCCGGATTTTCTATACCAGGTCCGACAGAATCTTCTCCTCCTTCATCTGTTGAGCCTTTTCGTAAGAGTCCCAAGGAGTCAGGGTGCCCAGTGCTCGCTTCATCTCGGTGTTGACAAACCCAAGGCCATAGACGTAGCTAGCGTTGACCCATCCAAATCTGTCAAGATGTTAGCAATCATGTCAAGGTAAATGTCACAGGATATACATACCCTTCCTTAGCAACACCCTTGAAGTCCGATCCTTGGTTTCCGTACTCCGCATCAACCCTGTGCGGGTCAACCGGGCGTGTCACGTCGTATTTCTCCACAACCACGCCGTTGAAGTCGAAGAAAGCCTTTGTGACCATGAATAGCCATCGGTATGCCAATCGCTGAGCCAGGTCTTGGTAACCGTACCGGTAGAGACCGGTCCAAGCCAGCATCTGCTGTGGCGCCCAGCCGTAGGGGTAATCCCACTGCCGGTTAGGCCTTTCCAGGCTGACAGCGCCACGAGACTCTTCTGTACCCGAGAGAAGACCTCCGTACGCCTCGAATTTGGGCACGGCGTTCTTGACGACCTTGGCAGCCCTATCGGGATCGGGCACACCTGCCCAGAGAGGCCAGAACGTTGTACACGTTTCATACGTGCACTGTTCCTGCTTGTGTGTATCGTAATCAAAGTACATGCCCTTCTCGTCGTTCCACAGGTACTTGTGGATGGCAGCACGGCGTCTCTTCCATCTGCGGTCCCAGATGGCCGACGTCTCGACCTGGCCAGGCTTCATCGTCCCATCACACCATTCGGCCGGGATTTCAAGCTTGTCCCCAAATACTTGGCGGATGATGCGAGCAATGTCCATCTCGTACTTGTAGATCAACGAGTTCAAGTCAACCGTGGCAAGATCAGCGCACACGCGCTCGAGACGGTATGACGTATCGTGACCAGACTCGCGAACCGCCCGATCATGAAGGAAGTAGTCATCGAGTTCTGGCTCCGAGACTTCCTCGTGGTTGTAGGCACGGACAAACTCCTTGAACGTCATGTTGTGCTTCTTTGCGTAGGGCTCCAAGATGTGAACGAAATGGGAAGCCTCAGTCTCCGGGGGAACACCGCGTCCCTCGGGGCGATATCGTGAGAGACCAGTCTTGGGGTCCAATCGCGGTTCCGACATCCATACGCAGTAGTATTCCTTGATTGCAGCCAAGAAGGCAGTACGAAGGAACTCCGTGGCGCCGGGCTCGTGCTTGATCTTCTCGTACACCCGAAGAGTCATGTCGGTCAGGAAAGGCGGCTGGGAGCGGCAGAGATAATACGAGCGAGTGGCGTTCAGGATCTTGCCATAGTGCCGGATGCAGAAACAGAAGTTCTGCACCATAGACTTAGCAAGATGCACCTTGTCGTTGACCAGCAAACCAAGAGACTCCATGTAGCTGTCCCAGCCGTACAACTCGTTGAAGCGACCTCCTGGGACAACGAAGGGCAGACCGCGCAAGGTCTTCTCTCCAGTCTTGGGGTCATTGTAGTCTTCCATGGCCACTGCGAGCAGGCCGGGCTTGTCGTTCATGTGTACCACATGATCAGGCGTGATCTTCGCCGGAAGCTCAACGACATCCAATCGCATCTCGGGGCGGTCACGTGCCACCTTTTGATAGAACTCCAATTGCGCAGGGGCTCCGGGTGGAACATAGATTCTCGGGCGAGGGTCGTCTGTCCAATCTTTGGGATCCTTAGCCGCAATCTCAACCGTGGATGCGTCGATCCGGCGAGTCAAGCGCTCCCAGAATTGATCCTTGATGAGCCGCGAAAGTCGGTTCACGGGGTTCTCGTTCAGTCTTCCGATGTCGAGGATAACCTGTTTACGCCCAAACTCCTTGGCCATATATAATTCTTGCAAAAGGTTCGAAAGCATGTAGGTGCCGCGAATATCGAAACGGTTATGTCCTCCAGAAGCGGCTGTTCGCAGTGAAATGACTTTCGGGCCAGAGTCTTCGATTGTGATTTGCATGTTGTTGTCGGTATCTTCCTGGGCCTGTAAACTCTCGAGAGTATGGTCGACATCGACAAGGAATTGGCGCTGGTGAGGCCTGCTGGACTCGTCTGCAGATCACAAATTAGCAACATAGCTACCTTGAGTTCCATGGATCGATTGATTGTATCGTACCGTGACTACCTCTTCGGTGAGGCTCTACCAAGCCTAAGCGTTCCATTTGCTGCTCCAAGCCATTCTATTTCCCCGTTAGATTCAACATCTCTATGCCTCGTACGCCAACGGCAGCAGGAAAAGACTTACTTGAGAGTATGTGCGAGCTCTTGCATGGTGTCGGCCGGAATCCCGTGCTTCGGTGGAGTAGTATGTTTTAGCATCCTCGTAAATGGACGCATCGTCGATAGAGCTGAAGCTGCCGTCCTGGCGGCGCTGTCGGACGGGCGGCGCCGCCGGAAGCGGCATCAGCAAGTCGTCTTTCGTGGGAGGGGCCATTCGTGCGGTCGGGCGTGATGGCGAAGGGAGTTAGGAAACGGCGGTCGGGCGCCTAAAGTTGATGTTGCGAGCTTCGGACCTGGATCGGAGCTGCTTATGTTTTGGGGATAAAGTGAAGAGCGGCGTAAAGACCAGCGCACTCTCGGTCTTATTGGGTAAAATGGCACGACCGGAATTGAAAGACAGGGTCCGCGCTGTAGCCAAGGCAGAAATGCGGTCTGAGATCGGAATCTCTCCGAAGGGTGGTGCAGACAGACAAGCGAAACAGTACTTTTTGGTAGTCGTCGTGGAATCCAAACGTCGAGGTTCGAGACAAAGAAAGCTGACCGCCACCCCACGTCGAAGGAGGGGCACTTGATCAGGGCGGATGTAAGAATCTTGAGACAAGGCAACGTAAGATAAGAAGCAGCTAGAAGGTATGCAGGTGGCTCAGTATACTCGGGGTAACTTAAAAAGAGGTGTTTACGGGGATAGGATTCTCAAAGATTGGTCAGAGAGGAAGACTATCTATATTTCACGATAGGATTGCAGGATTGGTGTAATGAGGGGTTGGCGAGTGATAGGTTTTGCAACGCTCAAATTTGGGATTTTTGAAGTATTCTCTTCTCTGCCCACGATCGATGAAGGATGATATCATCGCAGTACATACACTGAGTAGCGAAATCACCATCGCTGCCACCACTAGCACAGGGACCTCCACTAAATGACGCTAGCAGTGGGTTCTGCTGTTTGCTCGAGGTAGGGAAATCGGAAATCTCTCACCTTGTTTGGTCACAATCGTGCTCGTTTTACCTGCTATGTGCTGCCCCTGGTGCTGCGTCTCTCCCTGCTGTTGCGCAGGGGAGTGAGGCCGTACAGTCGAAGCCTGGACCTGGCTGGTGGGATAGAGCCCATTGGTTTGGTTGGGTTTGGTGCACGCAAAATCCAGTCACCAACCAACCAAGCACAATATTACCCGGCTGCTGCTATCCGGCCATGTCCGGATGCCTGCCATAATGTTAACTTTGCAACGCGAAACAGCCGTCACAAGGCCCCATCCATCTCAGATCAAGCTTTGTTGATGTTATTTGCCGGTATGGGTGTGGTTTTTTGGGCGTCCGATTGCTAATAAAATTTCCCATCCGTGGTGGTCACACTGAACCCTGACAGCTGAAGCTACGCCTGCGCAATGACAAGGTGTAACCCCACCAAAAAAACGTCGCACCAATGGCATCCGTCATGCTGTACATGAGCACACCCTCAAGTACCGAGACTCGCAATCGACTGGCCTAGAGTTATCGTGCGGCTTAAATCAGGCACATGCTACCCAAGATCGCTTCGCTTCCCTAGCTGTGCTCCCGTAGCGACCTTGCCATGCCAAGCATCGTGCTACGTGACGAGGTCAGCGGGTGGCTACGAAATCGCCCAGCACACTGCAGAGCACACTGCAGGGCTTATAAAGGTGCTTCGGGCGGCTACTCGATCTTGCTGGCCGCCCCGGGTAGCCCGTCTGCACAAGATACCATGTCACACGTATATCTGCTTGGCCGCGTGCATGGCCAGCGGTCGTTGTTATGTCTTGGGCTACACGATAGGGGCGTCGGAGACTTTGAAGCCAGCCTTTACTCTGTTGGAGATCTCGCAACCTATACGCAAGTGTATTCATATACATGTATACGAAATATATTTGAACGGGGATCCGTCAACAATTCTCTGTCAGCCCAAATGTCCAATCAGATGAACATGGCGATGAACACGACTCGTACGGGACTCGCCTTTATCAGGATGGCATATCTTTACTACTGCTCCGGGGGAATGGCCATTGATTTGAAAGATATACCATCCCCGCAAGCATTGGTGCTGCCGAGCATGGAGTAGTTGTATCAGTTCAGCCAACACGAGGGACGGAGGTCATGCCGTTACCATGGTAGTGGCAAGTCCCTTCCAGTGAAATTCATCATATATCAGCAGCTGTCCACTGGCGAACCGGCAGTGATCAGAATAGAGACACGGCAGGACTGCTCTCTGGAACATATCGTTGCATAATCAAATCCCAATATCAAGAGGAAGGTACCGCCTACTGAAATGGATGCTCAGAAGTTCCGGCGCCTAAAGTACTGCGAATAATTCGTCCGCCATTTCCGCCGCTCAACCTCCGCAGAGTGAATACAGAACGCAGGAACAGAGCCACCTCAGAGTAAGCCTCGAGGTATGCCACCTGAGCTACCTACCACCTTGGTCGCTATCTGACTAGATCCGCAACCTTGAAGCCGAGTACGGCTGTTTGACCTGGCCTAGGATTTTCCGTCTAGCCCAAAGCAATTCTCAACCAGAATCTCGAGTTAGAATTGGCCCAGGGTCATCTTCTTTGGCTGGCCAACAAGTCACGGGAGCAGCATTCCCAGCAACGTTCCGAACGAGAAGGAGAAGAGTTGCAGTCCCGTTTAGTATCCCGTCCGCACTGGATAAGATGAAGCTCGGTCTAGAAGCAAATTACTTCTATTCCGGTAAAAAGATGTGTCGGTTATGGAACATTCTTATTAGACTTGTATATCGTTCTGATTCGATTTGTAAATGTGAACCACATAATGTGATGTAATGATGCAATGATATAATGGTCCAGTCTATTAAGAAGGTTGATAAGGGCCGTAGTCCCCCGGGATTCTGCCCAAGCACTGTCTGCTAAACCCATTTTCTATATACAGATATATGCCGGCTCCGGTTCCCTTCGCGAGTCACACCACCATCCCTCCGGCAGAGGGGGATTCCGGACGGCATGAGCAAGAAGCCGAGTAAAACAGCTCCTCTCTAAGGAGAGAGAAACAGCAAAAAAGAAGCAGCCGAAGCTGTGTAAACCGACCCAGACGGGATTCGAACCCGCAATCTTCAGAGGAATAGAGATCGGTGAACCGAAATCTGACGCGATACCATTTCGCCACCAGGCCGTGTTGTTGGTTGCCCAATTGATGAAAAGAAAGTGATTTATCTGAGTATATTATCATGCAGTTTTGTGGGATATCCACTTCCTGCAAGAATCTTGGTTCCAGTGGCCGGCAAAGGCCGCTAGCTTCCGTTAGCGCCCCTCTAAAACTCACGCGCCAGATCTTGGAGAGACAGGCCTAGCCAGGTTCATTTATGGATCATGTATTCATCACCGTACTTACGGTGCTGTCTTCATCTACTGTACCGTACCATTACCGGAAGCATGCAGTGTTTGGCGCAATGATTCAAGCTTTGAGGAGAGGTTCCTCAGGGAGAGGCCAACTGGGCAAAGCGACGAGGAACCTGGTGCTTGACTCGCAACGGCCGGCCGAGCCGATCTGAACCAATCATTTGTGGATAGCAGTTCGCAAAGTCTGACTCGGTGGGCAGCAAACGGGCAAGACCCCGCACCGCCGCACCCAATCCATATGACCTATCGCTCTGGCAAGCTAACAATGAGAACACTGCAGAGACTTCTGTCCTCGGCGAGAAACTGGAGAACCCAGTGAGGGCTGGATCTGTCCTACGGGCCTACGGCTCTGTCGGGAAGCAACCTTCTGCGCACCCGACCAACCAGCCCATGCCATGCGGCGTGTCCCAGCACAATGGCGCTCACAAGTCGTGCCATGGCGTTCAATCCTGCAGCAATAGCTGCCACAACATGCAATGCACCTTGCCAATAATCACCCCCCAAAGTATGCATTATATCTTACGAGCAGCAACGATAAGGAAATCCTGGCACCGCATCATCGACACCACCAACCAAGACGGATTCTTCCAATCCTTGTATCGACGTAAGAATCGATGACTTGAACTGGCTGGACTTGATCAAGTCTACCGAAGCAGGCCCGGGATTTGGCCAGTCTAACAACAACAGCCGGCGCTGAGCGGGAGAAATTTCGATGGGAAATCTCTGAACTTGGTGTTTGGAGTGGATGCAAGGGAGGCCCTTAGTTGGCGTGCGGGCTCAGGTCCGGATCCTCTTTGCTCTTTGTGGGTAGTAGCAAGACGCCTCCAGAGCCCAGCTGAATGGGCAATTCTCATTGGAATGCGCCTCGGCAGTTTCGAGGCTATTGTAGCACTATCCACCGCTATCAAGGTCGCGCCTCTTTAATTCTGCTAAACCGGTCTCGACCCATTCCGCGACCCGGCAGCTCGGCGCTCCCAGCGGCCTGAGCGGGCTCGGGGCTGATGAAGATAAACTTTGATACCACGCAACATCGTCTGGATTCAATCGCCCGATCCTGGGTGTTCATCCCAGGTGGTGAAAACCACCCCCGAACTCTTTCCCCAGTAGGACGGCACTAGCCAGGATCCAGGAACCGCCGGAACCCAACTAACAAACCTGTAAATACTTATACGAAACCTTCAACATGTCTACGCACTGCAGAGAAGAGACCCCAATACCAAGACGGACATGGGAGTCAACCACCAAATGCGAGTAATTCGCTTAATTGCACATAGACAGGAGCTTATCTTTCTTCGGAAGAAGGCCTCGACCCCGACGTTGAAAACAAGAAACAGGACCAGAAAGAAAAAAAAACGAAACCTCGTATTCGTCGGCTGATAGGTGAGAGATGCGTTGGCTGGCACACCTGCCTGCCCAGACCAAACGTCTCGTTAGATCCGCCACCAATGAACAACCTCGAGTGGGAAAAGCAAGAATCGAGCACCAGCCGGGTCGCCTCGAGTCTTGGTGGCAGCGGGTTTCAGGCCGTGCTGTCATTTCTCGTCCAGTCCGAGGCTTTTCTTTTCTCTTTTAGCGACCACCTCACCGGCGGCCGCTATCTACATGCCGCTATTTTTAGTCCCTCGTGGACCAAAGTCTCAGGAGACTGGACAATGGCACTCCTTATCAAGTATTGTTGGGCCTGCCCACTCTCCTTCTCTAGATCGGATTGGACCGGCGCCTGTATGTAAGTACTACCTGGCATGCACTCGACGTCGTATTCCCGCTGTGGTGGTGTACTCCCTTCCCTAGGTCGGTATGGGCCGAGTCCCGATCCACCAAAACTTCTTCGCTTAGCGGTACACCGTCCGCTCGTTCGGTGCAAGACGGCCTGCCAGACTTTTCATGTCGATCTCCCAACGGGTACTCAGTATAGTCAGTAGGCTACCTACCATTTCCTACTGATGCCTGTGCAATGGGACGAGGGAATGCGCTGAACTGAGCTGAGCAGAAGCAAAGAATCGCCGGAGTGGTGGCTACAATCCGGCTCGAGTATTATCGCTGCACCACCTTTTCAGGTGTGCCAATATATGGCATATCACCCCTGGTCTAAACTCGATAAACATAACAGGGGGGGCCGGCGACTATCCATGTAGCGCATCTGCAGGGCTGCCTCGTAATTTACACAATCGGTGGTGGTTGGCTCGGCCGATTACCACGTACAGACATCTCGCCCGTCTACCATAACCAAAGAAAGTCGAGGGGCAAGATGCAGCCGCTCCAGACTAGACCAATTCTCCCGACTGTTTACTCATACCTGCCTGGAACGTACATGCCATACACCTGCATGTCAGATCAGGTGGAGTCGCCCAGAGAACCCAACCCGTCCATTAAGAAAAACAAAAAGTGACCGTTCATGGTGGTCAGGCCCTTTCATGGAGGCCAGGCTTCTGTGACTTATGGTAACCAGTGTCTAGACAACGACCGGTGCCCCAAGTAGCTATCCACACACATGCCCAGCAGACTATACTGCGGCTGGATCTGTACCGGAGTCATGGCGCTCTAGAGAACCGCGCTACGGTTAGAACGAACATATCTCATCATCATTGTGGTTCCCGTTCCTGAGGCTAGCTTGCGGTACCTGTCGAGGCTATTTCCTCTCTTCCCTCCCTCCCCTGGACTTGACTTTCACTTTTCCATTTCTCTCCCACTTGGGAAATCATCTTCGACGGGTAGGAGGTCAGTCACTCGCTACGCTTTACCACTCCTGTCAAGATGGGGATCAAGTCGTATTTTGCCCCCGGGCAAAAGAAGGAAGACGAGAAGACGGGCCACGACAAGAAACCTCCAGGCACGGTCGATCTCAAGACATTACCGCCGGCCAAGCTCGGAGCAGCCCAAGGAGCACCCGCCCCGACCCCGATGTCTGGTCTCACCACGCCCAAGAGCCCGTACGGCTCCCGCCCCGGCTCGCTCTATTCGAGCCACCGGGCGTCCTACTTCCCGCAAGGTGACTTCCGCAACAATGCCGACAACCTGGCCGACGTCAAGGCCGACGTCATGTGCAGTTGGCTGTACCAGTCGCAGTTGGAGAGGCAGTTCGCCACCGGCATGCTCCCAGGAGAAGGTGTGGTCCTGAAGAAGGGCAAGAACAACTTTGCCTGCTGCCCGCCCCAGCTACGCGATATAAGAAACGGTCTGTACGAGTCGGCCATGGAGCTGAACGTGAGGGTAAGTTACAGTCTCTCCGCTTTGCTTAGAGGCAATCCACTCATATATCTTGCAGTGTGCCATGACTGTGAACACCCGAGTCATTGGCGTGATCCTCAATTCTCGGAGGACGACCTACGATTACATCCCCATTTCAGATCATCTCCAGCTGCAGGTGCTCCCGTCCATGCGCGAGCTTCCCAGATGCCAGAAGCACCACTTTGCAGCCTTCATTCAGGACCAGCAGATTCTTGTGGTCTGGGATGATGAGCCGAAGAAGGTGCTGGCGCGTGCAGATCACCTCGAGCGCCAGCTGATGAAGATGATTTGGGGTACCGGCGAAGAGGAGGACGTCGAGCCCGATGAGAAGGATGAGAAGAACCCTGTCGAGGTCGGCGTCTCAGCAGTCGATCTCGAAGCCGCTCTCGACGACGAAGCAAGACGGGTCAAGCTCCTGAACCCTTTCCAGGTGGCACTTACCCTGGCGCTGTGCTTGTCGTGTATCGGCATCGGATACCGGGCCCTGGCCTACGAGATCGCCGTGGATAACTATTACATCCGCCTCCTCATCCTCCTCTACGTTCCTGTTGCAGTGGTCATTTCCTTGTTCTTCTTCGGCGCCATCATCGGCGGCTTCTTCCAGATCTTCGGGCCCATCTCGCAGGTCGACAAGAACTCCATAAACTATTCTGGTAAGGCTCCCAAGCGCCTGAACCGCAACTTCCACAACATCCCGCATGTCACCATCCAGATGCCCGTCTACAAGGAAGGCCTGAATGCCGTCATCAAGCCCACCGTCCAGTCTGTTAAGCAGGCCATCTCGACATTTGAAATGCAGGGAGGCTCTGCCAACATCTTCATCAACGATGATGGTATGCAGCTCATCTCCGAGGAAGATGCTGCGGCGCGACGAGAATTCTACGAGGAAAACAACATCGGCTGGGTCTCCCGACCGAAGCACAACCCTACCCCCGAGGATGGCTCGGCGCCGTTCCTGCGTCGCGGCAAATTCAAGAAGGCCTCCAACATGAACTACGCCATGATGGTCAGCAACCGCGTGGAGGACAAGCTGGTGCACGTTGCTCGAGGATCACACTGGAGCCAGGTCGACGAGACCGCTGCCTACCAGAGGTGTCTTGACGAAGTCATGCAAGAAGACGACAACCGCACCTGGGCCGAAGGTAACATCCGAATCGGCGACTACATCCTCATCATCGACTCCGACACCCGTGTACCTGACGACTGCCTCCTTGACGCCGTGAGCGAGATGGAGCAGTCGCCTGAAGTGGCTATCCTGCAGTATACGTCTGGTGTGATGCGTGTCACCTCTTCCTTCTTCGAAGGCGGCGTGACCTGGTTCACCAACTTGATTTACTCGGCCATTACTTTTGTCGTGGCGAACGGTGATGCCTGCCCCTTTGTCGGCCACAATGCCGTCCTTCGTTGGTCTGCTATTCAGGATGCCGCCTCCTACTTCGACGAAGACGGGTACGAGAAGTTCTGGTCCGAGTCTCACGTGTCCGAGGATTTCGACATGTCGCTGCGTCTTCAGTGTGCCGGGTATACCATGCGGTTCGGTGCCTACACGGGCGCCGGCTTCGAGGAGGGTGTCTCCTTGACCGTCTACGACGAACTGGCTCGATGGGAAAAGTACGCCTACGGTTGCAACGAGCTGGTCTTCCATCCTCTCAAGTACTGGATCACCCGCGGACCCATTACCCCTTTGTTCCGGAAGTTCCTTGGCTCCAATATCCACTTCCCCAAGAAGATTACCATCTGCGCTTACATCGGCACTTACTATGCTATCGGTGCTGCCTGGGTCATGACCCTCGTGAACTACTTCCTTACCGGCTGGTTCTTCGGTCTGTACGACAAGTGGTATCTCGATTCGTTCGCCATTTTCATCTCGCTTGTTGTCGTCTTCTCGTGTTTCGGAAACGTTTCCCTGGCTGTCTTGCGATACCGTCTCAACCAGAAGTCTCTTCTTTCAGCCTGTAAGTGTTTTCAACCATATCCTTTCTGCTTTCCCATCAGTTCCCCTGCCGCGACTTCTGCTGACATCCTACCTCTCCCAACGCAGTGTTTGAGAACTTCAAATGGCTTCCTCTCATGGTCATCTTCCTGGGCGGCATCTCGCTGCACGTCTCGCAGGCGCTGCTCTCCCACTTCTTCTCCATCGACATGATGTGGGGCGCCACGGCCAAGGAGTTCGAGGAGGTCAACTTCGTCGAGGAGATCCCGCGGCTGCTCAAACGGTTCAAGGGCACCTTCTTCTTCTGCTTCGTGATGACGGCGCTCCTCATCTGCGCCTACTGGGTCTTCCCCTTCAACTGGCAAATCAGGCATTTCGCCTCCATCTTCCCCATGGCCAACCTCATCGTCTGCCACTTCCTGCTGCCCGTCGCCTTGAATCCGGCGCTTATGGTCTTCAACTGGTAAATGCGGAAAGAGGGGAAAGGGGGTGTCTGTGGATGTAGCTAAGAGGGAGAGAGAAACAAAAAGCGACACGGCAAGGAGCTCACTCTTCTAATATCATCCGGTAATGAAGTACATAAAGTATTATAATGTTTAACTGGGTCGCACGGTGTTTATGGGTAGAATCGGGTATACATAAACGTGATCTTATTTTCTGGGCAGCTGGGGTGTATATGTTATCGTACGTGTTATATGCTGGTGGAAACCGGAGGGCTTATACAGGCACAGACAGAGAGCTGTGTTGCGCAGGCTTCTTGATCAGTCTTTCCCGTCTTTCGACCTAGCTAGTTCAAGCAGGTACTCAATCATTTAACGCTTTGAATGGCATCCTTTATTCAACAGATGATAATACACCTGTTTACTGCTCATGTGATAGGAGCCGGCCATTTTACCATGCAGTATCCCCCTGTGCTGTATTACCTGCTGAAGGTCTACAATTCCATAGTGAGGTCTCGGCAGTGGTAGCACGTTTCCTTCCCCTCCCCCCACATCTGCAGGTGGGTGCAGCGGAAGATCAGCACCGATCAGCTAGTGCTACCTACTTCACGTACTTACGTACTTGCAAGGAGGGGCAAACTTCTGAGCCGTCGACAGCCTCGAAAACAAGCATTGGTCAATCCCGTCTCGAGTTTGTTGCTCCATAGTGTAACTCTGCCATGTGTCACCTGGAAGGACGGAGCATATCCTGAATAGCCTCGTTTCGATGTGGTGATAGCCTAAAGAAGAGAAAAGAATAAAGAAAGGGCACATGTTGTTGTCTGTTCCGTTCTTCTAGTCGTTGATATTTCTTTGCATGCGCCACGACGACCGGACCCCTCCACCACCATGGCTATCTTCGTGGACCTGGACGAAGAGGATGAGCCGACGAGCCCCGAGAACCACCTGAGCCATCACGGCTTCCATGAACTCCCCGTCACCGCGACGGGGCCGAAGCAATGGTCCCGCGGTCGGGACGGCGACAATGGCAGCAGCAGCAGCGCCGCTGTCGAGGGCCGCAACCCCACCAGCACCTCTACTTCTATACCGTCCCAGCAGCCCCCGCCAGTGACACCGACGCCGGCCACCTCTTTCAGGAATGGAATGACGGAGGCTCTCGGATGCTATCCGTAGGCTTCTTCCCTCCTCTTCTCTCCTCTTCATGCTGCCCTGAGCAATGCGCCTCGCCCGGGGCGTGCATTCTGTTATACACAAGTCACCCACCAGATCTTGCCTCTCCACCCCCAAAGTGTTCGGGAGTAGGGAATATATCAAGAAACAACTCGAAGAAGAAGATCATGCAGACAAACGCAAGAACTGGTTTTTCAAAAGGGGCCGTCTATAGAAGAAGCTAACTGACCAATGGCAACTCTTTGCCTCTCGCAGTATCGCCGTGGCCGTCGCGTCGCTGCTCGACCTGAACGCGCTGGACAACCTGTCGCGGACCTGCCGGGGCGTGCGGCAGGGCCTGCTGCAGTACCGCAGCTCCCTCGTCACCCACACGCTCCACTGCGTCAACGAGGACGTCGTCATCAACCCCGAGAACACGTTCAACTACCGCGCGCGCGCCGGCAACTGGTTCTACATGCAGGAGATGGGCGGCGACCGGTACTGCGGCAAGAGCGGGAGCTGCGCGCGGGACATGGTGGCCGAGTGCCGGCGGTGCGCCAAGGTGGTTTGTCGGGTACGGTTCTCTCCCTTTCCCTCCCCCATTTCTCTCTTTTGCCCCCCTTTCACTTGACGTACAGGAAGAAAGGCCTTCATCGAGAAGGCAGGAAGGGTACAAAAGGGGGTGTCCTGATGTGTTAAAATGACTGTACTCACACGAGACAATCACTGTAGAACTGCGCCATCAAGCCACCAGCTCCGATCGTGCTACGGGATCGACACCGACGCTTGTGTATCCCTTGCACCAAAGCACCGCTCGGCAGTCTCGCGAAACCGGCATTGTTGCCTGACACGCCACTCGATGCGGATCTCATGAAGAACGCGATTTGCACGTGTCAGAGTGAGGGTGTCTGGCTGTGCCACCCATGTGGACGGAGTATCCGCGGTACGGATCACGATTACCAGTCGTACGTCAGAAATTCCCTTTCCTAGAAGCGGAGAAAGGGGGAAATCTTTCATTCACCACAACTTCTAAATATTGAGAAAAGCTGACAAGTGTGGTTCGTATAGCATCTGGCGTTGGCGCAACCAATACGGTGAGGTCTTGGGCGGCCTGGGGACCGGCATCGGTGACGGGGACCGCGGGGTGATCTGCGGCCGGGACTGGGAGTGCGTGGCTGCAAAAGAGCGCGAGCAGGAAACGGACTGCGACGCTGATGACGCGCGCGAGCGGTCCCACTGCAATACGCCCCTGCCGTGGATAGCCACGGTGACGGCCACGTCCACCACGGTGTCCTCTCTGCCCTCGTCGTCGTCGGGGGCAGTACTCCGCCCGCCGTCCTCGGCCTCCACTTCAAGCAGCTCGGGCGGTGGTGGCGGCGGCGGCGAGGGAGGAGGAGCAGCCGCGCAGCAACAGCAGCAATACTCCTCCTCCCCGCTGGGACCCGGCTACGTGCGCCACGAGATCGAGGGCATCGGCGGCGTGGTCAAGACCAAGCGCCTCACCATGGTCAAAGTCGGCGCCTGCGTCCCCGAGTGGGAGGACGAGAAGAACCGCGGCGAGATCCTCGGCCGCGAGGTCAAGGGTATCGCCCGGAGCTGGTGCGGCTGGTGCTGGCGGGTCATTCCTGGCAAACTGGACGTCGAGAGCGCGGCAGAGGCTCGACGCTTGAACTCTGGCAAGGAGATCTCGGGGGAGATGCCCCTTCGCTAGGTTTTGTAAGGGGGGTTGTCTATACATAAGGTATACCGATTGATCATAGTTGCATATGGTGAGGGCCTAAGAATCACGGAGTAAATTATGTAGTCATACATTACGGGTACGTTTGCCAGGCAATACAAAGGCTTGGTGGGTGCGGTATGGAATGGTTGTGCAGTGGACTGGTTGTCATAATACTGTTTGCTACATTGAAGTTGCATACCCCGGCTTTCTAAGCGAAAGGCGGAACAAAAATTCAAGTATGGGGGTTTGGCGAAAGGGACTGGGCATAACACCCTGGCCGCTGGAAAGTACGAATGGATATCGCCTGTCGTTTGGATGTAATAGGATATACAATGCAGTCAGGGATGCATAGCACCAAGGTATAATAAAGCATCCATCAGAAAAATTATACAAATAATAGCCCGGGATCAAGACGTCATGCATGTTGTTGATTATCTGTTTATACAAGGTTTATCTGCTCTGATGTACATATTGTGGTAGCTGGCGGTAGAAAGGGGAGATTCGATTGAACGAGTTGGCCCCTTTCTCCGTCTTTCTATGTCGTGATGCTGCCTCCAACGCCATGGGCTTGGCTATGCCAGATGCTTATGGGATCAGTGTACGTTGGCCCGCATACCCTTTTCCGTGTCGGGTTTGCAGGCTTCTTCATACCGTCACCCTGCTGTTTCCGCTGATGTACAATGTCGTCTCCCTGCTCGTACAGTTCGGTCATGTCCCAAAGTATCGAGACTCATAGTTCTCTCTATAAACCTCGTCCTCCTAGACTGGACCTTGACTCATGCCGTTCTTCGAGCATGCGGCTAGCTGCCTGTGAGCCCTCCGGGGTAACGCGGTCGAGCCGGGTTAACAAAGCGCCCCTCGACCCACGATGCGGCTGATATTGTCCAAGCCGAGACTGCGGCTACACTATATTTCACTCCGCAGCAGTAAAGTGCGTCTCTTCTGGCGGTCCTCGCGGGCTTGTGACCGGATGGGTCCCCAGCGTGCCTTGATGGCCTCTTTCCGCTCCCGCTCCTTCGCCTGGTGCTCGGCGCTGGCCTTGCAGCAGATCATGACGAAGAGCTTCGAGCACTCAAACTTCTCGGCCAGCCGCACCACGCTCCACTTCATGGGGTCGGCCGCCCGCAGCGCCCGCATCTCCGCCACCTGCTCCCGGGTCACGTTGAACTTGGGCTCCGGCACCTGGTGCTTCTCCTCCAGCGCGGGGATCTCTCGCATTGTGTCTGTCGTCGACGACGAGGCGGCGGCGGGGGCGGCTGTGGAGGGGAGGCCGGCCGAGCCGCGCAGCAGGCTCGAGAGCTGCGCTTGCCGCCGCGGGTCCGAGGGCGGCAGGAATTTGAAGGGCGTGTGGTAGACGCTCGGCGCGGCGCTCGGGGGGTTGTAGGTGATGTGGTCGGCCTCGGCGGCGGAGATGAGGAAGGACGGGTGCGGCGGCAGCTTCAGGGCCTTCTTGGTGCGCCGGGTCGAGGACTGGAGGCGCGTTTGGCCGGCGCGGCTGCAGCTGCCGAGGAGCGTCGTCAATGGACGCAGGGCTGGTCGGGCTTCCATCTTTATTTGTTATGATTTGCGTCTCTCCCGGGGCGGAGTCGGATCGGAATTGGGCGCGCCAGCAGGGACGCTCTGCAAATGTTGAAGGGAGCTGGAAAGACCGGGCCAAAATCGTATGGTGGGAAACGGAAGATTGATTGCAGACTAGGTGCAGTCGAGGCGTGCCGAATTGATGTCTTCGCTGGTGTTGATCTTACAGCCGCCTGTCTCTGGTTTGATTGATGCCTCCCGAAAGCTTCCACACAGAGTCTCGCAGGCTGGGCATTCGCTGGCGATAGCTTCAATTCGTTCGAGGTTTCCCGGGTGGTGGAATTGAAATTTCCACGGAGCTTTGACGGCCCGGCCAGCAGGCTCGGGTGGGCGGTGGCACGTGCCCCCCAGCGCAAAGCTCCCCCTCCTTGCCAGCTCCTGCCAAATGGAGTTGCTGGCACCCGTTTTCATTGGCTGGCGCTTACATAATATCGCATCCCGAAGTGTGCATAGGGACCGCGTGAGTGTGGGTCGACGGTTGCTACTTTCAGTACTGCCAGGCTTTGGTTGCCGAACATATGCACCTGAAGAGTCCCTGTTGTTGTTTCCCAGTCTGTCGGTATCGTCTGTCAGTATCCTCTATATAGACTCGGTGCTCATAGCTTCAGATGGGTCGAGTGCGTCTGAGCATAGACGTGGTCACGGTGGTCTCCCCACTGGGGAACACATCTTTTTATCATGGGTATCCGTGCTGGTGAGAAAGAATCCATATCAAAGACATCGATGTTACTGCGATATCAATCTTTGTTTTCTCGTATTTTGTAGCAAGCTGCGTTGTCACCATCACCGGCACTGAATTTTTGATAGCCATAATATAAAATATCGCCCAAAGCATACAAAAAGAACAATTCATGCCCGTTCTTGTAAAGATTGACGTGGGCAAGGTCGATATTTGGTCTACCAGCAGACAAGTGTGTATACTAGTGAAAAGATATCATCAAGTGTTACTATAATCGTGACTATGATATAGAGTCGATTCATTCCAATTCTTTACCAATTGATATAAATATTTGACATTACCTTGCTACAGGGACCCAAGCCACATGTTTTTCATCCTGATCTTGACCGTCTGGCGTGGTGTCCGGACAACATTGTGTCCTTGCTCCCTTCATTAATTGTAAGTAATCTTATTATACAAATTGTTGCGTATTATCAATACTGAGGAAGATGTGTGCCATAATGAGGAAATACATGGTGTATCTTATGCGTGAAGCCGATGCTGCCGTGTCCCATGTAAATCTCTTCTTGGCGACGATGGTCATTGAGTGACCGTGATATCTGCGCCCATGAAACTTGCTCTGCTGGGATGTCACATATCGTTTTCATTGAATGAGGCCGATTGCAAAGAGCTGGACTCTCCGCAAAACAATGTTTTCTCAACTTCGAATCTATCACCCCGAACAAGAAGCCTCAATGGGCTATCCGCAATGACCGAGAGTCTTCATGAATTTCCCCTCTGAGGCTACTGGCAGGCCATCTAGCATACATCCACGAAACGACTATTGAAGGAACACAGGTCTCCGGTCTTTTGGTTCTACGTATCTATAATCAGTAAGTACTTGCTGGTCCTTATACGTACCACTGAGCCTCCAGCAGACCACGACGCCAGCTAGGTATCGGAAGTATTAGTAGTGTATCTGCACAATAGGATGCTCCCTACGACATGGGGTCTCAACCGCAACGAGACTTACCATGTGATTGTGTTGATAGTTGGTCGATGATCTTGGTATAGTGAGCAATAGATGTAAGTCCTCCCAGAGCCAAAACTGCCACGGGACACTGTCGCGGCAGTTTGACAACAAAACTCCAAACTTTACAAAACATTGCAATGTCTGCATTAACTGGTATTATATAAGACTATCGATCCCCGCACCTGAGACACAGGTCTTTTCGGAGTAACATTCTTCAACAGGATATATGGGCATAGCCAATCGAGATTCCGGTCGGGTGTGGCAGGACTCATGACCAACCCGTATCGTACGCTCAAGAGCGCCGAGCCCGGTATCACACGAAGAAGAGAAGGGAAAAGGCGATTTGCCAATTTTACGCAGATCTTGATTCTGCCACGAGAGCAAGAAGAGAATGGCAGAATTATGACTCAGAGCCGGCGATGCCCCATGATCGTATGGAAAGTATACCACATTGACTGTTGAAGCCTCCAATGGCCAAAAATATGCCTTGGGGTGGTTTCTGAAAATAAACGCCCCACTGGCCCATCCTCGATCAAGGACCCTAGGGTAATGTTGAGCGGGTTTCGTTTTTGGTCGAGACTCCGTGGAAAAGGAACCCCTCTTTCCCAGCGATCTTCCATTGCTGATGCCTGTGACGTACCCCCTTGTCCAAATCTTGGTGGATTGCGTTAGGCGTGCCAATCTTCATGTGCGAAAAATGTGCTCGCCTGAACCAATCCGGACATGTACATATGGCAGGCAGCTAGGCATCGTACTTACATAGCTCAGCCTACAAGTTGGGTAAGTTATGAGATCGCAGGTGATGTGGTGCAACTCAGCAGTGGCTACATGTAAGTACGAATTGATGTTAATGGCGTTGTCAGTCAGCAGGTGCCGGGCTTCAGTGGGATGGATCTATTTTGGGCTCTTCAATGCCTAAATTGCCTTTCGCATTTGGAAATGAATAAGCAGAATTCAGTTCAATACCCAGCAGGCGTGTGTGCCTGATCGTAGTACAGTAGTAGTAGGTAGTACTTGAAATTGTACCTTAATCAACCTGATACCTGTCAGTGCTCTATCCCCCCTTTTGATGCCCGCAGGGCCAGTGAAACATGTTGATGACGAGTTTTGGTGTTCAGCTCTTCGATGTGATCAATGCCTGACGGGGTGACGGGCGAGCATCAATTAGAGTTTCAGTGGATGTTGGCATCGATTTATGATCCTGCTTTTGTTTCCTTCGGCGGGTCCGCCGTTGATCTTCAGGGTATTCCGCTCCGCCTTGCGTACCTCCTTGTGGTCATGGCTGCATGCTCACCATTCACGACACTTCTACAGATGTGACTGGACGGATGCGCAAGTCATTGGTAATCCCGACGGCAGGGGGCGGCAGTGCAGCAGATGGAGATAGATAGGCATGCATCAGTTGCAGGAACAGGCAGTTCTGTTCTGCAGACGGCACAGGCAAGGCAGTTAGCCAAGCTTTTCCTTCGTGGCTGATGTCGCTGTAGGCCGAGAGGATGGGTCAGAGATCATTCCACTTGCTTTTCCCCATGATCCCTATCAAATAACCTGCCACTCCCAATCCTGGGTACTGCAATGAAAAAGCGCCTGTCAGTTGGCAGGGCTATGCAAGCTGTTGCGACGCCTGTTTGAGGCAACACCGACAACGAGATTAATTGCAATGCATTGACTTATGCTATGCGAGGGGCTCGGTGGGTGGTGGTCGTTAACGAGAAGCTGTGTCGTCCAGTCATGAGTTCAGTACGGAGACCCTCTTTGCAGCCCAACCGTGTTCCTTGATTCTGCCGCCGAGTGTGGCCAACAACCTTCAAGCCTTGGGGAAAATGACCTTGGAAAACGGCCGCTCCCTTCTATCTTTGTCCGGCTGGAAGAGGCAAGAGGATGGATTGATTGAGAAATGGGGTCTTGTTAAGTATGTATTGTACTTCCTGATCTACCCAACCCATACTTGGTACGATCGCGAAACACCCTGTTCAGCCATGCTGGCATGTACTTAGGTGTTGCTGTTCTGCACATACGTCAGTCAGGCAAGCAAGCGCAGTATGTTGCAGGCCACACCCTTCAAGTATATAGCACCTGGCGATCCCAAGATCTGCCGGCCACTCAGAAGTGTCAGCCTATATATCGATTTTCAATTGTCTAACCGACTCCCATAACTGTCTTTGCTTATCCCGTCAGATCAGCAATTTTATCATTTCCAATTATTGTTTGACGATTACCAAGTCGATTGTTCCGCAAAGCGAAATCGATCCCAACATCGCCTGGAACACCGGACAAGTAATCCTCCGCAGGAGTCTCCAAAGCTAAATCCTACGAACAACGGACAAATAATCGCATTATATTGTGTTGGGACTGTCGCAAGCTCCTACACAGCACAGACTCTGCTTCTATCGTCACCAGGAGCAACTGTCAACAAAGTCTTCTCGTGATCTCTGCTTTGTTTTCTCTCTCTCTCTCGACTCTTGGTTGTTGTTTTTTGGCACCTCAGCCAGTCAAATCAGTCTGTGGGCATTGATCTGGGTGATTGTGCCTGTGTACCTGCGCCTTCTCGGCAAGGAAGGGACTCGACGAAAGTGGCTTGAGGGAACCGCCTGCATTATTGCGTCTTCATCCCGCATTGCAGCGCATTAGTCACTAGAAAACCCGCCGTGCTTCTTTTGCTCGTTTGCCAGCTTGGCTGCTCTTGTTTTTTTGGTCTGAGGCAGGCTGAGCAAGCGGTTACTTTTCAGCCCAATCTCTCCAATCGCAAGTTGGCACTCATCTGGGTTGGTTGCAAGCTCCAGTAAGTGAGGTCTCCCTCCAATATTATGATCCTTTCCGCTCTTGAAACACAAACCACCCCGACAGATTGTCTCATTCTCCTCCTCCTGCCTGCCTGCCTGCCGGTCACCAACTCGGCCGCCCTCGTGATTTGATCCCGTCCTTTATCCTGTCGCCTTCTCGTCCTTAATCTCGCGTTCGGGGCTGGGTGCCAGAAACAGACCTCGTGGTCCGCAAGCATTGCTTACTCGTGCGCCGATGCCCTTTCCCTGCTACACCCGCTCTAGGCGTTTCTTCCTGCTTCCCCCACAATTGGCCGTTTCCCTGATAGTGGGACGACCGTCACCCTCTCCCTCCGCCTTGTTTTTCGCTACAACACCCCACTGATCGAGGTCGCCTGTCGCCTGAGCTGCCCGCGCCGTCCCTTTATTATCTCGAGCTTACTAACTGTAGCTCCGCGCTATAGTTCCCTACTACTGTCCCTAAACACCCTTGGATTGGAAACTGTCACGATTACGAATACCCTCCAACTCAAACCTACAGTCCACCATGAGTCTTGCTCCAGCACCCGAAATACAGAAGAGCCCTGTCCAGGGCTCAATGGCCCCTCCAACTCTCAACGAACCGGTTGTCCAACGCGACTCGGCCAAGAGCGAACCCGCCACCAAGAAGAAGCGAAGTCTCTTTGGGTTCGGCAAGAAGAAGACGGACGATAAGGCAACTGCTGGTGCCAAGGCGGCTTCGAAAGCAGAGGCAAGCCTCCCAAGTCCTCCACCCGGCGGGGATCTGTCCTCGGCTCGGTCGGCGACCACATCTCCTATTCCAATGGATGCATCGCACAGAGCACCCTCTTCCCCCGGCCGGGGTATGTCCTCGTCTTCCCGGTTATCCTCGCCTGCGACATCTCAGATCTTCGAGCGGGACGTACAAGAGAGCTCGGTCGCCATGCCAAACTCACCGGCCATTCCCTCGCATATTCAAGTGGAGAATCACATTCCCCCCGCGCTTGATGCGACCTCGGAAGCCATCACAGATGATCACCTTAACCCCGACAGTGTCGAGATTGTCACACACGCCTCGCATCAGCCTGCTGCCGTCGCCGTAACAGGAACAGGCCCTTACGAGACGCAGAGCACTTCTTGGGTTGACGAGTTGCAGTCATTGGCTGAGAAGGACGAGGCAGCCTCCAATTACGGGTCTCTGGACTCTACCGACATACGCCGCCTGAGCTTTATCTCTTTCGCAGATGTCGTGCAGGCAGAGCAGGGAGGCAACAACGTAGCCGCTAGTAGCCGAGAGTCGATGCGAATTCCTGGTCTGACCTCTCTTTCGTCGGCCGGAATCAACCGCTCCCCCTCGCCCATCAGATCCCCCATTTCTTCCCATGCCGAGACGTCACCGCCTACCAGCAAATCCGGCTCGATCAAGGGGCTGGATATGTCACCGAGCAGAAAGCCTCTGAGCAGTCCTTCATCCGGTGCCCATACTCTCGGTGCCACAACTAGTACCGATCTGAATATCGAGACCATGTCCCAGGCTTTGAGGCGTACTGGTAGCACAGACTTGAGCAATGCCCGCAGTCCCCCCATCAGCCCCATTGATGGCCCATCCCGTTAGATACGGGCACGATCATACGGGAGTCCTTCGCTGAGTCCTGGATCCTGGAGAGGAAGTCTTACGGCGTTGTAACGTCATTGGACATTGAGATTTGGTTCGTGGGTTCTTAAACATCACGGACCACAGCTTGCTCGCGTTTGCGAGGTTCTTGGAAGTACTTGCATCATGGATATCTGCCGTTTCGATAGCGGAAGGCGGGAGAAGAGGGTGCAGTTTTTGGTGCGGGCGAGGGTAGGCATCCTACGGCTCATTGGTAGTATCATGAATACCTATGGACGGCTGAAGTCTGACGGTCTTGGGACTGGGAAGTATACTCTTGCACCAAGTCAGCCATGCCGTGGGGGCCTTCTGGCGTTTTTCTATTCATACACGCGTTTACGTGACCAGGGGAGACAGGGAGAGCGACGGGAGAAAGACGACCTAGGAAATGGTCTTGTCTGGTTGGCTTCAGTTTTTATTTTTCGAATATATTCCCCATTGAGCGTTCAACTGAAAGAGAAAGCGATGTTCGGGTTTGGTCAAGGAAACGATTAGGTATCCAATGTTCTTAGGGTGGTTTGTGGGCACATATACATTAGGAATAGTGCAACTGAACTCGGAAAGGAGAAGTTGTATATGCATTTCATTGTTGATGTTGCCCCTGCATTACGCACGCGGTCTCTCTAAGTGACGAACCTGCACTACGACGCCATGATACAGATGATGATTGCTCATCCAGATAAGCATCGAGGCAGCGATAGACAAAGCCATGTGATGTATTTCTCCTAGGATTTCGACCAGGCGGGCGAGTTGTGGTGTCGAGCTCTGGTCTGGTGTCTTACTCAAGATATCTACTGCAGCTCAGTCTACCACCACTCTGAAACCCAAGCTGCCGTTACCAGGCGTGGCTCTCATGCCAGGGTCATCGAGGTAAGGACTGCTTTGGTTACGACGATAGTGTTCCTACTTGGCGGTGGGGATAGACACAGGGGTTATCAATGGCATATGGCACTAGTTGTCTTATATCCATGTGGTGAATTTTGGAATTCGTTTCATTGACTCCTTGTTTTCTCAGGGGTTGTGAGAAGAGACATCGTGTATTTGTTGTTGAAAAGGATGTACAAGTAAGCGTATTGTAGCTATCCGTGAAGAGAAGGGAAGTCAATTTGCCAATAGCCAGGAGAGAGGGCATAGATCGGGTTTGCCTACTCCTATCTTGCGCATGGTAACCATATAACTTTTCTCTCAAGAAACAGCCCTTATTCACATACACAAGGTTAGATGTCAAACCAGATCAATTTATAAGTCTCTTATCCCTCCCCCTTCGTTCATCAACCGGTACGAAACCAGTTGCTGTCTCAGCCGAACGTGTGATGCCCAGCCGTCGGCCATAGATATCAGCCTCATCACAGATGGCCAAATGTCTTACTGGATTAGTGTTTTTCAGAGGTAACATGCCGTACAGAGGTGGCCAATCCCAAGACTACTACACCCAATCAATAGTTCACAATTTGAGTGTAAAATAGCACGCTGATATGGGATTTCAGCCCCAGATTGACAGACGCATATTTTGTTGGGAGTCAATCTCTAGATGTAGGCAAAACCCCCCTCGTATACATACAAAGACTGCGCTTGTGAATAGGGGATACATGATAAGGGTTGTTTGGCACTTGAAAATGACGATGGCCGGCAAGTCAGTTCACCCACGGTGCCTTTGAGTTGGTTGCACGAGGACATGTACGGACATGATTGCCAATGTACTGGAGAACGCCCCTTCGTTTAGACCTGTAGTGAGCAAGCAAGTATTCAACAACTTCGATCTCAATGGTCATAGTGCTTGCAGGCACGTAGGGTACAGCCCACCTTATAGTGCCACGAGCTAGGATTTAATACCAGTATTGCAGTTTTACCCTCTACATTCGACTGTATATATGTTACTTCTTTTCGACCGTACTCAAGCCAAAGTACGGCGACATGGCCGACACATCCCATTGTCTACATACACGTCATGCCACGGGAACTGAACACTACGAGGTAAACGCATGGCTGGCTTCCATGGAGCGCCAGGCACAGGAACCGGGCAGAGCCTCTCATCTCGGCTAGATCAAAGTGTGATTCGGCCACCTGCATGATGGGTAGGCCAAGCTACAAAGTGATCAAGACTTGCAAAAGATATTCCCGAGTCCATACCTCCGCAGTCGGTACACCTGTTTGTCCGGAGGAGAGCCAAGCAATACGAAGAAGGGGACGTGAGAAGTACCACCCCAGCACCACTCATTTCCATGACGGGAGTTTTGTCACATAATTGCAGATGCTGTCGCTATCAGAGCTAGTCGAGGGTAACTGAACCAATCACATAGGTTGGACGTGCTCCGATTTGCAGGGAGCATCCCTCATATCTATGACGGTGTGCCTGACCTGACTGCAAAGCATGGCATTGCCTCGCCGAAAAGGCAGTGCGTCCGTGTATCAGTCATCGGGACAGAACTGCCGACGGACGGAGAAGCTCACGATCCCTGGGCGCAAACCCCCCCTACATAGGGGAGCAAGCAGACATTGGGGGATCGGCGTGGCGTATAGTCTTTGGGTAAGCGATTACCAAATTCCTGGCACCATTGGGACTGGGGCCTGGCAAGCAACGCAGGTTCACGCACGGCCAACGAATCGGACGCCGCGTTGCTGCAGGGGGACGAGGAACGCACACAGCCGGCATACCGAATTGGTGGTCAGCATCAAGGCTAGGCATGCAGGCAAGGGCAGGCGAGTTGGGTCACGTTATGGCATATTCGACCGGGGTTTCTCTCTTTTCGGGAGTCGTGAGTTCTGTCATCTGTGACAGGCTCGAAATGTGTTTGCTACGTTGAGTAATGTGCGGGTGATTGTTTGTTTCGGATAGTTCTTTTTGCCCCCTGGTTCGCATTATCGGGGCAGTGCCAAGGGAACTGAAATCCCCGGTTGGGACTTTTCTCTCTCTTTCTTTTCCCGCTTGTCGCGAGCGTGAGATGATGGGTCGCTGCACCTGCATACATAAGCAGCAGGCAGGGCAGAGAGGCAGGGCATTCACCCCCTTGACCAGGGGGGGTACCGACAACGATACGGGTCCAGCCAGGCTTGCAAGCCCCCCATGTTCGTGCATGCAACAAATGCATATTTCCTTTTTGGGAGAGTACTTGGCCGATCGAGGTCGAGTGGTGATCGGAGGGGGGACCTGATGCCTGGTGGACGAAACACATGGGACGAAAGGCAGCGAGACTGATATATGACAAAGCTGAGAGGCTTCTGACAAGATCAATGCCTCGCTCAACAACTGCTTCGAGTCCATGCGTGCCTGCCTGCAGTGACATTTTCCTTCAAATCCATTCAGAGGCCACTTTGCCTACAATACCATAATGCACAATCCGTCCAGGCACCAGGCTCTGCCATCCTTTGATTGGGACCTTGAACAAGTCGAAGTCGGACTCCTTTGGGGACGTTCTTCATACGACCCCTAAGTATGAACCGGTAGTCTGTAGTGTGGGTTCTGACTGGGCTGAAAAGTAGGAGCTGAAAGTCCGTAGGATGAAGTATACCTCCTAAACTCTTGTTGGCCCTGCCGTGCGAGTGAGTGAGGACTTGGAGAAAGGAGTCAGCCCATTGATCCTGGACCGGAGCACTAAGCAGCTGGTTCTGTTTCGTCTCTCATCTCCGTCTAGTCCGTGTATAGCCAGCCTATCCCAGGACATTGGTCAGTTTTGTTTGGATTCCGCAGAGCTTCATCTCGCCCAGGGACACATGCACGGAGCAAGCGAAAATCCCAGATGGCAAACGGCATTTGTCGGTGTCAGTGTTTCCTCGAGATGATGGTGGATCCCTATACCTTGGACCTGGGCCTCGGAGAATTGAATTGTCAGTCTCTCAATTTGGAGGTGGAACCGACCCGACATTATTGGGGGACAAGGTTGACCGTTGGGCCCAATCCCGAGCAGAGCGACTAGGCCCACGAGGGTCACGTTTACGGTAGCATTACACGTGTAGAGTGGTTGATTACAAAACCACGGCGGATGGGGGGTGGCATGGCGTCGCATCATGTAGGACAAGAGGGAGAAGAGAAAACAGACTACCACAAGATAGTCGGGAATACTTGCTGCGCCATAGGGTACTTTTCCGCATGGAAGCCAATAGTTGTCAAGCCATGTAGGATTGCAGGCACCACAAAGTTAAGCAAAGAACAAAGGCTTTGCGCCTCAGCTCGTTCGAGAAGGACGAGGACAGCCAACGTGCGGTGCGAGGCAAGCGAACAAGGTAACATCCTGACATTCTAGCCCAGAGCTTATTGGTCCTGGCAGTTCCGATTTCGTATTCTCTGATAGATTAGGAAAAGAAAGCCCGAATAGATGATCTCATCCGGGCTGCTTGCGCACACTGACTCTTACGCATGGCATGCCAAGTAGGCGTGGTGACCGAAGGATGACAAAGAAGCGTACCTAGGTAGGTAGATGAGATGATAGGCAATCTGATGCAACATAGGCGCGCATACACGGCATGCAGTCACTAATTGCCACGAGAGCAAACAAACAATAGTAGCAATATTGCACAGCGAACTGGCTGAACACCAAACCATTCGCAGCATCAGGGGAATACTGAAATATTTTAACCTACATTAGGTTGTGTAAACGCAATGCCTTTACTCTCGTAGCCTATTTATGGTATCAAATGTTTACTTGCCGAGAGCCAAAACGCCCCTACCAACAACATATCATTTCCAGCGAAAGGCACTGCCGATCTGTCCAAGCTTGCTCTCCTCTGGTGTGTTCCTGAGGGTTGGTTCAGTCTTGAGCCTTTGATTCTATTGTTAGGGGCGTTGTCTGTGTCCGTGTAGGGATTGAGGTACCCATCCTCCCTCTATCGGAGGCATGTAACTGTAACATGCGTGCCTCCAATGATTGCCCATGCCTGTCCGTCATTTCCATCATTTCGATTGACCCCGGCCCGCCGCCGACGAGCTGACATCCTGAAAAAGAACAAGCCCGTTCCAATCGACCCGGCAATGTGACCTCGCTCCAGCAACAGCAGCGCTACATATTGATGCGTAGATATATACATATATATTCGAATATATTTGATTGCCCCATTTCATTTGTAGCAATAATTTCATGTAGCATGTACCTGCCTACCTCACGTACTTAAAGCACCAACAAAGAAGTCGCCCATCTCCACCCTTACCGGCATCCGCCAAGACCAAATCATGGCCTAGCCAGCTACCCAGTGCCCAGCGACCAAACGAAACGTCTTCACTCAGCAAGTGCGTGCAGCAACCCACACCTTCGGCGTGTCCAAACCCCCAATTCGTCGCCTCAATACAGTAGCAGGGCAACTTGGGCGAAAAAAAAAGAAGGGGCAGCCTTTCTCCCGCAAGCCGAAGTTCCTTTTGCCGTCATCCAATCGACACTACTGTCTCGCCCATTGGGACCACTTGAGGGGATCCAGTCTTTCGAGAAGTCGAGTCGGAGCAGCCCGCGAAGGCTGGGCATCCAGCAGCATCTTGCTTGCAATGCGCCTGTCCCTGTCTGGTATCTGCATGGAAGAAAAGGAAAAAGTAGATACATAGATTGCAGCGCTCCTCCTCCTGCAATCCCGTCCTGTACATACACCCCATTACCAATTGCTACATACTCTGTCGCCCAACAAACGAATAGGATCGAACGACTGGGCCTGTACTCAGGGTGGCCCCCCCGCGCGCGCACGACGACCACCTCCTCTATTAATCTCTTGCTCTAACCTAGCCCAACAACCAATCCGCTTCTCCGTCGAGACAGGCATACCCTTCGCTCTTCCACCGACCATCTTGCACGCTTGTCATACGTCCACTTTTGAGTACCGGCGCTGCCGTTTGATTATTCTCTCCATGCCGGAATGTCGGACTGGGATGGCCAATGACCAGTAGCAATATACTGTACAGCCCAAGATATTGATAATTGCATCGGATATACCCCCAGATGCTGATTTTTCTTCTGGAACACGTCTCGATCCCTTTTGTCCCTAGAAAGCGCCGCTCTACGGATCGAGGGAACCGGCCCCAGAAAAACGCAAGCAGACCATCATTGACCGACAGGACAACATCGC
Source organism: Arthrinium phaeospermum (assembly GCA_006503535.1). Taxonomy (NCBI): domain Eukaryota; kingdom Fungi; phylum Ascomycota; class Sordariomycetes; order Amphisphaeriales; family Apiosporaceae; genus Arthrinium; species Arthrinium phaeospermum. The sequence continues at coordinate 769,770 of QYRS01000007.1, read as the reverse complement.
TGCACCCCCATCCCGCCGGCGCTCTAGAATGATAAACCCTCGATGGGACCGGCCTGTTTTAGAGAATACCGCACGCAAGAGATCTGGCTACGACTTATGACCCGGCGCCGACGCATGCAGCACTCGAAACGAACCGCATTGCCGATCTTACTTCCCCCAGAACAATATCGCCAATAGAAGCTGAACGACCATACATACACACATACATACACACATACGATACACACTCCGTACATATTCCTACCGAAAACCTGTCTACATGCAATTGCGAGCACGACATAAGCCTCCACCGTCTCCTGGCCCTTTGGTCGCATGCAAGTCTGCGAGCGCGCCCAATGCACACCATCCACCTCGATTGCTGGTGCAAACTTTCAGGCCGACAACGGGATTATTATGAGAAGCCTCCTTCCTCCGGGAATGGACGGACGAACACACAACGGCGGCGGCGCGGTTGTTGCCGACAACAGCAGCAGTAGCAGCAACAGCAGCAACAACAACCAAGATGGTAGCAGACCGCCTTTCCCAGGAGCAGCATCGCCGGCGGCGGCGGCGACAGAGAGGTCGCAAGCTTCCCCCAACTCAGCGCGAGCCAGCAACGATACAGGGAGGGAACGGGAGCGGGAAAGGGAAAGGGAAGGGGACAGGGAAAGGGAAAGAAGTAACACTATGCACGGCTCCAGTTTCATACCCACTGTTCACGCGCAGAATACCATCCGAACGGTTACACCAGAGCCCGCAGAGAAGAATGGCCATGCTGTGAACCTGGACACTGCGGCAGTCCAGGCATCACAGGGTTCCCGGGGTTACGGCACCACATCCCCCCAAACTTCTCCCAGATCTATACCTGGCGGAGAGAGCAGGCGCCAGGGAATCGTATTCAATGATGCCTTTGGCGAATCCTACGACGACTCGGAAGCGAGCCCTCCCACGCAGTCAAAATCCGCGGTCCGGCCCCGCACGCATACCATGGATGGGTCGCTCGCGGTACGCCAGCAGGCGAACGCCCCCTCACCCGACAACCGACACCGCGTGGGCTCGTTTTCCTCATCGTCAGGGTCCACGGCAATTGTTGAGCCTGAAGGTCGTCCAGCGGCGGCGTCCTTGGAGTCGGTAGGGTATCCATCCATCGCGCCAATACGATCGCCAGCAGACCTCAAAATTTCGATTTCCGGCAAAGACAAGAGATCGGTAAACAAGCGCCTGGTCAAGCGTGCTTCGTCACGCCCTACTTCGCCTCTTATTTCGCCGCCGCCTTCCGTGGACTCTCTGCCGCTTCCAATACCCACAGACGATGCAAATAAGGTTTTATTGTTAATGAAGACATTGTGCGGTCGGATGAAAGGCCAAGTGGAATATCAGAGCGAAGCCAGCGGTCCGTGGCACGCTGGCGTCTGTTATATAGATGAGGAGCGAGGTAGCCTGTTATTTGATCCAGGTCAGAATGGGCCCTTCCATCTTCCCATCGTCGGCGATCTCCGCGGCTGCCGAGTTCTTCCTGTCGATGCGCCTGATGGGACAGGCAAATGCCTGGAGCTGTCGAGCCAGAAAATGGGTGTCGAGCTGTTACTCAAGCCTGTCGTGTCGGCCGAAGTGGATTTCTGGCTAGCCGCGCTGCTTTGCTGGCAGCAAGTTCGGCCAAGTGGCGTTCGCTTCCCGAATGGCCGGGGCACCAGCTCACCATCAGCTGCTGCCGGGCGGCCAGAGATGAGACGCCGGGGCTCAGCTACACCCGGTTCCGCCACCTCGAAAGACGCCGCCATCATCAAGGTCGGAAAGGTCATGTTATGGGACAAGGGAGTCGCCACCTCGCCGCGATCGATTGTGAAGAGGCCTTCGACCCGAGACCTGCGAGGTTCTGCCACGGCTTGGAGGAGGGTGTCTTGCATACTTCAAGATAACGGCGAGTTCAAGCTGATGACAGAAAACGACGTTTCCGTCTTATCCATCATCGAGCTCTCACAGCTGTCTCGCTGCGCTGTGCAACAACTCGACAAATCCGTTCTTGACGAGGATTATTGCATAGCAATCTTCCCCATCTACTCCGCCACATCCAAACAGCTCTCAATCTTCAGACCAGTATATATAGCACTGGACACGAGAGTGCTGTTCGAGGTCTGGTTCGTTCTGCTCAGGGCATTTGCGGTGCCTGACCTGTATGGATTGGAGGCGGACACCCAAGGGGCGGTGGAGATAACCGATTTCGAGAACGAATTCGATGGGCAGATGTTTAGGCTGGAAAAGACGATCCAAGTGAGGGTTACCGAGGCCAAGCTGAAGAAACCAGTGACACCGCCAGAATTGACCGAGCGACAAGCACGGCAAGATCGGGACGCCCTTGTTGGCAATTATCTAGCAGAAGTCATCCTGGACGGTGAGGTTCGGGCACGGACTACGACGCAGCCGGATACCAAGAATCCGTTCTGGAGAGAAGCTGTTCAGTTCACGGAGCTGTCGTCGGCGCTGCCATACCTGTCAGTGGTCCTTAAGCGCGTCGATGGTAATCTGGAGAGCTTCAGTCACCAGCTTCAGGCATCCTTGGGACTCCCAAAGACGGGCAATCTCACCGAGGTCATGTGCGGAGCTGTCGACATATCATTGGACAAGCTAGATCGCGCAAAGGACCACGAGCAGTGGTTGCCCATACATGACGAGAAAAACGAGTCGATCGGTACTATGTTTGTCAAAGTCAACCACGACGAATTGGTGGTTCTGATGGCCAAAGACTACAAACCGTTGTCGGCTCTGCTCCACAAGTTCAGCGTCGGCTTGACGGGCCAGATTGCTGCGGCCATGCCCCAACAGTTGCGCCGACTGGCCGAGATCTTTCTCAACATCTTCCAGGTCTCCAATAGCTCTGTCGAATGGCTTCTGGCTCTGGTGGAAGAAGAAATCGACGGCGTCGGTGGCCAGAACAGCATGAAGAAGATGCGCTTCAGCCGCCGCATGAAATCAAACGAGTCGACAGGCTCCGCGAGCGACCGAGAAGCTCTCGTCCGGGATATGGGCAAGACGCTTGCTGGTGAAGCCAACCTCCTTTTCCGTGGCAACTCGCTTCTGACCCAGGCCTTGGAATTTCACATGCGCCGCCTTGGCAAGGAATATCTGGAAGATGTACTGAGCGACAAGATATTCGAGATCAACGAGATCAACCCCGACTGCGAAGTAGATCCTAGCCGGATACAACATGGCGATGACCTCGACCAGCATTGGGCGCAGCTGACGCAGATCACTACAGAGGTGTGGGAGTGCATTGCGGAATCGGCAAACAGACTGCCTGCCGAGCTACGGCAAATCTTGAAATACGTCCGGGCCGTAGCCGAGGATCGCTACGGGGACTTTCTGCGGACTGTCACCTATACCAGTGTATCGGGCTTTCTCTTTCTGCGCTTCATCTGCCCAGCCATTCTGAATCCCAAACTCTTTGGACTTCTCCGGGACAATCCGAGGCACCGAGCCCAGCGCACGCTGACCCTCGTGGCCAAGGGGTTGCAGGCTCTGGGTAATCTTTCCACGTTCGGGCGGAAAGAGGGCTGGATGGAGCCGATGAACAAGTTTCTGAACACCCAACGACAGCCGTTCAAGGAGTTCATCGACGCAATCTGTTATATTCCCACCGAGCGTGCTGCCACGGCATCGCTCCCCGCCACCTACATGGCCCCGGTCACTATCCTCGGGCGCCTGTCTCCGATTGCGAGAGAAGGGTTCCCAGCTCTGCCATACCTCATTGACCACCCCCGGAACTTCTCTGCATTGGTCAAGCTGTGGCTGGAGTCGCATCACCCCACTGACGCTGAGAGCAACATATTCGAAGGGGAACTGGCCGAGTTCCACGAGATCTGTGTCATGCTTCAGAAGCGATCCGACGAGTGCTTGAGCAAAATCGAGGCTCTCCGAGCTGCCGAGGAGCAGTCCATCATGACAGACGATTTCGTCGAAAGCCTCGAGAAGTCCTCTTTCATCGAGTCGGCCAGCCTGTCCCAGATCCATTCGCCGGCCTGGGTGGACAACGATCCGTATCGGGCGCCGGGCTCGTCGGGCAGCGAGCAGGAATGTGAACGTGAGCGCTCTCTATTCCGGGAGCTCAAGTTTGGCAGTGGCCGACACGGGCACGACAGTTCTTCGTCGCGTCAGGCGTCCGACAACTCCGAGGTGAGCCTTTCGCATCACCTGAGCGGGACGCTCCGACGGAACGGGAAGCTTCCCCGGAACCTGTTTGGACTGATCGGCAGCAAGAAGTCCAAGGGCGAGATGGGGTCGACTTCGAGCCCGGGCACCATGCGGGAGAGGCACCGTGAAGACAAAGACAAGGGGTTCCTGCGAGGCATTTCGGAGGGCTGGCAGAAGGAAAGCGGCGGGGACCACTCGAGGCATTAGTTGTGTCTCGAGGTACCGGGCGGCTCCAGTCGCTACGAGGCGTCGTCTGGTCCTAAAGTAGGCCGAGTGGGAGACAGGAATGTGCTCCAGAAACGGAGAGGTCTACGGCCACAGCCCATGCTGGCGGGCGATGGGGGAGCTGGGGAAACAACAACGCCCCGGCCGTCAGCAGGGTAGAAGCAGAGGAGGAGGAACAAGAAGAGCAAGAAAAACGACGGGGATTATTCTGGTATTATGGATATCTCTGACGATGATAAGTCATGCAGCCATGTAGCACTGCTTCACACTATACACGGGTACCTTTTTTGTGTACGAAGAAAGCGACGAAAGGAATGGAGTTGGTGATGTTATTATACTACTACTACTACTTACCGGATGGTTATGCGTGTGTGAGCGTTAGAGCATCATACAAGTGTTGGAAATACAATACCCTTGCTATGTCTATACTATTTAACTTATGATTCTATCTTGAACTTGTGGTCTTTGACATACCGTATCCTTCCTAAATGTTCATCCAGAATGCACCTGCAGCTCGGGTTGCTGAGGTGGGTTTGGGGGCAGTGGGGGACCATTAGTGGCACCTAGGACACACCTGCAGCCTGCAGTGACAAAAACAGAACATTTGGTAGCTGGCCGGGTTACCCCTCGCTTCCCTCTCCATTCCTGGATAGCTGGAAGGCGGGGTCCCCTAGAAGCTTCTATGCGGCTTCAGCAGCCTTCGCCGGAATTCGAATGCGCACGCAAAATGGGAGGCTGCTATTAAAAGTCGGGCCAGCCTGATCCATTGTTTGCTGGATTGTTGATCTGGAGACTGATTATTTGCTTGGTTGTAGACTGCTTGAAACGTACAATTGCAATTGGCCTGCACATCTTCGATCAGTCCTGGGAAATCCTTCTTCCTCTTTTAGATACCCCTCCGAAGTGATATTCTTTCTCTCTCTCTTCGCACCTCTTGGTTTGCTTGACTGCATCCAATCTTCTTCTCTCAGCCGCCTCACCAACCCACCCCACGAAGCACACTCACTCCCTACCGCACCTACCTAGACGCTCACTCTTGGACACCATGGCCGACGACAAGGCTACGCGCAGCAAGGTCTTCTTCGACATAACCATCGGCAAGAAGGCCGCCGGCCGCGTCACCTTTGAGCTCTACAACGATGTCGTGCCCAAGACGGCCGAGAACTTCCGCGCCCTCTGCACCGGCGAGAAGGGCCTGGGCAAGAGCGGCAAGCCCCTCCACTACAAGGGCAGCATGTTCCACCGCGTCATCAAGCAGTTCATGATCCAGGGCGGAGACTTCACCGAGGGCAACGGCACCGGCGGCGAGAGCATCTACGGCGAAAAGTTCGATGACGAGAACTTTGAGAAGAAGCACGATCGTCCCTTCCTGCTGAGCATGGCCAATGCTGGTCCCGGTAAGTGCAATTGGTCCTCCCTGTCCGGCTATCATGGAGCAAAAGAGAAGTAGAGCTAACCTTGGGGGTGTGAAATTTGCAGGCACCAACGGCTCCCAGTTCTTCGTCACCACCGTCGCCACTCCCCACCTCGACAACAAGCATGTCGTCTTCGGCGAGGTCCGCAGCGGCAAGTCCATCATCCGCCAGGTCGAGAACCTACGCACAGAGGGTGGCGACAAGCCCATCCAGGACGCCATTATCAGCGACTGTGGTGAGCTGACTGGCGCCGCCGCCGAGGCCGTCGGTGCGGACTCCAAGGCTGCTGACGCCCTGGGCGATGCTTACGAGGACTTCCCCGAGGACATGGACGAGAAGTTGGACGCCGTTAAGATCCTCGAGATTGCAGCCAACTGCAAGGAGTACGGCAACAAGGCCTTTAAGGGTGGCGACTGCACCCTGGCCCTGGACAAGTACCAGAAGGGCCTGCGCTACCTGAACGAGGAGCCCGACCTGGACGACGCGCCCGCCGACACCAAGCCCAAGATGGACTCCCTGCGCTTCACCCTCAACAGCAACTCGGCCATGATGAACATCAAGCTCGAGGCCTGGTCCGATGCTGAGCACGCTGCCTCGGCCGCGCTTGCCGTCTCAGGCATCACCGACGCCGAGAAGGCCAAGGCTCTGTACCGCCGCGGCGTCGCCCTGATCAAGATGAAGGACGAGGAGTCGGCCATCCAGTCCCTCGAGGCGGCCAAGAAGCTCGTTCCTGGCGACGCCGCCATCAACAAGGAACTCGACGCAGTTAAGAAGGCGGCCGCGGACCGGTTGAAGAAGGAGAAGGCGGCTTACAAGAAGTTCTTCGCTTAAGCGGGAGAGCTCAATGGGGAAAGGGAGCCATACAAAAACTAGGCGATAAACTACGGGGATTTGATCCTAGTCGATGGGCGGGCGGCGTAGTAGACATGTCATCTTCCGAGGATACCAAAGACGACGTCCGGGTCTAATCTCATAGACGAATGATGCTAGAGGCATGATGAATGACAAAATAAAGAAATACGAATGAATGAAATGATGAAACTTGCTCAATCTTGGCTCAAATCTTGTGGAACGTGCATGGTATGACACTGTAGCTAAACTCTTAGGCTGGGCATGTGGAGGCTGAGAGGAACAACTTGTAGCTATACCGAGTGAGAGGTCTGCATTCTTGAGCTGCTTTTAAGAATATCACAAAGTAGAACAACGAGCTGATATTGAGCCCGAGCTAGTCTGATCAGGTGCCATAGCATTTCCTACTTCTTCTCCATGTCCCCGCGCGAGGCGGAGAACCACGATGAAAAAGTATGATTTTGTCCGTACATGTACACGTTTCCCCCCTCCATAAACGGAGAGAAGACAGCATACTCGTACAAAACATAATTTGTGTTTTAGCCATCAAAAATTACACCACCCGCGCCCTCCCCGCAAGGAAGAGAGACGCGGCGCTCGCCCAGCTTCCCACGCTGTGCCATGTGGTCTGGAGCCAGCGGGACCTACACGGAATGCCCTCTTGATCGGGGTAGGTCCTTGGAATTAGTAAGTATGAAGAAGAGAAGGAGAAGGGGAGAAGGGAGGGTGGTGGTGGTGATACTTATAGGGTGTGCCCCTTTGGAGGTAGGGAGAGGGCCACGATCATCGGGATAAAGGGGGAAAGGGGGCTTGGAATGCAAACGGTAGTTTGTTTCGTTGGCTTAGTAGGTTTTTTGTTTCTTTCTTAACTTAAGGTGGCGGTCAAAGAGGAATCAAGAAAGAGGGGGGGGGGGATGAGGGGGTTGAGAGAGCAAACACGTATTCTTTGTCGAAGGGGGCCTGCTCTCGTAGGAGTATGTGTGCTCTTTGCTGCCGGCTTTATGGCAGCGCATTCCACTGATGATGTATGTCGACGGAAACAACAGTAGAGCAAACAGAGAGGTAGGTGATCGATCTCCCTCGAAAAGTGACACAGAAAGGACGCCCATGTCATGAGAGCTGGTAGTAGTGGTGATGGGTGGCTTCTGTTCGAATGCAGTATGCAGATTTCTCTCTATAGTTCTATAGTAATATGGTACAAGCCACGAACAGTCCCCCACGGCCGAAAAGGCCCGGGGGTAAAGTGGCAAGGAGTTTTTGGTTTATCCAAGGTATGGTACAGTTTATGTTTTTGAGTCCCAAGGAGAGATTATCCGGGGGCCTTGAGCTGTTTGCTGTACAAGGCCTTATATACACACCACCAACCCGCCATATAAATACACTTTATAACACATCCATTTCGTTCTCTCGTATCATCATGCACCCGGAGGGGCAGGCAAGCGTAAGATTTTGCTTTGGTAGACTCGCGGCCTCAGGGGTATGTCCACCACGAAGCTGCTCCGGGCCGAGGGGGTCATAATATCGCCTGCCTTCAGCGCCGCGTGTACGGCCCGATCCATCTCGTAAGCCGCCAACAGCTTTGAAGCGAAATCTGCAGACGGCTCGTACAGCAAGGTCTGGGCTCCATAGGACTTGGCAATCCTGGCGCTGCTCAGGTGGTCGCCATGCCTTCGCCGCAGGGTCCGGAGCTCGTCCTGGCCGAATATGACGTCTTCCCATGTCTTGAGGAGTGCCCGGCGGCCAGCCAGGTTGTGGCTCTCCCTCAACAAAAGATCGAATTTGCTTCGCAAATGGGGGCTGGTCAGGTTTGCAAATGAGGCATAACGCCAAATTACACGAAGCTGGTTGGGCCCGCGATTCTGCCAGGCTATTTGGAAGAGGAGCTTGAATGTGACCTCGTCCGGAAGTACTGTGGCCCATCGCTCTCGCATTGACCGAATCGTGGATATATGGTCTCGGAGATTCCGACCGTGTGTTATCATTGTATTCAACGTAACACTATCTGGCCTGACCCGCCCCGAGGCCGCGGCGTAGCCCAACAGATCGTTGCAAAGATCCAGCCTACTATTTCTTCCCAGGACATCGAGCAAACGGTTGAGCGTGGTCGTAGTTAACCATTCCTGGCCGTGGGCTTGATCTTGGTCCAGAATGAACTGTTCCATTCCCGACAATTTTCGAAAATATGACTGGAGCTTGAAGGGGGCCATGTGGCTACCGACTTGGACCAGCGTAGACTGGATTCGGGCGAGGCCTTTCCTTTCCATTTTGGCCACAATGGCTTGTTTTGCCTGAACATCCTGAACGAGATGCAGTAATTCTACCCATGTTCTGCTGTCGGGGTGGTATCCTTTCCGCAACATAAGCTTCACCGTAGAACTGAATCCGTCGAGATCTCCCGCTGTTGCGCAGCCCTTGAGGAACAAATTGCAAGTCTGCGTGTCCATTGGGACCTTGCGAATCTCGGCTTGGTTGAAGATGGTGCGCGCTTCTGAGCGAAGAGAGAGACCGCCCTCTTGCATAAATGCGAGGGCGAGGTGTAGAGCATTGGTCGATATGATCGATTGAGTTTCTTCTGATTGGAAAAGCTCAACCAAAATCGCGGCTACAGTCTCTTTGTGTTTAGGGGTGCCTCGCTCTGTTCCGTATATCGCACCGACCCGATGGCTAGGCACCACACCGTGAACCAACGCCGCTATATAGGCCTCTAAGTTTTGTGCTGTCCACTGGGCGGGACGCTTGATCTTGTTTGCGTGGTGGTCGAGCGTATAATAGCGGAACGCTGGAAGGCGCCGCTCGTAGGCAACTCCCTTCTGCACTGTGAGCGAGTTGGCACTCTGGGCTCCCTCTGTTTCGCCCAGCATTTTGATCGACAGAGGCTCGTTGTTCTTCTGCGCCCAGAGATCCAACAGAATTTCCTTGGAATCGGGATCCATCACTCTCACGGCCGTCACGCTGCCTACCGCCCTGAGGATATCCGACAGGGCTTTTCGCACGGGGTGCTCGGCGCCCGAGAGGGACAGCGTCACCACTTCCGTCTCGTGGTCGACATGTTCGGTGCGGACGATACAGCCAGACCTCCTCTGCGTAATGGATGCCGAGGCCGCGGTCGACCCCGTGAGTATCTCCAAGACCTTCTGGGCGACCGCCTTCCCCACCACCACCTTGAAGTCGAAGAGCCTGCCGAACTGAGGCGTGTACTTGATCAGGAGACCCAGGATGCTCTGCCAGTTCGTGGGCGGCTGTTCCTTCTCCGCCCGCCAAAAGTCGAACAGTTCTTGGCGATCGGCGCTGATGCGATGTTTCCTGGCACTCCGCAGCGTTTCGTGCCTGGCGGGGTATCGCATTGCCGGGGAAACCAGGGCTTGGTTGCTGGGCGGGGAGCCCGTCTTCTCTCTGAAGTCCGACATTCGTTTAATCACTCGGCGGAGCTTTGCTCGTCGGTACGCAGAAGGCGAGGGCCCGACGATGGTGCGCTCTGAGATCGAGGCGTCTGCAGGCTGGTCCGATGCGGGCAACACGCCGGTAGTATCGGCTGGCCGGCTGCCATGGCGAGCGAGAGGGGCATTGGATGTGTTGTTGGAGGTATATGGTCGGGTGCTAGCGATATGTGGCAGCAGCAGCAGCAGCGGACGGCGTGGATGGATCTCCCTGGGAATCAAGGAGAGCCCTTGGACACGCATCGTGCATATGGGAGCTCTCCATACTGATTTGACTCCCAGGGACATGAGCTATAAATTTAGCATTATCTATGGTAGGCAAAGAGAGCCCAAGTGTAGGGCGGAGAGGGATGCGTAATTCGAATTGGACCGAGTTGATATCTAGCTGGGAGACCCAGCCTTGGTCTACCCCCCGTCGCATCGAGTGTCCAGCAGCATGTAGAATTTTAGGGACATCTTATCGTGGAGCGGGTCCACCTTATCAGTCCCGCGTTGTCATCGGAGCTCACGACCGGGGGAGACGGAACCTCAGCTTTTAACATTGAACCCTTGACGATGTACTACCTCTGTGTATTTATATCGTCCATGGCACTGGAAGTCAAGGCGGCAACGATCTCGGTCGGAATGCTCCATACTCGCATTAATACATCGCTGTCAAATATGGTTGTCGTAGGAAAACGCCTCAGAATCCACCAAATCGTGTTCCTGTCCCCCGGTGAAAACACCGTACGGCGTCTCCGCCCGAGAGCCTGGACGAAATCCAAACATCAAGTTCCATCACTGTTGCTGTCTTGGCTTTTAGCTAGTTGCCCGACCTGGGGTTCCGAGGAAACTGCAGCAGCCTCTACCAGCTCTACGCTATCGGAAGTCCTAAACCGCATAACAATGGCAATAGTGGTATCATCTCGCCCTATGTCTCTCGCCTATGCCCACGGCCTCCTCTGAAATGAGATAGGAGAGGGCAGTACTGTTTCGTCAACCACCAGACCCCCTTTCCACGTGCTACCTCTAGGTGACATCTCCAGATGCTGCTGGCCAGAACAAGCTTCACCATTCAGTTCCCCTGCTAATTCACACGGTCTATCCCCCCCACCCAGAACATTGCGCGTGAAATGTCATGTAATGAGTTTCGGTTACCAAAGGCTTCTCCAATCCAGTGTCGCGTATACCATCTTTAGACGTGTTAGAAATATCCCAAGTGCGGTACTCAATCCTTGGTCGTGACGCTCGTCTCTGGCTTGGCATCCTCCTCCTTCTTGTCCGTCTTCGTCTCGGTCGCAGGGGTATCTTTCGTAGCAGGCTCCGTCTTGGTCTCGGTAGACTCGCCCGACTTCTTCTCGCTTGCGGGTTCGCTGGCGTCCTCGCCCTCTCCGGAGTTGGACTTGGACACTTGGCTGGCGAGGTCCTTGTCCTCGTCGACGTTGTCGAACATCTCGGCGTCGTCTGAGTCTGTCAAGACCTCAGTGCCATCGCCAAGAAAAATTATACGACCTTTGTACCCACCAATACCGAAGCTTCTTGACTTCTGACCCGTCTCAACATCATAACCGCTGTCGCTATCATCGAAACTATGGTGAACGCCAGGTCCTCGGAATTCGGCTGAGTCGGCACGTGTCAGTGGTTTTGGTCCAGCAGTAAATTCAGCCCAGGAGTCGTTCAAGATGGCATACCATACTCCGGCGGCGCGCAGGGGCCGTCGCCCTTGGCTACGCGACCGCTGACCTCCTCGTACCAGGTGTCCTTGCTCTTGCCGCGTAAGAAGCCGATGACCATCATGGTCATGTTGTCGCAACCGACACCGCCGGTCTCGGAATTCGATGCGAGGCAGTTGTCCATCATGTTTTCGCAGATCTTCTCCAGATCCTGTTTCGCCGCAACACCTCGTCGGACAAACTCCACAACAGCCTGAGAAGACTGGCAATCCCAAATACCTGCATTCAGCGTCAGTTGATGTCCAGAGATTCTTGGGAGAGGGAGGTGTGGATACCATCACAAGCAAGGACCAAAAACTCGTCATCGTCGCTCAGATCGTGGACAACCACATCGGGATAGGCAGTGACAATCTGTTGCTCGGGGGCGAGCTCGGCGCTCTTCTTGAATTCGAAGTCTCCGATGGCACGGGACAGAGCAAGGTTGCCGTTGACGCGGCCGAAGTCGACAAAGCCACCGGCGGCGGTGATACGTGCCTTCTCGCCTATCCGACCGAGTCGTGTGTCAGTAACTTGAAGCCAGAGCCACCATTGCCGACGGGACGTAGCACAAACCTTCATTTTGCGGCTTGTGGTCGAAGGACAGTGGCTTGGCCCGACCCTTAACTCCCAGAACACTCCGAGAATCGCCAGCATTTGCCTGACCATGAGTCAGTGAGTGTACATCAACAAGCAGGCCTTGGCACAGGGCAACGCACAATGTAGATCTTGTCGTCAGTGATCAGACCGACACAAGCGGTACAGCCAGAAACCTCCTCTTCGTACTTAGGATCTGCACAAGGTTTGATTGGTCAGCTTCTCCATCCTGCCCATATAATCTCATCAAGTGGTGTTTTTGCAGTGCATACCGCTGAGGATGGCGCGGTCGGTCGCAAGGAAGCAGTCCTTAAGAGCCTGCTCGTAGTTGCCGGCCTTAAACGTGTCCTGCTTCAGGAGAATGTCGTACATGTGTTGTCCAGCGAATTGCGCGACCTTGTCTCCGCCGTGGCCGTCAAAGACGCCGAAGAAGGATAATTGGGACGAGTGTTGTTTCGCTTCCTCGGAATCGGGCTTGATCAGGTTGAGGACGCTGCAATGGGCGTCTTCCATGCTAATGCGCCACCCTTGCATCGCCGATACACCGTAGAGCATGCGGGCATCTTCGCCTTTTTGTGACTCCTAAAGTATTACATCATTTGTCAGCGGTCCGTGTCCAGTGTGAGAAATCCAGCCACCCCCTCAGTTGACAGTATGGGTGGGAGTGATCTGGCTACGGTTCGGGAATTGTTCGCTCCCCATGGCCGGTATGCGACGTGATCCGAGGATTTGCGCTCCCATTGCCAGAGAGCTTTTGGCAGAGGGGTTGAGGACAGAGATACACAAGTGTGGAGAATGGAAAGCACGGGGTTGCGCGGCGAGGGGCAGACGCGGCCAAGAAGCGGCGGCGAGTGTGCTCATGAGACAGGTAGCTGGTGTGAGGCTTACCTTGTCGACGATGGGTTCAGAGAGTGTTTGACCCATGTTGGAAGGACTTTCTACCGCAGCGGTAGGCTACGGGCGTGTGGTTTTGGCGGGGATGATGGTTGTAGTGGGATGGAGGAATCGGCGACAGGAAATATGGTAGCTGGCAACAGAGGTGATGTCAAAATAGGGAAAGAAGGTTGCAGCTGGGGGGGAAAGAGGAAGCCCGTCGTCGGAAGAAGGATTGAATTTTTTCACACTACCAAAGTGTGATATGGCTTGGTGTTGTTTTGGGCCAGAGGACTAAGGTTAAGGTAACTTATTAACCACAGTGATGCAGACAGTGAGCAAAGGGTGGTGCGTTGCGGTGCCAATTGAGAAAACCCAATGGGATTTTGGGACGGGTATCGATGTATTTCCTGGCAACTGGCCGCAAAGAGGGACACACCCAGCAAAGAAAGGCCCAGTCAGCCAGGCAGGCCAGCACGCCAGCACGCACCTCTCACTCGCCGGCTGCTCCTTGGGAAGGCGGGGTACAATCCTCCCTCCCACTCCATCTCTCCCTCTCGCTCGCTCTCCCACTCACGCAACTCGCCCGGTCCTTCGCCTGCTCGCCTCTTTCTTTCTGCTGTAGGCGGTGCAAGGTGTGCTCTGACCCTTTTCTACATACGGTTCATCTCATTACATGCATCCAGTAGCTGGCCAGGTACTGCCCATGTACTCGCATCCGGCACCTAACGGCGCATCTCGACTTTGGCCCGTCCACTCGCCATACGCCCAAATGGCTCAAATGGATCGGAATGCATTCGATTTGTATAATTGATACCTAATATATACTGCTGGATAAGAGATATGCGTACATAACAGGTGGGTAATCAATCTGCTATCGCAAAGATTACCGAGGTTGGTACTTGCCTATACAACCGCTGCTTTCAGGTCCTGACGGGTACCTAACCGCCTCCATGCCCACATGCCATCAGGCGTTGGATACATCCGTCAAGCTACATACCTACCTTGCATCGGGTTAGATTGCCTCTTGTATGTACGCGTCTAGGAGAACCATTCGGATACTCATACACGGCCTCTTCGATATGGCCCGAAGAGCCAAGTTGTAGCAAGCCTTGTGAGAGACTCAGAGAGAATGAGAGAAGCACAGACATGAATCATGGGTATACTCTGCCCTATGACACGTTGGCTGCCCACCGGATTTCAACAAAAAAAAAGAAGACTGGCTCACCATGAGACAACCATTCTGTATTCCACTAGGTGGCCATGGGGACAATCGGCCAATCAAACGACCGCAAGGGGCTCGGGCTATGTGTCAGAGGAAGACGTGATGGGAAGCCTGTCAGAGGGTAATCTAGAATCGACACCATAGGGGCCATGAGTCTCCTACGCTGCACCAAGGCATCTCGCTCCCTGCTCCCTCCGTTCCCACTAGGCTGATCGGAACTCATTCACTCTACAGTATTCTGTACATTTATAGTCCCTATCCTATCTAGCCTCTCGTCTTCTGCTACTACTGCGCTCGGAGACCTCGAGCGGAAGTGGATCGATCGTGAAAGCTGTGGGCTCATGGATGGGTGGTGGGCACATTGGCACATCCCGAGTCCCATATGATTTGTTTTGGTTCGTTATCATTCCTCCAGTCGCCTTTGTCTGAAAATTTTCTTTCCGTTGAAGCGCGCTGCCGGGGGGTCCTTTCTTTTTATTAATAGCACAGTCCTCGTACATATTGGCTACAGTACCATACTACGATGCTGGAAGGCTGCAGCTATGTACATATGTATGGCGGGCAACGACCCGGTATCACCAAGTCGACGGTTGGTCGCGTGTCTTTGTGAGATTTTTTGGAGGGTTCCTGGCCAATGGCGCTTCTCCTGGCCAGGTTGCTAGGCCTTTATGCTGGAATGACAGGCAACAAGCGAGGATCTGGACTCTCTGGCAGTCTGGAGCAAAAGAGACGGCGGCGCTCTCTGGCCCGTGTCCACCGAGCTTGGTCCCCCGTTCGTTTGCCCCCCTCGTTTACCTTACTCATGTTGTAAGGGTCGCTATCGGTGACATCATCTGCAAGCTAGCAGCCGTGTCGGTCCCCTGATGAGAGCGTCTTACGGTGATTGCGTAGATGACTACATCCTTTGAGCAACCAAAACCAGTTTGTGCTTTTTGTTTCGCTCGCTCGAGTCTGTAAGACCTTACCTACACTAAGACACTACTACCACCAGGCTCTGACGTATCTCGTCAGCTAGAGAAATTTCTTCTTACTCGTTCCCCACGCCATCGATTGGCCCAGGCCGGAGAAACTCTGGGGGCGCCGAAGAGGACAGATGCAACTTGACAATCCCATCAGCGAAACAATCCCATGCATATTGGTAGAGAATATGCCATCCTCACAGCACCCACTCGCGCCCGTCCTCCAGGAGCCAAGAGCCAAGAGCTTAGGCAAGTGGAATTCGAAGGCATCATTCCTTGTTGCCACGCCTCCACCACCCAAGGGCCTAGGTAGCGCTATGTAGCATTTACTGTACTTGTCCGATGCTGGCATTCGAGTAATGTCCCGTAGTATATCCCCGAAATGCGTATGAATGTTTTCTATACCATACAGCCATCAGATTATACCAAGCCAAAAGAAAAAAACGAATTGTATACGATATTGTGGAGGCGTCATACTTGTTGACCGCATAAGAGAAGCAACTACCTCAAGTTCTACACGACTTGAACCACACGCGGCCTGTATCCAAATAGCGCAGTGGATGTACCTTGTCTAGTGTGCCGATTAGTCTTCTGATAAAACCCCCCTTAGGATCCAAAGTAGAGGAAGTCGGAAGTGTTGCAATCATACGAGTATGTGGCTGGTTGAGTCAGGTATAATTCTAGGAGAGGTGATATCGTCCATTCGGAATCGGAATCAAAACACATACGGAGTTTGACGATGCCAATAGATGCAAGATGTGGTGGATACACGTAGTTCAATACACCGCGAATAATAACAAATTACTATGCTGAGCCCGGCGCATGAGCTGATTGATACATTAAGACTGACCGAGAGGAAAGGAAATAACGAAAACGGCCCTCACGCCTTCCTCATATCAAGGCCGGAAAGCTCCCATGGTGGAGAGACCCTGCCGCCGACGACGTAGACTCATCCGGCCTCACGTCCTCCCAGCCATCATCCGTGTCGTTCATACGATCGCTGGCGGGGGTCTTGTTGGACCGCTTCGACAGGGTCGTCGACCGGCTCCGCGCCACTGCAGCGGCGGCAGCCCCCTGGGCACCACCGGGTCCTCCGCGATATGCGCCATTCGGTCTCTCCGCCAGGGGCCGCCGGGTCGGGGTTTCGGGCAGGGGCCGCTGCGGCGGAGCTGCTGTCGGTCGCGGCCACTCTGTTGGCGAGGGGGTTGTCGACTTTGTCTTCGGCAGAGGCCGGGCGGCGCCCGTAGTACGCTGCTTGCGTATCCGGCCCACGTTGAGCTTCTGGTCTCCGTGGGAGACGTGCCGTGGCGGTGTTTGCCTGGTGCTGTCCGGAGAGCCTGTCGATATCGATCCGGAGGTGGTGATGGACCCCTGAGTTGCAGGCGATGCCATCACATTAGGGTACAGCGATAATCTGGGGGCGGCCTTGGGTATGTGCGGCGGGCCTTCTGTGCCGCGGTCCATCTTCGGTCGAAGCCACTGGTCGGGAGACATGAGGTTCTTGGAGTTCCGGTTGCTCCAATTCGGGGCGTCCTGAGCCTGGTCAATGGCTTTACTGAACACGCTTGTGGGTTTCGCGGGAGGCTGCTTCAGGTCTTTGTGCGCAATACCCAGCGAGTCTCGTGCGATCCTATCCCAGGACGTGTCGCTATCGCGCGACATGGCCGTGAAAGTCTGGAGTATCGGAGGCGGCCTTTGGATGTCACCAGTAGTAGAGGGGGAAGACTGCGCAATCGGCGTCAGGGTGCGAGGGGAGTTGGCGATGGAGCCGCCTCCGAACAGCGGGCTGGACCCGTCCACACGCCGGCTGATCTGCCGTGCCTCTCCCGGTCGGCTGGGTATGTGGACAATGGTCGGCCTCGAGATGACGTTGGCGTTGACGGGCTTCTCGGCGGCAATGCCGGTCGTCAAAAGGCTTGTACGGCCTGTTTTGGCACTCGACGTGCTCTGGTAGCTCTTGCGCTTGTACTCCTCCAGCAGTTTCGATGCGGTGCCTTGCTTCCAGGCCCGCGAAACTCGTCTGCCCATGCCGCGGATGCTCAGCGTCGAGTCGCGATTTCCGGACAGAGCTACGCCTACGTCCTCCCTCACGAGCTCGACGCTCGAGTCACAGTCGCTTCCCGTTCGGTAGGCAATCTCAGGCGTGTTCTGGATGCTAAAAGGCTCATGTATCCTCGGCATATCCAAGTAAGCGGTACCAGACCGCTCGGTTCCCGCTCCATCAAGATGCAATCCAGAGTCGCCACGGTCGGTGTCGTATTCATCCTCCCCGATGCTTGTATCTGATAGAAGACTGCCGCTGTTTCTCAAAACAGTCGGCACTCGTAGGGGTGGAACCACCGGGTCAAGCGCTTGCCGTTGGTCTGCCCCCGAGGCAAGTGAGCCGTCAGATGACCTCAGAGTAACAAGCTGTCGCTCCGAGCGGTGGTTATCCGTGCTGCTTTGCAAACTCCCTGTGAACGATGTTGCTGAAGACTCCGAATTAGGTGTCGCAGCACTGCGGTTGCTTTTCTTTCGCTTACGTCGTCTCCTTGACGACCCTATATCAAACATGGTGTGCCGTAAGCCGTTCTCTGGACCAGTGTCGTGGCGCACGAATGTGCCGGGAATTGGTGCGGATACTTCCAGAACTCTTCCTTCGTCGGCTCTACGATTTCTGCGCCGGCGACATAACATCACCACGATCACCGCGATCAGCAGTAGCAGGAGAGGAAGCAACACTGCCAACAAAAGAGGGACATTGACCGCGGGTGCCTCTTGATGTGCCTCGGCCGTCGGTGAAGCCGTTGGAGCTGGTAGATCATTGGTGTTTGTCGCAACACCTCCGGTGTTTATGTGTACTGCCATGGTGCGTTCTTCTTTCTGTCCCGTGCTTTTAGAGGTCGCAGTGAGGGTGATTGTACTGTCCAGCGCATCTTGCACGTTTGGGACTGTTCCGGATAATACCAGGCTTGATGGATCGAGTTCCAGCCACGAGTCCGAGGACTCGTTGCTCAACTCCAGATCTACCTCCGACGGATCCCACAGGTATTCTTTCAGGTCCACCAAGACGCTATCGCCAGCTGTGACATCGAGAGCGGTGAAGTTTTGGCGAAACAAGTCCTTGATAATATTGATACTCAGAGTGATATTGACAGTATCAGCGAATGTATCTTGCAAGAACACCGTGATATTAGATGAGTTTGCCGTCAGTTCAGGCGTGCCACTCAATCCCCACGTTTTATTATTAAACTCCAGCCAACTGGGAAGGCTGGATGTTGTTATCGACCTCACTTCCTCGGGCCGTATGGTCCTGTTGTCAAGCTGAACAGCCTTTACCAGGTCGGTGTATTCGAACGGTTTGCCCCTGGTTGCGTTCAGTGCAACCGGAGAAGCTGTTGACGTGAGCTCATGGATCCCAACAACCAACGAAAACTTCAGCGGCACTGATGCAAACCCGAACACATCGGAAGCTACCAACTGCACATCGAATGTCTGGGGAGGTTGGACCAACGATTCGAACGGGGGTGTTGTGCCCGTGAAAGATAGGTTCTTGGGGTTGAAGCTGACCCAGGACGGCAAGGGGGCATTATCCCCAGTTACCGCATAGTAGTTCAACTCTGGAGCCTGGTCTGCTTGAAATGTGCTCCGGTCAAAAGTATAGGCGAACGGCTTAGATGGATGCAATAAAAGTGACGACGGGCTTGAAAAGGGTCCAAATCTTTTCGCCTGGACTGCAAGTGGGATATTCACTGTCGGCGGCGGGTTTCTTGACACTACCAGCGTCGCGTTCGTTGTCGTCGTGCCCGATTCATCCTTTGCCTGTAGCTTGATAGGGACTCCGACAACCTCGCCGGGTGGGACGTCTTCGTCCTTCGGTTCGCCGAACAGGCGCCTGCTGCTGCTATCGATCGAGAGCCATTTTGGGGCATTCACCAAGCTGTATGACATAGGGTAAGGGGAAGAAAACGTTGAAGGAGAGAATATGAACGAGAAAGGCTCCGAGATACGAGCAACCGGGGGCAGCTGTGAGTTGATGGGGAAATAATCTTGAGGTAAAGAATCAGCCCAGCAGACGAAAAGAGTGACCGTCGCTATTAGAGGCCGCCGCGATTTCATGATGCACAGAACATATCACCAACTGACCAGCGCTCGACGCGCAAACGAGTGTAAGAAGTTGGCGAGATGATCACCCATTATACGAGTAATAGCAGGGGAAAGAACTCGAAAAGTTCGACTACGAGAAAGTCACCATGTAAAAGGTTACCTTGGTGATAATACTACATGCAACAATACCGAACGCGTCGAGTGATAGCGTCGCGTCGCCCAGCACGGCGCCGTGGTGGAATTTGATATGTCTCGCCACGCATAGCTGTGTTCGTAGTCGATCAAATTCCTATGCCGGGTCCAGCACATGGGGGTTTTCTCAGAGGGGTCCCTCCGAAGAAGAGATACTAACTAGCATTTTGCATTGGCATGCGAACTTCGGAGGATTAAGATGGGACGAAAAATCACGCCTCCGCCCTCCCTTCAATATATCGAAGTGGGAGATTGGGTCGAAGATAGGGACGCTGACGCTCCTATCCACCATCGCCGCCCAACGGGCCGGCAGACTCGCACTAACAGACCCTGCCAGTCGAATAACCTCTCACGCCTCTAAAGAACCCGCCAGCCCGCCGTCCAGAGGACCAGGCAGGGAGAGATAAGAATATGGACCTAAGGAACTTTGCTGAAACATCGCCCTCAAAAAGTCCCTTCCCTTCCCTCCTTCTTCATATAATCACCATGGACACCATGGACACCCAGGAGCCGAAAACGTCGCGGTCGCCGTCCCCGGACTTTTCACCTCTGGCCATCGGCACTGACTTGGCACCACTACGGGAACTTAAAGCAGCGGCCACGACCAATCTCGATTTCTCGGGCCTCCTCCCGCAAGCCATCCAGTTGCACGAAGACCTGAAGTCAGGTAATGGCGGGCAAGCCTGGCCAGCTGGTATGGTCCTGGCAAAGCACATGCTCCGCTATCACCGAGACGATTTGAAAAATTCTAGAATGTGGGTTCGGACTTGCGCATGATGACTTGTTACCCTATGGCGTTACCAGGAAACCAGTGGGGCTGTCAAGCTTCTGGGCTCCAGGCTGCATACCAGGCTTCCCAGGCAGAAGAGGAGGAGGAGGCAAGAAGAGGGAGTGAATGAGTAGTATGGATGGATCCGCAAGAAAATCGAGTGCTGATATTTCACGTCATGACCACAGTCTAGAACTCGGAGCCGGTGGAGGATTGGTTGGACTTGGAGTAGCCAGTGGATGCGACATCGACCAGCCGGTATATGTTACCGACCAGGTTAATATGGTGCCCCTCATGGAGAAGAACGTGGCTCTGAACAAGCTTGGCTCCCGGGTCCAGCCCGCCGTGTTGAATTGGTAAGTGACCAAAATCCTGCCGACGACGGGCCCCAAATAAAGAGACCGTGCCGCCAGCATACATGGAATCTACTGTTCAGCTCTATGCCATACCTGCGGTTTCTAAATGCAGACAATCTGACCTCCAATGGTGTCGCAGGGGAGAACCGCTCGGAACAGACGTGGTCAACTTCAAGCCAGATGTCGTCCTAGCCGCCGACTGCGTCTATTTTGAACCTGCATTCCCCTTGCTTCTCGCCACCCTGTCTGACCTCTTGGCCCTGTGTCCGTCTGCGACCATCTACTTCTGCTTCAAGAAGAGGAGAAGGGCCGACATGCAGTTTCTCAAGAAGGCCCAGAAGGCGTTCCGGACTGTAGAGCTGGTCGATCAGGACCGTGAAGTCTTCTCGCGCGAGAACATCTTCCTGTACAGTTTTAGAAGTAAGGCTCAGGCCCAGGAGTGTAAGAGTGCTTCTTGAACGTGAATAGAGCGTATGCATCGTCAACCAATCTCGAGGGCTATGATTAGTGATGTGGCTCTCTCTCTCTCCCCCTCTCCAAGACTGACAAGTGTGATGCCCAAGACAGCCTGCTTGCCACATGCCTGCTGTAAGGCCACACCGACTTCCTGGTCCCCTCAGCTTGACAGTCAGTCAGCCTTGAATAGCTCTCCAATTCTTCTCGATTTCTCCTCGATTCTCGAAGTAGTCTGTCTGCAGTCGGTTAAAATGCCCACCCACCTTGCCCACAGTCCCCCTCACATGTAAGGAATGCTCCATTTTTGGGGTGGCTATTGCGTGTCCCAACCAAGATCCCCCGATCATGGTTCGATTTCTTGGTTTTGTAATTTTTTATCTCTCATAGTATGCAAGTACTACTATACTCCGTACACAAGATGCCGATGTCATGGGCCAACTGCATGTTGGCCTTGACAGGGCGGTATGCCGTCAATCTACCGATTTGCGACAAGGGCAGAGAGGGCCCTAAAGCGGGGTGTTTCCTAGCAGTCGGGTTGTCTCCCGCTTTTTTCTTTCTTGTCTCGCGCGCACAACAGACTTCTTGTTCTCACCATGTTTCTCCGATCCGTCTCGCTCGCATGGTGTGGTACGGCGGCAAACTGTATTCCCCTCCTTGGAGCAACTGCATGTGCTGACTGCAGCGCAAAGTCGTGCCAGCGTCGTTATCACCGTACCGTAGGGCTTACGCTTAGGTATGTGGGCATGTACTATTTAGGGGCTACCTACCTAGCAGCCGGTAGACAGTCTACCGATCAGTCTTTGTCTCGTAGACCAATCTCACAGGGCCGCCTGTTGCTTCCACGTACTTTCCGCAGCTACTGGTACTAGCAGCCTCGAAGCCAAGGCCAGTGGTCATTTGTCACAAGCGGCCTCGTTGCTCGTATGGAGTCATTCAATCAAGACGGGTGGAGCTGAAGCGCGCAAAAAGTTTTCCTTCGGGTTGCGAAGGCGACACGAGCGGAGAGCAGGATGCCTGGATGGAGGCCTGCTAATGCAAGCCACGGGTGTGTTGGGTGGTAGCCCGGAGTAGTACGACGCACGATATAGCACAGCACTTAAACAGCATCAGCTCAGCCGGCCAGTCCACCATTCCCGGTCCAGCAACGGGGATTGGAGAGATCGTCAGGAACGGGTGCGCTCTGCCCTTGTGTTGAGCTAATCCAGTTTAATTCGAGGGGGGGCAGAGGCCAGAATCGGCTCGCCCATTGGCTTCTTGATTCATGGCGTCCCCCCTGCAGCTGCAAGGTACCAACCCTGGAGTAGGGCGGATGTCCCCCGGCTCCTGGTTTGTCCACGACGCCGCCAGCTTGTGATGTAGGTACCACCAACTCGACTAACTGCCTTGCTCGTTCTCTCCTCTGCTCGCTCCCTCTCTAGCCTGCGGTCTCTACCCACACCAGCCGCAAGCCCCAAGTGCGCCTTTTGTTTTAGACCCAAACCCACCCAATGAGATCGGGTTACCGGCCAGGAAACGAGATGCTCTAGGCCGATTTCCTCTACTCAGTTAGGCCCGAATCGTTTGGGACCAGACCCTACCTAGCAACGTTTTCTCACCCCCCCTGCGGTCTGCCGGGACTCCCTCGCCTGTCTTTATTCCGCTCCCCATGGCGCGCCCCTGCTTGCCCAGGCCAGAGGAACACAGATAAAGAGAGCCAACTTCCTTTCACTCCAACCATGACCAGTTCCCCATTGTGATCTCCAACCACAACCCATCATTCCTTTCCTGAGCAGCGCTCACTGTATACATTCATTTCAGGCCTACTACACCAGTACACCTGCTCTCCACACTCATTCTCTCCGGAGGAACTGGACAACACTTAACGACTCGATACCCTCTTACGATCAACTTGCACTCTTCTGTCGCAAGCGTCAGCCATTGACAACCCGAGACACTCCTTGAGAGTTAGCACACTATTTGGAATTACTTCCCAATACCCCTATCAGGCTGGGACCTTGATTATCACGACTTGCTTTGATATTCGAATCAAATACCCTTATACAAGATGAAGTCTGCTACTTTTGCTACCGCCTTGTTGGCCGCTGTTGCCGTTGCGCAGCCCCACCACGGCCATGCTCGTCGCCACAACCACGCGAAGCGTGACCAGGTTGTCGAATGGACCACCGAGTGGGTGACCGAGACCGTCTGGGTTGACGACGACGTTGCTACCCCGACGGCTGCGCCCACCACGACTGCTGCTCCCGCTGCCAAGCCCACCACCACCCAGGCCCCGGCTGCTCAGTTCTTTGAGCCTCCTACCCAGCCCAAGCCTTCGGTTCCTGAGGTGAAGCCCACTGCCGAGGCTGTCAAGCCGGTTGAGCCATCCCCCGAGCAGCCGGCGCCGGCACCTGTTACCACCAGCCCCCCTGCCCCGGTGGTTGTTCCCACGACTCTGATTCCGGCTCCTAAGCCCACCACTGTCGCGCCCCCTCCTCCCCCTCCTTCTCCCACCACTGTCGCACCTCCCCCGCCTGCCCAGACCACTGCTCAACAGGCGCCGGCCCAGAGCCCTTCTGCTCCCTCCGCCCCCTCGTCCGGTGGAGGTGAAAAGTTCACCGGTGACATCACCTACTACCAGCCCGGTATGGGATCTTGCGGCTACGATGACAGCGCCCCCAAGGGTAACGTTGTCGCCGTCTCCAAGGACTGGTTCATGAAGGTCGGACAGGGCAAGACCAGCTACGGCGTGGACCAGCCCGCCAACATCCTCTGCGACAAGACCATCACCATCAGCGCCAAGGGCAAGACCACCCAGGCCACTATCCGTGACTCTTGCCCTGGCTGCGCGCCTGGCTCTATCGATGTCACCGAGGGCGCCTTCACGGACCTCTTCGGCAGCCTTGATGTTGGCCGCGGCGAGGTCACCTGGTGGCTCAACGAGCCCGTTACCGGCGCTTAAGCCGCTGGCAACGAAACGTCACGAAAATTTATTCTTCTTGGAATATACTATCTTGGCGCACGAATGCTCCATTTTGTGGCCTTGGGGGGCAGGACATGTCTCTCAAGTTTCTTGGACAAGGCGTTTACGGGGGAACTCCCAGGAGGGAAACCAGATGACGCTGTCATCTCGCGGGACTATGAAAAATTTCTAGATTAAAATTCTTGTATATATCTTACTACAGCAGTTTTGATACAACTGGCTATTACACAAACAAATCCAGACGATCTGTCAAACCATTCTCGAATCTTGAATAATGGATGATCTTCAGTGCCTGTTCATCGCTTCTGTTGGTGTCAAACCTTATCGTTTACTTTAATTGGACTGATCAACCGTCCCACTCTTTCGCCGGGATCTTCACCTTGGTAGTCAAAGTGCCACGCGCATGGGAGGTTGCCCGTGCGAAATTACAGAAATTACAGAGTGCCTTCGAGAAGGCGCAGCATTGCTTACGGTCAAACTACTTCAGCCTATCATCATCTGGTGGATTTCCAACTGAGATGCTCACCGACGCCATACGAACAAACACGAGGAGAGAGCACACGAGAGGGACTCCGCCCTTGCTTGGTCCAGTTCGAAAAGTCTGGTTCATATCCACCAAGCGCGGTGCCCGAGGGACAAATCCCCGTTACGGTAGGGCAGGCAAGCACACGGTCGATCTCGTCAGTGTTCTTCAATGGAATGACGCGATGTCGAACCAGGTTTCTTCTTCTTTTGCGCAATTTACACCTGAGCGTTGCTGGTCAGGTCAGGCAATGGGGCAAAAGCAAGCTTGGGCTCATTACGCTGCTCCACTCATCTATGAAGCTATAGGGCGCCTTGTTATATATGCTTCCTAAGGCACGGAGCACTGTAAATAAGGTAAATAAACAACCGCTGAAACGGCTATAGTAAAACGACGAAACGATAGAGCTGGTGCTCGACTTCGGTAACGACTCGTTACGACGTGACGTTGGGTAATATGTAGCGCGTTCCTGCTTGGGTGCTTACCCTATGACTAGATCCCGTCTCGGGGCACTACTGCAAGATGTACATACAGCTCGCGTGTTCCTACCATGTGTATCAATTGGCAGTTCTTCGTCGGTTGACCGGCGGCTCCGCCCAAGACGACTTTCCAGCAGACCGGAGTTGCTGGAGCGACTGGCTGGAGAGAGGGCAAGTCAGGAACCGGAGCCCGCGCGGGCGCTACGAAGAGCGCTGTTCCTACCCGTCCTGAGTAGCGCTCACTCTAAACCGCGCCACGGATTAAACTAGACTGGATAGACTTCCCGAGTCAGTTTTCTTTTTTGGTCGTCTACCTGCTAGCCGACGATGTTGGCGCGGATGCGATTGTAGGTGGTGGTGTTTCGTTTTGCCTTTTGTGGCGGAGAGTGGCCGAGTAGGTATCACGTCGGCATGCCCATAAAGGACCTACATGACTCTCTGCTACCAGTTGGATAAACGGTCTAGATTCGGGACGGTACACTATGGGCGTATTCCTATCGTGCGATCACGGAAGAGGAAAGTCTTAGCAGTGCGCGATAGTATTGAGGTAGGCGATGGGGATGACCAAGTCGCTCACAGTCCCGTTATTAGCTTAGGTAGTCTCTATCGTGAAAGAGAGTTCAGTAGATATTTCGAAGCGGCGGGTCTACCATGTTGGCTTGCTACGAGCTCGGACCTGACATATCCAAGGTATGACAGCAATGGCAGGGTCAAAGATGCGAGAATCTTAGGTAGTGATACGTGATAGTCTTGTTTGATCTTCCGCCTCCTGTTGCTGGGCCGATAGTATGTATATCGTGGATTTGGTGCGAAAGAGAGGGAAATACAAATCCCCTACTTTTCTTGCGTCTTCAAAGCATGGACTATGCCTACCGGTTGGTTCCATCGTGCGGTTCCGGATAATATATGCAGGGCGACGGGACCTCCACATCTGACCGGGTCATGACTCGGGGCAGAACCCCATATCACGGTTTCGGATGCTATGCAAATCGCCGGCCCGGCGCATACGTCTCAGGTGTTTGCGTTGGGGATCAGGGTGTTTCCTTGCGACCGGTTACCCATCGCTGTAATGGGTTCGGGTCGGGGCTGCCCCCATCCATTGGCCGCAAAGGCGATTTGTGAGTTTTAAGGAGTCGTCGGCTAATTATCTCGTACATCCAGAAAACAAGACTGGCTGGAGATGCGATGTTTTCGCAGTTGGATGAGAAAGAAAGACAGGTCAGCAGAGGTATCATGATAACCAACACTTTCTCCGACCAAATTACTAACATGGTGTGTTCATCCGGTCTCTGCTTAGCAGGTAGTTGTCTCGTCTGTCACCAGGATGCCAAGCTACAAGCTGTATAGCCTACCCCAGAAGTCCGTGTCGGGAAACATGTGAGCTTGAACAAATACCCAGATCAAAACCATATGTGCTACGATAGATACTATAGTGATCAATCCGTCTCTCCCGTCGGTTCAACTCAGATCCAGCCCCCCATTTCCGCGCGTCCTCTCGTTCATCGGCGAGCACTTAATAATAGTTTACTGCAGCTGCTTTGTTCTGCAGAGAGATATTACTCTTGCAAAAAAGCAGTAATGCTATTTTAAACACAGGCAGCCGCCCCCTTCCCAAAAATAAAGTTTGGACAGTTGATTGGACAGAACCCCGCCATGTCAGCCGTTGGAGAGCGCCATGAGGCCTCCCCCTGCTTCACCTGCTTCCCAGAAGAAGTCTAGCCTCCTTCCTTGCCGCCGGAGCTACCACTCTTCGTGATGCTGTTCCAAAGTTAACGGACAGAGCACACGAGGGAGGGGGACATTTGGAGCTGACCTTGGCTGCTTGGCAAGCAAGGTCGCGCTGATCAAACCGTCTGATCTCGCTCCCGCTCTCTCTTTCTTGTGCGCTCCTGTTTGGGGGCCGGGGTGCCTCAGCCCTCAGGCGACGACCCGACGAAATTTGGGCGTTTCGGGGCTGAACCCGAGCCATGGGTTCGTCTCCTCCATCCCATCTTCATGACCCGGTAACCTTGTTTTTTCGTGCCTGCAGGCAAGCTTTATCCTCGGACGGCATACATCAAACCTGCCCTCACCCCTTGCCCAACCATACCTGATCTGTATGTGGGAAATCTCCATCGTATACCTTATCTCACACCAACCTGGAGGGCTGAACAAATAACACGGAAAGCGCTGGTTGCTTTTGTCTTGTGGCCAAGCTGTCATATGTTCCGGAGTGCTCGGTGACCATTTCCTTGAGAAGCCCTGCATCTATTGTTGCTTACGCTCAGTCAACAAGTCACGTTCTGCCTGGACTGGCCTAGTAGATTACCTATCTACATGTGCAAGATACATGCGCCCAGGCCTCCACTTCATTATACTTCTACACTTGCTTGCTTCAACGGCGTCTTTCCGACATTTTATTACCTCGTTCTTAATGATACCCTAGAATCGGCGCAACGGTGACCATGGCGCAGCAAGATGAACCCTTGCCCTCAGCATCGACCACGGCCCGGTCCCATCACCGCTTATCGCACAAGGTCTCGGATATATCAGAGAGCCCTTACGATGAGCATGGACCCTCACGCAACAAGGGCCGAGACTCTCTGGTCTCTCTGCAGTCGCATGATGATTCGTCAACACTGCGCATTCCTTCACACGCTGGCAGTCTCTGGTCAACCCCTCTGAGGAGCCCGGCAGGATACCGGCCTCTTGAAAGAACCGACGATAGTCCGCCAAGGGCTTCCCGAAATAAAAGCTTTCGCGCAAAATCCCAAGACACCCTCGTGGAAGACGAGGGCTACGATATGTCTTTGCTGAAAGCTGCAGCTCCGTTCGCTGCGTCCGAAAGCCAACCGGCGGAAGATGAGGGGACCTACGGGTCACTTTATGATGTGACCTCCTTCTCAGGGCCTATGGGGGTTCAGGACGAGGAGTTCCACAAACTGTTACAAAAACAAGAAGCCAGCGGGCAGTTGACAGGAGGCATAGGGGCTGGCGATGTCCCGAAAACGCAGATTAAAAGCGACATGTTGTTAGCGACCAGCCCTACGGTGCAGCGAACCTTTTCGCGCTCCTTCACACTTAGGCGGAAAGCGACGACCAGGAAAGAGGCCATCAAAGGTCTGGGCCAAAGCGAGGCCAACAAGACCGGTGCCGTCATAGAAGTTATCATCGAAGACCCAGTGGACAAACAGTCCGGGGTAGACTTGAGCAACATGGTCGGCCCAACGCCCCTAGGGGTTGACCCCAACCACATGCGCCAAACCACTTTCCCGAAATCGAGCAAGAACACAGAAATATTTTATCCCCAGCCTAATTGGAAACCCTTCTCGATGCGGTGGCCTTACCTACTAGCTTTGACCTTAATATCCCTTCTTCTCGCCGTTGGGGTGCAACTGATTTATCAGTCCTCGACACGGCAGCCTTTGATGAGGTTTAGCACACCCGAAGAGATCGACCCCTTTCACTACTTCGTCCTGAGGTTTGTGCCGACTCTGGTCACAGTCACGTATGGCGTGCTATGGCAGATTACGGATGTGGAAGTCCAGCGACTAGAGGCGTTCTACCAAATGTCCAAGGACGGCGGAGCGCTTGCTGCCGAATCGATCAATGTCGACTATATCACCGGTTTCAGCTTTTCCCGGCCCTTCCGAGCCTTCCAGCGCAAACACTATGCTGTCGCAGTCTCGTCCGTTGCAACAATGCTGGCCGTCTCCTTGGTCCCGACACTGGGAGCTGCATCGATCATCATGACCCCAAGCAGGGCCGATCGCTTGGCTGATCCCCATAAGGAGAAGACGATTGTCATGAGTGCGGTGTTATCCCGACTCCTCACCAGTACCTTTGTGATTATAGCAGTCCTTGGCTGCGTCTTGTTCTACCAACTTCACAGCAGGAGGTCTGGGCTCCTAGCTGATGTGAAAGGCATTGCCGGGCTGGCCTCCATGGCGGTGGTCAGCCACATCATGATGGATTTCAAGGACATGGATGTCGCAAAGCCCAAGGATATCCACCGCAAACTGAAGAATCATCGTTACGTTCTCCGCAACTCCTCATTGGCACCGGACGACTCTACACCAATGTCGACTAACAACAAGGAGAAGTCCAAGGAAATCGACGTGTCGGAGAATCCCCACCCGCTCATGCTTCGGGCGGAGGGCGGCGTGCCGTTCATCATTGGCATATTGCTATTCCTAGCTTTCGTCCCGATTGTCCTGTTTACTCAAGCCAACGAGCTGACAGACAAAGCCCCCTGGGTTGTGACTGCTCTCGCAGTCTCGATCAAGTTGGCGTGGGGCTCCCTTGAGACCAGCATTCGAATGATGGAGCCTTATTATATACTTTCCAAAAGGCACGCCCCTGCAAAGACTCTGGCACTGGATTACACTGCCATGCCCTTCGCTTGGGTAGCGTTGCGTGCGCTTCTCAACCGGCATTGGATGGTCTTCCTCGTCGGTTTCGGCACCGTCCTTTCCGAGACTCTTACCATATTTGTGACAAGTTTAGCGACCGTGTCCGGCAGGGACTTTATTGGCCAGGCCCAAGATTATCATGACGAGGATGGGCTGGGAAATGTGCCTCGCCAGGGAAACACGATCAACTCTGGACAGGAAACTGTGGCATCCTTCACCATTTCGCTGACGCTCACGTGCTTCATCCTGCTCTACATGTTCGTCGTGGCCACCATCGTCTTTGTGCGCCGGCGCCACCCGTTCCTGCCGCGCCAGCCCAACACCATCTCGAGCGTGCTGGCGTTCATGCACCAGAGCAAGATGCTGTACGACTTTGTGGGCACGGCCAAGCTGACCAACGCCGAGATGGTGCGGAAGCTCGAGGGCCTGGGCAAGACGTACGGCCTCGGCTGGTTCGAGGGCCGCGACGGGCAGACGCACTGCGGCGTCGACGAGGAGGAGCTGACGGGCAGCTACAAGCACGGGATCGACTACTCCCGGGGCAACAAGCCTTGGGATCGGGAGTGGCAGCTCTTCTGAGTTGACAGGAAAGCCAACCTGGTAAAGCGGGTATGGGTTTATGTATGAACAGAAAAGAAAGAGACTCGGTATAATAGGAAACCGTCGTCGTGGATTACGAAAGCATATGAAGAATAACCTATATATACGATATATATAATACGACAATATACCCAGAGACGTTTATATGTTTGTGCACGATAACGAGGTTAGATGAGCATGCTGTCTTCTAGAAATGAATATTGAAGTATCTAATTGGCCGAACCGAACATTCGCCCCGGACCCAATTTAGATGCGCCAGATAATCTTGCCTTTGGGTATTGCTGATTAAGGATATCTCTGCGCGTGTTGGTTACCTGTGCAGTATTTTTCCGCCTATGAGATTGGCCGGTTGCGTTCTCGAAGGAATCTCGGAACCGTTGATCAACAGGAGACGGGTGACAGGAGGCCACATGGGGGGAAGTAGGTACGTGCCTCCGTATCTCTTCATCACCGGTGGACATGTGCCAGCTGCTCGGCGCCTAAGGGACCAACGGCCAACGACCTCATCTTTTCACTTTCTCCTTTGCCCCGCGTCCCTCCAAGTTCAATTGACCATTGAAGTGCGACGAGGTCAGTGGTGTGATGTGGTGTGTGGATGTTACCTATGGGGGACCATGTGTACCTGCATTAGGTCTTACTACATACTGCGTTGGATGCATTTACACAGATCAATGTAAGGGGCTCATCCTGTGATAGGCTCCGATACCATCCCGGTGGAAATAACCGACGGGCAAGTAGACTCCAAGTACTCATAGTGAGGATCCAACCTGGAGCCCGTGCCGCCGACCTGCAATCAGGAATATTGCTTCGAGAAACAGAATGTTGTTTTTCCAGAGACAGCAATCTTTCCCAATCCAAAAAGGCGTTGCCGACGACGATGGTAGATGGCTATAGACTTGAAAAGCCCATTATTGAAACACGATATTACATAATCACCGGTCATCTAGTAGTACCAGTGGAATGGTGCAAATGGTACCTGCGCATTTGCAGCCGCCAGAACCGGTATTAAGGACAATGCATTCAATTGAACCAGCAAAAGCAGCAAAAGCCAATTAGATTGCGCGAGGTCCCAAGCCAGGTTATAAGAAGCCAAGATAATATTTATATACATTCATTTATCAACCACAGCTACCTATATAATTAGAAATAACACTGCGCGGGAGGGCTGTACATGTGTAGGAGGATGGGGTTGCTGACTCGGGTAGGAGTCTGCCCGAAGTCTGAAGTCTGGCGAGCCGACCAGATACGGGAATAACGTTGCCACTAGCCTCGAGCTGATACACGGGAGAAAGTGGGTAGAAGAAGCCGAGGCCGTGGCCTTTTCACAGATCTGCGAATCTGCCAGGCAGAGAGTTGGAGCTTGCAGAGGCACGCCAGTAATCCGAGAGTCTCTGTCGCTCGTGTCAAACATCCATCTGTGGTCAATGAAACAGAAAATTATTCCAGACCGCGAAGATCCATTGTTGAAGAAAGAAGTGGGCAGGCGTTTCGCGGAACCCGGCAACAATTTCTACAGTACTACTACACCAGCGCTGCTCAGTCTCTCTCTTCGTGGAGCCCCTCTCCCTTTCCCCGCCAGATTAACTAGGTAGTGCGATGAAGTTCTCCAGCGAGCTTACGAGGCCTCAGAAAATGGTCCCTTGGTCCCTTGGGCCTTGGCACTACTCATCAACGGCGATATGGATTACCTGTAGGTAAGTGTGTACGAGCACTTGCCAGACATCTTTGCAGAACTCTGTGGAATGAATGGCCAAGGTCAGTAGGGAAACATGTCAAGCGTTTGCTGGACGGCCGCCAAGCAACTGTCAACAACACATCCTTCTAGGTGATG
Organism: Arthrinium phaeospermum; assembly: GCA_006503535.1. Taxonomy (NCBI): domain Eukaryota; kingdom Fungi; phylum Ascomycota; class Sordariomycetes; order Amphisphaeriales; family Apiosporaceae; genus Arthrinium; species Arthrinium phaeospermum. The sequence continues at coordinate 737,693 of QYRS01000007.1, read as the reverse complement.
CTGGTAAGTATGTATGCATGCGTGCCGGCCAAGGGAGTTTTTCTTGTACACGAGAGTTTCCAAGCCTGGCCAAGCATGTTAAACCGGCGCGCCGAGCCTCAACCTTGGTCTAGCGGTAGAGTTCCAAGTTCCAAGCTGGCGGCATAACGAGAGCTGAGAGCTGCCAGCAAGCAGAGTAGGAAGTAGGCAGGCATGTACCAGTATTTAAGCTAGCTTTACGCACTATACCATCACATAAGTTGCACTATTGGCGTCAACGGGCGTGCGTCAGTCGGGCTGCGGTGACCGAGTATTTGCGCCGTTGCCGATGCTGAGGTCGGCTATACGGCTGGCCAGAGATGCACGGAGGCAGGCAGATCTGGGAACGGTTGATTGAGGTCAATCACGAGAGAGATGAGATTGAGATTCGTCAGCTCGTGATATTGATGATTTGCAGTGTTTTGACACACACGCACATACGCACACACAGAGAATGAGAGAGAGAGGATTTGCAGATTGGCACCTGCAGATTCCGGCCGGCGGCCGAGTCGCTGTCCAATTTCCCTGGAATGGGTCAAACCGACTGGAGCAGGCGCAGTTCAGGCCAACCGAAGGGTGGCAGTGCACGCCGCCCAGCCGGTCTTATGAATGGTTTTTTGTTAGAGGGATTGATAGATGAATAGTAGTAGATGGTGGGATGGGCGGTTGAGAAGAGCCCTGTCCAGCTTTTGCCCAGCTACACACCCCAGTGATCTGCTGCTAGCTTGGTACGGCGGCCAAAACACGCATTGTCGCAGGGGTCAAGGTCGAAGTATTGCGAAACGTTGTCATGCTGAGAAGGCAAGAAGCGAGCGAAGAAGTCCAGACTTGTGCGGTAGCATTTGAAGCCGGCGCTGCAGAGGGCTGCACGAGTGCCGGGCAAACCGGGTCTCGCAAAGTGTCACCACTCACCGGGGCAGTGAGTGTGTGGTGGTGATTGAGGTTGATTATTGCAAACACATCAATCAACAATCTGCAATCTGAACCTGTTTTTCGGGTTGGCGACCGGCCGCAATGGATGGACGAAATTTGATCGTCGGCCAGCTACTGTGCACTAAGCCCCGAAAGAGAGGTTCTGCAGAACATCAGATGGGCCCTGATTCGTAACAGGAACATTTGTCCCCCCTTATGTCACCCCAGCCTTACATATTCGTTCCAGTAGTTAAGATGGTGATGCACATTGGTGTTTGCACATGCCGTCATCGCGGATTCGCGGGTTACATGTTTTTTTATAGTTGTTTCTTAGGTGCTTAAATCTTTGTGATCTACATGCCTGAACTGAACAAGCTGTTCGTTGCGTATTGTATGTAGGTAGGTATTGTATTCCAGTAGTCCGCACTTGGTAGCAAGCCACCACCAGCCAGGGTAGCCATGGAAGCAGCCCGCTCGCTGCCTCTCGTCAAGCAAGGTTTAATTTGGCCAAAAGTAAGAATGCATTCCTCGTGATGAATGTGCAGTCATCCTTGTGTAGGCCGCTGCACACCGCGCCCATCTGTCGAATTCTATCGGCACGTTGGTTCGTATCCTATCATTATCTCTCATGAGGCAGGCCCTATTCCGTTGGCAACCTTGGCGAATCATCACTGGTATGGAGTCGTGAGTAAAATGTAGGTAGGCAGTAAAACGATACGTCTGGAATACATGCGGCACTCGAGAGCCAAGCTTCTAGTTCAGGAGGGGAGGGGACGCGCGCGACTTGATGCGATCTTTCCGGAAAATGCATCAGGATACTCCCGCGTACCTCGAGGTTGATTGGGAGCCCTTAGGCGACGGCTCCCTAGCAAAAGCTACTTGGGCTGCGGGTGGCGCCCTCACCAAAGTTTGCGTGCAACCCAAGGTACCCCATGTTGGCTGCATGACCAGGGCATTCAGGGGACGGCGGCCCAAGGTACATGCGAGCACACCATGGGCCACAGCATGGTGGGAGTGCGTAATTTGGTCAACCTCACACTGCATTCCCACTTCTTTCTCGTCCCCGGGCGTCCCGTTTTGATTTGTGCCACTGTCTTCGTCCACTGACAGCGCGTCCAGCCAGCCCCCCTGACCACCCCCCGTATTCTCTTGGTGCATACCCACCCGCATGTCTGGGCTTGGCAATTATCTTTGTACCGGCCCTTACCTAAACCAGTCCTAGCCCAGACTGGCATCCCAGTTTCCCAGCGAGCTAAACCCTCCTGCCTTCAGTCGCAGAAGGTCCCCCTTCCCATTCCCATTGACTCCTGTTCTGTCAACACCACGCTACAATCCCCAAGAGGACCGAACAGTCCAGTCTCTTTTTCTTTTCCCTCTTCCTCCCTTTCCCCCACTATTCCCCCATTCCTCAACCCTCATCTTTCCTCCCGTCAAGACTCCAAAAATCGCCCATTTCCGTGAAACGGGTTGATATCGACATCGCTCGAGTCTTGAGCAGAATCCCTTCTGCTCGCGGCGGCTTCGTTTCCGTTCTTAATAGGCCTCAGGCCCCCTTTTAGTAACCCTTTTTGGTGACATTGCCACCATTGCGCTCATTTAGAGTTGATAGGAAGGGTCGCGGACTCGGACTGGACAACCGGACGATCGATCATCGAATCAACAACAACACAACACTACCAAAACCACTATCCAACCGACGACGGATAATATCTTCCACCCAGTCGCCAACTACTCTCGCTAACCAGAATTCTTCTGCTGTTCTACTTGAATATCCGGGCCGTCCATTTCCTGTATCGGATTGGACCATCCCCTCCATACACCAAAAAACCTCGAACCGAAAGGCAGGAAAGTAAACATCTTTGGCTGCCTCCCGTACGATCTGTTTCTCGACAAAGGAAGAAGAGAAATATAGGAACACGCGGTGTACGTGTAAACGGGGCTTTGTAAACCGCCAACAAAGGCCTTCTTCCTACACTACCGGATATTGTTACATCCTCTAATCATCCCACCACTTCTTACACGACATTACTCAACATGAGGTTCTCTTCCTTGCGGCCGCTGGCCCTTCTAACAGCATTGGCGTCGGTTCTCCCCGGCACCGCCACGGCGGAGCCTATGCTTACATCCAACTCCCTCAACTCATGCCAGGAGGACTCGAGTTTCACGGCCAGTCTGTTCCATGTCGTCTTCACGCCGAACAATAACTCGGCCTCGGTCAACATCGTTGCGACATCGTCAGTAGAAGGCCATGTGGTATTCGACTTTGCCATTTCCGCCTACGGATACGAAATCATGCGAAAGACCATCAACCCTTGCGAAACCAAACTTGCCGGTCTCTGCCCTATGACTGCCGGAAAGATTCCTTTGAAGTTCAATATCCCTGTCGACGCCGCCGCCATCAAGCAAGTTCCTAGCATTGCTTACAATTTCCCCGATCTGGATGCCACGGTCCGCGTGTTCTTGAACATGACCAATGGTGAAGGCACGTCGAATACGGGAACCAGTGTTGCTTGCGTAGAAGCCGATATTTCCAACGGAAAGACGGTCGACAAAGTTGGAGTCAAATGGGCTCTGGCCGTCGTTTCTGGATTGGCTCTTGTCTCGTCGGCTGTTATCAACGGACTGGGTCACTCGAACGCTGCGGCCCACATTGCATCTGGTGCGCTGTCGCTCTTCGGATTTTTCCAGGCTCAAGCCATGCTCGGCCTTACTGCTGTCCATTTGCCCCCTGTGGTCCAGGCGTGGACTCAAGATTTCCAATGGTCCATGGGTATTATCAAGGTCGGATTCATGCAGGACATCTTCACATGGTACCAGCGTGCTACAGGCGGAACCCCTTCCACGATCTTCGATTCGTTGACTACGGTGTCCGTTCAAGTCGAAAAGCGTGGCCTTCCTGAGACTGCCATGAACGTCTTCCGTCGGACGGCTGAGATGATGCCCAAGGCTACCGCACTCATGAAGCGCGCCAATGTTCAGACCGGATCTGGCAGCTACATCGTCTACGGAATCCAGCGTGTGGCTTTCAAGGCCGGTATTGAGACGACGAACCTGTTCATGACTGGACTGACCTTCTTCTGTTTGTTCGTCCTCATCACTGCCTTGTCCGTGGCGGCATTCAAGGGCTGGTGCGAGTTGGCCGCGAAGCAGAAGTGGATCAAGGGCGACACGTTCCTCGAGTTCCGCAACGGCTGGCTCACGGTTTTGAAGGGCATCTTATTCCGCCTGACGCTCATCGGCTACCCGCAGATGAGCATTCTCTGCCTCTGGGAGTTTACGCAGGTTGATTCGCCAGCTGAGGTCGTTCTTGCCGTATTCTTCTTCGTCGGTATGACTGCCACTCTGGGTTGGGCCGCTTCCAAGGTGATCCGAATCGCCCGTCGCTCTGTCGCCATGCACCAAAACCCTGCCTACATCCTGTTCTCGGACCCCCAGGCCTTGAACAAGTGGGGATTCCTCTATATCCAGTTCCGAGCTTCTGCCTACTACTTCATCATCCCCGTTGTAGCCTATACCCTGATCAAGAGCATGTTCATCGCCTTTGGCCAGGGTAGCGGAACTGCTCAGGCTGTTGGTTTCCTCCTCATCGAGGCCGGTGCCCTGATCGGTGCCAGTGTCATGCGCCCATGGATGGACAAGAGCACCAATTCCTTCAACATTGCCATCTGTGTTCTTAACTTCATTAACGCCATCTTCCTCTTGATCTTCTCGGACGTTTTCAACCAGCCACCCCTGGTCAACGGTGTCATTGGTCTTATTCTATTCTTCTTCAACGCCATTTTCGCCCTCGTTCTTCTTCTGGTTGTTATCGTTACGACCATTGTCGTCTTCGTCCGTAACAACCCCGACACTCGCTACCAGTTCATGGCCGACGACCGAGCCTCATTCATGAAATCGCAAAGCCAGCTCACTGGAACCACCGAATTGGAAGCCCTTGGTGCGACTGCTCGTGGCGACAAGGCCGGCTTCAAGCCTGGTCTGGACTTGGACGACGACAACGAATCAATCACCTCCGATTCCATGCGTCGCCGGACCGATCAGTCGATGCTGAACGTGCGACCCATGTCGAACTCGACGCCTTTGGGAGGCAACGGCCACCACCAGGGCGCTCCGCGATCGCCTGTGGATCCATCCGTTCCGTTGTTCCCAGCGGCCTCCAACGACAACTCTCGATCGCCAAGCCCGTTCGGTGGGCAATTCCGACAGCAAAACAACGCTAGCCCAGCCGGGCCCCGATCGAACCAGACTGCCAGGTGAGTTGTGGCCCCCGATCTTGTGCTGGTGATCCTATTACTGACTATTTTGCGACAGTCCATGGCAGCGAGGTGCCGGCTATGAGCACTAAGCGAGGCGTGCGACGCTTAATGAACCACTATACCACGTCTGATCTGGACATATAGTCCTCCTTGTTCATATTCGGAAACAATTATGACAAACGGTGTCGGAGTTAACTGCTTTAAATGCATCTACATGGAACGGATGATTCAGCGTGAAATTTGGCAGAGGGCCACAAAACTACCCTCAATTGGATAGCTGCGAAAAGTATAAGAGGACACTGAAAGATGCCCAACACTATCGTGGTATTCTACAGATAGGAGGCTTGCATGGGGATGAAGCGTGCTACCTACAGCAACCTGACCGCATGTCACGGTCCTCGGTGAGCTCTTGGGAAACGACTTCAGCCGCCTGGAATCTCATGAAACAGGCCCCCCAGAGACAGGCGGCCCCCCTTCAGTATACTGTATCAACTTTGAAACGCATCATTTCTTGTACATAGTCCCCGCAGCTTATAGCAAGTGAGCAGGAGCAATTTCTCCGGGTACAACTGGACAGGGCGTTGGGTAAACGGATGCACTGTATTATTTATCCAAGGCGTGTTGAAACGCAACAGCTAATTGATTTTTTATTGTTACTGGTAGCATTCGCTGTCATTGAACCCGTCGTTGAAAACACCATTATTGACCAAATGCTAAAAATCCTACCCCGGAATACAATCCATGTCCCATATTTGTACGCCATACAACATTGGCGTCAAGGTCAATTGCTAGGGAAACTACTAGTGTAAACATAGGTAGTTAGGAACGTGGCTTTGATGGATGTTTACATTGTCGTCGGGACTTCCGAACCTGCAAACAGCAACAATTGGTGAAGGTATTCCCATACTTGCCTAGTATCCATGTTGGGTTCGCTCTTAAGGTGCACCTACCGGGCCTTGCCTTTGGGATTTCGGTTTTGCCGGACTGAGGCTGCAGCAATGCGGGATGTGATAGGCTATGCCATGGGGGCTATGTATGTATGGACTTGCCAGAATGGCATGGCAGATCGTGATCCCTTCAGCCCCATGTTTGATGCCTCACTGAAGCGCCGATTCCCAGGCGCCCGCCCCACCGGACTTTCAAGTAGGAAGCAGACTTCCGGGCGCTTTAGCGTCTTCTACCTTAGCTGCTTAGCCAGCTGTTGTACGACCCAACACCCAAAAAAGAAGCCGTTGGTTGTTCGCACTTGCAGCATGGACAGACAGGAAACGGGCAATGGGCTGGCCGAGGTGTCACTACTAACTGCAGACCACCGCACTCTGCACCCCCAATTAATCAATTAATGAATGCTTGCTAAATACGTCAATTATGTAGGCAGGTATACGATGGAGGGGTCTAGACCCGGTTGGCGTAGGTCGCTTATCGGGGTTAAGTAGGTACATACCTAAGTCTCATAACATGTCTTGCCCTGCTCAGACCGAATAAGAACTTCAACCTCGTCCACCCTGCCTTCTTGTTTCCCGTCAAGACGGCAGCTTCGGTTTTTGTGACTTGTTCTACATATATAGGGGGGCATTCTGTGACGTTGTTCCCCACGCAGCTTATTCGGCTTTCGTTTCCCTTGTTAATTGGTCAGATACTGATCAGCATCCGTTACATTGAATGCTGATCTTATCCAGTCGCGCCGTCGCATTTGCAAGTCGTGGGGTCGAGCACGAGGGATCGCGATCCATTGTTACTTCCACGCCGCCATTTCTAGTGCGGCTCTGTCCCGGCGGTTTTACAAAAGAAAGCTCTCAAAATAATTCTTCTCTTCACTTTCGACGTCGTCGCCGAGAGCCCAATTTGTCTTGGGATAATACTCAACAGGGCGAAGAAAAGCTTGCCCTTTTTTAATCTTCCCTTCTCTTCCTCTTTGCGCCTTGTTCTACGCTACTGCCCCGCCACAAACGATGGGCACGCCAGTTTCGCCCCCACCGGCCTCCGTCGTGCCGGCGCAGCTGGGCTTCCTCGCCATTTTTAACCCGAGCCTAGGCACCACCGACGACACCCTCGACGACCAGATTGTCTATTATGCCTCCGTAGACGCCCACAGCGCCGCCCCTCCCTCGGCTCCGCGGAGGCGGAACCGGGCGACTCGCAACGGCCGGCCCACCGAGGCCCTGTCTCCCGAGGAGCGCAACGAGCGGCTTCGCCAGATCGGGCTCGCCCAAGGCATGCTCGAGTTCAGTCGCGGCTTCGCCGGCGGCAAGACCCTCGACTCGATCGACACGGAAAAATCCCGGGTCGTGTTGCATGAGCTGGAACCGGGCTGGTGGATTCTTGCTGTGAGTTGAAACTTTGCCCCAACCCACCAAATCGGGAAACAGGAGTTGCATTGATTGATATATACTGACTAATGGCGCGTGGATGTAGTCAATCGATCTGACAAGAATACCCCTCCCTCCTCGACTCGGAAGCTCTGGCCAAGATACGTCCGAGAATGTGGAATACTCCTCCCGAGAGGTCAAGCCAGCTGCGCTTCTGATGCAAGATCTGCTCCGCGCTCACTCCATATTCTTGCTGCACCATGCGGCATCATTAAGCGCCCTGTTTGTGCGGACTAGGAGACCCAAATTTGTGGCCATGCTGAGCCGGTATTGGGATATCTACCTCTCTACATGGAACGTTATGCTCCATGGCAACCCAGCCTGCGCCGTATATGGAGGCATCAAGATCGCAGCCTCGGGAGAGCTCGGGGTGGGCGTGGGTGAAGAGGACAGAGGCAGTGGAGAGCGTGAAGTCCTGGAAGGTTTCGTCGGGAGAATCGAAGGACTAGTGGATCTGGTTGTGTCAAAATTCGGGGATACCGAGCCCGAGTCGATAGCTGATCACGACAAGGAGGCCAAGCCGGAAAGTCCCGAGGCACTCAAGTGGCTTGGTTTGGGAGAAGAGCCCGGTGCCGAAGACGGTGCTATATTCCTAGGCACTGGGGCCTTGTCCAAAAACTCATTACGAGATGTCGTTTACTGGATGGAAGATCTCTACACATGGGGCGAGGCTGCCTATGGCGTCAAGGAAAGCCCAGCCTCCACCCGGAATAGGAGAAAGCGAACGAGGCCCAGGGCTAGCACAGTTGAGAATGGCACGGTACCGCAACCGACGACCGCTACCGGTCCCAAAGATACAAAGCAAGGAGACCCCCGAGACTCACCCGCCCAGCAATCTTCGATTCATAGTTCTGAAGGCTCCGATGCCAAGGGCATGGATAAGTTCGTGAACTATCTGAAGATGGGCTATGGCACGCATTGGTCTCTAGGCTCCAGCAATAAAACCTCGGAGTCGCCCTCTGAGCCCTCTTCGGCGGCTCCTACAGCCCCTACAGCCCCCGAGGCCAACGGTAGCGCAACCAAGGAGAGCGAGCCGCGGCCAGAAGTTGAACGACGTACTTCTAGACCGGTGGACGACACTGCAGGCCATTACCTGATTGGCCTACAGGGCTCTGTTGACGATGTTGGCAGTGATTCCCTCGAGTCGGACGGCTCTGAAAACGAATCTCGCACGCTTCTCCGAACTCTAACGGTAGAACTGGAGAGCGAAATTCAGAACAAACCCGAGGAGCAGATGACACAGGATCTGGGCAGCGCTGGGCACGAACTGAAATTGACGTCATCTGGTCGCAAAGACTCCTTGGACCGGGAATCTCACTTCGACAGTCAGGATCGTAATAAGACGAAGAGAGTCCGAGTCGTGGTCTACGTGAGTAGGCCGTTCATCTACACGTTTCTTTTTGAGAACCGGACCGACTCTTTGGCCTATGAGAGTCTATATAGGTCGCTGCATCACCAGCTGGCTCCCTTGCGAAAGACCCTTGCTGTATCGACTTCGTATCGACCAGGAAAGCCCGATGCAGGCAACAGCACGCCGAGTCACATATTCGATCTTGTCTGGGATTCCAGGGCGCTGACCATTCACTCCACAATCCCTTGTATCCCGGACCATGCCTCGATGGTTCGTTATCAAAACGGCGAACAAAAGCAACCGCCTTTCTGGTCACGGGTTGAGGCAGTCAACACGCATATGCAGATTCTGAATACATACTCGGCGACCCGGCTCGAAAGCAAGGAGCTCGAGCGTACTTGTAAAACCAGCCGCGGCTGGTGGGTCGTGTGGACGCGCATCGAATCTAAGAAAGGGGGTTCGATGACCATGGACGCAATCGCCGAGGATCATGAACCACCCCATCTCACATCCGATGAGAGCAAAGATTCCACGGATACAGATCAGACCCAGGACAAAGCAGACAGCGTGGCAGTGGAGAGTGAGCAGAATTCTCGCACTGAGGCGGACGCGGAAACGGCCAGGTCCATATCAGTGCACCAGCACCAAAAAGACCAGCAGGAGCGGAGAGAGAAACATCGGAAGCACGGTCCCCAGACGGGCAAGGAGATTGTGCTGATCCGCCGGGCTGGTGAGAATGGCGCGAGCAGGACCCGGAGCAGCTCCCTCGGGGATGCGGGTGAATGGACGGAAGGTGCGAGTCGGCTGGCCCAGGGAATCGGCATCGACACGCGGAAGTACATTGATGAGCTCCTTAGTCTGGGACAGTGATGATTCTCATCAGTCCACTGCCGAATTACTACACCCAAGGGCGGGCTTTACGACCTGATATCTTCATTTTCGACGGAGTTTACTGAGCGTCAGGCAAGCATGTTTCTTGGTATGGGGGTTTCCGGTTCTTTGGCGCAACTTGGCGCTCAAACAACCTTGGTCTGTTATTCCTAACAACAGACAATAGATTTCACCTATGCATTTTTTTTTTTTTTTTTTTCAATCTTCTCATTGGCGTACATAAAAGGCCTTCTAGGGCCATAATGAGCAACGGCTCCGGGGGAAAAGGTGTATGGAGTTACGGGTTTAGTTAGACCATCGACATCAGATTAGGAGGAGAATGCTAAGAGACTGTTACTCAACCCACTCAAATGACTACCTGCCTTGTTCATACTTAGGAAGACCTGCTCACAAGAACTCAAATCCATCCGTTATACCTCGACAGTAACGCATCTCGAGTCTTCAGTCCACACGTAACTGATATGGACCTTATGCAGTGTTGCGAGTTGTTTCCGCTAGGATACATGCCTACATGTACGGCGAGACGGGGCAGCGTCTGTGCTCTAAGGAACTGCCTAAATTGGCAGGCGATGGAAAAGTTTTGGCAGAGCCTTTGATAGCCGCCGCTGCCAAAGGTTGGCCTTTACTGCAGCATTTCCCACTCCCAGCGACTGTCCGTATCAGACTCACAACGTCTCCCCCTCTAAACAAGAAGGTACCTCTGCCTACCGAAACTTACCTACCTGTAGCACCCTAGCCCGCTTCCCAGCTCGGTTTCTCATTGGCCCGCCATCCCTCTTCCTCCTGTCTAATCGGGCAACACTGACAGTTTAAAAGTAACCAACCGCAGTAGCGCAGCACCCTTATTTCACCGGGCGTCAAGGCGTGTTTGGGCAACCCCTCCAAGTGCTTCTGCAATGCCCCGCATCCTGCTCACACGACTATCGTCGACCCGATGCACGTGGAATCATAAGCTGGCATCCACTCCCTTTGGTTTTTCTTCTTTCCAGACTTGTACATCTCAGCGTCCCATCTCTACCGTTGCCAGGAAATCTACACGCTTCCCCGGCCTGACCAACAACACCGCCCTCCGACGAAGCTATTTAACAGACGAGCTCCGTTCACATCAAGCCCGCAACATGGCGCCCCAACTGGACGGCTACTTCTCCAAGGTGGATGAGCTCTCATCCCACTTCATCGAGAGACTCTCCAAGGCCGTCGCCATCCCCTCCATCAGCTCCGAGGCTGCCCGCCGCCCCGATGTCGTCCGCATGGGCGAGTGGCTGCAGACCGAGCTCAAGGCCCTCGGCGCCGAGGTCGAGATGCGGCCCCTCGGCAAGCAGCCCGACCACCCCGAGCTCGACCTCCCACCCGTCGTCCTGGCCCGCTACGGCCGCGACGCCAGCAAACGTACCATTCTCGTCTACGGCCACTACGACGTCCAACCCGCCGAGAAGAGCGACGGCTGGGCCACTGAGCCTTTCACCCTCACGGTCGGCGAGGACGGCAAGATGTTCGGCCGCGGCAGCACCGACGATAAGGGCCCCGTCCTGGGCTGGCTCAACGCCATCGAGGCCCACCAGAAGGCTGGCGTTGACTTCCCCGTCAACCTGCTGATGTGTTTCGAGGGCATGGAGGAGTACGGTTCCGAAGGTCTCGAGGAGCTGATCGAGAAGGAGGGCAAGGGCTACTTTGCCGACGCCGATGCCGTCTGCATCTCGGACAACTACTGGCTCGGCACCGAGAAGCCCTGCCTGACCTACGGTCTGCGCGGGTGCAACTACTACAGCGTTGAGATCTCGGGCCCCGGCGCCGACCTGCACTCGGGTGTCTTCGGTGGCACTGCCCAGGAGCCCATGACTGACCTGGTGCGCGTGCTGGGAAGCCTTGTGGACACGGACGGCAAGATCCAAATTCCCGGCATCATGGAGCAGGTGGCACCCGTGACGGCCGAGGAGGAGGGCTTGTACGACAACATCAGCTTCACCATGGACAACCTCCACGAGTCGCTCGGATCCAAGACGACCATCTTCGAGGACAAGAAGCCCACGCTCATGGCACGTTGGCGATACCCTTCGCTCTCGGTGCACGGCATCGAGGGCGCCTTCTCGGCCCCCGGCGCCAAGACGGTCATCCCCGCCAAGGTGATCGGCAAGTTCTCCATCCGCACCGTGCCCGACATGGACATCGACCAAACCAACGAGTGCGTCTACAAGTTTGTGCGCGAGACGTTCGCCAAGCTGGGCTCCAAGAACACGCTCAACGTGTACGCCCAGCACACGGGCAAGTGGTGGGTCGCGAGCCCGAACCACTGGAACTTCCGCGCCGCCGGCAAGGCCGTCGAGCGCGTCTGGGGCACCCAGCCCGACTTCACCCGCGAGGGCGGCAGCATCCCCGTCACCCTCACCTTTGAGCAGGCCACCGGCAAGAACGTGCTGCTGCTGCCCATGGGCAGCTCCACCGACGGCGCCCACTCCATCAACGAGAAGCTCGACAAGAGGAACTACATTGAGGGCATCAAGCTCTTGGGCGCTTACTTGCACTACGTCGCCGAGGAGAAGCAGGTTTAACTTATTGGATATCACAAGCAAATGTTTATTTTAGGTACCGGCTCACTCATCAATGGCCGAGCCGTGTGGGCGGACAACGGCGAGAAGGAGAAATTGGTAATACCGCCACAAGATGTACGCCCTCGTGCGAGTGAAGGTCGCTTTAAAAAAGCTCAAATCAAATGGTTCACACACATCACTGCGTACGTTGCCTGCTCGACATGACTCCAATGAACTGTTGAAAAAGTCGAAGTTTCAATTCCGAATTTGTCCCTGAATTAAGCCATTACACCGTCCAATACATATAATGTCGTCTCATGTCGTATCATAGCATAAGCGCCACAAAGCCTCATGTCGTCTCGGCCTAAGCCAGGAACAGACGAGGATTAATCATAATCATTGAGCGCAACTCAGGCTCTCTGTGTCCCAATCCAGTCCACCAGTTTTTACTTGCTTCCACCAAACCAGCTCGAGATACCGCTCTTGGCCTCAGCTGTCTTGGACTCAACCTTGCGGTCAAAGTCGTCCACCTTCTTGAGGGCGTCTTGCTTGAGGTCCTTGCCGTAGGCCTCGGCATCAGCCTTGAGCTTCGCGACGTCTGCTTGGGTCTTGTTGGCCTGTTGGGATTGGTACATGATTAGTCGCCCGTTCCCTCTCACACTTTCTCTCTCCCTCTCCCAAAGGAGTGAATTGGGTAAGGTGTGCAAGAATACTTACAAATTGGTCCACCTTGGCGCCAGCTTGGGCACCAAACTTCTCAGCATCCTTCTCGGCTTGCGAGGTGCGGCCGGGTATGTGGCTCTTGGCTTCGGAGCTGAGCTTGTGGGCATCGGCTATGCGTGGAAAGATGCCGAGTTAGCAACTATATCGCGGTGGATATCCAAGGAAGGGTCTCTCTCGCGTGATCACTCACCCTCTGCCTTCTTCTGGGCGACCTTGGGGTCGCCACCCGCGCTGTAGAGGTAGTATCCGACACCACCGGCGGCACCGAGGCCGAGGACGAGGGGCATGCGTGAGCGAGACATGTTGTTTGGTTGGTGGGTTGTTGTATGTAAGTGTGTGGTGTAAGGCGAAATGGTTCGTGGATATTTAGAGAGGAATCGATGAGTGAAGCTCGAATGGGGAGAAGAGAGCGGTAGTTGGATTTAAGTTGCTTTGGTTTGAATGGGATTGGAGAGGAGGAAGACGAATGAAGTCACACGAAGGGCGGGCGGGAAGAAATACCAATTGGGAGGCGGGAGAGTTGTTGTTACGGGTTACCCAAGCAAGCGGGATGTGTGATGGCATGATTACTACATGCATCAACTGTACCGTCCATCCATTTTGATACTTTCCCTACAAGTCAATACCTGCCCGCATGTATCTATTTTGCGTGTACCTCTGGGCGGGAGATCAGCTGTCTGGGTAACATATGGAAAGTCAACATGTATCAGATCGATACTACATCGATGTAAGCCGCGGCCGGACCTATTGTCCGGCGGCTACCTTGTTAGGTTACGGAGGACCTTCTTCTGGACCTTCCTCGAGTTTTCGCTAGGTAACGGGCCCGACCAATGAGGTAATGGCAAGAACTCTACAGGATGTGACTGGCTAGAGCAGTCGAGAACGAAACGGTCCCTTTGGTGGGCTGATGGGTCACGTTGTTGAAACATGACATCTGCTATTCCTCTCCAGGTCGCAGAACAGTCAATTTGCTTGCATGACGTATGTTGAAGCTTCCATGCCGGAGCTGCTGCTGCTGCTGCTGCTGCTGCTCTATTGCGGGGAAAGGTCGAAAGGTCCAGGACCCAAGCACCAAGTGGGTTCTTGACATTTCCCGTCCCAAGCCAATCCCAATCCAGTCCGATCTAATCTTGGCCAGAAGCCAGTCACCCAGAGGGCAAAAGTGACATTGAATACCTAGGCACTGGGATAGCTGGATTAATTACCGATGCTTAACATTTCGATGGAATAATTAGTGGTATAAACAGATATAGTATACAAGTGTAATAATCCGATTATTACTCTTGAAATTATTGCTGTATTTGTTGCTGGGTGGTTGTCGGGGAAAGCCTGGCTAGGTACATTGTATTTGATTAATCCGGTGTCTTGTTGATGTCCCTCCCTACTGGTCAGAGGCCGCCTGTGTACCCGTCCCGTACCTGCCGCATCTCAACAATGGATGGATCACAGGCAAGCGATGGGTCCGTGAAATTACATCATCAGACCCAATACCTTTTGAAGATGGCTCTGGCGCATCGCGACATGCGACTCTCCTGTCGCGAGAAGAAACAGGTTGATTCCAGAATCACGTTCACGGCCTATACTGCCGACCAGCCAGATGTTTGTTTGTGCGTCGGGTAGCAGGATTGTTTTAGTCACGCCTGTTTCCGGTCGTCATCGTCATAGCTCCGTCGTAGCAAGTCCCGCTGCTGCTACTACGCAGAGTAGCTTCTTCCAGCCTCACAGGCTAGTACCGCAGCACCTGCCTGCCTGCCTTGGCTGCCTCGCAAAGCCATTCAGCCCATTCTCCGTTTTCCATTTCACGTTGATCCTCATCCACTGCCCGAGAACTAAACCTGACAAGGTGGGACTCGCATGCTGAATCTAATTCCCATTACTTGAAAATCCATTATCATATCGAGAAGAAAAAAAGGAAAAACTCGTACTTGTAGGTGACTAGCTGGCATGGTCTAGCCCGCGACGACTTCTTCTTCCTTTTTTCCACCTTCTCAGTATGCTTTGCATGTCGGGATCCCCACACAATGAGACCCAGAGTGCGCACATCGCGGCGCGTACCTCCTCTCAAAGATAGTGATATCGATCATGAGATTATCCTGGTAGACCAGTCTGCCACCTCCGGGGCCGACGATGGCTCTACTTCTCGGCCCGGCGGTAGCCCCGATGCTGATAATAATACCTCCACCGATGTCGCCAACACCTCGGGAGACGAACGGGCCATGACCTCTTCCGACTCGCGGCAGCCGTTGCGGGATGCTGCTGCTCCTATCTCCAAGCGCGACGGCGTCGATGTGCCGGGCCCGGCGAATGAAAACACCAGCGACTCAAACACCGGCAGCAAGAACTCGCCTCCCGTAGGCCACAAACCCCCGACGACCGAAGAAGCTAGCCCTTCGCGTGGAGGCAAAGAGCAGGCGGCAGCCACGACGGCATCAGCAAATGGACAGCCCAAGAAAGACAAACATACTCATCCGCGTCGTAAATCGCCCGAGACAGCTATTGATATACTATACGAGAATGAAAGAGGTGGCTTTCTTTGTGGTATACCCCTATTCGCCTCTGCTGCGCTGGGCAACCTCGACCCTCCGGCCTGGACCAACTCCAACCACAAGCCGAGCCCGACCAACATCAAAACAGCGCAGCCACCAGACCCGAGCTGGGAGTGGGCCTGGCCAGAGTGGAGGGTGAATCACGATGATGCGATCGATGTTGATCAAGATGGCTGGGAGTACTCCTTCATGTTCTCCAAGAAATTCTCGTGGCACGGTCCGAAGTGGTATAACTCGTTCGTGCGAAGGCGGGCTTGGATCCGGCGGCGCATAAAGAAGGGGATCGGCTATCAAGCCAACGACCCCCACCTGCTCAACCCGGAATACTTCACCGTCGAGGCTGCTGCCAACAAACACACCTCCCTTCGCGACGGAGCGTCCAGCGTACTCGACACGGCTTCGCGCACCAGTGCGTGCGTGCTCCACGAGGAAGACGCCGTGTCGGAGAAGAAAGACGTGGAAAGCGCGGACATGCTGATGGCCATCCTGAGAGTATCACGCATTGATCGGGAGAAGCTGGACGCCGTGGAGAACTATCTCGAGCACGCCGCGGACAACTGGCTGGACCTGCAGAACCACATGCACGAAATCATGTCCATCTTCGTGTTCCAGGCGTCACGGCGGCTGCTTCTGACGAAACTTATGGGCACCCACGACGAAGCTGTCAAGAAGCTCGAGGAGCAGAAGAAGGCGGGCAAAGCCAAGGAGGGCGGCAGTAATAACGAGAACGCCGCGCCGTTTGACGCGGAACTTGAGGACAAGGTGGCGAACCTGGCGGCGGCAGTCACGCACGCCGACGAGGAAGTGCGCCGGCTCGAGTATTGGAGCGACGTCAAGGGCATGGCTGAGAGCGGCGAGTCGGGCGGCGCCGTAGCTGGCGACCGCGGCTGGCAAGGAGGCTGGGAGGGTGTGGATCAGAGTGGTGCTATTGGGGCAAACAGAGAGCAGCTTCCCTGAAAAGGCTCCTTCCTGGCATCTTCTTGGCTTGCGAGCCCTGCTAATCATTTACCGGGGCGGATATTTCCCCTTTTAATTGTTCTTCCCTTCTTCCTCTTCTTTCAACCTTTACTACAACTAACAAATACCACCCGCACAATCGGAGGCACGAGAAAACAGCGTTCAAGACGAGGAGAAGTGCGGTTTTCTTCTACTTCACGGGAAACGGAGCGAAATCCTCATACCACGGTGTTCAGGGGTACAAATGATGACTAATTTGATTTTTCTTATTTCTGGGATACCCTTTTCGTCTTGGGGAGCTGATAGAAGACGAGAGCAGGATGATGAAGGGGAAATACGTAGAGAAATACCAACGCATGGTTCGGTAGGCCTAGGGGGCTGGAGTCGAGGTCGATGATGAATAATACATGTAATGAGAATGGTCCACAACTTTAATAAACGTTGAAGCTGTTACTTGATACTTCCTTGCCCGACATGTGATACCGACAACCTTTCATTCAAACTTTAAGGGGATCTTGCCAATTGTACAACACAGAATACTGGGGTATATGGACCTCAGGGGTTATTCGTACCTGATTCATATCGCATTGTTCATATGGTGTGGACTCATTTCAGACAGTAGAGCGTTTATGTAGGCATCTTTCAGGTTTCAAAGTCACTAGATGCCGTATCATTTGGCATTTGGCATGAGGGATACATGATCTCTTCTCTAAGCCTTGATCTCAACCCCCCATGCTTATATATCTTGGGTTCCATTCCCCCCAAGAACTGGCTTTTTTCCTCGAATGGATATCATCAACAAAACGCCTCCTGCCTCTCTCTGAATGAGTAGAGGAAAATTTTCGCCCAAACTCCGGTCAGTCCAGATGCATACGGACTGTTGTGCTGAATTTCTCTTCTTTTCCGAATCCATAACGCCACAAGATGCCAAACGTTAGCAAGCAGCAGATCGTGATGCGAACATGTGTTGTGTTTTGATCATGAGAAGTGGATGTTTTCCGAGTTGAAGGCGTAGAGCAGCTTCAGGAAATCCGTCTCGTCGAGCTTGCCGGAGCGCTGGTCCGCCAGCTTGGTGTCGTCCTCGAGGACCTTGCGGATCTTCTCGCGGACGAGCAGCGCGACCCGGGTCTTGCGCCGCTTGCCCTGAGTCTTGGGCACCGGGGCGCTGCTGTTGCCGAAAAAGGAGGGCGTGGTGTCGTTGCCGTCGTCGTCGACGTCCATGATGCCGCCCCAGCCCTCCTCGTCGAGCGGCTCGTCGCCCGGGCTGGGCTCCACGTTTTCTTGCTGGTCCATATCCATGATCTCGTCGTCTTCGCCCTCTTCAATAGGGCTGTCATCGATCGCCACATTGTTCAGAGAACACCAAATTCGATAGTTGCGCTCGACCATGCCGAGGACCTCCTTGGTAAACCACGATGCGCGGAGAGTTTTGTTACGACGGTTGAAGCATATCTGTGGCCTGTCAGTTTGTATTCGATAACGGTGATGGAAACCCGAAGTGTCTGGTATAAAAACCACGAAGGGAAAAGAAGCTCGCGACCTACCCTCAGCATGCCATCCCACTCCTCGAAACTGACGTTAGGTCGGTCGCTTCCCATCTTGGGTTCAATGCGGACTACTGCCGACTCCACCAAGGGTGGCGGTGAAAAGTTCTGTGCAATTATGCGTGAGTTTTCATTGCTTATAGGCAGATGAGGATATGCAGTGGATCTTGAGAAGCTGCCTGCTTACCTTCTTGCCAACCTTGAGGATACTAGTTTGCTTGAGTTAGCCCCTGATTCGCACTCCGATATGAGTATAGTGACTTACTGTGTGATCTTCGCCCAGAACTGACTGTTCACAGAAAGTCGGCAGTAAAGCGAATCTCCGGGCTTGGCTGTAAGGCGAAGCGCAAACTCCCTCTGGAACCTGATCCGGTATAAGTAGCTCGTCATGTGAAGGCAGGTGTATTTGGTACTACTCACATAAGAACGCAGCATCTTGGCGGCTTAGGCATCTGCAGAATCCTTTGTAGCGATTGTTAGAAGAGAACACAGCACAATATACGCGAATATGGTTAACCCCGATTCCACCCCTGAGAAGTGTAAAAGGGCGACGAAGCTTACTTGAAGACCAAAGGACTCGAAATCTGGTATGGCGTGTTGCTGACCAGCACGTCGAACTCGGGCAATGTCTCCATCTTGATGACGTCTGGGGCCTCGATCAGTATCAGTAACCTAAGTGAACTCGGGTGTCATTACCTCCAAGCAGAACCTCCAGTTTCCGTTGCTCCGGCTTTCTAGACCGACGTTAGTATGCTTTCTTTCAACCTGCCCCAGAGTTCTGCGCATATCCCGGGGGCAATATCCGTGATGCTCTAAGGAGTCGCGCAACAATTGCCCCTGAGATATGCTCAAAACAATGGGCTGAGTTCCGGATATTTCTTACCCCTGAACACGCTTCGTGACTTCGGCCGCCTATAGACGAGGTGTTAGCTCCTCTGCCATTGTCCCCAACGCAGCAAGTTGACTGACCATTCGAGGATCGATTTCTACGGCGATCAATTTCCGGGCTTTCTCCAAAATGCGGATCGAGATGTTTCCTGTTCCCGGGCCAACTTCGAGGACTGTATCGGTTTCCTGAGAAGGAGTATGAGTATGCTGGTTTCTCTCGTCGGGTTATGCGCCGTAAGCAGAGTTCCACCTACTTTGATGAACGCCTTTTGCACAATAGCATCTGCCAGTACATATTAGTCAAGATCTCGATTTTCTGATGCATTGCTCTTACCTGCGATACCCGGGTTTTTCAGAATATGCTGGCCGTAGCTGGAAGGCGAGACATTAGCATAGGCGCAAAGGCGAACAATGCTGGAGACAGTGCCTACCTCGAGGTGTTGAACTTGAAGATGTTGTTGGGGGCCTGCTGCTTCTTTCCGTTCCCGGAGGGGCGTTCGTAGGGACTGGCCGGGGCGCCATTACGGCCCTTAGCTGCCTTTGCCTTGCCCATGTTGGAGGATATGTGAGTAATTGCGCAACGAACAAGCGACGAGAAGGTGCGCGACGATGAGGGGCGGTGGGATGGCACTCAAAATATTTTGGGAGGTTTCTGGTTATCGATTCTTATCTTAGCAGTGATTTTAGCTAGGTGCAGGCCTATCCCTGTTCGCCTGGAATTCAGATTGGCGGGGCATCTGCTGTCCAGTTAGGTAAGCTCAGCGATGTCTTCTAGGTCTTTTGGCAGGCCGGCAGGTACCTGAATCACATTTGGGTCCACTCTTTCTTTTTCCAAAGGCTCCCGGCGCAGATGTACCATAGCTTCAAAGCGGATGGGCTTCAAAGATCGTAACGTCGCGCCAGCCAACACACACGCCCTTTTACACGTACATAACTCGCGATCATTCCGGCCGCGACGAACTTCATTTCATCTATCAATCCCCTAGATATTTATCGCCGATATCGACTGCTGCGAACCCCAACAAGCTCGTTCGATATACCGCCGTTTCAATAGCATACGGAGATACAGAGCTCTAGTATCTATTTGGGCAACGAGAAACTGCGCGCCGTTAACACCAGACGAGCGCCTCTGGCAAACCGCATATCTGATCGCCAGAAAATTCAACAAATAGTTCCTATATCTGGTTGCTTGGGGAGAGCTTCTCCCTTCGACCATCGCCCACCATGGCAAACCGACAGAGCTTCCTCGACATGCCCGCGCCGGAAAACTACGTCGCGGGTTTAGGTCGAGGTGCCACTGGTTTCACCACCCGATCCGATTTGGGTCCTGCCCGCGAGGGTCCTTCCGAAGACCAGATCAAAGAAGCCCTGGCCAAGAGAGCTGCCCAGCTGGGGTTTGGCGATGCGGCCAAGAAGGACGACGACAAAGATGACGACAACGCCAACGACGAGCGCTTCCAGGACCCCGACAGCGAGGTCGGTTTATTCGCCGGTGGCATTTACGACAAAGACGATGACGAGGCCGACCGTATATACAAGGAGGTCGACGAGAAGATGGCGCGGAGGGGAAAGAAGCGCCGCGAGGCCAGGGAGCAGGCTGAGAAGGAGGAATTCGAGCGCAACAACCCCAAGATACAACAGCAATTCTCCGATCTGAAGCGGGCGTTAGGGAATGTTACGGACGACGAGTGGGCCAGCCTCCCGGAAGTAGGCGATCTTACAGGCAAAGCACGGAGAGCAAGGGAGGCCCGACGAAACCAGCGCAGTTATGCCGTGCCAGACAGCGTCATTGCGGCTGCTTCGGGAGCCGGCGAGCTCGGCTCGATGGTCGTGGATGGGCCTGAGTCATCTGGCGCATCTGCGGAAGGGACCATGACCAATTTCGCCAAGATTGGTGAAGCTCGAGACAAAGTCCTTCAGGTCAGGCTGGACCAGGCATCGCAAGGCAGCGGCACAGCATCCACAGTCGGGAGCGCGAGTAGTATTGACCCCAAAGGCTACCTCACCAGTCTGGCCAAGTCTCAGTTACCCGAGAGCGCGGCACAAGTTGGAGATATCAACCGTGTCCGCGAGCTGCTGAACTCGGTTATCAAGACGAACCCGAACAATGGTCCTGGTTGGATTGCGGCCGCGCGTTTGGAAGAAATGGCTGGCAAGATTGTACAAGCACGGAATCTCATGGCCAAGGGGTGTCAGCAATGTCCCAAGAATGAAGATGTATGGCTAGAGAACATCCGACTCAACGAGGGACGCAACGCCAAAATCATCGCAAGCGACGCGATCAAATTAAATAACAGTTCCGTGAGGTTATGGGTCGAGGCTATGAAGCTGGAGACGGATCCGAGAAGCAAGAAGATTGTCATCAGAAAAGCCTTGGATCACATCCCGGAATCGGAAGCATTGTGGAAAGAGGCAGTGAACCTCGAGGAAGACCCGGTTGATGCGCGTCTGCTCCTCGCCAAGGCCACGGAGCTCATCCCGAGGTCTCTCGATCTATGGCTGGCTCTGGCCCATCTGGAGACCCCCGAGAACGCCCAGAAGGTGCTGAATAAGGCGCGTAAACATCTTCCTACTTCGCACGAAATTTGGATTGCTGCTGCGAGGTTGCAGGAGCAGTTGGGCACCGCGACCAAACTCAACGTGCCCAAGCGTGCTGTTCAGGTATTGGCAAAGGAGGGAGCCATGCCCAAGCGCGAAGTATGGATCGAAGAAGCCGAGAAGTGTGAAGCCGAAGGCGCCCTTGTCACTTGTGGCCTGATTGTCCAAGAGACGCTAGGATGGAATCTCGATGAGGACGACGACCGTAAAGATACGTGGATGGAAGATGCTCGTTCAAGTATCAACAGGGGCATGTACATTACGGCTCGGGCCATATATGCCTACGCTCTGCGCGTATTCCCGACAAGCAAAACCATATGGCTGGCAGCTGCTGATTTGGAACGGAATCACGGCACCAAGGACGAGCTGTGGCAGGTTCTCGAAAAGGCCGTGAATGCTTGTCCGCGATCCGAGATTCTGTGGATGATGTTGGCCAAGGAGAAGTGGCTGGCAGGCGAGATCGACAATGCACGACGAGTGCTAGGCCGCGCTTTCAAGCAGAACCCCAACAACGAGGATATCTGGCTGGCTGCCGTCAAGCTCGAAGCAGAGAACAACCAGATCCAACAGGCGCGCATGCTGTTGCAGCAGGCGCGGCAAGAGGCGCCCACTGACCGTGTCTGGATGAAATCGGCGGCTTTTGAGCGGACGCTTGGGGACAACGATGCCGCACTGGACCTAGTCAGCCAGGCATTGGATCAGTTCCCCGCCTTCCCCAAGCTGTGGATGATCAAGGGCCAAATCTACGAGGACCTGGGCAAACCTTTGCAGGCGCGCGAGGCTTACGGCACGGGCGTAAAGGCCTGCCCCTCCTCGGTACCGCTCTGGCTCCTCTACGCCCGGCTCGAGGAGACGCTGGGCCAGCTGCCCAAGGCGCGCTCCGTCCTCGACCGCGCCCGCCTCGCCGTGCCCAAGAACCCGGAGCTCTGGTGCGAGAGCGTCCGCATCGAGCGCCGCGCCGGCAACACCAAGCAGGCCGAGGCGCTCATGGAGCGGGCCCTGCGCGACGTGCCCAAGCCGGCCCAGGGCGTGCTGTGGTCCGAGAAGATCTGGCACCTGACGCAGCGGCCGCAGCGCAAGGCCCGCGGCCTCGAGGCCATCAAGGAGGTGGACAACGACCCCACGCTGCTCGTGGCCGTCGCCCGCATCTTCTGGGGCGAGCGCAAGCTCGACAAGGCCCAGAACTGGTTCGAAAAGGCCCTCGTCCGCGACGCCGACCTCGGCGACTCCTGGGCCTGGTACTACAAGTTCCTCGTCGAGCACGGCACCTCGGAGAAGCGCGCCGAGGTCGTCGGCAAGTGCGTCAGCGTTGAACCCCGCCACGGCGAGGTCTGGCAGCGCATCGCCAAGATGCCCGCCCACTCGCGCAAGGGCGTCGAGGAGATCCTCACCATGGTCGCGGCCGAGCTGCGGTAAAGCTGTGTGGGTATGTGTGGACGGGCAGGACGAGGCATCTAAACGTAGAAATAATCGGATTTGATAAACAAATTATATATACCCTTAAGATCGATTTGTCTCCCTGAAATACGTGCGTCACTCGAGTAGTCATCATCAGTATCTGTTGGGGCAATTCTGTTTTGAATAAAATGCATACACAGCCAAAGCCGACTTCTATCTGCTTGCTCTCGCTTATGGCTCCCTTCAACTCATCTCCCATTCATTCTTCGCTGCTTTTTCCACAGGGGGTATATCCTCCTCAACTTCGCTTGCTTGTACAGAACGACGACAACCACCACCACCACCACATGCTGTGCTCGTTCGCTCATGATTTGGTCTTTCCTTTTTTTCTCTCTTGCTCTTCAACAAAACGACTCCAATAATGCACATACACAACACACGCGCAGCACGCTATCTGTAAATTCACCATCTACTTTCAACACCTTGCAAAGTGCGTGCGTCCATTTTCCGCAATCACGGGCAGGAAGCATAAAAGAAAGGAAGGGGGTAGAAAGAATTTAACACCAATCCCGGTCGCTCTCTTCAATGAGGTTTGCCCGTCGCTCGTAACAGCATTCTTGTGGGACAAAAGTAATAAAAAAACATAAAATGAAAATAGACGTAAGGTATGATGATGACTACCAGCATTGATTGTGTGGCCGTGTGGTCAAGATCATGTTGCTGCTGCTGCTGTTCCCAGTCTTTGACGCCTTGATAAACATCTTGAGAGGACCAATCCCCTCCAGTCTGAGCCAAACAGCCTCTTA
The DNA here is from genome assembly GCA_006503535.1 of Arthrinium phaeospermum. Lineage (NCBI taxonomy): Eukaryota > Fungi > Ascomycota > Sordariomycetes > Amphisphaeriales > Apiosporaceae > Arthrinium > Arthrinium phaeospermum. The sequence goes on along the minus strand of QYRS01000007.1, from coordinate 713,908 downwards.
ATCAAATGCAAATGCTGCGGTGGCGTAAAGCACAAACACCGGCCTTTTCCCCCTTACGGACTCAAGAACAGAGGGGGGTGTAAAAATGTAGAATCCAACGCCGAGAGCTCCAAATGCGATGATGCCATGCCATGCCATGCTCGCTCGATATACAGAATCAAATAATGATGATCGTCAAAGCAGACCACAAATGGAAGAAAGTGTTGGTGCAGGATTGGGATTATCAAGACCTCGCAAGATGAGGAAAATGTCGTTAGGATATGCCGATCTCAAAGTCGGTCCCATTAGGTCGTAAAGTTGGATCGTTCGCCGAATTTGGCTTCACTTTTGTCTGCGCCGTCACCGTCGCGCTCCTGATGCGCTGGCTCAGCGGCAGTGTGTATTTCAGCACCCCCTTGATGATGAGCAAGAACTCGTCGCCGAGGATGCGCTCCCATCGCTCTGAACCTCCGTCCGTATCATTGCCAGGTCTAGCAAGGCGTAACTCGCCCGAAGCCATCGATATACCGGCACGGAAAAAGGACCCTTCAAAGTTCAAAGGACTATTGAGAGTGACAATATTGCCGAGTAGCATATTGGGTGCGGACTTGTTTCGATGTCCAGGGGGGTCCTCCGGCGGACCGACTGGAGGATCGTTCGGCGGATCATCGAGGATATCGAAGTCGTCCCCGTGAGGGCTCCGCCACCACTCGGAATCTGTTCCTGCATGGGGTGATTTGGCGAAGACTTCCAGGTCGGCCGCGTCCACCGACACAACCACAATGTTGGGGTTGTGAGCCCTGACAGTAATGTCCATCATGAGCTCCTGTTCGCTGGCCAGTACATTGGATATCTTGACGAGCTCCAATTCCAGGAGAGGCTGGGAAGTTGCAAACATGAACCCAATCGCCCCGGTAATAACAAGTAGCAGCATCACGGTAAGGACCAGGCAGCTCGCAAATCGATTAAGGAAAGAAGGCCGTTGGCGGTGATACGACCTTGACTCCAGGTCTTGATCTCTCTGGACGCGCCGATTCCGAGACGATCGATTCGAACGTAGAGAATTGCCGTTATGGATCAAGGGCGTTCGCTCGTCATCGGCACCCGTCGTTGTGTCGTCCATGTCATAGCCGCCGACCATGGTCATCTGGCGTTTGCTTCCATTCATTGGCGAGCTTCGATGGGGAGGAAAACGCGGGCTGGGTGGGTTGGACGAGACTCTAGAAGTGGTGCCAGACAGCTTGGAGCGTGCCGCGTTAGGGAAAGGTGATTCGTTGTCAAATAGAGAAAGATGGTTGCTGCCATTGCCGCGCCCCCAACGGCCGGCATGGTGATGATGGCGTCCGGTGCCCCTTGCTGAGCCAGCATTGCTGCGGCTGGTCCCGTTACCGTCGTCCTCGCCCGTCATACTCTCAGCTCCGTTACTGTTGTAAGTGTTGACGAATTTCATGTTCTTTTTGATGGCTGGGTTCGTGGCAGTGGTGCCCTCGTGGACGGTATGTATACCCCGCAGTGCATTGCGGTCCAACTGACTCACCATTGACGTCGCGCTCGGCGTACGAGAGTGGTAGCGCCGTGGCCTGTCGCTCACATCCGGTGGGTTAGAGTCATAGACAAATGTTTCATCCGAATCGGATGAATTAGCCTCTTCGACAGCGCTGGCGACTTTAGCCTCAAAGATATCTGCTTTGGACGATGCTACACGTGATCCCCCTGTTAGCAAGTTGGTCATATGGGCAGTGATACTGGGAGAACGCAATGCCTTCTTGGAAAGCTGCTGCGGACTCGTGGCTGCTTCCGAGGACGGCCCTTGGCCGTACAACTTCGCTGGCGATCGACAAGAGGACACCGCAGACGAGATCGACCTTGTCGACTGACTGTGGCGCAACTTGGGTGGTCTTGTAGTAAGTAGATTTGGTGGCTCACCAGGGCCAGATGTAGGCTGTTTTCGAGTGGCCTTCTTCTTCTCCTTCCTCGGCCTGATTGTTTCAGAGCTTTGCTTGGTCTTCAAGCTCCCGCTCACACTCTGCCCAGGGTCTTTGAGACCCAACGTCACACGCGGCATCGAGTTGACCTCCTCCTCTTCGACTGTGATGTGCTTTGACGATGTCTCGCCTGTAGTATGGCCCTTTCCTGCAAACTTCAGTGCCGTACTGGACTGTCGACTATGCAGTAAGGGTGGTGGTGCGGCAGAGCTAGACCTTCGCGTGTCGGCCTTCACACTACCGCTATCGCTGCCGCTCTCGCTATTTGTGCCATGTCTGGCAATCCTAGCAGACCTGGACCTTTGCAGAGCAGGATCGGACCTGGAAGCCATTTCAGAGGTCGCGGCTGCCGCTTGCGACAACTTCTCTATGGCCATATTGAGGTCGGGGCCTGGGGTATTGGGCTGGCTGACCTCCTGCACTGTTTCCAGCGTCGAGCTGGCACCACTAGGCCCTCTCGCTGGGGTCCTCATGCCAGAGGGCAACATAGCGCCGTCGTCACCTTCGGCATCTGAAACTGCCTGCGACGAGGCTTCCGATGAGCGCGGGTTTGGTGATGGTGTCGCCCGCTGCACATTGATTGCTGGAGGCTCTTGTTCGTTTTTTCGAAACGGCTGAGACGGCGGCACAGCAGGTTTGTTGAGAGCAGGAGGCGGCGACTTCAATCGCGGCGATACCGGCCACCGAGGCGAGCTGTTGGGATTCTCAGTCGCAACCAATGGCTTCTGAGGTTGCGGTGTACGAAGAACAGGTTCAGGCGTTGACGGCGGCGGTAATGTAGGCGTCGTTGCCGCTGATAACTGCTGCCGAGAAGCTGCTGTGGGGAGATGGGACGATCTTGACCTCGATGGGCTCGGGTCTTGAAGACTGTTCTTCCGTGAACTATTGGCTGTCGCTGTTACGGACGGGCGGACTGGCCGGGTTGTGGGCTTTCCGTGTGTCCTCGCCGGCGAAGTCTCCCTGGATGCTAGAGGTGAAGCTGTGAGAGAGGTGTTTGTAGACGTCCACTTCGACTGCTGTGTGTCTAGGTTGGCGTCATGGTCAACCGAGTTCAGGCTGGAGACACTGGCATCCAAACCGGCAGTGCTGGCGCTGTTTGGCAAGGTACCGGACCTGTCCATGTTGGCGGGTGTTGGAGTGGGCACTGGCACTGGCAAGGGTTTTGCAATCACGGCTGGCGTCTCTGGAACCTCTGCAACGACTCCCAAAGTTTGCTTTAGCTCGACAATCGGGTGCTCGTGGGTCGAGGGCGGCTGATCATGATGAATCTGGCAGTGGGACTTGTTGTGACTGGACCACGGACCGAGCGAATGGTCGACTAGGGGTTAATCGCGTATGGGTGCGTTCGTATGACGGGGCAGGCGTTGAGCCGAGAATGCCAGGTGCAAAGAGCGAGGTGGCCGGCGGGAGTTTACCTAAGGCTATCTTCTCCGACGTGTCTTCCCCCACAATGCCCTAGGCGCAGGTCCAGATGGGTCGCGATGATTTGTTGGTTGGTCGATAGTCCTCTCTGCCAGACAAGGGCTAAGGTGCGAGTAGGCAGAACGGGTTGAACTTTGTAAGGTGCCGGTCGTGGGGTGCGGGTAGTGAAAAAAAAGATGGATAACCAGGACCAAAAACAACTGGACGGCAGAAGAGTACGTAACGTCGAAAAGTAGCAGTGCAGTATGCAGACAGACGTGTTGTATGTAGGAAAACCCGTCGTCGTCTGGTTTAACTGGATGACGAAATGTGGAGTTTTTGTGCAGGTGGATTTGGAGTTTGGGCGGCAGCATTCGTTCCAATATGCTCCAAGTGTTGAGTGGTATTCAGTTGACAGATGTAGAGATGGCGTGTCGACGTCAGACTAAAAAAAAAACAGACAGGACAGGATAGACAGGCGGACGAGGAACTACGAAGTAGCAGGCCACCCGACACGAACAAAAAAAAAAGAAGCCTCCTAGATGATGTAACTAACCTGGGAAAAAAAAGCCAGGCCCGAGGAGAGGGAAAAAAGACAATCTAACAATGTCAGTTGTCGCATTCAATGCTAGCAGACTAGCCTGTACTGGTGCCGTGTAGTAGCGAGCAGCCTAGCCTGTAAAGCCCAAATTGTCCGTTAAGAAATGGGGTTTCGGCGGCACGAGAGATGGCGGGTTGGAGGTTGCTGATGGCTTGGCCGTTGCGCTGTACTGTACATCTGACACTGAGATCCCAATACTGTCCTCGTACGTTGGCACTTCAGCAATTTTCGTCGGAGACCAGGGTTTGGTTGGCCAAATGCCGCCTTCAACCACACGCAGACTTGCATTAAGTGACTCCTGGCAATGCCCAAAACCTGCCGGGTGGGTATCCGTACCTGAAGTATCCCAGTACCGCTACAGTCACCCGCTCCCTCCAGTCTAATGGCCGCCTACTTTCTACCACTCACTACATGTACTTCCTAACCTAACCTCTCGATCGATTTGATCGCCATGCATTGTTATGACCATCTTCGGTAGGTGCCCACGGTAAGGTTAATTGCCCTGAAACTTGAGAGATGCCGGGAAGTGGTCTCTTCTATTCACAGGCTGCCGAGTCTGTGGTCTTTTGGTTTCACATGGATAGGTTAATCCCCGATGACTTATACTTGTGCAACATCCAGTACATATCGATCTGGCGGATGGAGTAGGTATGTAGATTGATTAATTGATTGATTACAGATTTGGCAGCTCGGTCGGATGCGCAGTCCCTACGACAAAATCTATCAATAGATTCATGTCCCTAGGCAAAGACGAAGAGAGAGAAAACAAGTGGCCTACTAACAAGTGCCGCATGCGATCCCAACAGCCTAGGAAGTTCTTTTCATCGGTCTGTCAGTCAACGCGTCATAATTAGTACACCAGTAAAGGATCTCAAAGATGCACAGGCGCAGGTGATTGCCAGCCAATCATGCATCATCAGGTGGTACTTAAGCACAGTAACCCCGACAGCTCGGATCCAAGCCAAACTCCAGTCAGGGCAAGTCAAGTAAACGCAGAGGGCTTATTTTCCGTTCTTATCGAGGTCAGCCAGGCACCCTGAAAGGTAATGGGCAGCAGTTGCTGATTCGTGTTGGAATTCCGGCAAAAGGGAGACGATGGGAGAATATCCGTTTCCGTCTTCGACCTTGGCAGTCTTGGTCCGTTTCGGGCCAAGCTACCCGTACCCGAAACGTAACCTAGGTATCTGCTAGAATGGTGTTCGCTGACAGAACGTCTTTCGAATTCCAGATGCTGCTGCACTAGGTATCCGTAGAAGAAGAGAAAAGAGGGCAAGACAGTGCTGTTTTTCCTCGTCGTCCGACACCCCTGACTGTCAAAGGTCTAGACAGCGCCATTCCCACGCCAATTTCAGCTCTTGTCTAAGACTTACAATTTATCTGAGGTACTCACTGTTGGACAAGGGCAGTACCGCAAGCCAATTGGAGGCTAATTTTCTCATTGCTGAAGGGCGAGTACTGGGCGAGGACCCGACGGAAGGGGCCCTTCCTCCTTCCAGGGCATCTTCAAGCGACATCGCAATTTATGCTCTAGCAAGTCCCGTGAAAGGATTTTGTACTGACATCGTGATTCAACTATTGGTCTTCCATCTGATCCGCAAGGGGCGGGCTTCTGCAAGCTGACCCCCATTGCGCGGTTTATTACTCCACGCCAAGTGACATGCGGTGTGCTCGAAAGCCCACGATCATCAAGAGAGTCAGGTACCAGTCGCAAGCCCCCAAGGCGATGGGTGGTGAAGCCGAGAGATTCGTACCACGCTTCCGGGGCTCCGGGAAGTGGGTAGGGGGGAAGTGGGAGAGTGCAACGCCCGGCATTGACGGGCAGCCTACAAGTTGAGACTACCAGCGACCTACAGGCTGATGCCGCCAGGTAGCAAGCGCTGGAGAAGTGCCGAGAAAGTACCCGCGACTTTGCCCTGGGATCCGAGCTAGAGATTAGGGAAGCCCTTCTGGCCCTACGGATTGTTCCATATGGCTTCTACTCCACGCTGCCACACGTCCCCCCTCAAGGTTTTCTCTGCCTGCATTTGCATTTGCATTGTTTTTGCATCGCGAATTGCAGGCCTTGGGGCCTGCACCCCACCGATCCTTGGTTACCGCCATTTGGCAGAGGCGCCGGTTCCACGCACATCCCCCTCTATCCGTCCCCCTCCATGCAGTTCTGACAGGAAAATAAGAGGTTGGGATGCACACGCACACGCGGATGGTTTTCTTGGCAGAAAACCCGACAGAAAGAGCTGGCGCACAAATCGCATCGAGATGCAACAGACCATTGCACTGAATCTTACTCAGCCTCGTGGCATATATTGCTTATCTACCTAGCTTATTATGTCTCTGGGTGAGAGATTGTTTGCAAGAAGAGTGCAGATCTCCCCAGCCTGTCAGAGGATGACAAGTGGGCGGACTGGCTATCTGACCGTTTTCAATGTTGTATCGCGTATGCTTATTATCTTGCCAGTGACTTGCTACGTAACGAGATTGAGAAGAAATCCATTGGTGACTCATCAGATCCCCTGGTTTATGGTGGCAGTCCGAATTGAATTGAATAACCGGGCCTTTTCTTTTTCGCCAGCTTCTTCCCTTATGGCCGATGAACACACATGAAAAGCCTCGCACATGGTATCGGCTCCTTCACCGAGGCTGGGTACGACCGAGAGCAGTCGATCCGGGATCGTCCGCCCATGCTTACAAGCCGTTGACATGCTACTGTTGTAGCTGGAAGGCCGAGCCTCCTCCCACACATCCTGAAATAACTACCTACATGCTTTAGACAAAGGCATTGTTTGCATCTGTCTCCTGTCGGCGAGCCAATCCACGTGCTCTACTAGAAATAGAAACAGGCACAGACGCATGTAACCATTGCGGGCAAGTCGTCTGACACTATGATCTGACGTAATACAGCTAAGCAACGGCCCGTCCAAGACGGGCCTCCTGTGCTGTGCCCATGTGTCGCATGTATACTGGCAGTTCGTTCTCTCTCTCTCAAGAAAGGTGTTCGTCGAGATGGGGACAGGCAGGTCACACCTATCTCCATCTCTCTGATCTGACTTGTCCCACACTCCCTTCTTGTCTGGGTCTGCTGTGTTGTCCCGACATCCCGTTCCGGACGGGCTTGGGTCATCTGCGCAGGAACCCGCGATGGCTATAGGCTCGCTAGCTGCCGCCCGCAGCAATAGACTGGGCGCGATACCAATCGGCTGGGCTCTCCCACACCATTGAGACGCATGTGTGCCAGATTGGTGATCTGGTTCGACCGGTCGGCGATGACGTTTTTGGGGGGCGCCTTATGGGTGAAATTCTTGCTTACTTGTAGATGGTTTCCCAATCCTTTTTTACCCTCCTTCCCTTCCGGCACTAGCCCCCATCACTTTCGCTCGGTGTAAGATATGCATGCATGTCTCTACTGGCCCTGCTGCCAAAGTGGCTCAGTTGGCTCCGTGGTTCAGATATCACGGTGCCTAATTTAGTGTGGGGGAAATATGGGATTCGCAGTATGTATGACTTACTGTAGGTGGGCTGGCAGTGATCAAGTAGGAGGATTGCTGGTGCCGCCAACACCAATGTGTGTCTTGATCAGGCTGATAGCCTGGCTTCCAACATGTCGACCTTTTCGTCGACTTCCTTGATTTAGCCCCCTTTCTGTTGAGTTTGCCCGCGGGGCGGAAGGCTGTTGTTCACGCGACCTCTTTGGCAAAGTGACGTGGCATGCTCTACAGCCAGTCTTATAGGGGCACATGGTCAGAGATTCTTCGCCATTGGTCGCAACGTCAAGAGTCACGAATGCAGAGTAAGTATACATATATGCAGAGCGAACGTCGAAACAAGCCAACTGGCTTTGCCACATGTGGCTGCCTCCATCTCCTTGTTCATGTTTGGGAGGGAGCGCGTGGACTTTGGTCGAACACCAAGCACTGCGATGTGTCCATGGAAGAGTCGACGACGATAACTCTTGCAAGTGGCATAATCCACAAGAGCGAACAACACATAGTGATAACGTTGGTATGTCACTTGACTACTGCCTGATCTGGGTCTGCCTGCCATACCCCCCGAGCCTGATGATCTACCTGTTCTTTTCCGTGCTCCTACTGCATCGAAGCCCATTCTTCCACTTGTGTTGCCATACTATCGTGGGTTTCCGGATTACTCTCGGTCCGATATACGAGCCACTGCAAACAAGCATATGACGCTGCTACATGCACTCAACCCATGGTGGTATAGCAGTATCTGCTCCTCCCCCGGCAAGGTCGACAGAAGTCCGAGAGAAGAGGCCGTGTGAGTCCCTCGACGTTTTGGTATTAGTCGATGTCAGGTCGATTCAGGGCCATTGCCACTGACCTTGCGCAGCGTGAACTCCCATCGATCCGTTAGAAGGGTTACGAAAGAACGAAATATGTTAGGTCATGAGAATCCGGCCACTCTACTCCAAGCTCCTGGGGTGCCCCCTTAGTTGCCCCCTTTTTATGATACTGATCCCAATACGCTCTGGGGCAATGACATGGCCTTCGGCTTTTCTCTTTACGCAACGGCAGATCATTTGCGCCATAAACCTCGGCATCACACCCTGCCATCAGCGGTAGTCACCGTATCTCTACCTGGTTGCCCGTCCACCATCGCCATGAGATTATCTTGTCCTTGCATATAGGACGTATTCCAAGCCTGCCTTGGAAGTTAGGCATGGGTCTCAGAGAATATGAGGATGGCGCAAGTGGTCTGCGCTCCCCTTCAACAAGTTGCACTATCTCATATTCAAAAAGATTACTTCTGGTGGGTAGTAGCTTTTCGCCGTGCATGTACCACTTGGCGCAAGTGGTTTGGAAAACCCCCTCAAGCCAGGCCTCCCCTTGATGATGGTCAAGAACTCGGGTAGGCGGGTAGTCAAGCCACGTTCGCGCGTAGGGGAGATCTTGTTGTCAAACTAGCAATAGAGTTTGAGATAGAGTTCAACGTCCCTGATCGACACAGACTAAGTATATTACAGGGGGGGTAGGAGGGAGCATCATTTAGCCCCCTAGCCCCTGAACACGGGTGACAGGTTTGAATTCAAGAGACAATGTAAGTTGGGAGAAAGGAAGTATGCGTTCAATTGACAACGAGCGATATCAACTATCGAGGGTGCGCTCGAAATGGCACGACGAAGATTGCCATATTCGAGGCTCTCGAGAGTCTGGGTAACCTGGCACATGTCCCCCTCAGGGCTGGCTGGCCATCTTCAATGCTACCATGGGATGATCTACGTATAAAGCTGATACCGCGATGGACAACGAACCCGCGTAGGTACATCCAAGACTTTTTCACCATGGGAGAGGAAGTGACAGTGTAAAAAAGAAAAGAAGATTTCGCACCTGCATACTTAAGACTATAAATAATTTATATACGTATAAAACCCTCATTATCGTTAAAGAAGTTACCGCCCACGCCTCCTCTCTACCGACACAAATGATGCCAGCTACTATGCTTTCTCCGTCTCCGCTTCCGCTACCCAACTAACTAACTTCAATCTCCTTCGCCATGTAAGTAATGCTGACTAGCAACAATCTTTTTCTCATGATCATCATGCTTTCGTCCCGTGGGAATTATCATACTAACATGTCGGTTCATCTGCTTTCACGTCTCCTTCTATATCCGCTGATGACCGTCCCGGGCTGGTCCGTTCGACTCCTTCGCCACTGCTTTACCCGGCTGACACCCGCCCAGAGGTGGTAGCCAGCACCAAGCGAGGCAAGGGGACCTATTCCTTGATACTTTCGCTTGTACCGCCCTCACTGGCCGACTTGTTGTTCTGCAGAGCCGACTGCGCCCAGCCGAACCAGCTAGCACGCTTGTTCGTCTCCGGCTGAGGTGCGTTCTCCTGAACCAGTCGCAGGGGCCGAGGCTTGTTGCCCGCAAAAGTAGCATGGCTGCCCTTGCCCTCGCTGTGACCTGACCCAATAGTACGCGGTGGGCTCTGGCTGACGCTAGTGTTCGACGCGTCGCCGCCTGCACTCTCACCGGAGACACTGCTTGTTTCGCTGCGCATGCCCGGGAAGTTACCCGCGGTAGGGGCGCTGTTGCCCGAGGATGCAGCCCGCGGCGTGCCGGCCCCGCTAAAGAACTGGGCGCTGTTACGGCCCGCGGACAGTGTTGGTGACATGGGCCCGTCAGGTCCCTTGTACATGGCATTCACGATGCCGGCAGCACCGATGATTTGTTCGCTCATAGGACGGCCGGGTATGCGGCGGGACGAAGCCGACCGGGCGAGGCCAATGGGGATACTGGGAGCAGTGTCTGGGTCGTGGTGGGCAGTGTTGGTAGAAGGTATGAAACTCATTGGCCGAGGACGGCGAGCGGCGGGAGCAATAGGTGGGGTGCTGCCGTTCATGGCAGTCTTGGCACGAGCCAGGAAACCTCCGGCATCCGAGGGAGTGGTCGGCACTTCCTGTTTGACGTTTCCACCGGCCTTGGGATCAGAAGACTGGTCCAAGATGTGCTCGAACTCCTGATGTTGGAGGAGACGCTCGATAATCTTGTTAATGTAGAGCGTGAGAGCCTTGTTCTGGTCCTTCATGGCGCGAATCTCGCCCTCGAGGCGACGCTGATGCTCTCCGTCGTCTACCGTAGAAACGGCCAGGTCGTCCGCAGCATCGCCGAGTTCATCTGCGAGGCTAGCACCAAGAGTGGTGGCATTGCTCTCGGCAGGTGCCTCGCCGCCGGTGCTAGAGCGACCCTCCAGGGCGCTCAAAGCGTCTTGGTTAGCGGTGACACCCATATAGCTGAAGTCACCCTTGCCAAAATCCCCGTGCAGGGTCTTCTCCTGCAGAAGCAGCTGGTAAGACTCGTTGTCCTCCATGAGACGTGCGTTAGCCATGCGCGCCTCCATCAACAAGCGCTCCACCTCGTGCAGGCGGCCACCTCCTTGGTTTTCGGATTCAACGAGTTTGATCTGAGCCTCGGCCAGTTCCAGTCGAAGTGATTCAATCAGCTTGTCCTTTTGAAGGAGCAGCTTCGAGTTGTTCCTCGAGTCGCTGCGCTGCACTGACGAAGGGGGAGCGAAGTTCCCGCCGTCTACCGTCGGCGATGAGTTATTTGCTGAAAAGGAAGATGTTAGTCATTGCGCCGAGGAAGGGGCATACCAGGGGTTATGCTTACATTGTCTCGAGGGTCGGTACTCGTCATCGACGTTCTTTTGGTTAATGGTATCCTTGAGCCTGTTGATGACCGACTGCATCTCCTCCTCGCGGTTAGACATCTCCTCCTTCTCCTTGAGCATCGAGCTTCGCTCGGCCTCGTAAATGGTTTCCATCTCGCGCATTTGCCTTGCCGACTCGCGCTTCTCATTTCGTAGGGCTTCGATCTGTTCTTCACTTTCATGCACCCGCTCTTCGAACTTGGCTTGCTCCTTCAAAGTCTCGTCGAGCCGCGACTGCAAGACTTCAGCCTGTTTCCTGAACTGCTCCGATGTAGCGTCTGCTTTTTCTAATCTGGCCTTCAAGTCGTCGATCAGCGCCACCGTCTCCGCCCGTGCGGCTTCGTCGACCTCGTTGGAGGAGATGCTCAGCGAGGATGACTGGCGATGGGCGGCAGCCGCTCGTGCAGAGACCGGAGTGCCGCTCCTGCTGGATCGTGTCCTTGAGGGGGTGCTGTTGAGGCCGGCAGCGACAGCACTTGTGGACGGAGTCGAGGTACGCGGCGTGCTGCGTGCCGTGGCTCTATCAACAGAGGGACTGCTATCGGGCAGGCGGCCAATACCCGCAGAAGGGGGTTTCTTCGTAACGGCCGACATTTTAAAAACACGACGAATGCCAAAGCGAACGTGCGTGGGTGGAGGGTGTATGCGTGTGGTAATGGGGGAATGTAATCACTGTTCCGGAGGGCTAATATGGCGTGCCGTTAGTTGGCCGGTTGATGCAAAACTTAAAGGTAGAAGTGTATATATGGCGGTCAAAGAGCGGCAGCGTTGTTGGCTGGCGGTCGGGGTTGGTGTAAGAGAGAAAGAAGGGAAGGGGAGAAGAAAACGTTGGTGTTTGGTTGCTATGTCAATGTTGAAGAATGTTGGAACGGGCAGGCCAATCTTCCTTCTCCTTTGCGATTTGTTCGTGCTCTTGGGCCCTTGACCTGTCTTTGGGTTGGACTTGGGCTTGGGGGGGGGACTTTGCAGGAGGAAGTAATGGGATTGTAATTGAATGCAATGCACCCGACTTTTGGTGTGACCGTAGAGACGTTGCCGCAACGTTAGTCCGTTCTTAGCTCTAGCCCAGTAGTCCAATGTGGGCTATTTTTGTGAGTCTGGGCTGGTGGAGGGTGGAGGGTGGAGGGTCGATGAGTGGATGGTGGATGGTGCTGCTCCGGTTCGAGGAGGACCACAGGCATGCAAGGTAGGGAAAGAAAAACAGAAGAAGTAGTGGTACCGTACCCAACAAGCACTTAATTGCACATATAATGTTGCGTTATGTAAGTAATGATGTAGGTTTCCGTATTCGAATTGCGTTTGCCTGGTGCTTTTCGTCCGTTATGGTGGCGTTATGCGATCGAGGAGCGATGGGCGAGACTGAGACTGAGACTGGCGGGAGCGGGTGAGGTTGGAGGGAGGTACAGGAAGCAATAGAGTCTGGTACGTATCCAGTCTTTCAGCTGTCAGTCCACGCTAGCTGCGCAACTCCGATATATTTAACACTTGAGCGGTGTCAGAAACTAGACGGAGGATTGGCTGGCAACTCCTGCTCCCAGCATTATCTGCTCGACTCAGCCACCTCGGTGTGATGCAGTTTCGAACCGAACTCTTCTTAATTCAGGCAAGGAATCGGTTGCTGAGCGTTGGGCGTAGGTCTGTAGGAGCTGTGTTGCTGAATGGCAGCTTGGCTCGACTTGCCGTGCTGGGCGGTTGTATTTTAGCAGGACCCTGAAACTTGATCGGCCTATGATTGAGTGCACCTTGGAAGCAAACCGAGATTGGTGTTGTTGGAAAGCGGTAGGCTTGAGAGTCTCGGGAAAAGTGAGAACGAGGCAGAGCGAGATATTAGTTCTTCAAGGCATCGCGCTGAGCTGGCCTACACAACAAACATTGTTTTCGTCCTGCTTGCCCGCCTAGCCAGCTATCACCGACTTTCCAGGACCCTGGATCAGACTGGATCGCGTTGGGATCGTGTGGTCGTTTTGATCCACAAGTTCAGACCGGCAATTTACTGTCCCTTGGCTGCTTGGGGACTCGTCGAAACATCCTTGCCCTCGCAATGCCTGGACAACGCGAAGATGGGAATCGTTTCTACCCGTGCCCTGTCCTCGGCGTCTCCCTCCTATTCTGGAACCCAAGTGGAAACATTTCACAGACACTATAGCAATGTTATATTACCCCTTGAGCAGCAATCTCCATGTTCATGCTTCGCTATGTGCATGCCCGACACCCTATCACGTGAACGCCAGGCCCCATAATTTCTGTCTCCTGAGCTACTGGTGACTGGCAACCTTGGGACCTCCAACTAATGGAAGTTCACCAATGCCCAAGAGCGTCTCCAGCTTGAAATCTGCCCCTGGGCAGGCTTGCCCCAACTGTTCATGTAGCCTGTAGGTAATAGAAAAGGGGCATGCGAGTCTGGAATCACTCACTGTTCGTTTCTCAGTGGCGGTACCCGTCGTACTTGTGGGACAGGAGCCAGAGATGACCCTTTACGACCATGTACGTGACAAGGCGACCTTGAATTTAGGTTTTGCTCGGATCACTGCGAGCAGCCAGTGAGGGGAGGGCAAATAAATGAGGGAGCTCAGAGCTAGCCAGTAGGGAGCCATCGTTCATCCAATAGCCAACAGATGCAACAACGGCTACAGGAATCAAGTTACCATACTTGTATTGTTCATGGGCACTTGATCGAGTGTCTATCTCACAATTATACGATTATGATTCACATATTACGCAAGCGTTGGCAACTCGTCGAGTCGTAACTTTCGGTGCTAGATCTGGTTGGTCCAGAGTTGTTCAAGGCACTTCAATCTGAGCTCGCCCCGGAACCGTGCTAGGAGGTAAGTATGTAATAGGTATGCATGTACTCACGAAATGCCCTTGAGGGTACATCGATGTAGGCATGCTCTTGATTGGCAACTCCCGCCAGTATGTGGATTGGCCGTCTGTATCAATCAGGTATTCGGACCGCGAGGGTCTACGCCGCGTGGAAACCTGCGTTGCCCATGTTCCAGCATACATATTCTGATGTATCCTCCTTATCTTCCCCATAATACCTACTGGCCCTCAAGGGGATAAGATTATCCGGAGCACAAAAGATGCCGAGGCCTTCGGAGAGCACGATGCTGTTCCTGGTCAACGGAGGGCACGATATTGTTCCCCGGAAGCGAAAAAGCCACATCGTGATCACAAACCAGACAACGGCATAAAACCCAGGCGCATTGAGGAGTACGTCATAAAACTTCATTTGGGTATCACTTTGTGTCATTTGCTGACAACAGGAGCATTGTCCAGTTCGACGCTCGGTATCAGATTGGGACTAACTACTCGAGATGCATCCTAGACGTAGGAGATCGTAAAGCCTCGCAAAACTGCAAGCAAATAATTTTTGGCCCCTTTGACCGGTTGGCATGATGGCATGACTTTTAACCCAGACCGTAACCCTAACGCCAATCAATGAACACAATGTCGTCAAATCTACTGCTGGTCGGCCAGGATGTCAGAGTCACCGGCATCCAGAATAGCCATGGTCGAGCAGCGGAAGAGCTTTCCGCAGGCAGTGCCGAGCTCAATCTGTTTGGGGGTGGTTTGTTAGCCGACTGTTCACCCTCCAAAGTCTACAGGAGACTTTTTCGCTGGGTTCATGAGGCAAAGGCTTGTGCAGCCCGCACAGCATGGAGACTGGGAGAAGTAGCATAGGCTATCACCCATGACTGTACCCAAGGGTATGGATTGTACTTACGTTGGAGCCAGCAAAGTGGTGCACGGGGACCTTGGACAACATGGAGTAGTCTACCCAGCTTCATTAGCACATGTCTTCTTCTTTCGGCGCAGCCGCCAAATCGTTGTTGGGGATCGCATACACTCAAGCTCGGACTTGCGCAGAGGGGGGGTGTTGCCGGCGATGATGACCAGCTTGGCCTTGCCAGTGCGGAGAGTCTTCAGGGTGCTCTTGTAGCCAAGAGTGACTGGAAGGCGTATGTTAGCTATACAAATTCATCATGGCAAAATTTGGGCGGAGGTTCACATACCCTTTCCTGACTTGATGACGAGCGCCAACTGCGAGCTCAGGGAGTTCGAGTCCTTCTTGTTCTTCTTAACGGCCATTGCGACAGTTGGTTGCTTGACGTACTGGGTGTGTGATGGATAATTCTTGTCGTTGCAGAAGTTCAAGCTGGACTGGGCGATTTGACTTGTGATAAAACAAACTCGGAAAAAAGTCCAGTCACGGTCGGAGCGTGGGGTACCAAAATTCGGGCAAAGGGTAAGAGCAGCCCTAAGTCTCCACTAAAACTTGCTGCATTCCAGCCAATCAGAGCCATTGGCCCGCCACTTCGGAGTTTGTCATTTGATTTCAAATCAAGGAATTCGCCTGCGCAGTGCACTCGCATCTATCAATTTTCTGGTGGGTGGACTTCACTTTCCGACGACTTCAATCAACTTCAACGCCCACCACCACAACCCCAGATAACGATACATCGCGAAACACCGTCAAGATGGCTCGTCGTCCCGCCCGTTGCTACCGATACTGCAAGAACAAGGTAAGCCTCCAAAATTACTTTGCAAAATTACGCCGCGCAAGGAAGGAATGATGGAATTGTGTGGTTTTGTGGGATCGTGCTGGCCAGCGGTTGTGGCATTCGAGAATCGAGCCAGGTTGGAGATGGGAATGCATACCTCTCACTTCAACCTGTGCACGCCTTGACTGTGTCGTCTTCTGGCCTCTCGCATTCTGCAGTGCCATTTTGATGGTTATCAACAGCAAAGATGACGGAAGCTGATATGATTTAATCCAGCCGTATCCCAAGTCCCGGTTCAACCGTGGTGTCCCCGACCCCAAGATCCGAATCTTCGATCTTGGCCGCAAGCGCGCCAACGTTGACGACTTCCCTCTCTGCATCCACCTCGTCTCCAACGAGTATGAGCAGCTGAGTTCCGAGGCCCTCGAGGCCGCCCGTATTTGCGCCAACAAGTACCTCGTCAAGTACGCCGGAAAGGAAGGTTTCCATCTCCGTGTCCGTGCCCACCCCTACCACGTCGTCCGTATCAACAAGATGTTGTCTTGCGCTGGTGCCGATAGACTGCAGACTGGTATGCGTGGTGCCTGGGGCAAGCCCAACGGTACCGTTGCCCGTGTCAACATTGGCCAGATTCTCTTCAGCTGCCGCACCCGTGACTCCAGTAAGCCTTGTCAACCCCTTGAGTGTCCCCAATCTTTTCATGCTAACGTGCACTCCCAGACCGTGCCATCGCTCTTGAGGCTCTCCGCCGATCCCAGTACAAGTTCCCCGGTCGCCAGAAGATCATCGTCTCCAAGAACTGGGGCTTCACTCCCCTCCGCCGCGAGGAGTACCTGGAGAAGAAGGCTGCTGGCCGCGTCAAGGTTGACGGTGCCTACGTCCAGTTCCTGTCCAACAAGGGCTCTCTGGCTCAGAACATGAAGCGATTCCCCGAGGCCTTCAGCGCTTAAGAGTGGTTTCCGTTATCATGAGAAGCAATGGGAAATGGATTGGCGTTTATTTCGGCTACTAAATGAATAGCACTGTGTAACGGCAGTCAATCGAGGATCTTTGCATTTGCACACACAACAAAACACCTGATACTATAGTCTCTCACTGGATCTTGCCTTGCATCGTGATTCTATGAATGCTGTACAAGCGGCGTGAACCTGGTTTCTGGTATCGCCGTTTCGGTGCCACTTGTGCTAGTGCGTACCTGGGTATCCAGAGTTAAAAGCTCGTCATCCTGAGTGCATTTTTTTGATGTCTAGCATCTCCATGGGTCTCTCCATCCAAATTCCAGTCGGCAGAGCTACAGTGTGGGCACCGGCTGTACGGCCACAGAGGCCACTGCTGAACTATTGTTGGCCATAAGTTCCTGGGCCAATCGCCGCAATGTAGCCAGCCAGCTTCTCTTCCAGTTATACCTACGTTGGTAATGTGACATCTACGTAATCCATGGTATGTAGCCCCAAACATGTTAGAAGGTTGGTATGCAAGGCCGGCCTTTGGACCGACCATTTTGAGTCATGTAGAGTGGCATCTGAGCTTAGGTATTCCAAAAGTCCAGCCATCCTAATATCTACTGGCGAATCATGTAAGGTCTGCAGCGGTCGGTTGCATGTTATCTCACAATTCCTTCAAGGATCGATGCCAGGATGACGACGGTGCAGATGGCATCGATTGGGGAAAATGAAAGCCTGTCCACGTGCAACGAAGCCAGGATAATCCTTATGGGTCGTTACTGCTTTTGCTATGTTCGTCCCAGGTCTGGCCCCGAAATCGGTTTAAGTCCACCGTGCCAAACTACACGGCTTTTTGGGCTTGACAGCTACCTGACCAGGTCATACGGAAGCGACCGTTGAAGGAGGATTCAGAGACCAACAAGCTTTCGAGGCGCCGCAAGCGAATGCGCCAAACCGTGATTGATGGCTTGACAGTTTGTGCTACCACATGTCAAGAATAGATCAGGTCTGCCCGCGTCGCCTATACTCGAGTTCTGCAGACTGCATACTGTTTGCGTACGATATCTGGACATGATTTACGATGGGTGGCGCGGTTTACCGTTCTACATAACATGTAAGATCAGGCTCTATTACGTGCTCTCCAACTACATGTAGCTAGCTGGGGAAACACGCCCGGATAACAGCAGTTGTTGGGCGGAGACCTTGGGGCTCTTGGCCGTTGCCGGGTGTATGTTGTCGGGATCTGCTATGAAAATGACACCATTGAAACGAACGGGTTGGTTGGGCATGCGAGGCGGTCTAGTCTCTTTGTTTGACAACTCACAGCTCCGTATGTTATGTAGGCCTGTATGCATTGATGCATCGTACGGTGATGGCAGGATAACGGAAAGTACATGCTCATGTTCAATAAACGCGCTCTTACCAGCCATCTACGATGCCGCACACCCTCCAGGTAGGTATCTATCTCAGGGATCCCTACGGACGGCAAGCTGCTACACCAAGCGCTTGGTGCAGGGTATCGTGGTACAAGCCGACCGCCACTTCACTAAAGGAGGTGAAGTCACTTGCCCGCGACGAGGGCCCAGCTCAGGCCCAGCTGACTCCGTTCCGTCATTGGATCCTGGTTTCTGGTTTTTTTGCGCTGCCTCGTCCCGTTCGTTCCAACAGGAATGACGGCCCCCGCAGATCAGCCCAAGTACTTGCTTAGGTCGGGGTGGTAGTGGCTGTACAGATAGCAACCGTATGCGATTCGTTCGATACATGCAGGTCGTGGTGGTCGTTATCTACCCTCACACCCAAACAGTCTGCATTACAGGACAGTATGAGGGACTCAGCTGTCTTACCTGCAGGATAACTCGCTCAAACCCAGCCTGCACGACGTGTTTTGTTTCTATTCTGGCTTGCAGCTGTCCCAGCCTTAATAAGTTCCCTCCATTAGCGTGACCCCTCCATCCAGAACCCGTGTCTCTGTTCGTTATCATCTCCTCTTGTCAACCCGACTTCTCGCTCTCGTCCTGAATCCTTGTGCGCATATAACCCGGCGGCGACGAGCTTTGTTTGTTCCGCTGGATCTGATCAAACCCACGTCCTTTGTCCCCACTCGAAACTTTGGTACGGAACGAGCGACCGCTGGGCTTTGAACCAGTGGGACGGACATAAACGCTCTCAGTATCTCGAGCGCGCAGCTACCATGGCGTTCCACCAACCAACCCACCAGCCTATACCACGTCCGTATCGTTCTGTAGATGAAGACGATACCCAGCAAGCTTCTCAGGGAATCCCCCAAGCCGTCGAGGAATCGCAAACATGGGTTCTGTTCTCGCCCGAAGCCGATGCCGCGACCACAACGTCCTACCTTACCACAACACACCGCACCAAGTCAACACCCGGGCGTTCGCAACTAAGCGACCTAGGCAGTATCCATTCGGGTGTGCGCTCGCAAAACAGTACCGATCAGCACCAGTCCACAAGCCTCGTCGATGATTTGGACGTAGACGAGGATGACGATGACGACGCGGAACTGGACAGCTTAGATAGCCACCTTCCAGAGTTTCGCTCGGTGCCCAATATTGCCAATCATCATACCGATGGGGTCGCCCAGTCGATTCCCGTGCTGCCTGCTCACGATGGCTTGGGCTCGTTTCGTGTGGACCACGAAGGGATAGGACAGGATATGCAGGACAGGCTGTATGCTTTTGAACAGTACAACCCGCGCAGAATCAAGAGGCGGCGCGAGAGCCAGGAGCTGGCCC
This sequence comes from Arthrinium phaeospermum, assembly GCA_006503535.1. Classification (NCBI taxonomy): domain Eukaryota; kingdom Fungi; phylum Ascomycota; class Sordariomycetes; order Amphisphaeriales; family Apiosporaceae; genus Arthrinium; species Arthrinium phaeospermum. The sequence goes on along the minus strand of QYRS01000007.1, from coordinate 694,578 downwards.
AGGCGGAGTTGATGGGCGAGGAATGCGACATTGATAAGATGCAGCGCATAGAATCATGGAGGCTGGAACACAGTCGTTTCTTGCTCGAAGAAATCGAAAAGGAAACCCGGCGCCGACGATCAGCGATTAATGCTCTCCACGTCCAGGAAGCGGGACGGGCCATGGAAGAGCCAGTGGCGGCAGAGGAAAATGCGATGGACGAAGTAGACCAGAATGATTCCTGGCATGACCAGCATGCGAGTGTGTTCGCAAGTGAGCCCGAGGGCGCTTGGAGCCGTATTACGCGAAAGGTTATACGAGATCTCCTGGGTATCGACGACAAGGTGTTGTCGGTGTTGTTCGGCGACTCTTTACCAGACGAGGACGATCTAGCCTCTACACCGCGGATGTCGAGCATATTACGAGACACTACCGGTGACATTTCATTGAGTAACCTGGCAGATTCGGCTTGGCAAATTCGGTTGCTCGAGCGCATAGCCCGGGAACTTGGATCGTTTGTTCATCAGTTATCCGGACACCCAGGGGCTTTTTCAACCTTCACTCGAGTACAGCAAACGCCGATTCCATACGCTGGACTGCCACCTATACCCGAAACGGCAAATGACGCTTCACAGGCATCGATAGCTCGCGATGCGTCTGCTGTATTACCCGAGTTCAAGCCCACCTTAGCACCGCCTCCGAAGCCCATGACCATCCCCCCGGCTCAAGGTACGGCCAGTACGAGCCACGGAGCCTCTCATGCTCAAGGAGACACCACCGCCAGTACGTCATTCACCAAAGAGGAATGGGAGCAAGACCTGGATATAAGGCTGGTGTTCCGATATCTGCGGTCACGGTTCTTGTCGCGCCCCAGCAGCTCAGGGGGTGTGTCAGGAAACTCGCACCTTGCATCTTCCAGCGCGGCAGATGCGGCAACCAAAGCTGCGAGGGTGCGCCAGCATCATCCTCTGGTCTCCAGGTCTCGCCCTACCGAGAGACGTGCGTTCAGAGCCACTACGCCTACCAGCCCGGTGCATTACAGGCACGCCTCGAGTTGCGCCAGCCAGAGCACCCGCAGATCCGTCCGCAAGAGCAGCTGTTCATCGCGGCACTACTGGGATATCGGTGCGGGTTCCGTAGGCACTGGATCCTTGATTGCGGCGGCAGGGCCAATGGGCAGTTGGGGCGAGATTTAAAGAGACGTATTTCTTGTACGATATCATGACAGCATATGAGCAATTTTGTACGATATACACACCTTATCCAGATATCAGTTACGAGCCACTTTGGACACGAGAAGATCTGCCCCAGTATACATGTACATAAGGGCACACACATTAGTACCGGCATTATTTATAGACTGTTCGTTTTAGGACATCGTGGCACAATGATAATACCCTAGGGCGAGGTGAGAATCGATGGTGGTGCAGTCAGTAATCGCTGCATCTGTGACTCTATCTACCCTGGGCCGTCAATATATGCAACCTCGGTCGATGTAGATACACAGACTTGTAGGAATCCTCTACAGCCAGTAGCTCTTTTGGTCGCCTTGCGTAGAGGCCAAAATTGGTAGAATGAGGCGCCCAAGTTTCAGGTGGGCTGACAAGCATGCAACGACCAAGTATATATGTATGTATGTACTTATCTATCTGTGAACAGTTTCTAGATAGTCGCAAGTGAAGTCGGTGCAGTAAGATAACGACGGAGCACACTTCCGTACAGTCGAGCTACAACCAAGGTAAGACATGCCATGTTTGCTCGGACACGAACAGGGGCCTCGCCGAGTCTATCTCAGTGTCTATCGTCCAATGGGGGCGCTGCCGCTTCACCCAGCGCGTGCAAGTAGAACGCGCATGATTCGCTGAACCCCCCGACGCGTAAAGTGGACAGCGGGTGAGGAGAATGACTGTTCCCCCTCCATCAAACCCCCATCCCATCCCATGTTCATGCTCCCTGTGCGCAATAGTTACACAGCAGCAGAGGTGCCTGTAAATGCCTGATTTCTCCAACGACAATTTCATCTTTTTCTCTTCAGCAGTACATGCCACTGTAATTGGGCGATCGTGCATGATCAGGCCTACATACCACACCTCGAATGAGAGAAGAGTCATAGCAGGTGCTGTACAAAGCCGCCTAAGCTGCATCTGTGCCGAATCCCACCCCAAGCACCAAGTCTTGATCCTCTCCCTCTCTTGCTTCTCCACACAAATTGGCCCGTACTGTCACCGTCACAGCCAAAGCACTTCACATCCCCCGACCTGCAACCTCCAAACCCCACCAACAGCTTTCCTGTAGCCAATTGCTATCTTCGGCGCCTCATTTTCGCAATTCATCGTTCGTTGTCGCAACTTGCTCGTTCGCTGTGCCTGATATTGCAACGCGTACGTTACTTGTTGCCTTTTGTATGGTATTATCTACTTATTTATTTAAATCAACCAATCCCCCCATCAGTGGTTGCAATTTGATATAACCTGTTTGCTACTGTTAGTTCTGGCCCGACTCCCTCGTGATAACAAACATCGCGCCCAACCTGTATACCTACGCAGGCGACTTTTGATGCATACTAATCTTCCAATCGCAGTGCCATGTACTAAATCCCTCTGGTCGCGCGACCCAGCTGAGTCTGGCTGGAGTCGCTTTGGACTCTTTCGAAAATCTCGTCGCACGTTGCTTGGGCCTGGACGTGCATAACCGCCGACCGCCTCTCGCGCTCCCGTCGATCTATACAGTATTTCCAACCACCACCGATGCTCCCAACTCCTCTGAGCGTGCCCCAGTTCAATGGCAGGACCCGCGGCCGACTTCGCTCTGCCGAGCAGCCCTTTCTTCAACATATACACAGATGGAGGCCGAGGCCCAGTACCCAGGACTTCGCCCGCCCCGGCGCGCCCGCCCTCCCCCGCGCCCGCGCTGCCGAGTGGGCAATGTAATTTCGTGGACCTGACCCACGGTGCGAATGGTCCCAAGTGTGGTTGCCGCCGCTTCTGGAGTCGGAGCGCGCTGAGTCCGCAAGTTGTCGGAAGCCCGGCGGCGTTCCCTGGATACTACAATGGCCTGGCTATGAGCGCCGGGGCTGACCAGGCGTTCTGGTGCATGTGTTCCCATCATGCTTGTTTCCACGACGATGTCCGGGATTCCTACTCCCAAGGTCCTCCTGTCATGGCCGTGATGCCCTCCGCTGTCGAGCAGAATATTGAGCAGGAGAATGAGAAGCCCAGGAACAACCGTGAGCCATTGACCCCCGTGATACCGGAGTTGTCGTTTCCTATGCCACTGTCTTCTGGCCATCCTACGGATTTCCAAACCTTTAATAATGGATCATATGCCACCAATTCCAAGGAGCCCGGACAAGGGTCTCAGACACAAGCCAACACTGTTAATAATGAACCATCGATGCCTGACACGCTGAGTTGGACCAATCTCATCCAGTCCCAGCCGGAAGACCAGGCCAACATCATGCCGCCAATCCCTAGCCAGTGTTTGTTGCAATCTCAGCCCAGCTCCACGACCTCCTCGGTTCGCATGAGATATCTTCAGCCCTTTGGCGGTAAAGGGCTCCAGACGCTGAATGGTGCACGCACCAGAGCTCGCGGGACTCCGTTGGCGACGGTCCAAGGCAGTCCCGTCCCTGAAGACAACGCAGCCGAGCCCAGTGTTGCTGCGTCCAACGATGACTTGCCTACCGTGACCAACACCCCTAGGTCTATCCGCCGCGTGGAGGAAGGGGATGCTCAGTTACAATCTTCAAAACCAGGTCATGGAGAGTTCCAGGAATTATCTAGCACCGTACAAGGTCATGGCCAGCGCCTGGACAGATTGGAAAACGTATCGTTCTCGGCAAACGGTCACGACGAGTGCTACGAGAAGCATGATCACGTGGATTTACGAGTCACCGAACTAGAGCTTCGTGTTGGAGAACTGGAGAAACAATTGCAAGACAGCAGTAGCGTCGCTACCAGCCGCTATCGACACACTGGCGCGGATGATTCCACAGCCAGTGTCGTCTCTGCCGCTACCAACACAAGCGATCGCAGTCATCTTTATACCGAGCTTCAGGCTCTAAGAGCGGAACTTAATAATCTATCTTCTGACCCCACTTATGGCAACCCGTGGGAGCTCGAGGTCGTCTTCCTTCCTTTTCCTCTGAAAGGTGTATGGATGCAGCCAAAGGACCTCGCCATGAGTCAACAACGTCCCTCTGGGGCCAACCATGCCGATGTCGACCAATGGACGCAGATGCCAAACAGTGTCTCGTTACACGAGCCTCGGTCCCCAGCATTCAACGAATGGGCAGACCCCGAACTGGAATTTGAGTGGCTGTTGCCCCGCGCCTGTCCTCCGGATCGCATGATTGATAAACGACTCCAAAGTCGCGGCCTTGTGAAGAAGGTTGCGGTGCGCGGTCCCGATGCCCACAGTGTCCAGCAAGCGATAGCGGCTGCTTTTGGAACCTCATTCCGGACCGTCTCACGGATCCAGTCCAACTTTTATCAGGGTTCCGACGTACACCATCGCGTAGGCAAGTTCCTCGGTCTACAACAACCATGGGTGCCCCTGCGGAAGGTTCACAAGGATTCCCGGTTGCGGTTCCTGTCACCGTCCGAGATGATCACACCTGCTATATGGGATGTTCGATTTCTCAAGTCCAGCGTGGTCATGAAGGCCACGGGCGTTAATCGCCTCTACATCACACAGCCTGAGGCTTACCTTCAAGACCAGGATGCATACGAGAACGGCTGGAGCTGGCAGCGGCTCAGGGAACTGAGTCGGATCTATCCGGACTCCCAAAGTAGTCAGCAAGACGTACCCGAGGCTGACGCTCTGGAGGACTGCTGGGCATTCAACGACAAGCTTGACGAGTCTCCATCGACGCAGAGTAGTTTCTCTTCTCATCTCAGCCTACGTCAGGCTGCGCAGCCAAGGCTCAAGTCGACCAGTATCAGCCCCAGTCCCCAACACTTCTTCACCAGCCACAACGGCCAATCGCCGTCGTTAACTACGGGACGCCGTAGTCGTGCACCTTCTCCCTTCGTTGCACTGAGAGAGCAGAAGTCGGGGTCCTCGTTACGTCCACTTCATGTGCGCACAAACTCAATGCCACCCGTCCTTCCTGGCATCTTGTCACCACAGCAAGCCAGGCGTCGCATGGCTTCTGTCGGCGTGTCAATTGCCCAGCCTTATCCTTATGATCGACGCCCCTCACCCCAGATTATGCGGGCCAGTGCAAACGCCGCACACTCAATAGCTTTTGCGCAGCAAAAGCGACGCCGCGCCACGCGCTCACCGTCAGTTCCCGTGTCTGCCAGATTTAGACGTACACCACGCTACAGTACAGCCAGTCCGAGCCCCGGGCCTGCGGGCTTCGGAGCCCCTGGTGCCACATCAGGCCGAGCCACGACGCCGTTTTTCTATGCGACACCTTACAGCAATGCTCCTTATGTGGATAACCGACCACACCAAGGCGTCATGGATGAGGTAGATGAGGACAATCGAGGCAGCGGAACAGATTCGTATGCTGGTGGTAGCGGAGATGAAGATGAGTCTGACTACGAAGACGATGCCCAGATGCTTGATCTGGGCCACCCCCGCCAGCGGTTCAATACAGATGACGAGACGTGGCAGGGTGCTGCACAAGAGCCGCAGCATTTCCCATTGCCTGAAGACGAACCGTGGCCTGGCATTGAGGATGAGGATCTCGAGAACAGGGAGCCCGCCCTCAAGGCCGAACACATTGTAGATATCTACGAGGATGAGGACGCCATGAGCGACATTGATTCTCAGATGACAGTGTCTGAAATAACGGAGAAGAGCGAGGGAAGCGTCGAAGGGGAAATGGACGAAGGGGTTATGGTAGAGCGGGTGACTGATCACGGAGTTGGCAAGGACGTCGCCGCAAATGGCGACGCTGAGGTTGCGAGCCAGCACAGTAGCGTACCGAGCGAATACCCTAGTACCCAACGCGCCTGGACGGACGGCGCTATGGAGTTTGAGGTCTACGAGGACCTGACCAACAAGAAGAACCCCTGATGTGATTTTGAGCGTTTGTTTGGATGCTGGCGGATTACGAGGACACGACAGCGGGAGATGGATGCTTGTTTGCTTGTTGTTGTATCGTGCGTGGCATGGCGTTTCTGGCGTTAGCGAGCGTTGCACCGTTTCCCCTCCCAACTTACTCGAGAAGGCGCAAGTCGGTATCTCCGCTCTTGATGGAATCTACCTCTCGGCCTCTGGGTCCTTTCTTTCGTCGACGATTGTGGCGAGTGGTCTGTCAGAACCATGGGCGATGTATTTGTGGTTTGAGGAGCCATCGGGCCAGCCATGCTGTTATTATCTTATCTTGTACATGGGTGGAAGGCGGAATTCTTGTTTGTTGAAGGTAGACGACGGAAGGAAGAATGGATAAAATATGGCGCCCTGGATAAGGGGTTGATCATGGTATCTGACCCTCCCCCCTATTGCTTTTCATACATACTGTATGTCTAAGTATTAGTCTTATTACGCTAGATTTATCTGTTCATTGGCATATTAACCAAGATGAACATCTCTACCCTATAAACAGAAAACCAACCATTGTAATGCTTGTGACGATGATATTACTGTTTATCAGCATATTTGCTGAGCACTATTATCTGCTGTAACTCATACTTGGGTCTGGGGCCTTCCGGGTCACCCTTTTCATACATGTTGGCTATGTTTTCCATGTCATAGGAGTTCAGTTGGTTGTTCCTGTACACGGTGGGCTCCCGCAGAGCCATCGCCATGTAGCTCGCTCCTAGGGAGGCCCGCAAGCTCGCTTCTTATTTCGGGGCGATGGTAATGATTTCCCGTGACGACCTCGGGGGCTGCGATCCACTGGTTGGGGTGACCGGTTGCATAACAACATGGCTGTGCTGACGGGCGCAGCTCCCTCTTTACCAGTATGCGACGACCTATCCAGCTTGTCCGGTCGGACACTGGCGCTCCTGGTCGTCAAATGGCCCGGTGGTCGTCGTTGCTGGCGATCCCGCCCCGGTGACACCGCCAAGACGGAAACTCATCGCCGCGTCCTTCATGACGACTCGCAGGTAGGACGCGTCGTCCTCGCCAAACTGGTCCAGGTCCGCGCCGGTCCACCACATGGAGAAAGGCTGATGGCGCGCCTCGAGCGCCGCCGTGCTCGCCCGGATCGTCGTCAGGCCGCTCGTGGAGGTCGCGTCCTCCGACGTCAGCAGGGGGAAGCCCGTCGGGGTCGTCAGGATCAGGGTCTGGGTGTACGGGACGGTCGAGGTGCCCTGGGTCAGCAGCTTGATGGTTATCTTTGTCAAGTTCCGATCCAGGTCGGAAACTGATTATTGGGGGAAAATGGCTTCTTTAAGGACAACCTACCCCTGCAATCTTGATTTTCTCCCGTACAAGGCGACGATGTCGAGCGGGCCTCTTGCATTATATCGAAAAATCGCGGAAGAGGACTCTACAGGCCCGCAGATCCCTGGCAAGAAGAGATGGGATGATTATCGATTCCTTCGGCATTGCGGCTCACGCAGGTCGGGGGCACTAGATGAGCCCCCGGGCGGCCAATCGGACAGCACCATTATGTTGTCGATGAATGTATAGCCTTGTCAAGTTCAGTTTAAGCCAGTGTCACAGCAGGATGGGGAGGAGTCTTTGGTGTAGAATAGTTCCTCCAATGTAATGATACCACTGTATGGCAGAACGCCGCAAAGGGAAATCACGCCAAGATCGAGAGAGATCTGTGAAGCCTACGGCTTTAAGAAGTGTCTTCCGTAGTTAGTTGGCTGCGCCCTGTAATATCATATGTACTCTGTACGGAGCAGTGTGGTGGCACAGCGTCTATGCATGGCGCAGAATGAGGCTGAAATGTGACGCATTCAACAACCAGGGCCCCTGTAGACCGCCGTGCTGGGATTGGTTTAATGATGATACGCATAAGTCCAAGGAAGGCAGCTGGTGTGTTGAGCGCCCCCTCTCCTCCATCACTCTCGCTACACTTTTCGGCAATCACAGAGACAAGAAGCATGAGAAGTCTGGGTTGCCAAATTCATAATTCGTGTCCTCGTATCCATCGCATAAACCAAGGATGACTCCCTAGCTGGTGGCGTCTCTGTCTGTCTTCTCTATAGTACATTGAACTTTTCGCCCCTTCCTCCTTTCCTTCCGTCCCCCCCCCCCCCCCCCCCCCCCCCTATTGTCATCGAAAAAAAGATGGAACATCCAATACCAAATGGTTCTTGAGATCGAGATCCTCTGCAACAAACGATGGTTCCTTCAACCATGAGAGGTTGTCATGGTGAATGGAATTTCAAGTGTTGCGCCACTTGCTGCTGCCTCGAGAAGAGGGAAACGCAAGTAAAAGAGGTTCTGGGCCAATCCTTCACGAAAAAGGAGTATCCGGGAACTCATGAAAGAATGTGAACGATGGAAAGAAAACAAAAACGAGTGGATGCAATGCCAAATGCCTGTTTCGCCTCGAGGAAAAAACTCTGTCCAACTATCATAAATCAGAAAGGAAGAGGAAGAAGATTTCTCGCGATGTGAGTAAAGCAGCCAAAGATGATGGGGGATGATGATGATGAAAAAGAACAGAAACGGAAAGTGGCCTGGATGAGGAATCTGAACGAAGGGGTATCGCCGCCCGTGTGATGATGATGATGCCGATGTATTGTACGTGGAGAGAGTTCTTTCCAATGGAAAGACGTCGCGGAGACACTATCTAACCCATCCTGTCTTGTCTTTTCTTCTCTTTCAAAGATCTGTAATCAACTTGGGAAATGGGAAGGGAAAAGAAACGAGAAATTCCACGATGCGCAACAATGTGTATCTCTAGGCATGCTGCCTCACGTTTGCCTCTTTCTTTCTTGGTGGCAATTGTGTGGAAGGTCGAAATGACTTGGGGCCATGTCGTGTTTCGTTCGTCAAGCAAATGGAAGATACAAAGTCGTAGCAGCATCAGCCTAATCGGCCTTGTTCTCTTCAGTCAGTCCCTCATCGACGTTGCTGAGAGAAGCATACGGATTGCTGGTCGAGATGACTCCGCGCACCGGGTGATGGATCGCGTGGTCAGTAGGGTCGGGCCCGGGGGTGCGATGGGTCCAAAGGGAGACTTGCTCCAAGCTGCGGTCGCCTCTCGGTCAGTAAAGGGTTTCATCAAGCACGAGAAAAGGCGAGGGAGACTGGGGTTTGGAAAAACGTACCTAGGGGGCTCTGGGGAGCCATAGGGTTTCCACGCTGATGATGATGATGGGCCAAAATCTGTCCGTGGTCTCCTGGGTTGCTTCCCATGCCGCCGCGGCCGGACGTAGTGCCAGCAGAGTGGTCAACGAATCCACGGGCAGTATCCTTAATACTATCGAGATGTGCGCGGCGCCAAGCAAGGTTACCTCCCATAGCTGCACCTGCACCACCACCACAGGCACTGCGTCCTATAAGGCCGCCACTGGAGCTTCGGGAACTCTCAACAGCACCACCGCCACCGCCAGCAAGTCTCTCTCTAGTAGAATCAGGACCAGGGCCAGAGCCGGGACCATCTTGCTCGTTATCGGAAGGGTCTCGCTGTCGGGCCAGTTCGGCTTGATGCTTCTTCCACCACGCGGGCAGGCCGTGGAATAGGCCTAGCTGGTGCTGCGTCATCTTATCGAACGGCATCTCATGCTTATACTTGCAACCTTGCTGGGTGAAGGCGCAGACGCCCTCATGGACCCACTTGTCGCAGTAGATCTTGGGGCGACGCTGGGGGAACTGCTGCTGCTGGGGTTGGTGTTGGTGATGGCCATGGCCATGGCCAATACCGCCTCCGGCTTGGTATCCGTGACCTTGATTGTGACCGTGGCCGTGGCTGCCGTGATGCTGATTAGCGGGAGCATGCATGGAACTGCTCAAATCGCCCAAGCTGCCACCACCACCGCCGCCGGCGCCTCCCATGGGCAGCCGCGGTCCTTGATTGTTGGCGAGAGGTCGGAGGGGTAGGGCCTGTTGCTGGTCCAAGTTTGAGGTTGGAGCCATGATAGCAGGGCCAGTCGAGGTGGAAGAGGCAATCGAAGTGGGATTGTTGCCGCCGTGAGAGTGGGTAGGGGTCCGGGGACCTGCGCCGACGATTGTGTCGATATGAGCCTGGCGCTGACTTGTTAGCTTATAGAGGCCTGGAAAGTCCTTCGTCATGAGACAGTGTGACGTGTTTAGCCAGTGTAGACCACAGTGGTGATAAAGAAGCAGCAAAGAGGAATGCGAAAACTTGCGTATAAGACGAGGGGTATGGGAAAGGCACAAAACAAAACAAATCTGCTTTGTGAAAGTCACTAGGGTTTCTATGAACCAAAACTTACCTGGATATTGTCGGCAGGAGACGTGGGGTGAGCGGAGGTGTCTGTTTTGTTACCGCATCAGCATTTTCCTGTAAATGATATGTGACAGACAGTTACAACTTCAAATATTAGGGTCAAGGGCGAGGGGCGAGGGGCGAGGGGCGCGGAAGGCGCAACCCTGGGTTTGTTATGCTTACCTTGAGCATGACAGGCTCGACGTTGCTCGATCGGCCGTTTGCAGGCAGGGCTCGCGGTGTCGGTAACACAATCATACCCAAACAGTCCTGCTGGAGTGCGGCCACGTCGCAAAGGTTCGGGATCATGTCGGCCGGGATCAGTCGTGTGTATTGGCCGTTGCCTCGATCGTAGCAGTAAGCGTAGCAGGTGTCAAGAAGGCTGTCTGGGAAGGCCATGATATTATCATGCGGCGGGTACATGGAGGCGGCACCAGGCGGTAGCTGCTGCTGATGCCGATGGACCAGAGTAGGGCGGCCAAAGTGCTGCTGTTGCTGTTGCTGGTTCTGGGGGCTGGCAGCGTCAAAGTTGGTGTACATGCCGTCGGTCATGGCCTGGGCGCGCCAGTTGTTTGAAGTGAGGCTTCGGGAAGCGAGATTACCTGGGCCCATGGGAGCACCGGGCCGGACACCTGGCGGTTGCTGGTAGTTGGCAGGGCCAACGTTGCGCTCCATGTTGAATTTGCTGCTGGCTCTACGCAAGTTGTTCAGTCCGTCGGAAGGCAGGGCCGGGGTTGGCTTGTCCATCTTGGATGGTGGTTGCTGGTCAACGACGGCGTGGTTGGTCTCGGGAACTATACTAGACGTGGTAATAAGATGGTGAAGATCTAGAAGAGGAGACGAACGATGCGAGGATGTGTCGGGAGAAGTGGACCGAGTCGAAGTGCGGGAAGGCCCAGAGGAATAAGAAGCCTCGGAGGGGGAGTGGACGGTTGGACCAGTTGTTGACTGGAGAGAGGGTTCCATTGTGAAGTCAAGCAGAGGGTGCGAGAGAGCTGGGATTGGGATCAGAGACATAAAGACCCCACGACCCCAGAAACCCAGGAACCCAGGCGAGTGCTGCTCAACCGAAGGGACTAGAAGGCAGGGCAAACGGACGAAGAGGGCCCCGCGTTTATCTATAATGCGCGGTGTGGTGTGGTGTGGTGGTGTGGTGTGCAATCTCAGAGAAATAAAAACCCAATCACCAGGGCCGAAACCGAAGAAGAGTGCTCCAGGCTGTCTGTTCACGTCACCAAGAAGATCCAACTGCTGGCAGTGGCAGTGACAAGAAGAAGATGGGACGAAGGGGGAATCAACATAGCCAGTAAGTATGCATCAAGACCAAAGCAAGTCGAGGATGGGCTGGCTGGCTGGCTGGTCTTTAAGCAGATCAGTCCAAGCCCGTTCTGACCAGGCAATCTGGCACCCCAAGGTCAGAAAGGACGGGTTGGCATCACGGCCGTTTGCTGAGGAATTTCAGATAAGGTTAGATACATCACCAGCGGCTACCTGCAGTCTTGTCTTGTGTTTCCCACGTGACAAACGCTCGTCGGCCCAGCATATACACACTGAGGGGACCTACACGACCTAATACCTGTCAACTTACCGTTCTTCTCTACCATGTTGTCCTTTGCTCGCTGATTGCAGTTTATGGAATATCAATCTGCATGATGACATGGACACATAAACACCCAACTCACCGTAACGATATAAACTGCCAAAAACAAGACCACAAACGGGGGGTATCACAAATAATTGCTGGATCTCTCTATATGCCAAGCATCTATTTGTCTGCCTCAGGCCTCTGTTGCCTGATCGTGATTGCTGCGTCAAAGAGCAACGGGCCACACCGGTCCAAGAGAATCATGCAGAGTGACTGCCATTGTGGCAATCTATCATATCTTCGCCAGCAATCCATATCCATATCCATATCCGTACAATCATGAGCGCAAGTCCTGTCTGTGGACCCTCGCCAAAGTCATTCATCGTTATTGCGGTCTTCTTGACTGCAATTCCTTGAGCCTCATGGATAACTCGTTCTTGACCGCCTGCTTGTCGCTAGCAGATGCCTTAGATCTGCGCAATTCGTCCAGTGCAATTCGTAGCGATAATACTTGATTTATGTCAACGCATCCAAGGTTGCCAGAGGGGTGATGTTTCCCGCAGATAGTGCAGGCTGAACTTCCAGCAGGATATTGTCCGTTACTCGTAGAAAACTCTTGAGCTCGCTGGGGGTTTGGTGCATTGGAACTTAGCACAGGTTGAGGAGGCGCACCCCTTGCCAAAGGCCCCGGAGACATGCTATGCAGCGTCGGTATGTTCTGCTGAGTCTGCGCTTGCATGAATCGTTGACCACTCTCCGGTGGTGGCGCCGGGGAGCTGGGTAACGCTACTGACAGCTGGTGCGTGTTCAATGGCATGTTCGATGTTAGTACCGGGGGAGGATGGCTTGCCATGGGCATCTTCTGCCACTGCTGTGGCATCATTGACTGATGCTGTGCCATCGGCTGCCGTTGCTGATGATTCGCTTGCTTCTGTCTCGGCTGAAGGTTCTGCAGCGGGGACGGTCTGTTCGGAAGCGACTTGGTCTGGTTCGCTCTGTCTGCCGGGAGCGGGTGTTTCCTCGGCCTGCCCCTTCTTTTGGGCTCGGCGTTTGGGAGGGCCACGGGTGGCTCGGTTTTGACCTGTTTTGCCACGCTTGGAGGCGGGATTGGAAGCGGCAGCTGTGGGGGTGGTACCGGCGCTTGCAGCATCGGTGCTTTGTGGAGTGTTAACATTTGTCTTGGCCTTTTTTGATGGATTCTGTGAAATAGTAGTTGGTGCTGCAGCAGCCGCAGAGCGCTTCGTACCTTTGGGGCCCTTTGTCTGAATCCCTGTTTCGTTTATGCCAAGGTGCTCCTCGTCGTCATCACTCTCTTCGATTTTACCATCGATGTACAGTTCATCGTCCACCTCCATGTCTGAGCCGCTGTCATTTCCTTGTGGCTGTTGTTCCATTAAAAGATCGTCATTAACGCCTTCAATGAAGCCACTCACAAGATTGCTGTCGTAAACTTTGTTGACCCGGCGCCGGGCTCCTCGGCCGTAACTCTGTTGAGTGGCAGCAAGTTCTGCTTGGTGCTCTGCCTCACGTTGTTTGAGGATATTCTCCCAAACACTTTCAGCAGCCGGTGCGTCATCGTCATCCGCGGCATCGTCTCCGGTGTTAGCATTGAGATCGCCTTTGTCATTTGCCCATACCCGGGCAAAGGAGAATTGTGATTCGGCACTTTCATCGGAACCTGCGTTAGTGCTTTCAACTTGTGTCCGGTCAAGTAGTTTCTCAACCGAGGCTTCGTCGTAAATGATCTTGTCCTGCGCTTCATCAGCGAACAATGCTTGAGCACCATGCTTGAGAATAGACTCGAGGTCATCACCAGCGTCCTCGCCAGCATCCATCGACTCGATCAATGCATGGTCCAGAGCCATTTTCTTTCGTCCAATCTGCATGATCTTCTCCTCAACCGTGTTCTTGGTCATCAGCTGGAAGCAAAGAACCTTGTTCTTCTGCCCGATACGATGGGCACGAGACAATGCTTGAATGTCCTGGTGAGGGTTAAAGTCTGGATCGTAAATAATCACGGTGTCGGCAGTTGCAAGATTGATACCAACACCTCCAGCTCGTGTAGAAAGAAGCATAGCAAACAATGGCGAATCGGGCGCGTTGTAGGCATCAATACGCTTCTGTTTCTCTAGAGCAGAGATGCTTCCATCAATGCGTGCGTGTGCAAGCCCAAGGCCTGTCAAGAAGTCTTCAATGATGGTCAAGCTCATGAGGAACTGGCTGAAGATGAGCACACGATGACCACGCTCCTTTAGCTTGGGAAGCATAATGTTTAGGAGCAGTAGCTTGCCCGAGGCTTCTACCATGTTCGCCTGGATCCTGGCTTGATCCGTAACAGTCCGGTCCTCGACGTCATCGCTGAAGATGAACGGGTGACACAAGCAGCGACGTAGCTCCATCAAGATGTTGTTGAGACTCTTTCGCTCTCCAGCTTTGACCTTGCTTCTCGAAATAATCGCCTTGATAAGCTGAGGGTTCCGAGACATGATCGATCTGGATAGCTTCTCTTGAAGGACGGACATGGTGACGGGTAAGATGACTTGGGCCATGGACGGGAGGAATTTCAGAACCTGTGCCTTAGTTCGTCGAAGGAAGTAGGGCCGTATCATTTGATGCAATTCGGGAATATTGTCCTTTGTCAGCTCTGCGTATTTTGCATCAAGTTCCTCTGCGTTATGAGCAGGATCGATGAACTGAAGAAGATTGAAAAGTTCACGCTTGTTGTTCTGGAGAGGCGTTCCAGTGAGCAGAAGCCTAAAAGGTATCTTCATACTCTGTAGAGCGAGGTAAAGCTGACTCGCGTCGTTTTTGAGCCTCTGGCCCTCATCAACGATAAGACCAGCCCAGTTCACCGAGCGGAAGGTTGTCCGGGCCTCAACAGCAGCCTCGTAAGACAATATGACAACATGAGCCTTCATGCCATCCTTGACACCGTTGGGGAAAAGCTCATATGTGTAGGCCAGCTGTTGGGCTTCCTTTCCACCATGATATGTGACAACTCGTAGGCCAGGAGCCCACTGCTTGAGTTCACGGCGCCAGTTAGGGCATGTTGAGTTGGGAACAACGATGAGGAAAGGCCAGCAGTTTGGCTTGTCCTCTACTAGAGAGCTGATGAAGGCGACCACCTGGACAGTTTTCCCAAGACCCATCTCATCGGCAAGGATGACGTTGTGTTTTTGGTGGAAATTGAAGAGCAGCCAGTTGACACCTTCCATTTGGTACTCCATCAACTTGCCACGCTTGAGGCCGGGAGGCTGGATTCCTTTGAGCTCGCACTCTTTCGCAAAGTCCAGTGAGCGATACTGTTGAATACGTTCCCTCATCTTGTTGTCTGGTATGGTTCGGAAATATGCCCCCTCGATGTATTCCTCGTAAGCAGCGCGGAAGGCTTCCCATGGTGCACCCGAGTCCTTTGGCGGAGGGGAATCCCAGACCGCTTCTGTGTAGCTGAGCCCTTGAAACTTCACATACACATCCTTGATGTCTGACAGACGGGCCAAGTCCCTTGCTTTGTGCGAGTTGTTGGATCTCTTGTGATAGTTCACTCGGAGTAAGACGTCGGCAAGTAGCCATTCTTCCTCAACAGCATCCTTGGTGGTCATTTTGGGTAGAAGACTGCTGTCACGCTTGGCAAAAGCTGAGCGCATTGTACTTGCAGCAACACCAAAGACCCAGGCACCAGGCATCCAGGTATCGTGGAAGTGAGAACGCCCATCCCATTTAACCAAGTACTCTTTGGCATCCTCAGTGATGTCAAAACACGTCTGGCCCTGGATGTAAGCGGTCTCATCAACTGGTCGCCATGCAACCAAGGCATGGATCTTGTTATCCGAGTCAACGCAGTCTTTGCACTTCCAGTCCACCATGGCATACTCCTCGAGTCTATCAGCACGGATATCACTCGTGACCTCTCCGTCCTTTGTGAGAGAAGGCAGATGATCAAAGTGAGTACCACGCTTGCAGGACGAGCAGCGGAATAGAAGTGAATCGGCATTGTTGAGCAGATTAGGGACAACAGGTGTGATGGGATCCTCGCCTTCATTCTCCTCGCGGAGCTTCTCCTCTTGTCTCGGGGTTTTTCTACTCGAGAACTCGGAACAAGAAGGATTGTCGAGCTTGCATGTTTGACACATGGCATGATCCGGCGCATTATGGTCTTTCTTGCGATAAAACCCAACGCAGATGCGGCACTGCAACACAAAGTCATCGCGACCAATCTTTGTGACTCTGTGGTCTCGCTGAGATCGAACGCCAAGACAGATCTTATGAAATGAGTAAGAACAACCTTGGCAGTAGACCAGAGAACCTTTGCCCGAATTTGCTTTGCCCTGACAAACACTACACTCCGGAGAGTGCATTTTCGCGAAATCGGACCCTGAATCCAGAGGCTTGAAGATTTCCTTGACAGAGACGTGCTTTGGGGCTGTATCAGTCTTTTCTTCGTAGATTACGTAGTCATCATCGACATCGGGCACGGCATAGTTTTTCGCAGCAGACCTTCCGGATCGTCGGGTGGTTTCGAACTCGATTGACGAATCCCTGTCGTTGCGGCGTTGTGACTGGCTGTAGCTAGCCACGCTCTTTCTCTTGCGAGCCGATGCTCGTTTGGTAGGTGCAAGGTCAGATACAACCGGGCGGAAGGTAGTGTCACCGTCCGAGTCATTCGCTAGCTCATCTTCTGAAGAATTCGCTCGAGCATAGGCAGTAGACATTCTCGAAGTGGCGCCAGTGGAAGCCCTGGTCACCCTCCTGCCCATGGTTGCTGTCCGGGATCCACGAGTTCCGAGCCGCGAAGGTCGCTCATCTTCATCATCAGAATCGGCTTCATCGTTGTCATCGTCTGAAAGCTCGCCACGACCACTGTCCGTTCTGTGGTCTACCGAAGCCTGTCGTGACAAGGTTGTCTGTCTTTGACTGCGACGGACTGGAGCTTGGATTCGAAGGCGTCTCTGTTTCTTTCTTGGTCGGTCCGAACCAGAATCTTGGGATTCCGAATAATCCTGCTCAAGGAATGAGCGCTCCGTTGCGGTCCCACGACCCATGGCGCTTTGTTCTGAAGCAAGTGTTTGGTCTCGCTGGAATTTGTTCAGAGAGCGACTTCCATGCTCTAGCTCATAAAGGTCGTCGTATGCCACCTATCATTCGGTTAAGTCAGCGACTTGCAATGCAAGGTAGAGAAAACAAAAAGGTCTTCGCAGAGATGTAAAAACAGAGTTGGGGGTGGAGGAGTTGGGAGAAAAATCGTGGTGAACAAGGTCGCAAGTGGAAACATATTTGGAGTAAAGCTGGCCTGTGTACACAAGCTCACATGTACCCATAACAATAGGATCACCAGTTCTGCACTTGCTGTTCACATACCATCTTGGCTTCGTAGTTGGTGTGCTGTTGTGTGATTGGGAGTGAGAATGGTGGTGGGTGTAAGCAGACAAGCGGCGATTGTTGCTAAATAGGGTACCTAAATCCCTGGCCCAGAACCTCTTACGGTGTAAAAGAGAAGCCGAAAGGGGCGAAAGGGGAGTTGATGAGGGAGGAAGTGAGTGAAATTGTGGTGTGATGTAGAGAGAAAGAGAGAGTGTGTGTTGTGTGTGTGAAGTGAGGGCCGTGGATGTAATAACTTGAGGTAAGGAAGGTGCAGTGGTTCAGTGCATCTTTTTAGAGGTAGCGGAAGTGGTTTGCGAGGTGGAATAAATCACTGAAGTGTGCAGTCTAGGTACTTTGCTGCAAGCACACAGTCACTTCATGTTGATGTTGTTACAAGAAGCTCACTTACCATATCCACGCGACCGTCGTCAAATTCAACTTCATACCAGAGCTCATCGTCCTGCTCAACCTCCCTTGTCACCTTCTCGACTGTCCAGCTGGGAGGAAGTATCTCGTAGGAATCAGGATCTTCGGGGGGAGACAGTACGACCTCAATTGGAAACAGTCTCGACTGGGTTGCTTCTTTAGGCTGGCTGGTGGGCTCTTCCGACTCTTCTAGGTCCTCTGCATCCCCTGAGTCCTCGGCGCTATCGGTCCCCAGCTTCTTCTCGGCTTCTGCAGTGTCGGGTGGCGCATCCGCTGCAGATCCGCCACGGTCGGAGTCCAGAACGATTGTTTCATGTTCCTTTGGTGCGTCGCCCATTTCAACAATGCTATCATCCACTGGCGATGGAAGACCAACAGTCACATCGCCCAAGACGTCCGGCTCCGGAGCTGTGGTTCCGTCGACATCCATCGCGTCCGAGTCGATGGCGCCAAAATCGGATAGATCGAGCACGAAGTCGTCCATCTTGCTGTCGCCAATTGAGTTCCCGGTCGGCAAGCTGCACTTCAGTCCTGTCTGCATCCCTCCTCGGTCAGTCTATCGCCGGTCGTGAGCACACATGGCATGCGCAAGGAGTTGGGTCGTAAGGAGTAGTGGGGGTTCGATCCGTACAAGTCAAGACGATGCCAGAAATTGAAAGTATTAGCAACGACCGCGCATAATGATCTATGGTGAAATCGAAGTCGCAAAGAAGGTATGTATATACAAAAAAAAAAGGGCAGCTTTGCTGTAGAAAGTGAG
Source organism: Arthrinium phaeospermum (assembly GCA_006503535.1). Classification (NCBI taxonomy): domain Eukaryota; kingdom Fungi; phylum Ascomycota; class Sordariomycetes; order Amphisphaeriales; family Apiosporaceae; genus Arthrinium; species Arthrinium phaeospermum. The sequence continues at coordinate 676,155 of QYRS01000007.1, read as the reverse complement.
CGCTCCACGAACTGGGGACTCGGCGATCATGCGATACGGTATCGATGTATGTAGTCCAAGCCGGCAGTAGCTTTGTAGCTTTGCGACGCGCTCTGGATTGGAACTTCCATTAAACTTGACGCGTGGGGTCCGACGTCGTAGTCTCACATGCCTGCACGCGCAGGTACCTTTTACCAAATCTACCGGGATTTACCTATGACCCCATATTTAAATCATTCTCGGGGTCCCGTCATCCAGGCCCCACACACCCGGGACCTTGCAGCTTGGAAAGAGGGCAGGCAAAAAAAAAAGTTACAATATCTGGTAGTCAAGAAGCAGCTACATTCTGCATTCTACACCACTAGTTCAGCACTGAACTCCAAACCATGCAATGAGACTACCTACCGCTCTGTGCTCTCCCTGCAGACACAATGCATTGTTTCAATCAAGATCGACCATTCTGCTCAGAAATGTGCACCATGTCCCGATAAGACACTCGTCCCTCTCGGCCATCCATCGTGGCCTGCGCGACTCCGAAAAGTCTCGGCCGCAAGGCTTCCAGCCAACCGCCCTCAACACAAGGGATTCGGGTCTTGAAAGGAAACCTGGCCGGTCCACTTCTCGGTCCAGAGGCCAATCCGGATTCGAGAAAGCGACCTTCAAAATCCGCAAGGGAAAGAAGGACATCGCCGACAAGGGCCCCGAACCGAAGTCGAGACGCGCACGATTCAACGACCCGGAGGAATCCTTCGGAAAGAAGAGTTTCGTGTACAAGGCCAAGAATGGCCCGCTGCGAGAACAATTGGATTCGTTAGACAAGCCCGGCCTACCCCAGCCGGTCGCCCCCCAGAGAAGGACATCTCGCTCCGATGACCAGCAGACGCCCAGGCGCTCCGCCTCCAACTTCGATCAGTTCGAGTCCTCGTTCAACAGCAAGACTGGAAACAGAACTGACAATTCTACGCCAAAGAGATTTGAAGACAGGGGGGGCCATCGCGACTTCGAGAGCCGGTCGGCAAATTTCTCATCCGGAAGAGGCCGTGGTGATTTCAAGGAGAGGTCGTTTGGCTCCTCTTCTGGACGTGGAGGACGAAGCTTCGATCGCTCGGCAAACTTCTCATCCGGGGGGAGGAGTGATGACTTCAAGGGGAGGTCATTCGATTCTGCCTCTAGAGGGCGAGGAGGTCGTGACTCTGGGCCTAGAAGAGGCTCGGCCGGCGGTGGCCAGATGGGGGAGCGAAAGCCCTGGGATGGGCATGAAAGGAGACCGCGCGATCTCGGAAGAGGCGACGAACAGCAATTCAGCAACGGCTACGAGCGCAGGGTGGCTGACAGAGAGGCCCGCTTTACGTCCGGTGAGGATCTCCCGGTCCGTGTACACCATACAACGGCAGCATCCCAGTTCCTCTATGGGCGCTCTGTTGTGGAAGCAGCGCTGAAAGCCTCCGGAAGAAAGGGGTATGTGCTATACCTCTACAGCGGAGAGGACAGGCAGAATATGTCCCAGGATATCCATTTGGAGAAGTTGGCCATGGCCAAGCGCATTCGAGTCCAAAAGATCCGAGACAGGGACGGTTTGCGTAGTATGGATAAGATGGCTGGTGGACGGCCGCATAACGGCTGCGTACTGGAGGCGTCTCCCCTCCCGCAACTCCCCCTGAAGGCTCTGGGTCCCGTTTCTGAAGACCCTGATAAAGCTGGTTTCGGCGTAGAGTTGGCATACCAATCAGCCGAGGACGCCGCCATCAACGGCTCGCCGGATTTTATCCCTTATCGCGGCCCTAAAGATCGCAAGCCCTTCATCCTTCTCCTAGACGGCATCCTGGATCCCGGTAACCTGGGAGCCATCCTCCGCACTGCGGGATTCCTTGGCGTTACAGGAATAGCCATCACAAAGCACAGCTCGGCTAGTCTGACTCCCGTGGCGCTGAAGGCTTCAGCAGGTGCCTCCGAGGTCATTCCGCTGTACTCAGTCGACTCCACCCTGGGCTTCCTCGAGTGCTCCAAGGAAGCCGGCTGGATGATCTACGCCGCCGTCGCCGCGGGACCCCGATCCCGAGGCAACTCGCACCTGTCGCTCGACCGCCTCGAGTCCTACGACCCTCTGGCTTCGCAGCCGTCCATCCTCGTGGTCGGCAGCGAAGGCGAGGGCCTCGGAAAACAGGTCCGGCGGGCTGCGGACTTCGAGGTCTCGATCCCCGGCGCGGCCGGCCTGCTGAGCACCATCGACAGTCTGAACGTCAGCGTGGCGACCGGCATCCTCTGCTCATCCTTCCTCAAGAAGTCGCAGGGCTTCGAGATCGAGGAGGAGGCGGTTGCTCTTGACACGGACGATAAGCTATGGTAATGAGATGATGAAGTGGTATTTGGGGAAAACGGTGCTCAATGATACCTTGTACGTATACTTGTAACCTTACTGTATGAATAGGTAGATCTCATGCACATCAATGATGGTGCTCTGAAAATGGGGCCAAAATATATCACCACACCTATGACAAATCATCTCTATGGACCTTCAAGCGACGTCTTGGAACTGGAGTGACTCAAGCAGTATGAATACAAAGCACATATCTTCCTTCCCTATCATGTGCAACGGCACATGGAATGCAATAGTGATACCAGAGCATGGATTTCTGAACATACAATGGTTACAAGAAGCTGAAGAGGCTTGGTGCATGAAACACATGGAACGTTTGCGATCACAAAGGAGTTTTGGCGCACCAACCCGACCAGTGCTACCTAGGGTATAGGTTCATGGGGTGACAGAATTCCGCTCAAGTAACTGAGCATCAGCATCCCAAGAAGGTCTAGATAGACATTTTACTTGAAATTGGGATGTTTAATTCACCATTGAAGGAGCTTACCACCATCCCCATCAGGTGTGTAGAACCAAATGCAGTGAACTCCGGCATCTATTGCTCGCGAGCTTTCCTGCTATTGAATGGAAGAAGATGCATTACAGCTGTACGTAAGAATATTCACAGTAGTACCATTTAACAATTTTGTCATTCATTCCACACGACAACAAACACCTCATGTCGGCTGAGTACTACCTGGTCACTACCTATACGGCCTTGTTACCACGACAAGCGTGGCCCCCTTTCCCACCAAGCCCCTTGACTCAACAACGCACGACCATGCGATTAGGCTGCCAGCTGATTGATTATATTCGTATGGGATAGGAGGGTATTTAAGCAACGGTTTCTCCCGGTAGATTTTTGCGAGGCGTGTTTTTCTTCTGGCTGGTTTGTCGTGCCTCAGCCTCTGGGTTCTTGTCCACCATCTTCGCGTACTGTTCCCGGCATCAAGTCTACCTCTACTCAACATGAAGTTGCTCTTAGCTCTTGCCCTAACGGCACTGGTCTGCCTTGTGTCTGTCACGGCCAACACCAGTGCCAGCATCGTGGTAGAGTCTGTTGGCCAGGTTCCGGCGGGCTGGGTGTCGGCGAGAGAGGCCAGTCCAACTCAGAACATCCGTTTGCGTATTGCTCTCGAGCAGCCGAACCTGGATATCTTTGAGCAGACACTTTACAACATCTCCACTCCTCAGCATCCACATTATGGCCGTCACCTTTCCAGAGACGAGCTGACTGAGAGTAGGTCGACGATGCCCCTTCGTTTTCTTTCTAGCAATTCCCCTTACAAGCTCGCCTTTTGGGCACAGTATATAGGACTGAATCTCCAACAAGTGCTAACACTAATCATAGTGACGAAGCCATTGGAAGAGTCTACGAATGCTGTGTTGAGCTGGCTGCAGTCGTCTGGTGTTCCGGTGTCAGATATCGAAGATGCAGGAGAATGGGTCAACTTCAAAACCACAGTCGGAAAGGCCCAGGATCTGCTGAATGCTAAATTCGCCATCTACAAGCATGTCGAAGCTGGTGCCGAGATACTTCGCACGCTACAGTAAGTCAGCATTGGACACTACTGGCCATTTTACCACTTGCGTCGGACAACCTTGTTTCTGTATCAGCTCTTTCTGCTACCTATAGCAAAGGCGTGGGAATACTAACCATGGCTCATCATATGCAGATATTCCGTGCCTGCAGCTGTTAAGCCTCACGTGACAATGATTCAACCGACAACACGTTTCGGTCAAATTAGAACAAAGACACCTGAGGGGTTGAATGATATTGAGCTCGGCTTTAAGCAGTCTCGAGTCCAAATTGAGATTCCCAGCCCCATGAACCCCTCTCTCAACATCACTTTCTGCGACAGCAACGCCACCCCGGATTGTCTTCGTGCCCTTTATAGGATCGGGAACTACACGGCAGACCCGAATGTACCATCCATTGTTGGCGTCGCTGGATATCTTGAGGTGAGCGTGTATTATGGACAAACTCTCGTCAATCGTGGCTCACACTGTATCTAGCAATGGGCAAAATTCGATGACCTTGACTTGTTTCTTGGTAAATTTGCGCCGTATGCCGCAACCCAAAACTTCAGCTACATTCTGGTGAACAACGGACAAGACAATCAAACAGACACGGAACAAAGATGCGATGAGGCGAACTTGGACGTGCAATATGTCTCATCTCTGGCCTTTAACACAAACATTCGTTTCTATTCGACTGGAGGTAGAGGCCTACTAATCCCGGATCCCGAGTAAGAGAACCCCCGCCAATGCTACGAATGAACTCGGATATTAACGCTTAATGGTTCAGTGATCCCGATGCGGGCGATGTATGTGGAAGTCGTGGCCTGTTTAACCGAGGGGTAGTTCTCACTAACAAACGTCTAGGGTCAAAACGAGCCTTACCTGGACTTGGCGACGTACATATTGAGTCTACGAGACGATGAGCTCCCGACAACCCTGACGACTTCTTACGGCGAGAATGAGCAAACCGTACCCGAAGAGTACGCGAAGAAGGTTTGCAACATGTTCGGTCAAATGGGAGCTCGTGGGATCTCCGTGATTTTCTCTTCGGGAGAGTAAGTAGTCCATTCAGTTTGTCTGGTCTCCGACATGATAAACACTGACACATACGTTTGAACCTCTAGTTCTGGACCGGGTTCCGCCTGTCTGACAAACGACGGCATGAACACCACTCGCTTCGACCCCATCTTCCCCGCAGCCTGCCCCTACGTGACCTCCGTCGGCGGCACGGTCGGCGTGGAGCCGGAAAGTGCCGCCGACTTCTCCTCGGGAGGGTTCAGCGACATCTGGCCGCGGCCCGCGTACCAAGAGGACCCCGTCGGGCTATACCTGCAGAACCTCGGCGACCAGTGGGCGGGCCTGTACAACCAGTCCGGCCGCGGCTTCCCCGACGTGGCGGCCCAGGCCGAGAATTTCCTCATCGTGGACCGCTATACGATGGGACAGGTGTCTGGGACCTCGGCCTCGGCGCCTACCTTCGCCGCCATCGTCTCGCTCCTTAATAACGCCCGCATGAGGAATGGCTTGACGCCCATGGGCTTCTTGAACCCCTGGCTGTACTCGAGCGCGCTCGCTGGGGGAGGCTTGACCGACATCACGATGGGCGGTAGTGTCGGTTGTACTGGACGGTCGTCTTCCAGCGGGTTGCCGACCCCCAAAGTTCCCTACGCTTCGTGGAATGCCACACAGGGCTGGGATCCTGTAACGGGGCTGGGTACACCGTTGTTTGACGTACTCTTGCCGCTGGCGCTCGCGGCGCCCAATAACACCCGTCCTGGGCATGACTGAGGCCTTCCGTGAAATAGAGGTCATAGGAGAAACGCGATCGAGTACTTGGTGATGGCTGTTACATTGCTTCATATCATAGCTTCATTAGTGGCATTCTTCAATGATACGTTCATACATCAGATTGCATAATGTCAGATTGAACGTTGAACTCAGACTTTTGCATTGCTTGCCCCTTTCTTTCTCCCTTTAAGTTATATGATTAAGATACACAGTGACGCGAGCCCGCAGAGGTTTGCTCTTAAGCACGACCAATCCCGCTCCAAGCCCCATCTACCTCCCAAGTGCCCGCCTCCGACCACCCGAGCACCTGTTCACCCTGCAGCCAACTGAAGCGGATGTAGTCGGGCACCGCCTGTGGCGTCCTCCGCAGCTCGAACGACCCGTACCGGCCGTTCTTGCCCGCCCCTGTCGAAAAGGACTTGCGTTCGCGCTCAACGTCGTTGACGAGCATGCTGATCCCGTCCACGCCGTCGGGCACGGGGTGCGCCAGGCGAAGGTGGCGTTGGAGCCGCCGTACCCGACGCTGACCTCGGGCTCGAGTATTTGCGGGTAGCGCGGGCTCGGGACAAAGAGCGGTACTGAGCTTGCATGGTTATTAAAAAGAGCTGGTGTCGGGTCGGCAGAGAAAGGTAAGACAAGACCCGTGCTGGCAATGCTATAGACGAAAAGACCGAGTAGCAATGCCTGGAGGCCTGAACGGGCGTGATCCCGCAGTTTCGCCTCCGGCAGCAGAATAAGGAGCACCATGGCCCAGTAGTATACCGGGGTGCTCAAAGGAGCAGACGACACCCAGGGAAAGAGGTACAGGGACAGAAGACCCAGCCAGAATGCACCGAGCCATAAAGCAGCCCTATCGTACGTTGCGGCATATCTAGGTGGCGACCGCCGCGCCCACAAGCGCACTATAAGTGAAGTGCATGCCAGAGTAACCAGAAAAGCGCCCGCAGCCGGCACAAAGTGGCCGGACTTGGCCGCGGTTCTGAAATGAGCCGGCAGCGCGCTCACATCTGGCCCGCTCATGGCCGTGCGCGTGACCAAGAAGCCGGCAGCGGCGGCCGAGAGCACGGGCACCGCAGTCGAGCTTGCGAAGAGAAAAACTAGCGCCGTATAGGCGGAGGCCGCCAAGAGAGGCATCGCCCACTGACCACGGTCCGAGGGCGCGGTGCTGCCCTGGTTGCCCCCGCACGCGACGCCGGAGTCGTACTTAAACCGGAACGCCATGGGGAAGTACGTCCGGAGCGGCACCGGCGCGATCCCGTACAGGTAGGAGCCCTCCGGGAACATGCTGGTCATGCCACTGGTCTCGGCGACGCCGCAGCCGCCCTGGGCGTCCTCCAGGAGGCCATCATACACGGCCGCGGCGCAGATGTGGGAGTCGGCGCGGAAGTAGGGGCCGGCGCCCACCACCAGGGGACGGCCGTCCGTGATGGTCTCGGGACCGACGTAGTGCGGCTTCTCCTTGTTGGTCGAGCCGCCCGCCGCCCCGGACCGGATCCTCTGCTTAGCCGCGGCGACGCAGTGGGCCGGGCACCGGAAGGCGAGCTTGTTGTCGGCAAAGGGCTGGCACTTTTCCCCCTCGATGCCGCAGCCGTTGTCCGGGAGCCAGAAGGAGTCGGTGCAGGACAGCTGCTCCACCGGCTGGTACACGCCGTCCGCTACTTCCATTGGCGGTACGCCGCTGCCGGTGCTCGATAGTATCAGCACCGCGAGGGAACATAGCAGGGAGACCCCGAGGTACACGGCTGTCCTTGGCCCGGAACGAGGGAGCTTCTGGCGGAACCACCGTGCCGAAGGGAGCGGCTGGGCGACCGCTGCTGTAGGCTTGCCGTTCCATCTCTGTGAGACGTGCTTCGGTTCTTTCGAGCTGGCTGATGCCTGCACTCGAGCGGTTGAGGACATCTTGAGAGCAACTGAGCTTGTTACTGAATATCCTAAGGGGTTTTGTTTGGTAGGTGAATCAAATTATATCGAAAACATAAAATTGAGACGATGCTCAAGGCCGATTGGCATCTCCCGGCGGCAGACTCAGTATGCAACCCACGAAACGAGAATGACTCCTGACCCTTGAAATCTTTCCAAGTCAAAAGAGTTCAAGTAGTTGAAATATATGGGATTCCAGAAGCGGAAGGAGAAGCAATCTTCAAATCCGGTACCACATGCAATCTATATAGTAGCGATAAACAGAAGCACTGCACCCAGTAAATCTTATAATACGACTGGCTGGTTGGGTTTCTGTAAGGGGATGATATGAAACCAGGATGGATGTTTCGCGATGCTGCACCGAGTCCGTGCACGGGGTAGGGAGATCAAGAATGGGTACGGAGAGCACATGGTGTGGCATCTGCGTGAGGACAGCAGAGATGGAGAAGCTTCTGTGATTTCTATGCAAGTAAAATGCTGATTCCGCCACCTTGTATCAGGAGAGTCGTCGGTCCTGTCGAGGCCCCTTTAGCTTTGGTCGTGAGATGCATTTCTATATGCATGTAATCCAATCCAGTGTAACAAAACGCCCAGAATGCCATAGCGACCTCGTCGGTTGGTCACCCTTTTGTATTGTATGTGCCGCTCAAGCGTATAATATTCACAAACAGCTGATTTCGATATATTCGCGTCGATCAAAGACTCGAGGCGGCCTCGGCTGCGCCGGCCGCCTTGAAGGCCGTCTTGCCAGTCCAGTTTACCTCGACATTGTGCATCCATTCCATGTATCTTCCCCAACCTAGATTGATAGTTTTAGTATATGATGCCTCTTCGACAGGGCGACCTCGGGTAACGTACTCCAGTAGGCGAATTTACGCCCAAAGTATTTGCCGGCAAAAGGTACGAGAATCATGGTCAAGAGTAACTCGAGCTGCTCCAAGCTCCGTTCCCACTCTTGCTGCGCATCGGAATCGTCATCAGATGTGAAGGAATCCGTCGTCTCGGAGGGCAAAGAGTCGATCTCATCGTTGTCGGAGGCGGCGGAGTCGGCCATGGCAAAAGAATCGGAGAGCGACATGTTGAGCGTTGGACAAACGCACGTCGGTAGGTAGCGGGCGGAAGGGTACTGAGGTCGGCCGGGTATGTCTGTGGAAGCTGCTATCCTAGACTCATAGCAGACCTAATCGTACGTGCAGCGATCGCGTATACTCCGACCGCGGGGAGGTCTAGGCCGCGGCTGAGAGTGGTGGTGATGGGGGCGTTTGGTGGGATTCTCTCATCGATGGCGATAGCATGGAAGTTGAGCCGCGGTCAATACATGGTTTCAGTGCAAGCTTGCCCACGTCAATCGTCACTCTGCAGCTCCAGGTGCGGCGGCCCGCTGATTGGCCTTCCGATTTGCAAGCCGATGATGTACAGGGGGGTGCAGGCTTAGCTTGAGCTTAGGTACCAGCCTTGGCGGGTATTTCAAACAAACATGTCGGGTTGGGCTGTTACCAGATTGTCCATATGGACGGTTGATACGGATATTAGGTGGTGCGACAAGGAGCTACCTGGACCTGGACTGGCTGGTTCTCCGGCCATCTCTGTCTTCATTGGAGCTGAGTCAGAGCGTAGCGACCAACAGAGAGATTCGAATCCCATTCAATCGTGGATGGACGTTTGCGCCCAATAGTAACGTCATTTGTGCGATTTGGCCATCACCCGGCTCTAGAGAAAACTTGATCTTTTCTTAACAATCGAAAACTACCACCAATCTAGTGATAGGTAGTCATCTGAATCAAAGAGACGGCCTAAGTTCATTTGACTGCAAATCATTTTCCTACTGCACACCACCACCACTTGGTACATTCCCGTACATTCCTACATACATCACACTACTACAGTGCGCATTACACAGCGAACGTCCCGGAACCACAGACGAGATTCCTAGAAGGGCGCCCAAGGATTTGCTGCCATCGTCACATCATAGTCACACCACACAACGGGACATAGGCCACATACTCGGGGAAACAACATTACCTATCGAAACCTAGGCTCTATCGCCTTCCAATCGCAATCATGGATGCATCAGAGGTGAGTTATACGGGTGCGCGTGGTGTGTGTCTCTTTCTAGCACCAAGCCCCAGCGAGTGCATTACCTACGTCCTCTATCAGGATACTAGGACAACCCAATGACTTCTGATGAATCAGCCGCCTCAGTTGATGGGTTGATATTTTCTGGGCACCGAACCTGTTTCCTCTGCACTATCGAGCAATTGTTTCCTTAGCCCCAGATCTCCCAAGCCTTGCGCCTCCCCTCCTCCCCCCTCCAAGAGGGCCAAAGCTGCAAGCGTGGCTTATCCTTATCATCGGCCTTTGCCTGGCAAGAAGGTCTAGCCCCACCAATCCCGCCTTTGCTTCTCTGCGTACGAGGGACCAGTCCCCCACCTTTTCTGAGCGGCAGAGCGCACCAAAAATTCCGAGACGGTCCTAGAGTGCGTGGGAAAGAGTCATAACCCCATCTATTGTGTTCCAAGGAGGCAAAGCCACAGTTCAGTCAACCCTTGACCATCAACCTCTTTATTGATATTCGTTGCCATTGTTGGTCTCCATTACCAACTTGTATTTCAACGACCCCTCCCGATCCTTCGACCGATCCGACCAGTAATTGTCGCTAGCTTCGATTTTGACCGCAACAACTGACTAACCCGACCAAACAGGAACGCCCCGATACTCCCGACCGCAAGCAACGCAAATCGGTTGTTTTTGACACAGAAGCTGTAGTAGTCGAAGGCGACGGAACAGTTACGAAGATGGCGTCCGCTGAAGCTGCCCAGGACTCGGCTCAGTCTCATGCCCCGAGTACGCCGCCGTTATCTGACGCCCTAGGAGCCTTTACTAACCCGAACGAAGCACCAGTCGAGGAGCAAGCCCCCGCCGAAGATGGACTGGACCTTTCTATGATGAAGAAAAAGAAGAAGAAGTCCAAGAAGACCGAGGATGCCGATGGCGAAGCTGCCGCTGATGGCGCGGCTGAGGAGGGTGGTCTTGATCTGACAGTGCGTGACATCCGAACCCCGTGTTCCTTGCCCGGCGCAACCATGCTAACAACCTGAACAGATGAAGAAGAAGAAGAAGAAGTCCAAGAAGACCGAGGAGGACGAGCTTGCCGCCAAGATCGCGGCTTTGGAGATGGGTGAGGAGGGCGCCGAGGAGAAGGCTGATGAGCCCAAGGAAGAGCAGACTGGCGATATGGAGAAGGGTACCGGCATCTGGACCCATGACGAGACCAAGCCTGTCAGCTACGACCTCCTGCTCAGCCGCTTCTTCAACCTCCTCTCCCAGAAGAACCCCGACCACGCGTCATCCGGATCCAAAAACTACAAGATCCCGCCCCCGCAGTGCATGCGTGAAGGTAACAAGAAGACCATCTTCGGTAACCTCCCGGACATCTGCAAGCGCATGAAGCGTTCGGAGGAACACGTTACGTCTTACCTGTTCGCCGAGTTGGGTACGAGTGGTTCTACCGCTGGCGCTGGTCAGCTGGTCATCAAGGGTAAGTTCCTGTTTTGCGCTTGGTTCAGATAACAAGTCACTAACCTCCATCATAGGTCGTTTCCAGCAGAAGCAGATCGAGAACGTTCTGCGAAAGTATATCATCGAGTATGTCACCTGCAAGACCTGCCGATCGGCCGACACGGAGCTCAACAAGGGCGAGAACCGTCTGTACTTCATCAACTGCCACCACTGCGGCTCGCGCCGGTCCGTCACAGCGATCAAGACAGGTTTCTCTGCCCAGGTCGGCAAGAGAAGAAAGATGCGGACTGGTTAAGCGGGGACTCTTCTTCACGGCGTTTAATCTGGTGGCTCTGGTTGGAATGGCACGGAAAATGCTTTTGTGTACTGCATTCGACTTGGGGTGCTACGCAGAGAGGTCGTTACGAGTACATAGACCTTTGTTCTCATGATATAGATGAATGTCATGTCTTGAAAGTATCTTTATCCTGACCTAGGCGTTTCTGGACCAACACTCCTGTATGAGAAGCGAGGGCCTCGCAACTGCGGACCTGGAACTCTGGAAATGGAGTTGGTCAAGCGTCGCCATGATGGCATATAATTTTGGTATACCTAATGAAAAGCGCAATGACCTCATAATTTCCAATGATACCTACATCCAAGCACCACGTTGGTAACTTGCAATGACACAATTAAAGACCTAACAAGATCGGCAAGGGAAATATCACTTTTGGCGGAGAGAATTGCTGTTGTCGGGTCAGGGTGCCCCACCTAACCTACCTAAATAGATACATACTCACTACTCCGTACCTTCCCAGTTATCTAGGGACTCTCTTACTCACCATTACATTCACTTGCTCATCTAGAAATCGCGACTGTAAAACGCCATACCATGTCTGAGCCTCAACTCTCGTCGGGCCAAGCAGGCCTGCCTGTGTCCGATCCAAGCAAATCGTATTGGCTGAAGGAGCCCTCGCAAAAGCTCCTGGGACACCGCACAACCCCCGAACTCCCCGCCTCGGCCGATGTGGTCATAGTGGGGAGCGGCATCACGGCCGCCTTTGCGGCGCATACGTTGAAGGAGCGCAAACCTGAGCTGAACGTTGTTATGCTCGAAGCCAGGGAGGCTTGCTTCGGGGCTACTGGGCGTGTAAGTTCTCTGTCCTATTTTCTTTCATCCGTTCTTTCGCTCCCAAAGGCCTTGGTGGTATAGATCGGAGCTGACAGCGACACATAGAATGGCGGGCATTGTCAGCCGGCCATGTACGCTGCACCCCCTCACATTGCTTCATTCGAGCTTCGGACGTTCTCGTACTTGAAGTCTATAGTGGAGGATTACTCCATCCCATGCGACTGGCATTCGACATCTGGTGTGCATGCTTACTACAGTGCACCGTTGTTTGATCTGGCCAAGGACGTCATTGGGCGCCTGAGCGAGTCCTACCCAGATCTCGCTGCCAATGTTGCTGTGGTGAACAAGGGCGTGGCCGGCTCCCCGGCATATCTTCTTGAGGGCGAACGGAAGGAACTGACGCTGGAAGGATTGAGAGTTCCCACTGCTGAGGGCGCAGTCGTGCAGTGGAATGCTGCAAGCTTGTGGCCCTACAAGTTGGTCGCTTTCGTGTTGGAAAGGCTGTTGGCGGCAAAGGCCGGCGGCTTCAACTTGCAGACGAACACTCCGGTGACGGGGCTTCAAAAGGTCGAGCCGGCGTCTAACTCTCCCGGCCTGTCGTCTGAAGCGGCGAGTCACCCTACGTGGATCGTCCAGACGTCGCGTGGTCACGTCACCGCGAAGCACGTGCTCCTTGCCACCAACGGTTACACATCTCACCTCCTTCCCCAGTTCGCCGACCTTCTTGTTCCGACCCGTGGCCAGATCGCAAGCCTGAAGCCCCCTTACGAGCCCAAGGAGGGAGACCCACCTTTGGACATAGGACATACTTTCTACCTGATGGGCGAGAAGGGTGACGAAGGTATCATGCGTCGTGACGATTACCTTGTGCAGCGCCCCCCTCCCCATTCAGAGCTCATATTAGGCGGTGGACGCCAGCTGGCAAAAAACCATGCTGTAGGCGTCTGGGATGACTCGGCCATCGACGAGCCCGTGAAATGGTGGTTGCGCGGTAGCTTATCCGGGGCAATGGATCTCAAGCTCCGCGCAGCACCCGGCGAAGTCGAGGCCGAGGAGCACCGTCAGCATGTACCCCAAGACCATCAAGCCTCGGCAGAGCAGGCGATTTCCGGAGTAGACAAGCTGCATATCGATATCCAATCTGCCCAAGAGGCGGCCCAATCAGAGGACAAAAAGGCCCAGCAAAGCCTAGACAGCAGCAAGCAGGACCTCAGCGCCACGCACGAGTGGTCTGGCATCATGGGCTACTCGCGCGACGCGAACCCGTGGGTGGGACCCGTCCCGGCGTCCGCGGGCGGCGGCGACGGCCTGTGGCTGTGTGCCGGCTACACGGGGCACGGCATGCCGAACGCGGCGCTCTGTGCCAAGGCCGTGGCCGAGATGATGACGGGGCTCGACGAGGTCGACCTGCCGCCCGAGTACGAGCTCACGGAGGAGCGGCTCGTGCAGGCCCGTCTGCGGGACACGGTGCATGCGGCGGAGGAGAAGGGTGGGCTGCTTTTCGATATGCGGGCGCTGTAACTGTCACTCGATAAACCAAAACAGTAATGGGGCTTAGACTGCGAGAAATGGAAATTCGGGCTTGTGGTAGCCTAGGTTTACGCACCACTTACCCAGGCAATGGCACTTTCGCTGTTCGAGCGGTGGCTGCGACTCACGGTCGATGGGTTTATCAGTACAGGGGTTAAGGAAATAAAACCAAATACACCGAATTCATTATTTGCATACTGTTCTTGATGAAGAGTTATGAAGGAATAATTCCGATTAGCCCCCTTTCTGGGATTGTATTTTCATATATCAGATATCACTTGTCTACATGTTACTGTCTGATTGACGCTGCCTCCTTTTCTGGAACCTTAGTGGTTGGCCATATCCCCCTTGATGGCGAAAACGCTGCTCCTCCCACCAGATAATGCTATACTGTACATACCAGGGATCACTTGGTTCTATTAGCATAATGCTTAAATCCTTGGAAATATGGTATTCAATCGAATAAACTTGCCTGTTAATATGATACCGATTGAAGAAATTGGCCTGCCGATCATTCACGGGAAGTATTATACCAAGGGCAGCAGCGCTATCGCCATCAAGGGGATAGGTCTTGACCTTTTCCTCACACCACGGTCTCATGCCGCGGCAGCTGAGGTAGGTCCATCGTTAATTGTATTTGACGTGGGACGAGTGGGAAATTGTGATGACTTGGGGTCCTGTATGAGTGCGCTCGTGGACTGAGATGAGGCAGATGATGGTGATGGTGTCGCTGCTTCTGTCGCCGTTGTTGCTGAGACTCTAGGTGATGAAAAAGCAAGGTTAGACCTCGAAGCAGGAGCCGAAGAGGGGCTGTTGCTGCTGCTGGTCAAAATTATAGAAGTCGCGGAAGAGCCAGACCTCAGCGTCTGGTTTGGCAGTGTCCCGGCTACACTAGCCCCCGTCGAATGTGCTTCTGGAGCAGTGTTGGTAGCCATAGATGCATCTGGGACCGAGCTACTACCGGCTTTGGTCGCGGGGAAGCTTTCAGTGTGGGAGCCCGGGGGTTGGGTGGCTGTGTTTTCTGATTCGCTGTAGTCTCCTTCAGGTGAGGATGAGGGGGACACCGTAGTAAATGGGGAAACGGAAATCGGCATTGCTGCAGTCGAGGAACCTTGTGAGCTCAATACGGCGGCAGAGGATGAGGGTATACTCGTACTCGTGCCCCTTATGCTGCCTATCGTAGTTGCCCCGAAGCTAGATGGGGTAGAAGAAGTAACACCATCAGAACCCCTGAAACTCGAGGGTGAGCTTCTTGTCGTGTGTGCAGGGGATGATCTCGCTGTAGTCGTACTCAGAAAAGGTGTCACTGTGATACTCGATCTACGACTGGCTGAAGTGTTGAGGAAGCGGATGGTGCTGGTTGACAGTAATGTCGTTGCCAAGGCTCGCGAGCTTGATGTCTGTCCAGCAATAGAGGACACGGTGGATGTGGTTGACAATACTAGCGTATCTGTCGGAGTAGTAACGCGGGAGCTTGACGAGCTCCTGCTACTGCTACTACGACCACTCCTTCCAGAGGCCGCCACTGAAGAATAAGAGGAAGAAAATGGTACTTGCTGTGAACTACTACTGTTACTAATAATGCCCGTCGTTGTGGAAGAAGTACTGCTGATGAAAGGTTCAACTTTCAGAGAAGAGCTCGTCATTGAGGGGGTAACGGCGTCAGCGGAACTGGCTCCTGGTGTCCGGGAAATAATGATAGTCCGGGTCTCTGTGGGAATTACAGTAACCGTTCTCTCATGACTAACACTGTCAATGGCACTCCTGACCTGGCTCCCTGCTTGTTCAGAGCCACCGACACCTCTGTCAGCAGCCGAGGATGAGGAAGTAGTGCCGGCACCTGACGACTGTGTGACAAGACTTAGGACACTGCTTGACGATGCGACAATGGCTCCTGTGGCGCTCCGAGTCCCACCTACAGCTCCTCGGGATCCTGTATGGCTCGAATCCGAGACAGTAGCCGTTGATATTCCTGGGCCCATGAAGCCTTTTGACGCCTCGGCGCTGCTCGCCGACACGGTTTGGGTACTAGCCAAGACGTTCGAGGATCTTATAGTAGAAACTGGCATATTGTTCGTTGCGACTGCTTCTGTAGTAACTATCGTCCCCCCTATATTTTGTGAAGATGCCCTCAGACTCGAGCCAGATGTAATAGCTGTTGGACTACTCAGGCTAGCGACAGTGGTTATGTCTTTTGACCCGGTCTCTGCTCCGCTAGGTACTATAGTTACCGTTGAAGTACTGCGGATTCTCGAGCTCGAGCCATCAATAGTTGATGATGGTATAACCGACTTCCCCGAAGCCTCACTCTGCGTTGCAGGCGCAGTTGCTGCTCCCGAGCCTGTTACGCCGGGGCCTACAATTGTCGTAAGGCTGCCTCGGTTTGCGCCTGTGGTGATAGGGATGACCCTCACAGGCTGACTTGTCTCGCGAATCGCTGTTATCAGTGAGGAGAAACTCGAAACGCTGTCGCTGCCTCCGCTACCAATACTGCCGCTGTCGGTAGTTGGCGTGCGACTCGGCTGACTGCGAGTTGCGTAGCTGTAGTTTGGATATAGGTCTGGCATATTCACCGAGCCACTGCCCATGGATCCTGCAGCCACGGACGTACTCGTGGGTTCCCGGTAGGAACTAGCCGTCAAGGATGAGATGTTGATGGGATCATCGACCGTACCTCCCATGTCTTTAAGCAGTGATTCCATGGACTCCAGTTGCCCTATTGCCACATTGGACACATTGCGGAAGTCCGAGAGAAGCTTCTGGATTCTCTCGGTCGCGATACGAATGTTGGTTACATCACAAGCAGTTCCCGTCTCCGTCTCTGGCTGCTGACGGGGCAACTTGGGAGAAGGAGGCCATATTGCATGGCCTCGGCCAACTATCCCAGCTGCTTGATGCGTAGGTCTGGCTTGAGTATAAGGAAGCCCTGTATCGTTTTGCTGCGAGACTGGCGCTGTTTTGGAGGTCAAGGCCAGATCTGTTCTGGATGCTAACAGCGCCGCTGTCGTCAAGTCGAACCTGATTTTCATGATGAGAGAACGAAGTAAAAAGTATATAAATGTCTTATCCGAGGACACCAAATGCAACAAGACATCTTGAGAGCAATGGCAAGAGACTCTGTTTATATCACGCAGGGATGGCCGGCCTACAAGTACGAAGGCGACGCGACTGACTTGCTCTGCTTGTGACATTTCGTGGCCTACTGACCTTGGCTGTCTTTGTTCACTGGAGGCGCCAACACTGTGGTTGGTTGTGAAGAGTGGAAGAGGCTCACAAAGAAGTTGCGGCTCTATCCAAGTCCTTCGGGTTTGATATCGCCGATGTTGACAAATTGATTGTCTCTTGAGGTCTGTAGCCCCCACGCCATACGGGCTGACAACTGTATTAAGTGTGGCTCAACAGTTCAGGGAACATATATTTCGCGCATAGAAATGCCAAGTGTGTAAATGCGAGATGAACTATCATCGGGCTACCATTGCCTCTTCCAATAGGTACCATGGAAAGCCAGACCGCGCAGAAGGCAGGTATTCAAGACTTACTGTAATGCGATACTCGATGGAGCTTGTCCCTCGTCAATCACTGTGCTCACTGTTGAGTGTGGTGCGATACTCGAAAATGTGAGCCGCGCGAGAAGCATGCATATCGTTTGCAACGATTTGGACAGAACATACGATCTTCTGGCTAATTCAAGCGCCTAAGAGGAGCGGGGATGTTGATCATGTAGTAAGTTCCCTGCGAAGCCTTACCGGTTGAAGCGGGCGGCGGTGGTTGGGGTCGTGCAGCTCAATCCCAAACGTTGGAAGCGAATGACTTGTAACAGCCGAGTGTTTGTTGGTGGAGGGAGGGCTAGAACTCTGGATTATTGGTATCTACAGGTGCTTTAGTGAAGCCGAATCACGCGCGGTCTGGCCAATTGGACATGCTCCAAGCTGACCTGCGCTAGATGAGGGCCAGACTAAACTAAGCAAACCCATCGTATTTCCATGATACCTTCTTGCCACCTGGCGATAGGAGGTTTGGTTGGGATTCGTGGCTCCAGATCGCACGCGTCCATTCGTGAGGTCTAAGGTCAACCGAGGGTGCAAGCGACGAGACAAACCAAATCAAATACGACAGCTCTCAGAGACCTGACGCCCTGACGGAGAACCCGAAGAGCGGTCTGGGATAATTTAAAAAAGTGCAATACCTTTGGGCGGCTGCTTACAGTTCAATGTTGGTGTTTTCATGCATGAATCTTACCGGAACTGCCCTGCCACCTCCAATTAAGGCTTCCATGTTCAACATCAAGGCCGCTCGAGCCGGGTGCAACTTGCGATTCAGGGAGAGGAGGCTTCTTTGTCACTGCACGATAAGTCAAATAACCGCAAGCGTGATGTACCAACCTACTGCATGTAGTATGCAGATTTGATGATTTTTGTTACGGGCACTTGGCGTCATCGGCCCAGGCGACCAAAATTGCCGCCGACTGCAACCAAAACGCTCCTGTCCCGACTGACTAACTGACAGAACCATGGCCACGACCCCTTCCTTTGTCTTAAGGAAGATCGTCGCGTCTCAAGTGTTTCCGCAAACGAACAACACGACCAATGCTCCCTGAAGACAGTAGTGTAAATATGGCGCTTTTTCGTAAAGACAGCCGCAGTGATTTACAGCGTAGAAACACAAGAATCCGACGTGAATGAAATGCCACACGCCTCGTTCGGGTCTGACCATGTGCGAATAGAGACATCTCTCGGTATCCCTGGCAGGCCAATCAAAGAAGGAGGAAACAGGAATCTACGGATTATTCCAGTCGGCCGAACTATACCTAAAAGGGCCTAGCGGGTGACACTCTGACACTCCCAGGTTTCCACGCGACTTTATTGACTGGGGACCAAAAAAGAAGAAAGGAAGAAAGGTCAGACCAGTTCGGACGCTCGCCCTCCCCAGAAATCTCGAAGCCAGCCAGCAGCAGCATAGCACCGCGCACCACCGCACCACCCCAAGCAAATATGAGCATCGATCCCGTCGTTTATTGTCACGCCGCCTGGGAGCTGCGGCCAAAAAGGACAGGAAATGAGACTGGACCAAAAAGCCCCAAAACTCTTTCCATACGTACAATAAGAACAACAATGGCTCCCCCCAATCCAATAAATAATCTTCATCCCACCCCATCTCCAGCATCGTCATCGTCGTCTGCATTCCTACACATGTGAAGAAGTGATTTCCAGCTCTGCAACCACTGCGCTGCACCCCCAGGTCATCATCACCAACCGGCCTGTCCAGCCCCAGGATTGGACTTGAGGTACTAACGCCGAAAAAAGCTTCGCACACTGGCCCCCTTACACCATCAATCGACACGCAGCAAAGCGAGCGGTGGATCGCCCATCATCCTCAACTTGTCCCGTCAAGCCGTCTTGCCTTCTTCTTGACCAACCTAAACCCAGCCAAACTTGCACAATCCACCCACCACCTTAACTTTCCAGCCTGCCCATCACCGACACTGATAAAATTTCCCACCCTTCGCCTTCTGACCACCAAATCCTTTTCCATCATCAACCTCATCACCGATCACGACATCCAAACTTAAGCCTCACTCCCCCATCAGGCTGTCGCCATGCCTACTCCATCATCCAAGACGTCCACTCCTGTTAAGGACAAGGACCGACGAAAGTCTGGGGCCAAACCCACACTCATCTCTACACTCAAGGTCTCGCCCGATAGATTGAGAAAGATCATCGCGCCTTCCGAGGTTAAAGAGGAATCTCCCCTCAAGGAATCTCCGGCTCCGTCAGCTTCGGTACCTCCCAGCGATGGCCCTGCTCCTCCCGTTGCAGTGAACGGCGACAACAACGCGTCCGAGTCGAACCCGGGCACACCTGCCCAAGTTCCTATGGGACCCCCAACCGATGGCCCGAAGAAGAAGGGTGTCAAGCGAAGTGCACCTGGCAATGGCTCTGAGCCAAGGATCCGAGGCAAGCCCGGCCCGAAGAAGAAGCCTAGATTGTAAGTCCACTCTCATCATTTCAAGTTCTTGCAAAGACCCTCTCCGGCATATGCCCAGATTCATTTGCCTGATCGCTTGTAACCACTTATCTTGGTTTCAACACTTGACTAACCCGTCGTTATAGGGAGGACGGCTCGATTGACCCAAGCTCGCGTGCGGGAGGCGCGTACCACAAGTTGGGCCCCAAGGCGAACCAAGGCGCTATCAACGCTGGCCTGCGAGCACTCGACCGGTCAGGTAAGCCCTGCCGAAGATGGGCCAAGGGCGGCTTTAGATTGAAGAGCTTCACTGGTGTCTTGTGGGAAGTGCCTCGCTGGACCGCGCCGCCTAAGCTCCTACCAGAGAGCGCCAACCCGACCTCGACGGCCTCGGCCGAAAGCAGCAACAAAGAAAACAACAAGGAGGGAAGTCAACTCAAGAGCGAACACAGCAACAGCGCTGCCGATGGCGAGCAACGAAGTGTCCCCCCGAGCGTGGTGGCTGCCAGTTCTCCTGCTCCCATGCCAGTCGCTGCTGCGTCGTAAGGGCCGCCTTGATTCTCGGATCGCGGCAGGACACGGAACACATTCTACACGGGCTCATGCCCCGGCGGATACTTGCCTTTGATATTGTCTTTGGAGTTTACGGAAGGTTATAAAAGCTAGGCGTTCTGGTCACAAGAGGATGATAGGGAGCCTACTGGAAGACCACCTCTTTGCCACACATACGGCAGGGTATGTCATTTATTCAGGAGTTAAGGGCCAGATGACAGTCATGAGGCTGCATCGGCGAGGCGTCGACGGTACACGACATTGTCGTATGTATTATATCTGTAGCTTTTCGCATGGAACTGAGGTTTAATAGAGCATTGGCTGTGTATAACATGCCTCTTGCCATCATTCATACCCCATCTAGAGATTTTCATTTACAGCCATTGCCTGGGTTGAGCTTGGATTGTCTGTGCAACTGCCAACGCAGCTGCTCTTAGGTGTGCGGGTTTCGTGGTAAGTCGAAGGGCTCGAAAGGGTTTCCGTTGCTATCTATGGATTTCGTAAGTATTCACATGTAAGTCGATAAACGAGCAGAATATCGCATCATGCTTGATACATCCAAGGCGGGGGCCACACTGAGAACGGCAATGATGCGGTGAGTTGGAATGCGGTGTTCGGATGCTTGTGTTTCAGTTGAATTTGACTCTAGCGAGTCACTGAGCCATAGCAGGGTAACATCTACAGATCTAGTTGTTGGTGAAGGCCCCCTTGAACTTACAATCATCGTCGGTGGTCGGACATTCGCGTATGCTAGCCCCATGTTACATAAGCAATCCACTCCGCCAGTCCGACGGGGTTGAAAGTGGGCGGCTGGATGCATGCACGCATTCTGTATGGTCGATCTATTTCTGTTTCACTGCTACCTACTCCGTACTGTACATACATGAACCCGTCTTCGTCGTTGCTTGCCTGTTTTTTTTTTGAACCGTGAGAGTTCGGAATTTGCAATGGGCGATCAATACGAAAGTCAAAAAGACACCGACTCCAGTTGGGTGCGGCCAAGTCCGTCTGCTTGCTTGTCTTGATTGGAATGTGACGAGTGGGAGAGAGTCGGATTCGCAACCACAGCTTTGCCATGTCCATGCCCATGCCGTGTAGGAGGTAGGTGCATCAAATTGATGTATTCCATCTGCCCATTACGAACAACCACGTACTTCGCTGCTACTTGTAAGAGATAAAGGCTATTGACGTGTAGCGGACCGGCCACGCCTGACAAGTGTATTCACCCATTGCATCCTGACGAAACTGGGTATTAGCTAGGTAGCTACATAGCTCGTTGAGTGTTAAGCTTCGTGTCGTTCAGCTGGTGTAGTATGGTGCAGCAGCAGCAGTGCTTTCACTATCTTAGGGAGGGAGCTGGGAGACTTCTCCGCAAAACGACCTATGATGATGCCATCTGGGATATGGAAGCGCATGACCGACTGCCCTGCCTATCGGGCCAGGTGGGTATTAGCTAGGATAGATAGCGTTGGCACGCAACGATGTGCATTTCCAACTTGCTGATATCGTAAATGTCTGGGCATGTTCAAGAATGGTAATTCAATTCCGGCTCTCAGGCAATAGAGGGAAGGCCGTAAAAGAACCGTGGTTCTTGTTTGTTTGTTGCTGGAGTTAGTTGACGAAGGGAGAGCTCCGGCTACCTAAGGTACCTAATACGCATCATCGTCGAATCTATCCGTACCTACCCATTGTAGGAGGGACCTCAACGAAGACTCCCGAGTGACCGAACTCACCACCAAATCCGCCAGTTCTACCAACCCTTGATAGATGAAGCGACAACCAGAAAATGTCAAATAAATTCGAGATATTGCGCTCCTAGTATTGGTTCAAATATCTATATACTTGACTATGCCATTTGAGCATGATACGACTATCGTCGGCAGCAATTCTATCGAATAGATACCTAGATCGTCTGGTCTGTACCTACCACATCATACCCACTTCACCCACCACCTCCACACTCACTGGCCGCTGCTGCTGGCTGCTGGTGCTGCACGCTGGGACTGGGATTGGCACTAGGTTACTCAACTACAGGTACGGACGACATCAACGTCCTCCAACTCAACATAAACTTCGGTATTTCCAGCACCCTCTACTAGAACAGGAAACCACTGCCCTTCATAATCATTGCATCGGGGTTGATCTGCGGCATAATTAGAACGC
The DNA here is from genome assembly GCA_006503535.1 of Arthrinium phaeospermum. NCBI lineage: Eukaryota > Fungi > Ascomycota > Sordariomycetes > Amphisphaeriales > Apiosporaceae > Arthrinium > Arthrinium phaeospermum. The sequence goes on along the minus strand of QYRS01000007.1, from coordinate 653,752 downwards.
CATAAGCGGTGGCTTTTCGGGCGTCCAAGGGCTCCTCCCTCCTTCAGTGTCCATCCAGGAGTTCGTCGTCCATCATTGCCCCGAACCTTAACAAGCACCACGCTTATCTGCGATACCGCACCCTTCACTTGACTTTCGTGCCGACTCCGAACCCTTGCCCTGCTCCTTCTTTGCCCGCTGTATTCCTTTCCTGCGCAAGTTTGCCGCAGTTTCCTACCGTCGGAGATTATTTCTAGCATTGCTCCGTTGCATTGTCTTGCCCTGGCGTCCAGCTCAGTTCGCCCGCTGGCGGGATCCCAACCTTAACATAGACAAGCGACTTGACACGGCATGTCGAACCCATACTCGTATGGCTCGGCCGGTTTGCCTTTAGATGCCTCCTTCACCGGCTACATCCCTAGCATGAGGTCTTCCTACGCCTCCATCACCTCTGCCACGAATCCGAACTCGACACCGACCTCCTCGGCTTCACAACCCAGGATCAACCGCTTGTCGCATCTCTTGAACCCAGCCCACGAAATGAACTCCAACATGTACCCGGCACGCCTCTCGTCCTTGTTTCAGTCCCACGCCATGGAGTCCGAGAGGGGCTCGTCTACGCCCGACGGAGACATTTCGAGTCTTGGAGCGCGGGCTCCGCAGCTGCCGCCGTTCTCGAGGGCATTCCAGAAGTACATGAATGGCGGCACAGGCGATACTCTATGGGCCAGTCAATATCGATCCAGTGCGTTCTTCACACCGTCGTACTTGCGGGGATCAAGCTATATACAAAAACTGGAAGAGGCGCATAAGGCAAAACAAGCGCAGAATGAGGGTCAGGTCGGTGGCAGTGGTGCGCATGTCCCCCAGGTTATCCCCGGATCAACCCACACGAAGCCGATATCCCATCTTGGTATGACTTACGACCTGATTGAAAGGGCACCGCTTTTGGAAGAAGATGTGTCGATAGCCCCGCTACCGACTAGATGGAACAAGGATGACAAGCATGGCGGGCTGGAGGTCATAGGCGACGGCCAGGAAGTCAAATATACTGGACACAAACCCGTTGGAGAGAGGGATCACGAGGCCTGTGCAATCAGAGCAGACCACGCGATGCCTACCGAGGCCGGGCTCTACTATTTTGAAGTGACGATTTTGTCCAGGAAACGAGATGACACGACGATTAGTGTGGGCTTCTCGCACAGGTCTGTGTCGTTAGCTCGCTTGCCAGGTTGGGAAAGTGACTCTTATGGCTATCACGGTGACGACGGTCATGTGTACGTTGGTCACCAATCCGGCAAGGTATACGGTCCTACGTTTTGCGTTGGGGACACAATTGGATGCGGCGTCAATTTCAAGAACGGTAACGCCTTCTTCACTAAGAATGGCATCCATCTTGGTATGTCTAGTTCCATGGCATACGCTCTCTTCTCTCCAGGTACACCGAGTTGACGTGACGAATAGGAATCGCCTGCCGAGACGTGAAGGGGGGTCCAATCTACCCAGCAGTTGGCCTCAAGAAGCAGGGCGAGCACATTCGAGTCAACTTTGGCCATACCCCTTTCGTTTTCGATATCGATGGGTTGATGCAATCTGAACGGAACAAAGTGAAGCAGGAAATCCTAGGAACCAGGTAGGCGAAGTCACTGCGGCCCTACTTGAGCCCAAACTGACGACGTGACAGTACTGACAAGCTGGCTTCTCCTCCTTTGAACGAGACGGATCTCATCCAACGACTGGTAAGTTCAAGTTTCCCTTGCCTGATGACTTGGCAGATCACTGACACTCAGGTCGACTCAGGTTCTACAATTTCTACAACATGACGGCTACGTTGAGACTGCCCGTGCCTTTGCCGAAGAAATACATGGCGAGAAGCAAGCCCTCAAACTTGACCCGAGTACTCAAGTAGGGGGCATCAATGTCAAAGACGACGAAGATGCCACGCGCAGACAACGTATGTGAAGCCTGTACGATTAATAGGCGCTTGGTACTGACCTGAAGCAGGTATACGGAGGGCTATATTAGGAGGTGATGTGGACCAAGCACTGAAGTACACAAAGATATACTATCCCCATGTCTTGGAAGACAACGAGCAAGTACACTTCCGGTTAAGATGCTGCAAATTCATCGAAATGGTGCGGAAATCAGCCGAATTCAACAACAACAACCATAGCGCGACCAACGGAAGCAACAATGTTCTTAAGAGGAGCAATGGCCAGCCGCGCATGGACGATATTCCGAATGAGATGGATCTGGACGAGAATGGGTACTCGGACGATAAGATGGAGACTGAAGAGGGCCTTGATGCCGATACTTTGCTGCTCGATGCAGTCCAATACGGCAAGCGGCTGCAAGCAGAGTTCACGAACGACCCGAGGAAAGAGATCAGGAAAACGCTGGACGATGTCTTCTCTCTTATGGCATATCAAAACCCCTTCCACGTCAAGGAGGTCGCGCACTTGCTCGACAAGAGAAACCGGGTGGCGGTCGCCGAAGAGCTCAACTCGGCCATTCTACGTGAGTATATGTGCTATTGCATCCCATCCCCCGGTTTCGCTATACCCGTTACTAATATGTGGTGCTAGTGTCTTTGGGTAAATCGTCTCGTTCGGCGTTAGAAAACCTATATGGGCAGACTAGCGTCTTGCTGGATTATTTGAGAGAGGACGGCGGCTCCGGCTCTTTCGTTACTGTCCAGTCGGTCATCGACGAAATACCCAAATCGCAATTGTTCTAGAAATCCTACAAACGGAAAGCCGAGAAGTGGGCAGCTCTACATGAGTAACACACCCGGCGCGACCCGTCTGCGCCCGGCCCGTCTCAAGATTATATGCGTTCGATACAACTGTCGACTTAGCAGAGGAGCCTTCCGTCATACATATTCCACGGCGTTCCGGACAAGGCTGTGGCGTACAGGCTTTTTTTTATGGATTTCTTTTTGGTGCATTGCCGGCTACGACTTTAGCTTAACGTCGATCTTTTTTTTTCGACGTGATTCACCTATCCTCGTATCATTGATACACCGAACACGCGCGGAAGGGGAACAGTGCAAACCACCCCATAAGCATAGAGTCGACTCGCATTTGTAGGGTGGCTTGGGCACTGTCATTTATTACTTCCAAGGCAGTTCTACCCAACCCGCTACCGTGGTCTTGGATGTATTCTCAAGCGGGATGTCTTTTTCCGTTTACAAATCAGTGATATAGGTCGCTGTCGATTGTAGAATAGTTGATAACCGGTTATTCCTAGCGGAAACGAACGATCAAACGATGCGTTTTCACACCATCAATGAATTGCACGAAGGGAGGGAGTGCGTAGAAACCATGTATTGTATGAGCAAGAAGAGCCAAGAGGATACGACCGACGAGCATCTGCGGATGGGATGGTGAAATCAACTCATATTCAGTAATGCAAGCAACACCCCCTTCTCACAGACCAGACCAGACTGGCACCGTGAATGTCGATAGAATATGCAAGGGGCCAAAGTCGCCTAGCGTACTCGGCTGCGTTTGGGCTGATTGACGAAGGCTGCATGCAGATTTGATGTAAGTAACCTCTGGTGTTGTGTTGTCAGATCACCTGCCCTCCTGATATACCAAAACACCACCGCCGGGCGCTGACTCTGTATCTCATTGCCACGCGTCATCCCAGGCTGGCACTAGAGCGCTGCGAAGTGCTATGTGTACTTGTCAGACGTCTCGGTGAGCCGCGAAGGGCAGGGCACCCAGGGCCAAGCTGGCCCAGCCAGCTATTGCGCGGTTCCGAACTACACCGGGCTGAGCTATACCCGTTAGAATCTCAACACGGGCTTGAGCTATACATGCCGTAACTACATCACTCATGATCTCCTCACTAGTGGGAGTTACACCCCTCTTGCTTCTGTTCACATACTCTTCCAGGCAAGTGTTTTAATATTTCAAATTCAACTCAAGTGGTACTCTATTAAGGAATGCATGCCAGCGATTGATGGTGCGTTGGGAAATTTTTCATGCAGTCTTTTCCGTCTTTCTCATCACACGTTCTTTAACATAGGCTTCTCGGCATATTGATGATCACCCGGACTGACAACCTACCCATTCAGTTTGTCACGAGAATTCGTTGTCAAGACGAACAATCTTCAACGCCTCAGCGGCGTTCATCTCCTGCCGGTCATGACGGCCATGATGTCCTCGACCTAGTGTGCGGCGTTGTTCTTGAATTCGCGGCGCACAATATTGTCGGTCGTGCACGTCATACCCTTCCGGTCATAGCGGCCCTTGCGGCCGCCCTTCTTGATGACGATTTTGGCGTCGCACTTGGGGCAGTTGAATCTGGCGTAATTGCCTTTTTTTCGCAAGCTTACACCTCTTCTTGTCGGTGGTGTCGGTGGTGGCCAGGACGGTGCCTTCTCGGATGAACATATCGCAGTCCCACCTGTCGCACCGGATGGTCCAGGGCATCTTGAACGTGTCGCCGCCTGAGGCGTGGAGGTCTTCCTCCGTGTCACTTGGACTCTCGCTCTCGTCGGGCTCGAGGCATTGTGGTCCAGGCTCGTTGTTCTTGCACTCGCGAGACATGGGCATGGTGTTGGGGTTGGGTTCGAGCTTGGGCTGGGAGTCAGAGATGGTGTGCTTCTTGCTCTTGCGTTGTTTGACCACCTTGGTGGTGGGCTCACCCTTGGGCTCGGGCTCGAGGTCTTGTAGCTCAGGCTCGTTCTTCTTGCACTTGCGAACTTTGGGCGTGCTGATGGGTTCGGGCTCGGGCTCGGGCTGGGAGTCAGGGATGGTGTGCTTCTTACCCTTGCGTTGTTTGACCTTGGTAGTGGATTCACCCTTGGGCTGGGAGCCAGGGGTGATGCATTTCTGAGAGCTGTTTTGTCTAGGCATGATGATGATGGTGGCGATGAATGTGTAGCGTTAAGTGTGTAGTGCTGAGTGCGTTGTGTTTGTCTGATATTGGTCCAACAGATGGGAAAACAAGCAGGTTTGTATAAGAAATCGCCCCGTGAATATAGACATCTCCGATAGAGATATCTCCGGGTGAAGGGGGATTTGGGGACCTCATCCAGACTGGGCGGGCTTTGGTACGTTTGAACTCTATTCCGAAAATGACCCGAATTTTGGATGGGACCCGAGCAGGTAACGGAGAAATATACTTAAATTGATTTTAATTCAATCCTCTGCTTGATGTCCTGAACCGCGTATACCATCTTGTGCCCTGAAGAGGTTGTTGTGCGCACCGTCTTGCATTGCACGCCGTGGGGTCACCAGTCCCTCACCCAACAGACGCTGGGCCTGGGGAAACTTGGAACGGGTCATCGAGGGCCACGGATGCGGCACCCGAGCAGCGTCAGGCCGATGCAGAACGAGGGCACGACGGTGAGGGGCCGCGTGCCGACGACGGCCTCCAGGTACGGGTCCGACGGGACGTGGCAACCTCCATAGACATTCCCGGTCAACCCCCAACTCCTGGAAGATACACAGAGCACCGTGCCCAACCCGGCCAGGTACCTTGACATGGCTCAGGAGGCACCCGACTTTGATATACGGGGCGGACGCGTAGACCTGATGCCGGCCGAGGCAGCTGCCGCCCGTCTTCTGGATGCCCTGTGCCGCTAAAGGGGGTTGATCCGGGCAATACAAAAGCGGCGGCGGCGGCGCGTGTCGCCCGTCACGAATGCGATATCCGTAATGGACTACCCGTAGAGGCAAGATCAGAGAGCTCCAGCGACTGAGACCCGGCAAGAAGCCAGGTACGAGAAGATAGATGTCCTTTGGTCGGTTGGATGGGACGCATCAAGGCCCTGGATTTTCTACATCTCTTCTCGTCGCAGTACGTTAGTGTTGGTGATGACAGGATCGAGGGGACACCGGGGAAAGCGCCAAGGTTGGCGTCGCGTTACGGTAAGAGGTAGAACGGATGGGTACCATCATTTGCGCAGCTCAGGAGGATATACGGAGCTGCAGTTCGCGTATGTACTCCTACATACAGATAGAGGGGCCTAAGTCGACCCAATGAGCCGTGATGGGCGCGCAGTCGCACTACGCAGTCAAGATGTCCTACTTAGTACGGTCTCGTGATCTGTGTAGATGGGATCAGCGCAGCACGTCACTCCCATTCACCCACTGCGGGGCCGACGATGATCAGCCAAGACGCTCGATGGGCGCGGCGTATGTATGCCAAGAGAGAAACATGTTAAAGAAGAATCAATGGATCGCAGTTGGGCCCATGGACAGAATGCTTCTCGCGCAGCAGCGCCCCTCTCAATTGTGGACTGCTAACCCCCTGATGGCGAAAGCGCTGCTCCCGCCAGATAATGCCGTACAATCATTTGCTGCTACTGACAAAATTTTTGTTCCGTTGGATAATATAATAACCGATTGGATAAAGTGGCCTGTCAGTCATTCACGAGAAGTGGTCGTACCAAGAGCAGCGTTGTCGCCATCAAGGGGATACCTTGCGTCAAAATGGCATGCCAACAACCACCAGCCGTCTCCACTTGACCCCGAGGAGAGACCCTGAGAAAACCAGTTCCCCAGTATCTTGCTGACCGCGGGGTGATGATAGTGGTGATGCCAAATCGGACACATCGGCCGCTGCAAGGAACATGACTCGCGCCGGGGAAATGATGTCCGCCGCGGGTGGTTTACCATGACATCCTCAGCTACTTACGGTTACCGCCTCTATTCTCTCACCCCTTCCACCCCTGCAGTGGATATGTCACTCCTCGAGAAAGGACTGGGGTAACGGCCGAGGAGGCGATAACGATGTGGGAATTCAAGATGATCGATCTCCTTGGCTACCACCGCGCGGGGTGAATCACGATACGCTGCTTTTCAGCAGCTGATCCCAGTTGGACACACGGAGAAGCCGAGAGAATATCCCTTTGCGTCACATTGTGCAGAAGAGAGCAGAAGAATCATGTTTGTAGATCATAGCGATGCCAGCGAACGTGTATTGCGTGCATAGTCATGGTTGCAACAGGAGATGGGTATGACAGTAATAGTAGTAGCAGTAGCAGTGGTAAGGTTGTAGTACTGCCAAATGACGTGAGGTCTGGCAAGCCTTGTCACCCTTACAAGTAAGCACTTTGCTGTCAGCTATGATGATGTAAATGTAGTCTATAGACATACAGATGAGTATAGGTAGGCATGCTCTTGGATGGAATCGCACCAACACCTCATGCATGCTGATTGGTCACCGTGAAAGGAGCGATGAAGCCCGAGGCATAACTGCGAGTGAATTTCAGGAGGTGCTATACGAGAAGAGTGATTCGATAACTAGCAGTGGTATATGGTATTATGTGTGGTGCCAGATTATCGCCAACGCCATCTACATGAGTCGATAGGCAAACCCCGAAGAACAGTTGCCACTGACTCCATGCAGTTGTTCTTCTAGACCGAAAGGGTATGGAGTACCCAAAGGACATACCAGACCGCTGGTTCTAGAAGGAAAGAGCATATTTTCAGAGGCAATGCCTGTCCCTCCAGGCCACGTGCTGTCGTGCCCCTATTGATCGAACTAGACCGCAATCTATCGAATAGGGCAGGACAATGCGACATGGTATATCAGTGGCAGGTAATGCCCATGGGAAAGACCATGGCCGCGTCTCGAGTCACCAAGACACAGCAAGGTCATGCCATGTTCCAGACCTCCCATCCATTCCCCATCATGGAGATGCGACTCTTCCCGTTAGGTACCATGGCAGAAGTTTGTAGCAACCCAACATGCCCCTAGTTGAAAAAAAAGAGATGCCGAAAAACAAACGCGCCATGCCAATGCAATACCCCAGATTCCCCGAATTACGGCCGACCTGGTGCCTCGCCCCAAGGCGTACTAGCTGGGTAGCAAAGTGTCACCAATGCTATTCCAGCGAGCAGGGCCTACTGTGGGCCAGGGCTAAAAAAGATTGAACTCCTCACGTCGTGGCGCTACGACGTTGGCTGCCCCACACTCGAGACCGTTTCGCTTTGTCGGTCTCGTCTCCAGATCCCCCAAAAAGATGTGCACGATCACGCCATGCCAGACCGGACTCGGGCGCGCCGTACGTTCTGCTCTTTCCCGAGTCCCAGTCGCGCCTTCCTCGCAGCCCTAGCCTTGGGCATCATTCGGCGCCAAAGGCGGGAGAGAACGAAAACAAAAAGGGGCCCTTGGGGGTGGGTGCAAGGTGGAGGCGACTATGAGATTCCAATGCTCTCCATGTCGCGCATCAGACAGGCCATTTGTGCCCGCTTGGCCGCCTCGGCGACGAGGTTGAAGTCGCGGAGGAAGGCGTCAGTGCTGGGCTGTTTCACTTCCCTCGTCGGGGGCGGAGGAGGTGCAATAAAGCTGTGTGCGGGCGAGGCGTGTTGCGAACTTGATTGCGTCGTCGATGTGGATGTCACCGTAGCGGACGGGCGCTGGGCAGAAGGAGAAGAGATCGGAGCGTTCATCTTGGCGAGTTTGCTTGGTTGCCTTGGTGTGCGACGACCAGTGGTATATGGTGGTGGTGACGGTGACGATGAGTCTCGAATCTGCCTTTTGGTCCGAGTCCTGGGTCGATTGGGTCTGGGAAGCCCAAGGTTTGTATTGCTTTCAGAAAGGACGTCTTGAGAGCGGGAGAGTTCAAAGTGTGTTGCCTCGTGGAGGGGGTCAGATCTCTGTTGCGCGACAGTGTGGTCGGACAGTTGCAGCAGCTTAATATATGCTCTCCAAATTATGCGGAGTAGCTGGGGTTGAAGGAGTCGTCGATAGAGGTGCAGCAATAAGGTTGTGGCGCCTGCTGCTTCCCGAGATACGCTTGTGGTGGTAATCGGGCGATTGTGAACACGAGATTGCCTTGGTTGCGTCGTACGACTGCCAGCTGGATTAGGCAATCACCTCGGTCTTGGAGTGAATGCTAGGCGGCTACTGCGAGCTGCCAAAGAGGATCTTGTTTGTCAAGAAGATGGAGCCAGCGATTGTGGACTTGTTCTCTTTCTCTCTGCAATGAAGAGGGGGAGGTAAGTTGCGTTAACTTTGGTTGGCAAAGTATGCGACTTGTGACTTGTGACTTGATAAGGATATAGTTGCCGAAGGTTTGGTTTGGTTTGGGCTGGTTGTTGGTAGGGAGAGAAACGTGGGATGCAAAAGATGCGGTTGGGAGGAAAGGGACAAACAAAGAAGGATGGCCGCCTGACTTGGGATAGATTGATATAAGTGAGACAAGGCTTTCAATGGACTTGAGTACCAGCCCTTCGGATTGTGGATGGGTCGTACGTGGGATGTGAGCAGCGATGATGTATTGGCTATTGCTTTCTTGGTATTGACCCCAGGCAGATATATGTCATCCAAGATGGAGGGATGGATCGGCACTACCTTGCCTGCTTGCTTCGAGGAACCTTTGGAAAAGTTTGGGGTACAAGCGGGGAATGGGGAAAAGACTTGCGACAAAGCACAGCTGATGAATGATAAATTTTTGATCGAGATGGGGGAACACAGAATAGATTGACTGCAAACGGAGGGTTGGCCAGGTATTAAGAAGAACACGACCGAGGCGTCCTTTCTCTCTTGCCCACTCGCCCCGACTTGAGATAAAGAATTACCGAAGGCGGAGTACCGGAAAGGCCCTTCTCGACTTGCTCAACTTTTTTTTTTCTCTCTGCTTCGCTGTTCCCTCAGAGTGGAGCCGCAGCAGATAATTATTCCACGATGCAAATGGAGCTTGGAATGGGGCTAGAAATGATGAACAAAGAAGAGAACGGCCGTATTTGGCCGGCAGGTTTGGGGGAATCTGGGTCTTGTTCCTTTCTAATGCAGACTCGAAATCCGGAGATATCCACCAAGATAACTTACATTTGATGTACTTACATGCTAGTCCCCTTACCCAAGCGGCAGATATTGATGGATGGATAGCAATGGGCAATGTCGGCTTCAGGCATCAAATGAAACCGTCCCAACACAGGAAAGCGACCTTGGCCTCTGACCACAAACATACGGCCCTCAGCCGAGAGCTGTGGAAACCTTGTTGGTAGTAATCTGCAATGACTATGTCCTCTCCAACGTAGGTATGCAGAACAGGCTGAATAGGTTCTCCGTTTGCGCTTGGCAGATCGAGAAATCGAGCAGCCATCGAACAAGGCTTGGAGGCCCGTAAGCTTCAACGACATCATCATACAGCTAAAATGTAAGTTGGACAGAGGCCTGCCCTACTTGCAACACCGGGTTGGCAGAGTGCCTGAAGGAAGACGTGCGCTGCTGCTGTCGACAACCTCGGGCTAGTCGGCTATCGTCCTCATAGGCGCGGCTCAGCGGCTGTCCTGACCGATAAAGCTATTCCTTCTTCAGGCCTGCATCACGACGGTAGATTGTCTGCATACTCGCTTAGGCTCACCGTCCTTTGATTGTCTCTCCAAATCGAACGCTCTAGCTTGGGCTGTTGCTATTAGGAACAGTGTTTTTGCGTCTTGGCGCTGTTTTCGCGACGATCCAGGCGATCTATCATGGCACTCGGTCAGTGTCATCAACGACTTCAGCGTATGGTATTTCTAAATCCCCGGAATACTGGTAGATTAGGCTTTAGGTAGCTACAGTGTTTGCATGTGCATTAGGTCATGCAGTGCTCAATGCTGTCTAATTGAGAGAGAGCTACCTCATAGGTAGTGGCAGATAAGGACCAAATAGCACACCAGGTCCCGCCCTGTTTTTTTTCTTTCTTTCTGGAAGGACTGCCATTTCCAGAACCCCCACGCAGGTGGGCTCAGTCCCTCCCCGCAATGTGCCCCGGACTCTGGCTTGTGATCGTCATTGGAGGAGAGTCGGAGTGTTCGTCCAGTTAAATGAGCAATCACAAGCCATCTGACTCAGGGGATGAGCTAGGTCTTAGACAAGTCTGGACCAAGAAGCACACTTTGCCGCTGGGTATCATGGGTAATAAATATTGTACATCTTCTGCCGCGTGCATGTGTGTGTGTGTGTGTGTTAAGTAGGTGCATTCATATGAATCAGGCGCATGAGTGAGGCACGCAGTCAATCAATTCTCCGCCCAGCATCGTCAGACATACCCTTGCTTCCGCCCATGCAAGCCCCGGGACCCTGAAGTCCAAGGGGGCCTGCTTATGGGCACACATTTGGTGGAGTCACGCGAATATTTCGGGTGCCCTCGCTGAACGCTGGACGGAGCAGAACGGAGCAAGGGAAAGGAAATGCATTTTTTTACAAAGAGGTGCCTGGTAACGAAGCTCTACCAAAACCTAAGATTTCTTACAGCTGAATTTCAGGAAATGGGAAATCTCGTATGTGCACGCAGCCGAAGAAGACGATGGGTTGACTCTGGCCGCAGAGGTCTAAGACTTGTTACACACACACACAAGCTCACTGTAGGTGACCCTATTAGTACCTAGGCAGTAGGTAGGATCTGTATCGTATCTGCAAGCAGCCCAGGTCCATCCGGGTAGCCGGTCGAAATGTGGGACTGCAACTTCTCCGTCCAAATTTTGGCCCGTTTTGTCGGCGCCATAACGGCCCGTTAACAACTGAAGTGGGGATTCCAGAGCTTCAGCAAGCCAAGCAATTGCATACTTTGTACGCGGACCAATACGCCCGGGTGCATGCATTGCGTCGCTGTCGTGGTTGCCAGCAACTTTTGAGCGGATCTTGGCCAGGCCTGCTCCGAACGCAGTCGAAAGCAATCGCCAATAGGCAGGCATCTGCAAATCAGGTACAGCACGACCACACACACCTCTTGTCGTCTGCCATGTCGCAAGCTTCAGCAGCAGCGGCAGCAGCTCCGGGCCCGGCAACCACTACGCCTGCAGCGCCTCACCGGACTGCTCCCCGGTCTGGCTGGTTTACGATACCAGAGCCTCTGCGACGTGTCTTCAAACAATTCCCATTGGTGACATATGCGCCTAATGAGCTGCCCTTGCGATCGCCCGCCAACAGAGATCTTCCCGTCCTCTATGTCTTCGCCTCCGACCAGGATGCCTTGAAGGGCTTGCCCAGCTACAACCCTTCATGCTTAAAGTGGCAGGTTTGTGGAGTCCCTGCGTTGCGGAGGTCTAGGCCCGTGTCGCTAACAATCTGCCTTAGACTTTCCTGAGGCTGGCCGGAGTCCAATTCCGCATAGCACCCTCGAGCAATCACGCCTCGCCCACTGGCGCGCTGCCCTTCCTCATCCCATCTTCGAGCCCTAGCGATGCTGCGTCGCAAATACCCATCCCGTCGAACAAGTTGGAGAGATATGCGCTCGAGAAGGGAGCCGAGAAGCTTGCGGATACGACGGGATCCAAGCTAGACGCATACCAGGCACTGCTCGATCACCGAATACGGAATGCTTGGCTCTATGCGTTATACCTGTCCCCGGGCAACTCCTCACTGCTGTCCCAGCTCTATGTGGAGCCTTGTTCGGCATCTATGGTCGTCCGAACAACGATATTGCACAAGTTACGCCGGGCTGCCGAGGCCGAAGTCCTCCAGTCCATCGGCGCTCCCAGAGTGCCTCCTACGACTTTATATATCGGCGCAGAGCAGGCTTTCGAGGCACTATCCGCGGGACTGGGGTCCGACGAATGGTTCTTTGGCAACTCGCGGCCAGGACTCTTCGATGCTGCCGTGTTTGCCTACACGCATCTGTTACTTGATGACAACTTGGCTTGGGTCGATACGAGGTTACGAGACTCGCTGCTGAAATTCCCCGCTCTTGTCGAGCATAGAAAGAGGCTCCTCTCCAGGTGTTGGGGGAAATCGAATGAATAGACGAAACGATACACGACGCCATCTGACATAATGTTTGGAACTGTGTACTATGTGCAAGGCCGGCGCGCCATGTTGTAACAAAAATCTGTATACCCCCCCAATTACATATAGAACAAAGACCCTGCACCTCCAGGGCATTGATCATTATAAAACCTGACTACTCGCGGATTTTCATAAATTATGGAAGCTTTGGAAGCTCCAGGCGACCGCCGGGAACGAGGACATTCGACCTCCGGCGATGGATTAGTATTTACATCCGAGCCATGAGGTGAACACCGCCATCAATGTTGATAGTGGCACCATTTACGTAAGACCTGGTCTCTTGTAAGCGAACATTGCGTGTCAAGGGAATATTAGGTGCGCATGATCTCGGGAATCTACTCACCCAGCCCGACTCGCCAGAAATAGGCAGGCTCCAGCCACGTCGCCAGGAGCGCCAATTCGGCCCATGGGATTCCCATCCTGCATGTCCTTCTTCATGGTCTTCATCGCGAAGGCCGTCATCTTGGTGTCGAACGGCCCGCATGCCAGGGTGTTGACCGTGATGCCGCGCGGCCCAAGCTTGGCCGCCAGCACGCGGCTCAGGTGGTGCAGGCCCGCCTTGGCGGCCGAGTAGCTGTAGTTGTCCATGAGGGGCACGCGCAGCGCGTCGATGGACCCGATGTTGATGACGGACGCGGGGGACGGGCAGCCCGTCTCCCGGTCGGGCGCGTCGGAAGCCGCGGCCTCGAGCAGGGGGCCCAGCAGCTGCGTCAGCGTGAAGACGCGCTGCAGGTTCAGCGTCAGCACGCGGCCCCACTGCTCGTCGGGGAAGTCCTCAAAGGGCGCGCCCCAGGCCACGCCGCTGTTGTTGACCAGCGTGTGCAGCTTCGTCTCGCCGTGCTTCTGGCGCAGCTCCGCGGCGAGGCGCTCGCACTCGGACAGCGAGGCTAGGTCCGCCGGCAGCGCGATCGCGGTTCCGGGGCCCTGCGCGGTGAGCTCCCGCGCGGCGGTCTCGCAGGCGGCGGCGTCGCGGCTGCTGATGTAGACCTTGGCCCCGTTCGCGACGAAGCCCTGGGAGATCATGCGGCCGATGCCCTTGGCGCCTGGTAAGATGAGATGAGGTCAGAGAGTTCAATACTTGGGTAGGTGAGATGATCTGGAATGTAAAGAGATCGCAATAACATACCACCCGTGACCAGCACGACTTTGTCCTGTAATTCATCGTCAGTCGGGATCCCAGAAGTAGCCTTCCCAAGCAACTATCTGTTAAAGGGGTGGACGAGAACTTGGTGAGTTACCTTGACATCAAATAACTTATTAACCTCCATCTTCTTATTAATTGTTATAAAGTACAAAGTTCAATTGAACAGACAGATATACGCCGAGTACTAATTTGTTGTATCTCAAGTTGTTTTCACAACTTGACAATGGCATTTACAGAGCCAGGACATCTTACCTGTTGTCGTTTGATGATGAACGTCCCATGAGGAAGGTGGGGCCGAGCCGAGGCTCAATTGGCCTCTCAGCTTGCTCAAGAAGGTTAACGTTCAACAAGCCCCAAGCCGAGAGCTACAGCTGTAAGACAAAACAAAGAGGCAGTGACAATCTGAAACCATCCGTAGATCGAATATTGGCATAGCTCTGTTGCCATCAAACCAATGTGTTTGTGGCCTACGAAGTCGTACCGAGTGAGCTCCGATGCTGCCAATTAGTCAAGAGCAAACAGAGGGGGACGATGTTTAACCCCACTTCTCGTCGTTGCCTAACCACCATGAAGCTGTCGGGACTGCTGAACTGGTCCACTTGACCTCTCCTCTCCTTCCTGTTTGACAACGCAAACATCACCACCATGGCCGAACAATTGCAAGATCAGAAACAAGAGCAGAAGCCGGAGCGCTCGCTCACGGAACACTTCGGAGGCTCCGAGCTCTCACAGCACCCTTCGCGCTGGAATGCGTGCTGGGAGGAGGAATACACTCCGTGGGACCGCGGCGGTCCCAGTATGGCTCTGTCGGACCTGCTCCCGTTTCTTGCGCCCGCCCGAACCCTCGGGAGCGATAAGAAGCCCTTGACGGCGCTGGTTCCGGCATGCGGACGTGGCCACGACGTCCTGCTCTTGAGTTCCTTCGGCTTCGACGCCGTGGGTCTGGACGTCTCCGAGCGGGCCATGGCTGAGGCCCGTAAGAATGCCGAGAGCATCGATCTGGACGAGGTCTACCCACTGAAGGGAGAAGTAAAGAGCCGTGGCACCTATGAGTTTCTGGTTGGAGACTTCTTCGGCCAGGACTGGGTTGCTGAGTCGGGTGTGGAAGGGGGCAAATTCGACCTCATCTTCGACTATACGGTAAGCCCTCTGAGGTGATGTTGTGAAAAACAAAATGCTGACGCCAAACTACAAAGTTCGGTTGCGCGCTGCCACCCTCGGCTAGACCTGCATGGGCGCAGCGTTATAAGGATCTGTTGGCTCCCAATGCCCGTCTTGTCTGCCTGGAGTTCCCGTCTACGAAGTCACCAGAGGAGCCTGGTCCACCATGGGCCATGAACCCGCATACCTATGTGGCACATCTTGGCCACCCCGGGGAGGAAGTCGCTACAGATGAGCATGGCGGTGTTCTGAAAGACAAGGTTGAACCGCCTAGAGACGATGGCCTAATCCGTCTGTTGCACACCAAGCCACCAAGGACCCATGCTGCTGGCTATAAAGACGGACAGGTGGTTGACTGCATATCCATCTGGTGTCATACCGTAGCCGCATAGAATTCAATGGTGTTTATGTTACGCAGGTGTGGGTAGCGTTTATACCATTGCATAATTCAATAGAAGCATCACTTGACCCAACAGAACCAGTCCACTCGTCTAACAGTTATGCCAGGCAGGTTAAAGCACACTCGTCTAGCAGATTCATTCTGTTGTAGAAACTGGGTGTTTCCAAGCCTCATACGCCACCCAAGATTGAAATAGGCCTACTGCGAGCGACAAAATTCCGAGAACAACGGCAATAATGACACCGACCAAAGTGGCCATCATGACATAGCGGGCGCCGCTTTTGCGCTCGAACCATTTCTCCATGAAACCCCGTGGGCTCGGGTTATCAACTTCTTCGTACAGATCCATCAATCTTGAGCCGAAGCAGGAGTATGCGAAGTCGTCTCCGCCGATTGCGAAGCCATACTGCACACAGTCGGGGTCAAGCGACTGCTTGCGCATAAGACTGCGGAGAATGACTTCTGATTCCGAGTTGAACGGGAACAGGATTGCTTGAGTAGAATGCAGAACCTCACGAGAGACTTGCGCAAGCATTTCACTTGTGGGCAAACTCGATCTATTATATTCGTCGGTTAGCTTGCCTCCTAAGAATGGTGCTCGGAGTGAGGTTGCCAGAACGGATAGCTATACAGAACTCAACTAACCCCTTTTTTGCGGCCTTCTCATTCGCTGCGATGTGCTCTTTGAGAACACTCGTGTGATGGTAGATCTCCACAACTCCATTTTGCGAGTCAAGCCTCAAATGATTCCTTAGGTCGTCGGTTGGCTCGAATCGCAAGCTAGCTATTTTCTTTAGCCTTGCTGCCATGATAGCGAGCTTTACTTCGGGCTGTATCCTGCGGGACTCCGAGGCCATGGAGGTATCAGTGCCTAGTCCAGGAAATGCGGAAGATAAGAAGTCAGCGAAACAAACTCCGTCCGGCCACAGTATAGGCAAAGTCCCCAGCTCGAGCACTCCGCCGGAGGGCCGCTTGCTCCCAGAGCACGACACCATGGATACCACTTTTACCGCAAGATTTACGGCACGATGTTGATCAGCTGGGAGTGGTGGACTCGATGCGCTCTCCCGTCGAGTGAAGTAAGCCGTTGTGAGTTCTGCTCGCGTTGTAGTTGGCTGGTGCTTGATAGTCTCGATGAGATTGAGCAGGTCATTTTGGGAGCGTAAGGCCGGCGGACTCCCAGCAAGAAGTTCCGGTACGTAGCCAGATGTCACTTCTTTGTAAAAAGCGAAGAACCGTTCAAGTTTTGGTGATCGCTGCCATGCACAGCCCCGCCCTAAGCATGGTCGTCCTTGGCTACAGGCCTTGCATATCTCCCAATCCCAGAGGAGCTTGCAGAGTCGCTGTAGGTCGCTCTCCTTGATGTCTTTCAAGGGGTATGCTGAATCAAGCAAGAGCATAGTCTCAAACTCTCATCTTATAAACGCACCCACTCAATTGAGGATGGCATATGGAAGCAGATGAACATCATGGTGTATCGGTAGGCCTTAGAATATTGTAATGTTCCGCGACGTCTCCAAGAGATTCCATCAAATACGAGGAATGGTGATTGGGCAACGGTTTCATGCAATGGTGAGCTGGCACTGTTCTTTCTCCGTACGTATTCCAGAACAGACAAATGGAAGGCCAGTGGTGGCTGCGAGCACGTCTGTGTAACCACTTGGGTAGTTACGACCCCGCCCCAATTGTCGCCTAATGGACGTCCATATTGTCTTCATCTATCGAGTTAGCTAGAGCGTATTGAAAGCATTTTATGTTCCGTTAAACTTGTTAATTGGAGAGTTCTATGTCACCAACTCGTGCCCAGTCTCCGTTGCGCGGAGCGGAGCGCGGATGGCTTCCTCAAACCAAGCTAATAACGACCAGTCGGGAACTGATGATCCAAACCTCCAGCGCCAAGTTTCCGACGCCGAGCCGAGCGACCTAGATACAGACAACTCTTCACTGCTTCAAACCTTCTCGTATAGATCACCAAAGTCGAGTCGAAGTTCCTTGAGTGCTGTGAGCAGACTGGCCCAGCATATCAAACCAACATCGCCTACAAAAAAGGACACCCAAGCGTTAAAGCCGTTTGAGGTTGCTCTTGATCAAAAGATCCTCGATCGTTTTGACCTCATCCACGATTGGCTTGAGAAGCCATTACGCAAGCACCTGTCCATATCTCGGACCAAACAATGTTCGATCGCCATCCGTTTGATGGTGCTGGGCTTATCTCTGGCAGAGGCGAAGCCGTACATCGTCGTACTTGCCTTTCGGGAGCAGTGCAAGCGCATACACAAGTTCTTCAAGAAGGAAACAGTGCGAAGTCTCTATCAGCCTTCCGACCAGACCCTCCCCTACTTCGAATTCCTTTTTCACGAGCGCCCACCCGAGCAGAAATGTAGTGAAGAAGAGATCGATGTCCTTGGCCCTCTTGGGGACGAAGACTTGTGTGTCTCACCTTTTACTTACTGCGGCACCCCAATCACGGCTCGACACCCGTCCGGACATGATATCCGCGCAACACTTGGCGGGATCCTGAAAGTTGAAGGCAATAACGGCAACTTTAAGCTATATGGATTGACAGCAGGACATGTGACGAAGGACAATGACGATACCCAACTTCGGCCAACCGACTATGGAGATAGTAGTTCAGACGGATCATGGAGCGATTCGGACGCAGGCTCTATTTCAGACACGGAGACAGATTACTCCAGCAATCTATTGATCAACGTCGATCTTCTAGGCCCCTCAAATCCTTCAAACCGGCCAATATATGAAGAGCCTTCCGCAGACCCCTGGTCTCTGTCCTGCGTACGGAGACTAGGTAGTATAAAAAGACTACCCCCAGGAATGAGCGGCCAGTCCGACAACTTACCGTATGATGGACCAGTTGCCAATCTCGACTGGGCATTGATTGACATGAACAGCTATGCTCCGAATCGTTTGAAATCTCCATCCAAGGCAAGAGATGTGTCGTCGCTTGAATTCAAACCCATGTCTTCTTCTGCAAATCATGACAAGAGGGGTCAAAGCATACGCGCTCTGATGATAAGCGGATCGGAGGGCCCCAAGTCAGGTTTGATCTCTGCCCTGCCTTCACGAATACTCCTAAGCCCAGGAACTGGATTTGTCAAAGCCATCATCATCAATCTGGATAAACACAAAGGCTCGTTTTGTCCATTTGCCACCACGAACATCTGTGATTATATACTGATACGCGTATAGAGATTGTCAATGGAGACTCGGGATCATTGGTGATCGACGAGACGACGCTTGAAGTATACGGACATGTTGTCGCTGCTGACACATTCGGAGCTGGCTACATCATTCCCATCAAAGACACCATGGACGATATCAAAAGATGTTTGAAAGCCACTTCAGTTTCACTACCTTCTGCCTCAGATGTCAACGGTGTATCCAGTGATCCTCATCTCCTTTTTGATCCTAACGCCACCAAGACGGAGCCTATGCCACGCGAAACTTTATTCAGTATTCCTATTCGACCCATTGCCAAATCCACGAAGAAGCCAAATACGTCGGGATACGACAATTTACTGGCTCCATCGGGTTCATCGCGGCCTCACAAGCTTGAACTCGGAAATCCAGATGGAAAGCAATACCCCTTAGGGAACACTAGAAGCGAATCAAGCAAGCACACAGATAAGAAGAGCGACAACGATATCTCGAACGCGGTGCCACTTTCCAAGCCGCCACACAAAGCCACTCGAGGTCCCCGGCGAGGAAATGAAGACGAATGGATCCCTTCGTCACCTACGGATAACCGACAGCTACTCTCAGATCATCAGAGCAGGTATAACCAGAGCCTTTTGCCAACATCCACGGGACAGGTTTCGGGAACGCAAGGGGCCAAGAATGATATGATGCATAGCCGCCGCAGCCCACGTGCACTCTCAGAAGCTCTCCGAGCCAAGGACGAAGAACTTGCCCAAGCTGAGCTGAAAGCGGCCGAGTTATTGGCGGAGAACCGAAAGCTTCGAAATGAGCGCAAGACCTACCAGAAGGAGTGGCAGACACTATGTGACGAGAAGCCTGCTCTCCAAGCCCAAGTCAGCGCTCTAAGAGTCAGCAACGAAAAACTCTCACTCGAAGTTGAAAAGCTGAAACTCAAGAATTATTACCTCAAACGACAGCAAGGCACCGAAGCACTATCCGGATCTGACAGCAAAGTGGACGATAAACGTACAAGCATACTGTACGATGCAGGATCCATATCAACTCGTTCGACACAACACACTACGAACAGCGACGAATTCACTCCAAACTCTGGGAGTAGCCCAAAGCTGATATCAGGCTCTTTGGAAACGAACAGTGAAGCCACGTCCATAACTCGTCAGCATGACTTGGAGAACTTGGCCGACGCGAGGAGTGACGAGGCACCTGCATATGACGCCAGGTCTCCTCAAAGCAATATAATAGAGGATAGAGTCCACTACGATCAAGACTACATTGATGCAGTCAGGTTAAGACGGTGCCGGGATGGAAAACGAAAGTTGTCTCGAAGCCGACCACACTCAAGCGCATCTCCACGTTTTGACAAGGTCTATCACGATGACTCCTTGAGATCACAGTACCGTGATAAACTGGGCTCCAATTACCAGAGGATGCAAGACATCAAAGCGTGTAGTATCCATGATATTGGTCTGGAGGAGAGGCGTCTACGTCGGGTGCAAGGATTCAGGCTACTTCTGGACAAGATATCGAACTGAAGCTACGCAGGAGATTGACCACTGTGAAAGTCAGAGGGTGGAATTCCGTTCCAACTTAGATTTCTAGCTTTTCTTCAAATAGAGGCACCCATAACCATATGTGCGTCAGGATCACCTACGAGACTCATAACATGTACCCCAGGATCATACCAGAACGGTCTCGAGCAGAAACCCTTCGAGAGCTGCTCGAAGGAGGTGGCGAATGGAGCAGTATCAAAGGGAAAATATTCGTTGACAGTAACGGCTCCAATGAATAGTCAAGCGCTGGGGGCGGGCGCAGGTTTCAGCGGAGGCAGGCCTCGGCGGCACCGATGCAGCCGTCGGCGGCGCCGTTATAGCAATTGGCCGCGAAGACGAGGCCGGCAAAGGTTGAGGTTGGTACTGTCTTGTCCCCGGCCAGTTGCGTGCATACCCGCACTGCCACTCGATATATCGAGGATTTCATGAAGTGAAACTCTGCCTTCACCTGCTTGTTATTGCTGTCCTTCCGTTCCGCCATGACCTGCACTGCGACTTCCTCAAAGACGTTTGCGGTCATATTGACGACTTCTACCAGACACTCGGGGGTGACCGGTCTCAGAACCAGGCTGAATAACTTGTCAATCTCGCGGTGGTTTGATTGCCTGCGCTCATCCGCCCTGACATTGGAGTTGCCTCGGTGGTTTTCAGATACGCGGTAGGCGGCAAAACAGCAGAGTTGAAGAATGCCCGAGGAAACGCCATCGGCGTTAGGAACTTTCAATCTCCTGAGTTCTTCATCCACTCGATGCTTTACCCCATCTACCGGTTTGAGGCTTTTGGAATCTTGCGGTACTGGTTGGGCATCTTTCACGGCTCCCATGACGGCTTCAACGGGACCAGGGCACATCTTTTCGTAGCTTGGTGGCGGCGTATCAATGAGATCAGACTCTGTGCTTTTGGCCGTGGTAAGTGGCTTGGTGGGAATATCTTTCGCAAGCTGTGAAGCAGGAGCATCGCTCCGTCCCTGTTTGTTGACTGTCGTGCCTTGGAAAGGCTTTGAGAGCCACCGTGATAGAGATCGTAGTAACATAGCGTTAATATTCCCCAGATTGTGATGACTTGTTGAGGGTTATTGAAGGATGTAGGTCACTGATAGAAGTTCAGGGCTTGATGGTGTTGGTTGGCTCTGGCTCTCAGCGTTGGCGTTACCGGTGATGGTCGTTGGTATCAATATATTATTGAATTTTCCCCTTCCCACCCATGGCCAGGATTGATAGCTCTTTATACCTATTAGCGAAAAAGTTTCATTAAAGTTTATACTTTGATATTGACCCACGGGAGTGCCAAAAGGGGTAGCTATCTGGTACGACACATGAACAAGAAAAGCTTAAAGTGTGGTATACTAGGGTAGAGAATGTTTGGCTGTATGAACTTGAGGTGTGCCTGTAAATACCAGGAGCTCATCGTTCAAAGACTTAGAAAGGCAGTAAGGTGGAGGTAGAGTGGTGAGACTTTCCCTCACAAGCCGTCACATAATTCTTGATGAGTTCCATTGCTATGCAACCATTGGCAGCCTAAGAGACCGAAGTATTGAAATGGGTCTGACAATATTGTGAATAGCCAGTTGCTGATATAGCGGGCAGATAGGAGGTATTTGATGGGGGGTTAGACATATCTAGTATTGCGCACTCACAGAACAGCCCCTTTCCTACATTGAACTTTGGAACGCGATAACTTTCACCACTGCTGAGCGTGATATTAATGACTTCCTATCATTGAATTTATCTGATCTCTCGTCTGGGGAACCAGAGGTCAAGGACAAGGTTCAGAAGTTGCGTGCCCTAGATTCAGTGTCCCAAATCCTTGGAATGTATTCATCAAATCGAGTGCATTATACGACAGTTTCCGTTCCTAGATTCACTGTCTGAAGCTTTTGATTTGTGTCCACCGGGACTAAATGCACTGTTGATGTTTCCGTCTAACTGAGACTAAGCCTCCGAGGTCTTTTTGTCGCCGTCAACTCAACTCTCCATGACAAGATAGGCCGGTGTCCTTATGCACCACAACTCTATGCCCCCTTTTCGCTCACTCACCATAGCGTACGGGCTGCCATTTTGAAATTTATGTACGAATAGGTTAGCAAATACTCACCAAGGCTCGAAGAACCATGTGTCATGAGATCTAGAATCACCTTCCCTTCTCTCTATTCATGCAAAAATACCTTTTTATTCTTACCCGGAACTTCATTGTACCCCCTTTTCCCTCACCCATCAACTTGATGTACTGGCTTATTGTCTTGAATTCACCCTTGAAGCTTCCCATCCTGAACTCGTCATCCTAAGCTCACCATTCAAGGCTTGTCACCTAGAATGTATGTTTCCTAAATTCACCGTTGAGAATTCATCGTCTGAGGTGTGGTGTGCGTTCACCGTCTAAGCATTAGCTTGCATTCAACACGGTCTTGCGTTCACCGTCTGAACATTGGCGTCTTGCATTCACCGCGGCTTGCGAGACTTAAACATGCATTGGACCCAGACCCAGACCCAAGCCCTCGTTCTTCCCTTCTCTTGATCGACCCTTCGCCGAACATACCCTTACACCCCTTCTTTTTCATAGCACGTCTGTAGATTGGCTTATGTCCGCCGCCTCAGGTCCATTTTGTGTCGCCGTTTAAATCACGACATGCATCACCCCTGAGTTACGATTTGCATCGCCCCTGAAATATGGCTTGCGTTGCCGTCTGAAGATATGCTCGCTACCTAGCTGATTTAAACGCCCGTCTGTCCCAGACTCAACTTCCCGAACTTCCTTTCTCATCATCAACCTTTCGCGGAACTATATCCTTATATCCATATAGTTTCACAGTCCGTCTATAGACTGGCTCATCGCTGTCTGAGATCTGGCTCTCGTCGCATTCTGAGAACTGGCTTACATTCACCGCGTTATCTATTCGCCCACCGGTTTCTCCTCCTCCGTTGCCTCAGACAAGCACGCCAAGTTCACCCACTCCGAACCCCAGTCTACAGCCACCGGCAGCGGAGCCCCGAAAGAGAACGAAGCGGACGCGTGGGGAGATGGCACAAAACCGAAGCAGTAGTGGAAGTCACAATTGGGCGACCGCATGGGAACGATTGTGGTCACAAAATGGCACAGGACCATTGGGGGTCACAAGCGTATTTGGACGCCCATCCAACCCAGACTTAACTTCCCGAACTGCTTTTTTCTTTGTCAATCTTTCACAGAAATATGCGTTTTCGCAATGTGTTTGTGGACTGTCTCTTGTCGCCTTCTGAATCCTTATATCGCCGTCTGAGAACCGGCTTACATTCACCTCGTTCTTTAGCATATTAAGACACCCGTATGATCCAGGCCTAACTGCCCAAACTTCCTTTTTCACTATCGACTTCTTACAGAAATATACACTTTCACAATACGTCTATAGAATGTCTCTTGTCGCCGTATAAGATATAGTTCTCGTCGCCATCTAGGATATAGTTCTCGTCGCCATTCATGATACAGTTCTCGTCGCCGTCTAGGATATCGTTCTCGTCGCTGTCTAGGATATCGTTCTCGTCGCCGTCTAGGATATCGTTCTCGTCGCCATCTGAACTTTTATATCGCCGTCCGGAGGACTAGCTTGCATTCACATCGTTCTCTACCGTATTTAAACACCCGTCTGATCCAGATCTCACTCCCCAAACTTCCCTTCTCATCATCAACCTCTGAGCGAAACCTACACTTTCGTGATACGTCTGTGGACTGTCTCTTACCGCCGTCTGGGATCCAGCTCTCGTCGCCATCCGGGCTCTTACATCGCCGTCTGGGATCTGGCTCTCGTCGCCATCTGAACTTTCATATCGCCGTCTGGAGAGCCGGCTTATATTCACTTCGTTCTCTACCGTATTTAAACGTCTGTCTGATCCAGATCCAATCCCCCAAACTTCCCTTCTTACCATCAACCTTCCGCAGAAGCATACCCCCCAACCCGTATTTGCTTCAACACTCCACCCCCTTTTCCGAGCCGGCCACCACAACGGACAGTCTGCACGGCATCACAACACCACACCATGGCGTTGATCCTAGAGCTTCCCGTCGAGCTCAGCATCGCCATCGCCAAGGAGGTTATCGAGTCTAGAGCTACCGGTGTTCCGAATGAGACCGTCATCGTCAACGTTGCCGACCTCCAGGCTCTGTCGCGTACCTGTCGTAGCTTCCGCAGCATCGTCAAGCAGCTCCTCTTTGACTGGAACAAGGAGCATGGCCATTCCAACGCCGTCGTATGGGCTATCGAGCATGGCAGAATTGACACTCTGGAGGATTGCCGCGCCTTCGGGCTTGATCTCTTGACCCCTGGCTCGCATCACCACACCAACGACCTGAACTTGCACTTCGATCTCGAGGCCCCTTTTTGCTGCCAGGTCCCCATTGGTGTGGCCATCTCGCACCGCCAGCCCGCCGCCGTCGAGTGGCTGCTGGATTCCGGAGTCTCTGCTGATCAACTCTGCTCGGCTGTCGACCAGGTGGTTCCGTTCAACGCTGCAACCGTCTCGCTTCCCGCTGATGAAGAGGAGTACGCACCCCGATGGACTGCCCTCGAGTATGCGATGAGACACGGTTCATCCTCCATTTCTAACCTCCTTATCCAGAAGGGCGCCACCTTGACCTTCCCTCACAACGTCCACAGCCGTGGTGCCAAGAAGCAGCACGCCATCCACATGGCAGCCGAAAAGGGGCTCGTCGATGTACTCAACACATTGGTATGCGAGCGTGATGTCGACGTCAACACCGCCGACACTGATGGTGAGACCGCTCTTCATCATGCCGTCGCCGTGCTTGATAACAAGGACACCATCTTGCCCCTTTACTACCTCGGCGCTGATTTGAATCGACCTGCTACCAATGGGGTCACCCCGTTGTTGAAGGCCTTGCGCTCCGGCTGCTACGCCAACGCCTTCCAACTGCTCGTCGCTGGCGCCGCTGTCGAATCGCCCCCCGGTCTGCAATCCCCTCTCCGAGCCTGCCTCACGGGCCACCCGCGCGATCCATTCTCCCTTGTCGGAGCCATCTGGCTGATGCTGGACGACAAGTACTACATGGGACACGAGCCCGACGAGGAAGAGAAGGCCGACGTCTTCCGAGGCCGCATCCTGGAGGTGATGATTGAGAAGGGCGCCTCGGTCCACGACGAGTACGCCGGCGAGCCGATGCCGATCCTGACCGCGCTGCAGAACTACCAAGAGCTCACCGTGCGGGTTCTCCTGCATCATGGCGTGCAGTTCCCGCAGATGGACGGATACCCCAGCATGGCCGCCTACGTTGTGGCCACCAACGCCTGGGGGTTCGGGGTTCTACGGGAGATGCAGATCCTGTTCAACTGTGGTGTCTCGCGACTTGACGATCCCTACGACGAGAACACCACGGTTCTGCAGGCTCTCGTGGCTCGGGGTATACCTTACATACTGAGTGGCATGCTGCAGATGGGCAGCAGAACCCTTGTGGACCCGGAGCACCTGTCTCAGGTCATCTGGGATTGCATTCGCGATCAAGATCGCCCTGCCATCGATGTCTTTGCCAGACTTCGGCTCGGTGTTGTCTGGCGTAACAGCGACCGGACGGAACTGCTGGTAGTTTAACTATAGACGGAGCTCGACCGGACGGAATTAACGATCGGACGGAATTCATGACCGGACGGAGAAATGGTTAGACGGAATTAAGACGCCAGACGGGAGCATTTTTCGGACGGCGTAAACCACCGTCCGAACATTCATGTAACGCTAATAGCTATTTATGGGACGGTAATCCTCATGGGACGGTAGCACCATGGGACGACAAGAACATGGGACGGTGCCTTATATAGCGTGTACTTAGTATAGACCTCATCAAGGTTCACCGACATATAGTGAGCCTATTAATATATGCTTCTCTCCCCTCTAATATAGGTGCATATATGTGCTGGGTTTCACTATGATGCTGAAAGGTTAAGTGTCACATTATGTGTTCTGGAGGCTCCACTGTAGACAAAGGGGCGTATCCATAGACATCATATATAACATGAACATAGTAATCATCCAAACATGGGGGAGTCTCAGGCATTTCATAACTCTATACTCCTATACAGTGATCTCGTGATTGCCCCTTTTGGTCAAGTCGACTACATTCACGTCACCCTTCCTCCGGCACTTGCTTAATAGCAGCTCGAATAATTCGGCAGTCTCCTCGGCAACCTGGGTGACTGTCAATGGCCATTAGTCTGCTGTCACTCGTTGCAGTGGCCTGTTGGGTCAGCATAGCCCCAGATAAGCCTTCCCCAGTGTTTTAACCAAGCATATACTCGAGGACCAGCCCGCCTGAAATGGACGTGGCGGGGCCCCAGAAGCCGTACGTGAACCACCACGAGCAGCTCTCGGGCGATAGAAGATCCACCTTGACCATCATGCAGTTGAGAGAGAGGAAGCTACCCCCTGCGGCAACAGCGAGGTACAGAGAGCCCAGCCCGGCGAGCTGGCCAGAAGCCCACACCAATGCCGCGATGAAGTTGCTGAGAACCAGCAGGACCGGCTTCCCCCAAGTCCCAAGCAAGACGGCAGTGCTTCCGACACCTAGCCTGATGTCCTGCTTGTAATCCTGGTAGCCGTAGACGGTGTCGTAAGTAACCGTCCAAAGAACAGCTGCCAGGAACAGACAGAGAAGAGACTGGTCGGCCTCCACTTCGTACGCATCGGTCGCGAAGCTGGCCAGGACGATGGGCCACTGGAGCGCCACGCCTAGAACCACCTGGGGAAAGTTGGTATGCCTCTTGGAGAACGGATAGTACGCGTGCGCAAGGATGCTCGGTACTGCGTAGAG
Organism: Arthrinium phaeospermum; assembly: GCA_006503535.1. Classification (NCBI taxonomy): domain Eukaryota; kingdom Fungi; phylum Ascomycota; class Sordariomycetes; order Amphisphaeriales; family Apiosporaceae; genus Arthrinium; species Arthrinium phaeospermum. The sequence continues at coordinate 626,817 of QYRS01000007.1, read as the reverse complement.
AACCGAACGTTCCGGCATAAGGAGCAGGAAGGCGGCCGCTATCAGAGCATTAACAGCCGTGAATACGAAGGCGGCACGGGGCGTGATGGCGCCTCGCGGGATGGGACGGTTCTGCGTCCTGGGGATTTGCTTGTCGATCGGGGCGTCGATGAGGTCGTTCCAGCCGTGGATCGCGTTCGAGACGAAGACGCTGCCCCCGAGAAGCACCAAGCCCACGCAGGCCACTTCGACCGGGGGGATCTGTCTCGTGATGGCCGCGTGGAGGAGGCCGAATACGTGAGGGAAGAAGATGAGAAGCAGAGGAACTGGGGGACTGAGACGCGCGAGCTGCACATAAGGGACCCAAGAAGAGGGGAGCAGATTGACCCAGGCGCCGACGTGGACGCCGCCCCATCTCACAGGAGGTGCTTCCTCTTGGCCCTTTTCGCCATTATTGGCTTGCTTTCGTGCCATTGTCCAAAGACAAGGGAGACCAGAGGGAGGAATGCTGCAAATGGACACTTCTAGGGAATGGCAAGATGATGACGAGATATCGGAAAGCCTACGCACGATTCAGACCGTGAAGCCATCTGCCTTACTTTATATATGCCAGGACGTGCCTGCGTATTATGTTTTCCCAAATAATACTCCCAACTTGGACATCGTCGGTCTAATTGCTCAAAAGCCTCCGCGATAGGCCATATGACGAGTACCTTTCACCCAAGGATTACTAGAGCATGAGTAAGGGTCAGTATTATGTCGCTGTACGGCACAGACTTACATATTGTGAATCTGAGGCGGCGAGGGAGTATGCACCGATCCACCAATCATGCTCTGCAGGCAGATGCGGTAAGTTCCGCTGGAACAATGATGCTGACAGATGTCACGTCTCTTATCTCCATGGGGTTGGTGCACACCTTCCCCGTTGGGCCTTCAAAACGGTGCCGTGGCGTATCACATGTTGACGTTGAGGCCTGTCGCAGGGGAGGTTCTGCGCACTTCCTAGTACGGATGTGCCTGCAGGAGTTCTGGGCGGGATGTGGAGCTGTTCTGGCCTGGAGGAAACCATGGGGAAAACCAACGACATTCAGTCGAATTTACGATCCAGGCCCTTGGCTCACACGCTCCCCGGCTATCTTCTCTGCTGCTGATGACACCATTCCCCTAACCGATTTCCAGATACGGCACGGTAACGCTCTCTTGGACCTTCGCCGCGACCCTTTGCAGCGAGACTATGCGCGCGTTCGAGCCCTGGCGGTTTTCAACCCCGCGATAGTGCCCGGACTGGTCTGAGAGAGGATATCCTGATCCGGACCCCCGGCTCATCAGCTTTGCGGCCGATTGACCTTCTTGGGCCTTCGCCGATGCATGAATTTAGCAAGTCTCGCAAGGTAGCTGCGCAAGCGGCCTGATAACAAGGTTGGTCTCGATGCTACGCCAAATAACTAAGTCAACCAAATGTATCGGAGGGACGGGGAGGAAAGTGAGGGGTAGTTAGTTGCGAGCACTAACTAAGTGGTAATGAAAAGGGTGAATGACTCCCATGTTGGGTTCTTGGGGTGGTTGAGTTATACGGTGGTGGTCTTGGCAATGGTCGCAGCCGACGCGCTGTGTGTATGCTGTGTCAGCCACGCTTTCGATATGAGCAGGCAGCTGGCCTGGAACTCTCTTACAAGAATCCAAAGGTCATAGGACAGTGGCATTGTACTGTCTTTTCATCCGGACATCCCAAAGCAGATAGATGGGAACGAAGCCAATACTGCTTTTACGAAGGCCGCCCAGGCTTCAAAGAATGTCATGATCTATTGTCGGCTTGGCGTGCGCTTCGCTGGAAGAGGTGGCAGTGACCACTTACATCCAGCAACAAAGCTAACGGCGTCTAGGACGAAAGGATCGAACTATACCGCCTTCGCCATCGCCATCGCGGACGGGATCCGCAGCGCGCCGACTGGACGGCATCGATTGAGAAACAAGACGATGGTGAGGATGGAGGTGACGAAAAGCACGACGATGATCGAATGCAGGTACCAGTGCCAGGCACGGCGCTCCGTGTTCCTCATCAATCCGCGTTTCCCATCAAGGTGCAGAACATGATGGCCATGGGCAGCTTCGACAAGCAGTAGGCGTGGGTACCAGACGGTCGCTGGATCGAGCTGTAATGCAAAGCCCGAACGACCTGCTCGTCGATCAAGTACCGCGTTTGCCGACCGAGACCAGCACGGCGATGGAAACGAAGGCATCAGTGATCAGGTTGAAGATGACTGCGACGACTATGATTTTATCGTCCCGCCGGCCGTGTGGATGACGAATGTCCCGCTGTAGAGGCGTAGGACGACCGACAAAGGTAGTAGATACGACAGTGCCTACCTTAGGTAAGAAATGGCGTTGGTGGCCGTTCCACGATTTTCGTCCGGAGGAGTCGCATCGTTGGAACCCATGGTAGGGTAGACGCAAGGAGGTAGATGGTTACTTGGGTTTGCTGTGCCGCAGCCAATAATCGGCTGTGCATGTTAAGATACATTGGGGAGTTGGCTGACATACATGATGTTTGTTGGTTCTGACACCCACAGCCAGCTGTCACCCACTCCCTTGCTGACTCTAGCATCCATCGCCTCCATCGGCCTCAACCTATAAAGTGTTTGACTACACCTCGTTAAGTAGAGCGTCAAAGGCCAACTTTTATCTCCTTGATTGCATCCTTACCATCAGCAATTACAACCCATTTTAGCCCCTGCCGTCGTTGGACTCCTTCGCCTCCGCTATACTCACCATGGCTCCCGAAACATCCGATATGGATAAAGTCGCACAAGCCCTGAAGCAAGTGGCAGAAGATGGCGAAAAGTTCATGGGCAACAACGACTCGACCGCACGCGAGAGGCTAGTTGCCAGTGCGAGAGCGCTTGTCCAGGCAGCTGAAACGCCTATGGAATCACTCCTGTGGCATGTATGGGCACTGGTAAGGGGCTCCTGTCATTGGCTTTCTCTAAACACAACCATAGATAATGCATGTATTGACGCAGCACCGCCATATCGTGTAGCCGACGAGAACAGCTGCTGCCCGTATTGCCGTCGATTTGAAGATCTTCGAAACCGCCGTCGAGAATGAGGGCCGTCCCAAGTCCAATGAGGATCTGGCCGCCGCAACGGGCGCCTCGCCTACTCTTGTGAAGCGAATCAGTCGCGCTCTTGTCTCTATGGGCATGCTGGGCGAACAAGGTCCGGACTTATACGTGCCCAACAGCTTCACCAAGTTGCTGGCGAATAAGGAATATGCCGCGGGAATCATCTTCAAGTATGTTTTCAATCACCATCCGTCCCAATCGCCTTCATCGTCAAGACTAAAAATCCAAATGCAGCTTCGAGACCAATCAGACATCATTCGCCAAGTTGCCAGAGTATCTCAGGAACACCAAGTTCCAGAACCCAGAGAACGCCCTGGACGGACCGTTCCAGTTTGCCAACGACAACAAGCCAGCCTTTAGCTGGCTGGTCGAGCACCCAGACGTATTCGATGCCTTCCACCTCTACATCCACTCGCTCCGCCAGCACCGCCCGAGCTGGACGGACATGTACCCGGCGCGCGAGCGGCTCGTCGAGGGCCTGAAGCCCGACGGCGATGGCGACTCCGCCTCAGCCTTTGTCGACGTCGGCGGCAGCATGGGCCAGATCCTGCAGGATTTCCGGGTCGCCGTCCCGGAGTACACGGGGCGGCTCGTCCTGCAGGAGCTGCCCGAGGTCATCGCCGCCGCGACCGACAAGGGCGTCGGCGCCGACGGCCGCATCGAGCTGCAGGCCCACGACTTCTTCACCCCGCAGCCCGTCCGGGGCGCCCGCGCCTACTTCATGCGCACCGTCTTGCACGACTGGCCTGATGCGCAGTGCCGCAAGATCCTGGCCCAGCTCAAGGATGCCATGGAGCCGGGATACTCCCGGATTCTCATCAGCGATTGTGTATGTACCTCCCTATCTCCATATTTTCTGTACTGTTTGAGGGTGGTGGGCATCAGTGTGTGACCCAAATGCTGATCTGTTCACTTCTAGGTTGTTTCGGATCAGCAGGCAGCGTGGCAGCATGTGTCAATGGACATATTTATGATGAATCAGGTGTCGTCACGCGAGCGCACAGAACGCGAATGGCGTGCGCTCATTGGGGGCTGCGGGTTAGAGGTCACGAGAATCTACAGCAAAGGTGACGGCAACGAAGGTCTCATCGAGGTTGTGCTGCCCGAGTGAGGTTGAAAAATGCCGTGCGAACTTTTGTAATAGGAGAGCAGCCTGTTTGATGCCCAGTTATACGCCGTGGTCACGAGGAGATCAAGAGAATGTTAGGAACCACGCCTGGTTCTATAGGCATTGAGTGGATGATTGATATTCTACAATTCTTGTCCTATGACTTACCTTTTTCCGTCCCCTTGCGTCCTAATTGATCTTATACCGCCACTTGACGATATATGGTGTCCGCGTCCACACACTTAGGCCTATAGAACGGCCTGTACTACTTATGTATGAATCACCAGTCGCTCTTAAGCGTCACGGTTTGGTACGCGGTTCTCCTCAGCCCTGGACCAGTGAGCTGTAAGCAGCTTAAGTTCGGCAAACGCTTCATCAAGCTCCTCCAATAGACATCGCTCACATTGGCAGGTTTCTCCGGAGGCGCCGTCGTCCTGACCGGCCATTCGGGCAGCGTCCGTCTCCTCGATAAGCTGACCAAGCGACAAGAGGTCACTGATCATACCGAAAAGATGCCGGACGATCCAGGATCTCACCCTGTTATCTTTCGATTCCGGGCGGCGCATCTCTGCGGGGACCATCGTGAGCTCTGCCCTGACCATGTCAGCAAGCTCGACGACAGACTCCGCGGGACGATGGTCATACCCTTGATCTATAATCTCGTTAACGCCAGACTCGATCTCGTGGAGTACCGAATTGATGAAACTTATGGCCCCAGAAACATCGACATGCTCTGTCTTTGTCTCATAAAGAGAGTTGAGGCTGTCAATAGCCGCCTTGACCTGATAGGACATTCCGAGCGTGATCTTATCAGTTGCGATCCTAATCTGAGAGACCTTCTGGTCGTGGTCGGCTCTGTACTGTTCGTCTTTCTTCGTTATAAGTTGGTCGATCTCTAGGAGATACCCATTCAGGCCGCCAAGCGTCGTGCCAATGTCGATGAAAAGACCCGGAACATAAGGATCGTCGGGACGGCTGTCCATGTGGTCGATGAGGATAGACAGCGAGGACTGAATCCCGCCAATGAGCTTCAGGCTACACTGCGCAGGGGAAATTTCGGGGTTTCTGCGTACGATCTGACGGAGACCGGTCTTGATCAGCTCCAGGTCGGTAGAAATCAGCCGCATGGTGATGGGAACCAGATGAGCATCGACTCCGGCATCTTGGACAGCGTTGAATCTTGCGATAGCTTGCTCGATTGAGCGAACCAACATAGAGCTAGGCATTTTGAAGTAAGAGAAGAATGTTAATCTAATGGCAAGAGAAAAGGGGTTGGGAGTGATAAAGAAGGATGTGGTCGCGACTCAGCTTATTATACCAGATCAGTCAAGATTTGGCTAATACGTTTAGAAAGGCCTTCATGATCGCTCCTCATTGTTCATGCATATAAGCACCATTGTTGTCTTCCTTTTCTTTGATTTGCCATTGTGTGAAGTAGGGCGGCTATGAGTAGTATACCCAATCCGAACGGGAACAAAAGCATTGTCTAACAGGGCATCGAAGAAGGGTGTAGCGCACCTGCCGTCACAATTTGTTACCTACATGTTACCTTAGGAGGATCGGTAACACAGCGCAGTACTTTAGGTGTGTACCTCTGATTAGATCTTTATGACATGTACCCCACATCGCCTGAACCCCACTGCCCAGGACTGAAAATTACCCCACGGTACTCTGCCCCTCCATGGAAATTTACCACTTAAAGGAATAACTCTGAAGCAATTTCGGAAGGCATCGTGATCTAGAGTTCAAGCATTGGGTTTTCGTTTCCTGCCTGGATACTTAAGTCAACCCGCCACTAAGGTCTCGAGCGCAAACCTGCATTCGCCTAACATCTGGGACTGAATATGACTAAGAAGCCGGTTATCGGCCTGCTGGGCGGCGGCCAGCTCGGCCGCATGCTTTGCGAGTCTGCTGGTCCCCTGGGCTATCAGATCGCCATTTTGGACGAAGAGAACTCGCCCGCGAAGCAGGCCAACCACAATGACCTGCACGTCACCGGGTCCTTCAAAGACCCCGCCAAGATCAAGCTGTTGGCTTCGCGCTCCGACGTCCTGACCGTCGAGATCGAGCACGTCGACACTGAGGTCTTAGAGGAGATCGCCACTGTCGGCGTCGACGTGCCCGACGCCCAGGGCGGCATGACCAAGAAGAAGGTCCCCGTCCACCCGGACTGGAAGACGATACGGCTCATCCAGGACAAGTACCAGCAAAAGGAGTACCTCGGCCAGAAGGGTATCCCCATTGCTGAGCAGATGGCCATTGCGGACGCGGGGGCTGACCGCAAGGCCTCGCTGCAGGAAGCGGCCACCAAGTACGGCTTCCCGTACATGCTGAAAGGAGCCAAGGGCTCCTACGATGGAAGGGGCAACTTCAAAGTCCGGAGTGCCGAGGACTTCGACACGGCCGTCCAGCAGATGGGCGACCAGCCTCTCTACGCGGAGCGATGGGTACCCTTCGAGATGGAGCTGGCCGTCATGGTCGTTCGAACCGAGGACGATGCCGGAAAACTCCAGAAGGTGATGCCGTACCCGGTGGTCGAGACGATTCACGAGGATAGTGTATGCACCAAGGTCTTCTTCCCGCCGAGGGACGTGTCAGACGATATGCAAACACGAGCCCAGAAGATCGCGTGTGACGTAGTATCCCATCTGTGGGGACGTGGTGTGTTTGCTGTCGAGATGTTCCTACTCAAAGACGGTAAGTGCGATACATTAGTACTCATGGACTTGCAACATGCTCATATTATCTACTCTAGGCCAGGTCATCGTCAACGAGATAGCGCCGCGGCCTCATAACAGCGGGCACTACACGATAGAAGCCGTACCTCAGATGTCACAGTACAAGGCACAGCTTTGCGCCATCATGAACGACTTCCCAGATGATTTCGAGGTTGTGCCGAGGGTGCCTTCAGCGCTCATGGTGAACATTCTCGGCGGTGCTAAGCCCACATCCCACGACGATTTGGCCGAGTTATCACGAAAACTGACTAACCGGTCAATGGACGTATACCTCCACGACTATGGCAAGGAATCGAAGCCGGGAAGAAAGATTGGACATATCACCGCCATTGGTTACTCTTCCATTTCTAAACTCGTAGAGATGGCACAGCCATTGATCGCGAGCGCCGACAAGATCCGAGCTGAGCGGGTTGGTGAGGCCGCGCCTACGGTGTCGTCGTCGGAAGCACCCAAGGTCGCTCCTCTGGTAGCCGTTACGATGGGTAGTGACAGCGACCTGCCGGTGCTGACTGCCGGGCTCAAGATTCTTGACCAGTTCCAAGTGCCTTACGTTGTCCGGATCACTTCGGCACACCGCACACCACACCACATGATGAAGTTTGCGGCGGAGATGGCACAGGGCGGAGTCAAGGTCATAATTGCCGCAGCGGGCGGCGCCGCTCACCTTCCTGGTATGGTAGCATCCGAAGTCCACCTTCCTGTGATTGGCGTGCCCGTCAAGGCTTCGGTTCTGGATGGCGTCGACAGTCTTCACTCTATTGTGCAAATGCCCCGTGGTATCCCCTGTGCCACGGTCGGTATTGGAAACTCGACCAACGCCGCCTTACTCGCCATCCGAATCTTGGGCGGTACCTACCCCGAGTACGCCGCACAGATGAAGGCGTACCAGACCAAGATGAAGGATGAAGTATTGGAGAAGGATGCGAAGCTGTCTTCGGAAGGCTGGCAAAAGTACCTCGAGGTTAAGCAGTGAGAGCTTCATGGTGTTTTCGCGAACTTGCAGCTTCGTGGTTGGGTATGTACGCATCGATCATGTATGGCTGGTGTTCAATCAATACGAATGGAATGGCTGTGGTGGTCGACTCGTTAATTGTTGCCCTGGTGCAGGCAGTTGATTCAGGAAACGCGTCGCGGTCCAGCTGCAGCTCTTTGACCTGGTGGGGGAGCTTTTGTTCCAACTGCTGCCTGGTGTTTTTGCATGGGCAACCCAGAAGTCCCCAAAGCAGAGCTATATAAATCCTAATTACAGAGGAATTCTTAAAGCCGGCTCGGTTCTGGGGGTCCAGCCTTCAGTGGCGGGGTCTATGTGCCATGGCCTACGGTGGCCTTCGGGTGTAATTCCGAAAGCCTGTCCGACGGTACTAATCGTGTTCTTTCAGACTGTTCACACCTCCAAGCCGTGTCCTGGCCTCTCTTTTTTGCCTTTTTTTTTACTTTGCTTTTGGTGTACATGGCGTGGCGGTGAGGTTGTGGTGAGGTGCGACAGGCGGCGGCGGGCATGGTGAGAGCGCCATGGTGGTTGGGCGCCCCCCTTTTGGTCATGTGGTGCAGTGGTAATGACAACGGTTTGCCAATCAATTGAAATACCTTCAATGTACATGCAGCGAGTTCAATTACAGGTGTTGCAGCTCTTTTTTAAACCAGCTCCCTTTTGTTGGTTGCTCAGGCAGTCAAACAGCTCTTTTGTGGTTGCCTGGCTGGGTCACGACCCAGACACGTCCAGCGCGTCACGGCTGCAACTGCTAGCTACCCTGGGCAACAATTAGGCCCTTCTAAACTGAGAGATATCTGTTCTGAAATCAATTGAAATCCCAGATTACCAATTCGATATTGGGGAATCCTACAGCGCGTATATCGCAAGGGCTAGCGTTGACTTGGTAGCCACCTTGCCATCTCATCGATTGTTCATACACGACGCTTTTCAATACTTCATATGTCACTTTCACATACTTCCTTCCGTGTACTTGGGCCTTGCAATATGCATATATAGAGGATATATGTCGTACTGGTCTCCTTCCTACCCATAGTCTCTACAGTAGTGTTGACGCAAGATAGGGGTTGCCAAGACCTCGTCTTACTAAGCAGAAAGCAAGGTAGTTGAAGCGTTTCCCAAGACTCATCCCATTGGTCTCCCGTCCAAGAAGCTCTGCACCCCATTGTCATGGCACCGTCTCTGGGCAGGCGTCAACCTCGCATGGCGACGTGCCAGGGAACGGGCTGCGATAGGCCCGCTTGTAGCTACCCCAATGCTGGGGAGAGCCCACCCGGATGCTACCCTTGTCAATCACTTCTTGTGGGGAACCCTTGCTGCATGCTCTCCCCGCAAACCCGCTGCTAGGCATGTGAGGAAAGCTGGTGAGAGGATGGATAAACTTGTCTTGTTCCTGAGGGGGCTTCCTTGGCCTCAAATCTGCGCCTAGAACTCGGTCTCTTCCCCCGAGGCGGGAAATGGGCTAACGAAGCTGACAGTGAGATGTATAAAAAGGCAATACGCCTCTCCCGCCAACATCCAACCTAAACCCAGTATGTGGTAGGAGTTGCTCGAAATATTCTGCTAATATGTTGGTGCCCCTTGTTCTTTTCATGGGATCCTTGGCCCTGGCCAAGAACTTCCGCTACCCTACACCGCCCATGGGCTGGAACTCGTACAATTACTATGCTTGCGAGCCCACAGAAGAGATCATCCGCCACAACGCCCAAGGCTTGATTGACACGGGTCTCGCAGCACTGGGCTACAAGGTTGTGACAACCGACTGTGGCTGGAACGCCGAGGACCGCGATGAGCAGGGCCGCTTGCAATGGAACACGACACTGTTCCCCAGCGGCGGCAAGGCCCTGGGAGACTTCATCCACGGGTTGGGGCTCGACTTTGGATTGTACAGCGGAGCCGGGTACAAGCAGTGCGGAAGCGAGGTTCTGCCCGCAAGTTTGGGTGAGATGCCAGAACCCGGACATGAGATATTCCCTCCGGTGTGTCCGTAACTGACTTGATTGAGACAGGCTACGAGGAACAGGATGCCCAAGCCTTCGAGGAATGGGGCGGCGACTCACTCAAGTAGGCCTAAGCCCTTCTGGCCAAATATGACCGAGTAGCCACGGGGAAGCTAACCTCGGCGCCAGGTACGATAACTGCTACCCGATCAACGGCTCGACAATGGTGGACTACGAGTCGGCCGAGGCAATTGCGCCCACTCGATTCCAGAAGATGGCCGGTGTCCTCGAATCTCTCGAGAGGGACATGGCCTACTTCGTCTGCCAATGGGGCGTCGGTTTCGACGTTGGTGAATGGTACGTAGCGCATCATACTCCCCCCAAGTGAAGCAGCCCGTTGGTTGACACATGCTGTCAGGGCCGGTGCTATCAGCAACACGTACCGCATGAGCAACGATATCTACAATGGTTGGCGGAGTATCTGGCGCATCACCAACGAGATTGTCCCGTACTATCGGCACACCAAGCCCGGCGCCTTTGCAGACATGGACATGCTCATGTAAGTATCGTCTGACCCCCTATCCGAACGAGCTGAAACCTAACCCATGTGGCACAGAGTCGGTCTCCACGCCTTATCGGCAGAGGAGGAGCGCTTCCACTTCAGCATGTGGGCCATCAACAAGTCGCCGCTGATGCTCGGGGGACCGGTTGATCCGGCCCTGGCCGGGCAGGCGTCCATCGACATCCTGTCGAACGAGGAGATCATCGCCATCAACCAGGACGCCCTCGGGCAGCAAGCGCAGCTCGTGCGCCGCTACACCGAGGAGGAGTGGGACATCTGGGCGGGCGAGCTGTCCGACAACCGGAAAGTGGTCGGCATAGCCAACTGGCGCAACGACACACAGACAGTCCAGGTGGACCTCGCGGCCGCCGGCGTGGCCTCGGCCGGGTCGGTCCGCGACGTCTGGGCCGCCGCGGACCTGGACCCCCTCGAGGGCGGCGCCCAGGAGGTGACCCTGGCCGGCCACGAGATGAAGATCTGGGTCCTGTCGGACATCACCGAAGCCGCGGAACCCGCCTCGGCGGGCTACTATGCCGCCGCGGCCAACGCGACGGCCACCCGGGCCACGGTCGTCGACTGCGGCGAGGGCGAGTGCTTGCCCACGGGGCAGAAGATGGGCGATATTGCTGGCGATGCGACTGTGCACTTCGAGGGGGTCAGCGTGGCGAGCGCGGGCGCCAAGCTGCTGGGTGTGGACTTTATCAACTACGAGACGGCGCTGGGGACCGCTTGGGACTTTGGGTCCAACACGCGCAACATGACCATTGCGGTCAACGGAGGACAAGGCAAGCGATGGGCGTTCCCGATTTCAGGGGGCGATTGGTACGAGACGGGACGGCTGATGGTGGAGGTCGACGGGTTCGTGGCAGGTGAGAACGAGGTCTCATTTGCTGCTGTGGGCGATGCCTTCGCTCCGGACCTGGTCGGGTTCGAAATATTTGAATAGGCAGGACAGACTGTAGTATTTCAAATATGGAACGATTCTCTCTTCCACGCATGGAGATACACCATCGATTTTGCCAACTCCATTTACTACATCATTACATTACATCGCATATTATACAGTCTAAACCAGAGTGGTCCTTCCCCCTTAAATCCTGACGTGCACTCGAACTAGCCTCACGGCTGGCTCCGACCCGGCGCGTTCTTCTCGGCCAGATTGCCCGTGCTAAGTCCCTTCTTAATATCCTCCTTCCAGACAGACCGCGGCGTCTCCGACACACCGGGTCCCTTGTAAACGCTCCCGTAGAGGCCGGTAGCCCAGCTCTGACCATCCCTAGCCTTCTGGCTCAACCCATCCCCACCGCTGCTGTTATCCTCCTTGGCCCTTTGCGCCTGCAGCTTCTTGTTCTTAGCCGATGTGTAGCGGCGGCGGTACCACTTGCCGTACGCCAGCAGGTAGTACAGCCGGAAGACGAGGAACGCGAAGCGGTCGTGCTCGAGGTCCTCGGGGTACTCGGCGCCGAGGTCGACGGCGGCGGCGAGGCCGGACAGGATGGCGACCTCGTGGGCGTTGACGAGGGTCCAGGAGCCGGCGAAGCGGACGTGGCGCTTGGCCTGCAGGAACATGACCCAGGGCACGACGAAGAGGTAGTGAGTATAGCTGTGGCACAGCTGGTGCCACCAATCCTTGCGGATGATCTTGTCCTCGGCGATCTCGCCGTCGGACCACAGGTGCGCGTCGCGCGCCTTGTTCAGGTAGATGGTCTGGAAGACGTGCTGCTCGAACGGCACCCGCTCCGGGAACTGGCTCTGGTAGTTGGTCGTGTCGAAGCACATCTCCAGCTTGGACCGGTCCGACGGGTACATCTTAATGTAGTACATGGGGCGGAACTTGTCCGCGGCCCAGTCCAGGCGCGACTGGTAGTCCTCCACATCCTTGCCGGTCTGCGTCTTGGCCACGGCCAGGTCCTCGCGGTAGAAATTCTCGTAGTGCCGCTTCATGTAGTTGGCGTCGTTGTGCGTGATGGTGATGTCGTCGCTGAACTTGGCCGAGCCCAGCACCTTCTTCTCCCGCCAGCTCGCCGTCTTGCCCAGCACCTTCTTGGCCGTGTCGGCCAAACAACAGAGAATGAGCTCGTCGAACGTCTCCTCGCCGGCGGGCTCCTCGGGGTCGCCGCCCGCGGGGTTGTGGTGGTCAGGCGCCGGGGTGCGGGGCTTGAGCCGGACCACGACGCCGTGCTTCTTGTCGCGTTTGACAATCTCGGTCAGCTCGGTGGACAGCCGGACGGTGACGCCGCGGGCCACGAGGTCGTCCTTCCAGGTGCTGTAGAAGTCGGACAGCTTGGGGAATACGATCATGGGCGGCTGGTTGCTGACAACGGTGTGCTTGTCGGGCTTGTACCACATGCCGTAGGTGGGCGAGGTGCAGAGGCGCTCGAACATGATGGCGGGGACCTCGGGGGTGGCGTTGCCCGTCCCCAGAAACAGGGCCGTCATGGGCAGGGCAATGGTGTTGGTGAACTCGTCGGAGAAGCCGCCGAGCTTGAAGACGAGCCGGAGCGGCAGCAGCGCGAAGAGGACCTCGAACCAGCGCATGATCTTGAGGTACGTCACCAGGCGGCCAACCTCCTTCTGGTGCCGCGCGATCAGCTGCGTGGGGAAGACGTTGGTCCAGAACTGGTCGTCCTTGCCGAAGGAGACCTGCAGGTCCACCGGGTCGGCGCGGTACCCCTGCCGCGCGAACATGGTGGCCGTGTGATGAAAGATGTAGGAGCCGCCCTGGACGCCCTGGTTGCACCACGACGCGCCGTGCCGGTCCTTGTCCAGCGGGATGGAGAAGGCCTGCCCGCCGCAGTAGTCCACGGCGTCGATCAAGGTGACATCAAACTTGCCGGGCTGTTGCGTCAAATGGTACGCTGCCGACATACCAGCAGCTCCAGCGCCGACGATGAGGACTCTCTTGGGCTGGCCGTCTTTGGGGCCATGTTGACCCCCGTTCTGGTGCCCGTTCTGAGCCATGGGTGCGGTAGCACTATCTCTCTCTATGTCCCGATCGAACGATGCACTCGCCATGAAGCTGGGCTGGGAAATGTTGAACGAAAGCAAAAGGAGCAATGCCTATGCCACGGTGCAATCGAGAGTGTCTCTACTTACACGGCTATTTGAATCATCGTAAGTGCAGGCCAGTGCTGTCCATTGTTGTTATCGTTGTTATGTAATGACCCCTTGATTCGAATAACATACGTCATTGATCGCAGGCCACCAAAGGCGCCTGGCTAAAGTCCGTTGCTTTAGCTTGGAACCACGGCAGCCATGACTGCGGCACATCGGCGCCATAGTAGTGTAATATTAAGTATAGTGAGTTCTGAGATCAAAAATCGGCGAGGACCTTGACGATCGCAGGCCTATTGCGGTGCTATTAGTTGATCACCCTTTCCAGATCTTGGTGCAACTCGATCTTGCAGTTCATCATGCAAAGAATGATCTACCAATCCTACCAAGATCCGCCTACCTGCCATATGTACAGTAGGTGCGTCGGCTTAACCAGGTTTGGGTTAGGGTCTGGGTTAGGGTCAGTGGGGTTATGTTCCAAGACAATCGGCATGGTCTCTCCCTCAACACCAAGTCTTGTTATCAGTATCAGGCTGACTTGGCATGAAATCGTCAAGTGCATGTATGGTTGATAGGTAGACATTTCGAGCTCGAGTTATATACAGCAACGACAATTGGAAATTGTGAGAAGAACCCCATTCTCAGTGGGTGGGTAATTTCCATAGGTTATATGCTACAGTTGCAGGAAGAGAGCCGTAGAGACTAAATACATTTGGATAGGTGCGAGGCTATTCAGATAAAATAGCGGTGCTTGCTCCATAACCCAGGGTATCGAAGAATATAAGGATAAATCAACAGCGTTCTGCGCCGTTTTCCCCCTTGGCCTAGTTGAGAGTCAAGCCAAGGAAGGGTCTCGTCTCAGACGCCCAAGAACTCCCGGGGGGAAATAAAAGAGATTTTTGTAGACCGCCGCCCCCGTTGTCAGCAAACGACAAGCACAGATATTCCGCCGCCGGCTTCGAATCGGTTCCGCATGTCTCATGCTCATAATACATGGTTTTGGACAACAAAGAAAATGGATATAGAAAGGTGGGTGAGATCTTGTCCTGAGACATAAGCGCTGGGGTGGGTGTAAGGCAAATCTGCCGTGGCCAGAGTCCATCCAAGGCCCACGTGATTGGAAGTTCGCGTAATTGTTAAACATTAGAAATTAGTTGCGTGGTTCCGTCCCCTCGAGTATTTTTCTGGCGAGGTCGATTCGGCGCCGGTAGAGTCTGCTTTCGCTGCTTGCCCGGCCATTTTCGGTTATACCGAGCACGCATTTGCCGAGGCTCGCAACAAGTCGTTGCACCAAAATCTGGTCCTCCTTGGGAAGCATTTCCATGGCCTCCTGGTCACCGCCTTGGACACTTTCGCAGATGCTGGCCGTTTCGCTCATAAGGCTCTCGGATATCTGCTTGAGGTCCTGATCTGGGGATTCTCTTGGCGATGCCCCGGGCGTCAAAACGCCATTGGGCCTTGATTGGACCACAGGGACGCTGCGACTGGTAAAATTCGAGCTTATCGAAGCAGCTCCAGGACGATGCTTGTAGACGGCTGCGCTGGTCGAGGGACGCCGGAGAACAGAAGAGCGCTGCTGCACGGGATCCAGGTTGGTGCCGTCAGCCATGTTGTTGAAGCCGAACGTCAGGCGCTTAGCCCCCTCAGGTGTATGGGAGCGCGATCTCTCAGGCATGAACTCCTCAGGGGACTCTTCAGCAGCTGAAACCTCCGCCCTTGTAAGCCTTCCCTCGGTTGCTGTAGCAAACGAATCGGTGGTAGACGTGGATGCGTCGCTTCCTCGCCTGCGTCCGCGCCTGGGGACCACCAAAGGCCCGCGAGCAGTTTCAACCGACGTTTCCGAACACTCGGAGCTGAAGCTGTCTCGGTTTCCCTGCTGCAGCATCCGTCTCTGGGTCATGCTTCCCATCGCACTATGCAAGAAGAAATGCTCATAATCGAAAGCATCTTCACGGTCTTCATGCGACATCTGGTTCTGGACGGAATCGTGATAAGACGACTCGCCACTTTCGCTGTCAAGATCAACGACATCGACAAATCCGTCGCCGGCCACATCTTCGTAACCGTCCTCCGTCCTCAAATCGTCGTCCTCATCAATTTCAAGCCCTGTTTTGCTCGGCGATTGAATGTGTATCTCGGCCGGAGTAAGCTTTGTCCTTGGGGAGGACGGATCTTCAAGGTTAGTGTAAATCGAATCCTCGTCTGTCAGTTGGCTAACGACCCTAGGCTTGATACCGTCCGTTTCAGCAGGAGTCGTTTTGCCATCCAACGACGCCGCGTTCTCACTCGATGCGTCCGCCTCCTCTTCCAGGGTGTTGGCAGCTGTGTACCATTGTTCGACTCGAGCGTGAGTGAATGGACTTGGCGTGCGCAGACTTGAGAGACTCCGCCGTTTCATGTTGTCCTCACGAGCTTGGTCTCGAAGAGCAGAGAGTCGCCCTTTGAGGTCTGTCATATGGTCCTTCAGCTCTCGCATCTGGGCGGTAGAGGCCGATCTCCTCAATCCCTTTTCGTTAAACGAGCCAAACGTGGGGCTTAGAAATGATTCGAGCTTGGAACTCTCGATGCTAGCTCGGACGTTTTCGGGCTCTTGGGGCATTTCATCCTCGTCCAAAGGTTCCAGGATAATTTTTGGGTCATGTAATGAAGCCTTGCTCTTAGCGAACGATGTGTTGCCATATAGCGGAGAGGCCTGCGGGAGGTCCTCCTCCTCCTCCAAAAAGGGGTCTTCTGCCGGCATGTATTCAGCGCTTCGAGAGCCTTTCAGGGGCCGCCTGTAGCCACCAGCTGTACCCATCGCGCTGGATGCCCGAGGAGAGAACACCGGAGCTGCCCGGACCTCGGTCGGAACGTTATTCTCGCTCGATATACGGCTGTGCCCGCGGGGGTTTTTCGTCGCGCCAGATTCATTGTTGCTGTGTACCGCGGTGGCAGGTCGTTGGAAACCTGGCGAAGGCGTAGAGTCTGATCCATACGAAGACATGGACGTTCTGGCACGGTTAAGGTTTCCTTCCATCGTCTGTTGATGACAATTAGTCAACTGACTCCCAGCGCATGCGGAACAAACACCAGCACTTACCGTGAGCCTCCTTTTCGCATTCGCCAGAATTTGTTCAGCCCTTCGACTCAGAACTGTCGAGTATCGGTCTTCGGGCGCAGGAGTGAAAACCTCGCTAAACTCCTGGGTGGTAGGGGTTTCGTCGCCAGTCATTGATGCTTCGTCGTAGGCGTACGATGCGGCATTACTCTCTTCGTCATCGCCTTGGAAAACGCTATCGTCAACGCTGACCGTATCATCGAAATCCGAGAATATTCTAGGGTTGTCTCCGTTGGTGATAGTGCTCGTTGACTCCATCGAGAAACGCCGCTCGCGGTCGCGGGACACTATCGTCTGCCCCGAATGCTTCTTCCTCAGTGTCTCGTACACCACGTTCATCGCCTCTGGTTGCTGAAGACTGTAGACGGAACTCGCCCGGCGCGCACCATAACCGCCGACTGTGCTTTCGTTCTCGGTAACCTCGCCGATATCCGACAGCATGGTGCCATTGCCGTATATGATGGGAGTCGTGGGGGTGATGGGCGCGGCCGGGAAGGCGGGTGCGCCAAGGTCGAACTGGTTCATATCGAACCCATTCGCGGTTTTCCACATCATGAGAGGAGACTGCGACCTGTCGGGCGATGAGACGTTTCCGGGGTCCCAGTCGGGCAAGATCATGTCGGGGTTGGTTAAAGTAGGCGAAGCCGGCATCGACGGGTACGGCATCGAGCGAGCAGAGCTCGTTGACCCCGACTTGCCATGGCCGCGGTCTTTGGATACGTCAGTTACTGCCTGCATGGCCATATTGGCAATCATTTGGCTAACTGGCCCCACTGAGCGACCGGAAGCTGCGGTCTGTGTCAATTGCAGGGCTGACAAAGTTTGCTTTTCCGTAGGCGTGTCGCAAATAAATGAACAAGAATTGAGTCCTGGGCCCGAGGGAGTGAATGACAGTGCGACAAGTCGCACGCGATTTGCTGTGATCCGGCTGATGGCCCCTTCGCCCAAATGTCAGGGGTGGATAAAGGCGGATTTTGTTATGTGTCAAACAGCCGCGTCTCTCTCGGGGATGCCGTCAAATCATAACGTTTCTTTTCTCGGTGTTGCAGATTCGGCACTGCGTAACACAGCAGTATCGGGAGATCCAGCAGGAGGTGCCGGGTGCTCGTCCAAAAAGAGAACGGGTCGCGATTCACAGAGTCGAGAAAGTCGACGTACGTTGGCTGGCTTCGACAAGGCTAAGATTGGGTGGGCGGCCGCAGCAAACCTAGCACGATGCAAACTCGAGGTCTGAAGCTCTGAGGCTATTCGAATCGCATTGGCATATTGTTGGAGGCCCTGGTCGGAAAAGGAAGGGAATGCAAACGGACGGACGAAGTCTCGCAGTCTGCCAACTCTACGCGATCCCGAGTCCTGATAGGGGATGATCTCCCACACCTTTCCAGTCTGCTGTCGGAGAGGGCCTGGCAGTGCTATCTGGAGATTTGCAGGTTCAAGGAGCCCCGTGATTGGGTGTTCAAGCAACAAGTCGTTGGACGATGGGGCCCGCTGCAGACGGGGGTGTATCCCAGTCGCTTTTCATCCAGTCTGATTGGAAGCGGCAAGGAAGAGGACAAAGGAAGGATATTGCAATGGGTGACCCCTCTACGCACGTTCTCAGTTCCTGGTCTTGGCCCGCAGACCCGCCGGCCCAGCTCAGTTTCTGGCCTTTGCTGAGCCTTGGGTGCCTGGATCGTAATTGCACTTACGAGTTATTTAACTATTCGGAGCAATGCTAGTCTCGATCTGGGCAAGATGCCTTGAAACGTTTTCCTCGTAGGGTCGACTTTCTCTCACAATGCCCCAAGTTCGGGTTCTCGAATCTCACCAGCTCCGGCAATTCCTCAAATTTGTTTTTTTTTTCTGGTAGCAGTCGCACAGCTAAGCTCGGCGACCTGGGTGGCTTTTTCTTCATAGCCCGGACGGGACATTCCTTTTCACTTGTGGAGATGCACTCGTCCCTCTTAATCAGCCATGCTGGAGACGGGTTGGGTTCTACACGAGATGAATTGAGATGGTTTTTATGAGCTCACAATGCGGCATGACCCATCCATTCCCACGCACTTTAGTGCATAAGGTGCCGGCTGTTAGGTACGAACCAATCTAATGCATGATCAGGGTTACAAACCGGTTAGAGAAGGAAAGGGATTCAAACCGCTCAGAGTGCTTTTTGGCATCCGGGTTCCTATCTGCTGCATGTCAGAACGAAGGCATTGCGTGCATTCTCGGGCTGAATGTTTTCCAGGAACCCTGCTGATGCTGCTGCTACTGAACGATTTCATCTACGCGCCACGGCCGCCAGCTCCGATTTCTGACTTTTGAGGGTGTGCAAGTGAGGAGATTGGGACCTTGTTGCCCAGCATATGTCCAAGCACCTGTTTGCTATTGATTAATGCCAATGAATATTCAATGTTACATATCTGTTGGCGGCGCAATAAACCTGGCACTTACAGCAACC
This sequence comes from Arthrinium phaeospermum, assembly GCA_006503535.1. Classification (NCBI taxonomy): domain Eukaryota; kingdom Fungi; phylum Ascomycota; class Sordariomycetes; order Amphisphaeriales; family Apiosporaceae; genus Arthrinium; species Arthrinium phaeospermum. The sequence continues at coordinate 607,789 of QYRS01000007.1, read as the reverse complement.
ACACCCACTCCTCTTGCGTGCCTGCTCCCGAGAGTAGTAGTAGCAGGCATTATTGCATGCCGATGATTCCCATGGTAGCATGGGCACTCTCTTCGTATCTGACCACACAACAATGGCGATGGTCTACGCGGGGGCTTACTACGCTACCGTACTACCGAACGTTCCATTCAATAGTCTTAGGCCCTGGGCCTCCTGGCTAAATAAACCCACCAAACGGGGTCAACCGCAAATCAAACCATCGGCCTCGCTTGATACTGAGTTACGGCAGCGGAACGCTAAGATGGATGGCTCCGTCGCCTGGCATAATGTTGCGATGGGAGGGAGATGTTTCCACATGGGAACCTTGCGCAAACAAGCTCAGCTCTCGATTTCTCACAGGAATGCCCCAGCTCGGAGAAAGGAGATATGCAGGGAGGAGGGAAGCGCAAATACGGGAATGCCTCCGGACCTGTTTCAACTTGACGGATCAAGGCATTACCCACAGCTGCAAGTGCCGGCCGTAAGTGCCCTGACTAAGATGCTGATGTAAACATGGAACTTATTGAAAATGGGGGGCTCTCTCAACCAACTTTTAAATATAATCTGAGGCTGGCGGGACGGGGTGGATGGCATTGAACGAGTCGTGTTAAACAACTACATAGGTGCATGTAAATCTCAATTTCGGGCCATGTTATTGGTGACTTTAAGCTTCAGTAGATCCTCCGAATTCCTGTACGCAATGCGCTCCAGCTGCTCGGGTGTCACCCACCCGCTCTTTTCCAGATCGTGCATGAACCGGAGCCCGTCCTCGTTCTTAGCGAAGGGGTAGTCGACCGAGTAGAGGATCCTCTCAATCTTGGTGTTCCGTAGAATGGTCGCCATCGGGTCGATACTCCAGACCCCACTGGTGGTGATCCATAGGTTGGTGTCGTACACCTCGCGGAAGAGGCGCTCGCGCTGGCCCCACCGCGGCGACAGCTGTATGATGCGATGCAGCATGAACGGCAGCATCTCGCCCATGTGGCCCGCGATGATCTTCAGGCTATGACGCTCGATGTCAGCGATGCTTGTCACGGGCGGGCTGGCTCTACAATGCTTACCGCGGAAACCGGTCAAACGTCCCTGCCGCGAAGAGGCGCAGAATGTGCAGCCCGACGTCCGAATGCCAACCCCACCCGGACGCGCTGAGACTCAGCGTCGCCGACTTGGCGAAGTTGCCCGTGTAGAGCAGATCCGTCTGCTCGGGGGTCGGCCAGGTGGGGTGCAGGTAGATGGGCACGTCGAGGTCCTGGGCGGTCCGCCAGAGGCAGTCGTACGCGGGCGCGTCGTAGTAGCCGTTGCCGGCGCGGTTGTCGACGAGGGCCCCGACGAAGCCCTCGAGCTCCCGCACGCAGCGGGTCAGCTCCTGCGCGGCCGCGTCGGGGTCCGCCATGGGCAGCACCGCGAAGCCGGCGAAGCGGTCCGGGTGCGCCCGCATCGCGGCGGCGAGCTGGTCGTTGGCGGCCTGGCACTGCGACGCGCGCATGGCGCCCGGTCCGTGGGAGACGACCTGGATGGCGATGTTGGTCTCGTCCATGGACTTGAGCCGGACTGGGCCGATGTCCGCCAGCTTCTCGGCGAGCCCAGGAATGTTGCCCAACTGCTCCGAGTACAGCGCCTTCAAATCGTCGGCTTCTTCGGAGAGGAAGTGCTCTTCCAACGTGATCAATGGGGGCACCATTTTCACTTCTTTACTTGTACTTTAAGGGCCTACGAGGATTTGTCTGAAAGTTGAGAAAGCAATTATTCCAAAGTGCGAAGAACCAAATCGTCACCAAGTTTTGGCGGTAGTTGCGGCAAGAGCTGCACTCCGGACTTTCGCCATATTACCGAGAGTTTAATAACCATCGCCCTGCATTAGACCGATCGATCTGGACTGAGCTGTCAAGTAACAAAAGATCTTTGATTGGCTTGTGCCACAGAGATCTTCAAGTCAGAGAAAGGCCATGTCACACAAAACAAAACAGACGGGATGGGACGAGACGAGAGTTCGAATTGCAGACTTGTGATGTCGACTATCGAAATACGATTCCTTCAGTATGCCTATGCATTGATCAAAGTCACACGCCCGGATCACAATCGGGTCTTCCAATAGCTTGGCCATTCTCCCAAGTTCATATCTGATGCCCAATGTGAGATATTGGACGGCATGTTACATGACATGCAGCACATACAGCATAACACAGCCTTGACAAGAAAACGACTTATATTGCCATTGGGCTTGACAGATGCATGCATTGGGTCGGATGCGTTATCATTTTATTCTGTTCCATTTGTTTCACAACCAGTACTGTGAGCCTTGGGCGCCTATCATGTAGGTACACCAATTATAGATCTGAAGAGTTCCAAGTAGTAGAGTAATCGATTGCCCGTGACAAATTGATCGTTGAAGCTTTGCGAGACTTTACTGTCTTGGCTGTGGTAGGTGACAGCCAACAGTGGGGTTTAAGCGGCTGGTCACGGTGGGGTCGGTCGCGTTGGGTTAAAATCTGAACATCTCATTTCCTAGGCCATGGATTTGCACTCTTCCTCTCAACTCCCACAACAGCAGAGCTGACAATACCTATGAATCTACCTGCTAGAAACCAGCTCAATGGCCAATCCAGCCGTAGCCAACTTCGTGTGAGGAGTACTACTAATCTTATGTAAGTTCATGCTGCTGCATTTCTTTCCCATCTCCCAGTTCTATGATGACTACCAACAAGAATTCTGCAATTCTGAAAAGATCCTCTATGGATAGTCCTCGGATGTTTCCTTGGATCTAAAACGTGGATAACTCTCTTGACCTGATCAGAACATCACTTGGCCAGCTTTACTTGAACCCAACTTGTTTTATTTGAAGCTAACGGTTACAAATAGACTATGCACACACAGTCTTGAGCTCCTAACCTAGCCCTCCATGGGGATAGAAGGAGGGTATCGTGCACCAGCGGGCGTGAATTTGCTCAGAGTCTCATCTAGCTCCTTCATGTCCTGCTCAGACAGCTCCACCACTTTGGCGTTCTCGTTTACTCGGTCAGCCGTTGTGGCACCGGGAATCGGAACGACCACGGGCATGCCAGGTCGCTTAGACACGGCCCTGGTCCAGTTGATTGCCAGCTGGGCCGGGGTGCAGCCCCTTTTCTTGGCCATTTCCTCGACCTGGCGCGCCAGCTGAATGTTGATGGGGAACGTATCGGGCTGGAACCGGGGGAAGTGGCGCAGCATGCTATCCTGAGGGATGTCGTCCAACGACTTGATCTGTCCCGTCAGTATGCCGCGGCCCAAGGGTGAGTAAGAAACGAGAGGTATGCCGTGCTCTGCGCAAGCAGCCGCGACACCGTTGTCAAGCACATCGGTTGCGAACAGTGAAAGTTCCACCTCGCAAGCCACGATCTTGGTGATCTTGACGGCTTCGTGCACAGTGGACGCCTTGACTTCGGACAGCGAGATGCCACCGATCTTGCCAGTCTGGACGTATTCCTTGTCGATGACGCCAAAGGTCACTTCGAGGGGCGTGTTGGGGTCTCGGCGAGCATACTCGAAGATATCAATCTTCTTGCGGCCGTTCAGGAGCTTGATACAGTTGTCGAGGGATCTCCGGACGCCTTCGGGTGACCCGTCTGACCCGGATGGGCCCATACCGCCCTTGATGCTGAGCACGACCTTGTCGGCATCCTCGGGATACTTGGTGAAATAGCGGTCCAGAAGGGTAAGGCTGTTATGTTCTGGAGTTCCGTAGATCTCGCCTCCATTCCAGAAGTTCATGCCATTCTTCAGTGCTGTTCGCAAGGTTTCGAAAGCCTGCTCCTCTGAGCATGGGTTGGCGCGCCATGTGAGACCCTTGATTCGTTAGACCTGACTGAACCATGAGAGTGAGGGTTTGTTCCTTACCATGAGACCGAAGCCAATGGGGCCAATCTCCTTTCCTAACAGTTGAGGCATTTTCAAATGATGACGAGTAAGTGTCTTCAAGGGTGTGTAAATGCGTCGACACTTTATTGTTGGTAATGCGTTGTCGCGGGATTGGTTATATAAGTACGGGATGTTTGTTTGGAGCAGTTAATATTCTGTTTCGTTGCGGGGGTTGGAGGTCTCTTTTATACTTCGGTAGGCATTCAGGGTTTCACCAAGATCCATCAATTGCTGTGAGTAGTTCGAATGAATTCCATTCCGCTATTTGGAAAGCCCACAATCGTCGTCCCCGTATGCCAGGCCCCTCCTGCACACGTAGCTGTAGCAGTATTACCTCCATGACGACAATGCCGGGGACATTAAGTCCCCCCGGTGGATTTAAGCCGGCATTTGCAGTTTCTGCATGCGGCCTCTACCGAAGTACTCCATGCTAAATCGGACTTGATGACCGTCGGCTTTATAAAGTCCATCACGCCGTAATCCGAAGCACATTGCTTACATACATACAATAACCAGTTGAAACGTCTTTACTGCTTATTTCAAGCGCCCAAGGCTGGATTTAGCAGACTGAGATCAGGCGGAGAGTGCAGACAGGTACTTCCTAGTAGGCCGCCAAAAGCCCGGCTCTAAAACCCCCACCACCCTCCATTGTGTGTGTCTCTGTACCCCTCCATTGGGGGGCATGGAGATAAGCTCTTGGCCAAGATCGATCAATTGCTTCATTCTGCTTTGCTTCTATTTTGGGTACCAACACACTTTGCAAACTGGAGATGTGAAGGTCGACACTTCCGATCTTGTCGCAAGAATGGACCCCGTAGAAGATGAAAATGAGCATCTGTACCCGACTCTGCAGTAGGTTTCATCTTGTTCCTCTTATGTTCTGGCGGAAGCAAGTTCTTCTCCAGTGTGAATCTCGTCGGGCTGATTATTCGTTCTTGCGCCCTCGTCTTGCAGTCCACTCAAGCTATTCGATGCGGCAAAGTCTCAAGGCAGATATTTGTACGCATGCGCGCCTATGGTGCGGTATAGCAAGGTAGGCGGCTTTTCTCCTTTGACGTGTCTTCCTTCCCCGATAGCCCATGGACACTGCCGCCGGTGCTGTTCACGTTGGACCTTGTGCGTTTGACAGCAGCGGCGCTTCTTCCCTTCTCTTCTCTTTCCTTGCGTTGTTGGGTATGAACGAATGTTGAACACGCAACGCGCAACATCCTTCTAGCTCGCCTTCCGCCAAACCGTCCACCACTATGGAACCGACCTGTGCTGGACGCCCATGATCCTGGCCAAGGAGTTCAACCGGTCCGCCGTGGCCCGGGAGGCCGACCTGAGCATCTCGACGCGGGAAGGCGGGCCGCGGGCCCGGGTGCCGACCGTCGCGCAGTTCGGCGCGTGCTCGGCCCTGGAGCTGGCGCGGGCCTCGAGCCTCGCGGCGCCCTACGTGAGCGGCGTGGACCTCAACTGCGGCTGCCCGCAGTCGTGGGCCTGCGCCGAGTCGCTGGGCGCGGCCCTGATGGACCGGCGCGAGCTCGTGCGCGACATGGTGGTCGAGACGCGGTCCCGCCTCGCCCGCGACGGCTGGGCCGTGGGGCTGGCGGACGCCGACCTCGAGTCGGCGCGGGGCCGCAGCGTGACCGTCAAGATCCGCGTGCACAAGGACCTGCGCCATACCATGGACTTCATCGACACGGTCCTCGCCGACGACGGGGCGTGCGGGTGGAAGCGCAACATCGACTGGCTCACCATCCACCCGCGCACGCGTAAGACGCCGTCGAGCCTGCCGATCGATCTCGAGGCCCTGGAGATCCTGACGGAGAAGTACGGCAAGCGGGTCCCCATACTGGTGTCGGGCGACGTATTCACATTGCGCACCCTGCCCTATACGAGCCACCTCCTCGACGAGAGAAACCACACGCCGACTTTCATCTCTTCCACAGACCCCACCGCTGCGCCGTCACCGTCGCCGTCCAACCCGGCCCCCTCCACCTCCCGAACCTCGCCGGCCTCATGTCCGCCCGCGCCCTGCTAGCCAACCCGGCCCTGTTCGCAGGCCACGAGACGTGCCCCTGGGAGGCCGTGGACGTCTTCCTTGCGAACCTGGCGCGGGCGCCGCTCATCCTTAAGTCCAGCGTGCACCACCTGACCGAGATGCTGGGCCCCGGGTACGGGCCCGACAAGCGCGCGCTCGTGGGCAAGCGGGACCGCATGCGGCTCACCAAGTGCGGCAACTGGATCGACGTGCTCGACTTACTCGAGGAGCTACGGGCCAAGGCCGGGGCCGCCACGGCGGAAGAAAAGTTGGTGAACAATACTCGATGAGGACCGAGACCAGAGGGGCGGCTTGACGGTACGACGAGTTGACAAAACCTAGGAGCGAAAGGAAGCCTGAATTTGGGGTAGAGGCATGCACCTGAATAAGCATATACAACAAGTCTCGGTACAGGCGACAATCTTCTGGTATAGAAATGGCAATAAAGTAAAATTATGAACATGTACAACTACTCAGGCATGATGTTACAATGTCACGGGTCAATGTTATTAACCGATAAATCACATCCGGTGGGAGATAATTAGAGCACATTGATTACTATTCTTTTGGACACCTTGGTATCGCTGTATTAAACCATTATACGCGAGTGACTATGTGCCGTTGGGGGTTTCTCTCCTTTCCGGGTATGCCATGAAACTCCTCGAAGCAAAACAAACCCAAAAAGCATGCCTAGCCAAACTCCAAGGTAAAATCACGTCCCAATGCTAGTCTTGCTGGGGGGAAGAATGCCGATTTCCATGCCCCATGAAACGCCAACTAAATTATCCTCGCTGGAGTAGACTGGGGAAGAATAGCGATGGAAGAGGGCCAATCGCTGGGTGGTGTACAGGTGACAAAAGTGCTATAGAAACAATTTGGGGCTGTCCTAGTGAAGACGTGTTCACTCGTCCAGAACCTCACCTTCATCCTCCTCGCTGTCCCTCCGTGGCCGTTTCTGGTCTCTGTTCTCCTCAGATATCGGTTGGTGCTCTTTCCGTTTGGCTGGGCTGGGAAAGCCCTCGGCGTTTCTACTGTCGTCCTGGGCAGTATGCTCGTGGGTGGCAGGATCATTAGCAGCCTCCTTAAGAGCAGTGTCCGAATCGCCAGGGCCGGTCTGTTGGGGCCCCTGAGATTCAGGGTTTGCGAAAGATCCCCCTTTAGAACTCTCGTCAATGTCCATAGCATCTTCATTAGCATCGTTGGAGGCGCCGTTAGCTCTTCCCTTAGTCGCGCTGTCGCCGACAACAGTCTCATCATTACTGTGACCATTCGCTCGCTCCTTAGATCGTGGCTCTGGACTCTGGGTCTGGTTCTCCGTCCTAGGAGACACGTTTGTGCTAGAACCTTCGCCCATATACCTAGTCGAGTCGAAGTTGAAGTTAGGAGAGCCTTGGTACGGGCTATCCGCTTTTCTCAGAGGGTTCTCTTTGTAAAAGTCCACCATGACGTTACATGCTTGTGACATACGCGCCTCGCTCCCCTCCAGGGCTATCCACCAAGGCTTGCCGCCAACGTCTGGGATCGTCTGCTTGGTGATGGTGCTGGCGAAGAAAATGCTGGACAACGCGACGTCGCGTGATTCCACGAGCAACGGCAAGACCGACAGGCATGAATCGTTGCAAAAGGTCCATGCCGATTTCCTCAAGTCTTTGTTGTGGATGCAGTTCAGATCCTCGAGCAACTTGTAGAGGATCTGGTATGGGTGTGTAATGCTGAGGTCGAAGGTGAGATACTCGAGCATAACTTCCTCGTAACTGAGGATGGAGTCGCGCCAGCGCCAGTATTCCTTGGACTGCTCATCTATGATGAGATTGGCGTTCTTCTGTGCCACCTTGGCTACCGCGATTATGATATTCTTCGTCTTGGCTCCATTCTCTTCGGTTTTGTTCGCTAGGAATAATGCGGTTGCAGCTATGTTCTGTGAAGCAGGTATGGCCGGTCAGCTTGTCCAATGTATATATAGATAGGGCTGGTGGGAATCCAACCAGCAGCAACTGCGCGTGACGGACCAGAGCCAATGAAGGGGAGCGAAAAGAGCTTCGGCGAAGGGGGTGCAACTTACATAGTGATGGATTCCGCGCTTCTCGTCCATGCTGCAGCGCATGTAAAAGCGATGGAAGAAGACGCCGGCCACATAAAGCGTGAGCTGGGGCAGATTGAGCATGATGCCGACATTGTATATGAAATTGACACCCTTGGCTCGTCGCAAGCGCTCTTCGGCGGGAGGCATGCCCTCAGCAATGCTGGGGCTGCTGTTCACCTCGTCATGGGTGAACAGCCATTGATTGGCGGCCATGCTCCTGCGCGCTGCGGGCTCCGTCGCCGTGCGTTCGGGCGATCGCGCACTACGCGAGCGAGGTCTCGGAGACAGGTGGCTGCTGCTGGTGTGCGCCGGAGGAGGGGGGTAATGGACGTGAGGCGGTGGTGTGGGCACGGCGGGAGGGACGTCGCGTCTCTTGATGGGCGATTTGGAGGAGCGGGAGGCTGAGCGTGCACCGTTGGTGTTGGCGTTGGCGCTGTTGGTGGTAGTGGATGACAGCTGATGATGCTGCTGCTGTTGATGCTGGTTGTGCGGAGGTCTCGTCGGGGGTTGGTAACCTTCACGAGCCGGTGGTCGATATCGGTCGATACTTGCCATGACGAAGCAGTAAAACTAACAGGTCTGGCTTCAACTTTCCAGGCGCTCCGTTTAAGTTCGGAAGGTTCGTGGTCGGTGCCGTAGTCAATAAGTCAAGGCGTCTTCTGGGGCGAACTGGGGCGATGGCCGATTTTTGGGAAGGTGCTGGCCTATGGCAACCCGCCTGGTCCAGCTATCCCCGGCTGTTGTTCCGAGCAATTGCAAGCGCAAGTGCCAGGCGACGATCGAGTTGCTGGATTGCTGGATTGTTTGATCCTCTTCTTGGTGATACCAACGCAAAAGCACTCACTGATGGCGGATAAAAGAAAGCGTTCTGGAGATTGATAGCACCTTTGTGGTCAGGAAACAATCATGCGGTGATTGATAAGTATGTGTGTAAGATAGGCACTGTATACAGGTAGGCAGTTAGGCGGGCATGTAGCTAATAAGAGTTGATAAAGTACAAGATTCAGGTACTGTGTCGGGTGCTTCTTTGAAATTGGACCGCTTCAAACAATGCAAGCCGGGCCCACACCCAACAACAGACATGACAGAACCGGTGCCGGATCTCTATCGTCACCCCATCACGTGTGACCAACCAGGGGAGACATGCACAGTATTGGTGAGGCTTCCTGCATGCGTTGTCATTGGCAACCCAATTGTTTAGGGGTATCGTTTCTCTTGCAATCTAACAGGCATGCTATGTATGCATCTACATCTCAATAATTAAATGCCTTCTCCGTCATTGCGACCCCAGAGTTTCACAGTTCTGTCGTGGCCTCCACTGACGATCCATCTCGCATCTCTGCTCACGTCCACACTCGCTACGGGACCAGTGTGGCCATTCAGGCTCTGTACCAGCGACCAGTCATCCGCCGAGAAGATGTTGACCTTGTTGTCGAACCCGCTAGACACGAAGAAGGTACTAGATTTCTTCGGGAGCCGATTGCCCTTATCATCAAGTCCCGGTTGCACTGTACCCTCGAGGGGGTCGTCCAGCCCCTTGTACCACCGCAGATCCGACACGGCGCTCTTGTGCGCGCCGATGCCGCCCGTCCGCTGCACCTTTCTGACGTCCCAGCACTTGATCCAGCCGTCCGCTGACCCTGTCAGGACGCGGTGGCCGTCGGAGCTCCAATCAAGGCCGTGGATGGGCTTAATGTGTCCGTCCTGGTGACCATCCAGGATCATGACTGTCCGTCCTGAACGTAGATCCCAGATCCTGCCGATGCTGTCCAAGCCCGCGCTGGCCAAGAGCGAACCATCGGTATTGAAGCTGATTGCAAATACACCCCTCGAGTGACCTTCCTGCAGTAGTAGTTCTGTCGTGGTCTCCACATCCCAGAGTCTCCATGTCGTGTCTTCACTGGCGCTGGCTAGATAACGGCCTGAAGGATGGAACTCAACGCGGCAGACTCGTTGGGCATGGCCTTCCAGTGTCGATAACGGCGTGTCTTTCTCCAAACTCCATAGATGGACTTTTCCTTCGGCGCCGCCCGAGGCCAGATTGACCGACTCCCGGCTCACACCTCGCTCGGGTATCGTTGCGCCAGGGAACCAACTGATGCCACTAACTTTGTTGGTATGTCCTCGTAGTGTGCCCTTCTCCTCCAGCGAAGGGATCTCGATCAGTTTGATGCTGCCACCCCAGTTGCCCGCCGCCACCATCTCGCTGTTGGGCGATATCCTCGTCATACTGACATGCCTGTCGCCTGCCGTCTGACTGCCTTGTAGCTCGAATCCCTGTAGCCTCTCCCGGACCTGCTTGCGGAACTTGACGTGGGTGCGTAGAACAATGCCGCTCTCTTCCTTCTGGGATTCCAACCGCTTCTTGGCGCGCGGCAACGAGTACCTGGCAATGTCTTGTCGCGCCTTGAGGAGCCCCTCGCCTCCTTGTGTGTAGAACTCTTCTTCCTGGTCGTCTGCGTCCTCGGAGGCGGCATCCTCCATCTCGATGTCGGGCGTGCCGTCGGCGCCTGACGCCGCCTGCTGTTCAGCCTGCACGGTAAGCAGTTCGCGTAAACGGGCTCTCCGGTCGGCCGGGTCTTCGCCAAAGAGCGTCATCGGCTCGCCGAGCTCGCGGAGCTTCGCGCGCACGCGGCCATCGTCTGTGGGTACGGCGATCGTATTGGCGAATCGCTTGCGCTCGAATTTGGAGAGGATGGCCGAGGCCTTCTCTGGGGCTATGCCGGTATCTCCGCCGGGAATGTCATAATCGTGATCGGTTTGCAGGTCTTCCAGAGCGATAGTGCGGTCCTTGAATCTGGGGTTAGTTGCTGGCAGGTGATTGCAGGGTATCAAAGAAGCCTGTACCTCTGTTGCTTCCTCCACATACGCCTGACGCGAAGGGTGCATCATCTTGGCGACAGTGACTTGAGCGGTAATCTTGAACCAATCGTTGGATTGCTTTGGTCACTCCGGGATATACGGCTGGTGTTATTTTGCTGGAGGAGTGCGGAAAGATGTACCGGGGCAAGGCTGTCGAACCAGGTTCCGGAACTTGAGGATTTTGAGGTTGGAGCTAGGGGAGTGAATGCAGACGTTTGGTGGGGCAGGCCAATGCAGCGGAATGGCCTAGAGGGAACTTTTTACAGAGGGTCTAGTGCTTCCACTACTGCGCTGTAGGAGACCCAATCAGGCCGATCAATGAGTCTTGTACAGCTTCATTTCTTACCTACTCCCTATGTGTACCCGACGACCAGGTGCATTTGTGGTTGTTTTTATCCCATTGCTCTTGCTACACTTGATTGGGATGCTTAATAAGTAGACCATTTTATACATTTCAGCATATTTGCTATTGTGCAATAAATAGTTGGAATAAATGGTTCATGGTGAGATTACATTTGAACGAAGTGTATCATCGTTCATCCGAAACACTGTTAATATGATGTATTGTTTTTAATCATATCCCTCTGCTCGGTTACTGAGACCGTAATCCCCATTTTCTTTTGGTATTCCTTGCGTAGATACATATGTGTTTACAAATATTAGGGTTGGTACAAACCACGCGAAGTCCTCACGCTGCCACAGGACTACGCACGTCACCCCCTGAACAGCACCTCGCTGTCCAACTCCCCAGCTCCAGGGCACCTACGCATAGTACATCATCCAAGCAATCGTATACTGAAGTACCCTGCCCTCTGGCCGATCGCGTCTCTGCGTCCGTCGCGCTGGTTCTATACTCGTCCCAATCATATCCAGCCCCTGGCTCAAGGAATCGTCGGCACCAGCGTGACAATGACCCAGTGCGCCACGGCCCGCTCGTCCTTAAGCGGCGTCCAGTGCACCACGAACGCCTCGTCGCCGCGGAACTTGGCGCTGCGCCGCGTCTGCAGCCGCAAATCGACGCTGACGGGATGACCCGCGCGCACGCAGCTGCGGACGCGGTTCTTGTAGTCGCCCGCCGCCGCCGCCGCCGAGGGGCCGATCATGCAGCTCTTGAGGAATTTGAACACGTCTGACCCGACCATTGTGCTCTCGTTGCTGCTAGTCCTGCTCGCACCGGCACCATTGCTGCCACCGCCGTCCAGCATCGTCGGGCTATTGCTGCTACTACTGCTGCTGCTGTTGCTCTGGCCCCCCAGGGGATGCAACACGTCCGCGACCCCCTGCGAGTAGAAGTGGACGACGAACGAGTCGGCGCGCACCACAATGTATTTGGAGTAGGCCGTGTAGAACTCCTTGATCTGCGTCGGCAGATCTTGGCCCTCCATGCGGCCCAGCACGTCCTGTTCCATGCCGCCAGCGCCCGTCACCGATCCGACATCGAATGAGGTCACAGACTTGAGCGGGTTGGCGTTGCTGTCGTTGCGCAAGCCGAGAGCGCGGAGTAGAGTTCGTGAAAAGGAGGTACGGGGCTGGATATGGTTTTGGCTGGCCTGGGACTGCTCGGCTTCGTCCGATTTCGACGTTGATAGCACGCGCATGACATCGGCACTGTTGTGAATCGTGCTGGAGCAGTTGATTTGCCCGCCTAGCCAGAAGGCAACTTCGCCGTTTTCGCCTATAAGGGGAGCTGACAAGCAAGTCAGTCTCATTAAGAGATGCCATGGTTCGGATGGGGGATGTGCATTCTCGACTCACCGATATAGAGCAGGTTCCAGAACGGGTCTCCGTTCTTCTTGTAGTTGAGCAACAGCTCGACTGCTTCCCTGCCTTCAATCATCGCGTTCCTCAGGCGCCGCACCGGCACGGGGTCCGTCAGCTTTCCTTGTAGGAATCGACAGTTCCGGGAAATGATTTCTGTGCGACTATATCCAGTGACCTTGATCAACCCGTCCGAAGCATACACAACGGGATTATCGGCGAGGCTGCAGTGTCCCTATCGCATTAGTACCGTCTGTCCAGTGAGGTATAATGACAACCGCGAAATCACACACCTTGGGCTCGTCAAGCAAAAGCAGTCGCCCAGTCCTTGGAACTTGGACCGGTCATTTGCCAAAGCTTTGCTCGCATTCAGTGTGAGCTGGTGGTTTACGAATCTTGGGTAGATATCCGTGAAGACCAGCTGCTCCACCAGTACTTCCATTTCCGTGAAAAGGGCTTCCATAGCTGGCAGTTTGGTCATGACGATCGACTTCATCCTCTTGTGGACCTCCTTGAGCAGTTTTCCGGGCACGTTGAGTTGATGCGGCGACTGGTGCGTCATGTAAGTCTTGTGGATGCCTGTCATAATATCTGCGAGTTGGTTTAGGGTCGTATGGTACTGCTCAATCTGTATAGTTGTTATTTAGCGAAAATGATTGTCACAGGTAAGAAAATTCCGTTCCGGCGATAAACCTACCTTTGCCAGAAACTCGACGTTTTCGCTGCATACTCGATTTTCACTGAACTTGAGAAGGTGATGCGCCGTCGCGGGATTATGCAGCACAACTTGAAATACCTGTTGGCTGAAGAAATCGGGCAGGCGACTCGAACCGCGGCTGCTGAGGCTCCCACGCTGCGATGGGGCTTTCTTGATTGTCGCGACGCTCGGCCTCCTCCCTAACATCCCTGACGCTACTGATCCGCCTCCATTTGTGTTAACTTCGGCTTCGGTAGTAATTGCGCCGTCGCCACTGAACTCGACCCAATCGCCATTTTCATCGACGTATGGAAGCACATGCACCGACGGGTTCCGTAAGGGGGACTGGTGCCGACCGTTTGTATCAAACCGGCTGAACGGTCCCACTCCCTGGATCGAGTGTGAACGAGACTGTGAAGGTGTCTTGGGCCGCTTGACAGTCGAACTGTAACTGGCAGGCACCGAGAGTCGGGACGAGATGCTAGAGTAACTGTTCCGTCGACGAGTCTCATATTGCGAGACAGGGTCTTCGTCCAGGCGAACGAGCGCAACCGGCGTCGAGCTCATACTTCGATCAGGTTTCGAGTCGCTTTCTAGATCCTCGCCGTGTACGGTCCTGGAGTTTGAGACGACCGGGAGGACTGCGGTATATGTTTCATAGGGGGTCTTGGTATTATCGGGGCCGACTTCGCCGTTGCGCGTCGGTTTAGCCACGGGATTAGGGTGTGTCTCAAATTCGTTCCGCGGCTGCAGGTCGCCAGAACCGTGTTCGCTAGAGTGTGTTCGGCTCATCATACTTCGGGGGCGCTCAATAATGGATGATTGTCTCCTTGGAATCCGGATCAAGCCGTTTTCTACCCTGGGCAAGTCTTTCGCAGTCCTTAGTCGCGCTTCCCTCATTTGAGCGGTTACATCTTGCGAGGAGGACTCCGAATCGGCTGTATCGTAGTAGACCATGCTGGAAAGCGGTCTGGTCCGGCTGTTGCTTCGGTGAACTGAGGCTACAGACTTGGATCGGGAGGCGAGGCCGAATGCCCCATGCTGTTTTTGGGACAGAGAAAGTGACTGGCAGCGTTGGTCGGAGTAGGTGATACCGAAACTGCCCCTGCCCACGATGGCCTGCTGTGCGGCTGCAATGGACCCGGCTGCGCTTCGATCTGTGAAGGCTTGACTCAGTGGCCCCGGCTCGCCATTGCTGCTGTCGCCATTTGTGTCAAGCGGGCGGTCGGCACCATCCCGGCCATGCCAAGCCACTTCCTCGGCCTGTACTGGAAAGCCATCTGCAGCCATTGCAGCATAAGGAAATATGAAGAGGGACAGATGCCTATGCGAATTGACAGTTTATGGTGTTCATGACGACACGGGTCTAGCAAAAGCAGGCGATGTCGAAATGAGTAAGGAAAACAGAGTCCAAGTAGTTCCACAGGGATCAGGAAGGAAAAGAAAAAGAAATAAGTCAAAGCAGCAGGATGTGATCAAAAGCAACGAAGGGAACCAATTGTGGTGTAGTCCGGCAACGCGGCCGCTTTCATAAGGTTGCTAGCGATGCCACCTCCATGAGTGGCGTGGGTTTGGCATCCCTATGATGCCAGGATCTTGTTCGCGATTTGAGGCTTGGGGAGCATTTCCATAGGACGGAATCCTGATATGCATTGGGGATATGCCAATCATGCACAGAGACCCCGTTGACTAGTAGCAAACGCCTACGCCTCGAGGCTTTCACTTCCATCAGGATTATCACGGGCTTCAGGATAAACCTTAATGCTGCCGCATCCTGATAGGTCCAGGCCATATGGCGTTTTCAGCCATCACAGTGATCAGCCCGCCAAGGCCGGCTTTGGGCAAGCAAGCGTAGTGGGGGACGCGGCATAGTCGGTAGCCATTATGTATATGAGCGGGATTGCCGATCGCTGCCCGTCAATGCCGTTCGGCTCTCTGATTTGGTGTCCAAGACGAATAGGAGAGAAGCAAGGGGGGCGACAAAACCCTTCACGATTCGGGGAGGCAAATGTGCCCAACAAGACGACGAAGCTTCTTTGGCTTTCTTGGGCCCGTGACGGCTATTGAGTTTGAGTAAACAACACAAGAGGAAAAAGCAACGAACAGCTGAGTTCCTTCTTTAAGGTTGTTCCTGTGGAATATTTTATGCGGCTGACTGACGATGTAAAGAGCAATGCACTATGCAATATGCAAGTGAATGGCTGGGATCTGACGGTACAACCTCATTCAGTTCATCCAGACCCTCCAGGAAAAGGTTCTCAGAAAGCCGCAAAGGAACCAATGCCTGCAACGGCTCGTTCCGACTTTGTTGCCTTATTTCTCGTGGTCTCTTGGGAAGCGTAACGCCCGACCCAACGGGAAGCATTATGGGTGCTCGGCGAGGCGCCCTAGATTAGTGGATTTGGTTGGTGATAGACGCCAGCAGAGACTCGGTCTTCAACTGTGGCAAGGAGCGAAATGGTCAAACGTAGGCGACAGAAGAAAAATATGGGCCCCATTCCCGCCTGTGCTCACCCCCTGGCCTGGCCGGCTGACTTTTAGCGCTTAAGGTTCCTGCCTGGGGTGATACGTCGCGTGCGCCGGCCGAGCAGCCCATCTCGACCTCAAGCAGACTAAACAAAAAACAGAGAAAGACGGAGGGGAATAAAGGTACAGTATTGTGCTTTCACTTGCCCAGTCTCCTGGTAACTCTGAATGAGTACCCCAAGAATGGGGATGGAGGTAACGCCTGTGACAGAGCCGCACAATTACCATCCAGTAATGCGCTTGTCCTCCATGCCCACGCCCTGGGTTTCCGTCACAGATATTTATATATTGGTAGCTATGGCGAAATAAATACATCTCCCCAGCTGGATGAGTGTCTGATATTCCATGGGTCTGAGAATGCGGGAGGTGCTGTACTAAAGCCTCGGCATATATCTGATTTCCAAGTCGCAGTTGCAACATACACCGAGTCCAACGTGGACTACACGCAGTGCGTGCCGCCGTAGGTGAGTGCAACAAGCACTGCGGGACTCGCGCCGAAGATCGAGGTCTTGACCAGACGACAAGCACCCGCTTGCAGTATCTCTGCGATGGTGCAGACGAGGATCTTTGGTCCTTCATGGAGAGTGTCACCTTCTAAGTCGTCGATCATCTGGCCGGAGATGGCCCCAAGGAATACTGGGACAAATCTTCACGGGCTTTGGTCAACCGAGGGACAGACCAAGCACCATAAAGATTAAAGATGATGTGCATGAAGCCAACTCGACGTGAATATGCCCCGAGTCCGAAGGACAGTCGGTAGACGACATGTACCGTTCCTATAGAGCCAAAAACGCGGTATGCCACCAGCACCCCTTGCCATTGCCGTCAATTTGATTGACCACAGCCGTAGTATGTCGCCATTGCAGGCGTGTGTCCAACTGCAGGCGCATGAAACCCGGTGCTGCCCATGTGCGGCTCTGCGCAAGATCTAGCGAGGTAGGGTAGTTGCAGAATGCTTGGACCGAAGTTCGGTTCACGTTGTTAGCAGGCAACCCGTCGCTTCGGACCAAATTGGAAACATTGGCAGTTCAACATGGAAGATCAATTGATTCGAAACCCAGCTCACGCCATCCTCTTCTTGACACGCGCGCGCCCTCTCCAAGCGCTGGGCGGTTAAAAATGAAGGGACCTGGCCTGAAGCAACGAACAAGAAGGGCCCTGATGGCAAAGAAGAGGGCAGAAGGGCCCATCGGCGTAAGCGCCTGGATTGTCGTTGAAGATGTGTCGGCCAGTAGATCTCTTTGTCTTGGGGCCATGCGGGACAAGGGACGGGGTAGGGACCCACAACAAGCACCCGGCATCTGGTTGGCTCAGAGGCCTCGAGGGACGCCCGATTTAGCACCTCTCTTGTTTCAGCAAAGGCGATTGGCAAAAAGGCCACTTGAATGGCCTCTTTGTTGGAAAACCTTCGCCCATTATGGCATGAATGGGTGTGGCCGACTCGTTTATATGACCTCGAGTCCCGCCATCGTTAGTCGTGTAACTAACATGTGTCTTCAGCATCTCTATCTGCTTTCCTCTCGTCTTTTCCTTATTTGACTCAGTTTCCTTTTCAAGCAACAGCACACACACACTCGATTAGACACTGCGTGTCATCGGGCATTTCCCCAGTCACATTTCTCACGATACATTCATTATTAGTGTCTCTCATTAATTGTTACGGATACCAAACAGCACTTGGTTGAATTCATACTTGAAGCGGCAACAGTCCCAACAGAAGAAACGCAGACTTTTCATCTTTACGAACAATCGTTTAATACACCACCTCGATACCTCAAGATGGGTTACACAGATACCGCATTTGAGATGGGCAAGACCCATGCCAAAAGCAAAGTAACGTCAACTGCCACCACGTACGCCAGGAAGCAGGCCATGGACAAGGGGTTCGCAATCGTCAACCCCGCCCAGAAGTTTGAGCTCATTGCTCGTTGGGTCGTCCGCGGCATACAATTGATCTTCGCTCTGATCGTCATCGGGTTCTACGGCCACCGTGTTGATCAAGATCGCAAGGCAGGCCACCCTCAGTCAGCCGCCTGGGTCTTTGCCGTCATCACCGCCGGACTCTCCAGTATCGCGACCGTGGTCTACAGTGTCCCGATCTTCATCAAGTCTGCGCGACTGTGGTCCTTTGACCTCTTCTTGTTCATCCTCTGGATCGCCACCTTTGGCACATTCGCCGGCATCTTCCTGAAGCGCGAGAGCGGTACCAAATACGAGGGCGCCAGCGTCCGCGCCATGAAGGTGGCTGTGTGGCTGGATCTGGTCAACTGCATCTTATGGCTCTGCACCGGCATTTACGGTTGCCTCCGCACACGATGTGCCACCTGGTTCGACAACAAGCTCGATCGCGCCTTCAAGAAGGGTGAGCAGAAAATCGAACAGGGGGTTGATTATGGGTTCGACGGAGCTCGCGAAGGAACTAGGAAATACTTCTCGAGGAACAAGCAGCAGCCAATGCCCACCCAGCCCCCAGAGGCTCATATGGTGTAATTCAGGACAGCTGTAGCCTGGTGCCAGTGTCCTTTGGAAAGATCGTTTATTGCATAGTTGAAGGCGCTTGGCGTTTCCCTACACATTTGGACTTCGTGGGGAGTTATATAAATAATACACATCTCATACCGGTTGCATGTTCTGAAGCACCTGCCCTTGTGAATGGGTATATGGCCATTTGCTGTAAGTAACCCTTATTCCCAGAGACACAGGAATGTGTGAGTACGATGACAGACATTGGCAAGAACAATACCTGTGGAATCATATTGAGAGACAATGGCCTCATGTAAGTATCGAAGTAATAACGCAAACTGTCTTGATTCCCGATAATGTTCAAGGTGGTACGGCAGACTCGTACGTAGACGTCGTGCAACATCTTAAATGAGGCTCTTTGCTGCCTCCGTCGGCGGTGCCTGCCGGCCGTACGCCGACACTGGGGATACTGAATGGCCAAGGCAGTCTTCGGATTTCCTGAACCAATGAGAAGAGTTGCCAAGGATCCTCAATATTTCAGCCCATATGAGTACTGATAGGAGGTCTTGGATATTTGGCATCCTTCCAGAAGCCAAAGCTGGATAGTGAATCAGCATGCATCAGAATGGCCCATCCGCCATTTTGCATACTTCGCCTTGGTCCAGGTGGGACCGAACCCGTCAAGCTCGCCTTTGTTCGAAGTTGCTGTCGCGTCTCCTTTGTATTAAACGTCATATAGCCTGGTAGGTTCACGTGTGAAAAAGAGAAAGGGGCACGAGACCAGTGGTAGGTAACACGAATGCTCATTAGGTACTTAGGCCAGTAAGTCGAAATGCGGGGAGGGGGTGTTGTGGTTGATTGATGATGATTGAGCTAGAGTTGTCAGCCTACAGCGTATAGCGCGTACCCCAACCCACTGAGTAGCGTGCCGGCTTCCGTGTGCACCACTGAGGCTGTGAGAAAATACAGTCATGCATGCAATGCAACCTGAGACTTGAGTCAAAATGTTTCTACACCGAACGAACTGCATGCAAGGAACACGAGCATGGGAGTGCATCTGGTTCAAAAACGACTCTTTTTGTTCCTCGCAAGGACCACACTTACGTACGCGCGGGTGGGCTAATTTACCCGCCATCGATCAAGTGATTGGATCTGGCATCTCACCAACCGACGATCTCGCATTGCAGTGGAATGGGACCTGCCAATTCTTTGCTAAGCCCAATGAGCTCAGCACCCAGCACAGTCCCAGCATACTGCCCACCCAGCACAGCACGAACCACACTACGCCCATCAGCGGCTGAAGCGGCTCAGCTTCCAGTGGTGGCATTGTCAGCACCGTGGTAGGCGACAACGACCACTAAACGGTCGGTGCATGATCGGTTCTTGTGGGTGGTCGGCACACCGCCGCCGTGCGACCCAACTCAGTGACGCAATGCTATTCTTGCAATGGAGGTTAGGTTGCAAAAGGGACCGTTTTGCTTTGCCACACCACCACCAACAGTTGCAACCCACAACAGTCTGCTGCTACCAGGCGGCAAGCGGGCGCCGCTGCAACCACCACCTGCACACCACAGGTCTCGCTTGTCTTGCATGACAAGGCATTGAGGCGCCGAGTTGGTGGTCATCTGGATCAGGTGGAGGGCTGAATCAGGGGGGCTTGAGCTTGGGCTGTCAGCAGAACAGATCTCACCCTAGGTTGCCTAGGTACGCCTTTACCAATATATAGCACGCGCACTCCGCACTCATTTAAATCTTCGCTGGGACCGCCGGCCCTGACGCATGATTATGTCCATTGCACTATACTACCTATACTCTCTAACGGTGCTGCTGATAGTCGTCACCACCGCTGCCGCCACCATCATGGGCCTTTCGCTAGTCTCGCCCCCGCGCGACAGCGGCCGCCCGTCGTCGCCTTCACACAAAACGGCCATGCCCACAGCCTCCAACACCGGCCGGCAACGGTCGCGCTTCAACGCCGTCACCGAGGCCCGGGCGGCGCAGAACACGACGGGCGACCACATCGCCTTCTTCGGCTCGCAAGTCGGCGGCGAGTCCGTCATTAACTACAGTTACACCGACACGCCCTTCACGCTGCTCATGTGGGACATTTACTATTTCTTCTACTTCGTCTGGGCTCTGCCGTGGGTCGTATGGCCGCTCCGGCCCTGCCACGGTGGCCACTTCGACGAGATGTCCTTCACGGCTTCCAACATGTGGTGTCTCTTTATCCATGGAGTCCTGATCATCATGCAACTCGGATTCATCTTATCACTGCCGCTGCTGGTGCTCGTCCCAGTGTGGACGGCGATCCTGTGGGTGGGCTTCTTCACGACCGTCAATTGGGCCCTGTGCCTGACGCTTAACGGTCCCTCGTTGACGTACCACTCCGACCCCATGTACGCCGAGGCGAAGGAGGAGCACGCGCACGAGAGTTGGATTTTCATCAACGGTGTCGCTTGCGGCGAGGCCTGGTTGCTAAGCAATATCAATCGCCTAGCCCTGACGTTTGGCCGCCCCGTCATGGGAATCCACAACAAGACCGATGGCATCATTTTTGACGTCGTCGAGTGCCTTGTACAGCGCAACTTCAGCTACGCGACTACCGACGTCCGGGAAGCCTACCGGACCGTCAAGGAGGAGCTGTACAACCCGGCAAAGTCCAAGGTCGTGTTCATCCTGCACAGCCAAGGCGCCATCGAGGGCAGCATGGTGATAGACTGGCTGCTGCAGGAGATGCCCCAGGATATACTTTCCAAGCTCGAAGTCTACACCTTTGGAGCGGCGGCCAACCACATGAACTCGCCCACCAAGCATATTGAAAGCCAGAAGGCCCAGCAAGGCAACCCCGCTTCACTGAACACGGATGTGGCCCTGACCAAGGGGCCTGTTCACGACTCGCCTGTCCAGATGCGCGCTCCGTCGATCATCCAACACCAAGACAACAGCAACCAGTCATCGTTCCAAGAGAACCGACCTCCCACCCCGCCCACTGTAGCCACCGACGTGTCTGCGCCACAACAGCAGCAGCCGCAGCCGCCGCAACCTCAGCGCCTCCCCACCCTCACGCCGGCTTGCGACCGGGTCATCGGCCACATCGAGCATTACGCCCACACGACCGACTTCGTGGCCCTCTGGGGCCTGCTGCACTTCGTCACGAGCGAGCGGGCCTCGGCGCTCATCCCTCGCTTCATCGGGCGCGTCTTCTCGCGCACCTCGTCGCGGGGCGGCCACCAATTCTGCCAGCACTACCTCGACGGCATGTTCCCGCTGCGGCGCGACGCCGACGGCCACGCCATCGTGACCATGGCCGAGGGCGGCGGCTGCGACGAGGACAACAACGACTTCATGGAGAGCGTGGTCGAGCGCGGCGGCCGCGGCACCGAGGGCGAGGACGCCCGCGAGGGCTTCGGCAACAGCTGGGCCCTGCTCGAGCTCGCCGGGAAGCGCGAGAACTCCGGGGACCAGATCCACCCCGAGGTCGCCGTCCACGGCAGCTTCCACGGCCAGATGCTCGACGACGGCCGCGACGTCAAGGTCAAGGACCTGAGCCGGCTCTGGCAGTACCGCAACGGCAAGTCGCCGCCCGAGCTGCCCAGGGGCATGGTGCCGGATGCCGATGGCGTCGTGAGGGCGGGCACCCTATAAGAAAACAAAACAAAATACACTCGCCCCCCCTGTCTATTACACCCTATCTGCCTTTTTCCTGTTTTGATTGAGGCGTGAGAGCGAATTAGCGAGTAGACTATATGATATCCTTGCATGGTTGGCGTATTGCTTTTCACACTTATATACCCAATGGGTAATAGATTGTGATTTTGGATAGAGCTATCTCTGAGAGAGGTAGGATACAAATTGTGTTTTCCAACATTAGTCAGATAGTCAGACAGCTTTACGAATTTACACATTCATGCCAAGTGCTAAATATCCCGCTATCAACCGTTCCGTCTACGCTCCTTGAAGTGATGCGTACTGGCTACCTATCTACCAGATGCTCAAACCTTCGGCACTTCGCTTGCCTTTCGGTCTTGATAATGCCTCACATTTAGTGAACGATCTGGTTATTGTGCCTCGGATTAGGGGAAGTCCAGTTGGAAATAGTCGTCAGGTAGGTGATAATATAATCGTATATATTTGAAGTTTTCGAAAACCTTTTAACAGTCTCAGAGACTGCCGGTTCCCGCTCATTATTGTAGCTAACAGCAACCCCATCACCTTCCTCTCCCCTTTTACTTTCTTCCCACCTTCTCGTTTGCCCCTTAAATGCAAACGCCGAACCACCGCCACCAACTCATATCTTGACCCGAAACCCGACCCCATCCCGTCGCTGCCGCGCGAGCCGCGCGCAACAGATCAAGCACATACCCAGCAGCAGCGAGCACCCCGTGAACGTCTGCGCGCCCCAGTAGCGGCCGCCCGACGCCGCGATGATGGCGCCCGCGATGGGGTTGCCCGTCAGCACAGCGAAGCTGACAATGGTGAAGACCATGCCCATGCGGGTGCCGCGCTTGCGGAGGTCGGTCGTGAGGCTGCTCAGGCCGGCGGGGAAGAGGGACTGGATGCCGCCGGCCGCGATGCCGTAGAAGACGGACCAGGCGTAGAGCTGGGCGGGCGCGCCGACGGCGATCCACGACAGCAGGGCGACGCCCGTGATGAGGCAGGTCGGGATCAGCAGGTTGAGCGGGCCGACGCGGTCGGCGAAGTAGTTGGGGCCCAGCCGGCCGATGACGCCGACGCCGTTGGTCAGTAGCAGCAGGTTGAGCGAGTCCGAGTAGGACAGGTTGGGGTGCATCACCAGCTCGCTGCGCGCGAACGAGGACAAGTAGTAGAAGCCGAAATAGACACCCCAGAAGTTCTAGTGTAATTTCGTGTCAGTGATTGCTTCGGACCAATAGGGCTGACTGACGGTCTTTCACCCCTTTGTTCGCGATGATGTATGTATGTTGAAACTGGGGTATACTCCAAACAGTCCGTTTATATGACTGGAATCATGGGTGTGGGGAATGGGATGATTGAGTGGAATAAACGAAAATAGTTGACTGGTGGTCGAATAACCTGTTCGGCAATGACATATATGGCCAGTCTCATCCCATGGGAGTAGATATAACCGAACAAGGAGACACCGAGCGCAAGAAGGTGACCGGAATGGAAAAGGGGGAGGGGTTCAAGGGTTTCGACTCACAAAGAACATGCCCGCGGCAAAGAACGTGTACTCGAGCTCGCGAAACGCAGACCACTCGACCAAGCTGCCCGCCCTGCGCGGCGGCAAGCGCGGCCGCATGAAGAAGTTGGCGAAGAGACAGGTGGCCAGCTGCACGAAGCCGATGGCGCGAACGGTCCAGCCGAAGCCGATGGCGGGCAGCAGCTGGCGGGCCATGGCGGGGAAGATGAGGCCGCCCGACACGGAGCCGCTGGCGGTGATGCCGATGGCCAGGGACCGCTTCTTGTCGAAGTAGGTGGACACGACCGAGATGGCGGGCGTGAAGAGGAAGCCCGAGCCGAGGCCCATGCACAGGCCCTGCGACAGCAGCAGCTGCCAGTAGGTCGTCGCGGCCGAGGTGGTGAAGATGCCGAGGATCAGGAAGAAGGTGCCGCAGGCCAGCACAGGGCGGAAGAAGCCCGCGTCGGTGATGCGGCCGGCGAAGGTGCCGATGAAGAAGGTCAGGAAGACCTGGATCGACCCAATCCACGACACTTCCGAGGGCGACCGGCCCAGCAGGTTGGTGTAGTACGTCTGGAACACGCCAAAGGAGTTGATAAATCCCCACGTGTTCATGACTACTAGATGTGCACAGCAACAGGCAAGCCAAGCGGCCTTCCCGCCATCGGGTGGCGGCCCGGGGTTCCAACTGGACTTGGTCGAGATCCTGCTAAGTACTCGGTTCATGGTCCCCGCGATACCACCGGCTTCCGTGTCCAAGACGGCTGGCTCAGGCTCAATTCGCCAAGCCTCATCCTCGTCGGCATCTTGAGCCTGATGTCCTTCCTCTGCGACTCTTCTTGGCCCAGAAGGTTTGGTGACATCCTGCTTTTCGATGTCCGCAGGCAAGTCTTCGGCTGCAGTAGAGCCGTTCGAGGAGGCGGACGACGGCATGGGCTCCATCCTAGGTTCAATACTCGCTCAAAGCTGGCAGACCTTGTTGGGTATGTAAGTAGGGAGTACCAAGGGCAGGTGGAAGAATGTAATATTGCGTATTCCTGGACGATGGCAGCGAAAGCGATCTAGTGGCGACGGAAGCTTTGGCTGAATGAAGCTGCGGAAATCCTTATTCTTGGGGGCAAGGGCGATGGAGGTTATATGCGGATTCCATCAGAAACAGGGGAGTCACTTGTCACCCGAGCAAACGGCTGCCGAGACGGCGGAGGTTCAAGTACAAGCGACACCAGGAACAGCCGCTTCCGATTGCCCACCATCCTCCTCCTCCATATCGGAGCCATTGACACATGCCTTAACATACTGGGGTGGATGGTGTGTGGGTAACTCGTTAATCAGTAAGGAGATAGGCCCGGGACCCTGGGAGAGCAGGAGTAGCGTGCCTGGGTGGATATCGGTATTAGGTTAAAGCGGGGTTGATACCATCGACAATACCCGATCAGTCAATGGCAGTCAAGCCCTTTCCCCCATCGTGACTCTGAAGAAATGCATCACTTGCGTGGAGCAAAAGATATCGACCGGCCGGAGGGTCTGTCCGTTGGTCAGCAAGAACCTGCTCAGATCAGATTCCGGCATCTCAGATTGCTGTGGATTACCTAACTTGTCGGGCTTCAGCCATTGTCTTTTCTGCTTATGTTGAGTCATTTCTGTAAATGCACTTACTGAATGGCGGCCAGCTAATCCACCCCCAACCCGTTGAAGTTTAGCCGGAGCAAATAGTTGCTATTCCCGGAGCAAAGTCCGCCACCAGATACAGTTCGGCCCGGTCCAGTGTAGTAATAATACTGTATTTTGGTCCATATCATACATAGATGCGAACTCACTACCTTGCTCTGACCCTCAGTACCGATATCGCCGCAATTCTACGTGACTGGCTGACCGAGTGTTCGGGAGTGGAGTACTCCATCTCATGCGGCGCCCTTCAAGCGACAAGCTAAACAGCAATTTTCAAAGCCCGAAGAGGCTCTCGAATCCCGACATCAGTGGTTGAAACTCCAACAAAAACGCGCTTGTTCACATCGTCATTCTGGGACGCTGCCATGTTGTGCCAACAGGACTATTATCAGATTGTCTGATCTACATGTAAGTAAGGACTAAGCTGGACTTGTCAAGGTGACTTGCACCATCAAAATTGCGAGCTATCAGTTCCCATCCCCCTTCATTTCATTACTCCGAGCTCCGAAGTGATAACTTTGAATGTGTTCCGCCTCCACCATCAAATATTCATCAAAAAATCACGACAACTCGGCATATCAAGCAAAGTGTCTAAAGCCATGCTGATCTTACATACCACGTCGCCACTTCTTGCCAGCCACCATCCAGTCTCGGCTGCGGATGGTGTCATGCACCTGAGATCGGCAAGCAGCTTGCTCGCAGTCGTTGTTGGACCAGCCCAAGGCGAGCTCATCAGCCCACCACATCTGGTCTTCGTCTTGGGCCTTCAGGCTGATTGCGACGGATGTAAGAGACGTGTAGTTGATGACAGGAACATGCTTGAGGCTGCAGTCGCTCGAGGGGCAGGCAGGAACATGAACGACTTCCGCTGCCACCTCAGCATCCAATCGAAGGCCCTTGAGCGTGAAGATGCATTCCGACTCGGAAGAAGAACAACCCAGACGGATACTGTAGAAGTCGAATGCCAAACACTCAGTGGTTTGTTTGGGGCCTGTGCTAAAGATTGCAGACATGTTGGTCCCGTCATCCATGTCCATCGCTGGTTGCAAGTACTGGAGAACCAATTTGCCCGACGATTGTGAATTGGCAGCCTCGATTCCATCCGAGAACCAGAAACGGTGGTAAGGGCTCAAGAAAGGCACGGGGCGAGGATCATGCGGTTCCGTGCGTGCACCTCGCATCAGTCGCTTGATATCTTGGAACTGGGTAATGTTAGCAGCACGTACAGGCCCAGTATTGGGTTCAAAGGATAACTTACGTCAAATGTGAAATTACCCGAATCTGCCAGATTGCCGCAGGAAGGGGCGCGCTTGCTCGGGCCATTACCATCATCGGAAGGCTGAGCAGGAATGACCACTGGACTCGGGACTGTGGCCATAGTCAAACTGGCAGTGGGATTTGGAGTCTGAAGGGCCATCTGGGTCAAGCCCAGCGAAGGCGTTGGAGCAGATGCCGTGGTCAAGTTCATTGCTGACGACGTGCTCGATGACTGTGTTGCAACAGTTGACGAGTTGGTGAATGGTGCTTGAGAGCTGGGCGAGGTCGAAGTGGATTGAGATGACTGTGTCAAGCTTGTAGTAGTCGCCGGGATGCTTGACGAGTCTGAAGAAACCACCGACGAAGAGGACAGCGACGATTCTGAAGTAGTGGACAAGCTCGTAGAGGAACTGATTGTCGAGCTACTGGTAACTGAAGCGCTGGACGATGACAAGACTGTGGACGTGGACGAGTCTGTTGATGTCAATGGAAGCGAAGTGGTTGTAACAGACGATGTCAAAGCTGATGAAGTACCAGATGAGAGATCTGTCACAATCGTTGCATTCCATCCACTTGTAGGGACCGAAGAGAGCAGACTTGATGTCGAAGTTGCCCCTACAGCGCCAGCATCAGACGCCTGGCTTGTTGAAGTCGATGTTGAAGACAGTACGAGGGTAGATGTGGAAGATGCGAGGGTCGATGTGGAGGTTGTTGCAAGAGTGGATGTGGAAGTTGCTCCCTCAGGATCAGCAGCAGTTGCCTCATCTTCAGGGCAGGAAGTGTTGGGCGATCCTTGACCCGAAGGCTGCGTGCCAACAGTGTTGCTTGGCCAAATGGTTTCAAGACTAGGCCAGATCGTTATGAGGCTAGGGGTCTCCTCTGTTGAGACTGGCCAAATGGTCACGACACTGGGTGTTGTTTCTGTGGTTGGTAGTGGCCAGATAGTCACTTCACTGGGAGTCGATGAACCCGCCGTGATGGTGACGACCCCAGGGACACCAGGTGTTGTCATTTCTTCAGGGCATGGCGTCGAGAAGGTGGCAGAGCCAAGCCCAGGCGGTGTTGCTGTAGCTGAATGTTAGCATCGTCGGAGCACACGGTTGGGCAGGCTCATAAACATACCGACTGGACCCCAAGGAATACTGGGAACAGTAACAGTGATTGTGCCAGACAAGGTAGACACGATTGGAGATACCAAGGCTGGGGTGGTCGGATATCCTTGATCTTCAGTGTTGGGCAAGGTAATAGTGAGAGTTGACGGCACACTTCCTTGACTTCCAGGTCCGCCGTTACTTGCGCTTGGCCAGCCGTAGCCGCCAGAGAAAGTCTCGCTAGCTGACCCCCCTGGACCCCCAGGACCTCCAGAGCCCCCGGAACCTCCAGAACCGCCAGAGCCGCCTGGGCCACCTGGGCTCCCCCCACTGGGTGTGACACCAATGGTAGAGACAATGACTGTTGGGGTTGGAGGGACGCCGCCGTAACCGCCTTGAGGGATGCTGCTGGTTTCACCACTGCCAGGTTCATTGGGGATCGTGTACTGAAAAGTAAGAGTGGTATCAGGAAGAGTGATGGTGATTTCTGGCAGAGAATTGGAAGGACCGAACCCACCATCAGGCGTGCTGCTCCATCCTTGACCTCCAGGTTCTCCAGGAGGTGCAGAACCTTGGCCGTTTGGTGGCACAGTAATGGTGACTTCTGAAAAAGAGTTGGAAGGGCTCCATCCGCCACCAGGTGTGCTGGTCCATCCTTGACCTCCGGGACCTCCAGGAGGGGCAGAGCCTTGACCATATGGTGGTGCAGTGATGGTGACTTCTGGGAAGGGAATGGAGGGGCCCCATCCGCCACCAGGTGTGCTGCTCCACCCGTCGCCACCAGGACCTCCAGGAGTGGCAGAGGGTTGACCGTTGGGAGGTACAGTAATGGTGACTTCTGGGAAAGGGCTGGAGGGCCCGTTGCCGCCTTCGGGGATAGAGGTCCAACCTTGTCCGCCGTAGCTGCCAGGGCTGCCACCACCAGGAGGATTGTAGGACAAAGTCAATGTAGGCTCAGGGAATGGATACGTGCCGCCTGTTCCTTCAGGGCCACCAGGAACACTCGAGCCGCCTGTTCCACCTTCAGGCACTGTCAGGGTGACGGTTGGTAGGGCGTATGGGTTAGTGGCAGTATCAGTTGGGAAGCCTGATCCACCTTGGCCGCCTGGAGAGCCTTCAGGAGCAGTGACAGTGACAGGGGGGAGATAGGAAGAGCCACCCTGACCACCACCACCATTGCCACCAGGAGGAGGGTTGTATGACAGAGTGAGTGTGGGTTCTGGGTATGGATATGTCGCACCGTAACTATATGTTTCCCATGGTCCGGTAGCTGTACCCTCAGAAGCAGTAACGGTAACTGTAGGTTCAGGTGGCCAGCCGAAAGAGCCCCAGCCTGGAACGCTACTCATGCCTTGACCTCCAGGTCCGCCTGGGGAAGAAGAGACACCAAAAGGGCCACCTGGATAGCCACTCTGGCCTGTAGGAGGAACCGTGACAAGTGAGAAAGTGCCTACGCCAGGAGAGCCACCAGGAGGGCCTGGGTAGGTCACAGTGACAAGGCCAGGGATAGATGGAATAGGCTCGCCGTTGGGACCAGTGGCACAGGGAACAGTGAGGGATCCAGCAGGAGGCAAACCAGAGGGCCATTGAGGTCCGGGAGCAGATACGCCAGGAGTGTAGTCGAAAGGAGGGTAGGGCTCAGTGACTGTAACAGTAGTGGCAGGTGGAAGAACTACAGCTGTGGTGATGGTGACGAAGACAGTAGTGGGCTCAGGAAGAGGGCAGGTGCCGATGCCAGAGCCGCCAGGACCTCCAGATCCAGATCCAGATCCGCCAGGACCTCCAGAGCCAGAACCTCCAGCACCTCCAGGGCCAGAGTTTGGAACAGAGGATGGGTTGATGCCAGTTCCACCTCCGCCGCCATACTGTTGAGCCGAAGCTGACCCAAGTAAGGCAGCAAAGATGCCCGGAAGGGCAGGGTGCCGCATTGTGAGTGTGTGTGTGAGCGTACCCTGGTGTCTATCTTACTTGAGAAGTGTGTATGGTATGGTGACGGAGATAGATGTCAGAAACGAGTGACGATAACGAGTGACGATGGTTGGAACCTGGTGTCGAGAATGGGGGAGATGTAGAGAGGAGAGATGGATGGGAGAAGTTTGGGAGAAGTCTGAGGGAAGAAGATCTGTGTGGTCAACTTCTGTGGAAGACTTGAGAGATGGACATGTTTGAAATCTCTGACACGGCCGAAAAGACTGGTTGCCTAGCATGCCCCTTCCCTCTTTCCTCTATTCTCTTGATCGGGCTGCAGAGTTTGCCATTGAGGACGTTCCTGCCTCCGTTTACATCGCTAGACCATGTGGCTAGTCTGGAGCCAGCAGCCAGCAATTGCAGCTGCTCCTTCCCCAAGACTATGTCCCAAAGGCAGACTTTGGAGGACCTGGAAGTTTCCATTACAAACCGCAACCAAACAGGTCCAGCCGTTTGCCGGTCGAAGTCCACGCCAATCTTGGAGGCAGCTCCCTCTCCCCTTTTGCAGGAGGCAGCGACCGCGTTGAGTGTGGTGTGTGCTCGACACTATCGTTTCATATTGGAACTTGTGCAAATGTTGAGTTCAACAACACACTTGATGTACAAGTCTGGTCTTGGGCAGTTAGGCAGCACCGGCACATGCAGGTAGGTCTTGCGTGCACTTGTGGTGCTGATTTGACATGAGCAAATAGCTCCCACAATGCATTCGTCTTTTTGATCGACCCTACCTCTGGTTGAAGTCATGTTCCCTTCTAGAATCGAATCCCAACCCAAGTCAGGGGGCTGGCATCAGAGCACCTGAGCTCGCATTTACGATTGACAAATCGTACCCGGTGATATGAAGTGAAATGTAGCATGCACCCCTCGGTACCCAGGTTTGCACAATGTGGATGCTGGGGAAGTCGCGCTGCAGTGTTGAGCTAGAGCCTTATCGCAGTCTTAGGATCCAGTCATCGACGTAACACATCAATGTTCAAAGTATAGAGCCGTGAGCAGCGGAGTGGTATCCAAGTAAATGTATCAATTGATGTGACAGGTCCCGTCATCATCTCCTATCGACGAGTATTCAGTAGCTGCAAGTTTTGGTCCTCGTTGTTCGTTGACCAATTTACACGAGAAATCGTTCCCAGCCCCTATTGTCGTTTTTGGGTGTGGCTTTTGGTGTGTGTACCTTCAATTAGGAGTGCATTCTATGATTGTAGCATCCGCGAATATGAATCAGTGATTGAAACGCACATTGGCCATACGTCAAGCAAGGAAACTGAAACTTCGTATTTGACATCTATTGAGCTTCGTCCGAAGGGACTAAATTTGAGGATATCCACAAGCAGCCTTTCCCTGAGCGGACTCGAAGAGCTCGGAAACAAAGTGAGTTGGGGAATCAAGAGTTCGATTCAGCTGTTATTTACATGTTGGGGGCAAATCATCTATGCCCAGCGCTGCGGCATATCACACCCATAGCCGAAACCATGGTCATCATGCCCTACAATATAATGGATGCAATATGTCCCAACCGCAGGCTTTGCTGAGGTGAGGCCTAAGACCCCCACGTCCCGTATTGCCAATATGTGCAATGCTGGTGTTTGCAGGCTGCGATGTCCGACGCGGACAGGATCTATGCACCGTCTACCTATATGTACTTGAGTTAGGCAAGATACACGAATCAAGCTGATATCCAGTGCTGCGTGTCGAGATCTACGACTTTGTGACTGAACGGAGGTGGTTGCTGACAGGGCTGGGTGTAGCATCCCCTTTAACAGCTGAAGAAAAGAAAAATGGTATTCCGGAGTCATCGCCAGACAGATTTCCAAAGCCGTACTCGCGTGGACAGGCCCGTGATATCGCTCATCACCATCGAGTTACATACGAAGTGTAGAGATACACCACCAGGCAATACAAATGATGTGAACTCGGGTACCATTCATGAAAGGAGGAGACACAGGCTGGCGGCGTGTAGTAAGTTTTCGTGTTTATGTTGAAACGCATCTTAGATCATCACCCTTACGCGACCAACATACAAAGTCAAACTAAAAATGAAGTAGATTTGCGATGACTCGTGGACGTTGTATGTCTGTCTATGGGGTCTATAACCAATCCTCGCTTAGACAGGAGGATTATCTTGGTACGGAGGGGGAGGCGCATCCGGATGCTGCTCATCCCCAGCTGTGGGCTCAGCCTCTTGGTTCGCGATGGGCATGCCCACCGGCGGCCGCCTCTGCGCCTCCTCCAGCTTCGCAGTCCACAGAGCAGCGCCCGTGGTCGACGTGAGCAGGAAGAAGAACGACAGTATAGGCACGAGCTGCAACACCATGGCGATGGTGCCGAACCAAGTGTACTCCCACATCCTCCTTTTGACCTCGTGCTTGCTCTCCTTCTTGTTCAGGCCGCGCAAGGCGAACCACCGATAATGCGCAAAGGTTCCCAGCCTCGCACCCGTGATGATGATGAAGGCAGGCGTGCCGACGTAGGGGATCAAATTGAGCGGCAGGAAGACGATCAGCTCGATGATTTGGATCAGACTCCACGGCTGGTACACGGCGGCCGTGCTAGGCTTTCCCAGCATCTTGACCGAGTTCGGGGCATCGGGAAACAGAATGCGATGGGGCGCGACGAGGTCAGCGAGACCTTTGTCAATGAGTGTTGCCTGTTGATGGCTCAGTTAGCTACCTGACACAAGAAGCGCAAGTGAGAACCAAGCAAGGAACGGGATATAGTATACGTACATCGAAAACATCTACGCGACATTCATCCACGAAGAATCCCTCGAACAAGCCCTGGATAATCACCAGACCTTCTCCCAACGTCAGCACCACGGCGTTAAACCATGCGGCGCGGCCATGGAAGATGGCGAGAAACGCAAACTGTGGCAAGAATGCGAAGGTGAATAGTATCGTGTACACCAAGAGCGATATAAGCGACAGCGGTAGCAGTCGGCTGATGAAGAGCGGGTAGTAGGCGGGATGCCGCAGGAAGTAGTAGATGCCTCGCAGAGGGTACGATGCCGCGACCAGCGCTCTCGTCACATAATTGACAGGTCTTTCGATCGGCCGAAGAACATGGTGTAGATGACTGTTAGGCCTATGGCCTTGCGATACTGAAGAGGACATGTCTAGGCGAAAATAGCAAAGACTGTACAGATGGGAATGTTGGTGGTCAAATGCATAGGTGGGGATAGAAGCGGGTTGAGGACTGTTGACGCTATTCGCATGTGAAGGCAGAAGCGAAGGGCGGCGCGAAGCAACGGCTATGACGACGCTACAGTGTAAATCACTCAGCCGCATAGTGACGCGGTCTTTACACTGTCTAATTGCACTGTCCCCTCATTTGGCTGCCTCAATGCATTCAAGTGTCTCACTGTAACACCCATACCCTGCATCGGTCTACCGGTGACACCACCTGCGCGTCAGGGCACTGTGATCGTGCACTGAGGACTTGGACTTGTTCAACACAGGAACCAAGCTTTCAATACATGATGTGAGAGGAGACACCAGTCCATTCGTGATTTTGATAATACCACAGCGAAGGATAATTCATTATTAATTCTAGCACATTGCTGCTATTGAACTGTTCACCAAAAATGCTTACAGCTTATCAACCAGCTTCTGCGCCGTGTAGGACGTATTCGTTCCCCATGTCTTCGCAGTAGACTGTGTGCACCAAGTTAGTATATCCGCAGCCCATCACCGGGAAAGTCAGAAGATCACTTACCTGGAGATACAAGACCCCATCCTCAATCTCGCACTCGCTGTACGAGTCCTCCTTCAGCTTCTCGACGATGCGGAACTTGATCTCGCCGCTCGTGATGACGTCGCGGAACCCCTCCTGCAGCAGGTCGTCGTCCTCGAACTTCTGCCACTGGAGCTGGCTCACCAGGCCCTCAAAGTACGAGATGGCCATGGAGCCCATGTACGCCTGCCAGTCCTCGCGCAGCTCCGTCTTCTTGACCTGGCTCTCGGTCTTGAGCGCGGCGAACACCTGCTCCCAGTTGGGCTCCAGCTTGATCTCGGGCCACGCCAGCAGCTCCGCGACCTTGCTGCGGATCGCCTCGATCTTGGGGTCGTAGTCCTGGCGGATGCCCGTGCGGGCCGCGAAGCTGACCGCGCCGTCGCCGCCGCTCGCGCCCGGCGCCGCGGGCGCGTTGTTCAGCGCCTTGAGCAGTGTGTCGCGCTCCATGCAGTAGTCGATGTTGCAGCCCAGGTTGGCCGGCGCGAACAGCAGGCGCAGGGCCCCGCGCTCGTCCACGTCGACGCCGCCGTACGTGAAGCGCTTGGCGTCGTCCACGTCCAACGTCAGAATGTGTGCGTGGCAGATGTCGTTGAGCTCCTTGAGCCCGTCCTCGCCGTAGTTGCTCTCGTAGTTCTTGAGCTGCCAGATGGCGCCCTTGAAGTATCTTGACGGCAGGGGCCACAGGTAATGTAAGAAATATGGCCCGAGGCAGATCAAGAGGGACGCATGATGGACACTTACGCTGCGATGCAGTCGCCCAGGGACTCCTTGGCGTAGCCTTCAGTGGCATACGCATATACCTGGTTGGGGTTCACTTCCATGGTCCATGGCACTGTCAGGATATCGGAAAGCTCCTTCTCATACTGGGCTTTCTTGTTGTCCCACTCGTCGCGCACTATAACAAATCAGTGTTTCGACTCCAGATACGAAGATGTGTATTTAGACGCACAGTTCTTACGAAGAGCCAAAGGAAGCTTTTCGACGGGAGGTAGACGTTCCGACATGTTGGGAGAGTATGAATCAGGATTAAAGACTGAAGAGTTGTTGAGAGAGGTGCAATAGAGACTCAAGGCCGTATACTTCTGTGCCAAGTGGTATGACGAAGACGTGTCAAAGGTAAGAGACTATGACCTATCTTATATAGCCAAACGGCTCACAAGTACGTCGAGCACGCGGGGTCAATCCCATGCCTTTCCCTTCCCCTTTGGATTCAAGGCCAGGAGCACTGTTGGATCTCTAGAATCGTGCCATGATGGACTGGCATCGCCAACATGCAACGCCTCTTCCAGGGGTCAGGTCAGCCGCTTAGGCAGCCCTACAGATACAGCTAGAGCAGACTACTAAACTGGGGGAGTTCGCTTAATTCCTGTGGGCCCCCAATAGTCTAAATGTAGTCGAACCCGCCATAAGGGTCTTTTGGAAACTGGATGCGCCTCGCTCATTGACAGGATTGGCTGGGTGGTGCTGTCAAATTGGCTAGTCAGTTGGGGTTGACTTCAGCTGGGCTTGGCGAAGCCACTTATCTTATAAGCGCGGAATAACAGCCGCTACGGGGTTTCTTGGGACAGATACGGCCATCCGGTGTCATTAGGACCCTGCCTCGATGCAGCGCCTCATTCGTTCTAGATTCTGGAGCCTACAGCGCAGGTTGGGGGGTGCGAGGGGATGAGGGGGAAAGCAGGCAGCCATCGCGAACACGTGGGTTACCCCTTTTGAAGACCAAGTCATGACAATTGAACCTGACTGGAGTCATCATCTTTGCTATCTACGTATCACTCCTTGAAAGAGTGTTGCTTTCTTTTAGGCAGTAATTGAAGAGTCCACATTCGCAGCAACTCCTACAACCATGTCTGACCTGTAAGTCATCCAGGCGCCTCGACACTATTACTGCTAACTGACATGCCTTTCTGATCCCGCCCCAAAGACCCCTCAAGGTCCGTGTCGGCATCCGCGACAGCTGGTCCAGCGAAGATGCGCCCGTCCGCCAGTCCCTGAAGAAGCTACGCGAGATCCTGGGCCTTGACGTCGCCGTCGAGCCCGAGTGGCCGCTCCTGGTCGCGGCGCTCGACGACGCCTACCCGGACAAGCAGGCCCTCGTGCCGGCAGTGGCGCAGTGCGTGCGGGTGCTTTGCGATGTGCTCGCCGCCGCGCTCCAGGACGAGGAGGCCAACGAGGAGTGGATCGAGACGCTGCTGGAGCGCGCCGGCGGGCTCCTGTGCTTGTTTCTCGAGGTAAGTACGAGATGATTGACTCATGCGATATCAATGGTATTAGGGAACTGACGTTTGATGACTGGATATAGGTTCAAAGCTCGAAGACTGAGGGATTACGATTGACTTGGTCCAAAGATAGGACTGGCTTTGTGGTCACGCTGCCGCGTGGGCAGATGCCCTATCTAACGGAGCTTGAATCCGTTCTCAGGGGCCAACTTCTGAATTGCTTCAAGAAGGACGCAGGCACATCGCAAACCACGAGTCTTGCCTCCCGTCCCGCAGCGCCTGCAGATGACTGGGCGGACGTGTCGCTCGACACCGCCACTGGAAAGGCAGCCGTTGTGGAGACCGCCAGGGAGGGCGACCGCTACGGGAACACGCGATACGCCCCGCCAGCGAAGGCAGCATACGACGTGCTGCCAGACTGCAGCACTCTGGCGCGACCGGATGAACTGCTCCTCAAGCCCCCGTACCATCTCGTCGTCTACGAGAGGGGCAGCAGTGAAGTGGAGATACACTGCAGCCACAGCCCGTCGCTCCAGCTGTTGAACGATTATCTCAAGAAGTGGTGTAGGGTGAACCAGCAAAACCACAATAAAGTGAGTCCTCTCCCCTCACGTTTTATCGCCGTGGAAGTGGGATGACTGCTAACTTTCGTCGCCCCCTAGCCGCCTTGCGTGGAAATCAAGCTGCACCAATGTGCGTTCGGATTAGGTCTGATATATGATCGCCTGACCTTGTCCGTCGATAGACCATACGCGCAATATGGCATTTCGCCCATGATTGTACTGTCTCTTGTTGAGGGTGTGCTGGGCTACCAAAATGTGGGAAGCGAAGCATCATGTTGGAAGTTTCGTAAAGAGGTGGAACTGAAGAGGTACGGCTCGTAATGAGGGCTGGCTCCTGAACATATTCCATCGTATAAGAGTGTGGGTTTGGGTAAAGCTGGAAAAGAGCGAAAGCCAAAAGGTGCAAAACGAGTGACTACTTACCCATGTTTCTTAATGCCACTGAAGACTCTTGCGATAAGTTGATAATACCACATTGACCACCTTAAGTCTTACTCAGCCATCTATCCTGTATCCTGCCTTGTCCATCGAGTTTGCAGATCTGGATGAGGGCCAGCCATGTGTGCCAGACTTCCTTTTGACGTACCTGGCATTCGGCCTGGGGCTTATTTCCACTCCCAAGGCCAGTCGCGATCGCTAAATGTATGCATGTCCGTGCAGACACTTGCCACGTGCCAGGTACAAGTGTTTGTTCCGGTGTTGATTTGATTCTTGTTCCACAGAGCTCGCTCGAATCCCTGGTCTAGCCCACTTCCGTGCTTGTCCGAGGCTCAAGGTGGTACAAGCAAGGGCGGGAGTTGCTGCCCCTAACTTGGCATCTTCATTCCCGATGGCCTAAGCGAGGCTTCTCGCTCAACTTTTCCGGTTGCAGTGTGGGACAAACATATGGGCGACCAGATTCCATGCCAATCATCCAGTTCTCAAGTCCCAACATAGAATTTATGGTATGGGATTTCTGCTGTGTAGATCCCGCCAGAACATGATCCAGCTACCAAGCACAGTTTTTTCTTTGTCCTGTACACACCAGGACCAGGAGCTGTAAAGTTATATAATGCAGAGCGAGTTCCCAGAAATGTGCTCCGACCTCTTTACTGTAGAAATGGCAATTAGGTTATCTTGTGTTATATCGTTCCTGCCAGCCATAGTCTCGAAAATCTCAACAGGATGGATAGCATCCATAATGAAGAAATAGTCCGTTTCGAGCGCCGCCAAGAAATTGGCAATTATCTCGATAATGGCATAGAAGCAGGATGGGTGAAAGACTCATTGGTTCCCAGAATGAGAAATCCTACAGACATCGGTATACGATCCACCAGATCCCAAAAGGTGTGGAAAGAGCTAACATGATCTCTGAACAAAGCCATAGCAAAGTCAGACGT
Organism: Arthrinium phaeospermum; assembly: GCA_006503535.1. Lineage (NCBI taxonomy): Eukaryota > Fungi > Ascomycota > Sordariomycetes > Amphisphaeriales > Apiosporaceae > Arthrinium > Arthrinium phaeospermum. Next base: position 570,436 of record QYRS01000007.1, on the reverse strand, counting down.
TCAAGACACGATTGAATACGTCTTAGACATATATGTGGCCAGAAACAGTCGCATAGGCGACGAATCGCTTCAGCGAGCTGTGGATACAGTCAAAGGACTGTTCCTTGGCACATATGGGCTGGCAGCCTTGACGGAGGGCGTCAAATCCGCGTGTGACGATGCCAGTGCGTATTTCCAGCTATATCAAGTCTCCTTGACTGTTTCATTCCGCCCATCTTGAGGACACCACGTGACGATTTTGAGGATCTCGCGAGAGACTTCGTGACGGGCAAAAGAACTGAAATTAACTCTTTGGACTCCAGATTATCCGCACCCCTACAAAGAGCAAACGCAGCCGGCACTGCTTTCAACAGAAACCCCTGGCTATGATCAGACACTCGCCCAATTTAGCAACTTCAACCGTTTCTTCATGCTCCTGGTGAAGGAGTGCCAGAAGGACAACATCAAACTCCCAGTCCCCATGCTACCGGCTTTCAAGGCCATGGATGCCGTCTTGAAGAAGGAGGGTCTGCCGTCATACGAGAAGCTCAGGGTGGCGTTAGGCTGGGCTACAGATTCCGACTTGGTGGACGCCATGAAACATGGAGATGGGAAGAACAAGTGTACAGAGATCAAACAAAACATGGACAAGATCATCACGTATTGGAGACGAAGATTGGATCTGTTGGAAATGGCGACCACGGCCCTAAGGGTAGAGGCCTAGCGGGCGATGGTGACGATGGTTTTGATGCCCGGACAAATAGCGCAATGCCATATTCCAATCTGTGTTGGATTTTGTGTTCTGTTCTTCAGCGATGATTTTTATAGATCGCTCGTCTAAGTGAGTGTAGTCTTGTCACCCACTTTATTCGGTCTTGTGGATTTAATAGGGTCGACGTTTGACCTATGACGTCACGGGCATGATAGTTGGCAGAGGTGGCCAACTCTATCATGACTACCTCTTGTCACTCTGCTTCTCTCCCCTTCAAGATCAACATCCCATACGAATTGCCAGGCTTCGACCGATTGAGATATCAACATAACAACAAAAAGCAAAACCCATATCCACTAGCACAACATACCAATCGCCATGGACCCCAACAACCCCCTCGCCGACCGTGAGAAGTCGCTCGAAAACCAGTATATCAAGAACAAAGAGTGCGTATCTTCCCCGGGACTTCCTGTGCGTCAAGAATCTCCAGCATTTATGATTGCATGGTCGTCGAGCATCACATAGCTGACTCTCGCATAGACAACAGATGGCCAAGGACAGGGCCGCACAAGCCGCGAAAGGAGCCAAGGATCAGGGCCAAGGGCAGCAGGCCGGACAATCAAAATAGCCGCAGCTTCAGACTAGATATCCCCCCGTCTGACGCCGAGGAGAAACCTGGTGTGTCATCTGGGTGCTGTTACGGACCCGGATAGGCTGGTCGGAGAGTTTGCAGTGGTGTACATCAACTCGTAATACAAAAGAAAAGCACCCCTATATTTGCATCAAGGCGCATATACGCCTGCTACTACTATCTGTTTTGCAGATGTGACCCTCAGGGGTTGGTGGCTGCTGATGGTCGCTTACTAGCGTGGTCGTTGCTTTTGGCACAGTAATACGGCAATACGCTGCGGGCCAACTGCATGCAACATGTGGAGACGTGTAGCAAGAACCCTACGGAAGAATATCGAACGCCTGCAGCCTGGAGTCAGCATGCCTACTTCGCGTCCCAGGTCACCGAGTTAAATAGACCGTGACATACAAGCAATCCTTATACATCAGTCTTTAATTCAATCAGTGTTCAAATCCTGTTCCTCCACCCCTATCGAGCCCTATACTCACCATCAACATTTGCCACCATGGGCGACTCAGCAACTTCTCGAACGGGCTCCTGCGTGTGTGGTGCTGTTCAAGTCCACATTCAGGGGAAACCGCTGGAGATGCATTTGTGCCACTGCTCCACCTGCCAGAAATTCTCGGGTTCGGTCTTTGGTGCCTATGTCACTGTACAGGATCAGGTGTGTAATCATCCTGCCTCCAGCCACGGGATATCGTGGTCTGAAGACAATATGCACTCGTTATAGAATCGTAACTGACCAACTCCTTCGCAGCAATTGACCATCACCGTCAAGCCAGAGTACGATGAAGGGTCCACCCTCAAGAAGTACAAAGAACCCCCAAAGGCATCGGGCAACGTCAACGAACGCACGTTTTGCGGCAACTGCAGTTCGCAGGTCGCTTGCCGCAATACATCACTTCCAATCATGGTGATAGTACCCCTGGGCATCTTGGAGCCGTACCCGACGTCCGAAGGTGGCGCAGCGGGGACGGAGGGCCAAGAAGGCGATGCCGCCGACGACATATGGAACACGAAGCCTACGATTGAGTACTGGTGTGAGCGGAAGCGGGCCTGGGTTGGCGAGACTGGGGCGGAACTCGTCCTTAAGAGGCAGCCGGAGCTTGACGAGGAGGTGGCTAAGCTCAAAAAGATTTTTGGGATGGAATGAGAGTGCTGAGAATCCCTCACGTCAACACGCGAAAGGTTGTCAGTACCGGCTTCATAAATACTACGGATCTATTTAGACATAAGAGATTCGGTTTGGTGTGCTACCAAGCTTGACAACGCATCATACAAGAAACAATGTATTGGACTGAACTGTTATCGAGACACATGAATTCTTCGAGCAGAGATACCTGTACTATTCGAGCAAACCAATCTTGAGTCGAAGCAAGAATAACACCCAGTCTCCTATTTAATTCACAGTTCGATCAACCCTGATTCTCTAATAAAATCGTCCGAAGACTCCTGGTGAGGCCTTCCATGTTGAGAGGATTGGTCGTCGGTGTTTGAAGGGCGCCCTGGATCGAATTAGCTTAGTCATTTTCCTTGGCTTCCATATGATATTCTTCCACTCACCCTGTCGGCAGCGTATTCGCTTCCAGGGGTGTTTGGAATCCCCCTTGCTCGATATAGCTGGTTGTTATGTTGCTGGAAGAGCCTTCGAAGCCTTCTCATCTGGCTAAGCATGTACTCATGAGTATGCATCGCATCCTCGCGCCTCTGGATTACTGTATCTAAAGCAATACAAACGTTCTCGGGAATCGGAAGAGAATCTTCAGCATCCACGATGTGTTTGGCTAGGATGCAGTAGTCATCAACGGCCAAGTGCTTTGAATCTCCTCTCAAGCGGAGTTCTTCAAAACCCTGACAATGCTTGGCATAGTTGAGTAAGTATTCAGCAACATCTCTTTGGTCCTTGTGATATGTATCCCCATGGCGGTATGTTCTCGCTGGGGAGTATGGTTTCCCTCGGTATCGGGATTTCTTTCTCCTCCAGCCAGGCGTGAATGAGTGACGACTTCGGTTCCAGGTCTGTGTTTGAGGATGGTCCGGCGCCATTATGAGTACAGTGGAATTGAATGAAGAAGAATTGCGTAAGAAGGCTAATAACCTACAATAATTTGGACTCCAAAGCCAGATACGTGAACATCTTCTCCTAAATAACCTCTCGAAGTATGGTGTATATAGATATATATTGATGCGTTTGCGCAACGGGAGAAGGGATATGGTCTACGTGCATGAGTCACAGGGACCGTTCGACTGAAACTTACGAATAAGGGGCTGCCACGATGCTCGTCGCCAAGTGTGCAACTGAATGGATGCGAGCTCTAGTCACTATATCTTCTCAATGATGACAGTATCAGAGACATTTCCAGGCTTTGTACAAGGGACAATGGGAATGACCGTTGCGCACGCGCTCCAAGTAGAATCAGGCAGCAATTGCTACCTGTTATCTCACTTCATAGCGAAGATCATTAGCTCCGCGACGCAATACACGGGAGTTTAACCTGTCGGTGTCCTATTAGATTCAAGTCTGTAACTTTCTGATGATCCGACGTACGTTATACGATATTGACCTTTATTGATTCGTACGTGCGTGGTATATCGCATTATACACATGATCGTAGCCGCCGGGGTGCAACATTTAGAGACAATTTATCTTGCCACTCCTGGTGTGTACTACCTGCTTGATTACTTCCAGAGACTGTTCCTGCAAGGATTCATGAACTGTAGATTGGCTTGCTTCGTTTCGAGGGAGTGGGAAAACGCACGATATTGTAGGAATTAGAGATATCAATGCCATCTCGAGCATAGACTAAATCACACAAAGGGTTACTTGTTTCTATGACTGAATATGATCTACACGATACACCATTGCAGCCATTCCATAGTCCGCTTCGCCAAGCTCAAAAGATACCTGTTGTCCCGAGCATCTGGAATTCCCACGCGGCCCACAGTCTGTCTCTTCCTGATTTGATACAACGAGCAGACCTCAGGAATAGGGCCAGGGTTGAACGGCATCCCAATGCCGCCGCAAGGCCTCTCTGTACATCATTGCAAGAGCCGCACAACCAGCCGCCGCCCCAAACGTACCTATAGAGGCTCGGTAATCTCGCATACTAGATGATTAGAATTTCCAGTCAGTAGTCGTAGTTTGAATGCGGGGGTATGCCGATGTGGCGAAGTCCAATGGGAAGTACTCACATGACCCAGATATTCCCCTTGTTCGCTCGCTTTTGAAAGACCCACCACACATCTTTGAGTATGTTGATGAAGTGGGCATGGTTATCTTGGGCTCTCTCACGATATTGAATCGCCTCATCGAGAGCAGTGATAACGTGGGAAGGCACCTCGAATGGCGGGTCGGATTCAGCTATAAACTCAGCAGCACGGATGAAGTCGGCGGAGTTGAGCGTGTACACCCGTTTGTGTCCGGTCTGTTTCTGGAGCGCGCCGTGTTCGGCTTCATAACCAAGTCCCTTGGCAGTATCCTTGAGCCATTTCGCAACAATCTCAGTCTTCTGACCATATTCCTGGTATAAGGGTTGCCCATAGAGCTTGCTCATCTCGTAAGAATTTCTCGGGGTGGTTTGGACAAGTTAAGCAGACTTATCTCTAGGTACCAACAAGAAAAGTTGTAACTTGATAATTGCAATAGAGCTGGGTTTTGAGAATAGTTCAAGGCCATTGGAACTGAACAAGTAGGTTTGCCATATATGTATCCATAGCGACCTACAACATCCCCGACCAGCAAGTGGAAGATCAGAGAAATATTCTGTCTTGCTTGGTTTCTCTGTCTTGCGTGGCATGTCTCTTTTAGCTTTAATATCTCAGAACCACGTAGGCGACATATTTAAAATGTTTTGAAACGCTTTTCTACCCCTAACTATTAACAATGATGTCTCAACCTATAACGAGGCAGATCTCCTTGACTGTCCAATATCTCCAGTAAGCAAGTGCGCTGTGATATCATCTTTAGGGTATTTGAGGGTGGTTGAAGGCATGCATGAATAAGCGAAGGACTCTTCATGCAGAACCCCTGCCTCATGAATATCCACGTACAGAGGAAATGAGTAGGAAATGAACCAGTACGGACACATGGCTGCTACAATTTCGAATAGTTTACTCTGTGACCATCGTCGGAATATGAAATGTATGGGATACCAGTTACCATGGGTACCTTTATAGGATAGTACCAGTATAATACTCAGGAGATTAGATCTAAAGAACTTGGTTTAAATTTCACCCAGTATGCCCACTGAATCATCAGCTACCAAGTTTTTCGTATAACCTATGAGAAAACCCATGACAGAATCAAGTAGATGTTCCGTTACATAACTCTAAGATATCCCCCTCGGATTCACAATCAAGTCGACATGCTAATCATTTCTTCGGTGAGGCTCTTCTCATGGCGCATGACGTATTCGCTTCTTCCGTCGTCTTATTACCCGTTGAAGCCACAAACGTTCTCTTGGGTCTTCGGTCCGGTAGAGTTGGCGTTGCATTCGGTATCCCCTTTCTTCTCGGCCTCATCAAAGACTCTGTCCACCGTCTTCATCTTATCTAAGAAGTACTCATGGCGGCTATCCACCTCACCTCTTAAGTCAATCATGACTTTCAAGGTTCGGCGGAATTCCTGGTATTGTTTACAAGCAAGATGGGCTTGGCAACCCCCACCGTGGCAACGACACTGGTGTAGCCGGCCAGCGAGGTACTGCGCAACGGGTATGTAGTCCTCGATTTGCATGAGATAGTTGGAGTTTCTGCGGGGCTCTAGGCGGTAACCAAGCTTCGACGCTGTCTTACTCAAGTATTGAGCAACAGAGTCGGTCAGCTCTTTGTATTCTCTTATCAGTTTGTGTGTCGACATGGCGAAGGGATCTGTTTTGCTATTAGTATGAGCCAAAATGATTAGGGGAGTTTATGCTGTGGATCCAACCTGTGATGTTCTCAGATGTTTTGATATCTCCACCTTGGGTTACCAGATTTCCCGTACCCAGTGACCTGAGGTTGATCTCGGTGCAAAGGCTGTTGCTAGTCAAATGACGATTGTTTTGCTGAGTCTGACAGGTACAGAATGCTGCCACTAATGGAGCTAGAACTATCGCATATATAGTGGAAATCTGCTAGGAGCAAGCAACGTAGACACTACGGTGAAAGTCTGGCCCATGATTTCGCTTTCCGTCTCGCAGCATATCGATGCACCTAGTGAAAAAGAGACATCCCCTAGATTCTCTCTGATATACAAGGTTCAGTCGGGGACCCGAAAGCAAAGGCAAGGCAAGGCAATTAATTTCGAAATCATTCCAAGCCTAGAATATGTGACTACAGTGGCAGGATGCGTAGAAACAGATGGGCAAAGAGAAGACTAAGAGCAAAGATTTACACCCTTCGCATGATATCAAACCGGTGCATCTGGCCGCGGCTAGAAACAAATTTCTAGAGCGTAGTAGTACTTGCAATGATTTGGCATTGAATTGTCTTAGACACCTTTGTTGCAGATGCCTTCCAGTTTTCTCACTGCAGAACGTGGCACGACATAAGACCGATTGTCAAAAAGACTTCTGCTCGGATTCGATTCCAGAGATATCATGAGACTTTTGTTATTCTCTCTATGACTGATCCGTTCTTGTCTTCACTCCACCAACCTACGAATAATCTTATGCCGGTACGTAAAACTCCGCGCCCTCTTCCCAAAGATGTACATGGGCACGGTCAGCAGCACCACACCAATAGTAATGCCGCCGATGACGAAGAAGACCTGGCGGACGCCCTGGGTGGCGATCCAGTCGTTGATGTAAAAGGTCATGCCGAAGGCGAACATGTTCTTGACGAAGTTCATGGCGGCGAAGGCCTCGGCCGCCATGGTGCGGTGCGCGTCCGACACGTACGCCACCACGCCCGTCGTCCCCAGCTGCACGCCGAAGTTGATGAAGCCCATGCCCACGACGATGGGGATCGGCCACGGGTCCTCCCGGTACAGGCTCTCGCCCCAGGCGAAGAAGCCCGTCACCGTGAAGAGGAGGTAGGATGTCATGATGGGCAGGCGGAACTCGGGTTCTGTTGTTTTTGTGTTCGTGTTAGTAGAGATCGGGTAGGAGGCTTAAGAAACAGTGACTTACCAAACACTCCATTGTTCTTCTTGGACATATATTTGATACATCCATCGACAATCGGTCCAGCAAGCGCAGTGGCGATCAGAGTCGCCACGAACGACGACAGGTTGGAAGCCCCCACGGCCGCCACACTGAAGTTGTAAGGGGGTGCCGAGAAGATTTGCGACAGAGTAACCGAGATCAACACCAGCCACGAAATGCACGTAGTGAAGAGAACGGTAGCCCAAAGAACCACGGGTGAGGCCATCATGGCAAAAGGCTGCAGAAACGTCCGCCAAAATGAGACCTTGGCCCAGTATCCAGAGTACGGAAGCAGCTCCCGCATATAGCTCTTCTTCGCCTCAGTAACGGGGGCTGGAGAGGCGAAGTTTTCGACGTGCTCCGCTTCGATCTTCTCCGCCTTGTCCACCACGGCGGCTTTGTCGCCCGAGTCAATATCGATGGCGCCCACCCGGTGGAATGCAGACTCGGGCATCCAGAAGAACGTTATGAGGAACTGTACCACGAAAGCGGCACCCATGGCGTGCAGGCACGTCCGCCACGAAGCGTATTCGATAATAGCACCAGCTGTGACGTAAGTTAGTGGCATGTAAAAGAGGCCGCGAGCCGCGGTGCACCCCCGAGCAACATACCGATAGGAGAAGCCAAGTTGATGCCGCCCAAGACGCCGAGGTTGAATATCGCGGTCCGATACCCCCTCTCGTGGACGAACCAGATATCCGCGATAGACGCCGGGACCAGGGCCTCCATGGGCGCCATGCAGAAACCGCCGATGGTGCGGGCCGCGACCAGGGACCCGAAGCTCGTGGCCTCGGCGGCCCAGAAGTTGGTGACGAACAGGCCGACCGAGGTGATCAAGTAGATGGGCCGCTTGCCGATCTTGACCGCCAAGGTGTTACAGATCAGGCTGCCGGCCGAAATGGCGGCGATCATGGCGCCGTTGCAGCCGAGGGTGAAGCGCTCGAGCGGGACGTCAAACTCCTGCGCCAGGGGTACAAAGGCGGAGGTGAGGAGGGGGCCGACGGCTGTAAGATCGTGATAGATATAGTCAGCAATCAATGCTTCCGAGGTAGATAAGTGTCACGGGAGAAGGCTTGTCTTACCTCCTACACAGCCACAGCCATACGCAATGGCGACTGTGAAGAGCTCCTTCTTCCATCGGGGCCAGTTGTAGGGATCGTTGGGCGACTCGGATGGTTGCGGAACTAGGACGGTCTTGCCTGATGGGTCGTGTTTGAGTAGGTTCGAGTCGACGCCGGCCGAGATCTCGAGGTCTACACGACCGAGCGTGCTCAGGGGCGATGTGCCCGGCACATGCTCCAGATGTCTGTCTTCGAGGATTCCGAGAGGCATCTTTGCTTCAAGCTCGAGAGACTGTCTAGATCTCAGGGGCTATGTTGGAAGCAATCGGTAATTGAACAATAATACCTGCCCTCGGATTGAGCCTTCCTTGGGGATTTGCAGATGACGGACTAAATATTGAATTGGTGACCTACCTACTCAGGATCCTTGTGGATACCTGCTAGCAGCTATGTTTCGCTAAAAGCTGGGGGTGGTCCCTTTCCCCCACATGATCATCAGCAGTACTACCAACCTGATGCGGAGAGCTTCACATAGTCGGCGCGATAGTGGACCTTGGCGACAGGCGAAGTCTCAGCCCTCGGACTCCTATTGCTTATCACTTGGCCCTCTAGCCCTGCGCGCTGCGGGGGATCCCAGCACCATCTCCACTCTGGGGTTGCGATCCGAATCCGCGCCGTAGCATTTGCGGGGGAAAGACCAGGCAGGATCTGTAACTAGCCATGTCGGCAATTGCTTGTGCTACGTCACCCGCCTGCTTCCGTAAGACACGTCTAAGCATACCCTAGCCGCCAGAAGTTGTCCAGATTGGCCTTGCTGTCCGCGTCCACATATTCCAGGTGCGGCCGTAGAGTCACGCTGTCGCCGTGGATCTCGGCCACCGTCCCGGTCGTACTTTTATCCCCGAGCAGTTGGTCCACGCCCCGGACCAGGGTCGACATGGGCGTCACCACCATTTTGGTGAACAAATCCTTCGACGGCGCAATGTTCGTTTCTATTCTCCGTCAGGACGTGCACTTTCTTTTGGGCCACGGGACATACCTAGAACTGCGGGCGCCAACGCGTTGATCTGGATCTGGCTCTTTTCCAGGGCCGGGCCCAGCGAGCGCACCAACGCAACTACGCCGCCTTTGGATGCTGCGTAGAGCGGAGCAACGGGGAACGGGTAGATGCCCGCATTGGACGCCGTGCAGATTATGGCGCCACGTGAGCCATTTGACGGACTGGGCTGGTTCTTCGACATGTAATGAATCGCCAACTTCACAGCTGAAAGCAGACAAGGGGGTTGGGTTAGTCGTTCGTGCCTGGAGACATAACAGCTGTACGTCGGAATAGGAAAGGTGCACTTACTGTAGACGACGCCAGTCATGTTGACATCCAGGGTCTTCAGGCTTGGCTGCGAGGGCTCGTCTTCCTCTTGCGCGAGCAGACTGGAGGATCCATGCTCCGATATGCCCGCATTGGCCATAACCGCATCGATTCGGCCCCGGCTTGCATAAATATCCTTGAAAGCCCGGGCGAGCTCGTCCCAGGATGATACGTCACTCTTCCTGAAGCTGACCGTGGCACTAGGGAACTCGGAGGATAATTGCTTAGCCACGGCCTCGCCAGCTTCCAAACCTAGATCCAATATATAGACGTGGTGATCTTTGGAGGCAAAGTACCGTGCCATCGCTAGGCCGATACCACTGGAGCCTCCCGTGACAACGGCAGTCTGCCTAGGAGAGGTTTCCGCGGAGCCGTTCATGTTTGCTATCCAGGCTTGGCAATAAGGTCGAATATGCAGTTGAGGAGGACTGGTGGCGTACTTCTGAGAGCTGCAGCTCGAGTGTGTTTGCTAGGTGTTGCTTTTATGGACACACGGAACTATGGACTTCCCGTTAGTGGGATGCATTGTGATACAACACCCCCGCGCCGTTGGCATACTCCGTGCAGTACTTCGTGGGCCAGTCTTCGCAATCGAGTCCGACGTAGCCCCTCAATAGTTCGTAAAGGTGGGTATAGATCTGGGGTGTCTGCACATTCTAGTCATGGAGTCTCCACTCTCGACCCCATGGTTGCATGCCGAAGCCAGTGGTTTCGGGCTTTTCTTTGACGACCGGTGGATCTGGCATATGGATGGACCAGAGATCTGCCCCCGAGATTTGCCCGCTTGGCTATGCTGCAGTAGATGAGGCATTATCTTATGTGCTACGTAGCACAGCTTGAGGAAAATGGATGGAGGGCGGTCCTGTCACACAGCCGCCCCTTATCTGAATGACCTGGTACCAAATACGATTCCGTAAAAGGGATTTGGGTATGTCTATCAGGTACGGACCGCCAGGATGCATGACTTACATGTGAAAGCACCCGGAACAATAGCTGATATACTGATGGTTCAGGGGTGGTAAATCATGTGGTGATGAGACCTTACCGCTTGGGGTAGCCTGCTGAACGAAGTCAGGCGTTTTGCATTACCTGATGGGAAGTGTTTCCGATATTGAACTGGATTCAGGAGAGCCCTCTTTCTTCTATAAGTGCATACTCTGACAACCAGTTGTTGTTTCTCCAGCCACGAACTAACCAGTCCGTTGGCATCCGCCAGTTATTCCACCCCTGACTTGACTGTCCGACGATCACTTGAAACTTAGAAACAGAACAAGGGTCTATGTTCCCCTATTACTCTAGATATGACGATAAGCAAGCCATGTCAATCCTATCAGGCCCTCATCGAAGTTACTAGTTGAGTTTTCCCTTTCTTGAAGCGCCCGATGTGATCTCAAGAACAGTCCCAAAACTCCTCATGACGTATCAAAGGGTGATCACAAACACCACGCCACTGTGAACCCGTCCGTAGCCAGTATGCTCCCACCCGTATCTATTGAGGGAAGCCGCGGGATAGGGAAACGAAGTATCGTCGCAGGAATACTGGACTGCTTTCAGGAGCGACACTATCCAAGAGCAAAGCAATAAATTACACGCACGCAGTGGAGAGAATGTCTTGAATGGGCTCTACGGGAAGTCGCATTGCCTTATATCGGAGTTCGCTTCGGAGCGGTCAATCGGAGGGCGCGATTGGGACGCCGACATGTCAGAAACCAAAGAGGGCCCACTATGATCGAATCGGGAAGATCAGAGTGCGCAAGAAAAGCTGCTCTTCATCCATTCATAGTTTGTGTTCATTATACGCAAAAGGCCGCCATTGAACTTCAAGCTGTCGAGTGTACGTGGGCTGTCACATACCGGCCCCTTGAACATGGAGGCAATCCAATCGTCCCCCGCCCAGCGGGCAGTCTACCGCCACCCCGCACCGAACCAGACCGAGCCCGGCAGCACCACCGGACAGCAGCAAGATGTCGACGAAAAGGCAGCAGCAGCAGGCCCCGAAAGCGACACAGATGTGCAGTGGAAGCCGACCCGCCGCTTCCTCCTCGCCTTCATCTCGCTGCAGCTCGTCATCTCGGCCGTCTGCCTCGAGGTCACGGCCCTGCCCACCGCGCTGCCCATCATGAGCGCGGAGCTCGGCGCCACCGCCCTGCAGGCCTTCTGGGCCGGCACCAGCTACATGCTGGCGTCGACGGTCGTGCAGCCGCCCGTGGCGTCCATGTCGCACATCTTGGGGCGTAGGATTGTGAGTCTGCTTAGCTTTAATGGGACCATGTCATCCAACGATCCTTGCGGGTAGCGGACCCCTGACGCTTTCTATGCTGACTGTGTACAATATCTACGCTAGATGCTGTATCTCAGTGCTGCTGGGTTCGGAGGCGGGTCACTGATCGTGGCGCTCGCGAAGAACTTCAATGTGGTACTGGGTGGGAGAACAGTCCAGGTACGCTCCTAAGACAGCCACGATGCGCAGATGAAACGTGTTATAGATGCTAAATTGACTCCATCGGCATATTGCAGGGTCTTGGTGGTAAGTAGTATCAACCTGAGTCCAAGAAGGGCATCTATGCTCGCAGATAAGTCAGACATTGACCCACTGAATACGGATAGGTGGTGGACTCATGGTGCTTGTTGAGGTACGAGGCTCGAAGTAATCTGGGGAAGGATCACAGCTCGCTTACACTGCTCTCCTCATCCCTACAGATCCTCATCTCTGATCTGATCCCTCTTGCCCATCGAGGGATCTGGTTCAGCATCAACTCCATCATGTGGTGTGTGGGCACCGCGGCCGGGCCCTTGGTCGGAGCAGCGTTTGCTCAGTATGTTGTGGGTGATTCCACTTACTCGGAAACTGCACGCAGACATGCTGACCTCAAAAGTCCTGGCGCTGGATCTTCTGGATAAACTTGCCTATTGTCGGACTGGCCATGATCTTCGTGACCTTCTTCCTGAAACTGGAGACATTACCCGGTCACATCTTCGAGAAGCTTGGCCGGTTCGACTGGCTGGGCGCGACCTTGTTCTCCGTTAGCTCCGCCGGGTTCTTGTTTGGCATGACTACAGGAGGCGTCATGTTCGCATGGTACGTTTGAAGCTCCAGATCATAGAGACCATCTGTGCTCACCACCAGCGGAGAATCATGCAAGCTACTGACATATTTCCCAGGGGCTCGTACCAAGTACTCATCCCACTGCTCGTTGGCTTCGCGGGAATCCTAGCCTTCATCTACTGGGAGTTTAGCTTCGCCGGGGAACCAATTCTTGAGCAACGCATGTTTAAGACATTCACAGCTACATCGACATATGTTGGATGCATGTTGCAAGGCCTTCTCAACACAGCTTCCATTTACTTCTTAGGTGAGTAGTGGCGGTGTGCGCCCGGTTTCTCGGACCAATCCATCCCATTCCAGTCACGTCAGCTGATCGGTGCCATCGAATACCACTAGTCTTGTACTTTCAAGGTGTCAAGACATATTCCCCTATCATGTCTGCCGTCGGACTGTTGCCAGTGACAATACACCTCTCATGGGCAAGCACAGCCTCGGGATACGCCGTGGGCAAAGTCCAACGGTACCGGTGGGCGCTGTGGCTGGGCTGGGTCCTGTTGACAGTGGGATGCGGACTGTTAATGCTACTGGGCCCGGACACGAGCGTGGTGCGCTGGGTCTTTGTGCAAACACCCCTCGGTATCGGGACGGGCATACTGTTCACGCCGCAGATCCTGTGTATCCAAGCGAGCACCGAGTACGTAACTTCTATTACCATTGCCCCAATCGTTGGATGACCGCCACATAAACTACTAACAAAGAAACAGACCTCAGTTCAACGGGCACGCGGCGGCTTTCTTCTCCTTCATCCGCGTGTTTGGTTCGGCCGTCGGCGTCGCGGTCTCGGGCGTCATATTCCAGAATGCGTTCAAGCATAAGCTGGAGGACATCCCCCAGTTTACCGACGTCGCCGAGGGGTATTCCCGAGACGCCACCCTGATCGTCGAGGTCATCAAGGAGATGGACACCGGCAGTGCCACGAGGTCTCTCATGATCAATGCGTACTCAGACTCGCTCGGCGCTATCTGGATTGCGCTCCTTGCGTTTTCCGCAGCGGGCATGCTGTTGAGTTTCACGGTCAAGGGGTACTCGATGTCACAGGAGCATGTCACGAAGCAGAAGCTCGTTCAGGGCGAGAAAACACCAGAAGCTATGACGGAGAGAGGGGTCTTGGAATAGATTGCGCGAGAGGTGGCTACAGTGGGCTTTCGTTCATTAGGGGTACCAAATCTTGTGTGCCAGTCCCATTGGTTTGGTGTAGGCAGGTGAAGCATCGTTGACTGCGGCCACTCGCCTTCTTCAATGGGGGATGACGAACAAAACACTGTATGTAAATGGGCTACTTGTGTGGCATAAGAGAGCATTGATATGCAAAACAATAATGAGAGAAGAGAGTGGACTATATGGAATGTTTTTCGCGGCGACGTCCTGGGGGATTTGATTAGACTGCAAAAATAGCAAAAAGTAAGGTTGACAGTATCTCATTGAATGAGATGCATCAGGAATTGAGCCCGATGCGGGGGTCGAACCCGCAGCCTTGAGATTAAGAGTCTCACGCTCTACCGATTGAGCTAACCAGGCAGAATGCGAAATTTGTATGATTCGATGTTGAAGCTGAGGCGACTTATTGAAGTATAAGTAGTGGTGATAGCATGGTTGGACAGTATGGGGTATGGTGATGGTCGGAAGGGGCGATTTTGAGGCAGAGTGGTCCGTATCAAGTGAACGCTCACTTTGGTGTGCAGACACTGGATCGAAGATCCTACACAGGCAGGATTTCAGACCCAATTGTCTGTTTGTGTAGAGAGAACCCAGTCATCAACCAGTGCCCAACACAAGATCCAAGATTGACCTTGCTGATCCCGTCGCTAAGAGATGGAGGATGGGCTTATGGAGCTTCGGTTGTGGTTGGTAGCGACTTGTGACTTGTCACGGCGACGATCAAAGTTTGGGTCGTGGTGGGCTGACCGCCGGTTTCTTCGTTGCACTCAATCTAATCTGCTTCGGCACTCGACTGGGGGGGCATCGGGATAGTCGCATCTGAGAAGATCTCTCTCGACTTGGCAGCCGGGTTTCTGCAATCTTCCTAGATGAAGAGAATGTCAACAAGCAACATATAGGTACTCAGGTAGCACCTACATCACGATTGGGCGTACTTTGACGGTCATGGCATCATGGACAAAGGAGGCAAGTTGTTTGTCGCTTTCGAGACGCTCGCTCGCTGCCGAATATGGATGACAACACATTGGCACATGAAGTGTATGCAAGGACGGGCTCCAGCGGTTGCTGCTAAGCTACGGGCTCAAGCGCGGGGTAAAAACGGTACTTCCATCCGATCCATAGCGGACAAACAGATACCACCTCACGGAATATGATGACCTAGGCAGATCCAGGCGCCGGCAATCGCTGCTTTTTGATGCATGGTAAACATCGACAGCCGGTAACCTGCTTGTCGGTTACGACGCAGCATTTGGATGCCTCAGCCAAGCATAGAGTATGCCTAGCCAACAGCTTACTTCTGTCCTGCCAACCTGTGCAAACGAAACGGCGTAGTATTCACCTCTGTTCTCAAACTGCCATCCAACACCCCCGCTGACGACAAGCATCGTGTCAGGGTGTTTATCGTTTGAAAGCAGGTTGCCGACAGCCTGATTTTTGCTTTTTCAGTTCACTAACGGAGTCCTGCATCAACCAAAACCCCCTTGCGGCGGATTCAGAGCTGGCGGTGTGCAATTTTGCACAAGAAGAGCAATAGGTAGTGAAAAAGATCATCAACCGGAAGCAGCAAAGTAGAGCTACGATTCTACTTTACCTCCGGTTATTTCGATTTCAAGCAGCGTATCATCGAATCTGATGGTAGAAGGACGCCAGATAGTGAGTGCAAGTTTAGTTGTTCAAGAGGATGGGCGACACTTGTAGGGGACTCTAGGCTGGTTTGAGTCTAGATTAGCGACGCCTGCCCCTGTGTTTACTGGCCTCCCGCGCTCCGCATCCTGGAACTTCCCACCGCGACTTTATCGTTTGAGGTAGGAGGCGTAAACGCCAAAGGGCGAATGATAAGGTGACAAGGCGAGGGTTCTGTCAGAACTCGACCCGTTTGCTGCCTGCCTCGCCTGCCCAGCGTTCATACTACTACGGTCTGGTTTCAGTAACACTGGTCAGTGACGTAGAACCGTATGACAACCTAAGTCCTGCAGGCGGCCTACCTCCAGCCTGATCTCCAGCTGTTTGATTGATGGGAGTCGCAGAAGTTGCAACCTTACTAGGCTGTGATACGCACCATTCGATGGTGGGCCTCAATACCAGGTGGGTTCCTTTTCTGATCGGGAACTAGACAGTCTGTCTCCAGATCAACTTTCCTTTCTTTTCATCCGTTTCATTACTTGCCCACGATTCAGACTGGTGATGCTTTGTTGCCAGTGAAAACCTATCTCAATTTACTTGAGTGCTGGCAATCCGTGCTTCCTGGATTGTGCTGCTAGAGCAATACCTCCCCACCTGCAACTATTCTCTGCCTCCCTCCCCAGATCGTCGAGCTCCTTAGCACAACGCGCAATCCTGCGACCCGCTGTAAGTTGCACGCCGCCGAACATCAACCGGATATCAAAAATCACATATCTGGCAAATCGGCATACTTGCTGTTTCGAGGTTACACTCTATCAAGGCAAGAGGCTCTGCTAGTTGTCAATGTCTTATTCTGACCTTTGTCCAGCGTCGGCTTGAGTCACTGGGTAGCTACCTTTCATCTGAAGTTTGTTCGCCATCCAACCAGTCAGCATCTTGGCTCCCTAAGGTAGGCGATTCCAATATATATCAACCAACTCCTCCATATCTCCAAGGTGGAAGAAGGGAAGACACACCCAGTTCTCTGGTCTTGCATGTCACCACTGATCCCCAACACTCTTCTTCACTTTCATGCTCTTTCACTCTTTACCCAAACACACAAGGGCTCCCCTCTGGTAAGTACGCTTGAAAGCGCAGTTGCCTACCGAACACTCGGCGATGGCCTGGGTCGGTAGGTAAGAGCGGAATCCCGATTTGGTCTTTTTTGTTTAGCACACTCTTGTTGTGCAGCCTCGTGTGTCAAGCAAATTCCCAGTTTGGCGACCCATGCTTGCTTTCATTGCACAAGGTTATCCTACTTTATCTTCATCCAGCGGGACACAATGAGCTCTCGCTCATAACGTATGGCCAGCAAACATTTCAAATCTGCCAAGCGAACAATGATTGAGACCAGGACGTTCAACAAACGCGACTGCTTCTAAACAAGGTTCAAGGCATCGTGTAGTTGCACCATCCTGTTTCGCTGCTTGTTCTGATGTGCCTGGACAACAGTCTACCCTAACCCCCGTCAACAACACACTGCTTCTAGCAACTTCTTTTGTCCTCTTGTTTCCTCTGCAAACGCTGACTTGGTGCTACAGATAACTGGATCTGCACATATCTACACCCAATCCCTTGAGACTTACTACTAGTCTTGTGGCTTTCTCATCACCAATCGGCTTCTCAAACGAGATATCATTAAAAAAAACACCCTTAAGCCTAGCATTTTTTGACGCAAAGTCATCAACAATTACGACATCATGTCTGACCGTGGCGGAGGCCATTTCCGTGGAGGTCGTGGAGATGGCGGCCCGCGGGGTCGCGGCGACGGCGGCGGTTACCGAGGCGGTGGCCGCGGAGATAGCGGTGGCTTCCGTGGAGGTCGTGGTGATGGAGGCTTCCGTGGTGGCCGCGGAGATGGCGGTGGCTATCGAGGTGGCCGTGGAGATGGCGGCGGATACAGAGGTGGCCGTGGAGATGGTGGCGGATCCCGAGGTGGTGGCCGCGGCGATGGTGGCTTCCGTGGCGACCGTGGTGGCCGTGGCGGTCGCGGGGGTGGTGCGAGCTTCTCTGGTTTCCGACCTCGTCCTGTCAAGTTCGAAGGTGAAGGAGAAGTCTATGGGTATGCCTGCCTTCATCATGTTCCCGCCTTTCAAGACGTAACTAACACACTAGCAGCGGTGGCAACTTTCCCCAACCTAATGCCGACGTAACCAAGCTGGAGGACAAGCTTACAAAGGACCTCAAAGTCGAAGCCGTCACCAGCCAAATTGGTGGCATGAATATTTCGTCAGAGGCCCTGACTTCGGTTCCGCTCAAGCATTTCCCCCTGAGGCCGGCGTATGGCAGCAAAGGCAAAGCGGTTGTGGTTGCCACCAATTACTACGAGATGTCGGTCAAGCCGCAGACAATCTTGCAGTATAAATTGACGCCCACCAGATTTTTCCCACCGGGAGTGAAGGTTCCAGCTAAGAACCCTGACCCCAAAGGCCGGAAGCTCCATCGCATCATCCAACTGGCCATGGAAAAACTTGGCGGAATTTGGGTCTCGGAGTTCAAAGACTATGTTTATTCTTTGAACCCTCTGGTCTTCCCCGACGACAATCTCACCGTCCGGATCGAGTATACAGATGAGGGCCGCCCCATGGAATTTGACGTTAAGTTCGATCAAACCAAATCCATCGAAGTCGACCCCCTCGTCAAATACCTCACTACCATGAAGGACTACTCGGGCGATTTCCCGGTATATGCTGACGTTGTTTCCGCAATCGGGGCTGTGCTGGGCCATACCCCACGGTCAAACAACAACGTCGCATCGCTGGGCAGCAGCCGGCATTTTCCGTTGAATGTCCCAGGGCAATCAAGCCCTCTTGGCCGTCCGGACATGAATACCATCATCAGAGGGTATTTCCAGAGCGTTCGTCCCGCAACAGGGCGGCTTCTCCTAAACTTGAATGTGTCTCAGTACGTATTGGCGGTCCCTTCCAACTCTCATAGCTAGATCCGATCTTGACCCCTTCACCCGATGCACTACTTAACGGTCTCATGACCTCAATGCGTCTCAAGTAGCGATGCTAACCTTTTCCTAATATATAGCGGCGTTTTTCGATTCGCGGGTCCTGTCAAAGGACTTCTTGAGCAATACGATGACTACAATCTGAGATACGTACATCGTCTCCTCGCCCGGCTTCGTGCTGAAGTGGTCTTCCTCTTCGACCATGGTCAGCCCAAGAGCGGTAAGAAGGGCAAGGTAGCTGGGCCGTCCCAAGACAAGACCGGCCGACGCACCTCAGAGAAGACTTTGACTGGGCTGGCGATGCGTTACGGTGGACCTAAGAGCGTTACCGTCCAACGCGACTTTGCCCGTCCAAGCGAGGTGTCGTTCGTCTTGGATGGCAATGGCGAAGTCCCATCCGGCTTCAAGGAGGGGCAGAGTTATACTGTTGCGCAGTATTACAAGATCCGTAAGTTATCGTGGCCAAGTCTTTTACTATAGTCGATGCTGACAGCTCTGTTAGGCTACAATTACACCGTCGAACCAAACTTGCCTGTGATCCACATCGGCCCAAAGGCCAAACCCATTTATATACCAGCGGAATTCGTCACTATCAAACCGGGTCAAGCGGTGCGCCGCAAAACCACGCCTGAGGAGACGCGTGAGATGATTGAATTCGCTTGTCGCTCGCCTTTCGCGAACGCAACCAGCATTGCGACGCTTGGGCGCCAAGGCCTGGGCTTGGACGACAGCGAAGTCCTCAAAGCCTTCAATGTCAGTGTTGGAAAGAACTTGCTCACCGTTCATGCACGTGAGCTGCCGACTCCATCGATCCAATACCAGGGACAGAAAATGGCCAGCGTATTCGAGGGTGGATGGAACATGCAGGGCATCAAAGTCTACAGGCCTGGGCAACCCATTGAGCGCTGTACCTGGGTCAACATCCACGAAGACGGTGTTGGCCGCCCGTACGATCCCAACGTTCTCATAAGTACGATGGAAGCATGGCGCAAGTTCATGAATGACAGTATGGGCATCTTGTCCAAGCCATTCAAACACCCGAATGGGCTTCAGGTCCGATTGTCCAAAGGACAACATGCTGAGCAGGTGCTTAGAGAGGCGTTCAAAACAATTGAGCAGGCGCAGATGGTATTCGTCGTCTTATCTGGCAAGGGCGCCGAAACCTATAATGCAGTGAAACTGCTTGGGGACTCGGAGTTTGGATTCCACACGGTCTGTGTGGTCCGAGACAGTCTGCTCAAGGGTCTGGCCAAAGATCCCCGTCAGTACTATGCCAATGTCGGTCTCAAGGTCAACCTGAAGATGGGTGGTGCAAACCACAAACTACGGGACGACATTCCCATTTTCAAAGAAGGCAAGACCATGAGTGTGGGATACGACGTCACTCATCCCACCAACCTTTCGGGAGGCGGCGACGGGCTCCCTAGCATTGTGGGCATGGTCTCGAGCACCGACCGAGACCTGGCGCAATGGCTGCCCACGACTTGGACGCAGAAGGGTCGCCAGGAGATGCTGGACGATCGGCTGTGTGACGAGTTCGTCGGTCGTATTCGGCTCTGGCAGAAGGCGAACAAGGGGCAGCTGCCGGACAACATCCTCATCTTCCGAGACGGCGTTTCCGAGGGCCAGTTTGCGCAAGTCCTCACCAACGAGGTACCGCAGATGCGCAGAGCCTGCACGAAGATCTATCCACCAAACCGAAAGCCCCTCTTCACACTGGTCGTTTCGGTCAAGCGACACCAGACGCGCTTTTACCCAACCCAAACCACGAACATGACCAGATCCCGCAACGTCAAGAATGGAACCGTCGTCGATCGCGGCGTCACCTTGGCCCGGACCTGGGACTTCTTCCTCGTCGCCCACAATGCTCTGCAAGGCACCGCGCGCCCGGCGCATTACACCGTGCTGCTGGATGAAATCTTTGAGCAGCCCAAGTACAAGGCCGACGCCGCCAACATGATGGAAAAGGTGGTGCACGAGATGTGCTACCTCTTCGGACGCGCAACCAAGGCGGTCAGCATCTGCCCGCCGGCATATTATGCTGACATCCTGTGTACGAGACGCCGCGTCTACATGTCCGACGTCTTTGATGCGTCGACCGATGACAACACCTCCGTCTCTAGCGGGTCGCAAGAACAGCACATTCTGAAGGCCTCTGGACGGAAGATTCACGACCGTCTCAAGGACACAATGTACTACATCTAAGTCTCAGCATGTCAACTACAGGTTGAGCACGATGGAGACGGCGAGCTTCTTGCTAACAAGTTGCATGGTGTTGTTGTATTGCCTTTATTAGCGATTCGCTTAGAAGCGAAGAACAGGCTGACCGAATGCTCTGGTCAATGACATCCTGGCTCATTGCCCAAATCAATGGCAGCTGGTCCTCTAGCGTGGCTTCACGTGGGAAGCGAACATGGGCAAGGACCGAACGAGGGAATCTAATTGCGCAATGGTTTTCATCAAAGTAGCTTATGTAGGAACAAACAGCGAACCATTTCCCATCAGTATCACGCTGCTGGTCTTGATGTTTTTTCAGACAGTGCAGCCAGTGTCGATCCACCGTAGAAAAAGGCTCGTAAATCATGCCCCCGGATGGTTCCATCCATTCTAAGCGCAGCTAAAAACACCAGGATGTGTCTCCCGTCCCTACCTTCACCCAAACCCCAAACCCCGAACCCCCGTGCCCACTGCTATCTGTATTTAGCAAGAGAGAAAAAAGATGAAACCACAATCGAAGATTCGCACAACTAGATAGATCACCATCGTCGTGATATGTCGTCGCACGGCAAGGGCTTATGGAATTGGGATGGGCAAAAATCAAAAACATACAACACCGAGGATTCCCAGGTCGTCACCGACCCTAGTACTAATTCGGCTCTCTGCTGCTTATATATGGGAGAGCGGACGGGATCCCTAGTATTCAGCAGGATATGGTCGTATGTGAAAGAGTAAGCCATTTTGAAAGTCTATATAGGCATCAGTCGTCCCGATTCTCCGCAGAATAGTCGGCTCATTCACCCAACACCTCACCCATGGCCACTTTCGATATGACATCGGCCACCTCTTTGGGCTTTGTCAAGTTGGGGCAGTGACCTGTGTTCAATTCCACGGTCGCCACCTCCCGGCCCTCCTTCCTCATCGTCCCCACCATGGACTTTTGGTAGTCGAGCGGGACCATCATGTCGCCGCTCGTGTAGATGTACGTCACGGGTACCTCCCGCCACGCGCACTGCGAGATGGATTGGTACATGCAGGTCCCGTTCCAGCGCACCAGGGACGCCAGGTAGGCCTCGACCTCGGACCCGTCCGCGTCCGCGCCCGCGCCGTCGCCCACGAGGGACAGTTTCGGGTCGCGGCAGACGACGCTGTTGTCCTGTTCGTCAAAGTCGAAGGCCAGCGGCAGGAGCGCCTCGTGGCCGAACTCTTTCACCTTGCCGACCATGGACCCGCCCTCCGGCAGCGCAAACGCGCTCATGTAGACGAGGTGCGCGACGCCGCCCCCGAGGCCACGCCGGGCGCGGGACTTGAGGCTCAGGCCGACCAGGGCGTTGGTGCCGACTTGGCCGCCGTAGGAGTGCATCACGGCGACGACGGGGCGGCCGGCGTCGACGAGGCTCTCGACGTAGGTGCGGATGAGCTGCGTGTCCGTCGCCAGGTCCGCGTTGGGCGGGCGCGCCTCGTTCATGGACGGCAGCCGCGGGACGTGGACTTCCAATCCGGAGGACCGGAGAAGGTCAACGAGCTTGGAGTAGGTGCTGGGGACGTGCCAGCCCCCGTGGACTAGGACGATGGTGGGCTTGTTGCTACTGTCGCTGGTAGCCATTGTGGGTGATAATGGGCAGTAAGTTCTCCGGGTACGACTTGCTGGGTGCAGATCGTGAGAAGGTATCAGCGAGTAGCCTGGTAGCAAGGAAGCAGCTTTTGTAGGAAACCCTTTCGCTCGGGTCTGTTGCGGGGTTGCCATTGAGACTGCTCCCCTTGCCCGCGCTTCACGAATTGCTAACCAACTTGCCTTGGCGGAGTTGTGTTGTTTGTTGACGCTTCAACTCCTTGCATCAATATATTGCACGTCACCCGTCACATATACCCAATTGGAGGTAAAAGCGGTGCTCATTGCCACTGATTGTTGGAACGAGTATCCACAGGCCGACGACAGGGTGCCAGAAGGGTCCCAACTGAATGGTTCAGCCTGGTTTAGATACTACCGGCCGCTTGGTAGAATGGTGGATCCTTCTCGGCCGTCTCACGATGTCCGCGATCGCGCAAACGCCGACCGGCTCTCTCATCGTCGTTCGGCGAAGGCACGGCCTTTTAGATAGAGTTTCTCTTCTGGGTGGCAATCACTTAACCAGTTAACCAGTTGTTGAGGGGAGTTGGGAGTGGGCGGGGGAAGCTCTATCCTGGCAAATCCGAAACTCACAATCCATCTGCCTTTTCTCCGATGACTCGATAACCAAAGTTGCTGGATCTTAAAGTATTGTCACCTTGACCATTAACGCGCGAGAGAGAGCCTTTGAACATGTCGACGCACACTTTAATACTTTACTACACGCCAAAGTGACAGGACAACATGCTTGGCAACATTCTCAAGAGGGTGCCTTGGCTCCCGATAGGGGTATATCTCTACACCATGTCGACGTAAGTCCTTTTGCTATCGAAATTTCCGTTTGCTTCTCCTAACTGTGAGTCCAGGCAACGAAAACTAGCGTCGGACCTTCGCGCAGAACACAATCGTACAATGAAGGAACAGGAACGCAGGTTTCGCGAGGCGATGGACGCCGTGGAGAAAAGGAACCAGCGAAAATGGTGGCAATTCCCGGCAACGACAGAGACCAACATCCGGCGACGGCGTTGAAATGGGTCCCGGGGTGCATTGGTACTTCACTCAATACTTGGGGACTTCGCTGAGGGAGAAACACCGCTGATTCGGCAGCATGCCCCTGACAGGCCTAGATAGCCTCCAGCACTATGAGTCACTCGACAGACCTACACTGGCGTTAGAGAGGCTGATGGATGACCGAAACCAGCAATTCATATATCCGAGTGTCTCATTGATGTGTATTCTGCTGAATTAATATACCACTAAACTGTATACATTAGGTTTCCTTTGAACCTCTCTTCTCATTGGTCATATATGCGTTGTGCATGTGCTCAGTTTCCGTTGAGCAGCACCCAGGCTCCAGCTAGTCGTCGGATCGAAGGCTATCCGTCCTAGAGTCATACTGTCAACTCGAAAGCTAGATGGATCCCACAGCCCAGATCCACGATCGAGTCAACTTTGGGATCTCCGGTTTTAGGCGACAAGATCCAAAG
Source organism: Arthrinium phaeospermum (assembly GCA_006503535.1). NCBI lineage: Eukaryota > Fungi > Ascomycota > Sordariomycetes > Amphisphaeriales > Apiosporaceae > Arthrinium > Arthrinium phaeospermum. The sequence continues at coordinate 546,367 of QYRS01000007.1, read as the reverse complement.
GGTCCCCGGTTGCCTGATCCGGATGGACAAACAAAGACTGCATGTAGCGTGGTGACCGGCGGCTTGGCACCTGAGCCAAAACGAACTTGCCGCCAACAGTCGATTGAACGAAAAGCTACTCCGCGATTGGTCGTTGCCGCACGTGTACGTTACTAAATCGGAACGGAGGCGTTGAAGTCCCCACGAGGCGTTTTCAGCTGGAATGCAGATCAATTTTAATTGCTTTGTCCAGCGGTGTAAACAAGTGAAGTCTTCGCAGGAGGAATGGGGACAGCACCTGCGACGCGGAATAACACGAGTTTAATTTACTTCTACGCATCGGGTGTAGTGCGTGAGGATGGCCTGCCTAAGCCACGAGACGATCTCCCAGTCCAGAGTCGCATTGCTTCTTCCGTCGCGTTATGTAACCTATATATCGTGGATAAGTCAAGCGATAGCGTCCAACGAACGGGTGAGGGGTACCGTACCCCGACGAGGGAAGCTAGGGGTTGAAACCCGGGGCTGAGGTCGACGCTATCGTAAACTTGATCATGGTGCTGTCCAGGTGCTGATCCAGGTGCTGCTGAATGCTACCCAGAGCTAAAGATCACACGCGAGGATGGTGGAGGTCTGCCAAGATTACCTAACCAAAGCGAGTCCATATGGCCTAAGGGAAGCATTGTGACTCGGTAATGAAGAGGGCGCCGTCGTCGTCGATCATGCTCAAGCTACGAGAGCAGGACATTTCCGACTCGAGGTGATGAGTACTAGGTAGAGTTGATGAACCTGAAAACGGAAACGGGGAAACGAGTTCTCACCAAGGAGCTGTGTTGACCGTGTCTCAGAGGCGAAATCGGGCGGTAGTCGCTGGCATGCTGGGCCGTGTCTCGAGTGCACCTGATGAAGTAGCTTTGGGGAGTGAACATGACTCATGTAAGGCTGAAAACATGGGTATGCAGTAGAGTGAATGAAAAGGGGACGCTAAGAAAGGCACCAAATGCGATCAGCAAAGTCGGCGCGCTTCCCGCGCATGAAGTAATGAGAGGCTTGTCCGGCCCCTGTGGCCAATTTCAACAAGCCGTCTCGCCTCGAATACCTCTCGCCACAACTGAACATATAAGGTACGGGGGGCTCGCATGTTGCGGGCTGAAGGCCGAGGGGACGACGTGCTGCTTCTCGGCAACCCATCTCTCCATTACTCAGAATATCAAGTTGAAACTTGACCACTCTACCACCATCAGCACTTAAACACAAGCACCGGATCGCTGTCAATATGCGCGTCCTACTATCCCTTCTCGTTCTCGGCTCTGCTGCCAGCGTCGTCGTCGCCCAAGAGCCACGCCAGCGTGTCGAATACTCGTCGGGCCTATTCTCCGGCAGTGGCGAGGGCGTTGTCCTCGCTGCCGCGGGATCGAGCTGCGGTCTAGCCGAGACCAGCTGTGAGAGTGGCTGCATGCCCATTGGTAGCGTCGTAAGTTCCATGTTGTTTCTTCAAACGGGCCGCAGTCATAGTCGTCCTATGCCACAAGCTTTCTTTCCCCCTGAGCTGCCGTAACCGGACATCGCTAACCAATGATGTGATGTTACAGTGTTGTAAAGACGGCACGAACACATACTGCCCCATCAACAGTGTGTGCAACCCGGGCGGATGCTGTCCCATCGGGAAGACCTGCAAGAATGGGAGCGGCTCCGCATCTTGCGCAGCCGGCAAGACGACCTGTGGCATCGGCTGCATGCCCAGCAGTGCCGAGTGTTGCAGCGACGGGACCTACTGTCCGTTGGGCAGCAAGTGCTCCGGCAACAATTACTGCTGCAAGATAGGCAGGACGTGCCCTGGCGACAGCGGAAGCGGTAGCGGTAGCGGTAGCGGTAGCGGTAGCGGTAGCGGTGGCAGTGGTAGCAGCCCCACGTCCTCCTTGGTCTTTGGCAGTGGCGAGGAGACGACCACATCGCGACGCACTACCTACACCTCTGCGGCTGGAACCCTACCGACGGCGACCTCCGACTTTTCCATCCCAGCTGCGGAGACTTCTAGCGATGATACCCCGACCACCTCCACCACGACCCCGACTAAGAGCATTGCCTCGGGGCCCCGACAGTCACGGTGACCCCAACAGCCGCTGGGCTCCCGGGCAGCTCAGGCGCAGGCGCTCTTGACAGAGCTGATGGAAAAGTCGCTGTCGGATTGGCAGTCGCTGCGGCGCTGCTCATCTAGAGCGCCAGAAGGTGATGTTATCTTGGACGAACATAGGGGAATTTGGATTGATCGGCTCCGTTAGTTTCTGATCAGCTGGACTTAATGATAGTGTATAAAGATGTTATTCTTTTGACGTAAAGGACCTCTTCTTTCTATTATCCAACACCTGCAATCTTGAACACGGTTCTGTCGCGTGTGCAGTTGGACTCGTACTGCCTGGTAGCCAATATAGCATGACTGGGCCATGCTACGTCCTACCTGGCATTCGAATCATAACTTTGGCCCTCGGACTGTAACCAATGCGTCATATGCCGACTCCAGGTTACACCAAGAACCGGGTCACTGAAGTCGGGACGGCGCCTGTCTGGGACCCCCTAAAACCGACAGTCTGGATATTTTCGTTCATGAAGCAGGTCCGACGGTCCTCTGCCATGTTGGGATGGAGATCAAGGTCATGGCCCAAGCAGGTTGGAAGATTGGTGTCAACTCTATCATTCCGTGGCGCGGAGCTGGTTCATCAAGGTATTGTGGTCTATACGGTCATGCCCAAATACCGCGGATGAAAAGATGGAAATTCCATTGGGTAGAAAGCGGTTTCCTCAGAGGTCAAGTAGACAAGCGACGGTGAGCTTCGAAAATTTGTCGGCATGTGGTTTCGTCAATGTCAGATGCAGTTATAAGTGCCGTCCAATCTTCGTACCAAGCGCTTAACGCAACAAGCTACCAAGATTACCACAACGCACTCTTCGGATGGATCGCGCTTGAGAATCACTACAGCCGCAAAATGCCTGTCTTGTCTGCGGTGTGGTGATCAAATATTCAACGGCTTTATCTTTGTACTTCCGTTGCCACATACACTGACTGGGTGTGGGGAAAGCTCCCCGGAGCTCTTAGCCCGCCCGAAGCTGTACCCTTGTCCTGACGTCACGAATGGTAATTCGGTTGTGACCCCGAGAGCATCATAACCACCCGACGTCTGCGAACAAATATTTCCTCTTGACTTAAATTCCTAGGCCTTAATACACCCAATGAGCAATCAATTAAGTCCTATATTCTCTGCTCGAACATACTAAACATCAAACACCCTCCATCACACTCAACCAAAACCACACAAGAAACATAGCAATGCCTTCTTTCACTCCCTTCCGCACCGCGGCTCACAGCGCCCTGCGCATGGCCTCCCGGACGCCGCGCACCCCCACCCTGGCAACGCGAGCCCTCAGCACCTCGGCAGCGCGGATGGCGTACAAGGACGACCAGGACCGGACGTCGGTGAAGCCGCGGGCGCACGAGTACACGAGCAGCGGGACGGACGAGCAGGTGTCGGACAACGCGGACGCGGCCTTCAACCCGAACAAGACGGGGCCCGAGGAGGCCATGAAGACGGCCGGCAAGGGCCACAAGAAGGCAGACAGCGCCGACGGCACCGGCGACAGCGGCAACCCGCTCGGCGTCAGCCCGGCCAACAAGGAGGTCTCCCAGGGCGGCCAGGGCGCCATGGAGGACAAGCCGCAGCAGGGCAACCAGAGCAGGAAGAGCGGCGGCGGCGGGAATGCCAACAAGGGCGGTGGTTCCCGGTAGAAGCAGGGAGCCTATGTTGAACACGAGCACGGCTGAACTTTGAGGCGGCAATTATCGCCAGGGTTACAGGTTGCCGAGGTCTTGTACGCTAGATTGCGCCTTGCATGCATTTTGGAGTTTAGGGGAGGAGGAAAATGGAAACATCCAGAGTTATTGATGTAACACGCATCGTGCTGAGCATCGTATCGTGTGATGCATTGTGATATACAGTACCTCCTTCCATGCAGTGCGGAGCAACCGCTCTTTGTAAAATGAACTCCCCATCATTCCAATGCTAGAAGTATCGCTGCCAATGAGAAACATCCATCATCAACTTGAGTTATAGGTTTATTTATTAACTTTTGCTGGGTATCACCAAAGCCTTGCCCCGCGCGTATGGTCCAGTCTGCAACGCAGGACGTCCACAGACCCTGCGGAATGTCCAAGCAAAGAGGGCAAATGGATGCAAGTGCAGACTAACCAATTCCAAATGCTCCCCTAACCGTACAAGCCGTCCGGGTCTTCGTTATCCTCCTCGTCGTCGGCCGGTATCTCCACCTTCTTCTTCTCCGTCAGGTCCTGCCGGCACAGCGGGCACGTGCCCTTGCCCGAGAGCCAGTGGCCGACGCACTCGAGGTCGAAGCGGTGGCCGCCCTTGCAGGGCAGCTCGACGACGAGCGGGTAGGGGTCGTCGAGGTAGGCCTCGGCGCAGATGGGGCAGGCGTCGTCGGCCTTGAGCTGCTTCTTGGGCACCCGCTCCAGCTGGTCCAGGTACTCCTGGGTGACGCCCCGGATGTGCGTGGGCGGGCTGTCGATGTCCGACTCGAGCGCGCCGATCAGCCGCTCCAGGAGTTCGCGGTTCTCGGGCGAGGGCGCCGACGCCGCCAGCGTCGCCATCTGGTCCTGCAGCAGGCGGAACAGGCCCGCCGCGTCGACGGGCGTCGGGCCCGCGTGATGTGTCGTCGTGCTTCCCGTGGAGCCGGCCTCGGGCGAGATCTGGTGCAGGAGGGAGGTGAAGGAGGACATGTCGGGGCGCCGGGTGTGCGGTTTGTTGTTCGTGTCTTTGATGTTGTGCTCGACTTCGTAGGGATTGGACGCCATGATGGGCGGTTTTTTGTTGGCAATGTACAGGAACTTCCAGGTAGATGATGAACGTGGTCTGGTGTGTATGGATCTCGAGTTTAGTACGCCTTGGGGTTTGCTGTTGTTGTTGACTTGGTTGTTGTATGCATGTAGTTTGGTGTTGTGGCAAATGTCACGAAGCTCTAGCAAGCAGCTGCATGTTGAAATTGCCCCGCCAGGCAACTGAGCATTGGCGCGGCCCAATTCCGTACCCCTCGTTACCTAATTCTTCAGCTCCCTAACCGCTAATCAATCCACGGCAGATATCCATGACAAACACAGGCATACCATGTATTGATGTATGTACATAGTCTCTGCAACGCGGCATGATCCGGTCAGAATAACAATTCTTGGAAATAGATAGCATTGTTGACGCATCGAATCAGAAGGTTGACCGAGTCAACTTCCAGACTGGTGACCGGTGGCTGATAAAGCCACCAACTCACGGCTTCTAGAGACATTGGTCGGGATTTCCAGTGGAGCTCACTAATAAGATCACCGCGTGGCTGCCAAAGCCACATTTCTTGCGCGGAGCAAATATCCGCCCGGATGTCATCGTGGACTGGTAGTGTCTCTGGCACTATCCCGTTGCATTCTCTAGCCGCTGAATATGATGACCAGATGTCTCCGAGAGAAGGTCAGGGGTCTATATATAAATGGCCTGTTTGTTATTCCAAGTCCTGGGTAAGGGACTCTTGCGAGGAGACGGGTAGCTTATACTTACATCACAGAGTCACTTGATTCAAGGATATACGTTCATTCGGAGCCTTTAGGATACTTTGTACCGTCATTTGTCTTGGAATCAGTGTCTACCTGGGTCACAAGAGCCATGACGACCGCAGCTGTAATCGGCTGCACCGGCCAGGTCGGCTCGCACATCCTCTCCGCCCTCCTGAGTCTCGATACCGTAAACGCCGTCTACACCATCTCCCGGCGCACACCAAAGCCTGGATCCTCGTCAGGATCGTCTCGCAAGCTTTCGGCGTACGTCGAGAGCGACACGAGCAAGTGGGCATCGACGCTAGCCGCCATCTCGCCGCCACCCGACGTGGTATTCTCAGCCCTGGGCACGACGCGTGAGCAGGCCGGCGGAATTGCTAATCAATGGAAGGTTGACCATGATTGTGAGTGCGCATCATGCAGACCCTCACCCTCCACCCATTTCCTTCTTTCCTCACCTGCCGTGGTCTGGTCTCTCCGACCCACCATAGCTAACATCGCGAAACCACGCAGTAAACGTAGAGCTGGCCAAATCCGCCCAAACCCACGGGGTCAGGTCGTTCGTCTTCGTGTCGTGCGCCAGCACTCAAGGCCCGCTGGCTCGCCTGATGCCGTACCTACAAATGAAGCAGGGCGTCGAGAACGCCATCCGGTCGCTCGACTTCGAGCAGGCCGTCGTGCTGTGGCCGGGCATCATCCTCGGGGATCGCGAGCGGGAGCACCAGGGCGGGCCCTTCCTCAAGTCGTTGATCCGCGGCATAGGCGGTCTCAGTCAAGCATGGCACGATAACCTCGGCCAGGAGCCCGAAGTCATTGCTCGGGCAGCAGTCAAGGCCGCCCTCTTCGCGGAGGCAGACAATGGGACGCCCAGTCGGTATCGTGTTATCGAACGCCAGGATATTTTGAGGCTAGGTCGCGATGAGTGGGAATTCTAAACCTATATAGTCCGTCGAACCTGTGAGTATCAACTTGTATCTCGCAGCGCTGGTAACCCAACACGGACGGGCTACTCATAAGCATCTCACACATAATGAAAATCTCGCTTGTCAAGCAAAAGAGAGAATTAGGCACGCTGTCGCACATGTATTCATGCATCCCCTGGAACCGCGGCCCCACTGGAGTAGTGTGTGCATATGGCCCACACACTGTATATAAGGATTCTTCTTGACAGACGCATACGACCCATTGTCTACTTCATATGACGGGTCAGATACTCCTTCTCGGACGAGAACGTCTCCTCTTCGTCATAAAGCCAGGGCTCGTTCTTCATCTCAATCTCCTCTTTGGTAAGGACGAGCGGCTTGCCCCGGTAATCCAGGCGGATGCCAGGCCAAACAAAACTGCGCCACATGTACCCAAGGATGCTCGGATCCTCCAGGCTGGGCGCAATGTGGTCTGAGAGGAGCTCCTGATGCTTCTGCGGAAGAATTGACCAGTGCAGGCCGGGGTACAGGTGGTGAACGGTGTGATAGCCGTTGTTGAAGCACAGCCAGTTCAGGAGCGGATCCGTGAAGTTACGGGCGAAATTGTACTTGCTCTATCAACCCTCCAGGTTAGTGTATTTGCTCCTCTGAATAAGGGGGGACCACAGACCTGAATATCGCACCCATCGTGCTGCAAGTAGTTAAGACTCAGTATGCAGTACTTGGCATAGAACTGCGGGAGCAGCGCGAACCAGATCCAGCGCCGCCAGTCCAGCAGAAGCAGCACGGCCATGGCGCCAAAGACGAAGATCTCTTCCCGTCTGCGCTGCCTCGCGATTGGCCGATTCAGACGCGCCTGGGCAGCAAAGTACTGCTTGTCCTCGTCGCCTCCCGTCAACACGACGTGGAAGAAGAAGAGCAGGCCGTTCAAGAAATTCCAGCTGTAGCGGACCTTGGTGGTGCGCACTATATTCCGCCCAGATCAGCCATATTCAAATCCAACTGAGAATGAGGCACGATTGTAACTCACTGATATCCCGAGCCTGCTGCGGGTACTTATGGTGAGACAGGTTGTGCCCGGGCACAAACACCGACACCGGAAAGCCGTACTGAAGCGACAGGCAGATCTGGTAGCAGTTGTTCAGCCACGACTTCCAGAAGACTGGCACGTGGATGGCGTTGTGCGTCGCCACAGCGCCCATGAAGGAGAGCTGAAACAAGGCCAGCCATGTCACGAAGGAGACCAGGCCGCCGGACAGCGGCGACGTGTAGCTTGTCCAGGCGAAGACGAAGACAGCGAAGAAGAGGCCGGTGCATCCGATCATGCGGATGTCCTCAATGTGCCTCAGCCATGGCTTGCTGTTGCTGCTGCTGCTCTTGTTGTTCTGGGGGTTGAGCGGCCTCGATTGCTTTGCGTCAGTCGTGGTGACTGTCGCAATTTCGGATATCATGGTCGATGTCAACAGCTCCAGCGGCGGGCGTACGTGTGTCTCAACTGGAGAAGATTGGCCTGGAATGCCCGGCCGAAGTTCAAAAGGAAGGAACGAGTGTAAGTAAGCACATATGGTCAAACGCAGTCAGATCTTGATGTGGCCAACAAAGAAGGAGTGCCCACATCCATGTGCAGGGCAGTGCTTTGTGCGTAGGGTCTCACAGTCAATCAACGTTGGCGGGCAGCATTGCATTCCACACAAAAATCTGGAATGACGTGTGGCCTGCTATGTACTTCATTTTATGTACAGGCAGATCACCACACGTGTTTCCACTCTTCTTAAATGATCCGGATCTGATTATGGATAGGTTTTCGTTGTGTGTGTTCGTTGGCTTGTAGGGGAGCGGTAAGCCCAACGCGGACTCGCGTGTGCAGGGTAAGGAAGAGGGCGCAGCTGGGACATTGGAATGCGTTATCATCATCATCACTCGCCTCGTATGGCTTTGCTCGACTGAGACATATTTTTTTCTTTCCCCAAATTGCATGCATGGATAGATGTATACAAGTATACTAATACGGTCTGAGGATACGCCAGACGTACTGCGTAAGGTAAGAAACAAAAGAAAAGAAAAGAAAAAGGGCCCGGCCGAATGCGACATGCAGAACACTCATCGCCAATATCAATCAGAAGAAGCCACTGAGCGTTGCACAAGCACTACCCGTAACCCGAGTCGTTGGCAGTAAGTCACTGGGGTGGGGGGCCAGTAGCCGCCGGCAGGGGACATCCACAGCACGCTAAATGTACCTGGGCCAGAACAGGGCTACTGCCTGGGCCTCCACCTATCACTCCTGTTGCCTGTTGCCTGTCGAATCCTTCGATCCAACTTTTGTGCTCTTTACTGTACTCACAAGCCACAAAGCGGTCCCTGGCCTGACCACCATCACCCCAGAACCCCGTGCCCCGGTTTCCGAAGCCTCGTGTGCAGTAATTAATTTAGCATGCAGGTAGGGTTGGGCCTAGCTTGGCTTCGTCAAATGGGCTTGTGGTATGGTATATAAATGTCGATCATTACAAAGGAAACTGGAATCCTTCTGATCGGGCTGTACATAAGAACTGTCGCCGGCATACGGAGTATACGGCCTCCGCATCGCATTGATCTTGCAATCGAGCGCAGTCCCCCTTTTAAGGCTAATGGCAGCAGCTATCGATCGCCCCAAAGGCCCAACGGCTCACCGTCCAGTTCAATTGTTCTGTGGTCTCCACATCCGTTCCATCACATCCCGCTCTTGTGTAGCGAGTCAGCAACGCGACCGTCCCTTCTTCAAGATTGCTGTCTAGAGGCGCAGCGTTTACATACTGAAACACGGATCATGCGTTCCAACAAACGGCACTGCCAATTGATCTAAACTCAAGTTTAAAAACTGCTGGTGCATTTTGTCTATTCTTTCCGTGTCGGTTCGATGGTCCCTTTAAACCATTACAGTATCTATTTTCGGCCGTCGGAGAAAGCCTGGATGCTTGTAGTTCGCTATGTTTTTAATGTCTATACTGTCCACAGGACTTGAAGCTCGCGAACCGGAGCAGTCTAGTGTGCTTTACGATAGTCCCAGCGTCAAGGCGTCAGCTTTGGGGTTCCAGAGTGGACACAGCGGCGTGGGCACGCACTACGCGCCGCAGATGCAATGCCGGCATCGGAGACTTCTGGAGGGTTTTGGCTATAAGGCTGTGCTTGTGCCGGACTCGCTGCTTTTGAGGAAGGGGGGATTTGGGAATGGCGACTGCATGAAGAGTGGAGATAGCACTCCAGCGTCAAACTTCACGATGCTTAACTACGCTCATTCGAAGATATCTCAGCGCAGTATTGATTGCACTACTCCCTCGTGCTGGAGTGAGTCTGTGCGATTCAGCATTTCTATCTGCCGGGTACGAAAACATGATATCTAAGCTCAGATCAAGAAAGCCCAATGGTTACGGAGTCCTGAGCGTACAGTATGACCATGGTCACCAGTTGGCTATCATAGTTTATTGTCTGGAAAGTCATCCTGAAACTCGCATTGGTAGTTGATACGGAAGTGCAAAGTTGAACATGGTCCTATGGCTCCCAGATGGTATATTCAACCTATGTGTCGAAACCCAACTGGCGACTAAAAGGTATCTTCACACATAGGAAATCACACATAGGAAATCACACCAAGATCATAACCAAGTATTGTTGTGTTGACCGTTTTGTCTAAGGACCCTTGGATCTTGCTAGCACTCCCTTGAAGTCTCGCTGAAGGGTACTATGACATGATCTTTTCATATCTTGTGATGTTTCACTGACTCCCAACATCGTAACTTAATAGATCTTTGGCTTGCCAAATAGGATCACTTGTCGAAGGGGCTTTATGAATACTTCGATCCTTCATCTGCCCCGTCCACTTCAATCCCTGACTCCTTGGTGCATATCTTGCTGCTTGATTCCACACTTCTTTATTTGAGGTTGTGTTGATGTACAGTACAGCATCCAGTCTAATCAGACGTCTATACCATTGGATCTCTCATCATGCCTAACCCTATGCCGGACTTCTCCTTCCACGATCTCTCTTGCTATTCCATGATGTCTTCGACATTTCAGAAGAATAACGGTGGTCTCAACCCTCCGTAATACTTGCTGGGATCCCGGGGAGAGGAACAAATCCCGCCTCCTAGCTCGTACCTGGATCCATCATCTCGCAGCATTGTACACGTGACGTCCCCGTTGAAGTTCTTTTTTTGTTGCTCTTCGAGCCACGGGTAACCAAGTTTGAGACCACCTCCTTCCACTATTCGTCCCCAGTATCCCGACCTGAACTTGGCCGTCGTTAGCGCCGGCTTGCCCGCTTCGTGGGCCTTCCGGATGAGGTGGTTGAACAGCGGCGTGGCCGTCTCGGCATTGAGTATGGGCTGCCTATACCGGTCTATGCCCAAACACTCCCCCTGCGCATCATCTGACGAACCCCACAGGAATACCTCCTGCTGGTGCCTGCAATCGCTGGTGAGCTCCAAATATAGTGTCAGGTTCTTGAGCGATGCTGGCACACCCTCGACGATGGCGTCGAGAGCCTCCATTGGCCAGGTGCCGTTGCGGTTGAGATCCATGGTCAACTCCTCCAAGTTGGGGGCCAGCGTATGCAAGTTCCGCAGGTCGCTCATGGGTATTTGACTGAGGCCTAACGTCCCATGCGTTTCATGCATGCGCCACTCGAGGCTCTTGAGGGAGTCCGCGTGGTGCGCCATGTAGGCTTTGAACTTGTCGAAGTGCACAAACTCGCTCTCTTGGTATGGGTCGTTGTTGACGAGCGCGATCCGGTGCAACGTGTTCTTGCCTAGCGCCAGAAACATGTCGGCGTACTTGGACCCGGAAAAACTCAGTGATCTCAGGCTCGAGAGCTTTTGTACGAGGTGTTTGGTCAACAACTCGACGTCGCCTGTGCAGCCCGCGAGGGCCAGGTGTCGCAGCTTGGAGAAATCCATGGCCTTGGTCCACAGCTCCAGGTTGGTCAGGTGGCACTGAGCCTCAGGGAGTGGGCAGCCGGTGTTATATAATTCCCACGACTGGGCAATGCCCCGCGCATATCCATAGTCTTCTTCCCAATCGTCCTCATACTCGGCGATGGTATCGGCGTCCAAACCCTCCTTGTACCACACCGGCGGCTTTGTGGCCCAATCGAGGTCTCGACCCCCGAACTCGTAGTCCTGGAGCTCGAGCGACTCCAGCGCAGCCACGTATTTCGTGTTGTTAAAGGGGTCCAGAGGCAAGTTCTGAGGGCCGCTGTAAACTTCGCAGCCCCATATACCGATCGCCAGGTCCAGGCTGGTGAGGTTGGGACAGGTGATCAGTTTCTCGTGAATCCACTCGAGCGACTCATCACGACCATATCTGGATCCGCGGGAGGTAGGCCAGAGTCGCGGCTTCGCGTGGGCTTCGATTTCTGATGAGCAGAGCCCCGGCCTAGTCCACCATGTATCGGGAGTGTAAGCTGTGACGAGGGCTAGAAGGGCAAAGAAAATGAAAGTACTGGTGAGTTTAGCCATAATTCGTGGTGGGCTTTTGGGTGCGAAATGGCCAAGTCAAAAAAGTCGGCAGTTTGGCCGCTAGGCAGCAGCCATGTGCATTCTATACTGCTGCCGATGAAAATTCCTTAGCGCTGACACAGTGTCCCCATCAGGATCCCCAGTCATTATTAGAGTCACCTGGAGAGAGGACAGCAGACAGGCCTGGAATAGCTCCACAGGCAGTTAAGCAACTGTATGCTCCTCCCAGGAGCTTTTATGTGACCATGCTCCGGCATAAATCTAGACTTGCAATTGCAAGACGGCAGCAGTGGCTGGCTGCTAGGAGGATTTGGGTGGCCAATTGAAGAAGCACTAAGCCACGTTCAGTTAGTAGGCTCGATGGACTCTCTGAAAAGGGGTTGATGGCATCACCTGCTCGCTCTCACAAGATCCCAATAGCCACGCAGATAGGCCAGCAGATTGGACAGCCTACTCGGATGTGAAAGCAAAAGACACGGTTGCCACAGACCGCTGCCTGGACAAAGTTGTTGACACGGTAGGGTAGCCTCTGCTACTGCCCCCTTCAGAAATTTGATAGATATCAAACTGTGGTAACTAGTAGGTTGTTTGGTGGTACCTACCTATCTATTACTCACTTCATGTTGGTAAGTATGTAAGTAGACGGTTCGACTTCTATCAATTTTTGCGAAACCGAGGTCTCCAGACTTCACATCCAGTCAGTCATAAACCCCTTCAAGCCATCGTCGAGATCTTCTCCTGCTTGCATATCCAGCAACCCGTCCAATTTCGTTTGCTTCTTTTGTTCCCTCTCTTTCCTCTTTCGTTCGTCGTTTCGCCTTTTCTCGTCTTGGTATTTGCGGCGGGTGGCCGGGTCGTACAATATTTCGATTGTCAACTTCTCCCCCTCAAACGTCCACCCACTGGCATCTCGAGCGAAGGTAGCCATCTTGTCTTCGTCTGCGAACTCGAGGAAGCCGATTTGCCTTCGATCTGCTCTTACGCCCTTGCAAGCCCAAGTTGCCCCACGAGCAGATTCGACGGACCGCGGCCCCCGGCCCCAACCGCCAACAAGCCTTGCCAGATTTCCGCGGTCATAGACCACATTTGCCAATTTCAGGATTGAATCGATCTCCCGCGGCAACGCTTTTGATGGACCACGTGCACTGGTGATTTGCACTCGAAATTTCTTCGAAGGAAATGTCCATGGTTCATCCGGTAATTCACAAAGAAAAGGGAAGTTGGGCTTGTCGCTCATGCAGAGACGACTTGCTACATCGTACTCTGTCCTGGTTACTGCCTCAAGGAGGGCCAGAATCCTCACGGACTCCATGGCAGCAATTTGGCCCCGTTTGCGCTGTCCGATCCCCTGTATCGGGTCGGGAGTTTCGTCAGGACTGTACCCTAAACTGCGGAGAGCAGCACCCAGGCCCATGGTAGGAACGTTGCGGGAGCTAGAGTTCTTCATCAGATCGTCCAGGTCAACCCAGGACGAAAAGTGCCGTGCACCGGTCGGGAAGTCTCGCCAAAAGTGCGACAAGTCATACCTCACGTCGAAGCCAACCAAGATGAGAGGGCGCCCGCGAGCTTGCTCTTTGAAGTGTTGGAGTTGGCTGTCTACCTCTTCATCCAAATCTTCGAGATCGATATAATTGGTAGCCCCAAACGGGAAGTCCTCCGCCGGTACCTTCAGTTGACCACGATACCAGGCTTTTATCCGGGTATTCTTCACTTGGACGTCAAATTGTCCGACTAGGCTTGAAAGGGACGGCTCTTCAGTTGGTGAGATCTCCTCCTGCTGCCTCAGGTTTACCAAGAGAGACAAGCCGACTTCCATGCACTGCGAGTATTGGTGTGGGGAGGTGTTTGCTGGATCTCGCCACTCCCGCCATTTTGTGTCGAACGCAACGAATGCAGCGTCTTGACACCGCGAGGCTAGCTCCTCGGGCGACGTTATCTGATTCAAGAGCCACGGCGAGAACTTGCCCATTTTCGACTGCATCGACTTCCATGGGACAGTCTCTTTTTCTGGAATTCGTGTTTCCATGGCCTCAGCGTTGGCCATTCGATTCTCTTTGGCAAGCCCCTTCCGGAGCTTTCTCTGCTCTCTGACTTCTTGCAACGACATTTTCAAGTGGTATTGAAGATTTGAGATTCGTTATAGGTTGGCGTATTTATGTAATTCTGTCAGAGCAAACAAAAGAATGAGATGTGTATTGGGGAGTCGGGCCAGCCTGAGAACAATTTATGAATATTTCTTCTGCATGCTGGAGGGTTTCTCCGTTCAAAGGGGTTGGTTGGGTTGGAGACTTCCCATGGTTTTGGCAGAGTTAAAGGATCGAATATGGAGAACCTGAAATCTATTCTCCACAATCATATATATAACTTTATACCAATTAAAACAACATCTCCGCGCTCTCCTGGCCTCAAAACTGGGTTGACATCGATGTATCCGGACAGAATGCTAGCGCTTTCGCGACCCTAAATGGCATCCGAATCCGTAGGTCCTGTGGCCTCACTCCAGCCCTGGACACCCTCGCGCTGCCGAGCAAGCTCCAGAGACTTGTGTACCTTGAGCTATTTCGGCTTGCCGTACTTCTTGGGCATTCGCTCTGTTTGGAAACACTCCAGGTCCTATATCTCATATGGTAAGCTGCCGTACATTCTTAGTGGCTTCCTCGAGGCAGAAAAAAGGCGCCAGTGTGGTCTTTCCAGACCCAGTCTCACTGGTCAAGATGGTGACCTTGTTGTCGCGGGTGCTTTTGATTATGACATCCTTGTTCTTTGTGACCGGGAAATCAGTCTGGGTAGCATAGCTACTTTCCAGCTTCTCGATGAAAGAAGTCATCTTGTAAGAAGTTGCGTTGGTGTGGTGGGAGAAGAAATCGAGATGTTTGAGGGGGGCCCGAGGTGGCAAGATGGAGGATGGACGTTTTCGGTGGTAGCTTGGGAGGGAGACGTGCTGTTGTGTACTGATGTTGGCATTGAACGGGGGACTGATCAAACGTGGGCACAGAACTTGCTGCTTCTTGATTGTCCGCTAATGAGGTTGCGGACTTGATCATCACCCTTTCTTCACTAACAGCTAATAGTATCCAACGTGGGTAGATTGTTCCGTTTTCCTATTGTGAAAGAAAGGTGATTTACGTTCTGATCTAGAGCCCAGCCCACCTCCCAGCCAACTCTTACAATTTGTTCCCTTCGATCAAACATTGGGAATCGAAATTTAATTCAAGTTAAAACCCCTCCAACTCTTGACAACCATACCTCAACTGGTCCAGCCCGAACCATCCACATTCCGTTCAACCAACAACTTCCACGACAAGACACCCAAAATGAATGGCGACGGCAATATTCTCAATGTGGTGAGCCGCATTGAAGACCTCAGCGATGCTGATCGAGCTTGGTTCTTTCAACTGGCCCTACGCGCCATTCAGATGACCATTCCCAAGGCCGTCCACAACGACATCGTTGTGCCTGGTGGCCAATACAGTGCCACTGTGGCACTATGGATCAACAGCATCTTCAAGGACAATTCATGGGATAGCACCATGGCACCTCCGGTATGTCTTCTCTTTCTGTTATTCCTCGTCTGCTCCTCCCTCACCTCCATCCGAGGCAATATTGTTAACAAGGAGTGACAAATAGGCACCAGAAGAGCCTCACGGCGACGCACTCTCCGGTTGCTATCGTGTGGGCACATTCAAGCAAGTAAGTACGGCATGGGACAATTATACACGCAGCATCATACTGACTGCTCATGAAAGGACTTGCCAAGAAGCACCAAGACCCGTCACGATTGGGTCAAAGCTCTGGAGCGTGGAAACGCCGAACCAATCGAGACAAACCAGAGAGATCCTCTGCGCAAGAAGGGCTCTGACGCCTACCTGCGGGCTAGAGTCGACCGAATTAACGACAGCGTTATGTTCGAGTACGTCGATAGCAAGCTTCGCTGGGCCCCGGCACAGTTCGTGGCCTTCGCTGGTGGCCGTACCGGTCCTAGCGATGAAGCCAGAGTGCAGGCCATGGTTCTCCAGGACACGTACCAGGCGCAGATGACCGTCCAGTGGAACGGACGCTTGCTGGTACACCTATTCCGCAAGCTACTGTTCAACAAAAGGTATGTAATCCTTTTCATGAGGCAAACCAGCACCAATCTAACATTACTAATTGCAGCCACGTCGAGGAGTACACCCCCCCCAACAAGGAGAGCGGGTTTATACGGCCCGGGACTTCCGCAAGACGCCAAAAGTCGTTGAAACCATGAGACGCCTGGTGGAGTCCATACCGGCCGTCGACCGTTTCCTAGAGGAGAGTGGCGTTCAGGCCAACTATGTCCCTGTTGTATACTGATGGCTAGCTTTGGATGCGAAAGCATCAACTGCTCGACATCGTGCACGAAAGTGCTAACCTAATGGTGCACGAAAGCGTCTATACAATGGTACACGAAAATGTTTACTAAGACTATAAGGGTCACCAAACGTGTTCTGGGTATCCTCGGGGTTAGGCAGGAAACAGATCACAATGGAATAGGGGACCATTAAGAAATGTAACTTCACTTCCCATGCAAAATGTTTATAGAATGATGATGACCAAAGTGTGTTTGGACTTCCATGTGTTACGAACCTAATTAATCAATGTAAAAAAAATGATAGGTTATTACTAGTCGGGTGTCGATGGAGGACAGGCATGATACATATATTACTAACATTTGGTCCCATGAGACTTTAGTTACGAAGTCGAACTGAACTAGATTTACCTACACTCTAACAGTAAACCCTGGCTAACCCTTGGGTTTGCCTTGGCTAACCCCTGGCCAACCCCTCCGTTATCCTTGGAATTAACGGTATTCGGGTGTTGAAGTGGGCACATATTTAGATGGGCTATGCCTTGTATCACTGGACGCAAGCAAAGATTGAAGGAAGACCCAAGGTCAAGAAGGTAGGTACTTACCGCAAGAATCACCGTAATATTGCAAGCCACCTGCAATCAAAGATACCCACCCGCATTTCAAAGAGTTCGCCTTCTGCTGTCTCTCCCAAACAACCACAGCCACAACCACAATAGCCATCACGACCGCCATCGCCAATTTCTATCTTCTTATCTTTCTTCTCCTTCACCATCACCACGTCGGAGACACCATGGAATAACAAGAGAGATTGTGGAAGGAGAAGTCCAGCATAGGCTTAGGGTTGATGGGAGATCCCATGCTATAAACGTCTGATAAGACTGGACGTCATACTGTATATCAATAAAACCTGGAATCAATAAGTGTGTCAATAAGGAACTATATTGAGAATCATCTTCGCGACAGACAGTCTCTAATGAGTATCAAGTGACGGACTCGAAGTGGCAAACGGCTTTATTTAACTACCAAACAAACCTCGCATCCCAGCACCCCACCCTTGTATATCGTACAATGTTCTGGCGTGAGCCGTGAAAGCGCAAGGGGGGAAAGGTATGGCGTTAGCTGTGAGAGAGGAAGGTTTGGCGTTAGCCGTTAAATATAGGAGATGGATGACGTGAGTTGTGAGGAAAAGAGAAAGGTATGGCGCAAGCCGTGAATTGTCGGGGGAGAGTTGGCGTTGGCCGTGAAATTTTAGGATGGAGTGTTGACATGTCGATCCTATTTAGTTACCGGAGGGCTTGGGCCGAAGACTTAGGAGTTGGTTCCGGAGGGACTGGGCTGGGGTCGGGGCCGGAGCTGAAGCCGGAGCTGAAGCCGGAGCTGGGGCTGGGGCTGGGGCTGGGGCTGGAGGAGCTGGAGCCAGAACCGCAGCCAGAGCCGGAAGTTGATCTGGGCCAGCGGCGTTGTTGGCGGGAACATGATACTGAAAGTAGGTAGTCAGCATACAACTCCATTGATTCAAGGACATTCGGATACATACATTGGCCCCAAAGCGTATCTCTCCGACTCTGAGTTTCTCACCACCAAACCAGGCACGGCGGAGGATGTTTTTCGCAGCTTCCGCATCCGTTTTGTGCGGGAAGTACAGGACACATAGCCCTAAAGTACCGCGTGTCAGCAAGGCTCATCTTCACGCGATCCAGCAAGCATTACCGTTGTGATTATGTCCGGGTGCAGTTCTCAAGGTCTCCCAGTGTAGTTCGCAACTGGGGACTCCATTGTGGGCCAAGAACGCTTCGAACTGCGCCTTGGTCTGGCCGAGAGCGATGCCCATGATGTAGACACCGCGGCCCCGTTTGATGGCCTTCTTCATCCAATTTCGATCGGAAGAATCGAGAACCTTAGAGGTGTACATCTTGTAGAATTGAAGAAATTGGAAGAAGTTTGGGAGAGGTTTGTATGGTGATATGAGGCGAGTTGTTGAGGAGATTGTGTTTGAAGGTAGATGTTGTGGAGGTTGTGGGTGCGGATGGGAGAATTCGACAAGGACGCGAATCGCAAGTCAAGAACCAAGTGATTCAATTCTAGAACGCGCCTTGAACGCACATGGAAGGTACGTGTACCTAGTGCGGGTAGGCACCCAGACGAAATCTGTGGCCTTGAGCCGTTCCTTCCTTCCACACATCACATCTTGACACCGACACTCAATGCAACCTACTGCATCGCTCTGTGGATCCTTCAAAATTTGCACAACAAATAAATTGGGTTTGAATCTGGTTCTGGTTCCAAGGAAAATTTCATGAAAGCTCATCAATGATGTATGGCACTGGTTCTGGGTCTCTATCAGGGGACGATACTTTCATCCAACTGGTGCTGATCACCTCGTTCTCTGCTATAGGCTCACAACTGGAGAGGCCGTCTTTGTAGCCTTGGGAGGTACCCAGAGTACGAGCAGCTAACTTGGGTAGATACTGTTAGTATGTAGGTCCGAGGTTTCGTTTTAAACAAGCCAAAGCTGATTGAAATGTGTCGTTTGAACAGCATTACCATCCTCTTCATTCTGGCATCTTATATTCTAGTCATGGTGCCACCCAAGGTTCGGAATTCGTAGGCAAAGCAGGTTTTCCCAAAAGCCCATCCATTGATCCGGGCGTGTTAGGGACACGTCCCTGCACGGAATGTTCAATTGTCTGAGTACATACACTTGAAGTCTTATACGCACTTTCCACAGCCATCGGTCTGGTGTGTGGTGTATCTGTTTGGCCTGTATGTATGTCTAACGTCTATCGAGCGGTAGAAACGATGTCAAGAAGGAGACCCAGCAGCGAGTAGTCTCTGGACGTAGCATTTTGTCCATGCCATGGACAGCCAATGTTCTTAGGGTAGTGATTATAATTAGTCGTCACTTTCTCAGATCACTGCCATGGTAGAAGAGTGTAGCCGATTTCGTTCTTTCTTTTCTGCTTCAGGCCAACCGGGTAGTCTCAGGAATTGCCAATCGATGGCCCATCAACATTACATACAAATATGAACTCTCAAATAGCTGCAGTTTAAACCTTATGCCTAAGGAGGGGCCTCGGTGTCATATATAAATCTCCATAAGTTGACTCGGGCCGTAACTTGTGCTCCAAAGACCGCTATGAGTTACAATAGCCATAAAGACCAACCCTGTGTGCAGAATATACAGTACCGCTACTGTAATGAGTTGGCTTCCTTTGTCTTAAACATTGTGGAAGCACCGGTGCTAATCATGGATGCAACAGCAGTGCTTCCAATGGTGATGCATGCATTAAGCGGCTATTGGAAAGAAAAGGGGTCAATACAAGGTATACGTCAATCTGGCATTCAACCTACGAAACAAACTCCCAGCGATCAACAAACACATCGGACAATATTGAATGCATGTCCGTATCCAGGGACATTCGCTGGGAAATGAAATGGCGGATGATCACTTCATAAATCTATGTCAGCGTCTCATGGTAAGGGTTGACAAATGATGAATGTTATCATCGTGGGTACAGTTGAAACGGTATAAAGCAGAACAAGTGAGCCATGAGGGGCCATTGGCACAATAGCTCTCTGCTTAGTGACAAGCACCCTTAAATTCATTCGCCTAACCCAAGTGGTGTAATTGCTGGGTAAGGTGTCTTGGCTACTGGATCGAATAGAAAGAAAAGCTTAAAGACCGGGCCGCTGCAAGACAGACATCCCATCATCCTATCTATACTCATTGATCAGGCTGCAGGCGTTGATTGGAAGATAAGAAGTATCCTGGACCATTCATGTAGTCTATATTAAGCTGCGGAATTACGGATATAGGTCCCCTTTAGATCTCAGGAACCCACTAGACTGCGGCTGGGACCCTCCCGGTAAACCTTATTCATTGACATCGCCTTGTTTTAAGATAAGATCGCCGACCCCTGATCCGATGATAACGTACGCCATGACTCGTGTTGACAACGCAGCCCCTGTCATCTGATTGGCCGCCAACGTCTTTTTATCTCTCAGTTGCAACGGAGATAGGATTACACCACCGCAATCGAGGTGACGACCGCCGCACCGACCACCGGCACATCGTACTTGTGACGCCCACTAAACGCATAGTACAGGACGCCCCAGAGGAGCCACCCCGCGAGCACCACGATGGAGTAATTCATATTCTCCGCTGTGACAGGCATTACGGTCGGGAACGTGCTGAAGACGATCGCCACGGTCATCCAGACAAGGCTGACCACGTTGAGGACGCGGCCGAGCCCGCGGCCGAGCTTGAAGGGGCCCAGCAGGTGGGGGTCGAGACGCTCGCGCCCGCCGAACAGCATGTAGGCGATCGGCAGCATGTACGAGAGGTACATGGAGATGATGGACATGGACAGGATGGCGTTGAAGGCCGTCGTGTTGCCCAGGTAGATGAAGCCCAGCAGCATCTGAAAGGCCGTGATGACGAGGATGCAGCGCACGGGGACGTGGTTCTTGTCGCTGACCACACTAAAGTAACGATCGAAGGGAATCGCTTTATCCCGGGAAAAGGCCCACATGGTTCGCGAGGTGCTCGTTGCGCCTGACATATTGGCAATCTGGGAGTTGTTAGTATTGCAAGTATGTCTCAGGAGGAGGGAGTAACAATAATGGACTCAACGCCTACCATTGCGAGTACTGCAACCACTAGAGCCATGAGCGTTGCCCCTATGTTCGATCGGGTGACATCGTAAAACAGCTGCATGTAGGGGAACCCCGTGGAAGTTGAGAGGAGAGAATCGAGGTTGGATATCGAGAAGAGGAAGACGATGCAGTAGACCAGCCCCATCACGCCATTGACAACAACGCTGCCGACCATGGCCAGCGGCACGTTACGGGCCGCATCTGGGATTTCCTCGGACAGATGGCACGCGGCGTCATATCTGAAGAGTCGCTGTCAGTACGATTCTTCTCCCTGAGAGTAACGAACGGCATACCCAAGGAACGGGTAGACAGAAGAGATAACCGAAATCAGCCAAGCAGTCCCTTGACTTTCCCAACCAGAATTGTTGGTGACCTCGATAAAGACAAAGGTAGCGGACGCCTTCGTGGACATCACCCCGAGCACTACCACAACCGCCGCGAAGCCCGCGATGTGAACGACTCCCGAGGCCAGGTTGAGGTGCGGGAGGAGCTTGGGCCCATAGATATTGATGGCCGCCGAATAGGCCAAGACCGCCCAGACGAGCAGCATGGCGTGCCACCGCTCCGGGACGTAGCTCGGGTTGTTCAAGATGATCAGGGCCTGCAGCTGGAGGCCCGCAGCGAAGCAGGCGGACGTGGTGAAGATGATCTGGGCGCCGAGTGATATCCATCCCGTCGCGTACGATGCGACTCTCCGGCTCGAGACAGGGGCCAAGGCGGCAACCCAGTAGTACTGACCACCCTTTGGGAAGAGGAAAACAACGTGTTAGCAGGGTCCCTCTTGATGTAGCGAGAAGAAAAAAAGAAATATAGAAAAGGGGGGATGGGGCTTGAAAGGCCTGAACTCACAGCGGTCGGATATACTGAAGCTATCTCGCCCAATGAAGAGGAGATGGCTATGGCACAAAGGAAGGAAAGCACACTACCATGCAGGATTCCGTCATCAGTGTCCGAGGTCATAAGAGTTTCAACAACGAGAGGGGTGATAATTCAACGTACTAATTGTAAAAGAGACAGGGGGCACCGCCGCTGGTCAAGGCCGCCGAGACAACACCACTCAGAGCCTCCCAGGTGGCCATCAAGCACAGCGAGAGCGCTATCAGACTGGGCAGCGAGAACGTACGGTCCAGCTCCTGGGTGTAGCCAGCCTGCGCCAATCGGGCCTCATCCCCGTTCGAGGGGACCTGAGAGCCCTTCAGGATGCTGGGGGTTGCACTCGAAACATCTTCCACGCCCTTTTTCGAGATGTTCTCTTTCGAACCGGAGGACGGCATGATTATTGAGGCAGACGACCAAGTTGCAGATGATAGAATATGTTGGTTGGTCAAGGAGATATACAATGTCTGTCTGTCGGTCGGTTGGTTCGGGTCGTGGTTTTGTGGTGTCGTCACTCGGGTCAATTGGTTGAAACTGCCGAGACTCCTGACAAGAACCGTCTCACCAACAGCTACACGGCGACGCACTTCTATATCTACTGCTCACTCTGCACACATGTTACCCAGTTGCATCTGCACGTATACTGGCTAACCGCCTTATCAGCTTGGGGTTGTATGTAAGTCATGTAGGGTATCAAGGCGGCCAGGCGGGTTTTCCGATGCAGGAGCTGGGAAACAAGTCAGTCCAATG
Source organism: Arthrinium phaeospermum (assembly GCA_006503535.1). Lineage (NCBI taxonomy): Eukaryota > Fungi > Ascomycota > Sordariomycetes > Amphisphaeriales > Apiosporaceae > Arthrinium > Arthrinium phaeospermum. The sequence goes on along the minus strand of QYRS01000007.1, from coordinate 523,765 downwards.
CATTGCCCGGATTTACAGCTCACTCCCCAACCAAGGGACCCTGCAACACAGATAAGCACCGTTACATAGGGGCGGCAAATGTCCAAATCTACCTGCCGGCGAGATAATCAGCATCGAAAAGCTGGGGGAGCTGGCGGGGGTCTTATCTTTGGCAAGTTCCCGAGAAGCCCGTCTCCCGGGCGTGGTGGGGCCTGCGCAGGCACCCCGGCGTTCATGCTGATAAGGGTTGGCATCTCCGACGGCCTGGCTGCCTGGCTTGGCGGCGTCAAACAAGAGACCCATCGCGGCGGCACCAACGTGCAGTTCATGGCCGGATAAGGAAATGCTGCATGTGGAATGGGGGACCATGCTCCAATTGCTGCATATTGCCCCAAAGGGGTTTAGCCCATGTTTTGACAGCTATAGACTCTCATTGCTCAATCGCAATATGATTGTCACGATTCTGTCAAGCAATGAAGTAATGAGGATGAGGAGATCTCATGGGCCTCGACTATTTGAAGGCGGTTGTCTGCACGTCATGTTGCCAATGAAGTTGTGAGAACATCCCGCACATCCATCTCTTTCTCCATCATTTTACTCCATCTTTTGAGTGCGTTCCAAGCTCATCAACATGGCTCCTCATCCCCTCTCTGCACTCAGTCTTGACGAGACGAACCTCGCAAGAGACATCGTCAAGGACAGCTATTCAGATGTGGTCATCCAGTTCCGCCAGATCTTATTGCACGAGCCCCCCAAGTCACAAGTAACCGCCTTTCTCGACCTGGAGCACGCGGGGAAGGTCACGGAAGAGACCCCGAGGCCCTCGCGGCTAGCCCTGGCCACATACGATGTCATTGGGGCTTCCCAATTCCCCGAGTATCACGAGTCGATCATCGACTTGAAAGACAAGAAGCGCGTGGGCCATGAGGTGGTGAGCTCCGACACCCACCATGGCAGCTTGGCCATCCACGAGTTCGACACGCTGGTGCAGGTGGTGCAGGCCTCGCCCCTTTTCCAGGCCAAGATCAAAGAGCTTGACCTGCCCGAGCACTTCGAGGTCGTTGTCGAGCCGTGGCCCTACGGTGCACCCGATCTCGCTGATGGGCGCAAACGCCTGTTCCAAGCGCTCGTGTTCGCTCGCGATACCCGTAGCGGTAACCCAGACTCCAACTTCTACGCGTAAGTAATGATCGGCGTGTATCCCATTCTATTCTGGTATCTCAGGTTGGGTGAATGCGCGCAGTGCTCCAGCATTGCCTCCACCCCCTCCCAAGACACACAGTCTATTCCCAAGAAGAGTAATACTAATGATGAGAGTCAAAAGATACCCGTTGCCTTTGATCCCGGTGATGGATGCCCACACCCGAGAAATCATCCGGATCGAGGAGCTGGCCACGGGCGGAAAGGGTGACCCCCTGACGGGCAAGACCCACGCCGCCCGCATCCTGGACCACAACGCCACGAGCGAGTACGTGCCCGAGCTGCTGCCCGAGGGCACGCGGCAGGACCTGAAGCCGCTGGGCGTCGTGCAGCCCGACGGGCCTAGCTTCACCGTCACCGACGGCAACCTCATCCAGTGGCAGAAGTGGAGCATGCGTGCGACCTTCAACTCGCGCGAGGGCGCCGTCCTGCACGATATCCGATACGACGGGCGCAGCATCCTCTACCGATTGAGCATGAGCGACATGGTGAGCAGTCCCCTCCATCACATCCGCTTTGCCGATAGACGTCATCGCTAACGGAACTTACCGCAACAGACTGTCCCCTACGCAGACGCAAGACCGCCCTTCCACCGGAAGCAGGCCTTTGACTTCGGTGACGGCGGCTTGGGCCACTGCGTCAACAACCTGGCTCTGGGCTGCGACTGTTTGGGTGTCATCAAGGTACGTTGGCCGGTCCTCACTGCTACTGATGTGTGATGCGATGATGTTGACACCCCTGATCCTCAGTACTTCGACGGTGTGCTGGTCGGAAGCGACGGCACCGCGACCGAAACCAAGAACGTCATCTGCCTGCACGAGCAGGACAACGGCATCGGCTGGAAGCACACAAACTGGCGGACGGGGCGCGCCGTGGTGACGCGGCGGCGCGAGCTGGTGGTGCAGTTCATCATCACGCTGGCCAACTACGAGTACGCCTTCAACTTCATCTTCGACCAGGCCGCCGGCATCACGGTCGAGAGCCGCGCCACCGGCATTGTTTCAGTGGTCCATATCGACGAGGGCAAGACATCTGACTACGGAAACGTAGTCTCGCCGGGTGTCCTTGCCCAGAACCACCAGCACGTCTTCTGCGTGCGAATCGACCCCGCCATCGACGGACACAAGAACACCGTGGTCCAGGAGGAGAGCTTGCCCGTACGCTTAGACAAGCGGACCAACCCCAACGGCAACTTCTACGAGATCCGGAAGACGGAAATCGCAACTAGTGTCGGACTCGAGTCAGTACCCCTCCTTCCCGAAACGCTCCCGTCCCCTTTGCCCACAATTGCCATGATCCCCTTACTCCCGTCAAACACCCATGACGAATGCAATAACTGACGACGGAAAACAGTGCCGCGCCCCACAACAACCGCGTCTTCAAGATCCAGAACCACAGCAAGCTGAACCCCATCAGCGGGCGGCCCGTGGGCTACAAGTTGACGCCGCCGCCGACGCAGCTGCTGCTGTCGGATCCCAACTGCACGCAGTCGAAGCGGGCCCTGTTCGCCCGGCACCACCTGTGGGTAACCAAGTACAAGGACCACGAGCTGTACGCGGGCGGCAAGTACACGCTGCAGAGCTCCCTCGAGGTCGGCGGCGTGAGCGACGCCGCGGCGCGCAACGACGACGTGCTGGACGAGGACCTGGTGCTCTGGAGCGTCTTCGGATTAACCCATAACAGTCGTGTGGAGGACTGGCCTGTCATGTATGTGCACTTCCATCTGGGTTCCCTCTCGCTTCAATGGCGCCCCCCTCCCTCCCCCCAAAGACTGACTGACTGACTAACTTTTCTTCCGCACCACCTAGGCCTGTCGAGATCATGCAGCTTCATATCACACCGAGCGATTTCTTCACCCGAAACCCGGCCATAGATGTCCCGAGTAACAAGGACCTTACTTCGAAGCAGGTAATGGGCGAGGTAACGGAAGCGGTCGCATGCTGTAAGCTGTGAGACGGGATTGAATGGGCGAACGTGGGGTTAGACTTTGGCTACGGTACTTATTTAGCGTCGGGTTTCAATCAATAAATACTCAATACCCAGTTCCTGCAGACGGTGCCGACGTGGCCAATTTCCAACGCAATTTCTCAATTATTTGCGATAAGTTGCTTCGCTTCGTCAAGGATCTCACACCAAACAATACAGGGATTGGCAATCGAAGTCTATGAGAGAGGTCGGGGTGAACTTCTGGGCAATATCATATCCTCGAAGATATTTCATCACCTTGGAATATCTGACAGCTACCGTCTTCAAAGCCATGCGCCCAGCAAGTTATGGGCAAAAAGGACATCACTGTCCCCGATTTACTGGACTTACCAAAGGATTGTGAATATGTAACGCAGTGGATGGTCTACCTTGATATCCCCACCCGCATGCAACACCATCGGCGAGACATCGTGATGGCATCTCTGCCCGGGAGGAGGAAACAGGTTAAATTCCTCCGTGATGGAGTTGACCCCAAGTCGGCGATTGAGTTCGACCATTATTTCGGCTCCAGTCACAATAAAAATGGTGGCGGACAGAGAGTTTGGGACCACCAGATCCAGGCGGCCAAAGGCGTCGTGATACCGGACGACCCGTAGGCCCCGCGCCCGCCGCGGCACTACACCTTCTCCGGGCGGAGGATGTCGTCTTGAACTTCCGTTGCGCAGCTCTCTTCGTCAACCGCAAGGCAATCTACGATGATCCAGACAATGTGGCGCCCCAGTTGATCATAATTGCCGAGGGACTGTTGATGACGTATCTCGGGTCATTCGATGAAAGTCCTTCTGGATACACGAAGTACCATCCAAAGGTTGCTCATGATTTCAATCACTGGCTCCGGGAAGGCGTTGATCTGCCGAATCTCAACGGCCAATTAAACAGCGCCTGGCCTCTGCATCAGGTCCTGAACCAGTCTGCACGGCAAGCGGCCGCAGAAACAAATCGTCTTGATTATTCCACTTACTCCAGGGAATAACAGTGGAATAAGCTGATACTACTGGAATAATAGGTGTTCTGTAGAGCTGCTTATTCCTGAGGAGACTTGGCCGGTTTATTCTCGCAGTATTTACAGACCGAAACAATTCGTGTCCTGAATTGAATGTTCTTCATCTGTAACTAAACGAATGTGAAGACGAATGGTAGCTCTCAAAGCTGCACTGTATATACAAAGAGATGGACCGCAATATGATCAATTGGTGGCCGTTCACAGATCATCGGAACTTAAACTACGACGGATATAGTTGAGGACTCATTGGGAAAGTGATATGGTTTGGATGCAAGGTATTCTATATCTAGTAGTCTAAGAGCTTCTTGATGCCTTCATACACTCCTGTTGCAATGATTAGCACCCGAAGCATTATAATTACCGAAAAGGGGAGACTTACTTGAGACATCCGGAATGTTAAACTTCTCATACAGCAACGGCGTGTGTATGCTCCACCCAGCGACTCTCTGGACCGGAGCTTCGAGCCGGTTGAAAGTCTCCGGGTTCTCCTGGATCGTCGCCGCCACCTCCGCGCCAATCCCAGCGTTGACCATGGCCTCGTGCACCACCATGCACCTCCCCGTCTTCTTGACGCTGTTGAAGACCGTCTCCTTATCCCAGGGGTACAATGTCCTGAGATCGATGAGCTCGATGGAGACGCCCAGGTCCTCCTCCGCCTTCTGAATCGCGGCATTGCACGTGTACAGCGGCTGGCCGTACGAGATAATCGTGACATCGCTCCCCTCCTTGAGCACGTCCGCCTTGGACAGCGGCAGCTCGTAGGCGCCCGTGGGGACCTGTTCCACCGCCGCGCGGTACAGGATCTTGGGCTCCATGAACACCACAGGATCGTTGCTCCGAATCGCAGCCAGGAGCAACCCCTTAGCCTGCAGGGGACTTCGCGGCATGACTACCCGTAGACCCGGGATGTGCGTAAACAGACTCTCGGGGCTCTGGCTGTGGTACATGGCGCCGTGCCCCACGCCCCCACAGGGCATCCGCACCGTCAGCCCGCCCACGCTGCGGCCGCACGCCCCGTCGCGGTAGCGGAACTTGGCGGCCTCGTTGACCATCTGGTCGAAGGCCGGGTAGACGTAGTCGGCGAACTGGATCTCGGCGACGGGGCGCATCCCCTCGGCGGCGGCGCCGATGGCGAAGCCCATGATCCCCTGTTCCGTCAGCGGGGTGTTGAAGACGCGCTCCCCGCCAAACGACTCGGCCAGCTTCATGGTGCACCGAAACACGCCGCCGAAGGCCACGTCCTCTCCAAAGACCAGCACGTTCTCGTCCTCGGTCAGGGCGGTGGCCAGGGCGTCGTTGATGGCTTGGAACAGGTTCATTCGCTTCGTCGTGCCATTGCGCACCTCGGGGGCCAGCTCCGTGCTCGAGAGCGCCGCCTGAGAGCTGTGGGCTAGCAGAGGGGTGGTGGCATAGTCGGGAGGGAGGTTGAGACGGGCGTTGGGCGGGTGTGTCGAGTATCGGCGGCGGTTTTGTTGCTGTAGGCTGATTACGGCCGGAGTGGACGCGGCATTGCGCGCAGCAACCGTCTTCGCCGATGTTCTGGTCAGAAGCCGAAGCGATCTACTACTTGGTTTCATCTTGACAATGTCGGATGCTTTAGAGTCTATCTCGTCAACGAGACAAAGACTCAATTGACGACAGATGGTAGCAGAGGCTGGGCATGGCCATCGTCAAAAGGGAGTAGCCGAGGCGACCGCCATCTTGGGGTTCGCTGAACGCCATGTCACTCGGCTACCTTCGGTGTCGGTATGCGACGGCGGTCGGGTTAGCTGTCAGGTACATCTTTACCCCACGATTCTGCCCATGGTCCGGTTTAACGCTTAGCGGTGCCAAGCAGGCTGCTAGGGTACTTATCGATAGCGAGAGATGCAGCATTACGGATCGCACCAGCACTGGCGGCTGATCGCTGAACTGATCGGCAATCAATCCAAGTCCATGCTGGGGTCGGGTCAGAAGTCGGGTCAGAAGCGCCAGATCTACCATTGAAAGCTATGGAATAACTAAACAGATAAATACCGGAATAACTGTTTGATCAGTGTTCCAAGTGTAATTGGCAACTATAAGTCGATTTTAGGTATTCGGAGGAAGTAAGTATGCTGGCCTGGTCACCGACTGTTCGGTCGGGCCAAGAGATGATCAGTCAGATCAACTTTGGTCTCGACTCTTTCCTCATCCAACAACCAATCGACCGAATCGCCGATGAAAACAACATCCCGTATCAATCAATTGGCATGGCTAGCCCTGAACCAAGGAGCCAAGTCACCGCTTCCCTTGGATCTTATTGCCCAGTTTATATCCAGTTTATGTGTCCAGATTACCGCCGAGAGTCACCACGGGCGCCGGGGCCATCGTGATGCTCGTCATAGCCAATCGTTGCTGTGCCAACAATGGGCCAGCGTCTCTCTGCAGCTTGTGCCAAGGAAATATCCAACTTGCCTGTCCCGCTCCCTGCACGCGCATAATCGATCCCAATTCCCCAGTCAAGCTGATGATTATTTCCGTAAAAAGCCTACACACCACTCTGACCCTCTGATCTTTTTTGAGACACCATACCACATAATCAGCATTGTTGGGACATTCTTCGCTTATTTGTCGCGCGTTTTGACATTCCATTGAGGAGTGACGCCCATGGCGCCACGCGAAGGTAGCGCAAGCCGTCATCGTGAGTCCGGCACCCATGATGAGAGGCGGAACGGCCACCGCAAGAAAAAGTCGAGGGAACACAGCTCCCGCCGACCGGAGTCAGGCACGGAAGCTGCCGGTACCAGGGTCAGCAAAGGGCTGTCTCTCGATGCTCTGGCGCAACTGAACGATTACAACGCCCAGAATCCTGCGCCCTCGGAGGAACCCAGAGATCCCAACAGGAAACGGAAGAAGCGAAGGCCGAAGCCGCCCCAAGAGCAGGAATACATCGTGGTGGAGGAAGATGCGGCTTCTGAGAGGAGGGAACGCCGAAGAAGGCATGAGCACACAGACGAGGACCGGGAAGCCAGGAGGGCCAGACGACGCAGAGAAGCACACACCGACGACGAGAGGGGGAGAGTTCACGGAGAAAAGACAGAAGGCGCCGCGAAGTCGTGACGGACCATGAGACAGACCACGAAGCGCCCAGGAAACCCAGGAAGCGGAGAGAGGCCTACACCGATGAGGAGACGGACCACTACAAGTACGACCCCCCGAGAAAGTCGAGGCGACCTCAACGGGAAATGGACTCCGAGGTTGACGAGCAGTCCTCATACGAACATCAACCTATGAACCGGGACCGGCGGAAGAAGGGGAGAATCGTCAGCGGTGCTATCGTTGAAGAAGGCCGTGCAGTGCCGGGCATGCGAGGCGGGGCGGGGAGCAAACACAGCAGCTACGACAGCTACGACAGTATTCTCAACGAAAAGGAGGGCTTCTACAAACCGCGCCCTCCCACGAACAAGAAGAAGAAAAAGTGTAGGTGCCAGGTTCTCACTTGAGTCCATGGATATTACTGACAGCGGTACAGGGATCGTGGCTGGTGTTGCTCTTGTTGTGCTCATCATCGTTATAGTGGTGGCAGTGGTGGTCAGCAAGAAGAATGCTGGGTCGGATGACAAGAAGAAGTCGAACCTCAATGACATACCCAAGGACAGCATCCCACCCGCGGCTCGAGGTACATATCTGGATCCATTCACCTGGGCTGATACCTCGGACTTCAACCTGACGTATACCAACGAGACTGTCGGTGGCTTGCCAATCATGGGTCTTTTCACGGATTGGGACGACTCTGCTTCGGCAAACGACAAGGTGCCTGCGCTCGACAAGCCCTGGGGCGACTACACGAAAAAGCCCGCGCGTGGCGTCAACATCGGCGGTTGGCTCAGTCTGGAGCCGTTCATCACGCCATCTCTGTTCAACTACGACTCGCGGCTGAATATCGTTGACGAAGGATCGCTCTGCTCGCACTTGGGTCCCAAGACTGCGGCTTCAACGCTCGAGAAGCACTACGCCAACTTCGTGACGGAGCAGACCATCAAGGACATCGTCGACGCGGGCCTCGACCACATCCGCATCCCATACAGCTACTGGGCCGTCATCACGTACGACAACGACCCCTACGTGTTCCGGACGTCTTGGCGGTACCTGCTCCGCGTCATCGAGTGGTGCCGCAAGCACGGCCTCCGGGTCAACCTGGACCTGCACGCGCTCCCCGGCTCCCAAAACGGCTGGAACCACAGCGGCCGGCTGGGCGACATCCGTTGGCTGAACGGCACTGACGGCACTCTCAACCGGCAGCGCAGTCTCGACGTGCACGACCGCCTCAGCAAGTTCTTCGCGCAGGACCGGTACAAGAACATCATCGCCTTCTACGGGCTCGCCAACGAGCCGCGCATGGTGAACCTGCCGGCCGACGCCGTCGTGTCCTGGACCAGCGACGCCTACCGCGTGGTGCGGGACAACGGGTTCAAGAACCAGATCGTCTTCGGCGACGGCTTCATGGGCCTGGCCAACTGGCAGGGCAAGCTGCAGGGGCTCGACGGCCTCGTGCTCGACGTGCACCAGTACGTCATCTTCAACAACGACCAGATCACCTACACGCACCAGAAGAAGGTGCAGTACGCCTGCGACGGCTGGACCGAGCAGACGCAGCAGTCGATGAACCGCGCCACGGGCTTCGGCCCCACCATGTTCGCCGAGTGGTCGCAGGCCGACACGGACTGCGCCCGGCACCTGACCAACATCGGCTGGGGAAACCGCTGGACGGGCACGTACGACTCGGGGAACGCGACGCTCGACGCCCTGACGCCGCGCTGCCCCACGACGGACAGCAGCTGCTCCTGCGACCAGGCCAACGCCGACCCGTCGCGCTACTCGGGCACGTACAAGAAGTTCCTCAAGATGTTCGCCGAGGCCCAGATGGTCTCGTTCGAAAAGGGGCTCGGCTGGTGGTACTGGACCTGGGACACCGAGGACGCGCCCCTCTGGAGCTACAAGAAGGGCCTCGCGGCCGGCATCCTTCCCGCCAAGGCCTACGACAAGGAGTTCAAGTGCGACAGCGACGTGCCGGACTTTGCGGGCTTGCCTGAGAATTACTAGAGGAAAGACAAAAAAAAAGGGGGTGGGCGGATAGGGGCTGGTTCTGGGAAAAAGAAATGTTGGGGAAGGCGGTGGGCCCGAGAAGCGAGCATGGTCGATACGAGAACATGACGATCGAGACGGAAGCACTAGGTAATTAGACTGTGGCTATTGCATGATCATGTACATACGGGGATGGCGGGAGTTTTGCGGTTGTCTGTCCTTTTTGATGAGCAGCCAAATGTTAGACGATTGGATTCATGTTGGTAGCATTGACATATGACGGTCACGATTCAGAAAGTAATAAGGAGTGGGATACACTGAAGTTGAAAATCTCCAATCAATGAATGGATGAGATGAAGAACTGCCAAATAATCAATGATCTCAAAAGACATCTTTCCTGGCGCATTGCCATATCTCTTCGAGCCTTGCCCGTGTGTTCATCTTTTTGCCTGAAGCCCCCCTTTCCCTTCTCGAGGTCTCGTGGCTGCGGCACAGACAGTCTACTCGGACCAGAGAGCGTCATTACAAAGCTCGTCCACGACAAGGATCTTCGCATTGATGATGTTAGTACTGTATTTGGTCAGGGAGCGCCGAGGGGGTCAGAGGTATGCAGTCTGGCCGATCTAGCCACGACTTGTGTTGGACACGACACTTGGAGATTGCAATTGGAAGCTGGGACATTAACCTTGCCTCTGAAAGTCAGCAGCGGCGAACTCGTAGCGATCTGCGTTGGCCTCGTAGCGGTGTGGCGCCGGAGACGCAGAACTGCGAGGGGTGTAAGGGCCTACATGTACCCGGCTGAGCTGCATTCGTAGGTATCCGTATAAAGGGGACCAGGCTTTCTGGGCCCAAGTTGCTGCGTGGGGAGCCCTGTCAAGCATCTTCATGTGGTCAGCAATGCTTACCCACCCTCCTTCGGTCGAAGAGGCGCTCTCTCGGTCCTCTTCCCCATCCTCCAACATCAGACCAGCTGACCTGTCGATGATCGTCGCCTCCGACATGCATCATCGCCTTTGCCAAAATCTCGTATGTCCAGAGCTCACGCATTCGGGTCTCTCCCAACCTCCCCACCGGTGTGGTTCCTCGCGATCTCGGCTCGCCCCGATGGATTCACACATCTTGCATCTAATATTGCTACTGCAGGGGCGATCTCTGGGACAAATGAATTGGCAGCCCGCTAGAAAACCAACGAGCCAAAACGGCCAAGGGCAGGAGTTTTTATCCTTGCATCTGGACTTTCGTCCAAGGTCCCTGACCAGAAGACCCCAATACTTTGCAGTGTTACCAGGGCCTAGGAGTTGGGAAGGCAGGTCATCATCTAGAATCACCTGAAGAGCTATCTGCAGATGCAAGCCACAGATGGCTTTGGATGTCGAACCGTTCCCAGGAAATAGCGCGCCCACCCACACAGTCCCGGAGCATTCAGCCGTTTGCCGCAGTTGACCCCCACCCTGCGAACCGGCATCTCCTTGCCTCCGGTGTGCCATGGCTTCCAGACAGAGAAGGTGGAAGATGGCAAACTCCAACGATAAGTATGCGCGGCGGCGTGGGACGATAAAGAGATATGTATGGTTCATAGCCACCTGACTGCGATCTAGACGAATGGAAGCTGTTTCTCACGCAGGCATGCATACAAGATGGCGCCCGGTGTGAGGAATACCCTGAAGTGAACAGTGCTATAGCATCGAGATAGAGAGCATAGACCCGTAAAATGATATTGACTAGGTAGGGAGTTCTCGCCAACATCCACGTCTCAAAATAGCCGTTGGAAATACGAGCTGAAGGGCATCACTAGGCTAAATACCTCAGCTCTTCAGCTCCAGGGGAAATACGTGGCTGGTTGGGTGAGATACCCTGCATATCTGCTAGTAGAGTCGCAATTCCTGAGATTCGTGGAATATGACCAAAGCGTTGTAGGCGACCTTTCCAAGTGCCACGGATGCAATGGCAATTCCTCCACAGGTGCTGTCATTGGATGCTACGGTGCTTGTTGGGGTATCCGCATCCTCTAAGCGACCACGATTGGCTGGTCTCTGTTATTAGCCACAATCTGTACGTTATAATCTGCCCAAGGATGCTGGAGAGGCAGAGAGGATCCAAAAGTGGTGGGCCGACTTGAACTCGGCAGGAGTTGTACAGGAACTCTCCTCCAGGTAGTTGGAAACAGCACTCTGCGGCTTAGTCACGGCTTGCTAAGCTGTAGCCATGGCGATCTTACAAGCCGACTTGGTCATCTCCATCGGAAATGTTGACATCATAGGTAGGACATTGAGGAAACCTGCACTTTTAAGTGATGCTGTCGGTGTGTGTTGTGCAGCACAAAGTCCTATATCAAAGTACTGTGGTATTGACCTTGGCTAACGCTTTCATAGCCGGGTCCAAAGCCTCCCGGTACCACAGAGGCCCTTAGCCGTCCAGGTGGCCACGCCAAGAAACTGTTCCTGGATGTTGAATGCATGCGAGGATAAGGGTCAAAGTTCCCCAGACGGAGAGGCGTTGGCATGCCAGCACAAGAGCCGGCGCCATGTCTCGTATAGAAGCCATCGTTACACAACTAATCGTGGCCATCACTGAGCTTGGCGCGTCAAGTTCCTGGGACAAGCTTGCGTAAAGAGGTAGACTAAGTGCCGCAAATGAGAACGACTATCAGCTCAGCCCAACGGATCATTGCGAGTGCTTTTGAGACCGGTCATGGACCATCGGTCGATGAGGCTCCCAGCTATCTTCACATTGAGCAGGTAGTGGCCGCCTAGGATGTTGTCTGCATGGAACTGTGGCAGCATACGAGTGGCGCCGAGGACCCCAGCTGAGTGGGCGACCTGGTGAGATATATGGGGCCTGCTGTTGTGATGCATATTTGTACACGATACCACTGCCTTCGATAGATGACTTGAAGCAGATCTCTTGAGCCATGCAAGTGCCTGGGTAGGAGAACCTGGCGCATCTGGAAGGGCAAGACATGCATCTGCTGCGATCTTCATTGCAGATATTGACTGAAGTCTGAAGTGGTCGGCGACTTGAGTAACGTGTCTGCGTTCCAGGTGCCTCGAGGTTGGTGGAATGAGTGCGTACCTTCTTTCAGTCGCGTTGGAGTCCACATGCTGAGTGGGCGGTGATAGACCAGACTGCAGCTCAATCAATGACAGACAGGGTGTGGGCTGGCTGGCTGGCTGATTGCCTGGTCTTGGGATGGGGGACGTCATCCCTCACCCCCAAAACCAAGAACCTTGGGTAGAGGGACTGGAGGGTACGGTACTGCGGCTGCGGTTGAGATTGCGGGAAGCAAAAGCCATTGCCGTTACCTACAAACCACGTGGCCCGAAAACCCGGGATGGCTTCTTGTTAGCAACGCAACAAACATGGCGGTATCAACCCCGGCATTAAGAGCTCCCAAGTATTGATGAGGGGTGGTGGTTCTCATTTGTTGTCGGAGCCGTTACCGTCGCCGGTAATCTCACTGATGAAAGCAGGTCAGATGTTTGGGTCAAGTGCCCAAAGCCTCGGTTGGTTAGTGTCAGTCCATCAAGATAGGCAGTCCTGCCGATTCAATGTGGCGCTAAGGTGAAGAAGGTGGTGTTGTCACAGCACACGCCGGCATAAAGGATGGATGAGAAATCAAAATGCACCGAGGCCTGTGATAGAAGGCATCGACCCAGGTACTTGCTTTTGGCGCTCAGTATGAGGAGAACAACGCACCTTGGGTTATGTGCTACCAGGTAAGATGTAGGTAGCGAGCGCCTGCGAGTAGAAACCGGCCAAGTATCTCCCAAATCAAAAGGCCTCTGTTCCTGTCAAACGACAGCTGAGGAATATTCTATATCTTCATATATGATGCTTATACCGGAATATACGTAGGCGTCTTTCGTTTATTTCTTAATACAGAGCGAGATAATTAAGGTAAATATGTTATTATAGGTACCTGCTGGCAGAGTACGGTTTATTCCAGCGATCGTTTGGTAGGTAGCAATTAGATGTATGCAGTGGATGTGGATGGTGCTGACCACGGCAGCGTGGGCCACGACTTCCAGCTGTGCACCACACACTTACCTAACGAGCAAGGTACATTTCAAGCCCAGTGAAACAATTAGGTATTAATTAGATAACCGAGCAGGTTAGAGCCCATATTCAACATACTTCCAGTACCTATATTTTCTTTAGTCTGAGTCATTTCTGCCAGTGGGCGGATGGGAGCAGTAAAAACGGTCAAAAGAAAGAATAATAACTTTCTTGGCTCGTCATGGTGGTAGAGGTCGCGTGAAGAACATCATATCAACGTAGTATGCTGGTTGTAAGTGCTGAGAGGGTCGAACTCGGATTGGTACCGAACGAACCAAGCACCATCTCGGTTATGTACCCCTAAAGGTCCATCCACCCACAGGCTGCCCGAGACTATACAATCAAGTACAAGTACTTGCCTTAGTTTACCTAAGCCTTACTATAGGGAGTCGTGATATTCTGTCAATAGATGCAACCGGATGCGAAGCTAGAGCAACCTGGCAGGCGATCACCGACCTGGGATACCATTGATTGCGCAACTGGCTGGCTGAGCATTGAGTGTTCTTGTCCTTGGCAGCAGAGCTACGGGCGACGGACATGGAACCCTCCTCCAAGATGAGGAAAAAAACAGACCCCGCACCTCCACAGTCTTGTCAACTCGAACTTGAGGAGCTCCATTCCTTGGAAGGTTGGAAGGTTCCACCGTCCCAATGCCCCAATTCACCTGCCTTGGGATTTGCCCACCACACCACGAGACGCCCTGCATTGGGACTCAATACTGGGACTGCGAACTGATCCTACGTCAGTGGGAATGGGCAATCGAGGGCGGCCGGCCGATGCAGTAGGGTCTTCTAGCGGCCTCTCGAACTAGGTATTCCGGTCGTTCGCAGACCTCGCAGGCTCGGCATGAACTGGTGAGGGGCAGCGAGTAGAATCGACAAGAATGAGACAGGAAATTGATGATGCACCTACGGATACTTTTTACACATACCCAGCAGCCAATGCCCTCTACCATTGGCGGATGGGGCAAGTCCCAAGTCCAGGCATGAAAATCCATGCTTGCGCAGCCAATCACGTCTGCACTCTATTTCCTAACCTTGTCACTTGCACCTGGCTGGGCTGGGCTTGGGTTTTTTTTGACCTGGTCTATTGATCTCATCTGAACTACTACCTTACTTACGACTATTAACTGCTCCCACCAGAACTCCCACCACCTAACCTAGGTAATCTACCCAAAAAACGACTCCCTTCGACCGTAGTTACACAGAATTGCAGATCACTTCAACTCGCTCTTGCTGCTGCGTCCACCTACCTCTATAGTCTCCCACTGCCTGGATATCCCCAAATCCAAGTCGCACCTTCTCCACCAAAGGAAGAGAGCTAGTTGCGATGCAGACGTGATTGCGACAAACCCTCCGCGCGCGCCGAGATCTCTGCGAGAGCGAAAAACTACGGTGTCCGACTCTTGCAGCCCTAGCCTTGATTCAGCAGGTCCCCCCACCACGGCCGAATCCCCCTCGCTCGTTTTCTGCGTCTATAGAACCCCGATGCGAACAGGTCTAGAAGTCGCGGGTAGCTGCAGAAGCATCGACCATCCCGCCTACCACCCCAGTCAGACGCCTCAGTGCCTTATCCGTCGACGCGTGACCCTTGAACGGACGGGAAAGAGTTGGGAAGAACTGCCATCGATAATCATAATCAATATATTGTACTGGGTACATCAACCTGCAGCAACCGAGGGCTGAGCGGATAGAGCCGTCCCTTTTCTCCTCTCACAATCAGCCTGCCATCCAGTAGGGGCCCAGACGCAGGTCGCACACAGAACGCCACCGTATGCGCGGGTAGGAAACCCATTGGCGATATACATCTGGCTGGCTATGAATACGAGAGAGTGCGTCGTTGCTGCGTAGTGGTTGTGCAATACTCTGGAACACGCAGATTGTTGCGACAGACCGCGCTTGATCTCGAGGGCAACAAGGCTCAGGAGGGCCGTGGTACCGCGGGACCGCACAGCAGTTAGTACGCCAAGCTCCTGCCTTCTGCCTCTGTCGTAGCTCTGTTTCTATTTTGCGCCGCTGGCTACCTGCCTCTCGGGACACAAGATACAAGCAGCCCGCTGTGCGCCAACCTTATTGGCTTGCATACGTCCAAGGAGCCTTTGCTCACTGGTCCACGCACGTTATCCACTCCAGCCCAGCCTGCGCTTCCCAACGTGCATCCAGAGGCGGTGGGGGATACGTACAGAGACCGGGGAACATTGGCCAGGGCATTTCGGGGCGTTGCTGTGGCCTTGATTGGGATTTTCCAGCGAACGCGCCAAGTACGAGCAACTTGTAGTAGTTGGAAACTCGATCCCTGAACCTGACGGTGACACGCCTGCAGCATCTCGCAAGCTTCTCTTATCGAGGGAGGTGTGGTTGCGCCACGCGTGTTCGAGCTGGGGTCTACGCTGCAGCGCTGATCGCAAAGCTCTCTTGAGGCTGGATCCGGGTATATATAAAACTAAGACACGATGCCGGGCGACGTTGAGACGAACGGGGCAGAAGTCTCAGATGCCATGTCTGAGAACGAGTACGACGACCTTGACCATACGTTGAAAGACGAAAGCGACAGAATGGCCGAGCAAACGACGTCTCCTGAACCAGGCACCGAGGGGTCCGGGGAAGTCAAGAAGAAATATGACCCCAAAGACCCTCATCGTCCTCGTCGGAAGAAAGCCAGACGCGCTTGTTATGCTTGCCAGAGAGCACACTTAACTTGTGGTAAGAAGATCCCCATTTTATAGCACTCGTATGATGGTCGTATGACCCGGTACCGACTAAAATCGCACTCCATTTTGGCGTGCTCAATCCATTACATTGAGATGCCTCCGACGAATTTCGCCGTTGTAGCCCCTCACTTGAAGCTAGTTGTTTCTTACTGACTCCATGCAGGAGATGAACGGCCCTGCCAGCGATGCATCAAGCGCGGTCTCGCAGACGCCTGCCAGGATGGCGTTCGTAAAAAGGCCAAATACCTACACGACGCCCCTCCAGAGGCATTAAGGCCCGTCCTCGGCCCTACATACAACCCCGGCGTCGTGAACAAAACTTCCAATGGCAGACATGGCTCAACCTCGACGCCGGACTCTTCCTCCTACTTCTCTCCGACCACAACGTCGCAGACCTACCCTATCTTTGCTGGCGGCCAACATCCGGTTTCATCGCTGCAAGACAACATGACATTCGGCAGCCAGCAGTCACCTGTGTCGTCTTCGTTTCAGCAAAGTAGTTCGCGACCGGCTCAAATGGGCGGTATTCAAGTCCCTACCCCAACGAGCGAGATCAACACCTTTTCGCAGGCGCTGTTCGACCCAAGTAATCCTGCTTTGTTCAACTTCGACTTGGAGGGCTTGAACTTCGGTAGCCACTATGGCGCCATGGAGTTCGGCATCCTAGGTCAGATGGCCTCGGGCAACGCAGAGACACCTCCTCGCGACTCATCTATACCCGGACCTCCAGGGAATGATATAAACTACGGCGGGGGCAACCACCTATACGGAAACGGCATCAACCACTTCAACCAGCTGTACGATAATAATATGGTGGACAGCTTCCTGAATGCAGACCAGAATAGCAACGGCATATAATCAAGGCAACCTGCAGCATGGACTACCACATGCGTACGCTATTGCCGCAGCCGGGCCAACGCCGACAAGCCTTGCAAGCCCTGGGACGGATAACACAGCAAGTCCGCAGCCGACGAACTTCGGCTTTGAGTCTCCTACCACGGCCAATTATACTCTTAGCAATGCCCAACATTCGTCTAGGCCGAAGACCAAGTCCTCTGCTAACGTAGCCAAGTTTGGCACGCAGTCCATACTTGGCAAGAGGCAGCGCGACCCCTCGGCTATCTACGAGGCAGTCAAGGAACCCTACCCGTATTTGACAGGGTTCCACAATCTGATCGCATTTGTCAAACGACGGTTCTCCCCCAACAAGACATTACGAATTGCGAAGTCGTTGGCTAGTATTCGACCGTCCTTCATCGCATGTACCCGGCATTTGAACCGACAGGATCTGATCTTCATGGAGAAATGCCTGCAAAGAACCTTGTTCGAATACGAGGACTTCATGGGACACTGTCCGGCGCCGACAATTGTCTGCCGCCGGACCGGTGAAGTTGCCGCTGTAAACAAGGAGTTCATTGCACTTACCGGTTGGACCAAGGAAGTGGTGCTTGGCAAGAAACCTAATTTGAATGTCAACACTGGGGGGTCGCCCGCCCCTGGTTCTGCCAAGGGCGAGTTGACGCCTCAGCTCCAAGCAATGCAACCCGAAGCCCCAAAGACGACCGATGGCAACCCTCAACCTGTCTTCATTGCAGAGTTGATGGACGAGGATAGCGTCATACAGTTCTACGAAGACTTCGCGCAGCTGGCATTCGGCGACAGCCGTGGTCACGTTACACGCAAATGTCGCGTTCTGAAATACCGCACTCAGGAAGCAACCGACAGCATGGTAACGGATGAGTCGCCTCGCAAGGACCCGCGCAGCAGCATTCTCAGCAACCGGGTCACTCGGATTGATGGTGAGCACGGCATTTCCAAGATCGAGAAAGACGGGAAGATGGACTGCACATATTCATGGACCATCAAGCGCGACGTGTTCGACATTCCAATGCTGATCGTGATGAACGTGAGTAACCGTCCCTGCATTCGTGGACTCTTATCTGAAGGATCTCTATCTGACCTATCGTGACACAGTTCTTGCCATGTTACTACCGAGACCAGGACCAACTGGCCATCTAATAATTATGGGGAAGGAAGCAAACTGGCCGACATACGCGACATAGATTTCACATATATTTCCCGTGGGTTCTTGATGATTGGGACGATACACACATGCATGGGCGGCGGCGTTCTTTTGGAATAGGGCTCGAGGAATTCAAGAGCTCTTCTCCCACATTTGGGAGCTGGTCAATTGCGCGCTTAACTGTTTTGTTTTACCATGCCGGTTCATAAGTAACGATCAGAGCATGGCCTATACCCGGTGCGTTGCCTGTTCTAGAGTAGTAAATGTCCAAAAAATGCACTTGGTACATACATGACTGGGAACAGATGGGCTTGCTAGCCCTTCGGAAAGTTCTTTCGCGTGATCATGCCCGGCTTCTCTCTCCGTCTCGCAGTAGCGTCAGGTTACCTGCTCTAGACGGGACGCCCTTGGCTCTGAACCCAATCAGCTAATTAGGGACATCGCGTTGGACACTCCTGCGACGTAAATGCCCGCTTGGGGAGAAATCCTCTCGGATGGTCCCGGTACTGTGTGCCTTGCCCGTCCAAGCCTCTATTGTCCTTGGATTAAGAGTGGATGATGCCAGCCTCATGCCTACTCCAGTGGTTGATCTGTCCCATACATACCCCGGCCTCGACACGGAGACCTTGGCCCCCTTTTAACGCTTCTCCACGACATTCGAGTCGTCAATGGGTTAGGGGCGGAAGCATGGGATCCCCCTTGCGTGTTTTCGATGCGCTTCGATGCCTTTTGGGCGATCAGCTTCTAGCCGTTGGCACGCCCGTGATGATGCTTGTCTCTTCCGTGTGTATCTTTAGTTGCTGAGTCGTAGAGACATCAGCGACACAAGGGCCGAAAGTCCATGAGACGATGACTGAGCTCGTCCAGACGCGCACGCTGGACCTCCGTACCCATGCTTGTAGGCGAGGGGCTCAACAGCCCTAGGTACACTCGCATAGCCTCACGATAAATTGTCAGAGTCATTTTCCAAAGGACTCAAGACATATAAGTTGCTCTTTACGGGACTCGAACCAGAAACCTGCTCAGGAGAGAAAAAGAGCAAAAAGTATATTGAGGCGGTTGTGGGCACGGGCATCCACACCTGAGCGCTTGTTTTTCCATTAGGCCAACCACCGCATGTTGTTCTTCTAATGATGCTACTACCTCTTAGGGGGTTCTGGGCCTATTGGGCTTAAGTATTGGACGTGGAAGGCCCGCTACCTGCTCAAAGTTGCGTTCGGGTGGTGGGTGAAAGGGTGTGGAAGGTTCTGCAGTCCCTGGTTCACCTGAAGCTTGTCGAGCGGATAGGCCATTGTTGTCTACTGTCGAGCGTTAACCCCCTTATTCTGGTTCAAGCTGCGGCAGATCACGTACTGAAGGATGAAGGGAGCGAGGCACCGGGATTATACCAAGGGGAGCGAGCCTGTTGGGGCTTCGTGACGGGGAAGAGGATCCATGTTCGGGTAGTAACGAAGAGGGCGGCGAGGTCCGCGAGGACCATGAGGTCCATTTCGGCGACTTGAATGAATACGGCCACTCAGGTAGAAAATACAAAGACATCCTGGAGATATACAATCTGGACACGGAGAACATCGAAGGTCCAGAGGGGAGGCCACTGGCCAATGCGCTCCCGCAGGAGGCATGGCTTCGCGATTGAGGACACAAGACTAGTATCACATGCCCATCGAGCAAGGAATTTAGCCGTAACCGAGAATGAGCATGTACTTCTGGGGAAATGGTATATCGAATTTCCTTATCCGGTTTGTTGTCAGGTTCACATAGGAAACCATAGCTGGCTTTCAGGGGCGAGATTGCAAAGGGGTCCCCAAGCGAAGGAACTTCATCTTGAGACACGATATCCACACGATATCTGGGCGTCTATATTATATATCATAGTCTGATTGTTAAATTTCAATATATTTCGCTGTTGCTTCTTCTTCTTCTTCTTCGTTCCCCCAATGGTCTATATAATCACGCTGCATCGTCACTCCCGGACCAACCAGCTCCCGTCCAGCGTGCCCTGGCCCATGCCCACGACGCCCTCGCGCGGCATCCAGGCCGCTCGGTCGAGGCTGCGGCGCGCAACCTCGCAGTCAATATTGATGTCCTCGATGAGGGCCTCGACGCCGGCGTAGTTCTTTTCCTCGCGCACGAAGCCCAGCAGCAGCAGGCGCATGGGCGCCCCGTAGAAGTCCTGCGCGAACTTGTGCAAGATGTGCACCTCGGCCGACCGCTTGCTGTTCTTGTAGAACGGGTTGTAGCCTATCGACATGACCATGGGAAAGATGTGGTATTTCTTGGGCGAGTCGCCGTTGGTACTCGACGCGGCGGCGGAGGGAATGTCGGGATGGCTGGCGGGCAGCTGGAGCGCGGCGTAGCCGAAGTAGACGCCCGAGGTTATGTTGGCGATCCACGATATTTGCGCCTCGTCGACGGGCAGGTTGGCGGTGGGGATGCCGAGCTGTGGTGGTTGCGCGGAGGCGTTGGTTAGCTTTGCTGCTGGACTGTTTGCGATCATGCTGGCTGCAGGTTCGCGCGTAAGGGCGCACACACCTCTTTGGAGCCACGGCCGAAGCCTGATATCACTTCACCCTCCATCTGAAGCGGGTATGGCGCCTCAGGGCCATTATCGGAGTAGACTATGCGAGGCCGCTCCGCTGTTGTTGTTGGTGCTTCCGCCATGGTGTCTGACTGCTTGGGTAGTCGATGCAGTGCTCGGTGTTGATTTGTGGTCGCTATTCAATGCGCATGAGGTTCGGCGTTGGGTAAGCGAGTGTGGAAATTGGCAAAAGGACAAGGAAATCTATTATATTTGGTAAAAATGACTCTGGCTGGGCTCGACTTTGTAAGCAAGTTTATTATATCACCAACCGTATCGGAGACGCATGCAAGTTTAGTGGGGGTTTCTAGAATGACAACATGGAATTGAGGGGCAATTGCTTATCTGCCCCCAGGAGGGTCTTGCGACAATACGGTTCATCTGCTTCCCGCTGTGGGTCAGTGATAGCCGCGCTGCTGGTATGCAAAGGCAACTGTATTCCCATTTGTTCACGATGCGTTCTTGATCCCATTGCAATTTGGGCGACTTCAGGAAGTACTTATTCCAGGTAAACTTTGGGCTTGGACTCGAAACCTTGGTTCGTTGACATGGAAGTCAATTGTTGTTATATGCCCCCAGTCGTTCATAGGGGGGCCGTTCTATTGAAGGTCACCTACGGCCCTATCAGTAAACCATCGAGGAATCCTTGAAGTATAGGTACAATTATAGACAGATATTGGTATGTTCAAAAAAAAAAAAAAATAACACTTGAATGATCTCCGGAGGTCGCACGCAAAATCGCACCCCTTTTGTCTATCCTCCTATGTAGTATGCTGGCCATGTGGCGATTCTCTCTTTGAAATAGGAAACCATGATAGGAGATGTCCAGTATAGGATCTTCTACTCCAGGCAGGATGCCGTATTTGGAGTATATTGCTCCAAAAATATGGCTTGCTCCAGGAACATGTTCGGCTGATCTGCAAGATCTCCGACGTATGCCAGGGTCATATACCAAAGCCAGTGATTGGTCTATGAGCTGCCATTGACCTCGTATTTGCCCTCGGTCTTTTCGATATGTGTTACCAGGTCCTCAATGGTACAGACCTTCAAGCCCCAAGTCTTTGCGAACTTGATGCAACCCTCTGCCCTCATCATGCCCGGTGCCTGTCGTATCGCTCTTCCGGGCACCTCTTCTCCATCTTCGACCATTTCACAAATGGCCGCCACCTCTCCGACACCAGCCAGCCTGCAGAAATCCACAGCCGCCTCTGTGTGACCCCTCCTCACGCGAACGCCGCCGTCGCGAGCTCTCAGTGGCAGCACATGACCAGGTCTTCGGAAACTCGCAGGGGTGGCCTTCGCGTCCGCCAGCGTGCGGCACGTTAGGGCCCGGTCGTGGGCACTGATTCCCGTGGTTATGCTCTCGTCTGCCCCGTCGACGGTCAGGGTGTAAGCAGTGCCCTTGACGTCTTGGTTGTTGGTGACCATTTGGGGGAGCTCGAGGGCGTCGCATAGTTTGCCCGGCATTGGCGCGCAAACGTAGCCCGAGGAATAGCGGATCATGAATGCCATCTGTTCTGTCGTCACGGACTTCGCGGATATGATAAGGTCGCCTTCGTTTTCGCGCGACGGGTCGTCGAGGACTACTATGAATTCGCCATTGCCTGCGTCGGATTAGCACTTAGCCAGGGATCCTGGAGGGAAAGACGGGAAGCTGGGGACGTACGGAAAGCGGCAATTGTGTCGGGTATAGAGTCGAATTGACTCTTCTCGATTTCTGCGGAAGGCATATTGAAGATAGTTGGCTGGGTGAAAATATTAAGATTTACAGGAAAGAGTTCGAAGATGCTCCGGCCAACGGCGGCTCTGGACAACTAAAATACTGGACGGAGGGGTAGCGGGAGTCAGATGTCAATTGCGACAGACGATGTCCAAGTGACTGCGGCAACTCCGGCGTAGACGTGTTTAGATATGAGAAACCTCCAGCTTGGAACCGGATGAAACCAACTGTCTTGATGATCTTCTTAATTATTCTTCTCAGCAATGACTCAGCGACTTCACTGGCCTATTTCAGGAGACTTCTATGTGCATATCGAATTGAGTTCTAGAACTTTTCTTGCACTCCCCAATGTCTGTCCAAAGACATTGGCGGGGTGGTGCCGCTGGAATGGACCCCTTACAGCTGGCCAATGCGCTAAAACATTGCTTATGCGCTCCCTGGAACCGCATGACACATGCTGACATGCAACTGTTTAGCGGGCTGACTAAACACTGAAGAATGCCGTCTCGGAGGCTACGGGCGGCTCTTGCATCGCCGATACACCGAGCGCCTCGATCGAAACGCCGAATACGACCTCAAATTCGCCATACGAGATCCCGAGCCGTTCGGACCACCGCAACTATACCTTTATCCGAGCCCAGAGGCCAGGAACAAGGCTGTGGGGTAGGATAGAAGCAGTAGGAGGGCTTTTTTTTTTCGAGTACACACAATGGTGGCGCGTCCGTCAACCGCTCTGCTGCTTCGGCGGCTTAGTGGCCTGACGCCTGCTCTTCGGCGTCGCCCTGAAAGTTTTGTCACTGGCCGGTATACGACGCCTTACCTAGCCAACCGAAACTGCTGCAGACCCTTCTCCTCGACAGACTCCGGCTCACTATCCGACAATGCCCACCAATCGACGTCCGATCCGAACTTCACCACCGTGTCTCCCGATGAAGTCTCCCACTTTAACGCTCTCGCCTCCTCGTGGTGGGACCCCTACGGGCCCTCGCGCATCCTCCACCTCATGAACCCTCTGCGACATGACTTCATTCGCATGTGTCGCAACTCGGTCCTCGACGCCCCTGCCACCACAGGGCTTACCTACCTCGATATCGGCTGCGGAGGCGGCATCTTCGCCGAGTCCGCGGCGCGGCTGCCGGGCACCAAGTCCGTGACGGCCATCGACCCGTCTCCCGAGGTGCTGAACATAGCGCGGGGCCACGCGCGCCGCGACCCGTCCCTGCGCAACAAGTTGCAGTACCTCAACACGCCGATCGAGCAGCTCGCGGCCACCATATCCAAACAAAACCCCCAGCAGCAGCAGCCACAGCAGCCTCAGTACGACGTGGTCTCGGTGTTCGAGGTGCTCGAGCACGTGTCGAGCCCGGCGCAGTTCCTGGACCAGTGCGCGCCCTTCGTCAAGCCCGGCGGCTGGCTCGTCATGAGCACCATCGCGCGCACGTGGCTCAGCTGGTTCACGACGAACCTCATGGCCGAGGACGTGCTGCGCATCGTGCCGCGCGGGACGCACGACTGGCAGAAGTACGTCAACGAGGAGGAGCTCCGGGGCCACTTCATGGCCGGGCGGTCCGGGCAGTGGGCCGAGCCCCGGTGCATGGGCGTCATCTACGTGCCGGGCGTAGGATGGCGCGAGGTGCGGGGGAGCGAGAAGGTGGGCAACTACTTCTTCGCGGTCAGGAAGGCGGCCGAAGAGTCGTAGGCAGTGGTCCATACAGAGGACTTGTAAGGTGGGTATCACATGTATTATACAATGTACTATATGGTCTGTCTACCTAGTTGGTCTTCATAATTCATGGATATTAGACTAGATCTGGTGCTTTACGCGCCGTTAATATGCGATATACCCTTTGCGCCTGGATATCTGATAATCTGGGTTGATCCTCAACAAGACAAGCTTTCGTTGCTGGAGTTTTGCATGGACGCTGACTTTGCTGTGTATCGTCGGATCACACGGCTCCCAAAACAACATAAAGACACATGTATATCGGAAGGGAATGATGAAAACCGGTACTAAGCATCGAATGAAGTGGATAGATGCTTCCGTGGTTGTCTGACACTAGGCAGACGCATAATCTCCCAGTTTGGCATCTTTGGGCAGGGGAAATCGTGGCCGCCAGAAGACGGCGTCTAGAGGACCTCAACAGAACAGTTTAATAGCACACGTTTGGCCGCCCATAGCCGCTATAATGCAATATGCACCAGGTCGCGGCCCGGACGATCCCGGCGTACGGCGTACGTGGATCTGGGCTGGCCACAGCCGCAGCGCCGGCTCAGACATACGGACACTGGTGTCTGCAACCTGCCGGGTGCCCGTTTTGCCCTCGACGATGGCAGCATCAGTCGTATCCAGGGTGATCAGCCGCGAATGGGGCATATTTTCAGCTTCAGCCTATAGCAAGGATTATCGGACAGTCCCAAGCTCTGGGATGGCGCCGAATATAAGCTACTTCTAGATCAAGCAACACAGACTCCTCCTCTCTAGGATAGCCCTGAGGCAGCAGACCCATCGTGAGCCTGGTTAATATACCTAATCTCATCGATTTTCAGCAAGCCTGCTATTAGGCAGCAGATGGGGGTTTTTTTTTTTTGTTTTTTGTTTTTTCAATTAATTTAGTAGCCAGTCAGGTAGAGAGAGCATGACTTCTCGAGGTCATTGACATAGCATATATACATCTTATGTTGGCAATGCATTGGCTTATCATGAGTCTTGGTTTGTCAATCAATGATCAATGTGACAAACATGCCCCTGAAACTCCAGTGGTTGAGTGAATGCAGGTGGACTTGGGGCAATCAGCAATCACGGGCAGGCGGTTAGGCGGCCAGTGACAATTAGCGAAGGGCCCAAGCGTTTCAATAGCATCTCCCAAAGAACCAGGATTAAGCAGGTACCTGTCGGGCCAATTTCCCAGTAGCGGTACTTGCTTGCTGTTGACTCGGGAAATAACCTTACCTGGGCAACCGCAACTTCCTTCAACTGGGGTCCAACTTGGGAAGGAGAGCCTCCTGTCAATCTACCTTTAGTCGCAAACTTCATGATCGCATAGGACGATATATCATCTCTGTTTCAATTGATCACCGAGACCTCTGGTGCTTCCTGCGGGTTCTTTCAACGACGACTACATCAGCTGCAGCTTCTACCTGTCCTGCATCCGCTGTTCATGCAATCCGCATCGCGACCTCGCGTTGATTGAGCCGGTCTTCCTTCACACCCTCAGCAGCAACCCAGCCACACCACCGTGTCGCTCGACGAAAGCTCGTCTCCAGCCGCCAAATTGTCAGACTTGCAGGAAGATATCAACGGGCAGGCCGTGTCCACCGGGATCATAGCTGTCCATCCCCCAGCCGGGAACAGGGATACCGCCAACAGACAAGAACTCGAAGACGACAACGATATCCAAGACCTCGACCCAAGCCGTGGGCGCTCGCCTCCTCCACGCTACCCGTATCCCGCATCTGAGGCGTCCGGCTCAGCTTCGCTCTCTATCCCACATACTCGGCCCGCTCCGCCGCCGTTCTTCGATCTCTACGAGTACGCATCGGCCGAAGATCTCGCCGACGAACATTTCGAGTCGCTACCGTCAACCGAGAAGTCTCCTGCGCCTTCGACTGCCCATTCGGCCTCCGCTGCAGCACCCGCATACGCTCCTCGCGCTACCAGTTCATCTGTACCCCCGCTCTCCCTTGCGTCCGCTGCTCACGCATCTGCCGCCTACCAAGACGTAGTCGCCGAGACCAAAAGGTCCCTTCCACAAGACAACAAACCAGAGTCGTCGGGCCAGAAAAGCGACGATCCAAACGAGCCGCCACCCGCTTATACAGAAGGATATAGCCCGCTCCTCTCATTTACATACCTAATGGCTGCCGCCGGTGGTGCGTCGAGTATTATTACTCAAGTCCAGCAAGGCGGTCCGCCGATCAACACTATCGGAGGTAGGACAACTATGAATTGCTTGTTTTGATATCCCTGCTAATACTCGGTACAGATGTCGGTGCCGATGAGACAATTACTATGGACCTGCGGTTGGTACATCCTTTGTTCTGGTTGCGAACGACTCGACTGACATGGCATCTAGGGGTACCCGCTTCGTCCTGTCAAGGGATGAGTTGCTAACGCTTCCCGAGTTTGTCCTTCTGTCTCTTTTCCCTAATGGTCTCTTCCCAGAAGGGCACATGGGGGCTTTGCCGAAGGTGACGCCGTCCAAGTCGATGTTAGTACCCAGAAAGATGTTCCTATTACTCAAGCCACTGCTACACTCACCCCATGTACATCCCCCTCCCGTTTGGTCACGAGCCCGACCAATGCGAGCTTGCCTCGCTCATCTACAACACGCAATCTTCTGTCAAATATCGACGTACATTTCACTAACCTCCCATCTCAGTATGACCCTGCATCCCTACAATATATGCTAGACTTCTTCCGCAATGTTGCTCAATCAATCCCGAATGAATCATCCCCCAATGCTTCTCCTGATGGCGGTGCCATCCCCATCGACTCCCTTGGGGGGTCAAGAGATGATGGAAGCAAGCGTGCTGGTATCATTGTATTGCGTGAGGACCTCGACTTCTACGCCATTCCTCCCCGGGCAAACATCAACCAGGCGGAAATGATTGAAGTCAAGAGAGCTGCGGCGCGAGCCTTGCTGAGGCAAGACGGTATCTTCTCTGGCCTCAAGCGAAGCGATGAGCCCGGCACTACCGAGGCGCACTTGATTGAGATGCTTACTGCTGGGTGAGTAAAAGCCTGCTGACCTTGCTAGTCATCGTTGTGACTTTCTGACTTCTAACTAACAAGTGACAGTGGCTTCAACAACGACGATCGCTGGGGTCATCGCGCCGGCGAGCCCAACAAGGCTGTGGTGTGCAGTCTTGCCCTGGCTAGATTACGCAGCGACATCCGCGGAAACGATATGAACAGCAACGCCGTGGGCATGGCCCAAAAGCTCCTACTCTTCTGGCGCAAGCCCGCGAGGCGGTGTTGGTGGGAAGGCGTTGACCTGGAGGACGTCGAGGGCGTCGATGGACCTCTGAAGGTGTGGATTCGACGAGTGTGGACCCTCGAGATGAGTGTCATTGGCCTGCGCTGATGTACCCCGGCATCGTAAAAATCGGCTACGGACGGTGTAGCGTAATTTTCCTTTTTGTTCAGCGGCATATCTGTTTTGCAAGCCAGCAGCAAGAAAAGGCTGCAATGTTTAGGATTCCCTGTCGTTAATAATTCGTTTCATTAGGTACTATAGGAATACATGCTGGAGACGAGGTGTCAAGCCTCAACATTCAAAAATAATTGATGTATTTCAACACTGCCCCGACCTCATATGCGCTGGAATCATCGTCTGAAAACAGTTGCATGGCCCCTTGGCTTCATTAACTTGCTCGTGAGATGTCTTATATACCGCAGTCAATCCTTCGACCGTAAAGTCCTTAACGCCGTGCCAATGCCTTGTATTCAATTCTCTCCTTGCAAACAGTTCAAAATTCGCGTCCGCCTCCTCGTAGTTTTTATCCCATAAGTTCAGCAGCAGCATCTCACAGAGCCGCAGCTTGTGCTTGCTTCTTCGTGGCCAATTCGCCCAGCTTTATGACCGCCGCTTGCAATACGGGCCAGTTGGCGCCTTGGATATAAGGGTGCCCGTTCACGGCCACCTGGCGGCCCTCCTTGAAGAACAGGAACGTAGGCATGGCGCTTATACGATAATGTGCGGCGACGTCCTTTGCGTGGTCCACATTCACCTTGGCCACCGCGAAGAGGCCGGGCAAACTGTGCTGTGACGCCAGCTCCTCGAGGGGCGGCGCGATGGCTTTGCAGGGGCCGCACCAGTCCGCGTAGAAGTCAATGGCGACGTAGGTCGTGGTCTTGAACAGCTCGTTGAGCTCCGCCATCGAGTTGATGGGGACGGGCTTTCCTTGGCTCATTTTGAAGGATTTCAAAGGAAGAAATAAGAGGTAAGACGGTGTGACTGGTCGCGCTCTGTGTCGACTTCGCGTTGCAATATAGAGAAGGTTATATCTTTCGGATCAAGAGCTAGAGGCAAACAACCTTCTTGGATGTGAATAGGTGAGTGAGGGTGAACTATACAGCGGTCGTCTCCCGGCACTGGAGAGATTCGAGAATAGTCGACTGGATTCTGCCTCGGCGGTAAGGTAGGCGGGTCGGTCAGCGAGATTATGTATGTACCTTCCTACCGCCGGCGGCAGGCTGCTGACAAAGTGAGACGGAAGCTAAAATTGCTGGTCTGAAGCTAGAAGGGCATAGGTCCCAGTTGCAGAGTGGATATGGATATGCGCTGCCCATTACTCGCGGCCCCATAAGCCTGAAAGTATAACTCCGGTTCTGAGGTCAAATGATCGTGAACTCGACACGATCCCTCGACGATGGCGGGAATGACAAGAGCCCCCCAAGATAGCTCTCATGGTCTGCTTCTAGATCGCCGGTGTCTCGGCTCCATCGGCTTCGCGATTCTGCCGTCAACATCCCGACTCTGCGGAAATGCATCGCGGCTCCGGCTGGTCTCAGCAAGAGGAGCTCGTAACACCCTACCCACTCAATCATGTGGTGTATGAGCGGAAATGCTATCAAGTCTTCTCCGATTGATTCGTGGATGGCCTTTTCACCTATGCGCATAGAGCCATCGTTTTCCAGATCGAGGTGGATGCTCAATGTCTTATCCGCTACTAGGACAGCTTTACGGAGTGGCAGCAACAGCCCTTTCACCCTGAGATGCCCAGGACTGGAGTTGGATTCGAATGGCGACTGGGCAGGTTCAATGTGCAGTACTTCGAAGCAGACTGCCCCTCTTCTCGCGTATTGTGCAGTAGGCCTTGAGTTGAAGTAGATCGGGCCTTCCCATGAGGCCCATGACCAAGTTGGGACTTGCGGGTTTGCCAGTCTCCGCCCTCGCAGCCCGTAGCTCTGCGTGGTCCAAGACAATCCGTTCGCGAGATCTTCCTCCCAAAGGCCGGCAACGTTGGTATAGCCCGTGGTCTCGGAAACCCGATCCATCACGCCAGCTAGGGCGTGCAGCTTGTCTTGCTCATGGGTCAAGAACCGGAAGGTGTAGGACTCGACGATCGAGTACCATGAGCTCAGCACGTCCCCGGGGTCCTCTGAGTACCTCGTCCCCCCTCCAAGCCAAGGCATTCGGCTGTAAAAGTCTCCTGGTAGACGGTTGTCCTCTGCCCAATCCCCGCTCCAGCATTCGATGAAGATCAGGTCTTTCGTGAAATGGATCAGCCTCCGTGAGAGAATTCGTTCTTGGAAAGTCCATCCCCGACTGTTCCAATGCACTTGTTCCAGATTCATAGTTGGCTCGTGGTATAAGGAAGGGGAGTATTTGATCTGTAGATAGCAGTACCCGGCCTCGTTTGAGCTTTCGGTAGATATGCAGTACGGTATCTTGGCTGGCGGAACCTTGGGTGCTGACCTCTTCAGAAACCCGTCGTGCGCCGAGGTCGCGCTCGTAGCAACGATGGTGACGTAGGCGTTGGAGTATATCTTGGCCATCCTCGGCGCCTCTCTGTGCCAGTCATCGGGGCTATCCTGGATGATGCACAGCGAATCGATCCAGACATATCGGAGGCCCAGCGCGCGCGTCACTTCGACGGCGTCTTGGAATGTCTGGGGAAGCGCATCAAACTGAATCAGCCCCTTGTCCCGGGATACCGTTTCCAGAGTGGTGACTAGAAACGGGGCGGTGGTCTGGGGATTTCCCCAAACGTGGCTTAAAGTGGCGTAAGCTGTCCCGGCTGGTAAACCGGCAGTCCCGACTAGTCTCACCCCTTTGCATCCCGTGTCGACGTCAAGAAGCCTGCTGGGAAGCTCCCTATCGTGGTTGGACTGGCACGAGGTGTGATGCTTGGAACAGTCTTCCAGGTAGGCCTTCATCGCCAATCTGTTCGACTTACTGAGGCAATCAAGACCGGGAACTCGCCCCCTGATTCTTTTCGAAACCATTTGGCTGTCTTTCATCTTGGTCAGCTCCCTGAACATCTCAGCCAGTGCGTGGACGAGTGAAAGACTCTGATGGTATGCAGAGGCTTACTGGGACTCCCGTAGATTCTGAATGGGATTCTAAACCCATATTCTTGGTAATCGCCGTACTTGATCACCAAGTCGCACTGGTACGGTCCATTCTCATTGGGAGGCAGCGGAGTATCCCACCTGCCGTCCGTTTGGACAATCATTGATTCAATTAGTATCCTGCCTTTGCAGGATTCCATGTCTGGTACCTGATCAACTCGGTTCTCGTATGGTGATAAGTGCCATCGTATGCCGTGACTTAGCATCTCACAGGCAGGACAACCGGAGCTCAGCAGTTCCGTAAGCTCAGGATAACGGACCAAACGACCCCATGGAACCTTGTATGCAAGCCACGACGTATAGCCGAAGGTGAATGTGTCGGTGCAATATTGACAAAGTCCATTGAGGAGTACTGGCTCGCGATCATGCCATAGAGTGAGAGCTTTTTCAGGCATTACACTGGCATTCAAAACAGGGTTGGGAATCTCAGTCTCAACAAGCTCTGTTCACGTAACAAATTCTCTGATAAGGCTTTGATATGAATCACGATAGAGGGGCTCAATTAGGTGGTTTGTTATAGCGTCACTGGCAACGGGATAGCTCATGATGATGGGAAGTCGGCAACTTTTGAAAGCAACTTGGCCATTGCGAACCTTTCCAATTGATTTAGGCGCCGCTATGGAGACGTTGGGTGTGACAGCTGTGATAGGCAAGTCACTCCGCAGGTTGCATGTTCGGGTCCACCAGCCGTACAACACTGTTGGGATCTCCGATTTACCGGGAACCTTCCTCTACCCGATGACCGATGAGCTGAAATTTAGAGTGAATAGATTCGTATGGTGTAATTCCTCTGATGAAGACTTCCCTCGATCGTAGCTATTTGTTAAACCCAAGCCCACCTAAGGGAGACCAATATAATCGAAGACTTGAATAAAGGGGCTGCATGATTTCCATCCCCTTTTCTCCGCAGGGTGGAGGATCTCAGGTGATGGGTTGGGTAACATAGATCCGAATGCAGATTTGCTTGGCATAGTATCAGTGACTAAGAAGGGGATGGATGCACTTTCTCTGGTAGATTATTGCATTCTGTTGACATATAATGTGGTCGGTGAGTTGTGTTTGCTGGCGGACCTGGTATGAATCTGGAACGAAAATAGCACAAGAAAAAGGGAAATGGTATGACTAGTCAATATTCCAGCTCATTATTAGAACATGATACCTTAACAAACATCTTTGGGGGTTACACACTCAGGCTTACGAGACGTTTGTAACAAGAGGTGAGCAAACATCTACATGAATTGCAGCGGTGTCTTGGGATTGACCGGGTTGTTGGAAATCAGCCCATAATGACAAGGCCTCGTTGCGTTCGCGCCAAGCTTCTGACCACCCCTGCTTGGGACATCATTCAGCAGCACGGAGAGCCTACTGTTGACTCTTCATCTTCCTTTTCCTGTACAGACCCGGATATACACTTCTGGCATCATGATTAAACATATGTTTAATTGCTAGTTGCGAATGGTGTGCCGACGAAAGCATGATTGTATGGAGCAGGCAACACATGAAGTTGATCTGTTCCACGTGACAAGGTACAAGACCATCCGATTATGTACAGTTGCCCCCTGAAAAGTTGTTACTCAATGGATACGTTTGAAATACTCGTGGTAAGATATCGTGTTATTCTATAGTTTGTTTTTGGTTTGAAAGAGTCCTGAATGTATTTCCCACACAACTATAGTCCAGCGATACTTCATCTAAAGTCTGAAACGGTGGTAAGCCCATGTCAAACTTTCAGGGATGCGCGTGCATATATGTTTGATGCCGGGTGGCGGCAGTTTCTAACTACCGTCTTAAAGTGACAAACAAGGGGGCAACGTGGTGATAAATACAGGCGTTGGTGCCTCGTCCCTGTTTTCTCATTTGTTTCGCTTCCAAGTAACTCTTCCCCCTGCACTAAATCCTTACTCTCATCGACTAAAAGCCGGACCTAGCGACATCATGGCGAACGAATGCAACACGTGTAAGAAGACGGGCATCGACCTCAAGAAATGCGCCAAATGCCAGACTACTCTTTACTGCTCGAGAGATTGCCAAAAGGACGACTGGAAGGCCCATAAGAAGGTGTGCAACTCCAACAGCCAGAGCCGCCTGCCGAACAATATCGGGCCTCTCAACGTCACCCACAACAACAGGCAAGATCTTTCGCCCCCTCGTGGTCTTGAGCAGCCCATCTCTAAGCCGTATACCCACCTCCATGAACGCAAGTGGCTCCATGACCGCCCGGAGAAGGACGTGTACCGGCTTCTCATCGACTGCTACCGCATGCGCATGGAAGACGCATTCAAGTTCGAAGGCCAGGCCGAAGCTGGCTCTGCACAAGCCGGCACGACCGACCCGGAGCCGAGCTTCCGCCGCTTTCTCCTTGCGGTGGAGGCCAAGGCCGACTTGCTGCCTCCCTGGTGGGACGAGAGCAAGAAGGAGGCGTGCGTGCAGCTGGGCAAGTCCGGCGGCGGTTGGAGCCGTCTGGGCCGCGTCGTGACCAAGGCCGAGGTCATCGAGCACTACGGAGACCCACGTTTCCCCATGCAGCTGCGTCTCTTTGGCGAGCAGATCTTCGGATACACCCCTGGGGCTCAGGGCAGCAACGGTGCCCAGATCATACGGCAAATGATGACCATGGAGACGACGGATGGCATGGCGAGGACTCTCGGGCATCTTAATTTGGCGGCTTGAGATCGAAAGGCCTGAAAGATCTCGCTGCTGTCTTCATCTTGGGGCAGTGTCATGCTGGTACACACAGCTCGTGAGGGCCCGAAACGGAGCATTGCCCATTGTCATCTATGCACACGACAAATAAAATGATGGAACGACAAGTTGTAATGATTATCATTCAGGAGGGTTGACATTTGTAATAATACAGACATCAGCAAACACAGCAACTCGCAGTTCAGCCTTGTCCATAGCTCATGATTCGAAGATAGCATCACACGATCTCTACCTTGTTATCATGTATTCGGCAATATGACTTCCAATCCATTGAATCATATTTCTTGCAGATGTACAAGTGATATCCCTCGAAGCCCTACAGGTACAGAGTAAAACCTTTACGCCCAGACATACGAAATATTGGCGATTATAGCTATGAACCCCTGAAATCCCAAACGTCTCACGGGACCAGGGGCCGAGTCCTTGAACGGGTCTTGAAGCGGCCCAGCCGGCGGAAGTGCACCATCTGTGGCAGCACTGTCGTCGCTGGTCGTGGCGGTACGCTTCCGAGTAGAGGTGACCGAATGCACAATGACACTCGTCGGATCCACGACAACCACGGCTGTTGTGGTGTGCGGGACTTTACAGGCGAGATTAGTCACATATGCTACCAACCCGGCATGAGTTACAGAAAGGGAGACTTACACGCAAACGTGTTGCGATACCACGTCTCCAACTGAGAGGAGACGCCGGATTTGCACATGATGTAGATGTTCCCATTTGGGCTGCCTCTCGACTCGAGGACCACAGCATCCTGACAACTCCAGCCAGCGGGACTAATCAGAACAGTTATTCCATCAGTATTGGTCCTGATTTACAACGAGGATATATGAGGCACTTCAAGAACAACTTACCAACCATTATTACCGGCACAAGCAGTGGCGAACTGGCAGTCCCCGGCGGTAGGATGGCAACACGCGCCGTAGCCGCCCCTCACCGCGAAGGTCGCGCCATGTTGGCAGGTTGCTGTCTCCCCTATACGCCATCAACACAAAACAGGCGGTTAGTCTTTCTTCTTCATTACAGCGATGATGCTGTACAAGAAGCACTTTTGGATAAGGTGGGCTTACAACTTGGACCCGTGGATGGATCGGGCCAGGGGAACTTGCCGATGAAGCTGGTCCACCCGACTTGGGTAAGATAGCTCACATCCGCTTGACGTTTCCTCCGGAGCTCGGCCTCGGTGTTGGGGCCATGGCTTTGCGGCACTGGCACCGACACCGACGGCGGCGCGGTTATGCTAGGCACCAGCGAGTCACCTTTGCCTTTTTCCGATACAACGTTGCTTCTTTCCGAGTGGGGTGGTTCGGTTGGTGTCGGGAAGCTAAGAATTTCGGCTTGTGCCGCTGCGCAGAGTATAGCGAAACTGAATATAATATGTCTCATGTTTATATCTAGTCAGGGAATGCGTCACAACAGTATGGTAAGGAAGTATGTAATCAAAGTGGTACAGGGACAAATTTAGGGTTTCCCCAGCTTTTATGGGAACTTTTCCTGGATGTCTTGGATGTCGAAGCTGAACCGACTTGGTGGATACGATGACCGCCAGCTGAACCTGGTGGCGCTGGGATAGCGCACGCCATCGTTAACGCTAAGATCAACAACCAGGCCACCGTCACCCCCTAGCAACCAGCACTTATTAAAATAACCTCGTTTTATCGATAACGACTAACTTTTAATTAAACTTATTAATAACTATATATATACATTACTTATAACTACGCGTACGAATTTAAATTAAACCTTTTTTATTAATATATATTTTAATTAATTTTAACTACTTTATTAACCTTTATTACCGGCTTTTTTTATCGCTTCTTTAGCCTTTTTTTTATAACCTCCTTTTAAACCCCTTTAATACTTTTATATATATAAACTAGTCGTTAAAGTTTTTATTAACTTTTCTCCTTTTTTAAGCCTTTATTTTTTTTAAATTAACCTTTAAATTAATATTTTCCTACTTTAATTATATAATATAAATTATTAAACTATTAATACTTTTATTAACCTTTAAGAATAATAGCTATTTTATTATATTAAGCTAAATATTATCCCCTTTAATTAATATACGCTTTAAATTCTTTACTTATCGATTATTCTTTAATATATTAACCTTATCGAGTCTTTTTTTTATTATTTTTTAACTTCGCTCGATCTTTTTTACTCTTTTAATAATTTAAATAATAGCCGATTAATAAAGCTTATTATTTATTAATTTAATAATATCCTTTAAAAAGATATTTATAACTTATTACTTCGATTAAATTATTTTCTCTTTAAATGTATTATTATAAGCTTTAAACTAAGTTTTAAAAAAGTCCCTCTTTTATATATAATTATTATTTATTATTATATATACTTTATTAAGTTTTTTTTAAAACCTTTTTTTTAATATTTTAAAGGATTTAACGTTAAGTAGCTAAAAAATATAAAAGTTATAAAAGGATTTATATATAAAAAAGACTTTATTTTTTAAATATATTATTATAAATTCCTATTAAATATAGTTTTAATAATTATTTAAAATAAAGATTCTTTATTAATTCTTTTTTTTAAACTTTATTTTTAAAAGGAAAACCTCTTTAAATTATATAAAGGTAATAAGGTTAATAATTTAACCTTTTAAGGAAGCTTTAAAAGCTTAGTTCTTATATAAATAATTAATTTTATCGTTATTAATAAGAAATTATTATTATTAGATTAAGAGGTTTTTAAATATAATTAAGAGGGGGATAATATAATTTATTATATTAATTACTTTAACTATAATTATTTATTCGTAATTAATATTATTATTTTTTATTAAAAATTTATATTTAACTAGTTTAATAACGAAGAGGCCTTTATTTAAAGTTATAAAGATATTAATCTCGTCGGTATTTTATTAATAATAAAGGGGAATCCTTTAAATAAAAAGGTATTTAAATTTTTTAAAAAATTATTATATAGCTTCGTTTAAAATATATTAAAAACGTTAAAAGTTTATCGTTATAACTTAATAGCTTTTAATAAAAGGGTAATGTTTTAAAAAACGCATTATTTAATACTTATTAAATTAATAATTAAGTTTTTTAATAATTAAAAAACGTTAAATATAAAGTTAAAATATATATATTAATATAAACTTTAAGCTAGCTTAAAAAAAGGCTTATTTAATAAGGAAAAGTTTTTTATTTTAAAAAAAAAGTTATATTTCTCGATTAGCTTCGATTTTAAAGAGACGCCCTATAAGCCGGTCTCTTAAGGTACTACGAAGGATACGGTAGTCTCGAGCCGCTTTAACTTAAAACTTCCCGCCTAATACGTTACGAATCGCGGTATTAAAACGCTCCTCACGAGAAGGTATATTAATAAATAAAAAAAGGGAGAAAAGAGGAAGAAATTAATATATTTAGCTTATTAAATAAATAGAGATTAACCCCTTTTATATATATTAAAAGTTTAATAATAAAAGGTTTATTTATTTAAAAAAAAGGTGTCGATAGTTAAAGGGTAATAGTAGCTTAGTGTTTAACTTTATTATAATAAAACTTAATATATTATTAATATTATAAACTTTAAGTTACTTATATTAAAGTCTTTTATTACCCCTTTATTTTTAAATTATACTTAAAATTAAATAATTTAATGTTTATATATAAGCTATAAAATATAAAGTCTTATATAAACATAGTTTAAACCCACTATTTAACAAATTCAAGTATATTTAAGGATGATTTAAAATGGTATAAAGTGTTATATAGTTTTTAGATTATGAAAGAGGCTTTCAACCTGAACAATAATGGCTCTCGGCTGATTTGGCTCAGTCTAGAAACCAGGAGATAGCCCATCAATGAATTCCATGGAGTTCGCGGCAGAATGAGATTCGTTACACCAATATAGAGGCAATACCCATGCTCGTATCACCATAGAGCAGAGAGTAGCTCAGTAGAAGCCACAATGAAACAACAATACTACGTATGGGTCTACCAAAATCATCCATCAAGATCTTGTTCCTTCTTTTGTTGGCTTGCTGCCGCCGCATGCGTCGCGGGGAAGGACGTCAGCTCATACCGATCCCGTCCGTTTCGTTCCGAACGTTACCATTACCAGCAGAAGCCCACGTATGTTTGTCTGTCTTTAGAGCTCGGCAGACATTTGTTTGACCTGTGAGGCGCGATTCAAACATGCACTCGTGCTACCCTGGAAAGGTAAGTTTGGATCTGTTACCTTCAGAAACATACTACTACTAGTCAAGGGAATTCAGACGTTAACTACCTAACCTTTCAAGGTCGTACTACTACTGTACTGTCTCAAGAGCAGATAGGCTTGTGTGGTCGAATTTAGAATTAGACTCGCCTGTCAGCTAACCATATTCACTTATCAGCAATACCGCTGGCCCCACCAGACACACATGACAACCCGCTAGATGAATGCGGGTGGTGGGTTGGAACTGGAGGGGCGTAGGGGGCGTCATCTCTCAAAACAAACCTCAATTGGCGGTGTCCTATGGGTTGGTGAGGCGACAAGAGTATTATTGGGCGTCCAATATTCTTGATTCTATGGACGATCCGGAAGAACAGTGACAGGCAGGGGAGTCTGGAGCAGCCCATGGAGGCGATCTGTTTTCCCGGTACTGACGCCGACACCGGCTGATAGTCTGCAAACGGCCCGCCGCCCTGCAGGCAACGTTGATCAGGAGATGATATCATGTTAAATCCCGCCGCGGCCGAATTGCAAACACATAAATAGTACCCTAGCTACTTTATAAACATCTGGGAAAGATTACCAAATAAGGAGACTCATCAGGCCATTTCTTGTCGGGGCCCAAAAGTAAATAGCCAGCAGCAGCCAGTTCTCTGACCATGTCGCTGACTGTGCTGTCCGATGACGACATCCGGAACATCTGCGAGTCCCTTACGGGCGCCGAGACCGAGGCGCTTGCGGACCAGATGAGAAGCGCCCTGCGCGACTACTCAACCGGCACACAGAATATCGAGGCCGGGCTGATCCACCAGCCGGAGCGAACAGTAGTGCATTCCAATGCAACTAACGCGACAACCTTGTTTATGCCCAGCATCAATGCGGACGGGCATGCAGTCAAGGGTAAGTTGCCAGATTCACCGACCTATTGTTCTTCCGACGTGGTGGGCAACTACTGCGTAACAGCAGCACATAAGCTTCTCCACAGAAGACACCATCACCCTCTACGCCGCCGCTAATACTCGCCCAGTTGTCACGCTATCCGGAGGAAATGCCGCGCCCGGCAAGCCCACCGTGAAACCGACGGGCTCCGTCACCGTCTTCTCGCCGCAGGGCGTCCCGACGGGCTTTCTCCACGCCAAGACCCTGACGGCGTTCCGGACGGCGCTGGCCTCGTCCTGCCTGCTGACGAAGCGGCAGCACGTCCGGACGCTGACCG
Source organism: Arthrinium phaeospermum (assembly GCA_006503535.1). Classification (NCBI taxonomy): domain Eukaryota; kingdom Fungi; phylum Ascomycota; class Sordariomycetes; order Amphisphaeriales; family Apiosporaceae; genus Arthrinium; species Arthrinium phaeospermum. The sequence goes on along the minus strand of QYRS01000007.1, from coordinate 485,283 downwards.
TGTTCGGCTCGGGGCTGCAGGCGTACTGGCACGTGCGGCTGGCGCTGCAGCTGCGCGGCGACAAGGTGAAGCAGGTGTACGTGATCAACCGGCAGTTCAGCGACAGCGCGCAGACGATCCTCAAGAAGTTCTACGACGTGCCCCTGGCGACGCGGGAGCGCGAGGGCTGGGCCGACGCGCGCTTCGCCGTCCTGACGCCCTCGTACGGCGAGTACGAGCGCCTGACCAAGGAGTACGTCCGCGCCGCCGACGTCATCTACTGCTGCACCCCCTCCCACGAGCCGCTGTTCGACCCGACCATCCTCACCAACACCAACGGCCGCCGCAAGGGGCGGCTGATCGTGGCCATCGGCAGCTACAAGCCCGAGATGCGCGAGATCCCTCGCGAGCTGCTTGAGCAGGCCGTCCGCGGCACGCATGGGTCCGCTGGCATCCACTTTCACAAGCACGCGACCGAGGGCGGCGTCGTCGTCGTGGACACGCTGGACGGGGCGTTGAAGGAGGCGGGCGAGATCATCGAGGCCGGCATCCAGCCCAACCAGATGGTGGAGTAAGTACACGCACACATATACACACACCCACCACCCCAGCCCTGTACGAAACGAGCAGAGGGAACGTAGTCCCAAATAGCTAACATGAAACCAACAAAACTAGGCTCGGCGAGCTGGTCATGATCCGCAAAGCAGCCGAGGAAGAGGACTCCATAGCCTCAGCGTCGACCCCGGGCTCGACTCTCTCCTCGACCGACGTCTCGTCCGACCTGGACAAGCTCGACCTCGCATCCGGCAGCTCCGCCATGTCAAGCATCTACGGCCGCAACTCCGCCGAAGCCGCCCTGGAGCGGCGCGGCAGCGGCGACGTTGGCGGCGGCGAGAGCAGCGGCCGGGGCACGGGGAGCCCCAAGCGGTCCGGCAGCTACACCAGCCTCTTCAGCAAGGTGCACAAGCGGCGGTCCTCTAGCCAGGGATCCATCCGCGCCAAGCAGCAGCAGCAACAACAACAGCAACAAGACCAGCCGGACCACCTGGCCCGGTGGCTGACGTCGGGCAACGTCATCTACAAGAGCGTGGGGCTCGGGCTCATGGACCTCGTCGTCGGCACCGAGCTCATCCGGCTCGCCAAGGAGAAGGGCATGGGCCATCATATCGCGGACTTCTCGTAGAGCGAGTGGGACAGCCTGATGTTGGAACCTTTCCTGTTCTGATTGGCGTTTTGTCGTTTTATCGGTCACGATGGATTAGTGTTGTCAAGATTAAATAGAAACAGAAACCGTGAGAGATGTGGGAGGTAGTAATCGGGTCATGTCAAAGTCTCTTCCTCGTTCTTCGTACAGACTACGTAGAAATAAGCCTAAGCTAATTGTGCCGTGGAACCAATACAAGCGAATACCATATCAATGCAAACGTAATAATAATGATGCTGATTTCGAAACGACCGCAACCCATGCATTATACCAATTTCCCGGGAGGCAACTTTTTTTCTTCAATTCTCTACTCGGCAACCCAGACGGCAGCCATACCCATACCGGTACCGATACACATACTCGTGACACCGACCTTCTCGCCGCGCCGCCTCAGCTCGTAGAGCAGGGTGCTGACCTGGCGGGCGCCAGTGCAGCCGAGCGGGTGGCCAAAGGCGATGGCGCCGCCCTTGGGGTTGATCTTCTCCATGGGCAGGCCGAGCTGGTTGGCGCAGTAGATGCACTGGCTGGCAAAGGCCTCGTTGATCTCAAAGATGTCGACATCGTCCTTGGAGATGCCGGTGAGCTCAAACACCTTGGGGATGGCGCGCCAGGGGCCCAGGCCCATGAGCAGCGGCTTCACGCCCACAATGGACGCCGCGACGTACTTGCCCAGGATCGGCTGCCCCAGCTTCTCGGCCGTCGACCGCTTCATCATCAGCACGGCGGCGGCGCCGTCCGAGATTTGCGACGCGTTGCCGGCGTGGATGGACCCGCCCTGCGCGAAGGCGCCCTTCATCTTGCCCAGCGACTCCGCCGTGGTACCCGGCCGCACGCCGTCGTCCTTAGCCACCGTGATGGTCTTGGTCTCGCCCGTCTTGGGGTCCTCCCACTTCACCGTCAGCGGGTGGATCTCCTCGTCGAAGAGGCCGGCCTGCTGCGCCTTCTCGGCCTTCTGGTACGACGACGCCGCGAAGGCGTCCTGGTCTTTGCGTGCGATCTTGAGGTCGGTGGCCATGTTCTCCGACAGGACGCCCATGGGCACCTTGCAGTTGGCGGCTTCGGGAACGGACTCGAGCTGCTCGGAGAATTCGGAAACGGCGGCGGGGCTATCATGCGGGAAAGAAGTCAGTTGTCAGCAATGGTTCCTGGCTTGCAATCTCAATAGCATCCATCTTCTGAGTGTTACGTACCCGTAGTGTAAGCTCATGCTCTCGACGCCGGCGCCGATGCCGACCTCGATCATGCCCGCACGGATCTGGTTGGCGACGTCGGCGCAGGCCTGCAGGCCCGAGGAGCACTGGCGGTTGAGGGTGCGGACGGCGGTGGTCTCGGGGAAGCCGGCGACGAGGGCCGCGGCGCGCATCTCGGTGGCGCCGCCGCCGGGGGCCAGGACCTCGCCGACGCACACGTCCTCGACCAGCGAGGGGTCGATCTTGGAGCGCTCAATGATGCCCTTGAGGGCGCCGGCCATCAGGTCCGCCGCGTGGGTGTCCTTGAAGCCGCCCTTGCCGCCCTTGGTGAAGGCGGTGCGGAGGCATGCTGTTACGACGATCTATGGGAAATCGGAAGGGTCAGCTTTTTGTCGAAGCGAAGATAGCTAGCCGGGCAGTGGTGGAGGTTGTATGTTGGTAGAGGAGAGCTTACATCGTCGGGGCTCTTGATCAGGAGTCGCTCCTTTGCGGATTTCGCGCCAGAGATCTGGCCGGAGATCTGCTGTAGGCGGTCGAGAGCTGTAGATCCCCCACGAAAAGATCGTCAGTATGGCTTCTCTTTTGGCATTTACGGCATTGTAGGGGGTAAAGGATGTGCCTCGAGCGTCACTTACCACCCATCTTGATTGCTGGTATTGCGGTGTGGGTTGTCCGGGGTGATGAAGGAAGACGATTACACGCTGCGACGAGCGAGTTTGGTAAAGGGGACAGGTAATGTAGATGGATACAGGTTGCGCAATAGGTTCCGATGCAATAGAAAAGAAAATGAAGTTGAAGTTGAAGTATTACTGTCCTGTTGGTCCGGCCGCTTTGTATGGATTCGGTATTGCTCGACTTGTCGTATGAATGAACCTCGGAACTGCAGATCGAAGCGGGTCACATTGCTTTAGTAACCGTCCGGCACCACAGCACCCCTGTCAGTGCGGCGCGCAAGCCTCGGAGGTGCATTCTGACATCAGCTTGCAAAGTTTGGCCTTTCAATTGGGGGCACCCAGCACCTTCTGGAGGGGCACATGTCAGGCGTAGCCCTGTGAGACCGCTAAATTTCTAGCTGTCTTGCCGTCTCCCAAGTGGACCATTCTTTGGTGGTTGGCAGCGCAGGGCGTCGCTGGTCTTCGGGGCGAGCCTGGGCCAGACTTTCACATGCCAGAACAGCTCGAATCAGACACACCAACTTCATATGCTTACTCACGCATGTCTACAAACAGGCCGCGAAACTGCAATGCCTCGTGACCCAAGATGGCGCCCTTGTATTGGGGTCATTTGATACTTCAAGCGTGAGCGCCTTGAAGAGATATAGATATAGTAAGCAAGATCAGGAGTAAAATCGTCTTTTCAGTCTATAGGGACTTCACAGGTCTGCCTGTTGTATTGCTTGATCTAGGCCTGGAGGCTAATGTGGGACACTACGGCGTTGTACCGAGCTGCGCGCTGACTCGCTGAGCTTCTGCACAGCTGGGGAAAGTGCATCCACTTCAACAACAAGCCGATTGGAAGATGGGTGGCATTTCCCCCAAGTCCCCAGGTCCCCGGATGTCTCGCTTAGTGCAGGGTCCGAAAGCGGCTACCTACCTATTTGTTCGCTGGCTTGACCCTCTCAAAGCGCAGCCAGAGCTGGCCGCTGGTGGGGTGAGAGGTGTAGCCGTCCGTGGGCTCAATACCCTCATCGTCGACAATGTGGCTCGTATAGTTGGTATAAATGGCTGCGACAAGCAGCTTCATTTCTGCGCCAACTATGTTAGTTCCCGATTCTCGTTGGTACGCTTATTAGCCCATTTGCAAGCTGCAGACTTTACCTACCGTGCATTGCGAAGTTCGAGCCCAGGCACATGCGACCCCCGCTGGAGAATCCCCAGAACTGCCGGCTAATCTCTTTCTGTTTCTCCTCATCGTGTAGCCATCTGGTGTGATCCCAGGTCTCCGCATGCGGGAAACACTTCTCATCCCGGTGCAAGTTGTATGCCGATGCCGAAATGCGCACACCGCCAGGGAGCGTATAGGGTCCTATCCGACACGATGGATCGGGTGTAACTCGCGGCTCCGGCCCGCCTGCGGGCGCATATAGCCTGACAGTCTCGACAATAACGGCATGCAGCAATGGTAGGCGGTCTAGCTGCCCGGAATTGGGTATGGTGACCTTGCCACCCTTCATGCTCATATTTGGTGTTAGGGAGAGGAGCTCATCTCGCAACTGATGCTGGAGATCCCGCGACCGGGATAGGTGCCATGATAGGTAAGTCAAAGCTACTCCGGTAGTCTCCTGTCCCGCTAATAGGTGATCAAAGATCTCTGAAGAGATGGTGAGATTTCTCTGGGATATTGCAGTACTGAATATGGGGGATTCCTTTCCTCTGGTTACTTCCTCCTTATCCAGCCCGGACAACAACGCACTTATCACGACAGGGTGGTCTGCGGGAGCCTGCGGCTTGTTGTCATTCATCTGGAGAGAGTCTAGTGTGGCGGCGCACAGCTTTCCGCACCATTTCTCCAGCTCTCTGTTTGCGGCGTCGACATTCACAGGTGTCAAATGGAGGCCGATAGAACTGGAGACCTTAGATAGCAATGGCAACTCCTGACTGAAGAAGGAATACCCTTTTCGAGCACGATAAAGTCCCTGCCAATAGTCGCGGTAAGTCTTCTGTTGTACAAAGCTGGGGCTGTTGCCAAGGCCAAAACAGTAGGCCGAGATGAAGTCCATGGCCACAGCTGCGAAAAGCGAATGCACATCAATTCCTTGGAGCTCCTGTCCCTCACGAAAAGTCGCGTCGAGGATAGGGAGTACCCGGTCGTTGAGAATAACGTCTGCCTGCGCGGCAAGAGCAGCGGACGAGTGAAGATATGACTTGGAGTAGACGTGGGATATCATCCGTTTCCTGATGGAATGGTGCTTCGCATAGATCGAAGAGAACATGTTCGGCACGCTGGTAGTTTCTCAGAATTTTGCTTGTAGGTAGTAACTGACTTAGATGGCGTTTCTGTGGACTCACCCATAATTGTTGAACACGGAATACCATTGGTGTTTGTCGAAACCGCCTTGGTAGACCGTCTTCACACTCTCCATGTCGTTGATGCTGACCTCGTAAGGGGCGAGGCGGACGACGGGCCCATGCCTTCGATGAGCTTTGCCAATGGTTCTGTTCTCCTTACTGATATACCTGACCCAGAGGATCCAGATTGGGGAGACAGCACATGACCAATGTGCTTTCGGGATCTGGGCCAAAGGCGAAAACAGGACTGGGTGCAGGGTAAACCGGAACAAAGACAGACCTATCAACAAGATGACGACAGGCCACCCAAAATCATGACAGAATACCTCAAGTGCCATTTCGGACCAGGACAAGTATTCCACCACAGCACAATGAGCTCAGCAGGTAGAGGGGGGCAGATTTCAGCAGGTTATTTTTCAAGCGGCCAGTGTAAATTCCGTCTTTGAAATGACCAGTTGATGAAACAAGCGACAGTGATATTTATTCATTTATTCTGTAGTAGAGTAATTCGGGGTACAGAAAACGCTTGATCGGATGTAAGATACAAATATATACTGTTTACTTGAAATGGACGCAATGCGAGATGACTGAGCTCTGGATAGATTCCTAATCGCTAGAGGGAGGATCTGAATGACCATGATAGAGGCATTGTAGTTTGTAAATGCTTCTTGAGCGGGGAGATATGCCTCGGACCTTGGAGTTGTTGCTGCTTCAGAAATATGCAATATAACGATGCGAATCTGCATAAACCCCTTTAGTGCATTCACTCGTGACTGGGTTTCGGGTAACCATCAGACTCAATGCTTTATCTGCATTTCCTTACCTTGCAAAGTTCGATGTTCGTTCAATTCAGAGCACTCAATGCATTTACTGTTGGGCGCATACTTGTTCCCTACATGCTGCATGACCATGCGAAACGCAGGTGGGTTCGGAATCGACTTTATCTGTTTCTGGGACAAGACTTGAGGATGCCACGCCAATCAGCCATGCCAAAATTGTATATATTACATACACGCTTGTTCCGCCAGGCAGAAGTCCAGTAGCGGCCATGATGTCAATTCTCTGATCCACCTTGGATGACTCGAATTTGATTTCAGCTTGCCTTACTACATTCACGGCGATTGATGACTCAACATTGAAGCCAACATGGACGTGGATCTGGTATAGAGACGGATACCCATATTACCTGCGAGAACAGGCCATGATCGTGGCCTACCACAATTTCTAAACGCTTTCCTCACCCGCAACCAACACACAATTCCATCGAATGATCTGGGTATTTCGTCTCAACCACATCCTGTCCGAAATGGAGTTTCTCACTCTCGACGAGTCCACGCGACTCGACACCTTACCTTTAGATGTTCTTCTAATCATTCTCAGCCATCTCAATACGGCGAGGAGTGTTGCCCGTCTCGGCACCACCTCTCGAAGGCTCCGTGAAGCGGTCAAGGTCGATGGCTGGCGCAACTTTGTGAGAAGCCACTTCGGCACTCTTCGCATCCCCCAAAACGTTCCGGATGACGAATGGCAGGTGCTGGCGAAGACCTTGACATGGCAATCGCGGGCTTGGGAAAGGCACGCCTTGACTGTCGACTCTCTCATTCCGCATAAAGACCAGCAACCTAGAGGTGCTCGAGGTGGGGGTGACCGAAGGCAACAAAGGCCGGACCAGCGTACTCAGACTTTTCCATGCCACATCATCGTAGATGCATCTTCCCGCCAGGAAGGGAAATCTGTGCGGGAGACGGTGGTGTGGGGTGCTGGAGAGGACATCTTCGCTCGGTCTCGAGACACAGCAGCAACCGCTTCGCCTTCTGAGACATGGCATTCCCTAAAAGGCTCCCAGGATGGATTCAAATCTGGAAGGGATGATGTGACTTCGATATCAATACTGGACCATCAAACTCAGTCCAATGTTGTGGTGGGCAGAGCCAGCGGCGACCTCCGGCTTCTTTCACTTGACCCAGCCAACTTTGGACGAACACGCATGAGCTTCCAGCCCTCTGCCGCCGAAGATGTGCAAGACCGCTACACGCAGAGCGAAATCCAGGCCCTCGATTTCGACCACAAGTCAAGTACTCTGGCTGCGAGTACGAAGGGCAATGTGTTCTTGTATAATGTAGACCCTCTTGAAGATGACAAGGCGGGCACTGAAGATGGCGAAGAACATATCAGTGTAAAGCCAAGAGATGCTTTCGACGTTCACTCACTTGAAGGCTCGGCGACTTTCAAGACTATACGTTGCATGCGCTTCACAGCGAGCGGGGGTCTTGTTCTTGGAATGACTAGCAGTACGCAGCCCCTGCGATACCTGACCTTGTCGCCCACTGGTCCGCGTCTGGATGCGGCGTCGAAAATACTCCCTTCGACTCGCGCCACGGATGTTTATGCGCTGAAAGATTGGGCTAATGCGACCGTTCGAGGGCTGCTCCCCATTGATGCGGCCTCCGTCGCCGGCGGGAAAGGCAACGTCGTCTTGAGCTCATACGAAGATGGCACTATCCGTCTTCAGGACATGCGGTCGCCATCGCCTGTCGATACAATCTTCCAAGACAACTTTGAAGTCATGACTCCTAGCGGGGCGCTTTTGGCGTACGGAACAGAACGGTTCATCGCTGGCAATGCTCGAGCAAACACTGTCAAGATCTTCGATTTTCGCTGGAGCAAGGCCTACCTGCATACCGCATCTTTACCGTGCAGCAGTGAGACTCCGTATCCATCGCCACGGCCCCCCACTTTGACCAAACCTCCCTCTCATCCCGAGCGCGGCTATTGCGACCACGTGAAAGGGCACGAGTGCACATGGCATGCGCTCTCAAAGGAGAGCTACTACCGACCTAATTATACGGTATATCTGCCCATGATCAATGCCAAGTCGTCCCCCGTGTACTCTCTGGCCAAGTCATCCGACACGTCTCCCACCCTATACGCCGGGTTGGCGGGCGAGTTGGTGGAGATGAATCTACGGGAGGAGTCTGGCGATCTCCGTAGGCGACCCAACGCGCCGGGCCCAAAGCCGCTGTATGCTTGTCGCAGGGGTCTCGCGAGCATTCTCGAGACTGGCGATGGGTTTTCTCTGCCCGATATCAGCAAGAGCCAGAGGGTGCCGGAAATGCGGACGCAGTCGAAGAAGGTACTGGTGGACTCCGTTCCGCAGTCTGTTCGAAGTCGGCACCGGCTCGACGAGCACTTGCAATTGCCGCAGGACTTCCCTGATCACCCAAACTAGCCGGCTGATTCGGGCAGCTTTTGGCTACTTCCCACAGTCTATGTCGAAGTTAAAGTCGAGCAGTGTGCCAGAGGTGCTCGCAATCCCACCGAATGAGGGGTCGAATATTTGCGTAAAAATGTCGTCGTGTATCATTGGATCAATACCAGCGTGTGATGAAGAAGGCATGTCCTTGCTCAAGTCGCAACTATTCGCTGCCGCGCTAGATTTGTTTGGTTCTTGGGGAAGAAATGGGTGCTCATCTTGACCGTACGAAGTAGTTGGAACTAGCGGGACGTCTTCTTGTGATTGGGGAGTAAAGACTGATGACTTGCCAGACACGTCTTGGAGGGCCACACCCGAGTCGTTTGACTGAGAGGCCGTCGGGGTGCTTGGTTCTGCGTCACATGGCCTCTCGACGGTATTGGCGCTGATCCAGTGGTCCCATATTTGCAGAAGACCGTCTCCTAGAATTTCCTCTTGGAAAGTGGCCAGGTCTCGCTCCTCTTGCGGAAGATTCCATGTCACCACGCCTGTGGACTCCAAGAACTCCAATAGCAGTTCCGGCCCCTTACTGGTATAGAAGTCATGGAAGACCGACATCTGCTCCGATAGATCCCTATCTATATATGGCGACCGAGGTCGGGGAAGAGGCGAAAACAGGATTTCGAATACGGCGAACCACTGTTGTTCCTCTGGCATCTTCGAGGACACCCTCTGCCCCAGCACTCTTCTCTGTTTATCCGATATGCCTTCAATTTCGATTTCAGGACGCTGGGGACATTCGCTTATCCGTATGTGGTTATCTCGTATGTCCTCATCCTCAAATACTTCCCAACATCTTGGACAGCAAATGGGTTTGCGATGGCAACGATTCAGATGCTGTTTGACATCCCGAATTCGGCCCAGATAGTAGCGATAGCAGTTTCGGTAACGCACGGGGTCCTTCTTAGCAAATGGACAAGCGAGCCACAACCGCCGGTTTTGTGTGCGGCGTTTATTGGTGGTTCCCGTGCTCTGCTTGTCTGCGCTGTCCAATGTAGAAGCGCCATCTGAGAAGCGAGCGCGCTTGCTTGGCGTCTCATTCTCGTTGCTGTCATTCTCCTCCAGGGACCCTGTCTGACGCTTGCTATTAGATGCCCCATCGGGGCTTATGTTGTTGGGGTCATGTACAGCACGCTTGTGTGCTGCCATGACCACGTGCAGGAATTGGGCCCTGACTGTGTGCAAGGGATGAGCTTCTTCAAGATATTCTGTGGCTTCGGTACAAATTGAGGCCGGCGCGTCGGTAACCTGATAGTCGCAAATAGTCATTCCCGTTATGTCGTATCCAGAGCGGCCCATGTCTCCCAAACTTCAGCATGGCGAATCCAAGTTGCGCTCAGATTAGTCGATTCCCAGGCCCTGACCCATGCATCCTGGATGTTTCATTAGTGGTCTCTGGGGTACTCTTACACAGCATGAATTATCGGAATGAATTATCGGAATGACAGGCAAGGGTCCAAGTCAGATTCGAAATTCGACACGACGCGAGACGCTGTTGCGTGGCCCTCGTGGTGAATTGAAATCACAACTTTTCAGCAGCACTTGAAAGTGAACATTTCCAGATGAGCAAACTTCTCTATCGCCAGGGAGGCCTCCGATTCAACCGTACAAGTGCAGAGCCGCAATCAATTACAAAGCACTACTTGATGAGACCAAGACTTTACTCCACGTAATTTTGCGTGAGCACTATTGTGCTCTCGACAGCCTGATTGCAAGTGGGACTGGTTCGCCCGTGTGCTGGTCCATCACTCGAATCGAAGGCCACACTGCATGAATCCTTATTGGTTGCCTGGAATCCTCAAAGTGTCATATGCAGAGGCCCGAACCCTTGGCGTCATTGGAGCCGCTTTCGGATTGTCTTGTATCGCATTCGGGTTGCATTCCGCGTGGCCAAGGATTTCGTCACCGAATCACTTGCATCAAGGCTGGCGATGATTGGCGGGAATGGTGAGGATGGTGTTGTAAGGACCCGAAAGTCTGGAGACGCCTTTAGACACCCGACATCGACGAATCAGAGATGCGGCAGGGAGGTTTGGAGAATATGCGGATCGGGCTTCAAGGCGGAAAATAAGATGTTGCCAAGAAGCATACATGCGGCGAAGGAAAGCCTTCCTTCAGCAACAACACTTCGATTGGCTCGAATCCCGTCAGATTTCCTCTCCGTTCCAAGGCCCGGTGGCGTCCCAGGCCGGTTTGCTCTGGAGGAGCGTGTAAACCCGGGACCCTCCGTGGATATTGGGTTGCCTAACTACATACCCAGAGGAATCGTGCTATATAAGAACCCGTTTGCGACGATGCGATGGGATGTTTGCACGTTTCCTCCTTGTCAAATTCGTCACGTTTTCGTGCAGTATCAAGACTTCTTGAGCTTCGGCATTAGAGCATACCTCAAGCTTCGAAAGGCTACGACACTTGCTTGCTCGTCATCGACATGCCAAAGGAAGTGAACTGGACTTCCAGTGAGACAAGGTAGGTGACATACTACCAGTCACTTCGGTTTCAGAGATATCATCATCTCATTCAACGCCAACTCAGTACTTACACGCATCGCGCTGACGATACTTTCCAAGGACCTCCTCCTCGTCAACTGACTTCCGCGCCTCAGTGAGAAAGCCGTCGTGTACAATGGAGAGATACACCCAGAGTCAATCAGATTCAATATCCGAGAAGCAAGCAGCCGGGATGGTTGGGTCACGGGACCAGTCGGGTCGTAATATGGCATCGTACGTCAAGGAGTGGCAATCAGGCTGGGACCAGAAAAGCAGCAGCAGCAGCAGCAATGTTTGATTTAGGCCTGGCTCGTGTTAGCGCAGCGAGCATAGAGCACGATATTTGAGTATGACCGGGACGACGAGATCCAGGAAGAGCGTCAATGATCTCATTCGCTGGTCTATGCCGGAAAAGCATATCGTTCGTCAATGATACCCCGAATTCGAATTCCCTTGAGCTTGCAAAAGATTGCTGCGCTCACTGCCCCTGCCTCATGTCAACGTTCAATCAGACGATCTGATACCCCAGATATCCTAGAGCTCTGAAGGTCTTGTGGAGTTAGGTACGCAGTCTGGCCGTGTTAGTGAACATTGACATCTGGTTGGTTAGGGGGTTCGGGAACCCCTACGTCCGGCACTCATTCACAGTTGGTACGAGTGCGGGGTGCTCCTTTCTCATACAGAACATCAACCAATTTGAGCGAAACTCATTTGGATAATCAACACATGTCCTGTGACCAGAAAACAACAAGAAAGACCATTCATTGGTCGTCTTAGCCTGGAAAACGTTGAAAATGTCCTGCATATATCATTTCAAGTATCAAATTGAGCCCTGTCACTAGGGCAAACTCGCTTTTGAAGTCCCAGTACGTTGAGAAGGAAACGCTGGTAGGTCCTGCCTTTTCTCTATGGTGCCGGCTAATTAAGTAGGTACGTCTGCATCTATGCAGACGTACCTACCTACATGTAACCTTAAGCATTGCCACCGGTGATACCTGCCTTCTTTAGGTAGACCCAGCAACGCGGCTGTTATCCTCTTCAACCCAATACGACCTCCTGTATTTCTGCTTTTTTCTTTTCAATCAAAAACACCGCCGACCTCACTCCATCTCTTGAAAGCGGCTCTGTTATATATACGGGTTCCAACTCCCCCAACCCTCTCTTCTTGCCAACGAACCAACCCTTGACTTTCAATTTTGGGCTTTCTTTTTCAACCAGACGTCATGGACTTGAGTGAAGGGGCTGCAGTGCGTTGGCTATACACGTTTCCACTCGCCCTGTTCGCGATATTGTTTTGGGTGTATGTCCGACCTGTGCGGTATTCTCGGGAGCCGCCCACGGTCACGCCCACCATTCCCTATATCGGCCACCTCCTAGGCATGCTGTTTTATGGCAGCCGCTACATCAAGCTACTCGGCCTGCACCAGAAACATACCCCTATCTTCACCCTGCCCATGCCCGGCTCACGCATGTACGTCGTGACGGACCCGCTCCTCGCCGCCGCCGTGCAGCGCTGCAAGACGCTCTCTTTCACGCCTCTCATCCCCGACATCACCAAAAAGGTATTGGGCCTCGACGATGCTTCCGTCGCCATTGCGCGCATGAACCTCGACCCGGGCCCGGGGGAGCCGAAGGGATTCCTGGCCGACGTCCAGGACCTGGTCGCAAGGAGGATGAAGCCGGGCGAGGAGCTGAACGTCCTCAGCCGCAACGCCGTCTCCGCCCTGAAACTCCACCTCGACCAAGAGCAAGCCTACCTAATCCAGCACCAGCCCTGCCGGGAGGTGGACCTGCTGGAATGGGTCCGGCACATCGTGACCCTCGCGACCGCGTCGCACTTCTTCGGCAGCCGCAACCCGATCTCCCAGGACCCGGAGCTGGTGCGCGCGTTCTGGGACTTTGATCATGGATTGGCGATGCTGCTCGCGGACGTCTGGCCGTCCGTCATGGCGCGCAAGGCCTACCGGGGGCGGGAGAAGCTGGTCGCCGCGCTGGCTAACTACCTCGAGGCAGGTTATTGGGAGGACGGCGCGTGCGAGCTTGTCCAAGAGCGTATCCGGACCGCCTTGGCGCACGGCTGGCAGCTGCGGGAGGTTGCACGGTCGGAGTTGAGCTTTTGGTTTGCGGGTATCGTCAACGTTACTACGACGACTTTTTGGATCCTGCTGCAGGTTTATGCCGACGCGGAGTTGCTAGCTCGGGTCCGCAGGGAGGTCGAAGGAGTGATGACGCTGAAGTGGTGCGACCGCGAAACGATAAAAACTGGAAGGAAGTCCTCGGTGTCGGCCGTGGAGGTCGTGCGGTCCGGCGACGGGTTCGATTGTCCGATGCTGTCGGCCGTGTACCAAGAATGCCTGCGCCTCGGCTCGGAAAACAGCAGCACGCGGCTCGTGAAGGAAGACACCTTGCTCGCCGACACCTGGTTCCTGGCCAAGGATTCCGTCCTCCAGATCGCCGGCGGCGTCATGCATGCGGATGCGTCGCTCTGGGGCGACAACGTGGCCGGCTTCCACCCGGAGCGGTTCCTTCAGACCGATGCCGGTAGCAACAGCAGCGAGAAGAGCACGGCCAAGCAGAACGGGTTCCGCGCATTTGGCGGCGGAAAGACGCTGTGTCCCGGGCGGTACTTTGCCATGAACCAGATCCAGGCTTTTGTCATCATGGTGGTTCTCCAGTTCGACCTGCGGCCCCTCGGCGGTGATCGGCTCAAGGTCCCCAAGAAGAACGACAAGGTCCTGCCGGTACACATTTTGGAACCGGAAGAACCGGTCCGGGCTCGGCTACAGCTGCGGAGCGGCTGGGATAGCACGTTGGATGTGAGGGTGGTGTTTGGCGGGGAGTGAAAAAGGAGGGTGGGATGGAGGTGGGGGACAACAACACACGGGGAGGCTGGAGACCGGGTGAGAGGAAGAGGGTAAGGACAAGTAACCTAATAGACGCAGTTCTCAGCAAGAGGGGTCGATCAGGTGGTCGAATGGTAAGATTGTTAACTCATGCTTCGTGGGCTGGTAGAGCAAGCTTCGAGCTTCTGGTTCCAGCTCGGGATTCGAAACGCGGCAGGGGAAACATCCTTTATATGTAAGACCGCGCCCACCATTGAGTACGACGGGCACACCCCCGTGGTGCAGTATGAATAACATTCGAGCTTCCTCTTCCACCCATCTTTTTTTGCCCATCTTCTTTTCCCCTCCCATACAAGCCAGAGTGCGCGAGCCTCTTTGGTTTCTTTCGCTTGGGCTTGTCTTTTGGATTCATGTAGCATTCGAGTTCTCTTGAACGCCGTCATGTGCTACGATCACTTTAGCATTGATTTCCCCTCCTAACCATGTCCCAACATGAGCTGACCAGAGTCAGCTTTATAGTGTCTTGCAAGCTAGAGTACCCGGTTCGAGGAAGTGTGGTGTTGGTGGACTGATAACGGGGAATCGATGGGCAGCTGTAGGCCTGGGTATCCTCAACACATGTCGAAGCATCCAGAAGTACGATCACACTGAGTGTTGCTGACAATGATACTTGCTTAGGGGAACATAACATTGTTCGCAAATGAGCGGTGACGACATGGCCATTATAGGGCGTAACATGAGAAAAAGTTTGCCGGGTTGGAAGCTGGTGGAAACTGGTTACTGTCAAGGGATACATGACGAAGTCTTGCGGCATCTCAAATTGGAGGGTACACCAGAACACCAAAAGAGTAGAAGCACGTCGTACGGAGAGAGGATGATTATACGTTAGGTGTATTTTTACTATGCAGCCTAATCTATTTCTCATGAGAGTCATTGGGGGTTTCATCATCATCGGATCATACTCAAACAGCAGAAACAACCCAAGTGTCATGCCAGAAAGGGAAATACCATCCGGCTTCACCCAGATTATGTGGATGGATGGGGTAGGCATGGCGAGGGATTACGATCATACTGATCCCATCCTCCCACGAGGTCCATCGTCGATCGTCATCATCGTCAAAGCACCAAGGCAAAACAATAACAGACTGAGAAGACCCTCGAAATCCAGAACGTCCTCCAAGTAATGGCCCTGACAATCAGATTTGATTAGTCCTTGCCTCCCCTTCTTGGTCCCGTCTTAACTCAGGTCGAACCCAGCTCCGGACTGGATGGCATACAGCAGCTTCTTCTTGAGAGTCTTGGCATCCTTATAGCGGGGCAACTTGAGCAAGTTGACGCAAGTGCTGGTGCTCGGAAGCCGGGTCTCGTCATCGCCGCCGTCGCGGATGCTGAAGCGGGGACTGAGCTGAGAGAACCCCAAGAGAGGGGCGCGGGGCGTGGAGGTGACGTATTTCAGTAGGGCGCGGCGCTCCGTGTCGGCGAGCTCCTTCATAACGTCCCAGAACATCTTAACCGTCTCGTGCTCCTCGCCGTCGTCACCGATAGCGTAGACGCCCGAGTACTGGGTGTTGGCCCGGAGGTCGACAATGTCGATCTCAGTGCTGTCGCCACCCACGAGGCGCTGAAGCTCGGACTGGTTGAACATGGAGAGCCAGGACGGGTTGATGATGGTGCTGAGCCCGCGGAGGAATGCCTTGGTCTGGCGCAGAGACTGGGCCACCAGCCGGTGGTGCGCCACATACGATATATACAGCACGCGGTCTTTGTTGGTGACAATGGTCTTGTCGCCATCCTTGCGGAGGAGCCGCACGTGCGTTTTTGATTGACCCGTGCAGGGGTTGGTGACCTGGTCGGTGATGGTGAAGTCCAGGGAGAGGTCCGTGACGTCGCCAGAGTAGTTCTTCAGACTCATCAAGCCCCTGTACAGATCTGGGTCGAGATCCCTCAGATCGTTGAGACTCGAACGGAAGTCGGCGGTGCTCTGGCCCGCAGTGGGCCATCGAAGAAGGAAGAAGGGGGCAAAGGCAATGTCAATGAGGATGCCTTCATACATACACTTGCCAACGATACGGCCCAGGAACTCGTATTGTTGTGACAGCTCCGTTATCTTCGGAGCCCACTCCGACTTGGGGATGCCGTAGGTGGTGAGTTCCTCAGCCAACTCATCAAAGGCCGCCGGGTTGGGATGCAACAAATTCTGGCTGTTCGTAACGAATAACCGGGGACCCGCGTCGCCAGGGGTGAAAGCTTCAGACGAAACACTGGTCAGGAATTCTTTCGTGACACCGCCACCATCGATGCCAGCTTCTGGTTGATCGAACTGGTCAACAAATGTGATCTGGATAGGCTCCTTCAAGCCGTCGCCCAGGGCATAGAACTGGTCGTAAGCGTCGGAAAAGAGTTGGCCACGCTTGATGCGAGCCGTGTGGCGACCGAGCACATCTCGCCCAGTTTGATGTGGGCCGCCAAACGCCCCATTGAGGAGTCCCAGCCGCCATTGATCAGGATCCACAAGTCCATTTCTTCGCTTTATCTTGTCAATGTCTACAAACTGTCGGAAAATCTTCACCCGGACATCGAAGGGGATAGCAAAAGGCATGTTTCGTAAAATCTCGAGCTTTGGTCCAAGCTGAGACAGCAGTTGCTCTCTGTGGACTCGTTGCAGTTGGCGTTGTCTTTCGATCTGGGCGGCGCGGGAGAGCCTCTGGCCTGCTGAGGTATGGTTATCCAGCGGGTTAATATCTGAGTCGCTCATATCTTCGTCATCTTCGGCGTTCTGGGATTGCTGCTCCTCGAGGACGACAGCAGAAATGAAACCTTCCATTTCAAATTTGGACGTCATGAGCCAAAAGCCGTTTGGCAAGAATGGCCGTCGGGAATCACGTTCGTATAGCGATTGCATGGTTGTTATCGCGCAACCTCTCAGTGACAAGGCGTCAAGTCCTAGTATGCCTGCAAATGAAGGCGCATCGGCTTGTTCAGGGATGTTGCGAGTGGATATGGCAGAACTGACACCCAAAAGAGCGCCCAGTTGCGAACGAGAGCGGTCGCGTGGCATGACATCCTTCAGGTTGTGATATAGAGTGAAGGAGAGATTCTTGAGAAAGGTGACCAGCAGCTCAAGTTCAGAGAGACTGAGACCACTGGCCCTGATTCTCCTCACAGCGGGGCTTTGGTTCGCAACAATATCGCGCTCGTCCACGAGAAAGTCGTCGTCGTCGGTAACCCGCAGAAGAAAGTTGTAAAGCTCAAGGAATAGAAGAACTATTCTCCATTCTTGGTCGCGAGCGGGCTCTGGCCGTAAAAGGGAGACGATAGTGGACGACGAAATCTTGCTCTTAGGCTTTGCTATCGTTGAGAATACGTCTGTTTTCGATACGGCAAGCCATAAAAACTTGACAGAGGGAAGGTAGATGGCTCCATCGGCCCCCTGAGTGCGTATGTCACCCTGGAACAGGCGCATTCTCATGTCATCCTTTTGGGCAGGGAAACATCGGAGTAGAAGTAGAGTGTATCCAGCCAGAATGCTCGCATCTTCTGACAAGCGGGCAGATGAAGAAGCAGTGCTGGGGTTGTCAGTAATGATGTTAGCCTTGGTGGGAATGAACAAGTACTTACGATGTGAATCTGCTGAGAAGCTCACTGATACCATTCTCATTGACCAAGAACTCCAGTTGGTGTAGTACATATGCAGGCAAAGGGTTGGCTTTCCTAATGGCCGACTCATCCTCGTCATCTGAACTATCAGCTTCGTCCTCCGCAGGCTGCGGTGCTGATCGTACGCGGATGTCGTCAACAAGAGGACAAAGCTGTAGATACAGCGCTTCAAGATACACGGATCCCTGAGCAGTGGACAACGCACGGTTGAGCGAAATGAAATGTGCCAGTAGCCACAGTAGTTCATCCTTGGAACGCTGGCCAGAAACTTCGGCGAGATTGGAGCCACTGATGATGGTCCGAGACAGTGCCGCAAGGTCGAGCCGCTTTGCAATAACATCGGGTTTCTTTTGAAGGAACGCAATGTTCGAACATGTGAGGAAGCTGAAGGCGAAAGTCGTGTAGGCCTCTGGGTACAATGTCTTCTGGTGGTCCAGCGGAGCAGTGACAGCTTCAGCTAAGAGTTCCTGGCCACTCTCATTTGTATCATTGGCCGCGTTCTCGCAGTATGAAGCCAGCAACTTATAGTATCGATCCTCCATTGCTTTTAGCGATCTGGGTTCCTCCACCACTAGGCGGACTAACAGAGAGAATGGGCCTTGAGACAAATTTGACGGTCGTCTAGATTAAACGGTTAGCAATGGCCATCATTCGAGGGAGGAGCAGGCATACTTTTCCAAAGCCATCACCAGCAGGGTTACGAGCCTCTTGGACTGGTAACTACCCGGTTTCCAATGCTCACTGGAAGTATCCTGCAGGAAATGGTCAAGTCTCCGTTGGTCTTCGGGGTGCGATGGGTCGAAGAGGGACAACAACAGCGGAAGAGCCTCGACTGCACGCTCAGGGTCTGCCGCAGCGTCGCCGTCGCCCATAGGGACGTCGACATTCTCCGTGTTATGGTATAGCTGGTCCCATTGGCGCCGGTGCTCATTCTTAGTAGTCCGGCGGTCGCGGTGGCCCCTCCAGACTCGCTGGAGTTTCTTGGTCGCAGCTAGCTCATCACGTTCCCGCTGTCGCTTCTCTCGTTCGGCTTGAGCTTGTGCGACCGTCTTGGAAGCTCCGGTGGACGACCCCCATGCTGAGCCGGGACTTGCCCACGGATTGTTGCGTTGGCCGCTTAGGTTCACGTTTCGAGGACGCTTCGACTGGCCCGTGAAGTTTGAGAACATGACGGAGGTTGCGCTCGACGTGCAGTGTTGCACTCAGGTCGAGGCTCGTGACTTCGGTATCGACAATGGGGATGGGTATGTCGGGAGAAGTATAGAATAAGTATGGATCGTTGTCGCCGAGGCCAGCTCCGTGAGGGTAGGGTGCCTCGTGTTGTATATCGATAGCTGCACGAGCTGGGTCGACGAGCTCGACTAGGTATGATCTACCTGATTAAATGTGTAGGCGTAGATCGTCGGTTCGGAGTGGTCGGGATGGGAAGGCACCGGAATACCGCCGCCTCTACTCTCTAATGGATTAAAATGCTCGAAATATCTATGCCCGATCGCGGCCAAAAACTCCAAGGCTGAATCGCTTCAAGTTCAAGTTGAGAATGGATTCGATGTGATGATGGGCTCGAAGGAAGGACGACAGATCAGATGAGAAAGTGACGGGGGACAACAAGCCTCTATGAAGCTCCAGGCTTCATGTCAGAATATTGACATTCATTCACTGGAGGGGCTTGCGCAACTTAGTATTTGCGCATTGGAGTGAATAAGGCAGCAGGCGTCGTGGTTGCTTTGTCGAATCGGTAAGCCTCTTTGGGATTCTAGTATGCTCTCTCGCGGAACTCGGTGTTGGTTGGCCCCTCGATGCAACAGCGCACTCGCTGGACTGGTGGACTGGACCTGAATGGACCCTGTGGATTGCGGTACTTCCTCGAGGGCACCTGGGCACTGACGAGGTAGGACAAGGGTCGCGGGCCATTTGGGAGCCTAGGCCGCCTTCTGATGGCGTCAGTGAGCCACTTTGAGCTTAGAGCATGCATGGGGGGTAGCTCCCCACCAAGCGCGATAACGATAGCGATAATGATAACGGCCTCGTAGAAAGGGCCCGTTTGGTTGCATGATATATGGT
Source organism: Arthrinium phaeospermum (assembly GCA_006503535.1). Taxonomy (NCBI): domain Eukaryota; kingdom Fungi; phylum Ascomycota; class Sordariomycetes; order Amphisphaeriales; family Apiosporaceae; genus Arthrinium; species Arthrinium phaeospermum. The sequence goes on along the minus strand of QYRS01000007.1, from coordinate 465,596 downwards.
AGCTATGATAATAGCGGAAATGCTGATAACGAATATGCTCATAACCATCTACATAAGCCTTCAAGGAGGGACAGACACAATACACCCCAAATATATCCTACTTCTAAGAAAGGGTGCGAAAATCTCATGATGGGTTAAGCAGACCTGGATGGTAGCCGGTAACCTCCTATACTCGTCAGATATTGCCCGAGTCGTGACAGCATCTCAACCAGGTCACTGCCCAGCCACTCATTCAGTAGTGACATTTGGGTATCTTCCAACTCACGGAGATAGCTCCCAGCAACCTGCGGTGACCAACCCGTGTAGTTCAGCAACCATCTTTCAGAGTGCCACGCGCTGTGTACTTGGGAGCAAGAAGACTTACAAAGCACGCCGTCCCGCGCCGCGTTTCGTCCACCGCTGCGTGCGCAATGGCTATCCCGACCTGGTAGGGCGTGTTGATCTCCAAGCCAGCTTCCAACATGCTGCTCTTGTCAAAGCCAGACGTTATCTGTGTTGGCGTGAAGAATGGAGCAACCGCGTTCACACGGATGCCAAGCGACGCCGCCTTCGTCTGGGACGCCCGGAGAAGACCGACCACCCCGTGCTTGGAAGCAACATAGGCCGCATTCCCGGTCGTGCCAAAATAACCAGATGTAGACACAACCAGGGTGACGGAGCCGCGAGAGCCCCTACCGTCCCCGGACGACGGCATGGGGTTCTTGCTGATATAATGCAAGGCCAGCCTCAGGGCTATGACAATTGTAAGCAGGTACAAGTCATTCTGGATCAGGACTCTATCATCAACTCACTGTTCAGAGATCCTTTCAGATTGACATCGAGCACTTCTAGAGCCTCCTTCGACTCCAGTGGTGTCCCACTCGCGTCGACCTGCATGTCAAGGATGACTGCGGTTTCCATAATCCCAGCGTTAGCCACCACCATGTCTACTCTGCCAAACCTACTGATGGTCCCTTCGAACAGCTCTACCATGTCTCCCCACTGCGTAACATTAGCTCCTACATAAACAGCCCTCTCAGGGTGATCGAGCGACCGTATGAGAGCCTCGGCCGTATCTTGGAGTTGTGGCAAGTCCGCAATGACCACATTCGCCCCATGCTTGTTGAAGATGGCGGCGGCGGCAGCACCAATGCCGCGTGCTGCGCCAGTGACTATGACGGTCTGGCCAGATATGTTTGCCAACATGTCTGGAGGTTGGTCCAGTTGATGCATTCTTGAAACGATTGGCCAAGGTTCTGTGATCATAGCTTAGAGGCGCCCCTAGCATATGGATGCAACGAAATATTGGCCCTTTAATAGCCCATAGTCCGCCCAGAGGCACTTTCAAATAGAGAACCTTCCCTTGTACATTCATAACTTTGGGCCCTATCAATCAACAACCTTAGGGTCTGACTTACAACTACAAAGCTAAGCGACGTCACCAAAAGTACTTGTTGTTACTGGAGCGCGAGCTTTGTGATATCGCGAATGGCGTATGTCAGCAACAAATCGAAGCCCAGGTGCAAGGTGCCTTCTGAGAACATATTTTGTTGGAAAATTCCAATCCGCGATGTGATGGTTAAAGTTGTTTCCACCTGGTTCAGTAGCAGTCGGGGCATTCATATTGTGCGGGGGTTAGAGAGATCCTCCGAAGCTCGGTTTCCCCGCGCCCTCACCTACCTAACTTCAAATGTTAGACCCCTATTCGTCGGCGAACAACAAACTGATTCAGTACAACAAGGAGGCGTATGTACCGACAGAAAGCGGTTCCGGGTCTCAAAACCTTGAAGCAGTCTTGTCACATCAGGGCAAGAGCTCATTCGACAAGCAGTTTTGTGTTTGTCTACAAGACTACTTCTCATTTGCCCTGCAAACGCAGTTTGGTACGTATCGATTGTGAACCCTTCCCGTTTCTTGTGTTAAAATATCTTGTGCTTGTCCACTTACACCTCGAAGTCAGGGAACCAGAGCAACGTCACTCCGTTTCGTTCATTTGCAAACATGGCCACCACAACGGAGCCCAACGTCTCTTCTTCGTCTGCATCGTCTCCTCATAAGATCCATGACCTCTTCCGCACCCTCGAAGCGGACTTGTCCCGATCCGGCCTGGGCGCCAACCGGTGGTACCTCCTCACCATCGCCACGCTGGCCGGCGGCAACGACCCGGAGCTCAGCGCCCAGCTGTACCTGTACCTGACGGCGCAGCCGGCGTTCTCGACGCCCGCACAGCGGCAGGCCCTGATCCGCGAGCTGCGGGAGGCGCTGATCAAGTGCGTGCCGCTGGTGGGCGTGTGCAAGCCGCTCGAGGCCATCATGGCCATCAACGCGCACGAGCGGCCCGAGGACAAGGACCCGAGCCCGGCCACGCGCGAGGGCTGGCAGTGCGACGCGGCCAACCTGGAGCGCGGCCTCGGCTGGATGCGCAAGATCTACACGGGCGACACCAACAGCACCATCGCCCTCTTCGACGACCACCGCGACTTCGCCTGGGTCAGCCAGAACATCACCTACGGCCTCTACCTGAGCGACCGCCAGGTCCTTGATGACTTGGGCACCGAGGTCATCGTGCTCGCCGGCATTATGATCCAGAACCTGCCCAAGGAGACGCGCTGGCACATCCGCGGCATTCGGCGGCTGGGCGTGTCGGTGGAGGACGTCAAGGTGGTGTGGGATGCGGTTCAGGCGATTGCCCAATTTCTAGGCATTAAGCTCCACAGAGTTCCGACCGTGGAAGAAGTTGAGAAGGAGGTTTGACGATTTCACAAGTTAGAAGGGATCTTAGAAGGACTCGTCAGCAAGAGTTTTGATGGCATATAGAGGAGAGCCTTACAGCGTTCGTGACTATCATTTGAGGCACAGCTCACCGAAGGGCAATAGAATCAGCTCCGAATATGCATATGTTAGAATGTTTCTAGGAATCCGGTTCCTGCGGGATTTTCCCACGCCTATATACGAGGCGCTGAACTACGTATCGTATGCCATTGTCAAATGCCTCGGGGCTTTGCGTGCGTGCCCACGCGGTATATTCGGGCTTGTCCTTGCCACCGGCTGATTTACCACGCCGGTCCATCCACGGGCACCTGATGTATTGGTTCATTGGTCCTTTCCAAATATACGGCAACTCCGCGTCGCCGTCCCAGCGCAGCTCAAACCCAGAGTCCTGGGGGAACGTCCACAACTTCCCGCATTCAATGACCGTGTCCAGCTGCGGTGCCTTCTGCTCGTGCGCCTCGAGCTCCAGCTCGAGCCTCTCAAGGTCCGGGAAAGCTTCATATAGAGCAGTGCCCCAGCAGCGGGCCTTGTCGGATTCCGAAAGACCGAGTTCGAGCTCTTCGCCGTTCTTCCGCGCCAGATACCCTTGCAGCATGGCCCCGGCATCGTCGACGTCGGCAGTCCCGGTATGCATGGGCTCCAGCCGCAAGCACTGGTCCACCCGCAGCGACTGACTGTCGGCCGGCGAGTCCGTCCAGGACCACCAATCGCTCATGCCCAGGCGAATGGTCAGCTCCGTGATCTTCTGGCCGACGCAATGCGACTTCATGAGCCCGACCTCCACCGCCGGCGCGCCCACTGGCCACTCCACTTCGTCGAACTTCTCGCCCCAGACCACCGGCAGTTGGCGCCAGTGTGCGTTCGGGTTGACCCCCACGAGTCGCGACTCGTGGCGCTCGCTTGCGCCCATCACCTTGCCGACTCTTCTAAGATGGCCTTGGAAGTCGGTAGGTCTATCATCAATATCCGTTTGAAGGAGCCATTTCCGCATCGAAAGATGGCAGACTTACTGCTGTCCTCTAATTGGTTCTGCTGAAAACGAACCGACACTTTGGTCAAGTTGGCAAACTGCCAGGACTGCATCCTGCTGATGGGCTCGTAGTACGGCGGCGCGAAGTGGGCCCATCGGAACGGTTCCTGATCGGTCGGGACGTCCTGCTCGTCCCCCGCGTAGATCTCCACCGTGTTCTCCCGGAAGGGCATGAGGTAGGTCTCGAGGTAGACGGCGCGACAACTCAGCAGCAAGGCGAGGTCGATGCGCTGCCGCGCCGCCTGGCCGGGCCGCACGTGCACCTTGTCGAGGGGGTACGGGCTATTGAAGTCCTCGTAGACTCGGAACGCCAGCTGCCATATTTGGTCCCGGACTTCGCGCGGGAATTTGGTGAACAGCGGGGAGGCCACCTGGGGGCCGATGGGCGCCCCCGACCTGATAAGCCGGTTGGCCAAAGGCTCATCTATGCGGGTTGATTCACTGACTGAGGCCATCGTTAGCAGAATTGAGATGAATGAGTCGTTGCTGACTGTGTAGGTTTGGTCTTCTCCTAGCACGAGGTAAGCGACTTCAAACATGGAGGATAGTGGGGCCAGGCAACTAACCATCAGATGTACATCATGGCGCAACTGCATCATCCAACGCATTGAATTTGATGATCTGCCTGTCTAATTTATCTACATACACTGTGCATATATATCGTAATACTATCATCTGCTGACGCGCAACACATTTGACCTATCATTTCTGACCGGTATAAGTTCAATTCATTTGTTGTATATAGAAGTAGAACCCAGGCCAGTTAAGACAATGGACTGACCAGAACAGCCAGTCGTTCCCCACTAATCGGCAGATATAGTCACGACCACAGCGCGAAGATATTCCAGTCATTAAACCCCAAATCAGATATTGATATGAGAAGAATTCGACTGCTATTTGAGCATTAGTAGCTCAGACCCAGGTAACAACTACTTGGTGTTGAATCAACAATCAACCAATTCCAGCCGGATCCGCATCAGATAACTTATTGTTAGGGGTTCAATAGTATATCATTCTCTATGCCGGACTGAGCATGGTGAGCGTGAGGTTGTTGGATTCAGGGTTTCACTTTTGATATATTCGTATGTCCATATCAAAGACCTCTTTCCATCAGATCCAGAGCCACTATGCTTCTGTCAGTTTTTCCAACCACCCAACTGAGCTGATTACCTTCAAGGACGCGATCTTTGTATTATAGTTCGATTCAAAATATCCCCAATCCCTATCTCCATGGCCTTCGATATTTTCTTTCTTACAGCTGGGATAATTGAGACTGAACCTCGGAATCTTCCTCCCAGGGGGTGTATTTCTGGATCAGGTATAACATGTCGTTAAGAACACTAAAACATGTGTGAGTAGAAATTTCTGTTTCATGGCCACAGTGGCTTACACTTTTCTCGACGGTGCACCTCCAGGAAAGCATGCCGAAAACATGAAGTTTGTCTTTGCGCTGTAGAGGAGAATTCGGTCATCCCATTCGCTCTTGGGCTCACTCGCCTCATAGTTTCGAAGATATTCCCGCCTGTAAATCTCTGCTTTGAGTTTGTGCCTCTCAGCACGCCAGATACCAAGCTCCATCTCATTGTGTGCGTAGTACGCTGCGCAGTCGAAGATCCATGGGTCCCCCGTCTCCGCATCGTTGCAGTCATTGCCGTCCCACAAGTCACCATGGATAAGAACAGGCGGGACGGACCTCCCGTCTTCCTCCAGTGCGCCAATGAGCCTGGGGATGAGGTGAGACTGCACCCGGTTGTAAACGACCTCCAGCTCGGGCCAGACACCATTGGCCTCCACGTCCTGCCGGTAGGCCTCGGCAAGGAGCCTCGAGAAGAACGGCGTCCACTTCTCCTGAGGCGTGACGTCCTGAATCCTTGCCCCGTCATACGTCTGTATGTGGAAACCGAAATCGGCTCGAGGGGACTCGGTGTTGCGGTGCATGTCTGCCAGTCTGGCTCCGAGCCTCACAGGGTCCGGAAGCCCCGAGACGAACTCCTTGAACTCCACCAGGATGAAGAAGCTAATCGGGGCGAAGGCCAACTTCAACCTCCCCCACCCGATCGGACGGGGAACCAGATTCGGTGCGGCCCGGTGCAGCTCGACCATACCGGTATACTCCCCTTTGAGCTGCGAACCGCCTAGCTCTCCGGCGACATACTTATGCATTTGTTAATAATTTCGCAGCAGCAGAAAAGAGAATCCATCGGATGTACTTACTTTTAAGAAAAAGGCCACCGGTCTATTATCTATATCGAGAGCATCTACCTTGGCTGTAAATGCCCATGCAGACACGCCATATCTGTGTGCCGAAGCAGACTTTGTTCCCTTCGGCAATACTTGATATCGAGTCTCAGTTTGTGCCTTGTTGCGAAGGGGGCATCATGAAGAAGAATAATCACCGTCAAGGACCGCCTCATCAATGGGTAAACTGCCACCAAAAGAATCCGCAAGGGCGTTTAGTCGTTCTTTGAGTTCAAGTTGGAGTTGAACAGATATGGACATGGTTTGGAAACAATGTTTAAGTATCGAATTATCAAGGCAATCAAGGAGGGGGCGAGTGTGGCACCCAAGCAGCGCATTCACATGCGGAGGAAGAGGAGAAAAGCGTAGTTGGTTCGACCATCAGGGTGACATTGGGCGCTTATGCCGGATCCCGGTACACATTCCAGCGGTGGCCGATTACCGAACCAACGGAAAGAAGACCCCAGGGATATCAGGTTGGTCAACTAGATCATTGCATCAAACCAGACTGAACGAGATTCCGTATCTTCAACATCTACGTTTTCTCGTATGTGCCACCCCTTATTTATCCCCAGACAGACTCTTGGGTATAGGCGACCGCCAACCACTTGGCAGCATGACCGAACACAAAAGTGCCGGTCTCGGCGCTGCAACGGAAGACTTGCCCGCCGCGGCTCAGCCCACCCCCTACTCCGCCTTCACCCTTTGGCAGAAGCGCTGGATACTGTTCCTCGCCGCCTTCGCCGCCATGTTCTCTCCGATGAGCAGCTTCATCTTCTACCCGGCGATCACCTCGATGGCCGAGAGCCTGCACACCACGGTCGGCAAGATCGACCTGGCCATCACGACCTACATGGTCGTGTCGGGTGTGACCCCGGCTATCCTCGGCGGCGCGGCGGACAACATGGGCCGACGGCCGGTGTACATAGTCGCCTTGGCCATCTATCTGGCCGCAAATATTGGCCTGGCCCTGCAAAGCAACTACACCTCGCTCCTTATCCTTCGCATGGTGCAGAGTGCGGGAAGCTCAGGTATGCCCCTTTCCAGTCACAGCAAAGTAGAGATACGGACGGATTGACAGTTTGGTGGATATGAAGGGACAATTTCACTCGGCTATGGCGTCATCAGTGATATCGCAGATCCTTCCGAAAGGGGACTCTATGTCGGCATATTCAATATGGGGTAATTATACACATCTTTTCGCAGTGCTACATATATGTGTTCTTTAAACTGACGACATCGCTGTAGTCCCAATGTCGCTCCACCGTTCGGCCCCGTCTTGGGGGGTCTTGTTACCTCCCAGCTCAACTGGCAGTGGGTGTTCTGGGTTCTTGCCATTCTCGGGGGATTCTGCCTTCTTCTGGTGATACTGTCTTTGCCGGAGACGGCCAGAAATATCGTTGGAGATGGAAGCATCCCCGCCCCTGGGGGCCTATACCGACCACTTGCCCACCCTATGGCATCGAAAGATGACAAGGCCGTTGTTCGTCCGCGCAGGCCTCGGTTTGTTGTCCCCAACCCGATCTCCTGTCTTAGGCTTCTTTTCTTCAAAGACATATTTATTGTTTTGCTGTGCAACGGGATATACTACGCAACCTATTGTTGCGTGCAGGCTACACTGGCTTCGCTGTTCGTTGAGGTTTATGGATATCATGAACTACAGGCCGGGCTGATCTACATTCCTTTTGGGTTCGGATGTTTGGTTGCAACCTACTCTTGGGGTAAGTAGCCTTGTGGCAATCCTCGAAATGTGCACTTCAGCAACTGACAGCTCGTAGGGAGGTTGTTAAATTATGAATATGCTCGGGTCAAAAAGCTTCATGAATCCCGCGTCACCGAGATCACGACCGCAGGCTATCCTAACGAGGATTTCCCGATAGAAGAAGCACGCCTACGCAGTTGTTTCTACTTGGTTGGAGTCGTCGCTATCTCGACCATCGTATACGGCTGGTTGGTTGGCCTCCAAGTGGTAAGACCCTGACGCCGAGTTTTCTCACTGGATCCTAACGAGTCCTCAGCACGTAGCGGCACCCTTGGTTCTGCAGGCGATAATCGGATACAGTGTCACCGGAATATTTGGCGTGCGTTAAGAATACCCATATTAATCATCCTCAGAAACACCCATGACTGACCAGAACTTTGCAGGCGCTCGGAACCTTGCTCACAGATTTGAACCCATCACAGTCGTCCACCGCAGCAGCCTCCGCCAACATTGTGAGATGCAGCCTAGCCGCCGCAAGCCTCGCCGTGATCCAGCTCGTGATAGACGCAATCGGCGTTGGTTGGTGCTTTACGATCGTGGGCTTACTGTCGGGATGCTGTGGTCCACTCCTGCTACTAGAGATGAAGCAGGGGCAGAAGTGGAGGAAACAAAGAAAGTCAAATACTTCGACCCAACAATCACTGATGGAGTAATTTTTAGAGCGAGCAAAGTTATGTAGTAGCCAGTCTAGCATGGGTTATTCTGTTCTGAGTCACTTAAGGAAAGTGTGCGAAATATGTGGTCGAATGGAACTTAATATTACCCATGGGTTGAGGCACGTTGAGGAAGGTCCATCTCCGAGACATATTCCCAGGGATCTCGTTACTTATTTAACGCTGAAAGGGTAAGCATATTATTGCAACGTAAAAACACTACGAGTACATATGTACGATACCTACGAACCATTTTGTTCACGCCAGACCAACCTTGACTTCGAGTTCCGTCTCACCTTTACAGCCCACCATGTCTTACTCTATCGCACGACTCCAAAATTGGGACCTTTGGGAGGATCTCCAACCTCATATGGTCAACCTCATCTACTGTTCCAACTACATTGAACATGCCGGCTCCAACCATGCCATCACTGCCGAGATCTGCGAGAAGATCTTTGCTGGAGAGTCGGTATCCGCAACCGTTTCTGGAGACGAGTACACCAAATCGGAAGAAGCCCTCAAGTCCCTTGGGCGCGCCGCCTCAGTCGAGAACGTGACGCAGAGCCGCCAGGAAGTCATCAACCACGCGCACGCCCTCTTGTACGCCTTTGAGCACTTCGTCATGGCCGAGAAGGGTTTCAAAGCCCAGACCTTCGAAGGTCTCATCAAGCAGATCCACGCCCTCCTCTGCGGCGGCGACGTTCTCGACGCGGACGATGCGGGATCGCCCGGTCAGTACCGCACCTGGCTCGTGGGCGCGCGCAACGGGAACCAGAAGAAGGCGGCCCTCTTCATCCGCCCCGCCGCCGTGCCCGAGTACATGCGGAAGATGGCCGAGGACATACAGCTCGACCTGTGCATGCCCCTTCTGGACGAGGAGATCCCGGCCGTCCCGCTGGCCACTTCGTACTGCCACCGTTTCGTCTGCATTCACCCCTTCGGCGACGGGAACGGCAGAACTTGCCGGATCCTACTTAACGTGCTCCTGCTCAAGACGGCCGGTCTGCTCAGCATCTTCGGCGGTGACCAGTCGGAAAGGAACGAGTATCTTCAGATTGCGTTTCGGGGGAACAAGGCTTTCCACGAGGAAGATGGGGAGGTCCCCGAGCGAAAGAAGACTGGGCATGAAGAGCTGCAAGACTTTGTGGAGAGACATATTGTCATTGTCAAGAATCCCCAAGAGGCCGCAAGGGAAATTGTGATTCACCACATTGACGGATCCGGGCCAAGCCAGGAGACCAGACTCGAGACTGTCAATGCTGTGACGGAACAGTTTGTTTGATTGTCAGGGGCTTTATTGAATATTGGATCCTGCTCAGAATGCGCCCTTGAATTATAAGCAGGAAGGTGGGTGGGCTCTGGAGCGGTGCTCTTGGAGCATTCCGTAACAAACTCAGAGGAAAAGTGACAAAGTAACGCCGAAATACACATTTTCATATACCTGTGCCCTAATAGAAGACTCGTTAGAAATCAATAAATGCTTCCATGTCCTTACCCAACAGTCCTCTTCCATGTCATGACGGCAACATGGAAATCCCTGTCGGTCCAAGGACTGTGATGGCCGCCCGTAGGGCTTAGAACCGGCGTCGAATCGTCCTTGTTCCTGACGAAGCCCTCATAACTTGAATGTGCCACGGCACCCGACTGGCGAAGTACCCCACCGCCATCAGCCATCGGGAAGATCCAGTGCCGGGCTCTTTCCAAGATAGCATCGAGTTGGGGCTTCTTCCGCACGTCAATTTCGAATTCCATCTCCAGCGTCTGGAGATTCTTGACTTGGCAGACTTGCCAGCCCCAGGTGCCTGGGCACATGAGCTCACGCATCGTTTCGGGCGTATGTTCCAAGGGCAGCGAAAGCATCTTCTGATGCGACGTCCGCCCGCGTTGCCAGGGGCATATGCCCAGCCTGTCCGAAGAGGCCGGGGGCGACTCCCAAGACCACCAGTCGGTATGGCGCAGCGTGATGCGCAGCGTCCTGGCCGCGAAGGTGAGCGACTCGACGCCCTGGTTGCTATGTGTGCCCAGGCTCTCCAGGAACGTCTGCTGCGCAAAGATCTGGACGTAGTCGACGGCCGCCCGCTGCTCCTCGCTCATCGAGCTCTGCCACGCGGCGAAGCGCGCCATGCCCTTCATCCCCGTCTTCATGTACCGCCAGGGCCCGCCGAATAGCCAGAAGGTATGGGTGGTCAGTGCCACGGGGAGCACGCGGGTCTCCTGGAAGATGCGCTTGCAGGTCTGAAGGAGGGCTATGTCCGTCTTGGGGTGGTAGAGCTGGCCGGGACGGCAGTACATCCGGTCTTTGGCGTACGGCTTGGCGAGGTTGTCGTGGGGCGCGAGGGCGTACTCGAAAATGAGGGTGCGGATCTCCGAGGGGATGGCGCAGAACAACACACATTGGGACTGCTCGTCCATCCCGCGGTAATCTATTTCGGCAGGCTCTGATACGGAGAAGTTGTCGGCATTGTACCGGAACCCGCCTCCGAGATCCCGGGACCGGATTCTTCTACCATTAACCAGGAGGACCATGTCGAATGAGGATTGAGGTTTCAGTTCAAGTCACAAAGAGGAAACGGCTTTGATGGATGGAAGTTGTATTGTGAAATCGTCTATGAAGAGAAAGAGATAAAAACGGCTATGTAGGTACCCAAGGTCGTAGAAGCATGAGAGACAAAAGGGATCACTGTCCTGCTGCCTGAAGCAAGGCGGGGTAGTCGTACAGTTGGTCGAATGATGCAGCCACAATTACATGCAGGTACCGTCTTGCCCAGATCAATTTGAATTCAGCTGCCTAGGTAGAGCAAGGGTAAATTTAACCATTCACTTGGATACCAGAAAGCAGCATTGAACCCCAAGCCGGATCAGTGCTGGTAGAGTTCCTGTGATTCTGTTGTGAGCCCTTTGTCAAATAAGGATTGTGGGTAGCGGGCATGAGCATGCAGTTGAAAGGATACGGGTTATTCCAGAGGCATAAACAAAGAGGTACATAATGTAAGTGTGTACAGGATATGTATAATTGAGCTTGTGAAAAGACAGCGAGGTGGGAAACAAAACAGTATTAGCAAATATCAAGATCGGTTACTAGAGACCCTATCAATCAATATGTCGTTTGGCACTATTTCGTCGGTCAATTAAAGTGAGCGTGCAAGTGAGTGTGCATTGCATTGCATTGTATTTTTCTCGAGCTGAGCACTCGAGCGCAAGGCCCATTTGATATGTCACTGGTGACTGGCTGGGTTAAGGCAGGTACCACTGTTTACTTGCTTCTTGAACCCCGTTTAAAAAAGGCTCTGGCTAAGCAGATAGCTTGGTAGCGTACCTGGGAACTGCGGTGGTTGACTTAGATAATCAGCCGATTTGATCACTGGAGAGAGCCGATAGCGATAGTGATAGCGGGCAGCCAGGCTGGGCGCAGTTGGGGAGGAGGGGTGAGTGACGATTTTAACGGTCGCACCTTCTGATTGGACCCTGGGGAGCAAGGTGGGGCTCTTTCTTGCTGGTAGAGAATTTTCGGAAAACACAAAAAATCTGAAGGCGCCAAAGGGAGCCAAGGTGAACTCGATTTTTTCGTGGGCTTCTCTCTCCCCTTCTCCCAACGACTTGACAACCTTTATCCGGCAATTCGTCCCCCCCAAAAATTCTCAAAAGAGGATTCAGTTGCAGAGTACGATTCTTCCGTGTCGTGCTTCACCTCTGATTCTCGCCAAAATCATCGCCAGAAAAACCACAAAAAAACTTGGAAAACCCCCGAAAAATCCATACCCTTTACTCCAAACATCAAACGCCTCGTCTCTTCCTCCTCCCACCCTCGAGACTTCTTCCTCCTCTCAAGACCCCGCGATTCTCTCCTGGTCTTGTCCTGATATCTCATCTCCCCCCGAGACGTGCTTGTTTGTTTGAGTAGGTGCTGTAGTGTCAACCACACATCTATTCTCTTACTCCCTCCCCCACCTGCTCGTCCAAAAACCGAGTCATACCCGCAGTCATCTTGCGATACTCAGTTTTTGACACTCGTCCACCAGTTCTTTGAAGTCGGCGACAGTTCTTTGTCACTTAGACTGTATTCACTTTGACTACTTATCAAGGTCGCTGAACCGATAAGGTCAAAAGTCTGCTCTGTGTTGTTGGTATGTAAACCCCTCTCTCCCCCCACCAACCTGCACTTTTCTGGCCTTTGTGCTTGACCTACCACGCGATCGCCTCCACGACACGACAACCATTGTCTACTGCTACAACCATCTAACGCAAATCTCTGTCGCGCTAGATTCAATCACAAGTACCTTCCATTTCTTCCACAATGGCTTCCACTACTTCTGGCGCTGTTGATCAGCTCGCCGCCGATCTTGGCAACACCTCCCTCAATGGCGGTGAGGCTAACAAGGCACCTGCTATCAACACCAACGTCGCTGGCGATGCCCAGGGCGAAGACGCCGACACCGCTGGTGCCACTCCCAGCTCCGCCCAGACCCCCCACCCTCAGGCCTCCGCCTCGCTCTACGTTGGCGAGCTCGACCCCTCCGTCACCGAGGCCATGCTCTTCGAGCTGTTCTCTTCCATTGGATCTGTCGCCTCGATCCGCGTTTGCCGCGATGCTGTCACTCGTCGCTCTCTCGGCTACGCCTACGTCAACTACAACACCACCTCCGATGGCGAGCGCGCTCTTGAGGAGTTGAACTACACCCAGATCAAGGGCCGCCCTTGCCGCATCATGTGGTCTCAACGTGACCCCGCGCTGCGCAAGACCGGCTCCGGCAACATCTTCATCAAGAACCTTGATGCCGCCATTGACAACAAGGCTCTCCACGACACCTTTGCTGCTTTCGGTAACATTCTGAGCTGCAAGGTTGCCCAGGACGAGACTGGTGCCTCCAAGGGCTACGGTTTCGTTCACTACGAGACTGACGAGGCTGCCGCCGCTGCTATCAAGCACGTCAACGGCATGCTTCTCAACGAGAAGAAGGTCTACGTCGGCCACCACATCCCCAAGAAGGATCGCCAGAGCAAGTTCGAGGAGATGAAGGCTAACTTCACCAACGTTTACGTCAAGAACATTGCCACCGATGCTTCGGATGACCAGTTCCGTGACCTGTTCACCCAGTACGGTGATGTCACTTCTTCGTCACTGGCGCGTGACTCTGAGGGCAAGTCCCGTGGCTTCGGCTTTGTTAACTTCACCACTCACGAGGCTGCCGCCAAGGCTGTCGATGAGCTGAACAACAAGGACTTCATGGGTCAAGAGCTGTACGTCGGCCGGGCCCAGAAGAAGCACGAGCGCGAGGAGGAGCTGCGCAAGTCCTACGAGGCCGCCCGCCAGGAGAAGGCCAACAAGTACCAGGGCGTCAACCTGTACATCAAGAACTTGAACGACGACGTCGATGACGATAAGCTGCGACAGATGTTCTCGGAGTTCGGCCCTATCACTTCGGCCAAGGTTATGCGCGATACCATCAGCGAATCTGGCGAGGACGAAGGCGAGGGTAAGGACAAGGAGAACAAGAAGGAGGGTGAAGAGGAGCAGCCCAAGGAGGAGGAGTCCAAGGAAGAGGAGGAGGGCGACAAGAAGGAGAAGAAGGGCGACCGAAAGCTCGGCAAGAGCAAGGGCTTCGGTTTCGTCTGCTTCTCCAACCCTGACGATGCCACCAAGGCTGTCGCCGAGATGAACCAGCGCATGATCGAGAGCAAGCCCCTCTACGTCGCTCTTGCCCAGCGAAAGGATGTGCGAAAGAGCCAGCTTGAGGCTAGCATCCAAGCTCGCAACCAGCTCCGCATGCAGCAGGCCGCTGCCGCTGCCGGTATGCCCCAGCAGTACATGCAGCCTCCGGTCTTCTACGGCCCTGGCCAGCAGCCTGTCTTCCCCGCCGGCCGTGGCGGCATGCCCTTCCCCCAGCCCGGCATGGGTATGCCCCAGGGTGGCCGTCCTGGCCAGTTCAACAACTACCCTCCTCAGGGCGGTCGTGGCGGTCCCCAAGGCATGCCTCCTCAGATGTTCATGCCTGGTCAGTTCCCTCCTGGTGCTCCTTACGGCCAGCCCGGCAACCCTCAGTTCATGGCTGCCATGGCTCAGGTTCAGCAGACTATTGGCGGTGGCCGTGGAGGTGGCCCCGGCGGTCGCGGCGGACACATGCAGGGCATGCAGGGTATGCCCAACATGGCCGGCATGCCTGGCCCCGGTATGCCTGGATACCCTCCCAATGCCCGACAGGGTGGTGGTAACGCCGGCCGTGGTGGCATGAACGCACGCAATGGCCAGATGGGTCAGTTCCCGCAAGGTGGCCGCGGAATGCCCGCTCAACAGATGGGTGCTCCCAGCCCGGCTGCGCAAGACTTGACCCCTGCCTCCCTTCTCCAGTCTCAGCTTCAAGCTCACGCCAACAACCCCGGCCAGCAGAAGCAGATGCTCGGTGAGATGCTCTTCCCCAAGATTGCAGCCATTCAGCCCGACCTCGCAGGCAAAATTACGGGTATGCTCTTGGAAATGGATAACGCTGAGCTTGTCAACTTGTAAGTACCCACTATTCACGAGATGCGATATGCTTGACCAAGCCACTAATGAGTTTTACAGGATCGAGGATGAGTCTGCCCTTCGTGCCAAGGTAGATGAGGCCATGTCTGTGTACAACGACTACGTCAAGACACAGGGCGATGGTGAGGCCGAGCCGGCCAAGAAGGAGGAGAAGGCTGAGGAGAAGGCATAAGCACCATCTGCTTGTGCCCAAGTAGACAGCCGTGGCAAACATGGCTGTTTGCGCTTGTGCTGCCAATTTGGCGAGCACCGTTACGATCTCTTCATTGTTTTGTCCGCCTGCTGGAACGGTGGATTTTCTCGACGGTTACGGAAAAGTTCATGATGATACCGTGGTTCAGCCAGCAATGGTCGGTGATGCCATATCGTTCTTTGCATTTTTTCTCTCCCCGCGAGCACCATCTTTAGTCGTTGATGTTTGGCGTATATTTGGCATCCAGTATCGGATCTTGCTGAACGTCAAGGGCCTCTACAACACTTTACTGGCATGTATCGATAGACTATTGCTTCTTTCGCTGGAGGTGGTGGTGGGCTGCCAGCTTTGCACGGCGTTTACGGTCAGTGAAGGAGGGCGAAGCGGTCTTTGCTTGGCACCGGACGGATTTTGGCGGCACCCATGATTCTGAACCTCACTCAATACCCCCCCAGGTCCGTCAACTGGGACACAAATCCCCAATAGGACTAGAGGCCAATCCACAGATATGGAGTCTCTGGTAACGTAATAAAGAAAAGTTCATCATACCTGGTTGTTTGGTTCGTACCTACATGTCTCGTGAACCGTGATTGTGATTGGGTGGGGCCTCGTGATGCTGTGTAAGAAGAACCTTGTCCGTCCGTCATGGCTAAGTAGGTAGGTAGGCTGCAAGATGCGCCCTGGCCCGCGGGCTCCGGGCAAACGCAGTGTAACTTTCTCGCCCGCTGAGGAAACCCATTGCTGTTGACTTCAACATGATTCAGCATATATTTGATCAAGGCGGGCTGCAAAGTGGTTAATGCATTGCAAAGCGTTGTAGGAGTTTAGATGTCGATATCTTCAGTGCGTCTGTCGGAAAAGGGCAGGCAGGCGTCTCCGAGCTAAGATGCAACGTTCTAGACACAAAACATGCCACCCGGCACAACGTCAGTTGGTGGATCTTCTCCATACTGTTTCGTTCTCCGCAACGGGAGTCGAGAGGGGTTCGAGAAGCATCCGGACAGGAATCTGGAGTAGGTACGTAGAGACGGAAAGATTTGGACGAACATGCCCCTTCTTGGGCAAGTTTGACGCCCTATTCGGTCCTAATCGCGGCGACAACGACTGCAGCGATCTTGTGTTGTACGCCAGGCTGTGCTGCAAAACCGCATTTGCCAGCCTCTCTGCGCGTCGCCAATACATATACGAAGGACCCCGCGACATGGCGAGGCTTTTGAGTTTGGGCTACACTACTCGTACCTGAAGGATAGTGGTGAAGTGCGAGGTTATCTAGCTACATGTAGACTGCGACTCTGCGTATCATCACAAGGTTTCAATTAGGTGGCAGAATAGCACGCGATCTCTTCTAGACCATATTTCCGTTGCAGTGCCATACATTAATTACACTTTGTATATCCCGCTCACTCTTTCTCCCTCTCTCGCGCCATCTCTCACTCGCATTCTCCCTCACCTGCTGCCCTGTTGCCTGTGTTCTTTCCTTTCTGTCTGTAACCCCCACCTTGTTGTACAAGTACCCAAGAAGGTCGAGACGGCGGTGACAAGGGGAGGAGATAACGGAAAGCCACAACAACGGTACAACCATCCCAATTGAGACGCTGTCAACCAATTGTCAAGCCCACGGGAAGTCTGTGGAAGCATTGTGATAGGCAGAAGCTTGGAGCGCCAGAAGAACGTTGCTCATAGGAAAATCCGCAAAGCGAATTTGTCGATTGGCGCCCGGTGGCTCAGCTCACATGGGAAAAGAAAAAAAATAAAATAAAAGGCAGTTGCTGTTTCGCGGGGCTCGGCGGCGATAGGTATCTACAGGACTGGCTTGCTGGCGAATGGCCTGAGTGGGTGGCGGCTGCACAAACCGAGTCAATCGCTAACTGGGCACTCGGTTTCAGCGCCCATTGACGTCTTTCACCACTAAATCTGTACGCTGAAGTCGTCGCTGCAGGCAGTCAGTCAGTCACTGCTACTTAGGAGAGACCACCACTTCCCGCTATATTCCACTTGGCTGCACTCAATATAAGCCAACCGTCATTTTCTTCTTGCCGGCCGCGGGCGGAATAGGTACAACACACCCACCCTCTCTAGCCAGCCCAGCCCATTCCAACCCATCACCATATAGGTAGTACACCCACTTCGACCTTATTTTTTGGACGCCGCTAGGCTAGAGCAATACCATTTCGGACTTCTTGTTGGCATTCGCAGTGCATGTTTTGATCAATAATCCTACGAGGTCAAAGGGGAATTTCTTCCCGACGAAACACAACCCCAAGAGGTTCCAGGTCCTAGATTGGCAAGAACATCGACATCTGCTACGTGCATAGCCGACGACACAAGCCAAGAAACGGGCTACATACGTCTTACTCCACCCCGTTGCGAACGAATCCATCCAGACCCAAGACCTTGTGGGAAGCCAAACCCCCCCGCTCTATCACAAGGTCGCTAATCCTACCACGTCTTTTCCTCTAATGGTCTTGGCAAGTCGAGGCCTCCTGTCATTGTTCTTCAAATAAATTCGCTCTCAGGCGGCCATCTTTCTCCCTCACCCACCGTACTGCGCGCCATTGAGTCGGCTCTCGGCAACCAACAATCAGCACCCAGCCATCGGTTGTAACTGCCCATCCTCCCCTTCTCTCTGGAGGTTGAGCCATGAGCTAAACCCCAGCGCCGCAACGATCGCAGTCCGTTAACGGAATTACGAAGAACGCAACATGCTGCTGGCTCGTATGCCTCGACGACGTCCGACCATAATCCCACGATAACGCCCTGCTTTGCCACTGTCTTGGCGCCTGGTGTTCATCCCAAACCTATTCATTAGGCCCGTCCGAATACGTACAAAAGAAAAAGATAAAAAAACCTTAATTGCTTTCTCTGCAACCAGGCCCCCCATCTGGCCGCAAGGGACTCAAGCAATTCTTGATATATCGACCGGCTCAACTTAGCCAACGATCGATAAACCCCTCTCATTCCCAGACGTTGACATCCATTCTCCTTCAGCATGACTGGAAGAATGACCATGTCGCTGGAGGCGGCGCTCGAGGAGGAGCGTCAAGAGATAGAGAATCTTATTATGCAACAAACTCGTGGCCCGCACGCGACAGCCCGATCTCCCTCGCCCTACATGAGCCCACGGTCGCCTGGCCGGAGCATGCTCGACGTTGTGTCCGAAGGCGTGCCAACCACCGGAAATGGAAGCACAAGAAGCCCACAGCCTGCGTTTCGCAGCATGCTGGACGTGGATGCACCAGCGGCGGTGCCCGTACGAAGTATGCTAGATGTCGGAACCCCACCACCTTCAGCTTCGGGAAGATCTCCCATACCATCTAGTGCCCAGACCTCGCCAACACTCTCAACTCACAGGACTCCGTACGCAAGCAGTGGCGTGCACCACAGAAGCGCCTCAGACGCAACAACCAGACCTGATTTCGGTCCGCGGTCCCCTGCCCTGTCAAGAACAAACGACATCACCACTGCGTACCAATTTTCTGACATCTATGCGACAAATGTTGGTCAGTCACAGCCAGTGAGGCGAACCGGAGCAGGGCCCTCTATCCCACGTTCCAGCTCTATTGGAGAAGCTCTGCGGGGGCGGATCTGTCAAGCATCGTACTTCCCGGCGAGGGAAGGAAACCTTTTTCGCTCAAGGGCAACAAGAGCAAGTCTAAGTCTCCTTCCAATCGATTTGCTTTGCGATCCAACTCGCCTGGTGGAAAACTGCTTGGCGGAAACTCGGGAGCGAATCGTCAGTCACAAGGAAACATTGTGTTGGACAAGGATGGCCAAGCCATTGATATGAATTTAGCCTACCGCAGGCTCTCTGACGCCAATCTCGCATATGGAGGCTCCAATCTGTCCTCCTATGCCCGCAAAAAGGCGGAAGCCGAGAGCCATGGCCGCCTCGCCAAGACCAACATGAGTCCTTATGGGGAGGTTTTGACCGACGACGATAGTGACGACGACGGTCCACCCTCGAGCGACGAAGAGGATGAGGATGATCGTGGTCGCAAATTGACTACGAGAGCCGATAGGAACGGCAAAGGCGATGGCAAAAGCGCCAAAAGTCTCTTGGCGGCAGCAGAAGATGAGCGTAAGAACTCGACCCACCCACGATATCCCCGAATGCACTGACTAATACCGACTGGACCTATAGGGAAGGAAATTGCCGCTCAACCACAGTACAGGTCTCTTTTTGAACCTGCCATCACAGTCACCGGCCCGGGTGGCGGCAAGCCAACTAAACCCACCAAGGCAGGCATCCATCCTGCAACAAGCTTCGACCAGGAGCCTGTTTCTGGGCAGCAGACGCCGAATCAAGACCAAGAGAACGAGGATGTGAGTGCGATCAAATCGGCACAGAGCTTGCAGCTTACGTGGACGGGAGTCCTTCACAATCAAGACGTTCACAGGTCTATCCGCATCATCTACCGTGGTGAATACGTCCGTATTCAACGGGATGCCGAAGACGAACATCGAAGGCTTCGGAAGTATCTTGTGGCGACTGATCTCAGCGACGAATCCACCCATGCCCTTGAATGGGCGGTGGGAACCGTTCTGAGGGATGGGGATACACTTATAGCCATTTACTGCATGGACGAGGAAGCGACTGGAACCGTGGATAACGGAGGCCAACAAGTCCCAGATGATCCCAAGGCGATGAGAGAGCAAGCAGCGGCGATTAATCACATGACAAAGAGCCCCAAGCTGCCAACGTCACAGGCACCGAGTCCAAGTCCCTTTGGACGCCCACGCGCGCGCGGCGGCGGCGGCGGCGGGTCGAAGTCTGCGAATGCTAGTGCCAACCCGTCTCCAGCTCCTTCATTGCGCGGGAAGTCGCGGATGGAAGAGGAAAGGGAACGGGCCGTGGTGGATATTACCGAGCGAGTTGCCAAACTGCTGCGCAAGACTCAGCTACAAGTGCGTGTCATCGTAGAATGCATTCACTGCAAGAGCCCCAAACATCTCATCACGGAAGTCATCGATATCGTCAACCCGACACTCGTCATTCTCGGAAGCCGTGGACGTAGCGCGCTCAAGGGGTAAGTAGCACTGCTGCGTTTTGTGTTCTACCAAGCTTTTACTGACGTTGTGGCAGCACTCTTCTTGGATCTTTTTCGAACTATCTGGTTACCAAGAGCTCCGTGCCCGTCATGGTGGCTCGCAAACGGCTGCGCAAAAAGAGCAAGTACCAGCCGCCGCCAACTAAGCAAATCAACAACCTTTCCAATCCGTCGGCCCGAAGCCTCCAGATGGCTCGAGTAGATTAGGAGCGTCTCTGTTTCGGCACGGATCCGTCACGTGCACCGAGCCCCCGGGCAAAGGCCTTGGCCAAGTTCAGGATCAGGCGCTGATGTGCGGAGAACGGGGTTTTTGTTGCGACCCTAGACATATTCCAACAATTGTGACTTTAGGGCCCCGGAATTGACCCGGCAGCAATCAAAGGTTTAGGGGTATGATATACCATCAGGAGGCAGCAGAGGAGGGGAAGGGGGTAGTAGTGGACAGAAAGGAGGAGGGGACGCAGGTTGGGCTGGCGTTGTTTTGTTGAACTTGCTTACATGTATGTACCTTACGATACCTCATGACGATTCAATTGGTGAAGTCGGAGCGAATTGATGAAATTGCCTGACCTTTGAAAGCTGGTTGTGTAAACAACTGTCACTGCTCCTTGGACCTGATTGGGCCCCTCGGTCGATGTTGTTCCCATGCTCATCGCGCTAGATGATGTCAGCCAATGATGGACTGATGGGTGACGGAGAGTGTGGAGCGAAAGCGCGACGTTGCAGACAGACGGGCGGCGGGCAGGGCGGGGTAATTAATTGTCGTTGGCAATGACTCGGACGTGGGTTTCTAGTAGTACTCGACTCGTCTTATTACTGATGCTGATGCTGTGTCGTATGTCTGGCTAAAGAGCTTGCAGCAACGCCGCACTCTCGCTCGATAAGGATCATGTAGATTTGGCAGCCACCCAGGCAAATAAGGGCAGAACACCTGCAGAAATGTGACGGGTGGGGGAGCAGGGTAACCTAGAGTGCAGCAAGCAAAGGGCGGCTTATGGAGGGGTGAGACAGAGCATTGATCTTGATATCTTAGACCGTAGTAGTACGCCGACCTATTTGACTAGTATTCATGCATGCCTGTCTCACCGTATACCTGTAGGAGGTGTATGTCAATTAGCCTCTCTCAAATTTCTACCTTATTCCCACTTGGCTCTTGTCGAGGAGTCGAGGTCGAGTGTCGCCTCGTCGTTTTGGCAGACGAGCCTCCCTCCTTCTCGTCGTCATCTGTGCCGGGTTATAATTAGTCGAGCTGCATTCCACAGCAGGGCTGGTAGCTCGCCCCCCCTCGCGGGCCTCGCGGGTCTGCCATGCCTGCTCTTTGCTCTTTGCCCATCCAGGGCGAGTGAAACCCATGGGC
This sequence comes from Arthrinium phaeospermum, assembly GCA_006503535.1. Lineage (NCBI taxonomy): Eukaryota > Fungi > Ascomycota > Sordariomycetes > Amphisphaeriales > Apiosporaceae > Arthrinium > Arthrinium phaeospermum. The sequence goes on along the minus strand of QYRS01000007.1, from coordinate 444,044 downwards.
ACGCTACAGGGGAGGCCCTTACATTGGCTGGGGATGGTCTGGGATGGTTACTTGTTCGGGGCCGGGTGATTGGCTGGCGGGCTGCTGGCTAAGACAAGCACCACACCACCATCCCGCTGCCCGCATCCCGCACTTTACCAACCTCTCGATTTCGTCTTCTGCATCGACCTTTCCTACTACATCTTTCTCCTACCTACTGTAACTCATCTTGTCCTTATCGCTGCCCAATAGACAAGGTTGCGAGTCTTTGCGGAAACCGTTGTTCGCTCGGCTCCTCCCTCTCCCCTCCCCCACTATCACCAATCTACATATCAATCCCCGCCTGCCGGAGTATTGAAAGAGGTCAGCTTGCTTACCTGCACCTGCTGTTACTTTGCTACCTGCTATCTGCTTGCTTTGCTTTGCTACATATCGATCCTCGTTCTGAAACCAGACCCTGTGACCCCCCGTGACCCCATCATCGCGTCACCAATGAGATTCCCCGACCTGCCGGCCGTCTTATCGGATTGACTATACAAGCGCAACCAAGGGTCGCAAGTCACCACCACCCGGGCAGCGCATTTCTGGTCCCCAGGTTCAATGTCGCTGATCTCTGTCCACAATCACGTGCATTTCACACTATTGAATGTATCGATCGCACCCAGCACCTTCATCACCTCGCTAGTCTTGGGCTTCGTCTTCCTGGTCTTCTATCTCATCATTGGCGGCGGCCTTCCGATCCCCTCGTTGCGCTTGCCCAGTATCCTGCCGATTCCCCGCTTCCGGCTGTTTGCGCCTCGAGGCCTGCCCCAAACCCAAACACTCCCGGCACCACCAACAACACCGCCCCTCTTGCATGACCGCCACTACAACAACAACAAGTACCGGAGACAAAAGGCCCTCCCTGCCTTGCCGCAGCAGGACCACCCTCTCCTGCAATTGACAGACTTTGCGCACAACGACCGCGACCGCGCGCCTGCCGAGCCCTTCACCACTCCCAAGCGCAACGGCCTGAAACGCTTCTTCTCGGGCCCCACGACAACCCCCTCGCCGTCCCGGCGCAGCTCCAGCAAATCCACCAGCAAGAAAACCCACTCCGAGTTCCGCCCCAAAGAAATCCCCGGCGATGACGACATACGATCCCCATCAGGTCGACGCTTCTCTCGACGACTTTCACGCGCTTCCCACTCCGCCCCCGACGCTGCCGCCGTCCTTCGTCCGGTACCCGTCGCATCACTCGGGGTTCGCCCGGTCGTCGATGCACACCGACGACCTCGATCAAGAGAGCGTGACCAGCGACCTAATGGACGCGGCGTCGTCTCTATCTGGCGGCGGCTACAGTCCCCCGGCGTGGAGGCGGATGGGAAACGGTGATCGCGACTTCGGTAGCTGGCGTAGGTCCGACGGCAACCCTATGGGCCTCGGCTTCGGCCGCCCGGACTGGCAGCAACCATGCGACGACATTGACGACGAGGACGTCGAGGAGAATGACGATGTCCTGCGCCGCGCCATTCGCACGCGCCTGCCGACGGGGTCGCTCAGCCCCGAAAAGGGCCGGACGCCAGAGCGCGATACCGACGAGGAAGAGACTCTGATCAAATTGAAGTCGCTAGGCAGCTCACCTATGAAAAGCATCAAAAACGATGCGCATCGTCAAAGTATAATGACGTCCATGTCGCCAGAAGTTGCTAAAGACAACTGTAAGTTCTTGTGACCGTTGCGATACATGCATAATGGCATGATGGAGTGGGTATGGAAGCTCATGCGAGTTCAGATATACGCTTCGCTGTGCGCGCAGATATCCAGCAGCGCACCGAACCCATCGAGACTGCCATCGCCTTCGTGCGCAACAAGTTCGGGTTCATTACTAGCTCGTGGGCGAACCTCATTCTGGCGACGCTCGTCGCATCGCTTTCCATAGCGGCCATGCGCAACCTCTTTGCGCCCGCCAATCAGCGCCCGGTCCCCGACCTCGTCAAAGTCGCCGGCCTCGCGCGCTCATTTGAGCCTCTCATATACTACTCCGAAAACGGGGTGTCGCAAGTGGGCGACCTGCAGGCGACCGGCGTGGCGGTCTGGGACCTTGGCGAGAGTGTGCGCAGTTCTAATATGACGAGCGCCCCCACCATCGTCAAGTCGCTTGATGAGCTCAGCGACTCCCTCAAGACGCTAGCCATCGAGCTTACCAAATTCTTTGCCAACGTCGATGGTGACGTCGATGGCATCCTTCTTGTTATGGATTGGGCTCGTCGCGAATTGACTCAGCTCCAATCCGTCCCCAGTCCACCCCTGGCTACGGCCTTTGCCAATATCCACAACTTACTTTGCAATGCGGGGGTGTTAGAAGACGCAAGTGGCGCGCCGACAAGGCTGGGCCATGCCGTCAGCTTGGTGTTCGGCATGAGCAAACCGCAACGGACGCACGCCACTCTCCAGCGCACCTTCACCGAGTTCCTAAGCGTCCTGGAGGACGCCATCAACAACGAGCTGCAGCACAGCCTCGCGCTCTTCGGCCTATTCGAAGCCATCGACCGACAGTTTCTTAACCTCGGGCGCACGGTGGTGCGCGAGTCGTCCATACAGGACGACAAGCACGCGGACCTGCTATCGTCGCTGTGGACGCGGCTGCTGGGCCCGAACGCGGGAGAGATTCGCAAGTACGAGCAGAACCGGCAGCTCCTGCAGAACGTGCGGGAGAAGACGGTGCGGAACAAGGGGATCTTGGTGGAGCACAACGGCAAGCTGCTGACGCTCAAGGCGAACCTCGAGAGCCTGCGGCGCAAGCTCGTGAGCCCGCTGGTGCGCAGCGTCAACTCTAGCACGCTGACGCTCGAGGACCAGATCCGGGGGCTCGAGGACGTGGGCGGGTACCTCGACGGGGTGCGGGCGCGACAGAAGGGGAAGCTGATGGAGATGCTGTACGGTTCTGCAAGCAATAAAAGACAGGCCGTAGGTGGCGGGGGAGGCAACGAGCGGCTGATTGCGGAGAGCCGGTGGCACTCTTAAGGCAGGCAATACCTTCCAAGCGAGTCCTGGTTTCGAAGCGACGAGGCGATCTTACTGCCTCGTGGCAATGCCCACCTCACCACCAAGGGCTAACAGATCGGGCGTACATTGGCTGACTGGATGATATATGGGTTTCACAACGGAATGGTTCCCCGTATATGGTGTTCAGGAGGCCTGCATATACAAATGCGGGGCTGTCTTTGGTTATACATGTATTCGATTTGAACTTACTGTTACTGTACGAAAAGAACCAAAGGACATGGCTGGCGTTGGTACGGGGGGGTGGAAATCATAGGTGGCAAGTTTCTCTCATAGATTTATGGGAAAGGGGGGGCGGTTTGCCTGTGACCAATCCCAAAAGGCGTTCGGGGTGTTGGGCTGGTTGTGCTTCCCCCTTGATGTTTTGGAATTCGGGTTATCATTGGTTATCATACATAAGTAGCAGCATGTAACGGGTGGTGAGCTTCGCTCAGCCACCGACGAAGAGTAAGAGAGATAGGGAGAGGGGAGAAGAACTTTGTAATGTATCACTTTCGAACTTTGTCCCTTCCTGGACTCGACGTACGTAATCTCCTGTGCGGTGCCATGTGTGTACTGTTATGCATTGCCGCGGCATTGAGCTGTCGGGACTAGACCTGCCTGTGCCTGTAACCTGACACTTGGTTCGGCGCTGCTGCAAACCCCCACCTGCCACTCTCGCTCGCCCTGAGTCATTGCTGAACTCCAAATAGTTTATGCATGTCAGATGCGAACCAGGGCGGACCAAGAGATAAACCCTAGCTGCCGCGCGCCGCCTATCACTCCTGCCTATTCCCCCGCCCGTTCGCCAACCCAGCCCAGCCGAGCTCAGCTATGTACGTTGCGTGAAACGAGCGTGGGTGGGTGATTGGAAACAAAAAACGTACCTTCACCGCCCTTCTTTCCTTGGGCCGAACCGAAGCTGCCAAGCCTTCTTTTTTTTTCTTGTATTACCTCAGCCCTGTGTAAAGTACGAGTGGGTGAGTGAGCCTGCCTGCCTAATGAGCGGCGACGTCTATCTGTCTGATGGCCCCCACACCGGTTCTCGCTCGCAAGAGGTAGGTGAACTGAACCACGCGATACGGAGCGGCCAGGTCATTGGCGAGAAAAAGAACTACCTCGTCATGTCGCTCGCTCACCGGTGTGGTGTGGTGGTGCGGTGCGGTGTTGTTCTCGAAGCTGACTCAGCTCGGGGGCTATCGCTGCTGCTGCTACACACACACGCACACACACGCATACACAAGATGGAGAGTCTTCGGCGGTTCCTATTCGTCTCGTTAGGGCCGAGCCTCCTTTTGCTGCACTTTTTACGTTCGTGCCTTGTTTGCCTGACTGGGCAGGCTGGGAAATCAGGCGCATAAGCGGCCCGGGAGGCTGTGGAAGGGGGCCGCGGGCCATGTGGGATGAATGGCGTGACGGTGAAGGTGGCTACGCTGAAACGATAGTGAGAGAGAGAGGGCGTGATACACGTGAAGACGGATTGGCATATAAGCGCCTATGCTCTGGCTCTTCGTTTTCCTTTGCTGTTGTGGGATTTGCAGACTCAAAGGCAAAGTCCTCTCTTAATCTTCTGACACTGCTCGAAGTTGATCAACTTCAAACATATCATTGAGCGCACACAGTTCCTTGAGTATACACCATCAACGTTTGCGTTCATTCTCACAGAAAGACACATACACTCCAATTCAACTCCCAGTCCGACAACATCAGAGTCGCCTTCCGCGGCAACGAACATCTACTGCGCAGTCCATAAACTGTACACAATCACAGCCAACACTTCCGTCATCATGCCCCAGAGTCACAGCGCCCAAGCCTCTGCTACCGCTACCTCGTCAGTATCATCAAGCGCCATGGCGCCCGGACGTCGCGAGGCCTGCTCGGGCTGGCTCACAGCGACGAGGGGAGACGAGGGCGGTCAGGCCCAGGGGTCCTCCTCGACTGGCAGCAGCGGCGCGGGCGGGAAGAAGGTGTATCACCACTCTCACCACCACTGAGGAGCCTGAATGACGGGGAGGGTATAGGTCGGGGATTCGATTGAGTGATGATAGGGATCTAACAAAGTGAGCCACTGCCCGTGTGCTCTCTCTGTGGACACATTGGAGCGATGGCTAGTCCATTTCCCTTCCAGTATCACTCTCTCGGTCCATCGAGCTTCACCACAGGCGTTCTACAGGGCTGCGCTCGAGGTGAATGCACGAAAGCGTGTAGGTACGAGGAAGGCATGTCCTGTTTCGAAGAAGAGTTTCTATCCTAAAAGCTGGCTTGGAGTTTGGGTTGGGGCCTAGAACGATTCATTATAAGACAGCTCGGGCTGGTTGGCGCAATCCACTTTCTCCTGTTTCTCTTTTTTATCTTCACTAGGTACAGATAACAAATTCTACTGGGCTTGGATGGCTTAGATGATGATTAATCAGATTGCTATCATAAGTTTTCTTGATTGAAGCTTGGTATAAGAGCTCGATCCACGCCCAATGCATCACTCGATCCTTCATTCATGTAGATGTTGCCGACAACCGGTCAAGCGAGTCTGTCGGTGAAAGGCAGCCACAGCATCAACACCAGACGCTGTGAAACCTGTAAAGGAAACCCCCGAGCATTATAAGATTATTGGCTGGGAAGCATAAGCATGGCTTGAATTCACAACTATATGCAGGGTACTTTAGGTGTCGAATCGCATGGCTTTCAACCACTGGACATGCAAGCCATGTTACGGCGTATCAACGAGGACGCGACTCGGTCGCCCTCACCAACTTGGCGTTCAATTCGAGTCATTGAAAGAATGCGATATCTTCTTGAAGTCAGCTTGAGTCTGCTTCTCTGCTTGCTGTGAGCTTCTGGTGAGTGTTTGTGTGTGTGCGTGTTACCTGCATCTAGCTGGTCATCTAGTCCAGGATCTTGCCCACGACAGAGCATCCGATCCGAGCGCCGAAACTATATCAGTTGGCACCGTTCTGGACTTCAAGTTCGTGCCTGCACGCGACGGGGCCATCTTTGATGCTGCGCTCGAATATGAGAAACCCGGTCCTGGCCAGGGACAGTCATCAAGGGACCCTACGAGCATCCATATATAGCATCATCGTCGTATGGTCAGGTTTCACCACATGAGTAGCTCCTGCGTCAGCTAAGTCATCACCAAAATCTGGTTAACTGACTTGATTTTCTTTCAATAAGCCCGGCGCGGTAAAAAAGCAAGTACCAGCCGGGGCCCTGGGCCATTGCTTGTAGTGGAGGTGCCGTAGCCAGAACCTGTATTCATCACCACGGTACAGCTCCGCCCTGGTAACGGTCGCCCGGCCCGTCTTCGTAGCCTTCTAGACGGATGTTGATCATCCTTCCTATCTCTGCATCCCCAGCCGAATCAATTACTTTCATGGCGGCCTCGGCGCCCTGCTCGGGCTCCAGGTTGGCAGCATCGCCGCCCAGGTCCGTCTTACACCACTAGAACCGCGGATTGGTTAGTATGAGCTAATGCTGCCTTGATGTCCGCCTCTCATCACTTCATCATCGGAAATCGCATTGGCAAAGGTGAACGAGGAGAGTGCGATTTCGCGTAGGTGACGGGAAAGGGGGCGGAGAAAGAAAAGGAGAGGCACTTACACCGGGAGAGACACCAAAGATGGTGAAGCCCTTGTCGCGGTACTCCATGCCCCACTGCAGCGTGAGCATGTTGAGCGCGGCCTTGGTGACCTTGTAGGCCGGCGCGGGCAGCCGGGCGAAGACGTCCTGGTAGGCGAAGGAGCTGACGGTCGTCGACATGTTGGCGACCTTCTTCAGCTGGCCCCGTTCGAGCAGGGGCAGGAAGACGGTCGTCATGTTCTGCACGCTCATCACGTTGATGTTGAAGATCTCTGCGAGATTGTCCCTGTTTTGGCTGTCAGTATATTGGTGGTCGTAGTGGTGCCGGAATTGCTGCGGGCGCTCGGCGATGAACAGCACGTACATATTTTTTATCCCGTTGGCGAAGGGGCCACTGCCCACGTTGTTAATGAGGACATCGAGGCCTGCGCCGCCCAGATGCTTTTCCACCACAGGAAGTGCGGCTTTGACGCTCTCAATGTCGACGGGGTTGACGATGATATTTACGACACGACCGGACGACTCGTCAATGGTCTTTTGAAGGGCAGGCGTGGGGGCACTGCGCGTAGTGGCGAAGATGAGGCCGACGCTGGACGCGGGGCGCTTCAGGAGCTCCTTAACCAGGCAGAGGCCCAGGCCCTTGGAGGTGCCGGTTATCAGATAGTTGGACATGGTGATTGCTGTTATACTATGCAACTCCAAAGAGTGTAGTTGTACTGAAACTGGACTTCAGTGCAGAGGGGGTTTGGATCTTGTATGGTCTCTCATTGCTTGCATTGCACATCTCATCTCCTTATATACAGGCGTCATACACTTCATCCTAAGCGCCGTCATTTCTCTGCATTTACTGACCTGACGGCGACTACGGGGATAACATCCCTAAACCCGTAATGACGAAGATTCATGTCGGATCGACTTGAAAGAAGTTTGTTTTGGTAGGCAGTAGGAATGGGCAAGACCTAAAGGAGAGGCTAGGAGGCTTGGAAGCTTCGGAGAAGTGGGAGGATGGCCCAAGCGTTTTCGGGGATAAACCAGCCTGCCTACATACCTAATCTTGTGGAAACCTCGTTCCTTCCTGTTCAGACAATTTCCTCACAGCCAACCCAGATGGATGGATTAGTCAGACGATAGGTATGTGCTTAGATGATTTGTCCAGCGATACCGAATGAATCCGGCAAGTAAGCAGATTGACCTGTCTAGCATATGCATCTCGGCCGAAGTCTTTTGGCGCTTTTTCCTGTTTCGGAGGGGTGCAGACTGCAGCTAACCTGCAGAAGAAGCACCATGCGCGCCGACTTGAGTAACCTTGCCTGCCACCCGTATCCTTCGTCTTGCCCTCGGCGCGTCCCAGGCATCAAAGCAATCACACCGGGGCCCGGTATCACGGCGTCGTCTTTCATGGGAAATGCGAATGACTTGTTGACATCCGTCATTCGGTGCCGACCCACGGAAGGCCGAGTCTCTTCCGGAACCGCGACCAGAAGATGGATGTCTCCCCAACCGCACTAAAACGCAACTGATTACACAACGCGGGTGTCACGATATGCCATGTATCAAGATCGACTGATACTAGTCGCTGTCTACAGACCGCACTACTGACCTAGAGCGAGGAGCGATGTTTCAGAACCTAAGAAGGATCTCGCCCCGCATTGGCGTGTCACTGATGCAATGTGAGAGGCTGTCGAGTCGTAAAGCCGGCGTCATGCCCTCATGGGAGGGAAAACTGGGCCACGCACTTCGCAGCTGAGTTATGCGACCCCGATTCTCCAGACTACTAGGTACAAGCAGGTCGGGCCTCGTAAAGGTTGAACCGCCGACTGCGTTCCATTTGAGCTAGCTGGCACACAACTCATTGCCTGTCGGCATCGTGTAGATCGGGGCTCGCGGCCGCTGAAATCCAATCGATGGAGTGTAACTTTGGTCGACAACGCGTCGCGAAGGGCAAGTATAAGTAGGACTCCCAACAAGCACCGTGATCTTCTTGGTTCATATGCAAGATGTGATAACTCATTCAGAAAGTTTTGATACTTCCCATGCTGAATGCCTACCATTGACTCTCTTACTACTACTGCTACCGCTATGGCCCAGACCACCACCGACGTCCTGATCATCGGCAGCGGGCCCACGGGCACCACCATGGCCCTCGAGCTGGCGGCGCAGGGCATCCCTTTCCGCATCGTGGACAAGATTGGCCAGCGGTCCGACAAGTCCAAGGCCCTCGCCCTGCAGCCGCGCAGTCTCGAGCTCATGGGCCGGCATGGCCCGGTTGAGTGCCTCGTCGAGCGCGGCAACCTCGGTCTGGGCGGCGCCATCTTCGTTAACGGCAAGAAGGCGGCCGACCTCGACCTCGGCGGCCTCCGCGCCACTCGCGACTCGGCCTTCCCCCACACCGTTCTGGCGCCCCAGAGCGAGACCGAGGGCTTCCTCGCCAACTGCCTCGCCACCCGCTACGGCCGCGCCGTCGAGTTCGGCACTGAGGCGACGTCGGTGGTGCAAGACGCTGACGGTGTGACGGTGACCTTGAGGAAGGTGACATCGCCGTCCTCATCACTGCCAAGTTCGTCGGCGTCGTCAACACGAGGCGATGCCAGCCGCGAAGGCCAGAGCGAATCCCAAGAGACAGAGATAGTCCGCGCCAAATACGTCGTCGGCGCGGACGGTGCGCACAGCGTCGTGCGGCACGCGGCCGCGGTCGCCTACGAGGGCGACGCGTACCCGCAAGACTTCATCCTATGCGACGCGCACATCCGCAACACGTCCATGCCGCGCAACCGCTTCCGGATCTGCATGCGGTACGGCCTGCTGCTGCTATTTCCCCTGGGGAACGACGTCGTACGCCTCGTGGCGTCGCGGCCGGGCGTCCGTGCCACGGAAGAGCCCGTCCTCGGCGACTTCCAGAAGTGGCTCGAGTACATGGTCCCTGGCGGCTCCGCCGGGGAGCTCTTCGACCCCATCTGGATGACCCGCTTCAAGTTGCACCACCGCGTCTCCACCAACTACCGCGACGGGCGCTTGCTGCTGGCGGGGGATGCGGCGCATATCCACTCGCCGGCCGGCGGGCAGGGAATGAACACGGGAAGTAAGTCTTTCTTTTCAATCAATTATTCCCTCTTTCCCTTACCGTATCTCCCTGTCGTAGCCATGCTGCTAACTGTCTCATAAGTCCAAGACTCGGTCAACCTGGGCTGGAAGCTCGCGCGCGTTATCCGAGGCGAGCAGCCGGACGCTTTCCTCGACTCGTATAACGAGGAACGCCGGCCCGTCGGCCTGCGGATCCTGGGATCGTCCGACTGGTTGTTCAACCTGACGGCCTCGCAAAGCTGGCTGTGGCTCTTCTTCCGCAACCTGCTGGCTCCCTGGGTTCTGCCCTGGCTCCTCGGCGACGAGGCGCGCCGCAACCACGCGTTCCGCTTCGCGTCCCAGCTCGGCATCCGCTACCGCCACAGCTCTATCGTCGGAACCGCTGAGGGGTTCTCGGGGCCCGTGCTGGGTGGGGATCGAGCGCCGGATGGACCTATTCTTGAGTTTTGTGGGGAAGAAGGGGAGAAGCAGAAGCAGAAGAAGGGGCAAATGCGACTGCACCAGCTCTTGGTGCCTGATAAGCACCACCTGCTATTCTTTTCCGGAGTTACGCCGTCGGAGGCAGCGTTGGTGGATGACCTGCAGCAGGCAGCGGAAACGTTCCAGGAGGAGAATCCGGGCGCTGCCGCCTTGGTGCACGTTCTACTCGCCAGTCCCTCTTCGGGCGGCAGCAGGCTGTCGTCGTCGTCGGATTGCAGTTGTTACATGGACGTCGATGGCGTTCTGCACGAACGATATGGTTTCGAAGGCGGTGCGGGATACGTTTACATCAGGCCGGATGGGCACGTCGCGCACATTGGGCCGTTTGACGCTTTACCCTCGTTTATGAAGTGGTTGAAGTAGCATGGCATTCATTTTACTGTGGTACAGAATACACGATCAAATGAGAGCGAATTCCAGTTTCGGGCCCCATTCTTTCGTGTCTTCTGTGCGTCCCTCTTGTCGGGACCCTGTGGAGTGCTCGCGACATACAGCTTGAAACGACCCTACTTCTTCTGGCCTGAGCCAAAATATCCCAAACCTGACAAACTCTCCAGAACCAGGGGAGTTTTCTCTCAAGACCAGACCTTCGATATAAGTAGTCGATCCCCTTATGCGTACCGGGAGATAATACAACCCGTAGTATTTTACAACGTTTTCGGCTGGGTTTGCCGCGGGGCGTCTCCTCGCTTATAGTGCTCAATAACTGCTTCACCGACCTCCTTATCATGAATGAACATACGGTAGGAAACAAAATAATATGACCCTTGCTTGACGTGAACTCCGGCCTTAGCCAGGAAGCCCCTAGCCCGAATATACCCAGCTTTGACTTGGCCAAAGGGATTCGCCTCGCTAACAATTTGCGTTTGAGCTTCTTGGATTTCCAGAAGAACGTCATCCGTGCGTTCCATATCGCAAGCCTGCTCGATCACGCCGTGCACCGAGGCCCACGACCAGCTTGGTGCGGTGTAGAAATCGAGACGTTCTCCAGGAGCATCCAAATTTATTTCCCAGAGTAGTTGAGCAGCCAGGTTTTTCCGCCATAACCCAGAGAGGTACTCGGATCGGACATGCTTCTGCATTCTTGACGCCAGCCCGGAGACCGCCACGAGCTTGTCGCCCGGGAACGTGAGTTGGCCCTTGGAGTATTGGCCGACTATCTCCCCCCACAAGCTCAACGCGTCGAGCTCTGGTTCCTCTGACAAGGACCGTCGACGCCGGACCGCGGCACCGCTGGTATGCGGATCGGACATTTTGACCATCTTGCTCAGGCCGGGCGGCAGGCCAGCCGGGAACGTTTCGCACGCTGAACAGTCGTAACATTCCCAGAAAAGCTGTGTCTCGCCAAAGAACAAATTTCGTGGGGCCAGGTACCGCTCTTGGCACACCCAGGCTCGCGAGTTCAGCGGCGTCTCCATCACGTTGTGCTGCCAGATGTCGTCGTGCACGGCGTAGTACACGCCAGGGTTCAGGCCCCAGTTCAACTCAACCTTCAACGGCTTAACTAGGTGAGGATCTCGCTCCGTGAAACATCCATGGGTTCCGTTCGAAGCATGAGCGGCCGCAATGTTGCAGTGTGAATTGGAGTAGACCTCGGCCATCAGTGCCGACTCCTTTTCCCAGTCTGCTGGCGAGTTTTGGATGATACAGAGACTGTCGATCCAGAGATAGCTGAGACCGAGCCACTTTAGGACTTGGATGGCGTCTCGGAACGACTGGGATAGTTGGGCGACCGGTAGCTCTACCTGCAAGTCGTCGATGTTGTCAGACAATAAGCGCAACGGTACGTGGCCGCCCCAGCAATGGCTCATTGTAGCATACAGGAACGGGGGAGTGTCGTCGCGGACCACCAGAAGCTTTGGCGTTTCTGTGCTGCAATCAAGCACACGAGATGGTCGGGTCGCCACCTTGTCGACTAAGCTCTTGCAGGTCGGGTGTGTATTCACACACTGATACAGCCAATCCGCAGCTATTGCCCTGCTTGGCTCCGAATTTGTGCTGCGGTGGACTTCCCCGTGGTTTGCGAATCGGAGCGTTTCTGAGACTGCTGTCAAGAGTCGCCTCTTCAAGAGATTGCTACACGCGGGCTCACCAGTTTCGGGGAATAAGTTCATGATAGTCTCATATGTATCCCCCATCTCATTCTTGGGACTCGCTCTTTTCGTATCCAGATATAACGCAATCCATGGAGACCCTTCAGCGGAATTAGCATCAACTGAATGCTCATAGGCGACATCAAATTCCAGAGTCCCATCTTCCGCGGCTCTAATCAATCGTTGCAAACCGGCCCTGTCCGGATCACGGAATGAATGCAGTAGATGACAGCAAAGAGGGCATCCGGCTGAGGCTGTAGCTTGTAACGGATCGCTTGTGTATAACGTTCGGTCGTAATCGGTTTCTGCTAAGTTGAGGGCCTCGGAATACTGCGCATTGAGGATGGCCTGGCACTTCCAGCACAGGCCGGCGTTTCCCTGAACAGAGGCGGACATTGACTTGGTTCATGAAGCATCTGATATTTATTTCCTGGGGGTATGCTGCTGCCGCGACAACAATTAAATCAACAATATCAGTGTATAACAACGGCTCTTCCCCGCCGTCATCCTCCTCGTACAGCCAAGCTTTGGCAGAACATTATTCCGTGCCGCAACTACCAATCCCAGTGAATTACTGCCTGCATGTGCATGTGGGCACCTTAATACAATTACCAGGGGCACTTAGGAGGCCAATCGCCTATGTGGTTGGCCACCCCTGCCCGAGAACTTCTCACCACCAATCCAATCGACATAATCTTTCTGTATCCGCGATTCCCGCGCCCTCTGGTAAGACTGCCTCCGCCACAACGTCTCGGTCAAAATCCTCAGACTCCAAGTACTGGCACCTCGGCCTCTCCCTCACCGATTTGGAAGTCCCGTACACCATCCGCTCCAGCCTAGTAAGGGACCCCCGACTCCACCGCGCGAAAAACTGCGACGGATGCGGCACCGGCGCGGCCGACGCACACCCCGCGTCCTCCTCCACGCAAATATCCAGGAGCCCCGCGGCGCCCGGGGGCCCCTCGATACCACCAGCACGGAAGATCTCGTGCGGCAGCGGCCGGCCGCGCTCGTCGAACAAATTTGCGTAGAACTGCCAGCGCACGCGCACGGCGCCCGTCCGCCACAGCGCGTAGTAGGCCAGGTCGTAGACGGCGCCCATGCGGACGGGCTGGTCCCGCGAGACCGCCACCAGCCTCTCGCGGTGGCGCGGGGCGGACACTTTGTTCAGGTACTTGAGACGCGCCGGCGGCGGCTGGGAGACGAGCATGGAGCGCCAGCTGGCGCCGCGCCGGTTGAAGGCGTCTTGTCTGCGTTTGGGTTCCGACCATGCGGCTGCGGTACGAAGGCCGGTGTGGTACGTGTCCGTATTGACGGCGGGACGGGACGACGGGAGGAGCGCGTCGATGAAGAGCGGGAAGAAGGCCTGCATCAGCAATGGGTTGGGTACGGTCTCCTCGCCTGGGGCCGTTGTTTCTCCCGCGACGGGTAGGAAGAAAAGGGTTTGTTGCAGGGGCGTGCTGCTCTGGATCACGTCCCGGAACGCGACCGAGACTCGTTGGAGTAACAGCAGGTCGCGCATGTCGAGATGGGCGAGAATAGTCTCGAGCAGCTCCCACGTGGAGAACACGGCCCGAGCCGCTGATGGGCAATCTGTTGATCTAGGTTTCGATCTGCCCGATTCCTTGGCCAGTCGCCGTCTGCCCAGGAGACTGCCGGGGAGGTCCCTGGCTCGCAACTTCATCGTCCTGACATGAGTGGATGGGCGATGGCAGTTTCATGTCGCGGCTTTCTTGTATTTAGCCTTGGCCGCGGAAAAAGAAAGGCGACGACGATGCAGATGATGGGTTACTTCGTGTACTTTATGTAATCAATCTGGGGAACAGGCAGCAATTTGATAAGAACGACGTCAGCAAAAGTGGGGTTCAGCTGAAAAAAGTTACTATTAATAGGCAACAGTCACGCACCCCTGACCCAGACCCCCGGGCCTCCGGGTAGGAAAATGATAGGTCAGTAAGAGTTTATATTGACAACATCTAAACATCCTCAAGTGTTGATTATATAAAATTCAGAAAATTGGTGAGTTACCCTGGCTAATACCGACTGCCATATCCAACCAGCGACATTGATCCCTCCTTTATTTGTGTCCTCAAACCAGAGGTCAACCAGTTTGCATTCTCTTTTTAAGCCTTCTGTTTCTGCCAGGGGTACTTGGTATGAATCGAAAAAGAAAAGAAAAAAGACAGAAAGAAGGCCAGCCTTGAAGAAAACTCCTGACAGAGCAGCATAGACAGGTTGCGCGTCCCAACTCGGGGGCATTGCATCTATGCTCAAAGTGAGTTGAGAGATCATGTGTTTCTGTATATTATATTGATCTCTACCTGGGGGAGACCCACAAACTCTTAAATGACCGTAAAGGCCGACTCTAAATACATGAAACTCTCAAAGCCTTCTCGGCCGGTAAGGGGGAGAAGGAAACCCTACCCCACAGTGTGAGGGGGGAACCCTTTTCCCGAGAGAGACGTCTCGCAAAGATTGAGAGATCATCACCTCCCCCCAATCTTGGGGTCAAGTCAACTGATAGCTGGGTTACAAAACCATGAACAACTTATACCCGGGTGCCTGCCAGATGGAACACTTACATATAGACGGACAACTGAACCAATATTAGAAATGCTGATCTCGATCAATCCGCCCCCATTTGGCACTCTACGTGTTACCAGCTGCTTGGATATGCGAAAGTGGACATGGCCTTTGCTTTGATGCGATGATGCGAGCAGATCGCAATGTTCAGTCCCGCCCGGAACGCAATACCGATGGTGTCTTACGGAACCGGTTTCATTTCCCAATCCTCATCCACATCCAAAGGATGGGCAGAGCCTTATCTCCCGGTCTCTTAGCTTTCCGGATTCCGAGCCCCTTTTTCTCCACAGCAAAGGGTATGAACCATCCGTGGTTGCGTCGAAGGTTAAATCTTGCCTGGCCATAGCACACTCCCACACTCTGCACCTCAAGAGTCTTTCAATATATAGGTATCTTGGCGGAAGTGATCTTCCCTCGCGGGCTGATCGGCATGGCCTAGAGGTTCGTATTGTTATTTCAAATATTGACTTACAAGCAAAAGGAACAATTGCCTCTGCAGTGATAAACAATTCATAAAGTCATAATTATACAGTAGCATATCAAGGCCCGAGATGAACATAGCAGCCAATGAGAATTATTTGGCGAAAGCTAGATTACACAACGAAACGAAACTGGTAGGTTGGTTATCACGCACACACGTTTTTGGTTTGCTGGAGAAATGGCATCTCTCTATTTTGACAGTATTGTTTTTCATCTAATTACAAGCTCTAGTAGTCTGGTACAAGTCCTTTGTCTCATGAAAAGGTCGTTAAAAAGTTTATCGGACAAAGTGACCGCCACCGCTGGCGCCGACCTGGTTGCCCGTCATCCAGCCGCTCTCGGGCAGGCAGCAGATGCCGACGATGCCGGCGACCTCCTCGAGGTAGCCGGGGCGGCCGCCGATCTGCTTGGCGAGGGTGAGCATCTCCTGGCTGTCGACGCCGGGGCGCGGGGTGGCGAGCGGGGTGAGGTGGTTCTGGGGCTTGAGCGTCTCCTTGATCTCCTCGGGCAGGCCGGCGTAGAGACCGGTATCCATGGGGCCGGGGGAGACGGTGTTGACGGTGGCCTTCTCGGCCAGCTCGCGGGCCCAGACGCGCGTCATGGCCTCGAGGGCGCCCTTGGTGCCGGCGTACGAGGTCTGGCCGAAGACGCCCCAGGTCGTCGTCGCGCTCGAGATGTTGACGATGCGGCCGGACCGGTCCGTGGGCAGGTAGGGGAAGGCCGCCTTGATGAGCAGCGCGGGCGCGCGGCAGTTGGTGTCGAACGTCTTCTGGAACAGCTCCAGGTCCAGCTCGTCGAGGCGCTGGCCGTTGACCGTGGCCGCGTTGTTGACGATGATGTCGATCTGGAACTTGCCGCTGCTGGCGAAGTGGCCCTTGGCCGCGTCGACGACCTGCTGCGGGCCCTCGACGGTGCTCAGGTCGGCCTGGACCGTGAGCGTCTTGACGCCGTACTTGGTCTCGAAGTCCTTGGCCAGCGCCTGCGCCTTGGCCGTCGAGCCCTCGGTGGCATAGTTGATGACTACGTTGGCACCACGGCTGGCGAAGTGCTCAGCGCATGCGGCGCCGAAGCCTTTGGTAGGGGGGAAGAGACTAGTGTTAGCCGATGATCACGATGGTATGCATGCAGAGATGCAGGGTTGTGTTTTGAAGATGGAATACGTACTGCGCGAGGCACCGGTGACAATGGCAAGCTTGCCTTCGTAAACTCTAAAAGGAGGAGCCATGATTTCGTCTAATACAAGATAACTTCCAAGTTGGGAAATACGAGAAATCAGGGTTGGTTGCGGCGTAGTAGTAAGTAGATGTAGTAGTGAGTTAGAAAGTGGTATGGTATGTTTATTATCCCTCCCCCTTCCACGTGATGCAGAACACCGCGCCTCTTTTATACATATGCAGCGTATTGTCCCGTCTGTTCCCACCGCCATTGACAGCCAAGCCGAGAGCCGCCATCAGAGTGGATGTCGCGGCGGGGACTAAGCACGACTAGGCCAGGGATCGCGGGCAGGGGTCATGGCAATATAACCTGCTAATGTCCCCTAACCGGCCTAGCCTGACCCAGTACCCGCAGCCACGTCAACTGGCTTACCACTAAAAGGTACTGCTGATCTTAATCTAGAACGGGTTTAATCTTGAAACGACGCTGCGTAGCACGATTCACGATCCTGATCAGCGCCTTTCCTGGCTTGGGCACAGGACAGGCTCGGCCAAAAAATAAAAACGGGCTGGCGGCCAGTCGCAAGTCGCTACCAAAGGCCGCCCTATCCTGGGGCTAGAAGCTACGGAAACCTAGGGCGCGGCAGAGACCAGTTCGTTCTGGATACAACGAGACTCTCTCCTGTTTCAGTCAGTGCAGCATGAAAGCTGGTTCGCTAAGTTTTAGCCTTGCGCATGAAATTGGCATTTGTTCCCACCGATGGGGATGCAATTTATAGAAAGTCGGGGAGGGACTAGGGCGATAAGGCGACTCGTACTGTCATAGGTCGAGCCCAGTCCAGCAAAGTCGGCCTATGGGTGGGTATAGGCCGACTTTTTGGACTCGCTGCCTGAGTCTGGCTCGTGAGACGGCCGGCACTCTGCTAGACACCTCCCCGATCCCTGACTGGCTGTAGGCCCGATTAAATCTGGGCACGAGATCTCACGTTTCGGGGAGAGGAAAACTGCCCTGCATGCATAATGCGAGCGTTTGGGCGTCGTATGGTACAAACCCAGACAACCTCGCAACGGTCCCAAATTGACTTTTCGCACCGGCTGGGCAGAACCCACTGCGGTAGCAGCGAAGGGCGCAACGGCGTATTCTGTATGGCTGACGGCGTTGCATCGGGAGCCGGAGAGTGCAACCTTGATTGCGGGACGGACTAGCGGCTGGCAGCAAGAATGGGGATTAGTGTAGGGATTTCCGGTCGAAATTACACGGACTGATCTGGGCAGGGAATTGGCAGGTATTGCCTCCCGCTTGCAATCATGATCATATCATCCACCGTCGGCCCTGGTCCTTATCCTACCGTCGCCCTTTTCCCCAGAGCCCTAAATACATATTCTTAAGCTTTCCGTGTCAGCCTGGCGCTTTCGTGGTATATGCATCTGGTCTTTTTTATCGTTGCCTACCGTATACGCTCCTTACCTTCCACCACCCTCTCTTGCTAGCTCGCTCCCCACGACCCCCGTCGGAGCAAACGAAGCCGGTTCTTTCCCAAAGGCGACAACAGCCGCAGAGACAAGCGACGGAAAAAACAAGAAGCGCGCAAGAAAAACCGGACAAGATGGGTGCGGCAACGTCGAAGGACATGGCCTTGGCGGTCTTGGTACCGCTGCCACTGAACCTGCTCTCAATGGTCGCCCGATTCTGGATTCGGACGCACCGCAAGGCCTGGGGCCCCGATGACTGGGCCATGGTGGCTACTATCGTGAGTCTATTGATTTTTGAGGCCCTCCTTTTGCAGGGCCAGCAGCGTCATCTCTTGCGTGTTGTTTCCTTGTTCGCTAACACGATGAAAAGCCTGTATGGGTGGTTTCCCAGGTCGGCATGATCGGCATGGCCTGGAGCGGAGTCGGGCAGCTGGATTCTACTTTGACAGCTCAGCAAAAGGCGAATTCCAACTTTGTAAGATCCCATTTCCATATCGTCTGTGCGCAGCGGCGCTGGATCTCCGGATCTCCCAATGACTAACCGCAACTTGTGCAGTGGTTCTACGTGTTCCAGGAGTTCTGGTGCTTCACTCTGGTCACACTGAAATGGTCTCTCGGCTTCACCCTCCTCCGTATCGGCGACGGCAAGAAATGGGTGCAGGCCATCATCTACAGCTGCCTGGCCCTGGTGACCATCTGCACCGGTGGCACCGGCATGTATCTGTTCTTCCAATGCACGCCCGTCCAGTAAGCTCCATCCATCTCCAGCCGCTATCGGCGAACCCCTATGCACGTCTTCTGGGGCATCCAAGCAGATACTAACCGTGGTACAGGAAGAACTGGCTCACGGATATTGAGGGCACCTGTCAACCCCGCGAAATCCAAACGGTACTGTCGTTTTTGGTTGCCGCTGTCTCCATTACGACTGATTGGATCTTCGCGACACTGCCGTTCGCCCTCATTTGGAAGCTCCAGATGGGGTCGCGTGTCAAGGCCTCTGTGATTGGCTTGCTGGGACTGGGTATCTTGTGAGTCTCCCCCCCCTTCTGCCAAACGGCTATCGTAATCAGCAGAAAGGTGCACACGTCAACTAACACGTTTTCCTTCTACCTAGTGCCTCGATTGCGCCTATTGTCCGTCTCAAGTACCTCCTTGGCCTCAACGACCAGGCCAAGTTCCTCCAAGGCCTCGGCCTCATTCTCGCCTGGGCGCAGGCCGAGGTGGGCATCGGTCTGCTGGTCGCCAACCTGCCCGCCTGCCGCCCGCTCCTCGAGAGCCTCATCTCCACCTTCGCGAGCACCATCTCGGGCAACAAGTCCTCCAAGACGGGGGCCGCGTCGGCGGCCGCAAAAAACAGCTATCTGGAGCTCGGCGAGCGGGACCCCTCGAGGAAGGGCGGCAACTCGATGGCGAGCCGGGGCGGCGGCGGCGTGGAGACGCGGGTCTACGGGACCTACGTGGAGGAAGGCAGCAGCGAGAGCCTGCCGCCGCCCGCGGACAGCCGGGAGCGCATCGTGCATAAGCAGAGCCAGGGCCAGATTCACGTGCATACCGAGTTCGGCATGGCGATCGAGAACAAGCAGCAGCAGCACGGCGCCGGCGGCCAAAACGGGACGGGACGGGGCTACTGAGCTGAGCACGGAGAGCAAGCAGCACTGGGAACACTGGGCATCACTAACTAAGGACGGAGCCCGGAGCCACTGCCACCGGCCGGCAGCGAATTACTTTTCTTCCTTGCTTTTTTCTATTACCTTCTCTATCCCATTGAGCGCGGGATACATACACAAGCATACCTCTAGTCTCTACGGAGCACTACCTACCAACAGTAATCAAAAATAATTGGAACCGGCATGACATGATGATGATTCCATATCAATCGACTTGTTTGCTCGTGAGCCTTCCAGGGTGCCAGCCAGGCTTCTTTCTCTTTCCAGAACCTCTTGCCTGGCACAGTTTATAATTACGGTTCGTGCTAGCGTTTCAAACTAGTCGAAGCGACAGTTCTGATTGGCTGAAAAACAGTTGGATCACCCCGTTGCGCTACTATACTTGATGCGCACGGAAGGGGACTAGTGCTTGGACAGTACAGCCTTGCTGTCAGCCCCTTAATAAGGCGGGGCTGGAAATTTACGTCGGATCTGCAAGGGCCCGCCTTTTGTCGTGCCATTACGCTCGTTACGGAATCTAGCTCATGCCGTTACCTAACGATTTCCAGAAGAACGAGGGTTTCTGCCAGGCTCCCCTTGCCTTCGGAGAAAAGGCGGTTCGGAGCGGCAATGGGCCCAGGTGGGGGCATCTGCCCTGTCTTGGTGGTTCCTCCTCTTTGGGTGTGGCCGGGGGGTCCCATCTTAACTAAGTAAGTACGACCCTGTATGCATATCCACCCCTGGGCCTCCAACTCTTGACCGCTTACTGTGTTTCTTTGGATAGGTACGGTTTGGTCATACGCTGGCTTCAGTCGCTATTCGCCCGATTTGCCCGTTTGGGGAGGACCATCCGACGGCCGTTTGCTCTTCCGTCGTTGTAATACTACTAGTAATTATTATCGTAGCTCTCTGGTTGCTGGTCTCCGTAGTAGCCCTCGTATTGTGTGGTGCATGTACAGTATGTGTTTTTTTAACTTCGCTTCCCGGCGATGGGTTTCCCCATTGGGTTGGTTGGTCCTTTGTTCTTTACCAGATCTATCGGACTAGCGGTTGCGTTGCGGGTGGCGGGCGCAAAATCTGCGCATGCGCATGCGGGTGGCGGCGGCGGCGTGCGGCGGCGGGGGGAGGGAGTGGCTTGCGCGCTAGCAAGCGAGGTTTTGAGGAGGCAACGACGCGAGAGAGCAGGCGCGGAAGACACGGTCACGGCACCCGCGAATCGAACCATCCATGACGGGGACTCGTCCGACCCCTGCTGCTGCTTCTTCTTCTTCGTCTGCTAAAGACCGACGAAGGGATCAGGATCAGTAACAGGGTGCGGCGCAAAACACGATCCCGGATTGCCTGCCGGCCGGCAAATCACCCGTCGGCATTGATTCCTGCGCGACTGGCCGCGGCCGGTTCTGGCAAAAGAGCGTCGTCCATCCCCATCTCCCAAACGATGCGATCGTCGGCAAATGGGCTTGGCGTGATGCGACCCGCGCGAGTCAGTCCGCTTTGCACGACTCATACCCCATGGCCGGCTGGCCGGAAGAGGATAGAGACGCCGCCTATTTTGGTGGGGACCCGGACAGGGGGTGGGCAATCCATTGTAGAGCCAAGTTCTTCTGGCCGAGTATTATTAACCAGCCCAACGTGATATTTTCTTGGCCTTTGGCGAAACAAAATAATCGAAGAAAAAAAGAAGAGACCCGAAGTTTATTGGCGACGAAAAAAACAAACAATTACAACGTTGCTATGGAAATTTCACCGAGTCATGGGGTTACGGTTTCCATTTATTTGACTTTGATGCTCGCCCGGATGTCGCAGATGAACGCAACTGATAGTGCCGGCAATCGCTGAGCGAGGCCGTGGTGCGAAGGGAACCCGATACTCTTGCTCGGTCAAAGAGGCCCCTGAAGAGAAGAGCTTCCCCTGATTTTCCGTTGGCATCATCCAAATCAGGCTCCACCGGAGCCGTCTGCAAGGCACGCGATAGGCTCCTCAGATAGTTCGCCATCTCCCGCGGCTGACCAAATAGAGAAAATCAAACGACAACGGTAGGCATCCTTCAGGCCAATCAGTGCAGGAGCCAACCGTCAGCCGCCACCGGCTGCCCCGAGCGCCCTTACATGATATGTTCGAACTTTCGTTGCAGAAAGGGGGAGGCTGAGGCTGAGGCTACATACATACAACGTATTACTTGCATTGCAGTGGCGATCCCCAGGGTGCCGGGTACTCTTCGGCGTATGTAGCAACGAACATCTGGGGCCCCTTGCATGCTGAGCTTCCCGACTCGTCTCGTTCGTCTTTGCGCCTTTGAACTGGAACCCAATAGCTGCTACCGTGCGCACCCTGTTCGAGCGCCTTGCCAAACACGACAGGCAGGAAGATTGGAGGGAACGCCAGATCCAGACCCGTGCGTTCCTCTAAATATGTATGTACGTACATTGGTGAAGAAAGGTTGTCGTCAAAGCAACATACTTGCAGATATCGGTTGGGCCGAAGTGACGCTGCAGATCCCAAGATAGCGGCACATGAGACATGACAGACAGCAAACAGACACCCTCTTGCCTCGAGCTGCAACGTTACACCGGGGTGGATGTCACCGCAGGGATCTCGTAGGCCAGGCCGAACATGCCCACCCCAAATGCAACCGGTGTCGATCAACGGTTTGGTGTTGATTTCTTTTTTTTGAAGTAGCATCGCGTGAGGCTGCGTGATCAGCGCCGCCTCCCGTAGAAAGCCATCACCAGGTCGGCGCCCGACGCAGGGGCTGGAGTAATCACGCCTCACCTCCTGGGCTCTCTCTGGCTGGTTGACTAGGTATGCAGAGGGGAAATATCGGGGGTGAAGCTCGACCCCTGGACGAGGGAGGGCCCCGCCGCATCTCCGACATCTTCTCAACTACGCCGCTGGGGAACTTAGATTTGTCTCCCGCCTTGGCAAGTACGGCAGCGGAGTGGACATACACGACACAATCGCTTACCATAACTACTATTTCGGGTGAGTCGTCTTTGCTCCATACCTGCCTGCCCCAGATGGGGCACAATTTGGTCGTCTCCTGCGTCAAATGCGCCTCAGGTGGATGGCGTGCTCTTTACCATATCATCAATAACCAAATTCCCATGGCGATCACAACAGGGCCAGAGAAACTCATCATCGATAATTTAGCTGGGAGGGTTGGGTTCGGGAAAAAGGCCGAGGCAGCTTTTTCAAACCCCAGACTGATTTACAGACGACACTACGCACCTAGGAAGTGAAAGGACTGGGTGCTTTAATTACTGACAACCACTGCCGGCTGCTAATGATAGAAGGATCAAGCACACCTCGAGAGGCCGTCTTTGTACAAGCCGGAGAGCCTAGTAAACTGGACAGACTTCTTTGCTCAAGATATTCCATATGTGAAATCCTCAAACCTTGACACTCTCGAATTCCTTACAAAACAGCCACCTCGTCCCCTCCCGCAACCCGGATTCGTGCCAGTCGTTCACCCGCTCCGGAAACAATGGCAGGCGACCGCCTAGCGAGTCATCATGAGACAGGACAACAAACACATTGTCGCAGGCGTCCAGCTCCTGGATCTTAGCCACCGTCTCCGTCGCCGCCGCGTAGTCTGGGAACAGGCTGTTCCGGGCAACCTCGAAGAAGGGCGCACAAGGGTCGACCTTCCACGCCACCCGCCGCGCCTCGGACGGCGGCAGCGGCAGATGGGCCGAGGGCCGGATCACCCCCGCGTGGTGACACGCATCGGCCCCCACGAAGACGAAGGTGGGCGGCTCGGCCGTCGTGCGGGCCAGGCCGCACATGTGGCCCGGGGCGTGGCCGGGGGCGTCGAGCAGATAGAAGGAGCCGTCGCCAAAGTAGTCGAACGCATCAAAACGACCGATCCGTAGGTGGTCGTCCTCGGCGCCCCCGCCGGCGAAGCTGATCTCGCGCACGTCACGACCGGCGGCATCGCTGTCGAGGACAGTGCCGTTGGGGTTCGACGGGTATCCGGGCCAAGCGGCCGCGGAGATGCCGGGCCCGACGACAAGGCTCGTGGAGGGCGGGAAGCGCGACGGGTCCCCGACGTGGTCGAAGTGGCTGTGCGACCAGATAACGGCCTCGATGTCGGAGCTGCGCACGGCGGGCTCCTGCCCGCCGCCTCGGTCCTGGGCTGCGTCGTCGTCGAGCACGGACGCGACGTCGCGGCCGCGCCCCGTCACGCGCGTCGTGGCCTGGATCACCTCGACGATGCGGGGCGGCAGGTTCTCCCAGTCCGTGCGGACGCCCAGGTCGAACAGCACGTGCCGCCCGCCGTGTGAGATGAGGAAGGTGTAGACCGGGGCGTCGGGGCCCTCGAAGCCGGGTAAGGCGGGCTCCCAGAAGACGCCGGGCTTGAGGTAGAGGCGTGTGCCGCTGTGAGTAGTAGAAACTGTCAGATACGTTTGCGAGGTCACGGGGGCATGGCTGTCTAAGATGGCACTGCTACCCTGTTTGGGGGGACGTACGTATCGATTACCCTGACGTCGACAGTGGCCGGGGAAGCCGGGAACTGGAAGGGTGGTCGCGAAGACGGGGAGTCGGCCATGTTTGCAGGGGGCGAGGGCTTTCGTGAGATGATACATTACGTTGACCCGTGCCAGGCAGAGAGCCCGCGCAATAAGTAGTTGATCAAGCTTGCACCATCCTGTTGCGCCAAGGTACCGATTTCGTGTAACATGCCGGAGTTGCTCGCGCTTTTCGGCCAAAGATAAGAAGGTAAGCCCGAAGATATGCTTGCTTACACGACGCACCGTTTCCCACCAAGTATCGAACATGTACCGACGTATTACATAGGAGGTACCTGGCGAGGTACCTCTACGTACATGGGTACCTGCGAAGATATATTTTGATGTTGTTCTTCTTCACCGAACCATCCGCGCGGCCCTTATCCCATTCTGAGTGTAAAGCTTAGATGGAGGGGACTGGATGACATCCGTCTGGGCCCCAGTCAGTAATACCATTCAATGCAATATGATTGGCCCACTAGCACTGCATCAACTTTCCTAGTAGTACGGACGGCAAGGCAAGCTACCACCACCGTGTCCATGTCCTTTACCCCTGAAGGAGTCTGGAATTCACGTGGTTAACAGTGGCCTGTTAATACACAGCCCTATTGACTATCAGTCTTGATCGGATGAAGATATGGAGACGTTTGGCAACATTGAATCAGGACCAGAAATAGATACAGTCACTGGTCTTTCAACACATTCAGGGGTCATCGGTAGCCCCGAACGTGCTCGCCCCCAACAGAGAGCCCTTGCTGAGAAAGAAGCTGAAGGATTCCAAATATACTCTTGTCCGCCTGGGCTAGGCGCCACCGAGCCAGGGCAGCAGCTAAATACCCAACAAGGGAAGCCACCCGACTCAGCGATCCTACACATGGTCAGCAATCCTTCAGAACACTCGTTATCGGGTTGCTGAGACCAATGGTTTGCATCACTTGACCTAGATCCTCTTCATTCTCAGCTTTGGCAAGCTGGGGGGTCCGGAAAGCGACTCAGCGTCTTGGAGGTGGAATTCGTGTCGTGTTGATGGCTTTCTTTGCGACCCAGGGTTGATGGTTGTTTTACGGAGGTATTGTTGTGTATAAATAGGCCCATTCTGTTCGCCAAGATGAATGAAAGTCTGTGTCCAACTTTGACGAGGTCATATAAATCAAACCAGCTCTATTAGTGTGTACAATGAAGACGACATCAGAACCCCTCGCAGCGTTGGCTGTCATCGCAGGACTGCGCCTCACCAGCGCCGCTCCTCAACACACCAACAGCAGCCTTTCCTTCGACTACGTTATCGTCGGAGCCGGACCGGGTGGTTTGACCGTGGCAAACCGACTGTCTGAGGACCCATCGGTGTCTGTCGCGGTCATCGAGGCCGGCACATGGTCGACTTCAGTGACAGGCAACCAAAGCCAGGTTCCGGCATATGACTATTTTTACAACCTCAAGGCTCCCAATGACACGAACCCGTTGGACGAGTGGGGCTTCGTCACCACTCCGCAAGCAGTAGGGATTCCACTTCACAGCAACTGTGTGTTATCTGAGGGCTAACAGATCGATAGGGAGCCAATGGGCAGAGAATACACTACGCTCGTGGGAAATCGGTAAGCCGAATCCAGTCAGTTTCAAATCTATAAAGACTTTCTTGGACTAACGAGAACACACCAGCTTGGAGGCAGCACCAACCTGAACTACATGGGCTATACACAGACCACAGCAGGTGCCCTCCAGCGGTGGGCAGACACGGTGGGAGATAAATCGTACGCATACGATTCTTCGTCGTTCTACTACCGCAAAAGCATGAACCTCACGCCGCCCAACGAGGAGACCCGTCTTGCAAATGCCTCGACTTCGCAGCCTCCCCCTGGGACCGCCGCGAAAGGGGGCCCCCTGGACGTTTCGTACTCGTCATGGCCCCAGACCTTTAGCACCTGGATCGGGGCCGCCATGGAATCCGTCGGCATCCCGGGCTCCAAACCCTTCATCGACGGCCGCCTGAATGGTTCTTCCTGGCTGACATCGGCCATCAACCCGACCAACGGACACCGAGCGTCGGCCGAGACGGCCTTCTTGACGCCCGTCAAGTCCCGTCCGAACCTGGCAGTCTTCGACCTAACACTCGCTGAGCGCATCCTCTTTGACAAGAACAAGACCGCGAGCGGCGTGCAAGTCAGCACTGGCAACCGGACTTACACCCTGGCGGCTAAACGCGAGGTGATTGTATCAGGCGGCACCTTCCTGTCGCCACAGCTGCTGCAGGTCTCCGGGGTGGGCCCCGCCGAGATCCTGCGCCGCCACAAAATCACCGTAGTCGCCGACCGGCCGGGCGTGGGCCGCAACATGAACGACCACGTCTACTTCGGCATCGGGTACCGCGTCAACGTCGAGACGGCCACGGCGCTTTCGTACGGCGACGCCCAGCAGCGGGCCGAAGCCGCTTTTAACACCAACGGGACGGGCCCGCTGGCGAGCCCCGGCGGCGACTTCGCCGCCTACGAGAAGGTTCCCGAGGAGATGCGCGCCGCGTTCGCGCCCGAGACGCGCGCCGAGCTCGCGGGGCTGCCCGACGACTGGCCCGAGATCCAGTACTTCACCCTGCCGAACCTCGTGGGCGACTTCTGGAGCACCCCCGCGGTCCCGCGCGACGGGGCCATGTACGCCACGTTGCTGGCGACGCTGGTGGCGCCGTCGTCGGTCGGCAACGTCAGCATTGCGTCGGGCCGCATGCGGGACCGGCCGCTCATCAACCCCAACTGGATGACGACGCAGCGTGATATTGATCTCGTCGTGGCCGGCTTCAAGCGCCTCCGGAATATCTTCGAGGCGCCCTCCATGGCTAACCTGACCATTGGGTCCGAGTTCTACCCGGGCTCGGCGGTCCGCACGGACGACGAGATTCATCGCCATATTCAGGAGAGCTTTAACACCATGTTCCACGTCAGCTCGACTTGTCGCATGGGCAAGTCTAACGACGCGTACGCGGTCGTGGATAACCACGCGCGCGTGTACGGGGTCAAGAACCGTGAGTCTTCTCTTCCCCTGGGTGATGCAAGATGCATACTCATTTTGTCCGCATGTAGTACGCGTTGTCGATGCCTCCGCCTTCCCGTTCCTGCCTCCTGGGCTTCCGCAAGCTACAGTCTGTAAGTCTCGCGTCCTTTGACACAGCCCTAAGGGAAATATCGGTGAAACAAGCTGACGGTGAACACAGACATGCTGGGCGAGAAGATTGCCGATAGCATCAAGAACGGAAACTAAAGCTCCTGTTTATTTCTTATTATGGAATTTTGATCATTGGCCACTACATATGTTTCCAGTGCGAAAGCAATAGAGTGAAGAGGATATATCGAGTGGAAGAAGGATAGATTTCTTATTAGTCCAAGACACTTAGACAGATTTTCTTTTTGTATTCTTCTTTTTTAGACATATTGTTTACACCAGACGGGCCTACTCTACCCCTATTCTGTGCCCCTTTATTTCCGCGTCAAACCACTCCAGCAGCTCGATACGTTCTTCATGCGTCTTGGACCACTTGATACAGGTCTCCACTGAAGATTAGCAAAATCGTCTCCATGCTGGACCGCCGTGGACCGTAGTCCCGAGTCCTTGCCGGGAGCGAGCCACCGTGCGCCTCGTCTAGAAGATACCTCGACATCAGATCGAGGGAGAGACGGGCACAGAGGTCCAGCAGGTCGAGTATATGGTTTCTACAGGGCCCATATCCAAGTTCGAGCAACAAATGTCTTTGAGAAACCCGCCGTTGGCTACCTGGATGTTGTACAGGGCGGCGACGTCGGAGACGGACACCGGATTGGGCGTGACCCAGTACCTTGGCGTTGTAGGCGAGCCTCGATGCCCAAGTAGCCGATGTTGTAGACGCAAAGGGGCGACGCGCACCCTTAAAGTGAGCCAATAACTCGATAGAGATGATGAAAGTAGACGCGGAAGACGATGAAGGAAAGAATCAACATCAGGACAGCTGCCAACTATGTGATCCCAGAAACATTCTCAACCACCATGTTGCCGAATTGCTCAACTGCCTGGAATACATGCAATATCAACAATTCACACGGGCTCGTACAAAGTGAGTTAACTGACCCAGGAACGAATCTGCTATGTCTTGGCGGGGAGTTCAAAAGACCCTGAAAATTCGCTATTACCATCACTGAGCCTGGGGGTCCGAGCAACTGTGGTCCACGGCCATGCCGAATGAGGAACTCTCTACTCATGGTTGTTGCGATAAGATACAAGTCGGGAGTCATGTGAATGGTTTGTAGATAGATAGTTGCTACTTACGAGGTACTTACTTAGACTCTGGACATACTACCAGGCCACCTTCGCAACTTAGCCCCTCATTCCGTATATGGGTACATGGGAGCTTACATGTTACACAACATGACTGACACCTGTAGGTACCCCCAGATTAGGCAATGCGTGACCAGATAAGCTGCCATCAGCCATGCTCATTTGGGTCTTGTCAAACTCGGGAAGTGCCGGAAGAAAGGTGCATGCTTCAGTTTCTCTTGTGCTACCCCAGATATACATCATGCTGACGAATGTGCGTGTAAGCGAATTGGGCATCGCATTTGTTTGCATGTACCTGTACCTTCCACGGCATTTGAGACCAAACCAGCCAGCGTGGGGGTGAATGGAATCTGCCAGGGGTTGTGGCAGCCGGCGAAAAAGCCGAGGCCGGGCCCGACCGCAGCGGCCGGACACAGTTGCTGTTTCTTGCATTTCTGATACCAGATCAAGGCTGAGTGACTACCAAAACAATACCATACCACCATGGTTACCAAACTATTCTCCTCTTCATTGGAGAATGTCCTTCATAACCTGGACTCCATCAGATTCGATAGCTTTGCCTCCGTTGCCGGCCGAAGCGAGGTCTTGCTTGGTTCCGCGGGCCTCAAGGGCGTTCAAACCTGGCGGTCATCCCCCTGGCAGCCCAAACCATCGTAGAGGCCCAACTGGCCGAACGGGCAGTGTATTCCCAGCTTCGCTTGTTCGTGGGAGCCGCCATATGGTACACAATGGTGATTAACTTGTCGACCTACATTGATTGCCGGTGGACTTAGCATTGTTTACATGATCAAATAGAAGCAAGACTGAACAAGAGTTCTGATCATGTTATACATTTTATTCGGACCGTGTGTCGTGGTAAACTGTTACGAACGATCAAGTAGTATCGAGTCAAACTACTGTCCTATTGCTACTTTTTCAATCGCACCGAGAGGTGGGAAGGTTTGCCCAAATGCTCTAAGCCATATGTCGTGGGAACCTAGCTGTCTACGTACGCCTATCAATCAGAACTCTGACCCCCTTGCTCCCCTTGCGAGTAACCGGAACGAAATAGTCACAGTCCCACGCGACATCCGTCACGTCCGTCTCGAAAAGTTTCATCGACGGGAAGACGCGCAAGGTCAAGGCCGCCAGCGCCAGATACATATTGGCGTACGCCAACCTGTGCGACGAAAGTATTGAT
This sequence comes from Arthrinium phaeospermum, assembly GCA_006503535.1. NCBI lineage: Eukaryota > Fungi > Ascomycota > Sordariomycetes > Amphisphaeriales > Apiosporaceae > Arthrinium > Arthrinium phaeospermum. The sequence goes on along the minus strand of QYRS01000007.1, from coordinate 414,491 downwards.
CAGCGCCACGAAGCCAATTTTGTGAAAAACAGAAAGAGAAGGAGTGCTCACTGCATGCCCAAGCAAACCCTACTACCCTTTCCGAACGACGTCAGGCTATTCTCCATCTGGCGGCGCTGGTCGGCACTCGCCTCGAGCCACCGCTCGGGCCGGAAGGCGTAGGAGTCGGGGTAGACGTCCTCGTTGTGGTGGTTGATACCGCTGGACATGCCCATGGGCGTGCCGGCCGGGATGGCGTAGCTCACCGAGCGGCCGCGGAACTGGCCGCGGTACGACAGTGTCTCGTAGGGCGCGATCCGCGGCGTCCGTGCCGTGACGCCGTACGAGAGCCGTAGGGCCTCGTTGACGACGGCCCCCAAGTACGGCAGCTTCTCCAGCGCGAACCACGACCTGTTGAGCGCGTCGGACTCTCGGAGCTCCTCGGTCAGCCGCTCCAGCGTCGCCGGCTGGTTGAGGAGATGGAAGGTGGCGACCGTTAGTGTCCACTGCCATTAACACCCCACCACGACGATCATCAGCTTTTCAATGTGCTTATCTGGAGGGAAGAAACGTAGAGCAAGAAACCCACCGCAGTAGTTTCCGTGCCGGCCGAAATCATAGAGAAGCCCTCGCCGCCGAGCCTGCGGTCCGTTTTCTCCACGCCGGGCAGCGAAGACCCGATGATGGCGGCAAAGATGCTGGCGTTGTCGTGGACCTTGCCGGCGGCGACGTCCTCGGTGGCCTTGCGGACCCGGGCGGGCATCGCCTCGTTGGACTCTTTCAGCATGCGGCCGACGTCGCCTCCGACCCACTTGGCGAAGAGGGGGAGGATGTCGACGAGGACTTTGAGGAGCGGGAAGAAGCGGAAGACGTAGATGAGGCCGAGCATGGCGTTCAGGGGTTCTCGGAAGTTGGGCTCCCAGTTTGGCTGGTATTGAGCTGTTAGAGAGTTGGCTGGCTACTTAATTCTGGGGGTTGCTGCTTACCTGTCGCACGAAGCCGAATGGCTCGTCGAAGCAGTAGCCGGAGATGACATCGGCGGTGAAGCAACTGTAGGCCGTAGTCACATCAAAGGGTCTCTTCGAGCCGCCGCCTTTTCAAGATCAGCAAGTCAGGCCTGCACGGATTGGGCAGCAGGAGAGATGGGACATACCTAGACGGATCATCTTCTCGCACAGCTGATCCACCATCTCCTTGATATTGGTCTCGAGCTTCAAGATCTGCGCCCGGGAGAAAAACTTGTTGACCGCGCTGCGTCGGAGGCGGTGGTGGTCATGGTCGACCGTCGCGAACATGGACTGAGTAATGGGTCCTGCCATGAAGTTAAGAAAGTGCGTCTGCTTGTCCCGCCTGCGGCCGCCGGCCGCATAGATCTCGTCGCTGAACCCAATGTCGTTGAAGTGTAGTTCCTCTGGGTTGATCCGCACGACTGGCCCTGTTTTGTGACGTGGTGAGAATCAAGCCCATGGATTCGAGACGACATCATCATACCATCGACAGCATGCAGCCTTCTGATCTCATGAGTATATCGGCCTCCACGGACCAGGTCGAACCAGGCCTCGTAGAGGAACGTTGCTGCTGCGAGCTTCGGCCCAGGGATATGGGAGAGAGGATGCAGAGGCGAGACATTGTACAAGGCGCGAAGGAGCCAGAACAACCCCCAACAACCCGCCAGACGGGCAAGAGTGATGTGTCCCAGAAACACATCAAGGGATGCAAAGCTCGAGAATGAATCCATGATGGTAATTGCATGTGTGTGAAAGCGACGACGAGGGATGGTGTTCTGTACGCCGCCCTGTATGGAAATGGGACGACTGCCCTTCGTCACTTTCTTGTTTCTGCCAGGAATACTTGGTATGGATTAAACCCCCTTTCCCTCGGAAGTTCGCTATTCGGCCTACACCTGGATAAAACTTAGTCTAGCGACCAAGACAAAGCATGCCCCCGGTTTCGGCAGCAGATAAGAGGTGAGCCTATCGTGAGAACCGCCAAGTACTGATACTTAGATTGACCTTACCGCCGGTATCACGTCCCTTCATACGCGATTTAGGCATCTCGATGTTCTCGTGACTGTCAACCCATGCCTGTCACATATACTCGGCCGAGATTGAATGCGAGGTGGAAAGATGATCATTAACGAATTTGATAGACACAAGGGGTCAAAACGGGTGATAACGGGAAAGTACCATCCATAACAGGATCCCCCCCCTACGTGATCATCGACTAAGCTTACCAGCCTAAGGAGTAAGTATGTGGTTAGTGCTAACTGGCTAAGCTTTCATGCATCGGCATAGATAACGATTACTTAGGCATGTAGCATGCGGGCGCAACCCAAATAGCAATGCCGAAAAGTTGCATATCCTATCAATTGCCGGTCATGCACGCAGTAGCTACAATGTATGGCATGATACTGATGATATATCCAATATAGTCAAAACCCATTCACCTCCCGGAGTCGTGTTGATAAGAACCCATACGCTAAATTCTAAGCGGCAATTGGTACTTTCCGCTCGCAGTGTATTACCCCTTCCTGAACAGCGTGTATGATCTAAGATCGGCGACCCTGCTACGCACCACCCCTGCCACGCACCACCCATCACCACCAAAAAACGCATTTTCAGCCCCTACGTAGAAAATCGAAATAAAATCGTAAAAATAAAATAAAAATAGTTTTAAAAATAGAATTTAAATTTATCGAGAGAATTTAATTTTTCAAAAATAATAAAAATTTTAAAGTAGAGAAATATAACTTTAAAAAATAAAATTTTAAAATATATAGGAATTCCTAAGAAATATAACTCTTTAAAAATAACGTTAATATTAAATAGATTTTAAAATTTTAAATACCTTTTATATTCCTTTTTTTAATACGGATTTAAATTCTTTAATAAAAACTTTCTAAAAAAGTTATTTATTAAGTTATTTAAGAAAATCTAATTTTCTCCATTTAATTTCTTAGGGAAAAACTTTAAGCTTAAAAATAAAAATAATCCCTTTAAATTAAAGTTTCGAAATTTAAAATCTTATTATATTTAATTTTTCTAAATTTTTCTATAATTTTTATTTTTAAATTATAATATAAATTTATTAAAATAAAAAGGTATCGATTTTCGCGATAAAAACTTTAAACTTAATTTAAAAGTAGATCCCGATTTTTTTGATTTTTTTTAAATTCATATTATTAAACTCTAAATTCTATAATATATTTTAAATATTTTTATTTTTATTATTATATAAAGTGGTCGAGATATTTGTGGTTGAAATCGGGTGTTTTTGGTGGTGATGGGTGGTGCGTAGCAGGGGTGGTGCGCAGCAGGGTCGTCGATCTTATCACTTTCGTCACCACCATGGCCGTGTTATGGACTTGCCCTACGGTTGAAGAGTGTTAGATGGAAGTCAAGGAGCATACTTGCAGCCGGCAATTGTTGCCGCTACGCATCAATTGCTTCGTAAGTTCTCTCGGCACACCGACGTGGCCGACAGTATGCCCTCGCCCCTCCGATCCAACTTCTCGCTATGTCAGTTATATAGTCTCAAAATGTCGTTGTTTCACACAAAGTCCGTAACTTGAGAGAGGTTTCCAACAACCCCTTATCAGTCATGGCACAAAATCACCAAATCCACTCTGCCGCCATCTCGGTGTCCCAGTTAATCGGGGACCGCATAAGCCACATGCACGGCGTTCAGCTGATACTATTGGCTGCAGGCCTCGTGCTGACGGTGGCGTTCCTGCGGGCGTTCCGGGCGTGGTCGGCGTTGAGGCACGTCCCCGGCCCCTTCTTGGCCAGTTTCACAAACCTTCCCAGGAGCTGGTGGGTCATGACCGGCCGCGCGCATCAGTACCACCGGGCTGCACATGCGAGATACGGCGATATCGTGCGCCTGGGGCCGCGTATGGTGTCTGTCAGCAATCCGGACGCCATCCCCACCATCTACCCCTTCCGGCCTGGTTTTCCCAAGGTAAGTACTGCCTCGCCGACCATCTTGTTCGGAAGACGCCCTGTTTCATTGACCAATCCCTCTTCCTTTGGTAGAGTGACTTTTACGCCACGCTGCGACCCTACACGCGCGAACGCGGCTCCATGCTGGCCGTGTTCAACACGCAGGACGAGCAGATCCATAAACGGCTCAAGAGCCCCATCGCGCCCCTCTTTGCTCTTTCCAACGCCACGTCATTCGAGGGCCTGGTGGAAGAGGTCCTCTCCTGCCTATCGACTCAGCTCGACCGGCGGTTCTTGGCTAGCGGAGATACGTTTGACCTGGGCGACTGGATGCAGTATTTCGCCTTTGACGTCATGGGCACCATGTCGTTTTCCAAGCGCTACGGTTTCCTTGACCAAGGCCGGGACGTGGGGGGCATGCTGAATGCCATCTTCCAATTCTTCAAGACGGCAGCACCTGTTTGTGTTCTTCCCCAATCTGCTTGATACCCCTGAATGGATTGTGTGACATGGCGGTGAAAATGGTTCGGAGCTGTTCCACCATACGCTGACATCGGTCTGTTTCCAGATGACACAAATAACCTGGCTTGACAAGCTGCTATACAAGAACAGGCTGATCCACACTATCCGGCGGACCCCCGGGATGACGATTCTCGGGTTTGTGGGAAAAGCCATCCGCGAACGTCTCGCCTGTCCTGATGATGCCGAGACCGAGACCATCAAGAAGACAGGGGATAGAGACTTTCTCTCCCGATTTCTGGAGATTCAGAACGCGAACTCGGATATCCCGCCCTGGTGAGAACCCCATTTCCAGCGATATCCATCAAGGCACCACATGTAGGCAGTTAACATCAAAATTGTTTTGTAGGGCCTCTACTGCCTGGACATTCTCAAATGTCATTGCCGGCTCCGATTCAGTTGGATCATTGATGAAAACTGTCATGTGGTAAGCTTCTATCCCTATTTCCCATTTTCAAACATCACGACTAACCCAACTGGAGTGAGTCTCCCTCCCTTCAAGCAGGCCCTGCCCTTGTACTCTGCCCTTGTACTCCCCATTGACAGCCATATTTGAACCCTCACGCGGCAGACTTCCTACTATCCCACCCCGACACGCTCCAGAAACTGCAACAGGAGCTCGTCGACGCCAACCTCTCGCGCCCATTCCCCAAATGGAGCGAGGTGCGCGACCTGCCCTATCTGGACGCCTGCGTCAACGAGGCGGCCCGGATCCACCCGCCGTTCGCTCTCCCGCTCGAGCGAGTGGTGCCCGCCGGTGGCGTCGAGGTGCTGGGCACGTACTTGCCCCCGGGCACCTTGGTCGGTGGCAACCCCTACGTAGTGAACAGGCACAAGGCGACTTTCGGCGACAACGTCGAGGAGTGGGACCCGGAGCGTTGGCTCGTCGGCGACGAACAGCGCAGAAAGAAAATGGAGCAGGGATTGCTCACAGTGAGTTTTGTTATGTTTTGCCTTCTGGCGTGCAGCTCATCCTGGTCACTGACGGTCTCGGGGATTTAGTTTGGAGCCGGGAGACGCGTCTGTCTCGGCAAGCATATCGGCATATTCGAGGTGAAGAAACTTGTCCCCTATTTGATTATGAACTACGACGTAAGTCCAGCCTGATACTTGCTCCCGATAGGTCTAAGAGCTGATAATGCCAGATACACATCCACAATCCCAACGGTCTCAAGATGGAGAACCGGTTCTTTTTTAGACAGCAGGGACTCCACTGCACCTTGAAGAAGCGTGATCGGTGATAGAATGAGAGCAGAGAACGGCCGTTTTCAATCTTTGGAGAGGAGGGATTAATTAGGATCCCGAGTGGCGGGCAAACAGGGAGTCTGTAGTTTTCAAGGACCTAGTACAATTTATCGGCAATTGCTAGCCCCTGATCGCTCTCCAAGTTTGACCGTCTTTGAACTTTGTACGGCCCCTGTGGTCCAGGCATTGCATAATCCAGGAGTCGTAGCTTCTTCGTATGTACACAGGCAAACTAAACCCGTAAGGGGGCATTGCGTTCCCCCGCGGCCCTTCCCGTAGCTGCCAGCAAACGCATTCGGAAAGTACCGCTCGGTCCTCGCTTCAAATAGTGTACTATCTGAAATGCCCTTCTACAAGATTATGTTGCACGAGTCGGTCTCCGAGACTGGCTGCCGCGTCGTGGCGTATTGTCTCGGCGTATCGGCTCTGTGACACAATGCTGCTGAGTGAGCGCTAATGTCCAATGTGAGGTCATCATGGAATCATGCAGATGGCCGAGAAGCCACCCAACTGTCTTGTGTCGGGGATCTTCCCGCTCTGTGGTGGTGTTTTTCTTATCATGGCTGGGCGGGAATAGGCGGATGCAGGACAGTCCGATATAGGCGTTTTCGCAGCCCGGTCCGGGTTCCCCGCGACCTCCAGCAGATCGCTAGGTGTAACCGTGATATGCATATGGGTCACGTCACATGCGACCACCTGCCAGAGTATTATATGCAGGAATGCATTGTCTTTCGTACGACCATCCACAGCCCACCAACAGCAATGTTAGTTTTAAGATGTCGTGAAACCGCCCTACTAGTTGTCGTCAACCTGTCTTTGATAGAACTGGCAATGATTCAGTACTGGCAAGCATGCAGGTAGTACTTCTGCACAATATATGCCTTGGCCCCGACTACACATTCATTCTATGAACCAATGTGCTCGAAGAACTTGCAACTCGGGGCCTTGATCGCAACAAGATGGATGATATTCTCTTCATGGGCAACCAATCACCTTGCGAGTTTTCTCTTCCTAATCGCCTTCTTATACCAATAGAGAAGGCGTCAATTTGGACCTTGGATACAATCTTATCGGCTGACCACCCTCTGGTAACCGATTGCCTTTCATGACGTGGGTGGATACATTGCGGGATTGACTGGAGGAGTGTCTACTCATTGGGAGAACGATTTACCAAAATGAGCATGACTATATATAAGCCAACAACTGTAGATGAGTGTATATAGACAATAAACAACTCCATACTAGGCAGATCCCATATTCTTGACCGTTCCCTGTCCCCTCTATCAGAAACTCACTTTGGCAAGGTCAGAGAGCCACCCATATACGAAGAGAACTTCTGACCCAACTGGGGACAATCAACAAGTAGCCATGGATACCAGCAGCTGCCTTGTCCATCGTCTCAACTGGACACCAGTCACACTGTCCGAGAGCCCACTGAACTTTGACAAAGTTGTGCTCCTGGAACCAGAGGATGACGAGGACTGCAACAGCGAGCTCGTCTCGACCTACAAGGCCCAGATTGTCGACGAGGGCTATGCGATTGCAGTTGTCAAGCAAGTCACAGAGATAGACGCTCATTTGTCGCCAAGTTCCATCGTTGTACACATCCCCAACACTCCCAGCACGAAAGATGGCGTTTACGAAGCTGTCCACAAGTCCTGCATGAGGCTTATTGAGGCTGCCCGGCTGTTACACCGTCACCGACAGCATGGCAAGGCCCCAATTGCCGGTCTTTACTCCCTGACTCTACAGGACTCCAACGCCGGTGGTCTTGCGTATGCCCCGCTCTCAGGACTAGCGCGTGTATTGAAGATGGAAATCCCGGACATCTTCGGTGGCCTGTTCGAGGTGGACGATTTCTCCTTTCCAACGTCGGCCATCAAGTACGCACAGGACTTTGACGTTGTTCGGGTTCATAATGGCACCGCACAGGCGGCTTCACTTCAGCCGTTCCCAAACGAACCCAACGTCGGCACGGAGTCGCAGCTGCAGCTGGATCCCGGCAAGACATACCTAGTCACCGGCGGGACCCGGGGCATGGGCCTCGAGATAGCGAGCTGGATGGGCGAGCGCGGCGCTCGCAACTTGATCCTCGTCTCCCGCCAAGGCATCCCAGCCACTCAAGACGGCTCTAGAGACGGTGCCAGTGTTGAGAAACTGCTCTCCCGTATCTCTGCACTCGAGGCCTTGGGCGTGAGGGTTCACGTACTCGCAATCGACGTGGGCAAGCCCGATGCCGGTCCAACACTGAGAAAAGCTGTTGACCGGTTGAGCTTGCCACCAATCAAGGGCGTAGTGCACGCCGCGGGCATCGCAGGCCACCACACCCTCGAGCGCTGCACCCCATCAGACATGGCCGAGGTGCTCGCGCCCAAGGTCACAGGCGGCCTGGTCCTCGACGCCCTGTTCCCGCCCGGCACCCTCGACTTCTTCGTGCTCACGTCCTCGGTCGGGCAGCTCGTCGGGTTCGAGGGCCAGCTCACGTACGCCCCCGCCAACGCTTTCCTCGAGGGTCTGGCGGCGCACCGCCGGCGGCGGGGAGACAACAGCACTTCCATCCTGTGGTCGAGCTGGCGCGGGGTGGGCCTGATGGCGCAGAGCAAGTCGGCGACCCGGATGATTTCCAGGGGCATGCAGGCCAGGGGGATCGCGGATATCAGCCAGGAAGAGGCGTTTTCGGCGTGGGACCGCATCGCGGGGCTCGACACCGACCATGCGGTCGTGGTGCGGGCTTTGGAGCTGAGTGCCGATGAGCCGCTACGGCATCCCGTGCTCAAAGAAATCACGCCCCGAAAGCTGGCGGCGTGTAATGGGACGCAAGATACGCGGGGCATTACCGACTATCCCGAGCATGCCGTAGCAGTGGTGGGCATGGCTTGCCAGACGGCAGCCGGAGACACCCCGGAAAGCCTATGGCGAATTCTCCTCGAGGGCAAGAGCATGGCCCGTAAACTGCCCCTAGAGCGGTTCCCCGACGCGGCAGGGAAGCCCGAGATGTGGGCCAACCTTCTGCCGCATGTCGAGTCGTTCGACCACCAGTTCTTCAAGAAGACGAGACGCGAGGCGGCAGCCCTCGACCCGCACCAGCGCCTGTTGCTGCAAACCACCTACCACGCGCTCGAATCGGCCGGCTGGCTTGGCGGCGACCAGACACAGCAAGGGCCCGAGACACATGGTGATAGCAAGGGACGCTGCACGACGACGACGACGGGCTGCTTCATCGGCATGAACGCCCCGACTGGCCGCTAAACCTAGCCAGCCACCCAGCCTCGCCCTACACGGGCGGCGGCATGCTCCGCTCCTTCGCCGCGGGCCGGCTGAGCCACCACTTCGGCTGGACGGGCCCGTCCCATACTATCGACACGGCCTGCTCGTCGGCCATGGTGGCCGTGCACCAGGCCTGCCGCGCCCTGCAGCTGGGCGAGTGCACGCGCGCCGTCGCCGGCGGCGCCAACCTCGTCGCCAACACGGCCCTGTTCGACGCCCTGCGCGTCGGCGGCTTCCTCAGCGCCGCGGGGCCCTGCAAGACCTTCGACGCGCGCGCCGACGGCTATTGTCGCGGCGAGGCTGTTGGTGTGGTCGTGTTGAAACCGCTGCGCGCGGCGCTGCGGGACGGGGATGAGGTGCAGGGCGTGCTGCTCGCGACGGGGAATAATCAGAATATTAACTGCACTAGCATCACGAACCCGGTGCTGGAGAGCCAGGCGGCTTTGTATCGAGATGTCCTGGCCCGCGCGCGGGTCCATCCCCACGAGGTCTCGTATGTCGAGGCCCACGGCACTGGAACCCCTGCCGGGGACCCCGTCGAGATGGCCGGCATACGGCAAGTCCTGGGGGGCAAAGACAGGACTTCGACGCTGCACGTTGGCGCGGTCAAGGCGAATGTCGGGCATTCCGAGGGCGCTTCGGGCATCGTCTCCTTGATCAAGGTCTTGCTGATGATGCGATACGGAAAGATCACACCCCAGGCCCAGTTTGAGACGCTGAACCCAAACATTCGGCCTCTCGATTCGGACCGGCTGGCTATCGCGACGTCGGTGAGGGATTGGGACGATAGCAGGCGGTTGGCTCTGGTGAACAGCTACGGGGCTTCTGGGAATAATGCGGCCGCGGTTGTTGCGCCGCCGCCATCGTCGTCAACGACGGGGACGAAGAGAGAGTCGGCAGCACTGGCAGCCTCTGATACACCCTTGCCCATCATTATCTCTGCGGCTTCAACCGCGAGCCTGGCTTCCTACTGTGAGAAGCTCAAGGACCAAATTAAGGATCCCTCCATCACTCCCACATTATCCGATTTGGCCTTCGCCCTGGCAACCAAGCGAAGCCGCCAGCACCAACAATTGTTCTGCACGACGGCAAAGTCTGGTAAGTACAGTCCAACGATCTACCCAGGTAGTTCCAAAATATCTTTGCCTCTAATAAAGTCTATGTTATCAACGCAGTGACCGAGCTGAAGTCGCAGCTCTCCAGCCCGGAGAAGTTCACATTGGTCGCCCAACGCCCCCAACCCGTCGTGCTGTTATTCAGCGGCCAGAACGGCGACACAGTCCCGTCCGCCAGGTCTCTCTACGACAGCTCCATGCTATTCCAGCACCATCTGCGCCAGTGCGACGAGACGATCCAGTCGCTCGGGCTGCCCAGCCTCTTCCCGGCGGTGCTCGACGGACTCAGGGGCGACAGCGATCTCAGCCTTCGTCACGCTGCCATGTTCGCCATCCAGTATTCGAGCGGCATGTCATGGCTCGACTCGGGCCTGCAGCCCCAGGCCGTCTGCGGCCATTCTTTTGGAGAGTGGGCGGCGGCGACAGTGTCGGGCGTCATGACGCTTGATGCGGGAATGCGACTTGTCACTGGGTAAGTGTTATACCACCATGTTCTTCTCTGCGTCAAAAGACTGACCGTACCCCCTTGCAGTGAGTAGATGACTCTTGTTTCCGAACGACAAAATCAACGCGTGAGTACATGAACGTAGGGTACTGACAGAGAATAGGCCGCGCGTCCATTATTCAGAGGCTGTGGGGTGACGACACTGGTTCCATGATCGCCATCGAAGCCGATCTGGTCAAGAAAGACATGTCGCCGACGGTGCATCTGGATCCGTTTTTCAAGCAACAGCCCGAGACCAAGTTGAGCGTCGCCTGCTATAACGGACCCAACAACTACGTTGTCGCCGGTCCCACTCCTGATATAGAGCTGCTCGAATCGCATTTGAAGGGCAGGAAGTCGAACGGCGAGGTGATGCGCTTTAAGGTGCTGAAAGGAATGCACGCGTATCATTCCGCCATGGCGGACCCGATCATCGAAGATAGCGCCAAGTTGTCGGCCACCATCCCGTTCCACGTACTGAACAGAGTTCCAGTCACTGGTTTGATCTTTCAACCGTTGTATCAGGATCCCAAATTGCCCTTCGAATCCTGTCACGCGGGCACGTGGACCCGGCCTGGCTCGAACGTAATAGCCAGCAACACCCGCGGACCCGTCTACTTCACGCAAGCCATCGCGCGAATCGTTGACCGTCTCGGCCCGTGTACATTCCTGGAAGCAGGACTTGGAGGGCCCATCGTCGCCATGGCTCGCAACGCGATACCGCAGACTCCTCCTGCGCTGCACACCTTTGTAGCCATTGACGGCAAGGACCTCCGGTCGCTTGGAACGCTACTCTCGCTTGCTGTGGAAGAGCGGGCTGTGGAAGCCCCATGTCCGGGCAGCCCCATGGCCCTTCCACAAGCGCCAGCGCGCAGACTACGCGACCGTGCGGCTGCCGCACTATCAGTTCGAACAGAACAGACACTGGCTGGACTACGCCCCTTGCTTAGAGGGCGACACGGCCAAGACCGCCGCCGAGGGACCCTCGATAGCACCCTCACAGTGCCCCCACTGTCTGAGACACACGAGCGAATTCCCCTACATTGCCCAGGATGCGTCTCAGACCCCAGAAGGTAGCGGAACGTTCGTGTTCAAGGTCGATACGCGCAGCCGGCGCTACCAGGAGCTGGTTCAGGGACACGCGGTGGTGGGGTCGCCCATCTGCCCGGCTGCCATGTACCTGGAGCTGGCGACACTCGCTGTCGCCTCTCTGGCGCGCACCACAGACTCAGAGATGACGGTTGATAGCCTGGCAATCAAATCGCCATTGGGCCTGGACATGCAACGGTCCATCAGCCTTATTGTTACAAAGAGATCAGAGACCGCATGGGGGTTTGAGTTATCCTCCACCAAGAAAGGCGAAAAGCCAACATCCCACGCTACCGGAACCGTAATCTTGGGAGGCCGCGACAGCATTCTCAACGGTGACCACATCAACGATGGAGATCGATGGGCCCGCGTCACCCAATTGCTGGAGAAGGACATCGACACGGAAGCCCTGCGTGGTGCCATGGTGTACAAGGTATTCTCATCCATGGCCAAGTACGCTCCCCCTTACAGAGGCCTCAAGCACCTGGCCGGCAAGGGCGCCGAGGGGGCGGGCGACATCTCGATGCCGGCGCAGGACCTCGACCCCGCCGCCCGGTCGCCCAACGACGGCCTCGCGGACCCGTTTATCATGGACAATTTCCTGCAGGTTCCCGGCGCGTTCGTGCACTCGCTACGCGGCGCGGCCGAGGGGGGCGAGGAAAATGGCAGCATGTCCTACATCTGTACGGGAATGGGCTCGGTCGGGCCCCTGGATCGGCAGTTGCCAGGCCATGGCGGGTTCAGGGCCTATGCCAAGGTCGTTGGGGAGACGAGCAACAAAGTCTCGCTTGACGTGTTTGCGATCGATAAGACGACTAAAAAGACTATTTGGGCGGCCAAGGGCCTGCAATTCTCCAGGGTACCCCGTCTTTCGCTGGCGAAGGTGCTGGCTGGGGCCAATCCTGAGAAGGGGCTTGACGGGCTGCAGCAAACCAATCCATTGACAGCGGCATCTGCCACGCCCGCCAAACAAAGTCCCAATGGTCTGAGCCAAACTGCCCGGTCTACCCCTAGTCTAGCAAACAACACCGACAGTGTCTCCCAAGACAAACCCGATTTGGTAACGAGGGGCGTGAAAGAAATCCTGGCCAAATCACTCGATGTGCCAATTGAGGAAGTTAAAGAAGATGCCACTCTGGAAGAGCTCGGCGCAGATTCGCTGGTCAGTCCCGAGATACTCGGCAACATCTCGAGCAAGTTTGGCATCGACATCTCGAGCGACAAACTTTCCTTGACTAGCGATGTCGCATCCTTGTGTGCCCTGGTCTCGTCCACAGTCGCCCAGGAGAACCAGATCGAGTACGATGAGCAAGAAAAGGCCCCACTGATCACCAACGGCAATGCTACAATGTGGCAGGATGCAGTGTTCAAGAGCCTCAGCGACTCCCTGGATGTGGATATGGAGGCTATCCAACTAGACTCGAAACTCGAGGACCTTGGCGTCGACTCGCTCATCTCGGGAGAGATCATCGGTCGCCTCAATGAAGCTTTGAACGTCGATATCACATCGTCCGAGTTATCCGCGGCGACCGACGTGGCGGCAGTTTGTCAATTGATCGCCGAGTCGCTGGGTGTTTCGCCGGCTACGCCCCAGAGCTATTCAACTCCAGCGACGAGTAGTCAACCTGGAACCCCACCTCCTGGTATTGAGACCCTGATAGATGACGGGAAAGAAAACGCGGTGTCGATCCGCGCAGCATTCCAACAGGTTCGGGGCGGTTTCGACGCCCACGCAGAAGACACCAAACTCACTGGCTACTGGGACCATGTGTACCCGCAACAACTGGAAGTAGTTACGGGCTTCATTGTGGAAGGATTCGAGAAGCTGGGTTGCCCCATCCTGAATATCGGAGAGGGGGAGAAACTACCTGTTCTACGAGAGACACTTCCCAAGTATGGCAGAGAAATAGCCCGCCTCTGGGACATCCTCGAAGAAGCCGGCATAGCCGAAGCCAGGCCCGACGGCTGGGTGCGCGGCCCTACCAGCAGCGCTGTTGTTGCCAGTGGTAAAACGGCGAAAGAGCTGAGCACGGAGCTTATCTACGCCTTTCCCCAGTTCGCCTCCACGCACGGCCTGCCCGACCTGCTGGGCCCGCATCTGGCCGAGTGCCTCACAGGCCAAGCCGACCCCGTCGCCCTACTATTCGGCAGCGACAAGTGCCGAACCCTGCTCGAGGACTTCTACGCCAACGGACCCGACCTCCGGGCCGCCACCCAAGTCCTCTGCGACTTCGTCATAGCCGCGACCCGCGCCCACGCGGCCTCCTCGTCATCGGGTCCCGACGAGTCCTTCCGCATCCTCGAGATCGGCGCCGGCACCGGCGGCACCACGCGCCACCTCGTCCCGCTCCTGCAGGCGACGGGCCTGCCCTTCGCCTACACCTTCACCGACGTCTCCGTCTCGCTCGTGGCGCGCGCCAAGAAGACGCCCGATTTCAAGGGGGTCGCTGGCATGGACTTCCGCAAGCTCGACGTCGAGGCGCCGCCGCCCGCGGACCTGTTGGGGCGCTACCACCTCGTCGTCTCGAGCAACTGCGTGCACGCGACGCGCGACCTGCGGCGCAGCCTGACGCATATCCGGCAGATGGTGCGGCCGCGCGACGGGGCCCTGGCGCTGGTCGAGTTGACGCAGCGGTTGGCTTGGTATGATTTGGTCTGGGGCCTCCTGGACGGGTGGTGGCTCTTCGACGACGGGCGGGAGTACGCGCTGCAGAGTCCGTTTTCTTGGGAGCGGGCTATGCATGCCGCTGGCTTCTCGCATGTCGACTGGTCCGAGGGCGCGACGAGGGAGTCGCGCAGCGTGCGTGTCATATGCGCCATGACGGCTGCCGAGCCCGAGTATGAGACCGAGCGTCAGCGCCCGGCCAAGGCCACGTCCATGCTGCTTCATCGGGCGTGGGGACGAGCTCTGCCTCCAAAATTTGCAATCTCTTCTTGGTCCCTGACGGGTTCGGGTCCGGCGCCGTCTTTGGCCCCCTCGCGCCCATGCTCGCCCGCGTCGAGGACATGTCTGTCTTTGCCCTCAACAGCCCCTTCCATACCAGAAACAGCCAGCCCGCAGACCCAGACCTGGCGCCCACGATAGAGCAGCTGGCGCCCTTGTACGTGGCGGAGCTCCAGCGCCGGCAGCCCGAAGGCCCCTACCTCATTGGCGGCTACTCGATCGGCGGTTTGGTGGCCTACGAGATGACGCGGCTGCTGCTGGAGGACCACTGTCAGGTGAAAAAGCTCTTCCTGATCGATACGGCCTGTCCCACCCTCGCCCCCTCCATGCCAGACACCCTAGTAGACTATCTCGAGTCCATCAGCTCGCACCTTGGGGTTCCCAACGAGGACGAGGTCCGAGAGAAGAACCACGGCAGGCTGCTCAAAGGCCAGCACTTCACCCTGGCGCGGCAGCAGCTGGCTTCGTACAAGGCAAGCGGGTTGCCAGGACGGAGGCGACCGCAATTTGTGCTCTTCTCGGCGCGGGAGGGTGTCGATAAACAGAGCGCCGTTACCAGGCCCGTCTTCTCGGGCGATGAGAGGCAGATTGCCGAATGGTTCCTGGATGACCGGCCTGATAGCGGCGGGTCGCTGGGGTGGGACGAGTTCTTGAGAAGTCCAATCAGTGTCGTCCGGGCGGAGGGGAACCACTTCTCCATGATGACACCCGCCATGGTAAATACATCTCCTTGTCGTGACTTTGCTATTGATGCTGACATATGTGTACCAGGTCAAGGGATGGGGGTCGAAGCTCGCTGAGATGCTGGATTGAACCAAAGCGAGTATCTAGTGCTGCGCGAGGTGCCATTTGTGGGACACCAATATGAGATGGTGTTCTATCTAGATTCTCGCATATCATTCGCCTAATAAACCATCGCGTGCACTTGCTACCTATCGCCCATTGCAGTTTTGTCATCGGCAATCAGTGTTGCTGCGTGTTGATGATGTTTGACCTTTCTTCTGCTGGCAGCCACCACCAGGGCCAAATTGGTCGATCGTAAGTAGCGTCGGGTCGGTCGAAATTCATCAGGCGAGCGCCGTCGTTACTTCCCTCCAACCGTTATTCGGTAAGTACTCAGCGGGTACTTGTACTTGGGGTGAAGTACTGGCCCGGCACGAGCACCTGCCACCAGCCCAACATTGGAGCCCCCGTCTTGATTAGTCGGGCGTTCGTTGGATGCTGGTCTCCTACCCCAAGAAATCCATGCGATTACGAAAACAAGTTGGCATACGTCTGCCCTTGTGATACCTCGCGCTTTCGCCTCCATCGCCGGACATAAACCGTTATTTCCTTGTCGCTGTCTAGCCTTCTGATCGGGATCTTTGAAACGCGACTGTCGAGGAAAGTGAGGCGCTGCCTTTGAAAGATGGAGAAGTACTGTAAGTCGTATACGTCAATATTTGGACGTTTCTCCCTTGCCCGAAGATTTTGGAATTTTAATGCCCTGCATGCTCGACCATCCACCTCGAAACGTAACAGGCCCTTCCCTTCTCCAAATCATTCACATCACTTTCCAAATACCCTCCAAACATCATGGCCGAGCCCACGCCTCCCACCGAGCTCGGTCGCCTGCGCGTGCTCTCACCCACTGCGGGTATTCGGGTTTCCCCCTTGCAGCTGGGCGGCATGTCGCTGGGCGACGCCTGGGCCGGCACGATGGGCTCGATGAGCAAAGAGGCGGCTTTCGAGCTCCTCGACGCCTACTACGAGGCCGGCGGCAACTTTATCGACACGGCCAACGCCTACCAGAACGAGCAGTCCGAAATCTGGATCGGCGAATGGGCCAGTGCCCGCAACATCCGCGATTCGCTCGTTCTGGCAACCAAGTTCTCCATGGACAACCGCAGTCACGCCCTGGGCAAGGGTGTGCCGGCTGCTAACTATGCCGGAAACTCTCGCCGGGCTCTCAGCGTTGCCGTTCGCGACTCGCTGAAAAAGCTGCAGACCGACTATATTGGTAAGTGAGCCGAGGTCGTGCTAGGACGATCGTGATGCGACGGCCAATATAGATAGAAAGTATTGCTTACCGAACTGAATTCACAACAGATATTTACTATCTTCACTACTGGGACTACACCACATCCATCAAGGAAGTCATGGACGCCCTTCACATCCTTGTCGAGCAGGGCAAGGTGCACTATCTCGGCATCTCTGACACGCCCGCCTGGATCGTGGCAACGGCCAACACCTACGCGATCGACCACGGCAAGACCCCCTTCAGCATTTACCAAGGCCGCTGGAACCTGCTCAATCGGGACTTTGAGCGGGACATCATCCCGATGGCCCGTCACTTTGGCATGGCACTTGCCCCGTAAGCACACCTCCCGCTACCCCCCTTCTCTTCCTCCTCCCCCTCTGAGCAAGAGTCCCGTTGACACGACATACCTGCCCGGACGAAAGATGGGATGTCCTCGCCGGCGGCAAATTCCAATCGCAAGCCGAGCTCGAGAAGCGCAAGGCGGCAGGCGAGGGCCTGCGCATCTTCCGGGGCGGGCCGCCGCACCAAACCGAGGACGAGGCGCGGATGAGCGCGGCGCTGGCCCGGGTGGCGGCCGAGCACGGCACCGCGTCGGTGACGGCCGTCGCGCTGGCCTACGTCATGTCCAAGGCGGGCCACGTGTTCCCCGTCGTCGGCGGCCGCAAGGTCGAGCACCTGCGCGACAACATCCGGGCGTTGAGCCTCGAGCTCACGGCCGAGCAGGTCGCGAGCCTCGAGGCTGTTCGGCCTTTCGATCCTGGGTTTCCGCACAATTTCATTGCGGAGGATCCTAATGTTACGGGGTCCTCGTTCCTGATCGCCCGCACTCATGCTATGAAGTTCCCGGGTGCTCATAGGCCTTCGTCCTTGTGAGAGGAGGCGTTGATGGTGGACAGAGTTGGCTGGCATCGAAGTCGCTGTTTGGTGGCTCCGGTAGATTAGTAGCAGGTAGACCAGGAAGAAACACAGAGTAACATGTCAAAATTCAACTAGTAAAGCAAATCTTGGTGCTACCGTGTGTCTGTCCCCATGTGCTCGTGGTCCGATTCTGACTTCGGTAAGAACTAACAACACTTCAAACATGGCGTAATGTCACTTAATGTTGCGATCGATTGGCAAGACTTGTGCAGCAGTTGGTCCATCTCATGCAGTAGTGCGGCCCGAGCAGGGGGCTCGGGTGCAGTGTAAATACGTCGAGTGTG
Organism: Arthrinium phaeospermum; assembly: GCA_006503535.1. Lineage (NCBI taxonomy): Eukaryota > Fungi > Ascomycota > Sordariomycetes > Amphisphaeriales > Apiosporaceae > Arthrinium > Arthrinium phaeospermum. Next base: position 396,686 of record QYRS01000007.1, on the reverse strand, counting down.
ACACAGTCGAGACTGCATAGCTTTCGGCACGTCGCTTGGCTGTATCCTGAAGGTAGCGGGTTTCCACCTACTTGGGTCCGAGTCCGAATGCACCGTTGCAATTTTCTTTTTCAATTTACCCAAGCGACGCTGCAGGCTCTGAACAGCTATTTCAAAATATCCGCCTGCACATTGGCTCGGGGGCCGCCTCTTTACAACGTCGTAGGTCTGTTGGTATGGTGGCAATCAACTTCAACCAGGCGAACGAGCGGTGTGATAGGCGTTTTACTTGGCGGGCCGAGTACCCGGTAAAGCCGCAGTTTCCTCTGCTATCTTAGCCCATTTACCCGAAGTACAACTAAGATTGGAATATCAGGGGATCTCGGTTGAACCAACAGAGGATATGCCCTTAAATAAGGGAAATACCTACAAAGTGGACCGGCCTGAGTGACAAAGCTATATCGCAGTCGGTTCCGTTCTTTGACGACTTCTCGCGGTCTGATCTTCTACGCAGCGTTGTGTAATACCCTAGATATCATATCTATCGCTCCCATTCTTGGTGTTCAAAATACGTCAGGCAACATGAGCTCCGACACAAGCGGAAAGGTAGATACAACGGTGCAAACCGATGAATCTCCTGAACACTGACGTCTACGGGTGAGGATGACGGAGGTTCGGTTGAGCCGATTCCACCTGCACCCCGTACCCGCCCTTCCCCCGCATCATGAACTTCTATAGCCAAACGACCTCAGCGGTCTCAAGTACGCCCACCTGTGCGGCGCCACCAAGGAAGATCAGCTGTTCGTGTTTGGAGTGCACACGGGCTACAGCGGCGGCACACCCCTGGCACGCGTCGGGTCTTATCTTGTACAACGGGCTGAGCCACAAGGACCCGATTGGGGGGGCTTGCGACGAATCACAATGGGCGGCGCGAATCTACGCTTTAATCTCAAGAGCGTCATCTTACTGCCGCCCGTCGAGGCCTTGCCGGGCTCGCAGGAGATGGTGTCGGAGCTGATGACAACGACACTAACGACGAGGGCGGTGTCAGCTACTTGTCACCATCGAAGCCGGGCAGGGCGACAAGGTGGAACGGAAGAGGTTCGAGTGGAGACAGTTCAAAAAGGGGCCAGGAGGGAGTTGACCAGGACGGGTTCAAATGCTATCCTGCAACGCCCACCCAGACAGCTTGGGAAACAGTAGCACCGGTCCCTCAGCAGCAGCAGCAGAGCAGCAGCATTTCCAACGGAAAGTTCACGTGATGGGGCGCTGGCTATACTCACGTGGGCCAAGCTCGGGTCCAAGTCAACCACCCTCTTTCGCTAGAGTTCGCCGACGACACGGTTTCGGTCTTGTTTGGGGAGCGATGGGCCCTCATGGTCGTCATTACGGCGTTAAGGCTCTGGGCATGCGCATGAACGGGAGAGGGAATAAATCGACCGTGGCCATTGCAGAGAAGATAAGGGGCAAATCGGCCACTTGAAATTTCGTCCTATTACGTGAGGGGATCTAGCAAGATAGGCGATGTATGAACCAGTCCAGCCAATATTATAGTATGCGGGCCACACTGACAGGTTTCCGTCCGGACTCGATCGAGACGTAGATGGCGTACTGGCCTGCAGAATTCGAGAACTCCGCTGACAGTGGCAGCCCTTGTCAGTTGTAGCCCTTCACGGGTCGCAGAAACCGGCTAGAGTCCTATGCTTACACGCCAATCTACGTCAGAAAGGCGCGGGAGACCAGTCTGGAAGAGGACAAGATGCGACGAGAGTGAGGGAGCGGACAATCCCGAGGTTGAGCCAGCGTTTCTGTTGGCTTGCCCGTTCGCCCATCCTTGACTGTTGGTTCCTTCGTACTCAAAGACGAGCACGTCGTCTACATCTGTTGTAGCCAGGTAGCGATGCCAACTCGAGCGTATCTTTCATAAAGCATTTGCCAGTATACTGGCAAGTGATCGCAGTGTATTCTCATCAGCGATCTGCTGGGAACTTGAGGTCTTGGGGTCTGTGACATCTGCATTGCTCAGGAAGAGACTTTTGGGACATTGTGCAGCTCGATTCCGTGCGCGGACAGCAGAGACAGATAGATCACTGTCTATGTTTTCATGATGACTGTATTTTCAGGAAGAAGGCCAAGGGATTAATTAAGTTGATCTGTAACGATCCGTAAGAACAGAGCGGCTGAGAGGGGAACCCCTGCAGACATTAAGAACAGCCACTCAGGGTCAGATCCTTCACCCATTATCGATCTGCATGTGGCAGCCAGATGGCCAGTGCAACGCCGTGAGATTAATTTACCCAATATGAACATATTACTCAGATAGAATCTGTGAGTCGGTATCAATGGCATTGTCAGCTCCGATCGCACAAGGATTACATACACCATACTCATTCCATCTTGGATATGCTGGCAGTTTTTTTCAGCTAAATCGAAAGTGAGCATAACTCTTTACAGCCAAGGGCTACAGTGCAACTCGTGACAGAGCCCGAGAAATCATGTGTAATGGGATGCTGACGGGCGCATTTGTGCTTACACTGTAGTCGAATCCTACGATCTTATAGGAATCCTCTTTTCAGCACCGCGACAGCTTTTACGGCAGGACAACAACTTGGATAGCGATACAGGCCGTGTGTAGCCCATATAAAACATTACTACTCACTGGAAAATTAACTTCGCGCCGCAACAGTATAGCTAAAAAAAAAAGTGTAAAATAAATAAGTTACAGCCTACTTCAATTATATAGACATCTATTCTTGCCTCATGAAACAATTGAGTTCTCTGGGGTGGAGGAGGTCAGACTAGCCTCCCTAGCGATACCAAGGCTCGAAGGATCGTCGGATATGGAAATAGCCCCGCAGAGGAATGGATAGTCCTGAAAATTGCTGTGGAATCTACAAGTTCCGTGTGCTGGGCCGTAAGCCTGAGGTGAGACTGACGTTGGGCTGGTTCTGTTCACCGTGCTCCTGAGTGGGACAAATCTCCCCTTCTTTTCTTTTTATGTACTGTACAGTACTCGTCTTAGTGCTTTTCGTTCCCGTCTCGGAAAAAGGCTAATAAACGGAGGCTAGGCATTGTGTCAAGTGGCTGACAGCCACCTTTGTCATCTTGGTACTTTCGTTCTTTGCTGATTCCTGGGCCAAATTGTCCCCACTTGTTTTTATTTTCCTGCCACAGACCATCTGCAACGACGAAATAAGATTTACCTAAGTGGCGGCGCATCGTGACATCGAAAATTGAAAACGGTAATACGTTGGTCGTCTGAGCAGAGCTTATTTAGTATCAAACGTGACGTGCAGGTCACGCCACAACTGGTAAGGCCAAGAGGACCCGGTGCCGCGGACTAGGGATTTTGGCAGAACGCGGGGCGCAATCCTCCACCTGTAATGCGAAATTTATGACTCGGAGCGGAAAGGGAGATCGGCAGGGGGGTGGTTCGGTATGGATTGGCCAATAAATAGTAACGATGGATGCTCACCATTTCTGGGGTAAGCTGAACTCATTCCACCCGCCCCAGCTGAGAAACCCTTGACGCCACGCTCGAGCATGTGCGGCAGAGACTGGCTTGGTAATTGCTGTTCTTCTGGCTTCATCAGCCATATTTCTTGGCCCGTAGGCTGAGCGTTTTCCGCTACGGGTAGTACAGCTTGGAAAATACGGTGACACGGGCGACACGAAGTTTACTCGATCCAGTAGCAAAAAACGAACCCAGAAAAGTATATAAAAGACTAATGCATCCCTCAGTTATGGATACCGAGAGAGATTGAGCAGCATCCAGCAAGCATCCCCCTTCACTGTCTTCAACCATCAAAATCCCAGTCTAAGTCGCAATCTCTTTCATCAACCCGCAAATACATTTAACTCTAATTACTCCGTACATCTATCCGCAATGGCTCCCATCATGAAAACCCTCCTCTTCCTCACCGCCGCCCTCGGCGCCATCGCCAACCCCATCCAGGGCAGCCCCAACAGCAACGGCCTCGCCGGCCGCGACCTCACGTGCGCCAACGTCCGGTGCGCGTACCGGTGCGAGATGGTCGACGGCAAGCCCAAGTGCATCCCCAAGCCCGCGGAGCCGGCGCCGGAGCCGGAGCCGGTCCTGACGTGCGCCACCGTCCTCTGCCGCACGGGCTTCACGTGCGAGATGCAGGACGGCAAGCCCCGCTGCGTCAGCCAGCTCGAGCAGTGCGGCAAGGCCCAGTGCCCCGCCGGCCAGGTCTGCTGCAACCCGCTGTGCGGCACCTGCGTCAAGCCGGCGACTTCTGCACCATGGGCAGCTGCCCCGAGCCCCGTGAGGCCGCTCCCGCTACCGCCCCCGCCGGCGAGAAGTGCGGCAAGAACACCTGCGGCTCGGGCGAGTTCTGCTGCAACAAGAGCTGCGGCATCTGTGCGCCCAAGGGGGGCTTCTGCACCACGCAGTTCTGCACCGGGACACAGGACGCTTAAATGTAATACGAGATTGCAATACTGACAGGGAAGGGTTGATGAGTTGAAGGGGAACTTGGACGGAGGCAGGGAGTACGCAGGAGGGGTGGTCACTTGTTTTGTTGGTCTCTTTGCTTGCGCTTGTTATTTCTATTTGATCAATACTACCCATGAAATGCCGCTCGGTGCCCCATGTTACGAGACAAGAAGATGGAGTGACTATAACACAGAGGTGAACTTGTAATATACCTACCTTTTTACAGTAACAATGTGCTGTGGGATATATTCAGAATGCATGCAAAACATATGGTATGTGTACGGTTGTCCACTCAGTCGAGGATATAATCCACGCATCATTGAGTCCTGACCTGGAGGGTCCTGGAAGAATCTGAGTCTGACTGGCAGGATCGTTTTCATAAGAGGTCGCATGACTTCTACACACTTTCCTTAACGTCATTCTATCTATCCGTATTTATCTGCAAGCGCGGGCCCGAGCCGGAGTTTTCGAGTCACAAGCTGAAGGGCAGGACTCTCTTATATGTTTCTGGTCTATTATACTCTCATACCGAGTCCCCGTTAGCACCCTGGCGGACATTCATCCCACATGTACCATGACTTGTGTTACGATGATGACGTGTGGTCCAGAAGTCTAGAAGCTATGGATCTGTATGTCTGGGTCATTGTTTGCTAGATAAGACCAATGAGTAGCACGAATCTTCGAAACACTAAAATTCAGAGCCTCTCATTGGTCCATGGGGTTACACCATATGTGCTTAAGCGATACTATTGCATCAGATACGATTACTGCATCTGCAATCCTACCCACCGCCGAACCGGGGTCATATTTTCCGAGACAGACAGTCACACCATCGATCTACTTGTGCTGTTCGACATGCAGTGACAGTCGTCTTGAGATACCATATAAAGCATTTCTTCGACGGTCTTCCCCAAACCTCGAAGTCTCACCTCTGTTATACCTCACATTATCAATCTTGACGGCTTGGTTATATCAACTGAAGAAAATGGCTCTTTCTGCTCCCACTACTGCCCTGGCATTGGATGGCGGTGATCCTCGTGCCGATCCAAAAGATACGGCTGCCTTTTCGCACACCGAGGCGCCCGTTGATACCAAGAACGTGACGTTGGAGGAATACCTGCACTATGCATCTATCACGCGTGCCGAGGAAAAGGTGGCCAACGAGAAGTATCGCGCCACCAAGGCGCCTCTCACCTGGCAAACAGCCGTGCGAGAGCGTTTCTCCAAGCGATCCAGCAGACGCGAACTGCACAACGATAATAGTGATGGAGGACAAGCACGTGTCGACGGGGACATGGAGGCGGAGTGGAAGAATGCGAGTCGTGCCGTCAGGACGGCTGGCTGGGGAGGCGCCTTCTATCTCATCGCCACCGACGTTCTTGGCCCGTCCCAGACACCGTGAGTGCAACACGCAAGCCATTTACGGCTGAGGTGGGGATGGAACTGACCAATGCCGATAGCTGGTCGTTCTCTCAGCTGGGATACGGCCCGGGATTTGCACTGTACACCGTCTTCGGCATCCTCTCGGGATAGTAAGTTGAAAGAGGAGCTGTTGCACTCTTCTAGATACTTCACTGCGATGCAAGCTGACCTGACTCAACAGCTCTGGTTTCGTCCTCTGGAGGCTGTTTTTGCAGCTAGATTCGGACCGCTACCCGATGCGGAACTTGGCCGACGTATTCTACCGCGTCTTTGGACCCGGAATGAGGCACTTTGTCAACATTGCCCAGGCCATCCAATTGATCGCAGTCCTCGGCTTCCTCATCCTACTGAACGGGCAAGGCATCTCGCAGATGGCGCAGGGCCCCGACGGCTCGTACCCGGGCATCTGCTTCGTCGCCTGCCTCGTCATCTTCACGGTAGCGGGTTTCGTCATCGGTCAGGTTCGGAGTCTGCAGAAGTACAGCTGGCTGGCCAACGTGTCGGTCTTGATACACCTGTCGGTTGTGTTTATCGTGTAAGTGCTGTTAAATGCACATGATTGCACCCACATTGTACTAATCCCTGAACTGGAATAGGATGGGAGTCGCTGCTAACTACGCCCCCAACTACAACGCCGTCATGGCCACCTTTGGCCCCCAGTGGAAGCCGGGTCCCATCGTGACCTTTGCCGGCACGCCGCCCGACGGGTTCGCGACGGGCGGCTCGGGCTTCGTGGCGGCGGTCAACGGCGTAAACCAGGCCCTGTTCTGCTATGGTGGTGCGGCGCTCTTTGTCTTCTTCCTGGCCGAGATGCGCCATCCCATGGACTTTTGGAAGAGCATCCTCTGCGCTCAGATACTCATTTACGTCACGTATATCGTGTTTGGCATGGTGGTGTATCATTATCATGGCCAGTACACCTACGCCCCGGCCGTCCAGGGCGTTTCGGATTACAGGTGGCAGACCGCGTTGAATGCCATGAACCTCGTCATGGGTCTAATCGCCTCTGGCTTGTTTGGTATGTTTACTTCATTCTATCCTTACCTGTCCTATATGGAAATTTTACAACATCTAATGAGGAATTTGCAGGCAACATCGGAGTAAAGATTGTCTACATCGAAGTCTTCGAGCGGCTCTTGCATTTCCCACCGATCCACACCCCACGCGGGCGACTATGGTGGGCCATTCTCTCGCCGGCGTACTGGGTCCTCGGCTTCGTGATCGCGGGGGCCGTCCCGCAGTTCCCCATGGTGTCCGGGCTCATCGGCGCCGTCTTCGGCGTGGGCTTCACCTACATCCTGCCGGCGTTGGCGGCGTTGGGCTTCCGCGTCCGCAGGGACGCCATGCTCGAAGAGTCGGAGCGGTTCGACCCGGCCACCGGGGCGGTCAATTACGTGGACTCCGGGTTCCGCCGCCTCGTGCGCGGGTTCATGAAGAGGCCCGTCGTGAATCTGGCTCACTTGGTTTACTTTCTTGGGGGTCTGGTCATTTGTGGTTTGGGCTGTTATGCTGCGATCATCCAGCTTATCGGGGCGTTCGCTAGCGGAGTCGCTACAAGCTTCACTTGCGACAGTCCCGTCTGAGCTAGAGGGTTACAGCATGGTCTGGAATCAATCAGATGTTCTGTACAGGTGTAGATAGGTCACGTTGACAGTGTTCTCTCTACTCTATTTATGGATTGCAAGAAATGCAGCGTGGCGTGGATCTTATCAACAGGCGGGCCCCTGTCAACGCTACATCGTTAGCAACGGTCCATGATCGACGATCAATCTCGACCCCGCGTGGAGACCCGTCCGGGGTCTTATCTACCGAATCGGTCCAGAAAGCCGGGACTAGAGTCCCGCAATAACCGTAGTCTGTACTTGCTTCCGAAGAACTGGGAGGGGTAGCCTGGGGTTCAATGCAATCGGACGTATTTAGATCTCATGGTGACCTAAATTTCCTGCTTGTAGATATGTCAGTACTTAAGGGCACTTCTGATGGCTGACGGAGGATACTATTGATTCTTCTTTCTGATTTGTGATATAAGTCTGCCAAGATGTTGAGTGCCGTGTTCTTAGCAACTCTGTCGAGCGTGGCGGCTCAGCTCGTCATACAACCCCAGCATAAGAACAACACAAATGAGGTCTCAAGGTCGATACCAATTGAAATTGGTCATCTTTTCAACAACCGCGGATTTGGCAAAGTCGGAGGCGATGCCAACTTTGACGGCACAGGTCGTAAGTTGACTCTACCCAACATCTCAAATGTAACGAGCTTGAAGGTGCTAATGTAATTGAAGGGTGCTATCCGGCCGAGTTCCTGCCAGAGGAGACTCTGCTGTACGACGGCTTCAACTTCTCCTTCCCCCAGTACCGCCCAGCCGGCAACGACAACGTCATCTCCCACGGCCAGACCATCGACGTGCCCAAGGGCCGCTACGTGCGCGTCTCCATGCTGGCCGCCGCCGAGGACGGGCTCGCAGAGGGCTCCGTCAACGCGACGTACGCCGACGGCAGCATGACGCCGGCCCAGGTCCTGGTGCCCTCCTGGTGGAGCTGGCCGTACCCCTTTGGCGGCGACCTGGTCATGCCCTACCATTTCGCCAACCGGTCGGTCGACTACAACAGGTCCAACGTCTTCCAGACGACCAATTGGCTCGACCCGACAAAGGAGCTGAGGTCGCTGACGTTGCCCATTCCCAAGGGGGCGGGAAGCGGCGTCGGAGGGGGTGAAATCGAAACGAAGCTGCATGTCTTTGCCATTTCCCTCTTGCCGGCCGCGGCGGAACCTACTGGGAAAGATGGGCTGCCGCAGCTTGAAGTGCAGTATGCGCGTACGACCCAGAAGTGGCTCGAGGATACGAACAAGACCCAGATAGTCGAAGTCGTCGTCAACAATGCCGGTCTGACCTGGCTCCTGTCCAACCAGACGGTCACCGTCTCGGTAGACTCTCCAGGTCTGATGACAGTGCGTCCCGCTGTCATCAAGCGGTTGCGGCCCGGCGATCAGGTCATTGCGGAGGTCGGGGTGGTCAACAAAGAGGGTGTCTTGGAGGGATCAAAGGGCCTCGCGACTATTGTACTGCAAACCGAAGAAGGCAGTCAAATCGCCACCCATACAATCGAAGCCACTTTTGGCATCGCATCCTACGAGCCGACGTACGACTCCGTGTACGGCCATGAAGCCCCCGAGTGGTTCAGCAACGCCAAATTCGGCATCTTCATTCACTGGGGCGTGTACGCCGTCCCCGGCTGGGGCGACGTCGGCCCTCAGGAGTCGTATGCCGAGTGGTACTGGTGGTACCTGAGCGACCCGACCAAAGCCAACTTCCGACAGCACCACCTCGACACCTACGGCCCCGACGTGGTCTACGACGACTTCATCGCCAACTTCACCGCCGAAAAGTACGCCCCACACGACTGGGTCGACCTGTTCGCTGACAGCGGGGCGCGGTACTTTGTCCAGACGTCCAAGCACCACGACGGCTACGCCATTTTCGACGTGCCCGAAACCATCTCGGCGCGCACGTCGGTCGCCTTGACCCCGCACCGCGACCTTCTGGAGGAGCTCTTCGAGGCCGCCCGCGAGCGCCAGCCCCACCTTCACCGTGCCGTCTACTTCAGCCTGCCCGAGTGGTTCCACCCGGACTACGAGCCCCTCGGGTTCGGCAGCTGGCCCGGCGGGAACGCGACGAACCCCTTCACCAACGCCAGCCTGTCCTACGCGGGCTACGTGCCCCTGGGCGATGTCGGGGACTTCGTCGCGGACCTCATCGTGCCCGAGATGGACATGCTCGGCACCGACCCCCGCTACGAGGTCGACATCATGTGGTGCGACATCGGCGGCCCCAACGCCACCGCCGACTTCGCCGCCCGCTGGTACAACCACGCCGCCGCGGCGGGGCGGCAGGTGTCGATGAACGCGCGGTGCGGCCTGCCGGGCGACTTCGACACGCCCGAGTACGCGGCCTACTCGACGGCGCAGCGGCGCAAGTGGGAGAGCAGCGCCGGCATGGACCCCTTCTCGTACGGGTACAACCGGGCGACGCCCGACGGGGCCTACATGAACGCGAGTACCATCGTGACAACGCTGCTGGATATTGTTAGTAAGAACGGCAACTTTTTGCTGGATATTGGGCCCACTGAGACCGGTGAGATTGTCGCGGTCGAACGAAGAAATCTGCGGGAGGCGGGGGCGTGGATCAAGGACCATGGCGAGGCTATTTTCAACACGACCTATTGGGTGTCACGCCGCAGTATGTCGATGCGGCGACGAACACGGATGTGCGGTTCACCATGACCATGGACGCTTTCTACATCAGTGTGCTGAACCAGACGACCGATGGTTCTGTGGTGATTCGCAACACGCCAGTACCATGGGTCGACGGAGACCATGTTACCATCGTAGGCGGTCAGATGGCGGGACAGCCTATCGGAGTTGAAAGCGTGGGGGAGAATGGGATACGACTGAACATCACCCGGGAGATGTGGGAGGCGGACAAGTGGGCATGGGTGTTCAAACTCACTTATTAGCCTGGTTGGTAGGTACCTTAATTCGTCCCCCGGCATACGGGCAGCATCCAAAAACCCAGCGGTCAATCTGCGACGTATATATAGTGATTGTCCGACTTGAAATCACAACCGTTTTGCTGATATGCCTGATAGTCTCACCCCACTGGTGACAAACATGTTCAGGAACCTCTAGTCTTCTAATCCCATGTCACCAAGACGCGAGGTGATATCATCGTAGTCTCCCGCAACACTGCTCCCATTCACAGTAGTCGTATCCCTAGCGGACAGTCTGGCTGAGAAGGTGTTGGAGTCGTGGCTAGCTAGAACCGTTAGCAGATGTTGGGGAGGGAAGAACTAGCGAAAGGAAATAGATGACTTGCTGCTTGTAAGAAGACGGGACCTTCTTCTGTACCATGTCAAAAGCGTTGTTACGGATCCTGCGCAGCATCTTGTCGACCATGGCATCTCTGGCTGTGATGGCTTCCGGCCCATCGGCCGGGAGCACATCCGGCACCCGCCAGCTGGTGTAGATGTTGCCATGCGTCGGTCGTACCTTGACTGCAGCAGGATGTTCCTCGACATAGTAGCTACACAGACGACATGTAGGCTTGCTCGCGCCGATGTACATCCAGTCATTGAAGAACCTCTCGGGGCGGATACCACCCGAATTCTGCAGCCAGTTCAGGAGCAGAAGCTCGGAATGCACAATGGGCCGGAACTTGGGGTTCTGATACTGCTCCTGGATCCGGGCATCCAGGTCGAACCCTTGTAGGGTTTTCACAAAGGCCTTGAACGTCTCCATGATCTTGGCCTTCCTCGTCATGCGGCCAATGATTCCTTCAGCAGTCCCGCTCTTGTTCCGGAAAACCCTCGGAAATGGCTGGCTGGAGGGCACGAAGGACACCTCGAAGCCTTTGAAGAGGCGCGGCCACATCTTGCGAGCCTGGATCAAGAACTGGACTGAGACGGTATAAGCTACGAGCCGACTCATGGTATGCTGGAGCTCCCATTCGGGTCTCGGGTACCCTGCCAGGTTCCTGCCTTCCCGTGCTCGGTCGGCAATCAGTTCCCCCGCTGGAGACTTCTGGAATTGCCCGAGTTCGTCAATCACAGCCTGGGCCTCATCGGCAACTGTTTCGTATCATGATCAGTACTACGAGGCCAAGTTCTAGAGAGCTGAAACCGGCAACTCACAAGTCGAATCCGCAATCTCGCGACCCCCGAAATCAATTTGCATGGAAGACTCGACATTGGTGAGCCCAGCGGAGATTGTTGTGTCTGCATAGCCGATTAGTCCTCCTGGTGCTGAGCGAGGATGACACAGGGAAAGGATAACTTACTGTCCTCGGACGGGTTGTTGTTGCAAATCGTACGGCAATCCTCCACCTGAGCTTGGAGCTGCTTGAGGTAGAGCGTGATTCGGGGCTTGTTGAATATCAAGACATCCCGATGTATCTTGGCCCGCAACTGCAGGCGGCCGGAGGGCGCGCTAACCAATTGGTCAACTTTCGTCAGAAGACTCTCGACATACTGCCGCGTCTTCTCCAGCTCTCCCGCTTTCTGCTGATTCGCGGCAAACTTGTACAGGACGGCACCAGTGTCGTGGTCGCCCTGGAGAATCATGAAGGAGGTGACCGTGGTGCCCCGCTTCATGTAATCGCACAGGTGCGCCAGCTTGTACACGAACGCCTGGAAGAGCTGCTCCGGATCCCGAGCATCTAGCGGCTCGGCTTGCGACGCCGACTGCACAGTATCCCTGGTTGCAAAATTGAGCGCTTCAAAGAGAATGATGGGCTCGTAGAATTTGTGCTGAACGCGGGAGCCCAGCGCGATTGGTTCCTCTGGCCACCTGATGAGCTCATGTGCGTTAGGAGTGGTGACAAAAAAAGGGGTTCACGAACGGGTGGTGTTGTCGTCAGACATGCTGCCTTTTATGACTACAGGGGCGGGAAGAGGGCTGTCCAGCAGGTAACTTGGCGGGCTGCGACTTCTGGAGAGTTTATTGAAGGGCTCCTGCCATGAACTGAAACTTGCCGATGCTTGCTGACAACGACAGCGACCCTTAAGTATCCTTCAGCAACTCTGTCATCGGGCATCAATCAACACATTAGAAAATTGAAGTAGGCCAAAACGCCTTACGAGAATGCCTTGCAATATCGAATTGAGGCCTACCACCCGCAAGCGTAGCAGAGGCCTACCAGCGACATCAAAGTTGTACCGCCCCGGCTGCGGGGTGAATGCGTGAGGCCTACCATTTTCTGCATAACCATCCAATGAACATCGAATGATGCGTCCATCGAAGCTCAGCAGTGGCATTGGTGTCGAACCCTATTGGACAGTTTCGAGTCTCTGCGCGACGAGTTTTGGGCGGCTTATGAGTCTGACATGGCCGGGCCTCACGACATCGGTCAAGACCAGCACTGTGATTCGAGGCTTCCTTGATTGCAAAAAGAATTGGATAGATAACGATTGAAGGCTATCGAGTGACATAACTGCCCGGAAGAGATGAGGTCATCGAAGCCGTGGTCAAGCAGAAATATAATATGAGTGACTGATCGGCCTCCGACAGTAGTTCCGTTCACCCTTATCAGTCTTGTTCCAATGGATCCCGTACGGGGTCAGGATGGCAGACGCGCCCATGGGGCTCTAACAACTTCTTTGCCTTACTCGACAATGGCCAGCAATGCCATGACTGGATTCATTGATGACAGAACGTGGGATTGCGTGCCTGAGAACGGTGAAGAAGAACTTTTCATTTGTCTTGATTGCAGCAAAAACAGAGCGTGCTGATTTGCATCACAGGCAACGTCGCCGCCCACGTCCAAGATACCAGATGGTGCCACCCTACTGCTGTAGGCCAAGAACTCTGCACGGAGGAAGCTTTTGCAGGGTCACTTGACCAGTCCTTCCCGCATCCTGTGTCCTTTTACACCAGCGCATCTGGAGAAAGCATCAGCCTTCCTGGAACAATTCTTTCCAACGACGGCGGAGGGACTGATGCAGCAACAGCTGCTCTGAATTGTTTGACACCAACCACCCCCTACATCCCGAACACGCCATACGGCCATGTCAGCTCCTCGGCATAGCCAGGGAGTCCAACACCCGGATTAAGCCCTGGCCATTTCAACTTTGACCAGGCCTCTTTGGATGCGACATTGCCTATGGACCTTATGAACAACATACCCCAGAACGGTGACGTAAATGACCCTTCTTCAGATACGGACAGTAATGGTAAGTCGTTCCTGGTCCCAATATTTCCTGTCCTGGTTGGCTGACGCAGTCGTAGGTGCGGTGAGGCCTGGCTATCGTTATTGTTGCAAGCATTGGCACAAGCGCGGCAGAGACCTTAAGTAAGTAAAGCAGCAGACTGCTCGGAGTATCCCCACCCTTACCTGATGAGTGATCAGTAAACACAAAAAGCTCCACGACAGGCCTCTCGGATGCAGGGCACTTTCATCTTGCAGCTACTGTGCTCCTTATGAGAAGGAAATGACCAAGCATTATTGGTCAACCCATCGGAATTGGGCCAAAGACAACAACATCCCTCCGATAGACACCAAATGCCCCATCTGTGACAGAAAACTAGCGAGGATGGACTACCTGAGGAGGCATTTGGAGAAGTATCCACAATGCAAGGCCGGAATGGAACGTCTCGGGAGCTCTTCATGATTGACAGGAGGTCTGTTGTGGTTTGAAATTGAAGGGAAAAGGGTCTTGTGCTTTGAGTTACTGGATTTGGTAGTGAGTATGTAGGTTTAGGTAGTCAAAATTGTGCATCCAATGCTCTGTTCGGGGGTCACCGAAACCTTGGCACCTGTCGTGCAGAAGTGCAGTGCCTCATGTAGCCTGTAAGCGGGCATCGAAGCAGCGAAGCCAATCTGCTAATGTCGGCTTCCACAAGTGGCTCCAGTTGCTAAACCGCCTAGAGCCAAGCCTTTGTCTTGCATGATGCCAACATTGCTCGCGTGAGATGGTTTGCGTTGGCAGGTACCGGATGACTCGAGAGGAGTTGGAGACTGGCGGGAAACCCAAAGCGCGTCCCAAGATGAGATGGGATTGAACGATTGATCAGTTTGACAAGCACTTGACGTGGATGACGGGTATCGCGTATTGCATACATGCATAATCCGGGGTGTCTGCTCCATTGTGCGTCGACATGCGACTAGCGAAGCGGTTAGTCGGGCCTTGGCGCTACGTCCTTTTGCATCTTGCGGAGCATGGAATCCACAATCCCGCATCATTCCAGCAACGGGGCAAATTCATGGGCCTGGGATTTTTTGCCATGTGAGACGCGACAAGCACCCTTTCGTAACCACGGCGAAACCTGATCGCCTGACCCTGAGTATCGATATCTCATACTACTCCTCCTTAACAAATCGATGTTTTTATAGGCTGGTGGTTCTCGAGTTCTACTTCTACCATTACCAACCCATCAACTGCGCAATTTTCTCGGTCGGCGACGACAAGGTTGGGCACTTTAGCATTGGCGCCATTAGGGGACATCATCAAACCATCAAGGGAATTACCGATTGCGGGTCAAGGCAAATCGACTCGAATTCTTCCGGACGACTTCGAAACCTTACCCACCCGCGGGACTATACCGTCAATAAGAGACATCTAGGGGTTGCCAGGGAGCAAAGAATGAGCGAAGATGCCCGGTAGCAGCAGTCGCAGCAGCCCGCCGCCCGACGGCTTGTCGTCGTCGTTCCGGCGTCGCCACATACCAACCCTCACAACGAGCTCATCTTGCTCTTCCTTCCAAGACATGGCGCGCACGAGAAAACTACGAATGCTGGTCGCCGCCAACGGGCAGCGCGATGTGGCCTACGCCCAGGCCATTGCCGTCCGGCTCCTCAAGGACACGCAGGTCGAGACACGTGCCCTCGTCGACGAAGTCCCCACGCGCCTGACACACGATATCATCGTAATGGAGAATCGAAGTTTGGCGACCTTGGCGATCGACGCAGACCAGAGAACACGGGAGGCCATAGAGTCAGCAAGACAGACGTCGTACGAGTTGGTGGACTGGGCAGACATACTGGTGCTGGCGCCGATCGATGCCGACCACTTGGCCAAGATGATGAGCGGGATTGCCGATACGTTGTTGCTCGAAATTCTGCGGGCTTGGGACGTCTCCAAGAAGATTCTTTTAGTACCTGGCATGTCAATACAAATGTGGGAGAACCCCATGACGAAGAAGCAACTGAGCAAAATCAAGAGAAAGTGGACTTGGGTGAAGGTGATGTCGCCGATTCTCTGGCAATACGACGGGGCCACGCCCTTGAAACGTGCCGTTACCTGGGATGGCTTCAACGACCTTGTCGGCATCATAAAGAACCAAGCCGAACTCTTGAGCCTTGGCCACGACGTCGAAGTGGCGGCACAACATGCACTACACACCTCCCAACCCAACCGGGTAGCTACCGCGCTCCCTCCGGAGATATGGACACTCATCTTCGACTACGTTGGCGACTGGGAGCTTGCCCAGGCACTTGGTGTCTACACGAGCCTCAAAGCACCAAAGGAATGGCAGACTGATCGAACCCGCCTTACCGACCCTATCGATATATATATGAATGAACTGGAGTGGTTGATCTTGTCCTGTCCAGGCTCCGCTGCCATCTGCGGCAAGCTCTCCCAGGCACCAAGGGATCTACCCTACATATCGTCCCTGGCAGTCAAACTCATCATCAAATTCTCCCAGACCGAAGTGTTGACGTATCTCGAGACGAACCTGAGCAAGGAGGCTTTCTGGGCTTCTTTCAGCTCCAAACTTTTGCCCAACAAGGCCTCTGGAGTCTACGGCAGAATCGATATTCTCGATTGGTGGAATACATCTCCATCGTTCCTGAAGAAAGAGTACGACGCCGAGGCGCTGGACAATGCGTCTCGAATGGGATATATACACGTACTGGACTGGTGGCGGGACTCTGGTCTGCCGTTGAAATACACCGACGCGGCCCTGGAGTCGGCTTCCGCCCGAGGTCACCTCTTGGTCCTCGAGTGGTGGCGTGACCTTGCGCTGGAGGATGACAGCATTGTGCTGAAGCCAGGTCGCAGTCTGCTACAAGCCTCTCAGTCAGGCCAAACGGCAGTACTCAGATGGTGGGAATCATCCAACATCCCCATCGGACACGGAGAGGGCGTCTGCAAGATTGCTAGCGCGCACGGCCATACTGCCGTACTGGACACCTGGCGAGAGCTCAAGGGCGACAAGCTCTCCTTCGACCCCTATGTCTTGGTCGCCCCCACCCGACAGGGGCACGTCAACGTTCTCGAGTGGTGGAAGCAGTACGCCCGAGGCGAGCAGGCCGGCGATGGCAGGACGCACCGCGTCGAGTACAAGACGTGCGACATTGAGGAGGCGCTGGAGGATGCCATTGGCGACGACCGGCCTGTTCGGGTCTGGTGGGCCAGGAACGGTCTGAATCTCGGCCTGGGCACAAGCGAGTGGATGAAGACGAAATGCCTATAGAAATCAGAATGAAACAATTACGGCAGCTTTCCGATTGTGTATATAGATTAGCAGATTGTTCAAAGAAGCCAATTGAAGCACTCGGGCATCGCTTGCATGCAATACAAGTCCATTTCGGTGAAGCAGTCTTACTTGATAGCCACATCATTTCTGGCCTCCTACGAGGTGACTGGTGGTTCAGAGGCCATGGGATGTCTATCAGATTGATGGAAGTGACCCAGAACTGAACCAGATTTGCCGAGAGGATCTCATGTCTCTCGGTTGTGTCGCAGCGGCTTGGCATCGTTCCAAGCGACTGGGTGCCTCAAGAGATCACGAGGACGAAAACCCGGAGCCGATGTTTTAGATGGCATGTGCTACGCGAGGCCTACCTGCACTTACAGCACATCACACCATCTTTTTGTCGATGATGGCTACCATTTCAGGTGCGTGAATATAAATACAAGGCAATTATGGTGATCCCAGGCTCATTGGTAGTTAGTCCAGCTCCTTCAGTTATTCAAGGACGTGAGTCTGTGGCAACCGATTCAAACCAGGTATGCGCGAGTGACTGTCCTTACTGGCTGCGCTGACAACAGAGGCATTGCTTGGCGGTCAGTAAACGACGATCCAGGCATATGTAGATCTGGAAGCGAGGAAGGAGGCCTATACTGACTATTGCGCTGCTGTCCTTTCTCATCCCTCACCACACATCGACGTACCCGAACGCTACGCAGGCCTTATCTCAAAGCACCATAGTGAGGCAACAACGCTGTAGGCGGGTAGAACATGAATTCTTTTGGCTGCATCTGCGTCTCTTGGCTGCGGTTTCGATTCATCTGGATGAGCAAGCCCGCCCCTGGATTCAGGGGAGCTCGCCTTCCAGGTGAATACAGTCTGCAAAATCTCGTTTGTTTATATTCAATGTCTTTATCGTGTCACTGTCTACTATGATACTTCATAGCTACTGGCGCCACAAGCAAATGCGCTCTTCTATATCGCCTACATGAATCAGTGTGAGACCTGGGGTTCTTCACTTCCAGTATAAAGGGGCCCAGTCCCAATCGCCGCTTTCTCTCCCTCAACTTCTCCGTCAACCATCACACTCTCTTCCCACTCTCCTTAACCATTTCTTAGAATCTCCAGTCTCTCGAAACCCTCCATCACTTGACACTCCCTTCTGTGGAAACTTATTCCAAAGGACTATCCAATTACCCCTTCGAAATAAGGAGACTGCATCACAGCAATGGCGAAGCTTCTCTTCTGTGTTCTCGCCGTGTTCATGGTATTGGTCTCTGGGCTTTCTGCTTTCAAAAGCTCATCCACCGCACCTGCGAAGTTCGCCAGCCCAGGCAATGTGTTCTCGTTCCCCCCTCAGGACTTCCAGACCCTCGGATCTCAGAGAGTCCAGGTCCAGTTTGGTCCATTCACTGTTGGCAACGAGGAAATCAATGGTCAAAGCGTGCAGAACCTGCAAGATGCTACACGGCCCTGCGTTGGATCGTGCTACATTTACAGACATCGTGCTTTCCTCACTTACGCCAACGGTGCCGAAGCCAATGTCAACAGCGGATCCATGATGAAGCGCTCGTTTATCAGCACCACCGCCCGGACGGATAGCGTCTGCAATCAGGTGAACGAGCAAGCCTTCTTTAGTGCTAACGAGAGGCTGCCGTATGACCTGGCCGTCAATGGGTAAGTGATGCAAAAAAGGAGAAAGATTACCCTTGGCCATCTGTCTACTGGCATGGTATCATTTGATGAACTTGCCCGCTGATCTGAATCCCCCAACACTGCAGCACAGTGAAAGTGGGCTACCTCTTGCCCGACGCCCCCATGAACATCTACGCCGAAGTCTTGAACTATAACGACGCCGACGAGGACTACTTCCTGACCTTCGAGTTCGAGTTCGTCCCCGGCACCGTCGACGGCTTCCAACACCTGACCCCCTACTACCTCGACAGCTCGGGCGTGTGCGGCCCCTCGTTGCTGACGGCGCCCAACAACGCCACCTTCGACACCGTCATGCCGGGAACCTTCACCTTTCCGCAGTCGGGCTACGTCTACGCCGTCGGCGGCCATCTCGAGGACGGCGGCGTCTCGCTCGAGCTGCTGAGCAACGGCGCCGCGCTCTGCGAGGCCCAGGCCAGCTACGGCGGCTCACCCAGCTTCGTGGACTGGACCGGCACGCCGCGACTGTCGTCGATGAGTGTGTGCTATGGGGTCGGTAACCAGACGGCGGGGGATCAGTGGTCTGTTACGGGGCACTACGACTTGACGCAGCACCCGGCGCTGCCGTTTGGTAGCAATCCTGCGCCTGTCGTCGCTGCTTTTGAGGCGTTTGTCTTGCACTAGTCAGGATCCATGAAGATGCGATCCTGTTGTTGTCGAGTAGCAGCAGATGCAGAAGTGGCTACAGCGGCTGCACCCAGGAACTGTACCATATCTGAGGGCTTATCGTTGAGTTGTCTCTTGGACTGTTTTCCAAATCGACTCCAAGAACACGTCCATTCGTTACGCACGTTAAGAAACATAGACGGATAGAGACGATTGATAGAATACTGTCAGCAGGTAGAGTAGCCGTTTGATACGGCCGTTTGCATCGAAGATGGAGGTGTATGCACGGACGCGTATAAGACCTGTATCTATGGTAGAATGTCCAGCAGATCCAATTCATCCTCACACACAACATAACGATCCAAGTGACGATTCAGTATGCTCACAAATACTGTTATAACCAGGGTCGGCACACACCTTCGAGGCTCAATCTAACATTTTCGTTTGCTCTTACGCCGTTTCGTTTCGGTCCCCCAATCTTGCCACGTCTTTCGAATGAATTGTCTGTCAGCTTAGACTGATGAACTGGAAGCCTTCAAATAAGTGTAAGTAAACCATTGACGCTATTGGAACTACATGGGTATATAAAGGACGTGATGTCGGGATAAGAGCCCGATCCTTATCACGTACGAGATGCCATCGTTGCCTCGCTGAACGACCTCCACGGCCGCACACCATTGCGAAGTCACCTCAACGGCGCACTTCACCAAACTGTTGTTACAGGGACGGCGACTATGTAACCCGACACAGCCGCCACACAGGATGCCATCGTTGCCCTGCAGTAGGAATAACACCCCATTATTGGGAACCGATCCCCACTCCTTTTTCTATCTCCTTTCCAAGATTACCTCTCGTGTTGCTCGACAGTCGAGAAGCTCAGTACTTCTCGCCCTCGAGGATAGGCTTCGCCTCGTCCGACCTCCACCAGCTCACGCCCTGCTTGCCCGGGTACTCGAAGCGGTCCATGCTCTCGGCCTTCATCTCGACGCTGTAGCCGGCCTCCATGGGGGTCTGGTAGTAGCCGTCGCGTATGACGGAGGGGTGCCGGAAGTGCTCGTGCAGGTGGTCGACGTACTCGAGCACCGAGCGCGCGCCGCTGACGACAACATAATCAATCGTGCTCAGGTGCTGCGTGTACTCGGGCAGGCCGACGCCGCCCGAGTGCGGCACGATGGGCACGCCGTACTTCTTGGCCATGAGCAGCACCGCCAGCACCTCGTTGACGCCGCCCATGCGGCACGCGTCGATCTGGCACACGTCGATGGCGCCCGACATGAGCAGCTGCTTGAACACGACGCGGTTCTGGCACATCTCGCCCGTCGCCACGCCGATGCCGTGCGGGCGCAGCGCGTCCCGCACCGCCTTGTGGCCCAGGATGTCGTCGGGCGACGTCGGCTCCTCGATGAACCAGGGCTTGAAGTCGGCCAGCTCCTTCATGTACGCGATGGCCTCGGGCACGCTCCAGACCTGGTTCGCGTCCACCATGAGGACGTTGCCCTGGTCGTAGCCGATGACGTCGCGCGCGATGGTCAGCCGCTTGCGGTCCTGCTCGAGGCTGCCGCCCACTTTGAGCTTGAAGTGGCGGTAGCCCTTGGCCAGCGTCTCCTGCAGCAGGCCGCGCATCTTGTCCTCGCCGTAGCCGAGCCAGCCGGCGCTCGTGGTGTAGGCGGGCACGGCGCGGCTGGCGAGGGCGTCCTGCATGCGCGCCTCCTTCTGGCCGTCGGCGGCCGTCGCCTTCAGCAGGGCGACGGCCTCGTCGGGCGTGATGGCGTCGGTGATGTAGCGGAAGTCGATGCAGTCGACGAACTGCTCGGGCGTCATCTCGGCCACGATCCGCCACACGGGCTTGCCCAGCACCTTGGCCCACAGGTCCCAGATCGCGTTGACCACGGCCCCCAGCGCCAGATGGATGACGCCCTTTTCGGGGCCGATCCACCGCAGCTGCGAGTCGTTGACCAGGTACCGCCACGTCTCGCCCCAGTGCTCGACCAGCGACGACAGGGTCCGCCCCTTGATGCGGTCGCCCAGGTGGTTGATCGCAGCGCAGACAATGTCGTTGCCACGGCCGATGGTAAAAGTCTGATTCCGTTAGTCTTCATACTCAGAAAGGTTTTACATGCTTAGAGGAAGAAAA
The DNA here is from genome assembly GCA_006503535.1 of Arthrinium phaeospermum. Lineage (NCBI taxonomy): Eukaryota > Fungi > Ascomycota > Sordariomycetes > Amphisphaeriales > Apiosporaceae > Arthrinium > Arthrinium phaeospermum. The sequence goes on along the minus strand of QYRS01000007.1, from coordinate 375,408 downwards.
GAGACAACGATGACGTTGGAAACACGTAGTTACTTACCATTCCATGCCCGCTGAACTCGGAGTCCGTCTCCAAGATGCAGTAGGCAGATGAGTAGTCGCCAGCTGCGTTCATGGCATCGGAGCCGGTCTTGTCCAGGGACGTGGGGAACCGCACGTCCCGCGTGGACCAGCCAGTAATAGTGATCTCGGGCATGTTGGGCTACGATATGGCGCTGAGAAAGCCACCTATGACGACGAAATAGCGCTTGGGGAGATGGACTAAGGAAGCAAGGAGAGCAGCAGATCGACTAGAAGTCAAGACCAAGACCAAGACCAAAGCAAGTTGCGTGAATAAATACCTACAGGAATCGTGGAGATCATATCTGTCGTGTTGAACTCCTGCCATGCTGTGTATCACTCCCCTTTACCCCACGACACCACCCCTCATCCATCATCCCGCATCACCTGTCTCCTCGCGAGGGGCAGGAAGGCCCCTAGGCTCGTACACTGCATGTAGGAGGGGCATCAGTGCCATCCTATCACGATTCTAGCCCAGCGCGTCAATCGTCGTGGGGTGATAGTCTGGGGTGTATTGAGCCGGTTGTTGCTACGGGCTCTCTCATTGGTGGGAAAACTACCCCGGATCAGGCGTCCCAACCGACTACGGGGAAAACAGTGGGTAAAATCGTGGGCCGGAGATCATGCCGGCGTTGTTCGGCTTTCTTGGAGGCGGGATTGATTGATGCTGGCCCTCTCTAGCTTTGATGGGTACGGAACTATTGAAATGCGGGATTTGATATATTACCTCCTCACCAATTCTGATGTATGTAGAAATGCGCATTGGTCTCAAGACAGCGACTTTAGGCGGCTTCCGGGACCTGCATCGCGGCTCTCGTTGATCACGTGTACGACGTGCATAATGCTCTAAATTGATGGAAGTGATCAAGTGCCGGTATTCGAATTCACCACCTAGATTCAAAGGTTGTACCACGTGTCACGCGAGAGTGTCCGCGTAGAATACCATCTCGCATGTTGGCAAGCGATGGTGAGCAAAGAAGCAGGCCCGTGAATGGCTGTATCACTATTCCAGGCGAGAACACCTCCCGAAAATCTGTGTGGTACATGTTCCAGAATTGAGTTCGCCAATCGTAACGGCTCAGACGATGACTTGCAAATGTCTTTCAAGCTAAAAGAGGCGAGTAGGCGAAGGGTCTCATAGCACAGGCACGCCGACCGAAGTGGTTATTCGCAACATAGTTGAAATTAGACAAGACACTGGCAACACCCTGAATGAGGCACCTCGTAATAGGGAGAGAAAACGAGCGGATGCTATTTCACATCTCTGGTAACTCCACTGAGATAAATACTATGATATATCGTGGAATCCATTCATCTCCCGCTAATGAAGTTGGACATCCAGTCAGCCAGTGGTTGCGCGGGTATCACAGATTCATGCCTGCAGTACCGCGAGCATCCCCTCTTCCCCCCACATCGTCACCCAACGAGATGGTAGACATGTGGACTATGCACGCCGAGACAAGTTCGCATGGACCCTATGCGCATGTCCCCAGAGCTCAAGCGATATGTCTCACCCACACACGCCCACCCTCACAGGGGCCCGAGAGACTTCAGACAAGCTGCCGCAAAGCAGAACCACGCGGGAACATCCACCAGCAGCGATCTCACCAGATGAACGTCCAGCCACCGCTTGAGATTCTTGTTCCCCTCGCCCTTGCCCTCGCCCTCGTTCAGCGCCTGGACCTTGTACATGATGCTGGGCACGAAGGCGAAGTGCGCGAGAGCCAGCGCCGCGCCCGCCGCATACCAACGCGCTGCTGCGCCGCCGCTGCTGAGCTTGGCTGCCACAGATGATGATCCTCCACCGCTGCTTTGGTAGAAGACGTTGGCGACGCCGGTGGCGATGGAGAGCGGATAGGCCGTCATGATGATCCAGATGCCGCGGCCGAAGAAGGTCTTGAAGTACGAGGGGACCAGCTCGTTGGCCCGCTCGCGGTGCGGCGGCGCCAGCAGGGTGTCGAGGAACAGGTACTGGTCCGCGGAGAACATGACGGCCGCCGTCGAGGTGACGAGGGGCGTGACCCGCAGGAGGGTCATTGGGTCGACGAAGCGACCCGATGCCATAGTTTCGGTAGCTTTCCTTTCTCTGAGAGGGGGCGGGAAAAGCTGAGTTTCTGAGATGAGATGGCGCGTACAGCCAATGAAGCTATCTAAACGTCCGATATAGCGCGGTTGTAGGTTTTTGAGAGATACTCTTGTATTCTATTGATAGTTGTTCGTGGCCTTCCTCTTATTTACTACAGCGATGCCGCGGGGCTGGCCCCTTGCTTGGAGGCCATGTCAGCAAGCTCCCCTGCGCCTGTTGGTTATTCCTTACTCCGGGAGACTCGGGCGGAGTCATATGAGCATCTGTTCAGAAAACATACGATCGCATTAAAGAGCATCCCTTCCAAGTCTCATAGAAAGCCCCAAGAGGACCAAAATGGCATTCATCATCAGAGCCAAGCCCGATGCGCATTTGTGTCCAGGAACGTTATGTAACACCCAATTCAGATTGGTAGGCCTTGATGCAGGGGTGTAATTCTTTTTGGATGGCCGAATCTACGCCCCGTTGAGGCGCACAATTCGATTGATCGGAGCTTCGGCCGGCCAAACCGGCTTGTTCAGTACGGCCCGTTGCCGACAACAAAACACAGATTGCATGCAAACAGTTATGAATAGCTTCCGAGTCTGATTGTTGCCTACTTGCCTATGTACTTGGACTGACGTCGAGCACAGCCTGGCCGAGATGATCATCGTTGAGTGAGGCAATGAACCCAACGGGCGAAGTGCATGCTGCAAGTGTGGTGTGCATCCCCAAAACGAACCTAGTGAAAGGACCGGGCGAATACAGCGCTCGCATGGCATGTACCGGCGGATTGGATGCTTTCTTGCCTGGCAGCCTGACCTCCGTGTGGGTAGGTAAGCATATGGTGCTTACTCTGCCGACCTTCTTCCCTCTCCAGTATCAAATTTCAATTAGATTGTCAGCTGCTCCCGTCGGACTTTTTTCTTTGCTTCGTTCGGTCTGCACAGCTGAGGTCCGGCAGGACGGCACTTGCATGTCAAGAAAACTCTGCTCAACGTGTCTCAGAAAGGTCTAAAATGTGCAAAGTTCATCCCAATCCGGCCACTCTTTTTCTGACAGAGACAAGTGGCATTGACCAAACTATGTAGCAATTGGTAGAGGCATCTCGGCTCGTGTTGACTCTGGGCGGCTGGAGTGGAACAGTCGACAATTGAGACCGTTGGGCAACAGAGGGAGAGAGTCCAGACGCCGGGCCTCTCGTATTGCTCGCCGGGCGATACCCGTCTGGGTATGACATCAGTGGAACATCTGCAGGTCAGCGGCTTCGAGCAGGGATCCCGGCATGGATCTTGTTCTCACCCCCACTAACAGTTGGCCCTACTACGCTGCTACTGTAACCGCGTTGTCGCCTGTGGTAGGTCAGCTTAGCTGAAGAAACCAACCCAGCGCCCTCTGCTGTCAAATCAAGTCGAGTCTTCGCAATTTTTTTCTTTCTTCTCCCTCTGCCTGCATTGCATGTGAGTGTGGTGAGAGCGAGGATGATAATGGATGGAGGCTTCGAAAGCCAGTTTCGCCAGTCGTACAGCATACGCAATCCCGCCCGCTCTTTGGGTTTTCTGCAGTCAGACACGTCTGTCTGCCCGCCAAAAAACCGCTGATCCTCTTACTTTTCTGCACACCCATCTAAGCTCTAAGCTCATCGATCATCCCGAGTTAACCTTGGCTGCCCGACCTTGGAAACGTGGTGACGTGGAGAAACCAAGCCAAAGCTTAAGGTTAAGTGCCGTCTGTGCTGAAAGAGTCTGGGGTGGGCTTTTCACGAAACCGACTAACCCAAGGTCCTTGCAATCTAAATCAGGACAACCACCATGTCTCCGGGACCTGGGAAAGTTCAAGAAACCAGTACTGAAAATCGCGATGCTGGGCAATGGGCTCTCGCTCACTCAGACACTCACTCGGTGACAGGGGGGTGGTCGGGAAGCGGCCCCGTGTTAATGGATCAGCCCTCCATCGACGACCTCTTTTGGATTTATAGCTAATGCAGTCAGGCACACCAATAGCCCCAGCCGTAGCGAATGGGAAATCCTGTTTTCGTATTGGTTCCCAGAGCCCCCCCACGATGGGTCGACCACCAACACGTCATATTTCAATAACACTTTAGGTCCCTATCATATATCTGATCCTAAACGAAGCGTTGGGTGCCTCGTGGAATTCTCATTGTTAGGGTCTGGCTGTTACTGGGGTTTTCTACCGTCTTCGTCTTATCTCATGTCATTCATATCAACTACTACAAGGTAGTAAGTTGGAAGTCCCACACCTCTGTCAACTTCAACACCCAGCCCGGAGCCATACAACGACAATGGAGTTGTACAGAGCCCCGGTCAATACGAGCATGCCGCCGTCAGCCTTGAAAGGCCCGGGCAAGAAGCTGAGACGGAAGCTGCAGAAGATCGGGTCCCAGCAACGAGGGTATTTCGCATCCAACAACACCATTCCCGAGCATGAGGAGCACCACGTTCGCTTCGTGGAACCCAAGGGCTTCGATACGAGTCGGAGGAGCTACGATACGACTCGAGTCGCTCCCGCTCCCGCTCCTCAGAACCAGCACTATCTGACACTGCCCTCGAACCTGAGTGACTCGAAGTGGAGCGACTTTGTGCGCAAAAGCTCGTACCAGCATCCTGTCGCTAGGCGCATGTCGATCCAGTGCAGCGACCTCCAGCCACAGACCAGGAAGCCTGTGCCCGTAGCCAAGGTACACCACCACCCACAGCCGAAGCCGCAGGAGGCACCGCCAGCCAAGTTTCACCTCGGAATCGAGCACGCCCGGGTGAAGTTGGCGGAACTGCGACGGCACTCGGCAGCTACCATACCCGAATTCGCCCACCTATCCATCAGCAACCCCAAGCCCAGGCAGGCCTCCAAACAGTCATTCAGTTCCGACACAACATATGTCAGGTCACCGAGAGTCCCGTCACCAAACCCGGAGGAGCTGGCTGCTACGAGACACAGGCGTCGGGCAAAGACGCCCGTGCACTCCATCGGCCAACTGGAGGTATCCCCACGAGAGGGACACCAACGAGTCCCAAGCGGAGATCGCATCGCGGACTCCTACAAAGCGTTGTTGGAAACGCGCTCGTTTGTCTGGAGCGATCGGGGTGGGGATGCCGGCGGCGAATCTGTCTGCGGCGACGGACCAAAGACCCCGGCCCGACAGCACCAGAGTCCATGTAACGGTGCCTCTGAAACCGAGGCACTATCACCACAGTCATCTATCGGCTCGCCGTATTCGACTGATTCCACACTGGTGGATTCGTCCGACGAAGACACGATGTACTTCAAGCCGGATTCGCCCTTACCCGTGGCGCCGCTGCGCACTTCACTCGAAAGGCGGCAGTCCCAGGCTCGCTCCGTCCACCCCAGCACCACCGGAAACCCGAGCCTCCAGATTGCCGTCGATCTCCTGACGAGGGAGCTGTCCTCGGCCGCTCGGGGAATCCCCCTTAAACCCAGCTCGGAGACTTCGGCCCTGCAGATCTGGGTCATGATTGAGGCCTACGAGAACCTGCGGGACCAGGTCTTGGAGAGGCGGATGCCCCGGGACCAAGAGCGGTCCATGTTGGCCATGTTCGACACCTGGCTCGAGTCGCTCCAGAAAATCCACGATGAGATGACGGGGAATGACGGCACAGTGAGCGAAAGCGTCTACGATGACGCTTTGGAGTAGAGTGGCGGTGCTTTCTCTTTTGTACTAAACCGGAAGATGTACGATTGATATGTGTAGGATTTGAACGCGGGTAATATCAGGAAATGGACGGATCTATACTGGAACGGAACTGGAAAAAAGCAAAAAAGAAAGGGGAATTAGGCGGGGGCGGGGCAAACCCCCACGGCGCTGGGCAGGCGCTGGGGAATTGGGAATCGGAAATTGGGACGCAGTTGGACACTGCATGTCTATCATTTGTACTAATGATTCTACGATAATTCTGTAATCCAATCTTTACTGATAATAAATAAATCGTGGCACAGCCACTAGAACACTATTCCATATTTGAGCTCCTCAGGCGTTCGTTGGTGATGATCTGGTGATGATTTGGGGAGCGCAACAACGATAAGGTTGCTTATCTTAATGGCTTTTGCGGCTCGTCGCGTCCAAACGCGTCACCCCAAACCTACCACTAGCTGTTCTCGCAATTACTGTATAACTACCATAACTGGTCTTTGATTACTGCGATTGTCACTCTGCAGTCTGAATTCATACCTCACATCTGAACGCAAGAATATCAGCTTATTTGCGCACCGCCCACCATGGCCCCCGGTCGGCGCCTGCTTTCCGGCTCTGCTCGACAATCACGGTCGAGCGCCACCCCATCCTCAGCCCGACAAGAGCGCAGAGCCGGGCCCCTCGAGCTACCCGAATACGAAGCCCCATCGTGCCCGCTGGACACCCAATCGCGCCGCCAGATCCTCGACCTCGCGACCCAGCAGCACTCGGCCAAGTACAACGACCAGCTGGCCAACACGCTCAAGATGCTCGAGGACAGCGTCCGCGACATCAACGACAACTACGCCGAGCGCAAAGACGAGCTGAAGACGCTGCAGTCGAAGCGGCGCGAGAAGGGCGGCGGCGACGACGAGGCCAGCGCGCAGGAGCGCGCGCTCAAGGCGACGGTGCTGAAGCTGCGCGAGGTGGTCCCCGAGCTGACGGAGAGCAGCGAGGAGGCGGTGCGGGACCTGATCGACTGGCAGGTCGAGGTGGAGGACGAGAAGAAGGCGCTGCGCGAGATCCAGGCGCTGCTCGAGGACGAGGCGCGCGGGGCCAAGGCGCACGCGGAGCTGCAGGCGGACCCGGACGCGGACCTGTTCGAGGTCAAGGGCCCGCGGCACTTCTTCAACGAGGCCCGGGACGCGCAGACGGAGGAGTACTTCTCCAAGTCCATGTACCAGAAGTACGGGCTCAACAACGATTACGTCCACTTCAAGAAGCTGTGGCACGACGCGGTGCACAGCCGGGATGCGCAGCCGCCGCCGGTGCCTGACGCGACGAGGTGGTTCGGCCAGCAGGGCGGCGGAGGCGGCGACGAGGCGGCGGAGGACAGCGACGAGGATCTGGTTGTGGCCGGCGAGGTGCAGGACTTCCGGTGCCCGCTCAGCATGGTCGTCATGAAGGAGCCCTACACGTCCAAGCTATGCAAACACTCGTTCGAGAAAGCGGCCATCCTGGAGTACCTACCAAAAAACGGCACCTCGAAAGAATGCCCCGTGGCCGGGTGTGACAAGGTAACCAACCTACTTTTGCCCTCCCCCTTTTTCTTTTTTCTTTTTCTTTTCTTTCTTGTATATACGAATTATATCTTCAGAATCACATGAGCGTCATTGCTAACCAAAACCCCACAACAACAGCACCCGAAAAAGAGCGACCTGTACTTCGACGATCTGCTAGTCCGTCGCATCAAGCGCGCCACAGCTAGGCAGTCTGAAACGCAAGATGACGACGTTGACGAGGACGATGAGGACGAGGATGGCGACACGAGCATGCGGGTCACGTCGGAACGGGACGTCAAGACGGAACGAGGGCGGGATCGTGGCCGCCGCCTCATAGAGGACATCATGGGCGACGAGTAGCACATTGACGCTGTACAGTAAGAGAGAGGGAGAGAGAGAGAGCTTTACGAGATTATGTATTACGACCATGCCTATTGGAGTTCGATAGTACACCCAGTCGCATCCCCTATTGCGAGCGAACGGGGCTACTTCTATGTGGAATACCAACAGTTCTGCAGCTACGATCGAGGTTATCAACAGGATTCCATTACCGGAATCTCGAGGGGTTAGGTAGGGCTTCTCAGGCCAAGGATGGCCTGCGGAAAGCCAAGCCCAATTAAGTTCACAAGCTTTTGTCTGGCATTATGCATCATTTGCCCAGTCTGTTATTCATCTTATCATCAAGCGGATGTGTAAGATCTCAGATGACAAGCATTCATGCTAATATTCCCAATTTCTAAACAATCGACTCTGTTACACGTTTGATGCTGTTACAACCCATCGGTTGTACACGAAGCCATATTTACTTTGACGAAAATCTCCAACTGACACACAATCTTCCAGTCTCTAACACTAAACGCCAAGCCGCAAAACAGAAAATCACAGACAGTGAAAGCCACCTGAATATAAACTAGACCGCTCCTCAATCCGCAGAAAAGAAGGCGGGGAGAGGCATCCCTCTAAGCCGCCTCCCCAGCCTTGACCGTCCAAACCCCCTCCATCGACGACTTCTTCAGCACCAGCGCCGCCAGATTGTTCAGCGTCCCCGCCGTCAGCAGCTCGAGCACCTGCAGGTGCGTCTGGCACTCCTTGGCGATCCAGTTGCGCAGCTCGATGGCGTTGAGCGAGTCGAGCCCAAACGTCGCCACCGACGTCGTCGCCTGCTGCGCCGCCAGCACCGCCGGGTCCACCATCAGGATCGCCCCCAGCTTCTCCCGCAGGCCGCCCGCCACCGTCTCGACCGCCTCGTCCACCGTGGTCGCGCGCGCCAGCTCCTGTGCCAGCGTGCGCTTCGACACGAGCGAGGCCCCCGCGCCGTCGCCCAGGCACTTGGCCAGCGCGGCGCGCCGCAGGTGCGCGAACTTGCCGTCCGAGGCGTAGTAGGGCAGGTTGGCGCCGCTGTCGGCGAAGTCGAGTCCCGTCACGCACTGCTCGTACTCACACGCCGGGCCGACCTGATTCGTAACCGCGGCCTCGAAGAGCGCCAGGACCTCGGCTCCCGTCATGGAGGCGCCGCCGAGACTCTTGAGCACATCGGCCGTGCGCGCGGCGCCGTCGCTGCCGGCGGCGAGGTAGCCCACGTCGGCGACGGCCGCCAGGGCCAGAGACGTGGCGACCAGGCCGTTGCGGCGGCGGTGGCGCGCCAGGGCGTCGAGGAACGTGTTGGCGCCTGCGTATGCGGCCTGGCCGCGGTTGCCAATGATGCCGGCCACCGACGAGAGCAGGATGAAGAAGTCGAGGGGCTGGTCGCCGAGGGCATTGTGCAGGTTCCATGCGCCGGCCACCTTGGAGCGGACGACGGTGGTATAGTCTTCGTAGGTCATGTCCTCGAACAAGACATCCTGTTAAGGGGGTCAGGTTAGCAGGAGAAGCATAAAGGGGCAACTGTATGTGAAGCGAGTGAGAGCTTACCCGAAGAACCATGGCTGCATGGACAATGCCGCGAATAGGAGGCAGAGTCTTCTGGATCTCCTGCAAGACACTCTTGACGCTTGATTCGTCGCCAGCGTCACAAGACTTGACGTGAACCGAGGCGCCCAGTGGCTCACCGAAGTCCATCAGCTTCTTGATATCCTCATTGACCTTTCCACTGCGGGACAGAAGCACGACATGACGAGCGCCGCGCTCAATCATCTGTTTGGTGATAGACTGGCCGATACCGCCCGTGCCGCCGACGATGACATACGTCGCGTCCATGGCATACATGGGGTGATCCGAACGAGCATGTGTGGCCTTTTATAGCAGTCAGTAACTTCGCGGTATCTTCGTTGTCAGTAATGGGGGGGGAGGACTTGGCTTACCTTGATCATATCCTCTCCACGATGACTAACGACCACCTTCCCCGTCGTCTTCCCACTCTGCAGCCTCCGCAACGCCGTCTCGACCTCACCGATGCCCACGGCCGTGACGGGCGTGATCTCCTTGACCTTGCCCTCCGCGAGCAGCCGCATGACGGCATTGAGGACGCGGTCCATGATGCGAGGCCGCTCCGCCGCCACGAGCGTCAAGTCCACCGAGCTGAAGGAGCAGTTGCTGTCGAAGACGCGCATGCCCAGGTTGTTGTTGGCGACGATGTCGCGCTTGCCGATCTCGACAAAGTGGCCGAAGGGCGCCAGGCACTCCCAGCTCTCGCGCAGCAGGTCGCCCGCGAGCGAGTTGAGCACGACGTCGACGCCGCGCTCTCCCGTCGCCTCCCGGATGGCCGGGCCGAACGACGTGCTGCGGCTGCTGTAGATGCGGTGCGCGGGGACTCCGTACGTGTCAATGAGCAGCTGCTTCTTGTCCTCGCTGCCCACCGTGCAGTACACATCGGCGCCCAGTAGTTGTGCCAGCTGCACCGCCGCTTGGCCCACGCCGCCCGTCGCCGCGTGAATCAGCACGCTTTGTCCCTTCTCGAGGCGCGCCACCTCGACTAGGCCGTAGTAGGCCGTGCTGTAAACAACGGGGATCGACGCCGCCGTCTCGAACGACATGGACGCCGGGATCACCGCCGCGCTTGACCCCAGGCACCTTGCGTACGTGCTGTAGGCGCCCAGCGACATGGCGCATACGCGGTCCCCGGCTTTCAGACCCGAGACTTCGCGGCCGACCCGGTTCACAGTACCGGCGCACTCAACGCCCAGGTACGGCTGCGTGACTTGTCCCATAGCCACCACCACGTCCTTGAAGTTCATACCCGTCGCCGCGACCCGCACCTCGACCTCGTCGGGGCCCAGGGCCGTCTCGGGCTCGTCGCGCCAGTAGAGCGAGTCGAGCGCGCCGACGGTGCCGACGGCCAGCTGGAGGCGCCTTCCCTCCTGCTCGAATGGCTGCAGGTAGGGCTCCGCGTCCGGCATCGTCTCGCGGTGCAGCTGCAGGTCCAGGTCCTCTTGAGCCACGACGCGGGGCACGACGAGCTGACCCGCATCCTCGGCGAACTCGTAGTCCACAGGGCCGTCGGCCTCGTCGGGCTGCGCCAGTGATGCACCGGCGGCCTCGAGGATGAGCTCTGCGCGTGCGTCTGCATCAAGTGCCGAGAAGGGGTCCAGGTCCAGTGTAGCGACCGCTTTGCTCGTCTCGGAGCGGACGGTGCGCAGGAGGCCCTGAGCGATATTGAGGTCGGGCTTCTCAGCGAAGCGGTAGGCACCCGCGGTCACCCAGAGAGTCGAGGCGCTGGTCAGGAAGAGCTTCTTGACCCGCTCGAACACGTCCTGGCTCATGCCGTTCAGGAGGGGGGCGTCGAGCTCAGCGAGGACGATGACGGGGCGGCCGTCGGATTGCACGTCAGCGAAGCTAGTGATAGATGGCTTTGCGCCTGTCTTGACTTCGAGTTGAGCCGCGAGGGCTTGGTTGAGCTCGTCGGGCTCTTTGCGGTCTGACACGATGGTAAACGAAACGTTGGGAAGGCTGTACTCTTTCGTCGCAGCGGCACCGTTGCCATTGAGTTGGGTATCGTCATCGACATGCCCTTTGCCATTCTGATCCTGGACATCCTTGTTATGTCCATTTGTCTGGCTGATGACCGCAGAGGTCTCAGTGATCTCAACTGCAACGCCGTTCCCCTTGGCTCCATTGCTTTCACCGTTTTGGTGTGGCTGAGCCTCTGTCGCCCCGTTGGCTGGCTTCGCCTCATCTTGACCATGAGACTCCCCGTTCGCACCGTTCTCGTCAGCGGTTACCTCTTCTGTGGGCGTTGAGGTACCATGCAGCGGCTCCCACTGGACCTTGTAGCACAGCGACCGCGCCACCGGCGCCTTGGCCGCATCGTCGAACACGGGCACCATGCGGAACCCGGCCATTCGCATGATGGGGTTCAGCGAGTTGGACGGGTGCCACGCATCGACAAAGAAGTCGGCTGGCGCGGGCCGGGCGAGGTTCGCCTGGCCCCACGCGATGCCCTGGATGTCGTCGCTGATGCTCGCCAGGGAGGGGATGTTCATGTCGAGCTCCTTGACGGCAGCCGGCATCCAGAGCGCCGACATGAGGCCGCGTCCCGCGCCCAGCACGGGGAATGCCAGCTGGAAGAGCAGGTCCAAGAACGGCGCCGGTAGGATCGACGGCAGCTCGTACTTGTGCGGCATGACCGACTTGGTGTCGGACGAGTGCACGTTGCCAATGGCGTACTCGCTCGAGGCCGCCAGGCCGCAGTCGGGCGCCAGCTGGAAGACGGGGCCGTAGTCCGCGCCGAAACCTCCGAGCTCGGTATAGAGGGTTTCGGTGGGGATCTTCTCCGTCGCCTTCTTGGCCTCGTCCAGGCGCGTGATCGCACGGGTCAGGCGGCCGCTGCTGATCTGCCCGGCCTTGCCGCCCTCCTTCTTGACCTGGACCAGGCCACGACAGTGCTCAAGCCAGCCTCGACCGGCGGTCCAGGAGCAGAGACGGAACTCGTCCCAGTCGTCCGAGTACGACTTGAGGCCCTCGGCGTAGGGCTGCACCGAGACCGAGGTTTCGTAGTCGGTGCTCTCCTCCATGATGAGGGCCTTGGAGATGTGCACCTCGCGGATCCGGTAGCCGACAATCTTGGACACCTCGATGCCGCGCAATTGCGCCAGCTGCGAGGCTGCCTCGATGGCCATGCTCAGGTAGCCGGCGAGCGGGAAGGTGATGAGGTGCTGCATGCGGTGGTCCCGCAGCCAGGGCACGTTGTCGACGTTGAGGATGTTGACCCACGTCGGCGCCGTCTCGTTGTAGGCTCCCTCGAGCACGCCCAGCAGGTCGTGGCGCGCGAAGGGCCGCAGACGGCGCTGCTTACTGTGGCGGCCCTCGGCCCAGTACTTGTGCCCCATCCAGGGGTACGGCTCGCAGTTGGTCAGCAGGCTCGGCAGGTGCTGGGTGGGAATGCTCTCGTTGATGGCGTTGAAGTCGACTGGCTTGCCTTGCGCGAATAGATTGCCGGCGAGCGTCATGGCGGCTTCGGTGGCATCGGAATTCCGAACCAGCGACGGGAAGTACTTGGTGTTGGCAGCAGCATCCTTGCCGCAAGTCTTGAGGATCTGCTTGATGGGGCCCTCGAGGGCGGAGTGGGGGCCGATCTCCACGATCACGTCGGGCTGGGCTTCAGTGCAGAGGCTCTGGAGTCCGGTGGAGAAGAGGACGGGCTTGGTCAGGTTGTTGATCCAGTACTCGGCGCCGAGGGAGAGGGTGGAGTCGAGCCGGCTGCCGAGCAGAGACGAGTACATCTGGATCTCGCTCCGGTCGCCGGGCTGCATGTCTTTGATGGCCTTCATGTAGTCGTTGGCGATGACCTCCATGTGAGAAGAGTGGTAGGCCACGTCCGTCCGCAACTTCCGGTTGAAGACGCCCCGGCCCTCCAACGTGGCGCTGAGCTGGTCGAGGCTGTCCTGCTGCCCCGAAACAGTAACGGAGTTGGGTGAATTCTCACACGCCACGCCGATGTCTTGGTACTGGTTGGCGGCGATGATTTCCTTGACTTCGGCAGCGCTCTTGCCCACGGCCAACATGCCGCCGTTGAGGTGCGGGTGGGTCGCCTTCAGCGCAGTGGCGTAATGGCCGCGGTAGTAGGCGGCCCTCATGGCTTCCTCGAGGGTGATGGCTCCCGTGGCATACGCCGCGCTAATCTCTCCCGACGAGTGCCCGATGACGCACGAAGGTGTGATCTTCCAAGACTTGAGCAGCTCAGTAAGACCCAGCTGGACTGCCGTGCAGGCCGACTGGCTGATATCGGGCTCGCTGATGCGGCTCTGCTTTCCGTCCTTCAGCAATTCCTCCACCAGGGAAAACCCCGCGCCGATCTTTTGCAGGACCTCGTCCGCTGCCTGAATGGTCTCCGCAAATACGGCATGGCTCTCCAGCAGCGAGGCTCCCATGGTCGCCCACTGGGCACCTTGACCGGTGTATACGAAGGCCAGCTTGGGTACCTGAGGGGCGGGGCGTTGCGGGATGCTGGAGCTGTTCAAGTTCCTCGCGAGGTTCTCGAGCGTCGTGGCGGGCAGAGCTAGGCGATACGGTAAGTGCGTCCGGCGCTGGCCTAGGGTGTACGCCATGTCGCGGAAAAGGCCAGACTGGAAGATCTCCGGGTGCTTCTCGACGTAGATGCCGAGCATCTTGACCTGCCTCTTCAACGACTCCTCGCTGTTGGCGGTGACGGCGAAGAGCTTTGGGCCGCCCCTGGGCAGCTTCGACGGAGACCCGGTCGATTCGGCCGAGGGAGGACGCTGAAGTACGACGTGCGCATTGGCACCGCCAAAACCGAAGTTGTTGATGGAAATGTACTTCTTGTCTCGGGGCCAGGGCCGAACGTTGCCGGGTACCTTCATGTGCCACTTGTCCAGTGGGATTGCCGGGTTCGCGTCTTCAAAATTCACATTCGGGAGGAGAAGCCCCCTCTCGAGCATCATGGATGCCTTGATGATAGAGATGATGCCGCTGGCGTGTTCGAGGTGTCCAATGTTGCTCTTGACGGACCCGATGTACAGGGGGTTCCTCTTCGAGCGGCCAGCGCTGAAGACTCGAGATATGGCACCCGCCTCGATGGGGTCTCCTACTTTTGTTCCTGTGCCGTGCGCCTCGATGAAACCGGTGTCCTGTGTGTCGATGCCGGCCTTGGCATAGACTTCCTCGATGAGTCGCTGCTGGGCCTCGCCGCTAGGTGTGGTCATGCCAACGGTCCTGCCGTCCTGGTTTATTCCGGTGTTGACGATGATGGATCGGATCTTGTCATTGTCCCGCAGAGCCTGATCCAGAGGTTTGAGGATGAGGCAGCCGAAGCCCTCTCCGGGAGCGTATCCAGAGTCCGCACGGCTGTCGAATGCGAAGGTTCGGCCCTTCTCGTTGTAGATGCCCATCATGGACATGGATATCATGTCATCCGGCTGTAAACGCAAGCAGCAACCGGCGACGATGGCCGACTCGGACTCTCCAGAACGAATGCTCTGGACGGCCGAGTGCAGAGCGTAGAGGCCAGACGAGCAGGCCGTGTCGACGGTGAAGGAGGGTCCTTGAAGGTTGAAGTAATAGGAAATTCGGCCGGCCTGGACCGACACCTGATTACCAGTGGCGTCGAACAAGGGAAGCTGGCAAGTGTCGTCCAGGGTGCCTTGACGGTAGTCGGACGGGCGCCCGGCGACGTACACGCCCATTTTCCGGCCAGAGATGGTATCCTTGGGAATACCCGCACTTTCAAGCGCCTCGTAAGTGACCTCCAGCAAAAAGCGTTGCTGAGGGTCTGCGGTTGGTGGTTCATGTCAGCGCTGTGTCTTGCCTGTGGGTCCATGCAAAAAAAGGGGGAGGGGGGAGTTGGTTTACATACCCATAGCGGTGGCCTCTTGCTTGGTGATGTTGAAGAAGGGCGCATCGAACTTGGAAACGTCGTGCTTCATGAAGTAGCCGCCCTTGATGTTGAAGGTTCCTGTCCGCTGCGGGTTGCGGTGGTAGAAGGCCTTGCTGGAGAACCGGTCCTCGGGCACCTTACACCAGCCATCCCGCGAGCGCGACAGCATCGTCCAAAGGTCGTCGGGCGAGGAGACGTCCCCGGAGAGGCGGCAGGCCATGCCGACGACGGCCACGGGGGCCAGGAGAGGGGTCTCGGTGTGGTTGTTGGTCTCCATGGCTTCAAAGTTATGATGGTGCTGTGACGGAACAAGGAAATCTATCTATCAGTCTAGTCTAGATCTAGAGGAAGGGCAGGTTGGCATGCTCCTTCTTCGTCTTCGTCTTCGTCTAAGTGCGCACAGTCGATCAACAGCTTGGGTGTCGAGTCGTAAGGGGCCAAGATTGCATTATAACTCCATGGAACACTGCTAGAAGGGAATGTGGGCCGGTGGGTATGCAGTCTCTCAGTAAGAAGTTATGGGTATGGGAAAGCTTGCAAGAGCCACATCACATGAGGTCGCTGGACCATCCCAGGCCGGCGGGTGGCACATTCTTATCTGATCATACGATCTAAACTTGATCGAAGGTATGCTCTGTTGTCCGAACCTGGGCAGGCCAGTCAGGGCCCCCGTCAACCAGACCAGTGGCACTGGCAGTGGTGGGGGTGATGGTTTAGGTAGGGGCCATGGAGGAGAAGGATGTGCTAAGGGGAGCAGGGTTCGGGTGAAGAAATGTCTTGTCTCAGAAATCCTGCCCTATGGCTGCATATGCAACCACTGCTCGCTCATTTCCAGTGTGCCGCATTGCCTAGAAGAGAAGGAGCAAGGCCGTATTGAGTTCGCAGCTGTCTTTAGCTGCCTTGGCGTTTCCAATCACCCGCCGTCCCTTTGCTGCGGGTACTAAGCAATCATCGGCGCTGTCAACTCTCTGGAGGGGGCCCCTAAAAGTCTGTTTCCGATCCTACTTATCAGTCCTGTCGCGAGGCCTAACTCTGAAGGCCCGTCACCAACGCTTAAATCGAGATGGGTTTTGGAACCCTCCCATCAGCGCTAGCGCTAGAACAAGGTCAAAGTGATCTGTCCCCGAAAGCTGCTACGTGAGACAGCAATTGGGGCCTGGTTGGGCTCTTCCGTCGAATTCTGATTGCGCATATGCGGTCGATCTGCATTTGTGTCTGCATTCACTTTTGTTACAGCAAGGTGGCAGATTGCAGGCAGTCGAAAGGAAAAAGAAAGTACGAGAGTTGATGCTTGACGGTGGATTCCGAGCCCGACGCCGAATAGAAGCATGGGCCTTTCCCAATGCTCCCACCTTCGCCCACGCTCATACTCATTTTCATGCTTTGCTCAAATACACACGGCTACGTCAAAGTTGTACCAGAAAACTTATATCAACTGCTTTTGTTTCTTCTTCTTCTCCTAGACTACTTCGAGGCTAGAGCCATTGATTGCCGCGCCATTGAAGAGCTCGGGCCGGGGGTTTAACGGCGCCCCCTTCTCCATCGGAGTACCGGGTTCGCCTCAAGGGATGCGCACTAGGACGAGCGCCGTTCAAAGCCACGTGAGGATTCAGGGGTCGCATTGAATAAAGAATAACTAGTGATTTTACGCTGCTGATTTATGCTGCTGCTTACGGCATTGCGCGCCGGAAGCCGTCGTGCCCTAGCCATACCGCGCGTGCTCAGTTCTCCTCGAACCTGAAGTCCTTGTTGGTGTCGAGGAACTTGTCCAACACAGTCACCAGTTCTTTCATGGTGCGCGGGTCGCGAGGAACCGTATGTCCCTGCCCATGGTCGAACATCTCGGCACAGTCCTCGTCGCACGTCGTGAACAAAGACATGGAGCCATTGAGGTACGGGTCGTTGCACCCAAGGACGTGGAATGTCGGGATGTCGATGAAGGCATCGGACGTGTCCGAGAGAACGAGGCGGGCCTGACCGTCCGCTACGGCCATAGGTGGCCAGCCTGCGAAGAAGATGGCGCGCTCGATGCGCCGCCACGTCCCGTACTCCCTCCTGCGCCGCTGCTCCTCGATGATGAGGCTGGCGGCGATCATGGATCCTTCCGAGTAGCCAATGAGTCCCTGTGGGCAAATGGTCAGCCTCAATCTTCTTCCTATATCCGTGCTATGCGCGGTATGACATGTCTACTCGCCGTGATTTCCGGGTCATCTTCGAGAATCTTGAAGATTCTTTCCAATGCTTCGGTCAGCGACTCGGCGGGGATGAGTTCCTCCCCGGCGAGGAGGAATCGCATCGAGTCTTCGGCGCCCTGCTCTTGCGGGAACTGCCGAATCCTCTTCAGGAAGTTGGACGCCTCGAACTTGACGTGGCGGTGCCACGGAGCGGCGCCGAAGTAGTCTTGGAAGCCGTCTGGCGGCGCGGTCTCGTGGATGCCGTCGATCCACATGAAGCTGTACTCGGCCCTGCCCTTCACCTCGTCCAGGAACGGGCTGAGCTGGGCTTGGAAGTTCTGGAAAGTCACGACCAGTCAGTTACTGCTCGTGTTTCAAGTATACTGCCAGAAAAACACTGTGATGCCTACCTTGGCGCTTCCATACGCCCCGTGAAGACACAGGAACTTCATGGCTGAATGCTTGAAGATGGTTCTTGCTGGTGGTATTATCTAGCCGGTCTGATTCGTATTCTCTTGTCGCTAGAACTTAACCGGTTCAAGAGTATTTTGATACTGGTCGGCTGGGATAAGAGTGTAGGAGTCAATGGAGAGTTAACAACCAAGAGCTGCCAGAGACGACGATCGACCTTGACGTGCCGTCGCTGCAGTACAGTTCCGCCGAGACTGGCCCATTGTAGGGTTTGATCTTACTGCAGTTTGAGGATAAGACACGCTGATCGACGGCGGGTCGGTCCCCCCCTCGACCATCACAGACACGTTGAAGCGCTAAGGGACATGCATGTCTCACAGAGGCATCGTGATGGCAGCAGGGTTTTTTATGCCGCCACCGAGTGCACCCATTCGGTAGAGCTCACGCGGCTCATGGGGGGCGTTGCAGATCTGAATATGCAGCATGTTGGTGATAAGAAAGTGTCTGTCGCAGGGGAAGACCAAGGATTCAGCCCCGGATCTTTGGGTGGTTTCTGTCTCAGACCCCCCTCCCGGCCGACAGGTCCGAGACTGTGTCAAATCAGATGTCAATTTGAAGTATACCGGACACCGATTTATAGACACGTTACACACCATCATTCGTAGCAAGAATCATCGAGTCTTTCTGAAACATCACTATAATTAGCCCTTGGGATATGATCAAGTCCAGACGACTAAGCATATCGCCTTCTTATTGCGACATATTGGAGGCGCTTTTCAATCGATGACCTGGAAATTGGAATTGTCCGCCCCATAAAGAGAGACAAAGAACAGGGGACTGTACTGCGATAGGGCGATAGGGTGAAACTTGATTCGCTCTCCACAGGCCGGTTGCAGGGGACCTTGAGAAAGAAGTAGGGGTCTATGCATGTCATAGTGATGCAACATTGGTACGAAGCATGGAAGACCTAGGGCTTGATGCATTACTTGATAGAATTAGGCGCGTCACCCGAGTGGCTACGGCACTCGGATGCGGGTAGGACAGCAGTTCTCAGCCCCCGTGCCTCACCCGCTTAGCCTTAGAGGGTTGCTGCAGTCATCATCTCTGTCCCGTCTCCGCGGCACATGACACCCCTATCCCACGCCTTAGTTCTCCGTCCGCACAATAAGCTGCTATTTCACCATTCTTTTGTCCGTCCGTGGCATCCGTATTTTTACTGAAATCGCCGAACTAACCGCCATCGCCCTGGTTTGTGCTTTTCTCGGTTGCGATCAACATCAAAATCACGCACCTTGCATTTGAGAACATTTATTGATAGAGCGGCTGAGGCGGCGGAAACAAAAAATAGTTTGTTCTTATCCTCCCGACTTACCCAAATATGAATACATTAATAGAATCCCCCATACCATGCATGGTTGGCTGTTGACTTAAGCTTTCCTGTACTCGTGAACACGAAACCCGAGTATACTTGAACCCAAATGTCTGAATGCTGAATCACTAGGACCAGTCTGGGCTATCGCTCCCAAGTCTGATATGGCAAATCGGACTGAGAATGTTTTCTAACACTAGCCAGGGATCAGTTGCGCTTTGAGATCCGACAACCTAGATAGCACATGCAACGCTTCTACCAAAGAATAAACTAGAGCCGCAAGCACCGGGATATATCATTATAGATAAGACAATGATTTAAACCAATGTATTCCCCTGAACGATTATTCTGCCCATCGGAAGCACGCTTGATAGGAAATTGGTCTCCGTATTCAAGCAAATATACGATGTTCAAGTTACTGGGGGTAAATGAAAGCACTTTGTACTTGACTAGTATATTAGTACATGGGCGTGCCATACCAACGCTCCGATATTACAAGCGCAATGATATCTGTGCTGAACCAACTCCAGGCCATGCAGCCCACCTTCTTGACTTGAAAAACCCCCAAAGAGTTGACAATAGATTGATCAAACACAAGATACGAGGTTCAAGACGCAAGTAAACAGTGATTCGCACCATACAAACACTCTGATGCTATATGTATGTCAACCTCCAAGTACGCATCAGTGCTAGCCACGTCCTGCAAAGACAACACTCATCATAGCATGAAATTGGTATGTGGTCCCTTCCGTCAGATAACACAACCGCAGCAGCAGCTGGTGACCCCCATCATCCTTCATAAAGAACATTGTTGAAAACTACCGCTCTGCTCATATCGATGTAGTGAGGCTGGTTGTCTTTGTTCCAGTAGCGCTGTGCTTTGATACCTACTAAATAAAGGGGGGTTCAACATTGCCATTGTGAGGAGACCCGTACTACAGGGAAACATTGGGTGGACAATGGACTGTTACAGTCTCATCAAAGTAGATGTTATGTCCTTACAAGCATAGAGTCTGTTTTAGGACCAACATATTGTTCTTGGTTAACGTACACTCACTGACTGACATATATAAGGGGGCTAATTCCCCTATCTCGATACGTGAATCATCCATCCCACTTCAGAAATCACATCGTCTGGAAGAGAACGAAACCACCGATCAACCTCAACAATTCAGAACCATTGCGTCGTCTTACGACCCGACAAATTTCAAGATGGACGGCTACGTTGTGGTCGAGCTCCTGAGCAATAACACGTACAATGGCACCGAGGCTAGCCTGAAGACTTCCGAGATCAATAATACATATCTCATTAGGTCTGACGACTTTCTTGAACCGAGATGGCAGCGACCTACTGACCCGGACTATCGGCAGTTCTACGGCGTTTGGGCCTATATTCTGGCCACCTCCGTCGTGTGGGTCCCAGCCATAGCGATGGCTGTATTGTTCATGACAAAGTTTTGGAAAGACAACTTCAGCAATGCCCAGGGGGGTCGTCGGCGCGACTCCTTCGAACTTCAACCACTCCGTAGAGGCCCCCGCCCGACAGTTCCCCTCGTTCCGTACTCCGAGCCTGCACCTGCAGAGCCGCCACCGCCGTCGAAGCCAGCAAGCCAGGCTCAGATTATCCTTGTCGTCGGCTTCCTTCTCATCTGGAGAGGCATTGGTCTGGCGATCCCAATCCAGAGGATTATTTTCGTCGCCAAAATATTCCCATGGACCCAATCCTCCGCGCTGGACGAGTGCATGAGACCAAAAAGCATTGATTCTTTCCGTTCAAGCCTCTGGCCTTGGTTTATCCTTGTGCCCGCAGTCTTCGTCGTGGTCTTTCATACGGTTCTCATGGTCTTGCGGATCTGGGCGGCGATTACGGTGATGACAGGACGCAGCAAAATGTGGTTCATGAACCCCTTGGACAAGAATGAGCAGACGATATTACTGTGGATCAAGATCATTTTCCTCGCATGGGTCGAGGTCGTGGTGTTCTTTTTCGTCCTACAAGGCCTTTCCTTCAGATTCTGCGTGGGCAGTGAGCGTTACCAAGACCTCCATACGCTCGTGTTATCATACATCCCCGGTATCGTTTGGGTGATAATCGATCGGGCTTCGCGTCCCATCTTGAGGCATTACCTTCCCGCCTTTGGATTCCCTAGATACCCCCCAGTGGCACAGGTTCCGCTTGGCCTCTTGGGGCCCATGGTTGACCCGTCACAACGAACAGCGAGCTCTAGTACTTGGTAGGAGCTAGATGTCAGGTATCTGTGATGTTTCCTCGGTTGACTTGTTTCCCCTTGGTCGTGCATGGTATAAAAAAGGAAAAAAAAAAGGAGAGGGGGAGAAAGAGAAGGAGCATGAGGTAAGCGTTCTAGTGTTTATTGTTTTGTTCATGTAGTTTCCAGATAACGAAAAAGAGAAATATGTTCTGCACAAGGAAAAGACAGAAGGAGAAAGCCAGCCCGATTCCTATTGATCTATGCGTCCATATGATGTGTGCGCAAGAGCAATACCGAAGATTTGTTGTATGTTGTTGATTGCAGTTGCTTAAGTCCGGCTAAATCCACTTTGCACAGCATGTCGGCATCACCTTGATGTAAAGGTTACCGTCTGATTGCCCTGTATTCTTGTTTGTCCAACCTCCTCTTATGGGTACGTATGTTGTACTTAATATACCTGATGTAGATGTCGACTTCGCAGTCAAGTAGAACAGTCCACCGATTAAAGCACTGGAGATACCCGCCATCTTGTGCTATTGCTTGTTGCAGACAAGGCATCCTGCCCACGTGGGACAAGACGGTTCTAAGCAACGGTTCTAGGTATGCCGCCCCAGTAAGACCACATACCCTTGCACACCATGTACCTCTCGCATTATGTTTTTAGGCCTGGAGCCAGCCAGGCATACGGCAATTGGCTCACATAGGTAGGTAAATGAAAGTGAGTGGCAGGCATTGATAAGGTTGGGAGTACGGGGAGGCGGAGGAAAAGCCAATTCTTTGATTGCTTTTTTTTCCTTCAGGGCCAATCTTACCTATCGGCATCTTGGCTGGCAAACTTACACCAAAGTTCTCATTTGTTTTCAAATTTTCTCGGTCGACTGATAATTCTCCCGAATACTACTACAACCTGTCACCAGAACTTGGGCTCTGCTTGCCCGGCATGGTCGCGACATACAATATGTGGTCGCAGGCTGCTACCACAAGTGGCCGAGCTCGAGCAGCTGCCGCCATCGTTTCGTCATGGCCGAGAAAGCAAACATGCCGCCTGCCCGATCCGAAGCGTGGGGTGCGCTCTTACACTTCAGGTAATTGAATCGTCTCATTTTCAGTTTCCGATTGCTGTCGACATGACAGTGCATTTGCATTTGACGTGGGTGGTGTTTGGAGGGCGGTGGGATGGTCACATCTCACCTCGCCCCAGAAGGGGAATAATTATGCCTGCCATGCGTCCAGCCCCCCAAGCCCCCCGAACTTTAGCTCCACAAACGCCCGCCGCGCCGCCTGAAGAAAGACCCCTAGAAATCAGATCCCTTCTTCACCTTGGGCTATCCGGTTTCGGCATCGACAACACAAAATGGCCACTCACTAGTCCTATGACACACACCAAACACACCAGCACAAAGCTTAGGCGGAACCCGCCAAACTCCCAGCTCCACGGTTTTACAAGCCAAACTCGTGGAGCCCACGGCCAACCCGACCTATGAACTCGATGATTCACCGAGCGAGAGCGCACATGGCCAACAGCTCGTTCAAAGCTCGTGCCCCTCCTTGGTGCTTCCCCTCTAAGGCAAAGCGGCGATGGAAACGCGGTAAAGGCAGATCTGGTCGGGTCACACCCTACCATTCTTGGTCAAGGGTCCCGATCCAATGACCCCTGTATCGTCCTTTTGCCTGCTTTCGTACACCGTCGCAGAAGGACGAGACGTTGCCAATGAATCCCAACTGCCGCCCGTCCATTGCGAAGGATCATCATGCAGCAGATCGCGGGGGGTCTTGTTCCTCTCCTTGTTTGTGTCACCGCGTGTCATTATCGCATCGGGGATATAGAACAGAGAGAGGCATTTCTTCGCGTGCACCTTCTGGATTGACCGACTTCTTTTCCCTCAGCTAGTCCCCAAGTGCGCCCCATTCTGTAGCCCAGTTATTTTTACTATACCCGTCGAGTCGTTCTGCGAGCGAGGAAAGATTTGTTAACCAACTTTTTGCGCTCCAGCTTCCCCACCATCGTCACTTTCATCTGTTACCCCTCCATCCTCACGCAGTCCTTTCGGCCGGCACATCACTCGAAACTTCCACGGCAGTATCTCGACCTCGTCCGCCATGACTCGGCTCAACATCAACAACATCAACCCGAATGTGGTCGAGGCCAAGTACGCCGTCCGCGGCGAGCTGGCCGTCAAGTCCGAGGAGTACCGCGCCAAGATCCGCAAGGGCGAGACCAAGGACCTGCCCTTCCAGCAGGTCATCAGCGCCAACATCGGCAACCCGCAACAGCTCGACCAGAAGCCCATCACCTTCTTCCGCCAGGTCCTGAGTCTGCTCGAGAACCCGCTCCTTCTGGAGAAGAAGGAGGTCCTGACCGAGCACCTGGGCTACAAGTCGGACGTCATTGAGCGCGCCGAGTCGTTGCTGAGCCATGTCGGCAGCGTCGGTGCTTACAGCGCCAGCGCTGGTGTTCCCGCGATCAAGGAGAGCATCGCCAAATTCCTCGAGGGTAAGTTCTCTCCCGACCCGGCCAAATCGCGTATGCATGCACGTCAGTGGTTGGTTTGGTTGACTAATATAACCTGCCCGATCCAGAGCGAGATGGCTTTGCCGCCGATCCGTCCCACATTTACCTTTCGGGCGGTGCATCCTCCGGAGTCAACACCCTCCTGAACATCATTTGCGCCGGCCCCAAGACCGGCATCCTCGTCCCCATCCCGCAATACCCGCTCTACACCGCGTCGCTCTCCGTGCTGAACGCCACCTGCGTCCCCTACTACCTCGACGAGCACGCCAACTGGGGCACCTCCCTCGAGACCATCAAGGAGTCCTACGAGAAGGCCAAGAAGGACGGCATCGATGTGCGCGCCATCGTCATCATCAACCCGGGCAACCCCACGGGCGCCTCGCTGTCCGAGCAGGACGTGAGCTCCGTCATCAAATTCGCCGACCAGGAGCAGCTCGTCGTTATGGCCGACGAGGTCTACCAGACCAACGTCTTCAAGGGCACCTTCCACTCGTTCCGCTCCTCCCTCCTGAAGCTGCAGAAGGAGAACCCCGGTCAGTACCAGAGCGTCGAGCTGGCCTCGCTGCACTCCGTCTCCAAAGGCATGGTGGGTGAGTGCGGCCACCGCGGCGGCTACTTTGAGCTCATCGGCTTCGAGCCCGAGGTCGAGGCCGAGATCTACAAGTTCGTCTCCATCACCCTCTGCGCCCCCGTCGTTGGCCAGTGCCTCGTCGAGCTCATGGTCAACCCGCCTAAGAGGGGCGACCCTTCGTTTGAGCTCTACAACCAGGAGTACACGGGCATCTTCGAGGGCCTCAAGAAGCGCGCCTTTGCCCTCTACGACGCCTTCCAGCACATGGAGGGCGTCGAGTGCGGCGAGCCCCAGGGCTCCATGTACCTCTTCCCCACCATCCAGCTGCCCGCCAAGGCCGCCGAGGCCGCCAAGAAGGAGGGCCGCGAGGCCGACGAGTTCTACTGCATGCGCATGCTCGAGGCCACCGGCGTCTGCGTCGTGCCCGGCTCCGGCTTCGGCCAGAAGGAGGGCTCCCTGCACTTCCGCACCACCTTCTTGGCCCCCGGCACCGAGTGGGTTGGCAGCATCCAGAAGTTCCACCAGGAGTTCATGGACGAGTTCCGATGAACTTCTCCGGAGCTGCTAAATTTGCCAGGATAAATAAGAGGGTCGCGTTGATTTCCCAAAGAAAATTCATGAGAACACCATATAGCGCAGCGGTCTGCGTGAGTTGGTAAAAAGTCAGTGCCTGTTCGAGCATCGTAACGGTTCATATTTAGATAGATAGTCTAGGTTGCATCTATAGAGGCGACATGGTTTACGGGTAGATTCGTAGATCATGTAAGGACACTTGAATTTACACAGGAAATCACCACTCAAAAGTCATTTTTCATTCATCATGATGTATCTCTTTGAGCGTCGTCGTCTATCTCAGTAATGGTACACATCTTTTATTAGCATATACGCCAATGCTCCCGTCTCCAATCCGGAAAAAGCAGAGTTGTAATCGCGAGACAAAGTTTATGCCCTCTCGCTACCTCGGAGCCGGACGGCCTGGCCGTACTTCTGCAGCTTGGTAATAAGCTGATCACCCTGCTTGACGACATCCTGGTACTGCTTGTTCTTGTCATCGGGGCGGTTGGTCTCGATGATGCCCTTGCCCGTCACGCGGTCAATGGTGCAAGGAATGCGGCCACCTGCAATGAACTTGGCGAGATCACTAGATGAAACTGTAAGTATATTGCCAGGAAATCATGAGCTCATTGTACATACCGGTCCAAGAAATCGACAGTTACGCCAAAGTCGTTCGCCATGCTCTCCAGGCCGACCACGCGGTAACTTTGCAAGAGCTGCTGGTACGCGCGGAGACGCATCTCCCGGATGAACCAGTTCTTATGCTCGTGCAGGTAGCGGTCTTGGGTCAAGAACTGCTCCTCGACGTGCGCCAATGCCTGGAAGAACAGCTTGTAGTGACCGGTGTACAAGCTATTTACCAGCTGAGCCAGAGGCGAGAAGTCAACGGCCATCTCGCTCTCGGGCTGGTCAGAGCCGGTGCCCAGCGTAGTCAGGTTGACCACGGTGGTGCCCTTAGGCGCTTCCCTGGCGGATTCGGCCTTAGCGTCCGTCATCTCAGCGTCCTCTGCACCGGGGCCGGCGGAGATGGCACCGGAGAGCGCCATCAGCTTGTCGTCGCCATCGGCGCCGAGGATGGCCTTGATCTCGGGAGCATCGACGACCTTGCTCTTGAAGTCCACGCGCTTCAGGGACACTGAACCGGCGAGGACGGAGTATACCACCAGGTTGGAGTATGTGCAAAGCTCGTACGAGGTGAAGGTGGACAGCGAGTCCAGCAGCAGGGGGGCCGCAAGGTTGTAGGATCGGACAGTCAGAAGGTGCAGGCCCTCGTAGGCCTTGAGGCGGTTCCGGCGGTCCCAATCACCTCCGCTCTCGACCAATGCCTTCGCTCTTGCAACGTGCTTCTTCACAAGGACCTTGTCGCCGTAGAATAGACCCAGGCGAATTATGGCGAGGACGATATCGATCTTGGTGCCAAGGATACCGGTCTTCTCAGAGAGATCCTCGTACGCTGTTATCGCTTTATCCTACACAAATGGTCAGCATATATGATCACACGACAGCAGAATCGGGGCAAGGTAGGCGAACCTTGTCACCGATCTTGGCGAAGTACTCGGCACGCTTCCCCCTCGCGGCCATGATCTCCGTATCGCCAGCCTGTTCAACTGCGTCGTCCTCCTCTTTCTGGAAGGCCTCGAGCTCCTTGTCGTTCTCGGCCTTCAGCTTGTTGTAAACCTCCTCGTCCCACGGTAAGCTTGCACCGGTAGCAGACTTGTTGGCGAGCATACCGGCGGTGCTGGGCTTCCGGCTGACGGGCTTCTGGGGTGCGGATGAAGCACTTCCCTCGCCGGCCAGGTTCAGGATGCCTTCGGTCGGGTGGGCCAGGTATTTGTATAGCGGGGCCATCTTGTGCTCGTTGATGGCATCTTGCAGGCTCTTGATGGAGGACTGTTGGGCAGGGCGGGTGGCGTATGAGTTTGTGAGGGTGAAGACGTGCTGGGCCAGCGGCAGCAGAGGCCATTTGGCGTACTGCGGATCGGAGCCCATGGTGGCGGCGGTTGATGACGAAAGTCGCTTGTTGAGGGGCGGAAGTCGAAAGGATACAAGACTTTAGTCGGTATCCTGAATGCAACGAGACGGAATTTACGACTGTCGCAGTTAACAATCGGAGAGAGTGAGGGAGAGTGTAATAAACCGGAGGTTGTTGGTGATGAAATGAATGGTTCCCCAAAGCTGTTTGCCAGCCTCGTACAGATGATGGTGGTTCTAGCGGTTCGTTCGCAACAGCTGCTGCGGGAAGGTGCAAGGCGGCAGACAGCTCGCGTAATGCCACTGAGCAACCAGCCAATTAAATCAATTCACTGAGCTCTGGCGGGCCGGATCTTGAGCCTCAGGTACGTACCGCCTCTCATTGTCCGATGATCCACAGCTAAAGACACCAGAGCCAGTCCTGAGCCAGTGACTTCTGCAGTGACCTTGTCTGCTTGTATGGGACATGCCATTTAGCGTCAGGGAAAGGTAATAGTGGAAGCATTCCGGGGTGCAGCTTTCCTTCCATCAATCGTTCTCTTTTCGCGACTCGCATAACGTTCCATTCTACTTACTAACACTTTGATCTCTTCAATCGCATTCCCCAGGCCAGACCATTTCGTTGAAGGATTATTCATCATCTTTACCCATTCAACCGCACGACACCACAACCACACTGACCTCTCACTCCGTCAGCCTATTCCACAATGGGCAGCGACGAGAGATCTCCTGCTCGCGAAAGCAGCAGCAACAACACCCGTCGCGGAGGCGATGAGCGCGACAATGACGACGCACAGCCCGAACCCTTTGACGCCAGAAAACTACAGCCGGCCAAGAAGCGCCAACGGTCACGGTCGCCTTCGGACCCTGCGCCGCGCAAGCAAAAGAGACCCGGGCGTGGGGCTCGTATGACACAAGCCCAGATTGACGAGATCAAGCACCGACAAGCCGAACGCGAGAGAGAAGCTGCCGCTGCTGCTGCCCAGACTGCGCGTGGTGCCATCAACGATGTCGTCAGACAACATTACAATGCCGTCCCCGAGCGTGGCCGCGACTGGAGAAAGAAGGACAGCAACATCAAGGGCCTACGTGTGTTTAACAATTGGGTCAAGAGCACCATCATCCAGAAGTTCTCCCCCGACGAGGATCATACACCAGGCGCGCACGAGCACGGGCGCGATCTTGCTGGCGTCGCTGGCAAAGACCTGCTAGTGCTTGACATTGGCTGTGGCAAGGGAGGCGATCTTGGCAAATGGCAACAAGCACCCCAGAACGTCGCCTTGTATGTCGGCCTCGATCCAGCAGAAGTCTCCATTGATCAGGCCGAAGACCGTTATCGGAATATGAGTAGTCGCGGTGGTGGTGGCAGAGGCGGCAGAGGCGGTCACAGAGGCGGGCGTCCACAACGGCTGTACGACGCATTCTTTCACGTCAAAGACTGCTTCGGTACTTCACTTGGCGATATCGATGTCATTCAAAAGGTTGGCTTTGGGCCGCCGTCGCAGGGAGGTTTCGACATTGTCAGCATGATGTTCTGCATGCACTACGCCTTCGAGACCGAAGAGAAAGCTCGCAGAATGCTGGAGAACGTCTCCAATTCGCTGAAGAAGGGCGGCCGCTTCCTGGGTTGTATTCCCAACTCCGATATTATCGGAGAGCGAGTCACTGAGTTCAATGAACGCATGGCGAAGAAGAAAGCCAGCGCGGCCACCGGAGAACCACCATCGTCTGACGACAAAGAAGAGGGCGAGGCAGAAGAGACCGCAGAGTGGGGCAATGAGATGTACAGAGTGCGATTCCCCGGAAAGACGCCGGCTGACGGTGTCTTCCGGCCTCCCTTTGGCTGGAAGTACAGCTTCTTCCTGAGCGAAGCTGTTGAAGAAGTACCGGAATATGTGGTCCCTTGGCCCGCGTTCCGTGCGCTGGCAGAAGACTACAACCTCGAACTGCAATACCATCAGAGCTTCAAGGAGATCTGGGAGACGGAGAAGGATGATCGCATACTGGGGCCTCTTAGTGAGCGCATGGGAGTCCGCGAGAGAGGAGGCGGTCCGTTGCTGGTCACCCCTGAGGAGATGGAGGTGGCCAACTTTTACTTGGCGTTTTGTTTCTACAAGGTCTAATAGGGTCCCTCTCGTCTTAGATTTAAGGGCCTGTGGGTCATTGGGCCACGAATAGCAATGCGCAATCGATTCCTATATCTTTCAAATGTGCTGCCTGTTCCTGTGCCTAGCATGCTTGCTTGTGTTTCGCTTGCAGATTGGTATCTCCTATCAGTCCAGGCAAAACTGAAGGCCTAGCATTATCTAGTATGATACCATGAGACATTCAGCCTCAGTACTTCCAATGAATCCGGTCGCAGGAATGGGACTGGGGCCTTGGCTTCCAAGTCGTTGGCGATACCACAACTTAACTGTCAATGCCCCGATCCAGCTGATACACTGTTCGTTCAGCAGCTAGTAACCGTTGGACGTTTCGCGACGTGAAGCTCGTTGGAATAGGAGTCATCGATAGAGTGCAGGCAGGATCTTGGATTTTACTCATACGTTGGAATAACCATATGTGCTCTTGTGTGTTGAAGGTCATACGTTTGTTAAACGAAGGGAAAAGCGATGTGCTAGATGCTGAGTATCATCGCGAGTCCCCTGCCTGACAGGTACAACAGTAACAGCTTAGTTGTCAGCGTAGCAGTTGTTCTATGTTGCATGCAGACTGCATACCTACTCAGCCAATCACGACATTTAGTCTCGTTCTTATTAACAATATCTGGTATCGATTTTGTCTTTCGAGGGGGCGATCACTGTCGGCACTAAGCCGTGATCGACCCTCGTCCTCTGCCCCGTCTCGTTGTTTTGTTGCAGCGAATCATAACCATGCAAACACAAATGCATCCCAGATTACTGGCTTCACCATGCCTTGCTTGGTACGGAGATACATCACGCATCCTTAACCTGTTCTCTCAGCCAGTCACATATTGTGAGGTTTCAGATCCCGTCGCAGTTGGGTCTCGGTGTACTAAATTATCCAGAGTGCTCAAGATCCAGCTCGCAGAATTGGAAGTCGATTTCGAAGAATTGGATGAGGCTCTGCGAGGTGCTGAACCGTGTTCGGTTTACATCCCTACATCCCCGCATCTGTTTTCGAATGCCGAGCCTTGCGACTGCCACGTAATGCATCACATGGTAGAATGTGTGTGACGGGGCGTTGCCATATCTTACCCTGCTTTTTGTTCAACGTAGAACGTTCGAGTGACCTATCATTGATGGCTTTTAAGAGTGTATCTCAGCATGAAACCGCTGAGCCGTTTAGCGAGGAACCTCGCAGTGTCCTACACCATTGGACTCTTCATGATCCATTTATGTCTTTGGTCAAACGAAGCGCTATATCGCGGCCCTGTCCCAATCAACCGTATCCGGTCATGCCAAATTCCCTGTCATACAAATTTTGGGCAAAGCTACAGACGTCCGGAGCGACTCTGTTCCTGCAAATTCTAAAACCGGGCAGTACTCATTATGATCCATCAGAAACCCTCTTGCGTTTTCTGAATCCCCCTAAAGCAAGCTGCAATTTCTTCAACTGCCTGTTGTATACATTACTCTATACAATGCAGTCAGAAGTCCATGTTATACATCCTCGACAGTGTCTTTCATGATATAACGAATGATAGTGACCTGTTCAGTTTGTCCCAATCGTAGAGCTCTACCGAAAGCTTGCTTCTCAACCGAAGGGTTCCACTGCGGTTCAAGAAGATATATGCGTGATGCCGTAGCAAGATTGAGGCTTCATGCCATATAGTTAGTTATAGAACCTCCTGTAACTGTCTCGTCCGCATACTTACCCAACCGCCCCTGTTCCGAGAGTCACGAGTAATAGTATATTCACTTTCGTCGAGGATTGGAAAGTTCTCAGTTTCCGATGACGCTTTGGGTTTGGTAGACCGCCATGAACTAATGATAAGGTAGTCCTTTGCTTTCTAGTAGCTGACAGGCAAGCCTAAGTGTTTTGGTCCAGGATGAAAACACGATACTAAAACGATATTAGACGAATCATGGACATTTGATGGCCCGAGATCAACCCAACTATGCGTTTTGGGTACTTGCCTCTTACTATTTCGTTGCTGTCCGATGTCACCCAAAAAAGAGAGTAATTTGGTCGGGTATCGCTGGGCCCGTATAACAGGTTGAAGCAGGCTCTCTCCCATTCCCCTTGGCTGTGACTCAAACGAGAAAGTTTCCAAACTAGGTTGGTCCTTGGTCTCTCTGCACTTCGGGCAATCTGCTTCTGTTGAATGCCGATGGACAAAGCAGTCGCAGCACAATAAATGTGAGCATCCCGAAAGAATGCTCCCCCACCGGTGCCGGGTATATCATCAATAGTAAAGATCGTACTGCCACAGTACACGGATACTGTCTCGTCAAGGTGTTGTAGATACGTAAGAAACTCATCAGGATCAATTCCTTTGACCAGCTCGCCGGCTGGGGGAAGTCCGTGATTGCAAAACAGACGAAGCTCAGAAATGACTGCACCTTGGCTGTGGCGGCACGTTTGGTTTCATGACCACTTACCCCCAGATCGATCAGCGCTTCGTACTTGCGCAGTAGTTGATTGTTTTGGTGTCTCTCGACATCCGTGAAGGTAAGTTCACGGATTTCTTGCATCGGATTTGCCAGCCCAATGATCTCCTTGGTTCGCCGTAGACAAATGGATTCCAGTAAAGTGCGGATGTTTCTGACTCGATACCTGGTACCTTGCTTCGACTGGTTGACAATGAATCTCTGAAATGGCAAGGCATCTTCGAGGAGTGGGATTCTTAAGAACGCAATCAATGCGCCCAGATCTTCTAGAGAGTTCTGGATGGGTGTTCCGGTCAGACACCATCGACGCTGAGCTGCCAGGCTTGCAGCAACCTCAAACTGTCGAGTAGTCCTGTTTCCAATATCATGGGCTATACGCTATTTGTTAGATACAATGAGGGTGTAATATCTATAGTGGACTGCTTGCCTTCGTCTAGCACGATTCTGAACCATTCAATGGCACTAAGCTTGCTCTTGCCACGACGGATCTCGGAGGATATGGTGGCGTATGTGGTTAGAACGATATCTAACTGATATAAGAGACCGATATTTTCGAGTCTACCACAGCCAGTGTGACTATGGTCTTACCAAGGCCCATTTCATCAGCAAGTATGCCACCCTGAGTCTCCTCGGGCTGAGCTCGCCGGGTGCCGGTTATTCTATGTTGGTACCTAGAATATGACACGGTAAGCTCAGTGCTTGTACTTCTGAGACATCAACTACCCACACGATACCTCCAGATGCAGTTTCATATTCCTCCCAAAGATTGAGCTCAGACGAAAGGTTTGTCGCCTCCCTGCGCAAAATGAAGTCAATTGCCTCCCTTTGGTGGCTTCTGTGATGTCGACTGGCTATTCTTAAGTTTCGGGGTAAAGTAGTTACTTACTTTTGGAGAACAGTTCTGATCCCTCTATTAGTAACTTGCTTTTGTAGTTGTTGGTCATGTGTGAGCCCATTGAAGATTGTCTCAATCTCAGTGTCATCACCATTGCCACCGGCATCCTCACCCGCTAGTCTTGGACCTTTCTCCCCAATTTGAGGTCCTTGTGCCAGCCACAAGTCTGACAACTTTGCTATGCCAAAGCTATTCACGTATAACACGCCGCATATTGGACAATGCATCATTATCAGCACGAGAGTCCACACTGTTCATTCTGCGGTGGTTGATATCTGCAATTCGGCCTATCAGATGGCATGAAATTCAAGCAGCAAAGGCGATCAACATTGACCAGCAAAGCGTTGAGATGGAGCGGCGCAGAATTCGAAAAGATATTAAAGATCTATGTGGTCCTCTAGTGGATATGCGAGACGATGGTACAGTTGAGCTCGTCCACTTGACTGCAAAGTCGTGAGGCACACTTCATTCCTACCACGCTGACCATACGACTGACATTTATCAGTTTTCTTGTTGAAGAGAGACATTTGGATCTGGCTCGTATCGAGGTGTCTAACGCAGCGCTTTGTTTAAACTACTTGAACATGCCGGGGTTTCGAAGCACAGCCGACATCGTTAGCTCAGTCAGGAGCGGATATTACGCTTTCATGGATTATGCCACCCCCTATTGGCTACGGCATTTCGAAAACGGCTTAACGCAGCCAGATTGTGACGATGGATTGTTGCAGGAGTTGCAGGAGCCTGTGGAAGCCTTCCTCGCCATTCATTTCACACCTCCGACGAAACAGTTCTACAGATCACAAGACAATGCCAAAAAGCTACAATTCTTCGAAGACTTCGATTTCTACAGCAATTTGGAGGCTGTAGTATCATCAGCAAGAAAAGAGCTGACGTTCTTAGGCGAGATGAAGCCAGGGGAAGTCGCGTTAGATCTAGCCTCGGTGGTACGCACAGTGCGCGGACATCTTGAGACAGCATATGACAACGCCACTGGGGTGGATGGCCGAGACGCATTGGAACGAATATACGGGAAGAATTTGTTTAGATGTCCAAGGATGAGCTGCCGTTACTTCTACCTGGGCTTTCAGACTTTGCAGCAGAGGGACTCGCACCTGCTGAAACATACACGCCCATTTCGCTGCGACATCATGGGCTGCCCATCGTCAACAATGGGCATGAGCACCATGAAAGAGCTCCTGAAGCACAAGAAGGACGTCCACGCGATAATGCAAGAAAATGATGAAGACGAGTTCCCGAAGGAGACGGAGATCGCTCCGCCGAAACGGCCGAAGCCCGTGTTCACTGGGGTGGCGAAAGATGATTACAACACTCTAAAGGCACCCGAAGCCAAGCGGGTTCGAAAAACCGAATATGAGTGCCCCGAGTGTCAAAAGTCCTTCACCAAGAAGTTCAACCTTGACTCGCACATGATCACGCACGGCGGAAAGCGGGACTTTCTCTGCAGCGTGTGTGGTACGGGTTTTGCTAGGGAAAATGACAGGACCAGGCACGAAGCAACACATCAAGAAAAACAGTTCGAATGCGGTGGCATTTTGAACAACGGCCAATCTTGGGGTTGTCACCAGAAGTTCGCCCGCGCTGATACTCTGAAGAGTCACCACAAGACGGTTACAGGACAAGCCTGCATCCAGCCTTACCTTCAGCAGCAACAGGAGAACTTGTATGGACCAAGCATTTCATGA
This sequence comes from Arthrinium phaeospermum, assembly GCA_006503535.1. Classification (NCBI taxonomy): domain Eukaryota; kingdom Fungi; phylum Ascomycota; class Sordariomycetes; order Amphisphaeriales; family Apiosporaceae; genus Arthrinium; species Arthrinium phaeospermum. Next base: position 341,365 of record QYRS01000007.1, on the reverse strand, counting down.
CAGAGAGTAAAAGTAGCGCACCAATTACGAGCAGGGGCAAGTGATTAACGGGGTGCTCAACGTATCACCATCCAGAATTGGGTAGGATCAGAGACCGCATCTGAACTGGTTCCATCAGAGGTGAAGTGGAACTTGCCCATCTCGTACTGTTTCCATATCTATCGTCAAATCTCAAGCAATGTTTTAGCATCAGTTGGCAATAAGACAGTTGGGTAAATGCTTCTTATCACAGAACCACCTTGATACATATCCGGATCCGACATCCCATAGCTTGGCATGAGAGCATGTAGATATCTTGGTAAATGAGCTCGTGTAGTTGTATCGCGTTTCATCAGATGGGAGAAGTGACAAACAAGATCGAAGAAAAGCGAAAAGCGAATGACAAGAACAAAAAAAAAGCAAAAGAAGAAACAACGTCCTTCAGGCCCGACTCCAGCTGCTAGACAGTCGCGCCCCTCCTCGACAGGCCATGTCCCACCCCAGGTCACATGGTTATCTGTCTTCCGGGTATTTAGTTATTTACGGCTTACCATCGCCGGTTTAGCACAGTCAGGTTGGTGGGTCTTACGTGTTACGACTTATTGGTGTGATAGGTGTGATAGGTGGCAGGGTGGGTGGCGGCCTGTATCCGTTTGGTAATTGTGTCAAACTTGTTTCGTAAGATTAACCACTCGGCCAGTGGACCGATAACCTGACTGTTGCTGTTGAAAGACTGGCCTGTTGTTATCAATTATGTAGCTACCTAGCTAGGTAGGGGATTGTTCTGGTGCTGGGCGGGTTGCTGGTGGGGGGAGCTGTAGCTGGTACAGCTTCAATACACCTGTTGGTCACCGCGTCAAGCTCCAGCTATGGGACGCGTCCAGCAGGGCACCTGTACACCTGGAGACTGGGAGCTCACTCTGGGGCTTCTCTTGGTTGCCTAACTTGCAATTCACTGATACAGAAGCGTTGTAAAAGCATGAGACACCTTCAACCTGTAGCCATACCATCTTGCAGCTGGCCATCTTCACCATCATTATCTGAGCCACTCCCCCAGCAACCCGAATTACTCGTACGTCGGACAGGAAGACCCGGTTCTGTTCATACAAAGATACCACAGCTCAATCGAATTTGTTCTGTTTGCGTTGTCTTGAGAAGATCTGGCCAAGTTCCTATCCCTCTTATTTCACCAATTTACCCCTATTCACGAAACGACCCACTTATTCGTTCGCAGAACTTAGAAGTTCAACATCGTGATGCTCTTGACTCATCACCACCGCCCGCCCTAACTGTTAAAATACAGAAATCAATGGACGTTCATATTGTTTTATTTCTAGTAGTCCCGCCAAATAGCATCATACGCTGACGCATGAACAGTAATCAGACAAACCAACCATCGGCGCAAAAGGAGATGCTGCTCACACAAGTACGCAACAACAGCACCGTGGCATTTCTATTCTCTCGATACCGCATAAAACGTACTCCAAAAGAAACACCGCTCTCTACCGCAAATAATAAAACCCACTCTGCGCCTCAAACAGCGGAAACCCCGACGAGTCCACCACCGGCAAACCCCCTCCTTCCTCACCGCCTCCCTCCGAAACTCCTGCTCCCAGCGCCGGACCTCCTCCTCATCGCTGTAATCGCTCACCGCCGCGTGCCCGTGCCCGATCTGCGCAATCTGCGTCCCCGTCGCCTGCGTGCTCTGCGGCACCGGCACGAAGCTCTCGAGCGCCCCGGCCTCGGCCCCGCGCAGCAGGTCGCGGCAGAGGTACGGCTCCGCCCCCAGCGGCCGCCCGATCCCCACGCCGTGGCAGGCGCCGCCGCGCACGGCGTCGGCCATGCCCGACGCGCTCCGGAACCCGCCCGTCACGTACACGAGGGTCTTGGTCAGCAGGGGGCGGATCATGTCGGCGAACTCGATGAAGTAGCTCTCGCGGGCGCGCGTCGACTCCTTCTTGTGCTCGAAGGCGCGGCCCTCGAAGGTGCCGCCCGAGAGGTCCACGAAGTCGACGCGGCCCTCGTCTTGGAGTCGCAGGCAGAGGTCGCGGCAGTCGTCTGGGGTGGAGCCGCCGGGCTGGAACTCGACCGAGTTGAGCTTGACACAGATAACAAAAGAAGGATCCGGCACGCGCCGCCGGATCTCGGCGATGACTTCAAGCACGATCCGGCTGCGGTTTTCGAGGGTGCCGCCGTATGCGTCGGTGCGCTTGTTGGTGGTTTGGGAGAGGAATTGGGCGAGCAGGTAGCCGTGGGCGCAGTGGATCTGCACGCCGTCGAAGCCAGCGCGGTGGCACAGGTAGGCCGTCTCGCCCCAGTCGGAGACCATGGACCGGATCTCGTCCACCGACAAGGGGCGCGGCTTGTTGAAGCTCGTGCCCATCCACTGGACCTGCAGCTGCACGTCGCTGGCGCTGACGGGGTTCGGGTTGAGGACCGCGTTGCCCTGGCGGCCTGGGTGCGAGATCTGCGCGATCATCAGGGACCCGTGCTTCTTGGCGGCGGACGTCACGCGCCGGAAGGCTTCGATGCGGCCGTCGTGGTCGTCACATAGGATCGCGTTGCCGTAGCCCTCGACGGCGTCGTATTTGAGCATGATGTTGCCCGTCACGATGATGCCGATCTCGCCCTCGCCCCAGCGCTGGTACAGTTGCTCGTACTCCGCAGTGGGGAGCCCCCGCGCGCTGATATCTTCGCCTTCTTTGTTCCACTGGCACAGCCGCTCCGTCATGGGCGCCTTCAGAAACCTGTTCTTTACCGTCCGGCCTGAGAAGGGGAGTTGCAGTGGCTGTCTCAGAATGTCCAGCTCATCTTGAGACAACGTGGGTCCTTTGACGCGCAACTTCCCTCCCCGGGAACCGTGAGGCGTCACGCTCTCATGCGCAAAGTTCTCTGCCTCGGGTTTACCAGTGGCCGTAGCCCCGTCATATTCAACAGCCGTTGCCATCATAATAAACACCGCAGAAACCAGTCTGGCCGGGTTCGCTTCTAATGTACTGGGAGCAAACAACTCAAAAAGAGAGGAGTTAAGAGGATGCGGTGAGATGTAAAGGCAATGGCAGAATACGCATGTACATAAGTAAAAGTGATATGTCCGCGTCTTCGGGCTAGAGTCGACTAGTAGCCGTCCTACTTGAGGCTGCGCTTCCGTAATCAGGTCGTTATCGGCCATCCCCCGCATTAGCGGAGGGTTCCGCCGAGGCCCCGAATCTTCGGCATGCTTATCCGATGTTTACCGGCTCAACCTTCGGGGCCCCCGATGCTAAAGACGACTCGACTCTATACTTGACAAGTATCCAATTATCTAGGTCGCTGCCTCTACCTCTTCAGGCCCCCTTATGCAGCACGACTTCCGGCCTGGACTCTATGGTACACGAAGCCGCCTACGAGAAAACCGGACCAAACTCATCACCACCGGCAACTGAGTGATGAATCTAATGTGTAAGATCCCTGTCTAGTTTGAGGTTCAAAATTCGCCAAATCCGCCAAATCCGCCAAGCGGAAGACTTTACTACCCACCAATCCAACTTGAGTGATGAAATCTTCTGTCATCTGTTATATATCACCTGAAGAAGGTTGCGTTCAAGTCTCTTAGGGTTTTTGACATGGCGGTTTGTAATTTGTAGCTATTGGTGAATCCTGACTGATCAAGCATGCTACTCTTCAAGAAATCAGATAGGGGTTGCTGCCCGGCTGTTCCGCCTCCACATCAAACCCACTGAGAACCGGTAGCCTTCACCCACTCTGTGTAGTCATCCGGCTCCCGGCCCAGCAGCTCCACCTGCTGCTGATACTGCTCCTCAGTCATGCCAAACCCATGCGCCGCAAACGTCTCGTGCATCAACCGCAGATCCCTTCCCCAAGCCGGCCCCGCCAGTGCCCCGAACCCGTCCTCGAACTTCTCGAAGCCCTCTTCGTTACCGGGGAGCACCGTAATCTCCTTGCCTAGAGCCTCGGACCAAAGCCGCGCCATCTCGGAGCCCTTGAACCACTTCCGAGACCCCACGGCGACCTTCTTCTGGTTCCACTTATTCTTGCCGTCACCGTCGTAGGCAGCCACGAGGTTCTTGACAGCCAGCGCAATGTTCCAAGGCGCCACACGGCTCAGCCCGGCCTCGCCGAAGGGCACGTCGAAGACCCCCGTCTCGAGCATGCTCTGCCTGGACCGCAGGTCGTTGGTGAAGAACAGCGTCGGCCGCAGCACGGTCCAATCGAAGGGGAACCCGCCGTGCGCCAGCTTCTGCTCGATGAGCGGCTTGACCAGGACGTGCGCCGCCGAGCACGTGGCCACGATGCGGCGCTGGATGGTCTCGCTCGAGTCCGTGTCCACGCAGCCCGAGATGTAGATGAGCTGCTTGACGGTGCCGGAGCGGGCGGCACTGTCGAGGCAGTTGAGCGTCGTGAAGAGCTCGTCGTCGCCCGTCAGGTTCAGGAAGAGGGTATCGACTTGGTGGGAGGCGAGGAGGGTTTGGAACCACCGCGGGTCCTTGATGGAGCCCTCCTCGATGAAGATGTTGCTGCCTGGCTGGCATTGCTGGTGCTGGGCGAGCTGGGCTTGCAGACTGGAGGCCCGGCTGGTGGGGAGGACGAGCTTGAGGGTCGGGTCTGAGGCGAGGAGCGGGATGAGGTGCTCGCCGATGTGGCCCGACGCCGCGGTCACCAGCACAACACGTGATGGAGCCATCTCTGCTTGGTCTTGTTCTGTGTAATGATTTGAATGGAGTTTCTCTTTTGTAAGTTCAAGATGACTTAAAATGAATGGTTTGACTGCAGGCCCAAGTCACGGACTCATCAGCTTCTACCTCGGGGGATTAAATACTCGGGAAGAACCGCTGGAGACGGCCCGCTCATGACATGTCCCAGGATTGGTAATGCTGTACTGATTGATAATCGTGTCATCCCGCCCCGCCTCTCCTCGGGCCTTGTACACTGTACTGTAGTATGCTAGTACTTGAGCCGCTCTTACTAGTGCGAAACCGTAAGGTTAAACCCCAAGCTACCGTCACCCCCTAGCAACCGCCACCCATTTCGCACTAAAATCGTCGATTTCCCTCTATTTCTAAAATAATATATTAAATCGATAAAAATAGGTAAAAATATACCTTTTTATTTATTTATATTCTTTTTAATTATTATATAATATATTATTATAATATAAATTTTAATTAATTTATTAAGGTTAAAATAAACTTTAAAATATAATAAAAAATATAAATGTTTTATAATGATTATAATAAAATAAAATTAATTATAATATTAATATTTTAAAATAAAAATAACTTTTCTAATATTTATATAATATATTAAATTTAAAAATATATTAAAATTTACTTTATATTAATTTTTAAATACTTTTAATAATTTATAAATAAAATAATATATTTAAAATTAATATTAAATTTAATAGAATAATTTTTTTACAACTTTTTATAATAATAAGTATTTAAGTATAAAAATAAAATATATATCTTAAATTTAAATTATATTTATTTTTATTAAATTAAATATAATATTTTAAATAATAATAAGAATTTTTCCCTATATAAAAAAGAGTAAAAATTATATTTTTTAAAATAAAAAACTTAATAAATTAATTTTTATAAAAATTCTTATAAGTATATAAATATTATATATTAAAGTATAAAATATTAAAAATCGTTTAAAATACTATTTTATTTAGTTTATAATTATTAAATTTTATCTTTTAAATACTATATTTAATAAATTATTACAAATCGAAATTAATTTATTTTAACGGTATAAAATAAAATTTAAAAACTTTAAATACTATATAACGTAACGTACTTAAATTATATTTATTATATATTTTATTTAATTTAATATCGATTATTATCATTTAATATATTTATTTTTAAATTCTTTTTTATTATATATTATATTAAAAATTTAAAAAAATAATTTGATTATTTTATAAATATTAAACTTATTATTTAAAAGCTTATCTTTAAAATAAAAATAATACCTCTTAAAGTATATCTTTATTTATATTTTTATATTTTAATAAAGTATTATTTTATAAAATTAATACTCTTTAAAATAATAAAACTATAATTAATTATTTAAATTATATTTAAAGTATATTTTTATATAAAAAAATTAATTTAATTATAAAGGTTAAAATATACTTTAAAGTTTATTTTTTAAATTTTATTTTAATTTATAAAGTATATTTTATATATAAAAGTTTTTTATATTAAAGGGTGGCGATAGGTAGGGGGTGACGGTAGCCTGGGTCTTAACCTTATACCATGGTTGCGCTGCAGCATTCGTATAGTCCTGGCCGCGCTCCTACGGCCTCTCTGTGTACCAACCATCTTGAGTCCCGTCAAACAAAAGTTGATAATGCTTATAAACTCTGCAGATTCTCTTTTGTAGCTCACCATTCCTATGATTGGCAATTGTCTTGCAGTACCAGGTGCCCTGCTCCAAGCCACACGAGAAACCGGGCGAATTCCGTCTCCCTTGGCCGTGTGTCAAAATAAGCAAATCCCCACTCCTTAGTGGGAAGTGCTGGAGATAAGAAGTTTACATCCGCGTGTAGTGGTACTGTAAGCACCAATTTCCGACCATCCGTCAACCTTATGGACCCTTAACCGAGCACTAGTACAGCCCTAGCTTACATACTATATTTCCACCAGTAGGCATGTGATCCAACTTTTATTTATATTACAAAGCCAACAGATGAACGCGGGATGGGTAGAATGTCAGACGCGTGAGCCAAGTCCAACGGAGAAGTGTTATTCGACACAGTTGTGGAGCAGGGATTTGCCGCGAGGGAAATATGGTTGATGGCCTCTCGTTCTTGATGCCCAAGGCGAAGATTTCTAGTGACATCAGTACGAGGGGATGCAGACACAGGGACAAGACAGCCAAGTGACTGCAATATGGACGTCAATGTAAACTATACAAACGTTTATCATGATGGAATATGGAACGGTAGTCGGCCCCAGAAAGTATAAACAGTGAAGGAATGTAAGTACTCTAAGTGACAAAAGGAATCAGAATGCCATAACGATAGTAAGATGAAAATGCCCAATTTCACCGAGAAAAGAAAAACACGTCCCATACAAGGCAGTGTTGAAAAACGTGCTTCGCAAGCCAAATTGCCCGGATATTCCCTCGCGAACAAAGTCAAAGGGAAACGAACGAGTGAATCAAAGAAACCAGAAAAGAAACCTCTATAACAACTTATGCATGCTTTTGTCTATATCCGAATCCATGCAGTCAAAGATGGTACGAACTGTCTAGCTGGGGCACGCAAGTTGGTTGGATCGCTCGCATGTGGATGTTCTCGCTCTTTCGAGCCATCCCGTCTACCCGTCTTGGGCGTGATCCCAGCCGCCGTCCGGGTACGCCGCGTAGTCCATTTGTCCGTCCATGGGGAAGCCGCCGCCGCCGGAGGTATCCATGTATTGAAACGGCGCCCCCGTCGCCGTGTTGTCGCTCGGATACGCCATCCCGTCGTAGCCGTACGTCGCCGCACCCGGGTCGAGGGTTGTCTGGGAGTAGCTTTGCGCCGTCGTGTCCGAGTAGCCCCCCGCCCAGTATGAGCTGTCGGTGGCGCCGTACGAGCTCGCGTTTGGGTACTGCGCCGGGTTATAGGCATTGCTGTTTGGACCCTGTTAGTGCCGGTATCGAACAAACAATGACGAAATCAAGTAGACATCAAGGTGTAGAGAAGCATGCTGAAGATAGTAAAGAGTGGAGAGGAAGGACGGGGAGAAGAAGAATTACTAGTCAGCCATACCTCGCGTCTGTTCCATGATGGTCGAGCGAGTAGTTGCCATCGCCCTGCTGGAACGTCGCAGCATTGGCCCCGTAGCCAGTGCCGCCGGCGGCATGCGTGTCCCCTTTTCGACGTGACACTTGAGGCGACGCCGAGATGGACGACCCGGCGGCATCATCCGCGCTGTCGGCGTCGCTCACGTCGGGGCTGTTGTCTGATTTGCCCTTGCGCTTCTTGTACTTCCGCTTGCCCATTTGTCGAGCTTCTGGCGGTACGCGCGGGTTCTGTTGGCGAGTTAGTGGACAATACTAGATCATCTTTCGAATCCCGCCCTGCTGATGCAGCAAGTATAACACGCAGCTGGGGAGGGATGGGGATGGTGCTCACGATGCCTCGAAACCATAGTCCCTCTTCATAACCTCCATCACTTGCGCAAGTGTCTGGTGTTCATACAGGGCCAAGATGGTTTCTTTGTAGCTATCCCAATCTTTCGTCATGTTGGGCAAAACAATATGGTATATCTTGTTGGTACTTCTTTCGGTTTCTGATACTTTGGGGCCCAGACGTGTAGGGAGAAGACGACGTTAGTTTGTTAGTTGTCGTGATGGACGGGGATGGGAGACTCCGAAGTGGCGATGGATCAGAGGTCTATTCATACTGGTTTCGATTCATCACCACCGCCGAAAAAGCCTCGTGGGGCGTTTTTTTTATTCATGCTTCGTCTTCTCCTGGTTCTACTGTCATGACCTAAGGTAGGATCGCGCGAACATATGTAAGTCATAAGAGCCCCAAAAAGGAAATATGCAGCCCGCAGCCACAGCTTGTGTTCTGGCCGGTGTACCGCTGTCATCGCCACGTGGGGGTCGGCTCAGGAACACTATACGCTCAGCCTTGCTATTTCTGGCGTAGCAATCTCGGTTCTCGCGGGGGAAGGATGCGAGGTGCGCAGATAGAGTATTGTGAACAGCCAAAAAATTGGGATAGTGAATGAGTGGATGGATCGAGCCTTGCTCGATATGGTGATGAAGGTAGATAGACCCAAGTAAGCTCAGCCCGTTGCCAACGTACGATAGACTCGCGCAACATCAGGGGTGTGTTTCCGTCGGCGGAAGAAAAGCAAATATGCCTTGGCAGACTTATGGGGTATATGCGAGCAGGGGACGGGGCTCGGGCTCAGCGCGCAGTATCCGTCGAGCCGCCGGAAACATTCTGACTGACGTCTGCCATCTCGGGAAATTTGTGCGCTACCAAACACGGATGGCAAGGCGTTGCCAGCTGCTGCGTTACAGCTCGGGGTAAGGCCACCAGTCAGACGCGATCCCCTTCTCCCGTTCCAGCTAGGGGGTGCGTGGCCGATTGCACAGCATATATTGTAGATCCAGGGGGTATGTACGCTGCTCTCTCTCTTGTTGCTGGTAATTGGTGGCAGAAGCCACATCGCTATAATAAGGCTCAGCGCATCTCATCGCATCTCATCAGAAGATAGGGGTGCATGCGCCTGCATGGGGACCCAGATTGGGTACTTAAACCAAGTCAGCTTGCATTAGGTAAGACATGGGTTTCTTCCAATCAAGAGAGCAGTATTGACGTGCTATTGAAAGGACCCAGGTCTAGTGTTCTGCATCAGGCAATCCTTCGGCACCACCGCCCGCGGGATGTCGTCGTTGACCTGATCTCAGCCTTACCCCACGCATCATCGAATGGCGGACCTTGGTTCCGCCGCAAGATGTAGATGACAAGCTCGCAAAAACGGCTAAAAGCGAAAATCTTTTCGTTTCATTGTTCTAGAACCGTGCCCAGCCACCTGGTGTCCAGTCGTCACAGCGCTTTTCGGTTTACTCGATATTCCTATGGGAAGCAAATGTACGAGCTGAGTGCCACTTTGTCTGCTCTGCGACAATGTCGCATGAATGTTGGGTGGCACATGTTGGCAGCCTAACCTGCTGTTGCACAGCATGCGGCTCAAACGAAATGAATATGATTTTATGTGGCTTCACTTCAGGCTTCACCGGTAAGGAATGCCAATTAGGGATATCCCCGAAGATCTTACTCTGCAAACGAATCTTCTCCGAAGAACCGCAAGGCTCTGGCGGAAGCAATTGAGAAAACGAAAAGTGCACTTTCGAAGTGTGCCTTCCTGCAAGCCACCCCCCAGACATCGCTGACTGACTGGAGTTTGCTGCGTGCTATTTTTATCTGCAGCAGGATCCGGAACTAGTGAGAGCTGAGAGCTGCCTACTTAGGGAGTCAGTCAAACACGAACATACATACATAGGCTACTCGCGTCTAAGTAAGCAAGAATATCATTAATAAAAACTGATTAGCAATTGGATATCGAAGCGGTCGCGTTAAGGAACCCGTTCTTGCAAAAAAGCACGCCTGCGCCATGTCTGCCTCGTGTATCAGCTGATCATCCTCCACTGAAAGGCTGAATTGCATCGCGTCACATCGCATCGTAAAGTTATTTCCTCCTTGTTCATATCCTATTCTGTCATAGAGCCGTCGGCTCCGTGCGTTCACGGTTCAACAGGTCTCACGACGTGGGAACTTGTCCATGCTGCGCAGTATTTCACGTCGTTTGTGGGATGCAGCGGCCCAGCTCTGTCTCTAAACAGCTGGCTTCTTATCCCCTGACGCAGTCGCGCTTGCTGCAGGCTCGACGGGAGACATGGCGGTAGGGCTGGAAACTGTGTCATTACCAGTAATACCAGCCTCCTGGCCCTTGTCCGCGGCTTGCGTCTTCTCCGCGAGGGAGGCTCCGGCTGAGGAATCGGAGCGTCCAACAACAGGCGACGCGGGGGTGCTCTCAATAGCGCCAGTACCGGAAGTACCGGCAGCCGTACGGATAGCCTCAAACCATTTCTGGGCATCGGCAGGTGTGTGCGCCTTGAAAGAAAGTTCGGATGCGCCGGCTAGCTTGCTGCTGAAGCTGCTGCTCTTATCTTTGCCCTTGACATTGAACTTGTCGCCGCTGGGGTTGCCAATCACGGCGTCAGGCAGGTAGATCGACAATTCGGGCTTGGGGTCGGCGCGGAGGTTGTCGTCATCCTTGAACTCGTGAAGGAACTTGGACGGTGTCACGACGTAGTAGCCAGTCTGCGTTCCCCATGAAAGCTTGTTTCGCGACTTCCGCTCCAAACTGCCCTCAATGAGGGGCTTGGTCGAGTTGTGGCCCTGGTTAGGGAAAGTCAGAGACTCGACACTGCGCGGCGACTCGTTCGGGTCAACCAGGTGCTGGCCTTCTCGGTGCTGGAAACCCTTCCACTCAAAGTCTGGCGGGATACGTTGAGCAGTGCTCAGCATATCGGCGTACAATGCCCTGGTCTTTTCTGCCTGCCCGCCCGCAACGGCGTTGAAAGCCTCCATGGCCTGCTGCACGACTTGGATCACATGCGCCTCAAAGGCCTGGAAGTGGCCTTGAACTGTGATCAGGTCGTTTCGGTGGTTGTTCTCTTCCATAACCTGCTTGTTGAGCCGGTGGATGACACCGCGCTGGAGGACGTATGGGTCCTCGCTGGGGTTCATCTTGCCGCCGGTGGATTCGAACGAAGCGGAGTGTTGGCCAAGAAGCTCGATGTGCTTCTGGGTTGTGTTTCTGGCCTTCTCGACCTCCTTGGCGCTCTTCTCAGCGCCGGTCATGATTTCCTTGCTCTTTGTCTTAATCTCCTTGTGCAGTCGCTCGAGGATGGGGAGGACGGTGCCCTTAATGGTCTTTTCCGTCTCGGCGTTGGAGTTGATCATAGCCTGTTCGCCAATTAGAGCACTGTCTCGAAATTGTCGTCTATTGGGGTGGTCCATCGTACCTGAGTGTTGACACGCATGTTCTCGAAGAAGCCCGCGACTCCTCCGAGCCCCTGATCAAAATGCTTGCCCTCTCGCAGCGGCTGAGAGATGGTCTTGAGCACCTTCTCATATTCCTTAGCATGAGACCGGTGTACTTTCTCCGTGGCCGAAACGTATTCCTCGAGGTAGGCGACGGCATGCTTCCAGGCTCGAAGTCGTTCGGAGAGGAGACCGGCGGTCTGAGATTTAAGTGCATCGATTAGCTACAGTCCTCGCTTGCTGTTACCGCATGGCTCGAAGAAAACACTCACGCTGGCCGGGTCGAATTCAGGCACGGCCTCGTCGCCAAAGCTGCTACTCATCGTAGTGCCCTGGCGCAGGGGCATCGGTTGCGAATCTGCGCTCATCTTGTGAAGCGGCGCGGCGTTTGGGATCGTGGGTCGGGGGGGCAGAGAGACGGTTCTGTCGGTGGCGTACAAGTCGCGCGACTGGTGTGAGCTGTGGAGGACAGGATAAATATATATATGCCCAGGATCTGACGGATTTGGGAGTCTAAGAATAATGTCTTTTTTTATCGCGACACTCGAAGGAGGGCCAGATTAAGGGGGGTGACGATATGGCGTGCGGCAGATGCTGAGGGGAGCTCTAGACCTCTGGCGCTATTGAAGTTGCGAGGGTGTTTGGGCCAATTAGGGGCGACCCCGGCGGTCGATCATTAGGCCGGTGGGCACAAAGACAGCCAGCGAAGCTTGTGGTTCGGTGCGGATGCAAATGCGCAAGATGAGATGGCATGACTAGCCTACTTACCCTGGAACGGGCTAGACAAACCTGGACCGGATGGTAAAACAGGATAAAGTGAAGGGCGTCCCTCACGATGCTGAGGTCATAGACCCCCGACAGTTTGTTTTTATTCGACACTTCACAAGCCATAGGATTCCAAGAGACATGGCTCTAGTTGATGCGCTCGAGGCTAGGACTAGGACCAAAGTCCAGTTGGGTTAGCTAAAGCCACCAGGAATCAATGTAGCGCTAATGACGTCAATCATAGCTTCCCCAACTGCAACTGCACTGCTTGCCCCTCGCTTTTCTGTGAGACCTGCTGTAACCTAACAAGCAAGCACTTCCAGCCTTTTTCGGTCCAATCAGGTAATCTGGCTTCATCGCCATGATCGGACGGGACTGATTATGACACTGATTTGCCAAGCCGGACTTTTTTGATGGGCACAAGCAATTAAACTCATAAATTTCGGGTCAGCAGACTTTAGTTCAACATGACGTGAACCTAAACCTCAGCTCCGGGTCGTGAAGGGCAGCATGAAATGCAGTGGTGGGTTCTTTAGTAGCCGTAGTGTGTTGGGCATAGTAGTACAGTACCTTGCAACCACTTGAACGATTGCATCTAGGAGGATCATAGGAGCACGAACATCGCAAGATACGTCAAGTCAAGTTGTAGTTGGGCAGGTAGGCATATTGTCATTAACTTTGTATACACGTTACCCAGAAGATGACGAATGTAGTAGGCTATGCCATCTATCGCTTCCCATAAAAAAAACCATGAACAGTAGGGGTATATCCAAACGAGTATTTAAGGTGATCCAATGATCCGACCCAAGCCGCTTGTAAGCATGTGTATGTAACGCCACGAAGTTCCGTACTTCAGTCTCCCGTCTATATGTGTGATGTCCGACCTTTCCAAACGCCCCGAGTAAGCAAGTATAAACAAGAACCATATTACACAAGAATATGGATTATGTGTGCCGATTCTTCTGTTTTGGTTTTTAGGAAGCCGCTCCTCTTGACGGTATCAATCGGGACAGGCGTTCGCCATGGTGGTCGCCTATCGTGTGTGAAGACAGGAAACTGGCAAACCCGAGCGAGTTGCTGCGTCTTGCCGATGGCCGGCGGGCTGGCCGTGGGTCGCGGAGTGTCTCGGCCGAATCGCCCGTGTCCTCGGTGATGGTTGCGAGCGGATCATTCACAGGGACCCTCGTCGGCGAACTCGGCGCGCTCATGACGCTGAAGTAATCGGGGAGCGCGACTGAGTCCGAAAAGCTCGAGTTTCGAGCGAGGGGAGTCCTCGTAGCTGTGTTGTAACTGGGGACTTTGCTGAGCTGCGCCATATCCACATCGGGTGCGTCGACGTGCTCTGGGGGTGTGCTGTGGCCAGAGGTTTCGGGCGAATGGTGCTCTTCAACACTAGTTTGTCGAGACAATTCAGCTGACTGGGGCAGCGAAGATTCAGCCGTGTGATCGCCGTCGTGAGAATAGTTGTGGCTGGGCGTGTTGATCCCCGAATGGGATCCCATCGACGTGTACGAGTTGTTTCGGTGGGTTGGATCAAGAGACACGTTCTGTAGCCTAGACGAGAGCGCAGCCGGGGTGACTGCTCCGCTTGCCAGCTGCGACAGGTTCTCGTGCGATCCAGCGCGCGACTGGGCGTAAAATGGTGTGTTGATGCCGCTCTGCATCCCATTGGGCGTTATGCTGGGATCCACGTTTTCGTACAGCTGGTCTAGCACGTGGAGCCCGTACCCGGGTGGTGCCATGTTGGACTGATCACTATCGGACACGGTGCCCTCGGCGGTGGTCTCTTGGGCCTCCCCAGAAACCACGTTGCCATCGTCGTCCAAGGTAATGTTTGGCGAGATGAAGATGGTGACGGGCAGCGTGGCCCTCAGCTCCGAAACATGACCATCGGGGTTCTTCAGTGCTACCGTGAGCTTGATCTTGTGGCGGATCTTGATGCCCTCGGCCGTGCAGTCTTGCAGACACTTTGACAGCTTCTGAGGCAGCGGCAGGTCTCTTGTCACCTTCCACCCTTCTTGGCCAGTTTCTTCGATGTTGTCCTGCCAGTGGTCGTTCCGCTTCACTTCAAAGTGCCAATTCGTAACCTCGCGCTCGGCTTTGTGGATCCTTGGGAGCGCACTGTAGCCAGGAACAGAGAACTCCTGAGATTCCAATAGCCTCACGGTGATCTCGCCCATCTCTAGGCCCTTCAATAACGGGGTGAATCGCATTTCCAATGGGATGTGGCTACCGAACACAACAGCCTTCTGAGGGATGACAATCGAGTATTCCACCTTGTTCGGCCATATGTTTTCGACACTCATGGCGTGGTTGAACTCGAGGGCGGCAGGGTCCAGCGTCCGGATGATGCGAACTCTCTTGAACGCATGGAGGTTCTTGGCAAGCTTGCCGCGAGAGACGGTTGCTTTGAGAAAGTAGCTGATACCAGTCTGGTAGAGCCCTTCCACACTTTCCAGAGTGTTGCCCTCCAGGAGCAGCTCGAAAGGCCATTCGTAGTTGCCTGCGGCGAGAATATGCGAGTGATGGTCCTGTCCAAATACGAATGGTGGCCAGCTGTGCCTCAGGACGGTCGTCGTGCGGTCGATTTTCTGGTTGTGGATTCCGGTTGGCGTCTGTTTTCCCTCCATCCAGGCGACTCGGGCGCTGCCCGTTAACCGTAGGTGAACATCTTCGACTCTGAGGGGTTCTCGGAGGCACAGTACAACAACTCCCTTGAGAAGCTGGCCAGAGGCCTCGTCTGTACTACCACGAAAGACGATGAAGTCGCTTTCGAGTCTGGATAAGGGGGTTAGAAACAGACAGGAGCGCCTGTGATAAGACAAGGGGGCTCACCTAATCTCAAACAAGGCGCACGCATTTCTGCTGGCCACAGACGTAAAAGGGTTGAAGGAGGGCATATTGCGATGGTCAGTTGCGGGCAGTTAGCCCGGTCGTGTATAGCGTGTTTTCAGGCTCGGTGATGAGAGAGCCAAGGTGTAAGTTGCAAGCAGGCCGCAACTTGGACGGGTCTAAGCATATAGCAAGCAAGTTTGGAGCAAATGGGTAAAACTAGAAATAGACGACCCGTAGGCGAGGGAGTCGTCAGGTCTTTCAACATACGAGGTTCACCGGGGAAAATAGGAACGACGAGACGTGAGAGGAAGCAGACACATTCATTGTGGAGGGAGGGGCGACACGGAGGGAGTGGAACCAAGATTGATTTTATCTGTTTGAATCGTTGCGTTGCAGTCATGGTAGGCCAGGATCAGGTACGTACATACTAGACTAAACCGTCAGTCAGTTATTTCCAGGAATCCTGGGCTCACTAGGCGATCCATCCCATGAGGAAATTCTAACGATGGATGGATGGATGGACAAGGTCTGGTCAGCGACACTTTTCGCCGCCGCCCGTCGGGTATCACATCCCACTTTTCCCTCAGTGTTGGATCATCAAAACGGGGCCTGTTTTTTTCGTAGGTGGGGCTGAACAGTGGCTGTCAGAAAAGACAGACCGGAAGGGGCCACACCTGGCGGGCCCCCTGACAAGCGTTGTGCGTGGGTGGTACCTATGGCCTGCGCGTTACTTGCTCCTTATCACCCCTCCTTACCGCAAACGGAAGGGCTCCCAATCTTGCCTACGCCCACCCACGCGCCTTGCGTACAGACGGGTTGAACGATTATGGCGCCATTCGATAATTCCGGCCGATCAATGTCTGGATTTTGGACGCTGCTCACTGGCGCGCTCTCTTCCAGGGGTTGTTGCTGCTGCGCCTGCAACGTCGCCGCCTCCTGGAAACGGGCAACAGTGACCCGGCCGCTTTCCAGTCACGGTTATTGGAACGGCAAAGCCTAGTTGCAGTTACCAGTGCGACGTAGCTTAACACCCCGACCACGAAAAAAATGGTCATTGTGAGTTTCGAGCCCCTTGCAGGCGCGCGTACTTAGTCAACTCATGTGTGTGTGTGCATCGTTTGGTACCCGCACCTCCATCCGCCCGCCCATACGTGAGCATGATGCTGTCCTCCGCCCCCCTCAATTTGCAGCCATGAGTCGGACAGCGAGTCGGAGTCAGTTGGCACGCTGTTCATTTGCATAGGTATGACCATGGGCCAATCATCCGAATCAGGCGGGCTTCACCAACTTACGGATACTGTGACAGAGAATTCAATCACATGCACGGCGCGGTAAGACGTACACACACACATGTACACCCGTTCTTTACTTTTTTCGGACCGCTATCAAGTGATGGCGATTTGATTATCTGCACAGAAGACTTCTAGATTCGCTAGGGGCTAGGATCTGTCAACAACCCGGCTGGAACCCGTTCAGCTTCCCACTGTAGCAGCCAATCGCGCAAAACCCCACGCTCAGCCACATTTCACGCGCAAACCGCAAATCAATACGGTGGCACCCATTCGCCCGCTTGTGGACGGTTGGCAGCTGGAACCACTGTTGGAACCACCCTCAACGGGCATGGGGGGGCGCACACTTAAGTAATCCTCCTCACTCCATCGTACTTGATTAGAGATTCCTTTGGTGGAAGGATCTTGCTTATCTTTTCTCGCGACGGCGACCTGTCTGTCATGTCATGGTCTCTTTTAAGGAGGTGACGGGCCTTGCTTTGGCATATTGGCCAATTCGGAGCTGACGGTCCATCCATCCTATCAACCTGAACCTTGATCCTCTCCAATCCTTATCTCTCATAAGCCTTTGCGCTAACGGTCCCATCACGGTGGGCCTTGCCGCGTCGACGGAAAGATTTGATATCTAGCAGCTATTTGCAATCGCAACCACAAGAACGCCAGCCTGGGCACTTGCGAGGCTATCAAATTTCAGTATCTTCAACTTGGCTCATTGCCGCCAGTTATTGGCTTGATTGGCCCAATCCCGGCACCCGCCATATCCCCTTGACCTGGCCCCTTAACTCCAGGGCTGGATAGTTCATTTCTCAACGTTTGGTCGGCTCTTTTTGGATGTCGAGCCAACTACCGATATTTTGGGTCCAGCCAAACAGTACTCCGTAGCTAGCCAAAAGCGCATGGAGGTCAAGCTGGCCAGCACTCTCCTCTGATACTGCATCAAAGCGTGGCATCCGAGTGCCGTTACGAATGAGCGTTTTACAGATGTGCGCTATAATCCCAGATGCTTTTCAATTAACCATGACAAGCTGATCCTTGAGACAGAGGTCAGACTGGATCTCGCGGGTCCCGCTCATTCACTTATCCACAACACGGCCGCGATTGAGCCGCCCTATGACCCTCGCATTCAAGATATGCTGGCACTTTCAATGTTTAGGTAAGTTCCTGAGCAACCTTTCGTTTCCGAGAATCAATCTGCCTGCCCCTGCAGCCTGTTTCTTCCGTCCAAGGGTCCACTCCTGCTTGAAAAAACTTGCAGCCTCATCACGATTACGACAATGTAGCTTGGCCATGATAGGGACGTCAATGAAGGCGGGCTAATGAGCCCGGCTGGAAGAAGTATCGCATGTGATAGAGACAGGCTATCAAGCAACACACCGAGCTGCCCTGCCCGGAGCTCGAAAGGGGGCCCGGCCTAGAGCAGCCTACACGCAGGTAGGCTACCACACGTCTGTTGGGTTTCCTGCATTTCATCCAACAACCTTGCTTTTGCGCGCAAACACAGCCCAGGGTTTGCTCGTTTGTCGTATGTACAGACAATGGTACTCTGGCGGTGTGTTGAGCGATTTCTCCCGAAAACCGATGCTCGATCACCAAAGGGGTCAGCCTTGTTGGCGATCCTGTGTGGGTGACACAGATGGGTCTGCGGAATGGACCGTTTCAGAAGGGTCTTTAATAGCTCCTTGCAGAAGCTCACTGCCCATTCGAGTTATCCACGTGGGCCCAGTCATCTCGGATGCTGAATTCAATCTCTGTGAACGAGATGCTCTATGTACATTAGTAGCTGCTTGCGTTCTGGCTTGCGAATGCTCTTTCGGGCCGCCGATGGTCTCGTCTCTTCTCGCGCCTCTCGTTCACTAACCTGTCTGCTAGGCTCTGGCCAAGTCTTGGTGCTGATTACTGAATTCAGGGTCTAGCTCTAAGAGTATCTAGCCCGTTGCTGTAAAGATGTACGAAGCCGCATACGGTCAAGGTCGCGCTGTAGGGCCGAATCGACGAAGCCCCACCAAATTATTAACCCTTAGTGGTGAACCAGGTCCAGACATTCCGGTCGTTTGTTGAGCCTCACGTTCGGATTCACATGTGTTATATGACGGCATACGACCGTATCGCCATGTCTCGAATTGCCCGTACGTCCATTGCGGTTCACCTTTATCAATAGCGAATCATTCCCGCCGCGAGTCATGGATACAATCATACCTAGGGACGTAACACACACGTTACATTCTCCTCGTATACAGGCGGGTGACCAGCTTTTGTTATCATTTGGAGAGCTATGGACAATGGCCTCTCTGTGGGTCGTTGAACAAGCCACATAAGAGTTGGTTCAGCCATGGTAACTGCGCGGCTGGCCAGCCATTACTGCAGGGGGGAGGAGATTCGTCTCGACGCGACTTTCTTCTCAGGTTTCAGCCCAATATCTCCATCGCCATGCATAACAAGGACAAATGTGTCAATGTTCTCCTCGGAGGAGCATTGGAGCCCAAGTTGAATTTGTGACAGAATAGTCGCTTATAGTTTACGAGCCTGGCAAGATTTCGCTAATACTGCCGAGACTAATGCAATATGGTCCACAGTAGCCCGAGAGCTCGCCCCTCTTCGGCTTGAGCATCTCAGATACAATGACAGACTTGACGGGAGTTCTGGCCATTGGGCTGACGAGCTTCATCACCGTGGTGGGCTCCTACATGGCTTCGGGCGCAAATCTTGGAATTACCTGAAGTTTATCTGGTGTTGCATTCAGTTCCCCTTTTGGCCTCCCCGTGACTTACCGGCTATACTTCTGGTCACTGAACGTACTATATACTACGTCGGCCTCCTTTTTCTGTCAGGGGCGAATGCGATTTCTTACATAATAAACGCCTTGCGAGAACACGTCAAAACCAGACCGCATACTATTATGTACTCGTCTGCTAGTCATGTCGCATTTCCAAACAGCTCAGCGAAATTGTACGCGTGTGCACACACACACACATGTCCCAAATAGAAACCCACTCGGCCTGCTTCCCGCTGCAACCTATATTGGGGGTCAGTCAACGGATCGTCCCGCACGCATCGTACGAGCGCGAGCCACTCTTTGGCGGCAGCGGTATAGCCGAACTTGGTCTCGAGATATCTGAGATCGTGATCAACATCCTTTCAAGCTTCTTCTGTCATGTATGTGTATGTATGTAGAAGAGAGGGGGCGGGAAAGCAGAGCATTCCATGCTTTTGGACTTGTTAGTCTATTTCCGAACCGCTTTTAACCTTGGCTTCCTTGGCTTCACTTGACCCTTTTGATCGTGCCAGTGCGCTTTCATTGGGTCCGGCGGCAACTTCGCCTCTCACTTACATTGCAGGTATGCAAGCAGCAAACATGTGTATGGAACGTACCTATCTGGAAAGCTTGCATGCGAACCATCTTCCCCTTTCGACGAATACGACGGCGTTGTTGCTGGAAGTTCCCCGCATAATAGGGCTGGATATAGACGACGGAGGGGAAGGGGGGTTGCTATGCATATTGCAACCTCCAAATCTGGAGTCCCCCGTCCGGCCGCACCGCAGACCTCAGGTGTTTTCTCGGATGTCGTATGACCAGAGGTCGGCCGTCGTATGTTTCAAAAGAAAGCAAACCTCCAGAGATAAGCCAAAAGAACCACCCATTTCTTTCCCTATCGCACTACCTGCCAACTGCCTGACCTGGGTACGGGATGATTTGACGTGAATTTCCCCGCGGTATAATTTTTCGCCCATCCCGCTTTACCATCTCGGAGAGGATCGTCGGCAGATCGACAGGCAATGGACTGTAGCCACCGCCCGTGATCGATTCCCCAGATCGGAATTCGCAAGCGCCCGCTTCTTCTTCTTCGTCGCCTCATACTACTACCTGGACAATATTGTTTGCTGGCTACCGGATCTGGTAGCCCGCAGCCCGGGATCGCCCCCCTTATCGTTGTTTTTGTGTGTGCACATGCCTCATACGTTGCTGGCGCTTCCGGCGGATATACGATCTGCCTGGAGTTGCCCTTCTCGAGCCTAGAGTCAGATACTAGCTGCTGCTGAAGACACGCAATGCGCTGAATACTTGATAAATGGCACGAGTACTGCACGAGAGATGCTACATAGTAATTACATATGCGCGGCACTTAACGAGAGGGTCCTGCAGATCACTTTCGGGGGTCGGCTCACATCTCCCCACGGGCGGACTTTTTTGGGCGGGATCTCGACCATTCAGGACAAACGAAGTAGCAGAGACAGGGTGGACTCGCCTCTTTCCAGACCGAGGCAAAAATTTCTCTTGAAACTGGGAATTTGGAGAAGCATTGCGACTGCTTTCTGCCAGGCCTGTGAATGCCCCATCTCAACCCCATCTTCAACGAGTCGTTGACCCTCCAGTCCCCACGCTCTTCCCCCCTTTGCCTCCCCCATCGTCTCAAGGATTTGACTAATGAGAAAGGTGAACAACAAGGCATTGCCGTCAGGGCATTCTAGAACACCCAACTTGCTTGTTTTCACCAACTCAACAGTCAACTTTCAACAAACTTAATACTAACGTTTTACTCGCATGTCTATATACTTAATTACACGATCCTCATTCGGATGCTGAGCGAGTCTTGATCACCTTCCCCGCCTAATGATGCTGAAGTAGAAGCAACGGAGCCAGTCACGGAACGCCCAGCTTTATGCCCAAAGATACAAGCCGTGACTACAATGATTGACTACCCACTAACACTACTCGGCTGCTGGGTTGTCGGACGGTCTCTTCCACGTTCGCAAATGGCCTGTCTTGGAGCTCGTCATGATGGATTCATCAGTGAACTCCAGCCAACATAACGGATCCTTGTCCGCCTTCTTGGTCAGGACGGGCGGAATTGTTGCTGTCATCGATCGCGGCTCGACTGGAACACTGATGCTTTGGATGTCGTCCTCTGCACCTTCATGGCCCGAATACCCGGAGTTTGAGCGCATCCTACTAGGCATTGTTCCCTGCGTTTCCGCACGTTGGAGGTTTGTCGTACGTGACGAAATAGAACCACGATGTCGAACCGAGGTCTGTATGGTCTATTAGTATTGATCTTATACCCAGGGACAGAGGGTGACGGAAAGGGTATTGGACTTACAGCCTTTGGCCTATGCAGCATCCCAACATTGAAGTCCCATAGGCACAACCTGCCATCTTCGCCGACACTCCCAAATCGGTAATTTCGTTCGTCACATCTCCAGGGATCAAATGCAACCGACGTTACCCATGACTGATGGCCCCGGCATCGCGCGATCAGTGATCTCTCAGAAGGGCACCATATTGAGATCAAGTCATCCTGGCCGCCGGTCACGACATACTTCCCGTCAGGCGACCAGCAGACGCAGCTCAAGCCGCCGAAATATGCATTGAAGATGTTGAGTAGCCTATGAGACCGGTCAGTTGTGAACATAAGTTTTAGGGGCTGGGGAGGTCTGCCATACTGTTCTTTGAGGTAGTCTATAATACGCATGGTCCCATCTTCGGAGACCACCGCAATGTGGCGGTTATCTGGCGAAAAGGCGAATGCATTGATGCGCTGGTTGGAAAGCTTCCAGATAGCCACGGGGTTGGTCTTCTGATTTTTCGAGTGCACCGACTTCAGAATCTGGATCCGTGACAAATGATCTACACCTCTGACAGAGGTTTCGACCTCACCATCGGCGGCCCCTTCCTCCTCGTCTGGGTTGAAGGCGGCGTCTTCTTTCTCCTTGTCGTACACAACTAGCGAGCCATCCATGTGGGCAGCCATAAAATGGTTTTCCGAACCAGGAATCCATTGGATCTCTGACACTGGTGTCTTGTTGATGATGCCCTATATCACAGTTAGGACAAAGGCAAGATCTCCAAACGGAGGCGTAAGAGGGCAGGCAACTGTACGTTCTTATTCAGCCTCGTATATCTCTGCGAGATCGGCTCCCACCAAATAATCTCGCCCGTGGAGAAGCCCATGATGAGATCGAGATGTCCTGGCCCCTTGGTGACCTTATTGACAGCATGGCATAGACAATGCGCCTTCGTAAACAGAATCTTGGTGAGGTAGTCTGCCTTGTTAGGGGACGACAGGTCCAGCCACTGGAAAGCTCGATTGATGTTGGCAAAGGCGAACAGGCCGTCACCCGGGCGATCTGCCAACTTCTTCGTAAAGGATTCG
This sequence comes from Arthrinium phaeospermum, assembly GCA_006503535.1. Classification (NCBI taxonomy): domain Eukaryota; kingdom Fungi; phylum Ascomycota; class Sordariomycetes; order Amphisphaeriales; family Apiosporaceae; genus Arthrinium; species Arthrinium phaeospermum. Next base: position 318,779 of record QYRS01000007.1, on the reverse strand, counting down.
TTGATAATGACACGCGAAATGAAGGACGAGTTGCTCTTAGTCATGTTGTTCTTCGGTTTGCGTCTCTTATTAGCATCCTTAGTCTTCTCGGGGGCGAGCGAAGCATTGCCTTCCCCAAAAGCAGGGGCAGACGCCGCAGTCATGGAGGTGGAGGGGCCTCCGTCGCTGAAAGAAGCCCGCTGTCCCTCTCCATCACTACTGAACTTGGCATCGTGGGACTCGCGACTCTCGTTGGGATGTTCGGCGATGCTCGCGGAAAGTGTGGTTGCCGAGGTCAGGCGGAAGAAGGCAGGGGGCGGCGGGCGGATGGCAAAGCTGAGCAGGGAGACCTTCGTGCCGGCCGTGGCGGGCTGGGGGGTGGTGGCCAGTGGGTTCGGGTTGATCACGGGCGCTTCCGAGGGGTGCGGCGGCGGTGTCGCAAGGTGTAGATCTTCCTTCAGGACGTAGGTGCCTTCGCCGACAAGAAACTGCTCTTCGGGGGTCGTGAGGATGTTGTTCGTCTCAATCATGGGAGTGGCCTGGCCGGCAGCCACAGCGGCATTGTACGCCGCTTGCGTAGGGTAGCGTGGCGGAGGTGGAAGGACGCTGTGTCGCAAACTTGTCGTCAGTGGCCAGTCTTTTCCCCGAGAGGGTGGTCGCAACAGTCCAAGAAGGCAACTTACAACATGGTGGGCAATCAAGAAGGCAATCGGGGTCTAGTATATCCGCTGAGAGGCGTGCGCCGCCCTCTACCGAGTCGCACACGTACAGACCATAACCGAACAGCAGCAGACTGCGATCTTGTGTGACGTGACGCGCGGGATGTGGTAGTGTTTGATTACGAATGATTCAATGCAAGATGATTAGCCACGAAACAGACTGGGGAAGATGACAGCGGTAAGCACACGAAAGACATGGGGAAAAGTGAATTGCCAGTCGCTGGACCCTGGACCTGGATCGCAAGGAAGGTCATCCTCTTTTCGATTTGTCCTGTCGGTCCCAAATGGAAGGTCCCGTTATCCATTACCCCAGCTGCCCAGGCCAGCAAGTGCATTGCGCGTGGAAGCGAGCAGGGATACCCGTCGCTGAACGTGTATAATGTGGGGTACGTAGACAGCGATGCTTCCAGATGACGACCTAAGAGGGGGGTCGATCAATTGGTAGCTTAGGGTCGCTGTACCTTTTTGTCGCCGTGGATTGCAACTGTCAATGCATTTGAACATCGCGAGCTATTTGCTATATACCAGGTATACATATACTTAGGGTTTGACATGTTGTTGTCTCAAGATATATATAAAATCGCCAAAGACACTTGACAGCCACCCACCTGGATTGCTCGGACTTCCATGATGGGCGGCCAGTGGTATCCAATGACCCGGGCAAAGAGGGACCGATGGCACCAATCATCCAATAGCGCCGACCAGCCAATTCAGGAAGCTGTCGCGCCGCGAACCGCCCAATCAATTCAATCCTGTCTTCTCTTTACCCTTTTTTCCTGCATGCAATCCTGCAGACTTGCAGCTGTCATTGCACCCGGCACCGAGAGAGCTCCTCCAACAATTCGAAGGCCATTTTGACTGGAGTGTGAGAGTGTCCCTCTTCGTCCAGAGAGTGGGTATCGTCGCTGGGGATCTTCCCTCTGGTTGCATTGCTTGCAAAAAGAAGGCTGCTGCCGATTGCCCAACCTTGCTGGAGGCCTGACTTGGTGTTCGCTAACCGGCATACCTAAACCTTCTTGCTACCCGCTTGTCCCGCCAGCATCTACCACCTAAAGAAGCTTGGGATGGCATCATCGTGAAGCAATCGATTTCCCTCCTAGGTCTTTCCCCCATCGAGCCATGGCCACCGGTATATTTCCAATTCCTTTGCACCCCTGTCCTGACCTTTCCCGTCCATGTCCTGCTGTAACTCCAGACCCCGATGGTGCTAACCAAGAAGAAAGTGCGCGTCTGTGTATGCGGCGATGAAGGTACCGGCAAGTCAAGTTTGATTGCCTCGCTCGTTAGAGACGTCTTCGTGAGCAACAAGATACAGTCCGTCCTTCCCCAGATCACGATCCCACCGAGCATCACCACCCCCGAAAATGTCACCACAACCATTGTCGACACCTCGGCCCGGCCCCAGGACCGAACCACACTTCGAAAGGAGATTCGAAAGTCCAATGTCATACTGCTAGTCTATAGCGACCACTACAGCTATGAACGCGTGGCTCTCTTTTGGATGCCCTACTTCCGATCTCTCGGCGTTAACGTCCCCGTCGTGCTGTGTGCCAACAAAAGCGACCTTACCAACGACAGCACCACCCCGCAGATCGTCGAGGAGGAGATGCTGCCTGTCATGAACGAGTTCCGAGAAATCGACTCGTGTATTCGGGCGAGCGCACGGGAACACAACAATGTCAACGAAACGTTCTTCCTGTGTCAGAAAGCTGTTACACATCCCATTGCCCCTCTTTACGACCACAAGGAGGGCAAGTTAAAACCAGCCTGTGTAAACGCTCTTAGAAGAATCTTCTACCTTTGCGACAAGGACCAGGACGGATTTCTGAACGACCAAGAGCTGCACAACTTCCAGGCGAAATGCTTCGACAAGCCCCTCACTAGCGAGGATCTCGAAAATATCAAGCTATCCATCTCCAAAGCGGTTCCCGCATCCGATACCGAGAAAGGCGTTGACATGAAAGGTTTCCTGCAACTCAACAAGATGTATGCGGAGAAGGGTCGCCATGAGACTATATGGATCATCCTCAGGAAATACCACTACACAGACAGTCTGAGCTTGGAAGATAGCTTCATACAGCCCAAGTTTGAGGTGCCGGAGTATTCCTCGGCCGAGCTGAGCCCGGCCGGCTACCGCTTCTTTGTGGATTTGTTCCTGCTGTTTGACAAGGATAACGATGGTGGTCTAAATGACCAGGAGCTGGCCGCCTTGTTTGCGCCGACGCCGGGGTTGCCACAGTCATGGGCCGACTCGTCGTTTCCGTCGACGACTGTTCGGAACGAAGCTGGTCACATCACTCTGCAGGGCTGGCTCGCGCAATGGAGTATGACTACCTTCCTAGAGCCCAAAACCTCCTTGCAGTACTTAGCCTATCTGGGGTTTGAGCCGCCGAATTCGAAAGAACCATTGACCTCGGCCTTGAAGATTACAAAACCGCGCAAGCGTAGGAACCGGCCTGGTCGTGTCGAAAGAGCCGTTGTTCAATGTTACATCATCGGTGCCGGAGGAGCTGGCAAATCTTCACTGCTGAACGCGTTTCTCAATCGGCCATTCGATGGCTTATACCATCCTACCATCAAGCCGCGCCGGGCTGTGAACAGCGTCGAACTCCACGGTGGCAAGCAATGCTACCTGATACTAGAGGAATTGGGCGAGCTTGAGCCGGCAATCCTCGAAAACCAGGCTAAGCTCGACACATGTGACCTGATATGCTACGCTTACGACTCTTCTGACCCGGATTCCTTCTCGCATATTGTGGAACTGCGAAAACGATTCCCACAACTGGACGAGCTGCCGGCTATCTACACTGCACTGAAAGCAGACAAGGATAAGACAACACAGCGAAGCGAGGTGCAACCGGATCAATACACTTCGGGCCTCATGATGAGTACGCCACTGCATGTCAGTGTGACATGGAGCAGCATCAGTGAGCTGTTCGTTGCCCTTGCAGAGGCCGCGACCAACCCCAGCACTGCGTTCCCCAAGAACGAAGAACCGCCCCCGGACAGATCCGGCCTGTACATTGCCATGGGTGCCACGGCATGTGCAGCTGTCGCGGCCATCATGATCTGGAGGCGCTCAACCAACTCCACCTAGGTTTCGAACTCGTTGCGCACTGATGCGTGTCGCGTCGGCTTTTCGAAGCTGTCATCATTTTTTTTATTGTGCATTTTAGGAGCTAGGGGGCCAATTGTTGGGGGTTTTTTATATAATAGAATATGTCGTGCATGTGGCACTATTCTATCTGGAAGTTTCGGGTCCTCCACTCTCGTATTTACACTCATGATACCCATCTCCTGTGTGGCGCTACCCAGACTGCGCAGAAAGTCGCAACTCCATACTATACATAAACTTGTAGTATCTAATAACTGATTTCAAGCAACCGGGCCTTTGCCATGTGATGAGGTAATCTCTCGTATGCATCAAACTGTCACCATAGGCTTGGATACTTGCTGGAGCTGGCGCCAATAGTCGGAATGAGTATGAAAGCCCATGAAATCGATGAACGGGCGGATGAGCGGATTTCTGGTCACATATGTCACTGGTTCTAAGCATTGGAAAGCTGATACGAGCTTCTGTTATTTGCGGCTGCTGCGACTCGCAGTAGTGCATTGCTTCTCTCTACTTTGCCAGTCTCCGTATATCCGCCATCAGCATGGACGGCACAGGCAACATCGTCTAGACATCATGTTTGGGCGCCAGTTAGGCCCCAACGACTCCTATTTTGAGAGTTTGGGTCAGCTCTTCCGTTTACACTCATCCAGGAAGCATCAATTCAGGGCATTATCCGCGATGAAGAGGCTAGTGATGCTTACCGTTCGCGACTCCACCTACGGCCCCAACAGCCCCGTTGGCGACATCCCCGACCGCTCCGACCGCTCCATTGGCGACATCTCCAACGGCTCCGACGGCCCCATTGGCTACGTCGCCGACTGCGCCTACAGCGCCGGTAGCGACACCTGCATTTGCCGGTTCGTCAGCGGGTTCATACAGAAACGCAATACCGAAGCGTGGCCGTAGAGAACTTACCGCCTACGCCATCAACCAAGTTGCCCGCCACCCCTGCCACTCCGTCCAGAGCGTTGCCGACGGTTCCGACAGCACTATTGGACGATTCCTGTATTCAGCAGTGTAGCAATACCGCATTGATGGGGGAAAGGGGGGACTGACCCATCCAGCAGACTACCAGCCGTGTCGATGGCGCCGCCAGCGAGTCCACCTGCCCCGCCTCTGTTTGCGGAATCAGTAAAGGAGAATCAGAACTGGCGCGGTCCTTGATCAGGGGGGTTACCTACGCTGCGGTGGCAGCCTGCGGCGTTGGGGCGGCGAAGCTGAAGGCGACCAGCGCCGAGGAAACGAAGATGGTGAAGCAATGCATACTGATGACAGATATCGGTTGTTTCTTTTTTTACCCTTTCCTTTTCTCTTTCCCTCTTGGGATCTGCAAGAATGAACGTGAATGCAAACGAGCAAGGCGAGCCGCAGATGCTGTCAACAGCTAAATGAAGGATGGTGGCAGGAAGGGAAGGAAGAGTCGAGGGGAGTACAGACAAGTTCACGGGAGAATTACATATAATTTGAATCAAGTGGCTTGAAGCTTCTTATACATTTCTCCCTCCTCTACCTCTTTATTAGGTTCGTGATCTAGGCACAAATACGGACTGTTTGGCCGATGATGTTTGGGGCTGGCGCTTGCTGCGTGTTCGCCAATCGTATGAAAACATGCTTCACTTCGAATGCCGTGCAGGTTTCACCTAGATAGGATGACGGTGGGCATGAGGTTGTCGTTCAAATAACCTTTTGCAGTGTTCAAGGGGCCGTCTGGCGCCAGTCTGTGCGGCTGTTTTAGTCTTGGCTTCCATAATGTCTTTGGAAACACTCCATTGGCGTGAGTATCTCTTGGCATCGGTTATCCATTCGCGCCGGATCTGCTCACAGGGCGTCTCGTGGTCACGTTATGTCTCCATCATCAATACCACTGGTCACTTCGCGTACAACAATGTAATATAACATTGCCTGGCCGCAGTCAGGATACTTTCAACACATGCATGAATAATACGAAGTCCTAGCTTCTGTAACAACAATCGACCTCCCCAATCGTTCATGAACACAGGCAGTCGCCAAAGTGATCTAGGTACCTTGTCAAGTTCGTCCCTACACCAGCCAGTCTCCTTGAACCAAGCAAGATTGCCCCAAACCACACTGGTCCATCTCCGTGCGTCTATCTTCTGAACAGAAGTACTGAGTTCTATCCCACCTACTTGAAACCTTTGATCTCAGCCACTTTCGTAATGGTTTTCCCCATGGGTGGCCAACCATTGCCGCACGAAAGGTCTTTCTAGTGTTGACAAGATACCCTATGATTATGGCTATTCTACTGTCGAGTGCATAACCCTGCAACCATATTGGGTCCGCTGCCTTGATGAACTATACGCAGTTGCACAACGTCGCCCGCTTACGAGGCCCTACCCTGCCGAATCATGATTATAAACCTATCTGATGCCCCAGAAATAATGATTTGCCTCTTCCAAAGAGAGGTCTGGCTTCCAGTTATTGCAATGAACATCTCCACGCTCACGATCAAAGTCGAGGCTTGCCCTCCTCTGCAGTATATATTTATGATTCAAATTATTCAAGAATTGGAGGTAGACTCAGGCAATAATGGCCCCACGCTCGTATTTTCTACATCTAGACTGATAAATTCCGTGTAAGCGTCTTTCCGTCAATAGGAGAAGGGCATCAAGTTACCCCAATGACCCCCCGGCTCTCCTTATCTTGTCCCGCTGCAGCGCTAGCCCAACAAGAGATGCGATCAGATCTCGGGCCCGTAACTACCGGCATCCGTAGGTCTCGCTCTTGGCATTACCATCACGTCAGATACCTTATCATTGGCTCATATACCCTCTTTCGTGATGCACCAGATAACGATTTCGGCATCTGCTGCTCCTGCAAGGCACTAATATCGTGGTGCAGCCAAAGTACATTAGTACTGCAGAAAGTAGTTATGGACGATAATGAGTCATTATGAACTGTGAGCGCGCAATCTGTTTTTGATTATCAACTGAGTGTGGTCGTGGGGGTTGCCACAATGTTATAGGAACCCACGGACCAACCTCCGGCCAATGTGGGCAGTATATGCCGGAGCATCCTATTCTCCCCCCATCCTGCGGACTCCTCCGTTATCAGGAAGTGGAACCGAGCGCCCCGCTGATTGTCCCTTCCCCATAGGTTCTGCCATATTGTGCCGGGGTGATCTTCACCTTTCGGTCAGGCCCCGATTCTCCCGAACGCGGCCTGATGCTGTGCAACAAACACTAGGCTGGCCATAACACCTACCGTATTCTGCAGGTATCCGCAAGCGCAATATGGGTGGCGCTTTGCATCTCTACAGGGGGTCGTAATATATTCCATGCGGGATTCCAGATTAGATTGCGAGAGGAGAGAGGACCGACAATCGGATCATGCAGTTGACACTTCCGAGTGTATAAGTACCCGTGGATGTCAGCATAATGGGGTTTGCAATCCTCCGTTTGGCCAGGTCATTGCCATTCTCCGAGCTGAGCCCTGCCTCACCTCCTAGACCAGATGCTACCCAAGTTCCTCTACGCTGCCCTGCTGGGTCAGCATTGCACCGTCTCTGCTTCTCGACTAGCTGGGTCCTGGCTGGAGAACAGGAGACTCACGAGCAGGCAGTCCGCAGTCAACCAAACATCACCTCAATGCTCATCCGTGGCTCCTGCCACAACGGCGCCTAAGGAGAATGTGTGGGCCCCCATCTCGAGCTCCGAAACGGCCGCCGTCATCGAGTGGCTTGTCCAGCAGTCGGAGCTCAACCTGACGGCCCCCACCGTGAGCGGCATCGATGGTGTTTGGCAGAACAGCATCATCCTCGTGGAGGCCATGATGCCAAACAAGACCGACGTCTTGCCCTATCTGGACGGGTCCGCCCCGGCCCCCGAGCGCTACGCCCACGTGCTGCTTAGCAACCGTGCCTCTGAGACGCCCACCTACCAGGATATCTTAGTCGGTCCCCTGCCGCTCGACAACGCCACGGCCAAGTATCTCCCATTGGAGTTCCCGTTTACCCGCAAAACCGAGGGCAAGATCCGCAACCTGGACGCGGATGGCCCGGTTGCTCAGGCGGCATGGCTGCACCCCATCGGCCGCTCCATCGAGGACATTGCGATGGATCTGTGGGGCGGCACGTTGAGCGGATACGAGAACGACACATTGAGGCTCGGCTCCACCGACCCCGTATGGCAAGGGGAGGACGGCACCGTGAAGCGCTGGTACGGCGTTGCCCGGATGCCGAGCAGCCTGTTCGAGACCGGAAGCATCATGAGCGCCGGTTTGTACATGAAATCGGACGTCACCGGGCGCGACCCCAGTAAGTGGAAGCTCGAGGGCTGGTACTACAACGGTCGTTTCTACGAGACCACAGAGGATTTCCGCACCGCCTACTTCAGCCCCGGCTTTGAGAAGATCGGCCGGGACCCCGACGGGCAATGGGCCTGGACAGAGCGTCAGGGCGACCCGTACCCCGGAGACGACACCCCTCCGCCCATGGCCGTTGCCGCCGGTCCTCCGCGCCACAAAGTCGACATAGAGCGGCAGTACGTCGAGTGGATGGACTTCAGCTTCTACCTGGGCTTCACACGGGACACGGGACTTGCCTTCTACGATATCAAGTTCAAGGGCGAGCGCGTGATGTACGAGTTGGGCCTGCAGGAGGCGTTGGCCCACTATGCCGGCAGCGACCCCTGGTCATCGCACATCGCCTACCTCGACAGCTACTACGGCTTCGGCACCAACACGTACGAGCTCGTCAAGGGCTACGACTGCCCGCAGTACGCCACCTATCTGAACACGAGCTACTACGCGCGCGAGCAGACGCACACGCACACCGACAGCGTCTGCCTGTTCGAGTTTGACGGCGACGGGCCCATCCAGCGCCACACGACCAACGGCTGGGTCACGGTGTCCAAGAACGTCGGCTTCATCGTGCGCGCTGTTGCCACGGTCGGAAACTATGATTACACCTTTTCGTACACCTTCGCGCTCGACGGGTCCGTCGCCGTCGACGTGCGGGCCTCGGGGTATATCTCGGGCGCGTTCGAGGCGCAGAACAGCGGATTCGGGTACAAGATCCACGGGGGGCTCAACGGCGCCATGCATGACCACGTGCTCAACTTCAAGGCCGACCTCGACGTCCTCGGTACCGCTAACACGGTGCAGCTCGTCAAGAACAAGCCCATCTCCCGGACGTACCCCTGGTCCGACGGCGAGGTCGTCAACACCATGGAGCTCGAGCGCACCTACATTGCCAACGAAGATGAGGGGCGCTTCAACTGGGAGCCCAACGGCCAGGGCCAGGTCGTCGTCGTCAACAAGGACGAGAAGAACCAGTGGGGGGAGTACCGAGGCTGGCGCGTCCTTCCCAGCACCCCGGGCTCTCATTTGTCTATTATCAACTCCACCGTCATGCGGAACACGGCACACTTCGCGGAGTAAGTCTTGAATCCTCTTGATTCGACCCCCTGTCACAGGATCCAGCCACTTGGTTCAATACGAAAGATAGACAGCCCAATCTAACCTCAACCTCCTAGATACGACGTGTCCATCTCGCGTGCCAAGGACACGGAACCACGCGCCACGCATCCGTACGGCAACCAAGACACACGCGAACCTCCAGTTGACTTCGCCAAGTTCTTTGACGGCGAGTCGTTGGAGCAGGAGGACATAGTTCTCTGGGTGAACCTTGGGATGCAGTAAGTTTTCCGCCCTTTCCCCTCCCAAAAGAGAAGAACCATGCTAAAACCCCAACGCCAGCCACATCCCGCACTCCGGGGATTTGCCCAACACCGTGATGACGGCGGCTATTGCGGGGATCAAGTTCGTGCCGTCCAACTACTTCGACGGCGATCAGTCGATCCGCTCCCGCAGCCAGGTCAGGGTCAACTACGACAAGGGCAAGGTCTCGAGCCTGACCAAGGCCGGCCGCGACCCCATCTGCGAGTCGACACTCATGTCGTACGCGGGCGACAGCGTCATCAACAAGTACCCGTACGACCCGACCAATGTCTTCTATGAGATGGCAGGTCTGCACTGAGAGAGGAGTGGCAGCTCCACTCGGTAAAGAGGCAGAATTTGGAGGGAGGAGTGGTCAATTCCAGAATCCAAGATCGATTCGAGTCATGAAGGTGTAAAAGGCTGCATGCCATCCATTGTCGCCAGCGTCGATGCGACGACTGTACCAGCCATTGTAGTTATCTTAAGCATAACCGAATGGGAGCCGTGTAATAATCAAGTCAACATCAACCGGTTATCCGATGGTCCGGTACTGTGACATTGTCAAGAATGATTCAATGGAGAATGGCCTATGCCGCAAGTGACTGCCGGGCGCCAGGAGGGAATCCTGCGATATTTGTGTCGGTAAGAAGACGGGGTTTCGAGCTACATGTCGGTGGAATTGATGTAGTTGGGCAACGTACATGGGAAACTCTATCAATGAGTGGCATGGAGCTAGACCCCAGAACGGCGGCGGAACAGGCCACCGGCACGTCTTCGGTGTGGCTTTTTCTAGAATGGCGAGACGCGTAAGCAACGGTTGTGGCTGCTTGCTCAACTCTTTCTAACCTACTTAGTCTTTTGTCCGTTTCTTTCTTGTCTTCCACTTGTCCGTCCCTGACAGGACTCGGGAACAACTCTCGTGATATCCCTCCAACGATAATGAACAATGATATCGCGCTCAGCACCCACTCCACAAACATGGCAAAGTTTCAAAGTCCCCTGTTACCTGATGTTTCTTTATGGCTGACCCGCTGGTTCTTTCCACAGGGCAAACAAAAACGATAGCAGTTCGGACGAAAAAGTCATGAGGGAGAGAGATGTTCCGATTTTGGTGCGCTTCAAACCCAAATTGTTTCGACTTTTGTGGCTAGCTGCAGACAACCCCCCTGTTGGTATGGCTATCCCATCTTTCGGTCAGTTCGTCCGTGCTAGACGGGATCTCCAGATCGCCTGCTACGGCTGGTCGAAGAGCCACTCGGAGTAGGCCGGTCCTGATTAAGGTTAACGTGCGGCTACGCCTTGGATTCGAGTCAAACCGTTTTTGTTTTTTCCTCCTCTCAGACTTGTTTCACGAAACATGTAACATCACTGCATCTGTTCGCGAAGACCTCATGTTTCCAGTATTTGTTTTTTAACTCCGTCGGCGGGTAAAAGGAGAATACTGCCACAACCAAGATAAGGACGGTCAAGGTTATCACATGAATCGGATCCCATCAAGAATATCGCGCCGGTTTCAAATACTGCAGCTGCCGCGTAAGGTGTCCCAATCTTCTGGCGACTCCGAGCAGCAGGCGAGAAGTACGTACATGCCAAAGGACCGCACGTCACTGCGCTGGTTTTCTCAATGTGCCCGCCGACAATTGAGCCACCGAGGGCTTAAAACTCAATGTAGCAGAGAATAATTGATACACATCTGTCTATCAACGAATCAGACGTCAGATGCCACCAGGTCTAGGAGGCGGGATATGCAAGCCCTCCGGCCACCTGGGCATGGTGCCTTGCCCGGTGTGTTTCACCATGGAAATCCAGCACAGCCTTTTCGATAAAGTATTGCTCTTATCCAGCCCTCCATGATCGCCAAGCGAAACGGAGCACATAGTCTTTGCAGGCCCACGCTTCCTCGTCATACACCTCAAAAGGTGGCGACGCGTGTACCTGGATCCTAGTTATCCAGGTAGAGCATAAAGTAGATATCCATGGGTCAAGAAGACACTTTCTACAAAATGAATCTGCAGCCGTTTCTACTTCACACGCGGTGCTTTACTTCCCTTCCTTCTTTACATTTCTCTTGCCAACATTCATTCTGTACAACTACATAGATTGTAGTCTGTCTACAATGGACTCAAAATCACAAGGCAACGCCAGCAGCACCGACCGGCTACACAATGACGGGCCCATGGATTCCCAATCCGAGCCAACGTCTTCGCCCTCGCCCTCACCCTCGCCGCAGATTCCCCAGATCGAGACCAGTAGGTCTTCGACCACACTCGGCGAAGCCAACGAGTCGAGTTCCGAGGACATGGAGAAAAGAGCGCCTACACCAACGGAGCCAGAGGCTGACGGCGATGCTCCGAAGCTTGGTCCCCATCGCTTCAGCAATACCCGCAAGAGGTGGATGGTCGTCCTGCTTTCCGCTGCTGCCATGTTCTCCCCACTGGCCAGCAGTATCTATTTTCCATCGACGAAAGATATTGCAACTGTATGCCCTCCACACTTATCACCCAAAACGAAAGCAGTGGATCTAGTGCTAACGTGCTGCGAAGGATCTCAATGTCGGCTTAGATAAGGTGCACTTGACCATCACGATTTTCATGTACATGCAAGGCATCGCTCCCAGCTTTTGGGCGCCCCTTGCCGACGCCAGAGGGCGGAGAGTCACTTTAATTGGCACCTTCGTCGTCTTTCTTGTGGCAGATGTCGGTCTAGCCATGACAGATAGCTATGCTAGTCTGATGGGATGGCGCGCAGTCCAGGCCATAGGAAGCGCTGCCACAATATCCATTTGTACGCAGCATCACGGGCAAACCCCCATATGGATAGGGACACAGACGCTAACCACCTGTCTATAGGCTCCGGTGCGATAGCTGATATAACCTCGCGAGCTGAGATTGGCGGCTGGATCGGCATCTTCAGCGGTAGTAAGTATTGCCCTGTTGCGCATATTGGATGGTCTACAGCCTAACACCGATGTAGTGCGGCAGCTTGGCCAAGCATTGGGTCCTGTATTTGGTGCTCTCCTCACCCAGTATTTCCAATGGCATTCTATCTTCTGGACGCTTTTGATCATGGGCTCCGTCACCTTGCTCGCCATCATAGTGCTCTTGCCAGAGACGCTACACTCCATCGCTGGCGACGGTAGTGTCCGACTCACCGGCATTCACAAACCCCTTTGGTACTCGATAAAAGGCCAACCCTACGTCGATGACAACAGTTCACGTCCGGAAATGAAGCCCATCAGCATCCACAAACTTGTATTGGAGCCTGTCAAGATGTTGCGTGAAAAGGATGTTCTCCTCGTCCTGTTTTTTGGAGCTGCTCCCTACACTATTCATTCGATGGTGACAGCCTCGGCCACGGCGATGCTCAAGGATGACTTTGGCCTGAGTCAGATACAGGTAGCCGCCGCGTTCCTGGCCAACGGCGGAGGTATTGTGATGGGATCCTTGGCCACCGGGAAAGTGCTGGACAAGCTGTACGCGCACTACGAAGCCGAGTACCGGCGCACGCACGGCATCGCCAACGGGGTTACCCTGAAGGGGAAACTGCCAAAGGATTTCCCCCTGGAACACGCGCGCCTGCTGAGCACCTGCGTCATCGCCCCCTTCTTCATTGTGACAATCTGCCTGTACGGATACTCCATCGCGATGAAGAACCTGGCGGTGGTCTTGCTGCTCCACTTCATCACCTCGTTCTGCGCCATGTCGGCCCTGGCGGCCAACACGACCATCATGCTCGACATGTACCCCAAGGCCGCGGCGAGCGCGACGGCCGTCAACAACCTCGTGCGCTGTCTCGTGGGCGCCAGCGGCGTCGCCGTCGTCCAGCACGCCATTGACGGCATCGGCAACGGTCCCGCTTTCCTGGTGTTTGGGCTCATCACGGCGCTGATGACGCCCTTGTTGCTGGTCGAGTGGTTCTTTGGTCCTAAATGGAGGGCGCAGCGTATGGATCGCGAGCAGGCTGCGGAAGAGGAGGAGGCGCAGAAGCGTGCACAGTCACCATGCTGATGGGCGTTTGCTGAAGGGCTCAGGACTTTGGATACATGACGATGTCTCTTTTTCTTTCTTTTTTCTCTTTTCTTTTGAGAGTGGGTTTATTTATCTTGTTATCTTGGGGTCGACTTGGTGTTGGGCCAAACTGAAAACCAAAACTGCATAGATGGCGACTGGCGTCAAAAGAAGTGAGCTCCTGTTTTGTTGGGTGAAATTAGGTTGGCGAAAGATACCTCTACCATTATGTATAGATCTGATTTCATAATCTCTTGAGTCATTTATATAGTGTTTAATACTTAGATCATCTATCCCATGTCCTTTAGTTGTGTGTATCTTGCTTACTCGTACAAACTATTTAAGGGAGTACATATTCAATAGACGTTCACTGTCCCTAGATCTGTCGAAACGACTACGGATGAGATATATCCTGTCCCCTCTCGATTCCATTTCGTCTTGCTCTTGGCCACCGAACAACGCTCGCACCCATTGCGGTTGACTATTGCTCATCCGAATGACCAGTCCGTTGAGATGGTAAATCTTCGTTGCTCTCAGTGAGCCTCTGGAACACCTAAGGAGGTAGTCACATGTGGCCTGGACGACGTCCAACGGCATCTTTTTCAACCGAACTAATGCCCCGCAAGTAACGGAAAAGAAACGAACAATGCCTCCACAGATGCCGTAGTATCCTGAGCGGTAGGTATGTCTAACACCCCAACCAAGGTTAGGTCAGCGTTTGTTACCTACACGCTGCGTGGAAAGTACGTTTATCATCTTTGCCGAATGTTTCTACAGTGCGATGCATACGTACTGCTTGTTCGGGTATATCCAGGCAAACTGGCTCACTTGGCCGATGGGCGTAACGTTGCTATTGGTGCCAACAACGTCCATTCCCGGCTTCACCCCCCTGACTAAGTGTACCCCTGAACGAAATAACATCGATCTGCTCCGATTCAAAGTCAACTCATATCTTTTTAGCATGGGTCTAGGAGCGGTGAATACCATGTATAGAAGCAGAAAACACATGCACCACATACAAGGCAGACGAGTCTGGCCAAGAGGACGATTCGATTAAATACCACCAATCTCATGCAGAAACGGATACCAGGAATATTCGAATGCTACAGCGACAATATGGTTCTAAACGGTGTGAGGTAGCAGTATTATAGCCCATGAAGTATTTGCCTAACCCACAATGGCTGGTGATATTGGCTAGGCGAATTTGGTCTGATATTACATGCTACCCCTATAGTATATAGGCGTTGGTTGGTTATCTGTTTGTCGCCACTGGTCTGGACCCCAGCAACCGGTAACGGCCCCCTGCATTTCCCCGTCCAATGTGCGCAGGAGCGTGGATGCGCCAAGACCTATCTCCAGGAACTCGCCCGCGTCACCCCTCCTAGTCCGGCCCCCATCACAGCGTGCGCCTCTCGCATGCATGGGCAACGTCCCATGCCGGGTCACACAAACTGCGGGCTGAGGGAACCAACTTCCAACAACATCAGTCTCTTTTCTTTCTATTTCAGTCTTTGCCAATAGCCAGGTCAAATGTGTTGTGCTACACCGAGTTTTGGAGTTGTTTGCCCAGCGTATTCTACCGGAAACGGTCAGAATCTCCGCGGTTACCAATCGCTCGGAATGCCGAATGGCAATTGCAGTCTTCGGTCCGAGGTTTGATGGTTTCGTGGGTCTATTTGCATCTAGACCAGATCATTTGGGCCTCTCCACCTGGTTGGTTCGTTCCTGCTCTATCCGAGCATTCAGCCAAATTGCGACTTTGGTACAATGTAAAAAGTGATAGAACAGAACGAAACGGATTGCTCAAAAGCTCTGGTATTCGCAATGCATCGTCGGGAACAAGACGAACCGCTATTTGTCGCCAACGCAGGGCTCTCTCCATTTCCTATGCTTACTGCATTGCAGCTTACCATCCTCCCACCCCCGGGGATCCTTATCCTTCCAACCTTCTTGGAAAACCTGGGATCAACCTCGCCGCGGCGGCTCGCTGGAAACAACCCCTTGGCCCCCCCTTGCACCGTCAGATTAGAGCAAACGAGGGTAAGCCCATCTTTCCCCGCGTTTGGGCCGGCAGAAACAGATCATCGTCACCCTTCTCTCCCCCCACCCACATCGCATAGTCGTGGGCCAAGGACCCTTTTCTTTTTCCTTACCCCAAGTTGAAATTAGACGACTAGCTAGCGACGGCCAGCAGCAGGATCCACCTACCACATTCCCCCCGTACCGAAATAGCACTTGCTTGTCCATCCAATTTACCCAAGTGCCTGATCGACTTTAGCATGGAGCGAGGAGGAGGCGGCGGCGGAGGAGTAAAAGGAGCGACGAACTCCAACAAAGCTCGCACTTCCTACTCGGACAATTCAATGGCCTCCGCATCCGGTTACGAATATGCAGTAAGTCAGATGCACTGCTCCAATCCCCAACCCCCCCTCTCTCTCGCTAAGAGAGCGAGCGGCTAACGGGAACGTACCAAAACTGCTAGGAGAGCCAGATATCGAAATCGTCTGGGTCGGTTGCCTCAAGCGAGTATTGGCCTTCTGTAAAAGATGACGAAAGCGACTCGGACGAGGCGCCAAGCGCGGCCCGGCCCGGCAAGAGAAGGTAAGCATTGTTGTACTACCCCCTTTTGCATTCATATCAATATGGCGGCATGTCATATATCATATTCTGCCGAATATTCCCTGTTGATCGTGGCCAGGAATTCGAGCCGCAGGGCCAATATCTTCCGAAATATCATCAGCGCCGTCGGCCAATCCGCTCCCGAGGCAACCACCATATATCCCGGTTACTACCAGGAGACGTTCCCAGACGATCAAGCAGTGAGTCAAGACTTGACAAGCCACTTCATTGTTTCTATGCTGATCATTGCTCTTTCTTGGTAGCGACAAAGATATATAAATGGTGCGATCCGTCATCTGCCTATGATGACACGCTCTAGGATGACATCATTAACAGGCCTTATATAGCCCTGCAACACCGCGCAATTGCTGAAGTCTGGGACGGAAGGCTTCACTTGTGCCCCTTTCCCAAGCCAGCCAGAGTACTTGATGTGGGTACTGCTAGTGGGCTGTGGGCATTGGTTGGTACCGTGCTACACCATATGCAGAGCGTCGAACCCCCTATGCTAACCCGTCACAGGAATTCGGCAAGCCCGCCACCCCCGTTGTAACGGCCGTCAACCAGCCGCTCGTTTAGTTGCTAACCTTTGCCCGTGGCACACACACACAGGTACCAAGAACCCAACATGTCACATTCTGGGCATCGACGTCGATCCCGTGGTGCCGCCGTTCACGCTTCCGAACTGCGCCTTCGAGACCGTGGATATCACCCAGCCCTGGCCCTTCGATAGCAAATTCGATTATATCCATGCCCGGGGTGTGCCCGACTTCCCACGAAACACAAGAAAGGTCGTCTTCGACTCGATGTGGGACCACCTCATCCCCGGCGGCTGGATCGAATGCACAAACTGGGTGATGCGTCTCGAATCTGGAGACCACTCCACTGAAGGGACACGGTGCGAGGAATGGTTCCATGCCATTGAAAAAGGTAAAGTAAATCATTACATTACCATTGCCATATAGGCTTTGTGCATAGTTGCTGTGCCTGCCCAAGGCTAACCCTCGAGGCCAGGTGTGAATGCGATGGGCGGCTCCCTGTCCTTCCCCCTGGAATGGCAGCGGCTCATGACGGCACGCGGATGCCAGAATCTCCAAATCCGGAAGTACCCGGTAAGCGACTTTCGGTGTTTATTCCTTCCTGTTCTGGTGTTTATTCTACGTTATCCCAGTGTCTCACGAGGGATGGAGTAACCGCTTGTTCGGGAAAATTTCCACCATTCCCTCTGGAGACATCATGTTCACTCCAAGAAAAGCAAATGCTGACACCGAGAGTTGATAGGTCCCCCTGAACACCTGGCCGCCCAGCGAGCGGCTCCAGAAAATCGGGTCCATGATGACGGAAAACACCCTGTCAGTGGTCGATCTAGTCACCGGTCCGTTGCTGCGAGGGGGTCTCAGGTGGTCGAAGGAGGATTGTGAAGCAATCATCAGCGACTTCCACAAGGAGTTGCCGGATACGAGTTACCACCCGTTCATCATACTGTACGTTTCCCTGTCGTATTATGTGGTGCCATGATGAGATACGCTACTGACGATGCGAACCAGTATGACTACATATGGGCAGAAACCGTTCTGACGCGGGCTTGTGAAAGCGAACGGAGCGCATGGGGGCACCTGGGCTGGGTGGCCAACCCTGAACTGGTTGATATATCTGATAGGGGACACAACACTCGGCCCGGCACCCTTTTTCCAAAAGTAGGGTACTTGAATAGACGGGGACAAGCAATTTACGAAAGTACTCAGGTGTCACTGAGGCTGGCATTATACTGTATTCATTGCATTGTGTGATCCCGGGTTACTCAGCCTCTTTTCCGTCCTCATACATTTATAGACTGTCTAGCGCTACAGCTTAGAGGGTTTAGTTGTCAATATGTCGAACCCCAACCTGAATCCATGCCATCGAACAGCACTGCAGCAGATTGAGCTCCGGGGCAGCATCGAAGAAGTCGGTCCAAATTTGGTCCCAGCCCGTGTCCATCATGTCGCTGCTTCCTGCGTCACCTCAGCAGAAGTCTATACCACCATCAATAATTGACGAAACACCTTGGTCGGGCCTCAGAGGTCATAGAGCACTTGGAAGCTCATGCGGATGAGTAAATGGGTTGAAAAGGGGGTAAAGCTACCAGTCCGATGCGACCATGTACCACCATATCCGTCGCTGTACCTAGACTTCGATTTGGTCACAGCCCTCCGTCACCGTTATCACCACTAAATACATACCTACATCTCAGATTCTCCTTCAGCGGTAGCGAGCCACTCAAAAGAAACGATAGAAAATCCAAGTGTCTGTCGTTATGAGTAGAATTGTGACGCAACACAAGTGTGAGCCACCGAACGGGGGCTACCGGGCCTGCCTGACGGTCTTTGGGTCCTTCCTCCTTCGGTTATCTTTCTCTGGCTTTGTCAGCGCTTGCGGCGTGGTCCAGTTATACTACGATACAGTGATGCTCCCCGAAAAGTCTACCCAGAAGCTGGGCTGGATTACGACGTTCGCCGATTTCTTAACATTCGGCGCCGTTATCCCTATCGACCGCCTCGTGGACGTCTACGGCCCCCGGTCCGTCACCGCCCCCTTCGTCACGCTGGGTGTGGTCTGCGTTGGCCTGCTCAGCCAGTGCACCGAGTACTGGCACGTGCTCCTCTGCCAGTGCTTCGGGTTCGGCCTCGCGTGCTCGGGCACGAACGACGCTCCTCGCCGTCGTTTGCGTGACGCAGTGGTTCTCGACTAAACGGGGCTTGGCCGTCGGCCTGGCGAGCTATGGTAGCAGCTTTGGTGGGTTGATATGCCCCATCATGATGTCGAGGCTGTTGGAGCAGGTTGGGTTCGAAGTCCTGCGCTGGTGCCTTCTTCTGCACCTTCCTGGTCTTGGCTCCCTACAACTACCTCCCGCAACAGGCCGTTGGAGGTGGCATGGAAAGGGGCTTGGCCGGATATTTGCTAGCCATTATGAACGGCGCTGCCATGGTCGGCCGGGTGATTCCTGGCTACCTGTCGGACTTTCTGGGACCCTTCAACGTCATGGTGTCCGTCGCTGCAACCACCGCTGTCGCCATGCTGGCTATCTGGCTGCCGCTGTAGAAAGCGCCCAACGATGGCGGGATCGTCTTTTTTGCCATCTTTCACGGGTTTGTGTCCAAAACCTACACTAGCTTGCCGTCGCCCTGCTGCGCCTCGCTGGTTGGCAATAGGTTGGACGATCTGGGCTTCAAGTTTGGTATCACGTGCCTTTTCCTGGCCATCGAGTAAGCAAGTCCTCGGAGCTCGCCCGGACTAGACCGCGTCCGTTCTAACGTTCGTCTTTAGTGCACTCGTGGGCATTCCGGTAACCAAAGCAAGCCTTCATATTGTAGGGGTATTACAAGATAACGTGAGACCCCACTATTACACATTATACAAAGCAAGTAATCAGAGACTGGAATCATTGTGTGGGGTCATGACTACTACTCCAAAAGGGATTCTACATGTAGGCACCATGCATGATCGTAGTGAGTTCCAAGTTGCACTGTATTATACCTAGAGATCAGGTAGAACTTAGAAGACAGTACAATCAAATATCGCCCCGGCATGAAGGGTCGATGCCTCAAGGAGAAGGTAGCTGCACAAACAGCTAAACATGACCAATATTCTCCTGAACTCCTGCTTCCTGCTCCATGCTCGCCTTTCCCAGAAAATTAATTTCTCCCCTGAGGCCTCCCCTGAGTCCTTCCATGCCATACAAATTCCACGACTCAATTGTACAGGGTATCGCAATGCAAGGTGTGAAGTGTTGTGATATGAAAAGCGAAAAGCTGGAAGGGCTGCCGTTGTGGTTTCCAAATTCGAATGCAAATATTCAAATTGCTGACATGCTTGAAAATATCAAAAAGGGGAGTCGCATACGCCAAGTGGTCGTTCCTCAAATGTCTCAAATGTCTCGTAACTCATTTCTCGTAATTCTCGTTGCTCTCGTCAATGAGTATGGGTGTTAAAATGTGCAGTGTGGTGGGCGGTTGCTCTGGTCTGCCAGTCTAGACAAAGCGCGGGGCGTTCCAAATGTACCTGCCGAGACGGGAATCGAAAGTAAAAATGTGGCGGCCATTGATGACTCCGCGGAGGTGAAGTGCCTCGTCTGAGGTATGCTTGAGCATGTCGATGTATTCGAACACTCCAGGGTTCTCCCAGATGGTACCGCAGAGGTCGAAGTCGTACAAAGACACGCAAATACGACCGAACCACGTGGCGATGATGTTCCTACGGGCATCTCGCTTGTGGTGGTATGCATAGGTGCCCTTCTCGTTGTCGTGGATGGAATGCAGGCGTTGGTAGGCAGATTGTTGGACGCTGAATAGCTGCTGCTTGCCTTGGGCGTCGGGGAGAGAGGGGACGGGTGGCGTATCACTTCAGCCTGTGGCCTCTCAGCTGGCTGGGTCTGAATGATAATGTGGTAGTTGTTTATCTGGTGACGGAGACGCTCCTCTCGTAGAGTCTGGGCCATGTTCTCGGGTGTCCAAGCCCCGACGAGGCGGATGCGGCGTTGCTGTCGTTGGCGTCTTGAGGCTTGGCGGGCTCTGTTGCGGCGAGCTTCACTGGCAGGCATCCCGAGTTCCTGGGCAGCTCGGGTAGCAGCAACGCGGGAAGCGGTGGGTCGAAGATTGTAGCGACCAGAAGCCATGTTGAGTATAGATGGGAGGTTCTTGGTGAGATGGGAGAATGACCAGAGACCAGGCTGATGACGAAGGATCGTCAAGAGAGTGAATCAAGTACACACGGAGAATCCTTGGAAAGGGGAATCTGGTGTGGAATGAAGAGAGTATTGGCTGATGATACTTCTTTGCCTCGAAGGGCTGCGAGAATAGGTATAGTCTGGGCTGATGGGGCTTGAAAAAGGGAGATATTCGAAGAATAATGTTGACAAGGGATTGTACAACCCAAGTTATTGCGAGCAATCAACGGAAGAGAGGGCTTTTGAAGGGTCTCTAAGAGTATCGAGAATTGACGAGTTGAAGTGTGGCAAGACTTGAAAATAATCTTTTCGGGCAGAAGAATGGCTTTATATAGTCTGGAAACACGGGCCACGGAGAAAGGGTGGTACTGCTGCCTCAACTCATGGAGTCAAATGCATTCGCAGAAAGCAAGCAAAATTAAAGAACCGTAAATCGACCCGAGTTTAACTACCTGTTCAGAATAACACAGGGGGGTTGGTAGAGGGAAGGGTGCTGTGCCCTCCTACTAACTGCCTGGCCAGCGGCAGCATCATGGGCAGGGCAGAGAATCATAACATTCATTCTGCATGCGGTGAAGCTGTCACGCCTCGAATAAACTTTGACAGTCCCAAAGATACACGGATGAAAACGAACGCATCTCCGATAAAGTGATCCTGGAACTTGATTTTCAATAGCACCGAGATGTTCGCTGCTTGCTTGGTATGGAGGTATAATAAACTGTATAATGGAGAACTAGTCAATATCTACTGGCTATATCAACACC
Organism: Arthrinium phaeospermum; assembly: GCA_006503535.1. NCBI lineage: Eukaryota > Fungi > Ascomycota > Sordariomycetes > Amphisphaeriales > Apiosporaceae > Arthrinium > Arthrinium phaeospermum. The sequence continues at coordinate 297,198 of QYRS01000007.1, read as the reverse complement.
TACTGATTCATATGACACTAACGTACTGGTCTAGTGTTAGTCTACCCGTCGAGATATGCAGACAGCAGTTAGATCACCCGTAATTACTTGGTGTGTCAACGCTTCATTGGGAATTTCAGCGATCGTCCAGTTGGCCGAAGGTGGAATCACTCAAAATTTGCTCACTCCTTGCGCCACTTGTAAAAGCTAATTCAGAAGTGGTGGGCATCCAATTACTTTTTTCTCTCTTATTTTCAATTACAGTAAGAATCGAAAGCTAATTATCTTTGTTTACCATGGAACCTAGAACTATATAAATGTAGGTAGGCGGGAACTGCGCTGGCTCTGGTGTAGAACGCAGTTTCTCCTTTGCAATAAGTGGTGAAGCAGATATGGGACAGGAGCTGTTCTCAGGAACTAAACTGCAGCGCTGGCTGCATTAGATCAGCACGTCAAGTAACCATCCACCGCTGGAGAGTATCGACGCTCCCTGCTGGTGGAAGAGATAATGAAGCTGGCAGGACTCGCAGAGCAGGGGCATGGCGCCTTTTATATCCCACTGCTCCAGGACAAACTTCGTGGAAAGCAAGGGACAGCTGGGGCATGATGACTCCAAGAACCTCGACAAATCTGATCGGTACTTCGATAACTTCAACGCGGTCACGAATTAATGGGAGTAAGTCCAAATGCAAATCCATGTTTCGCCGTAATCAATAAGGGCCAGCACGTTTCAGTTGATGCATGCGAGGAAAAGGTAGCGACGGTTGTGTTATTGTGTCTCATTCAAAGGCCGTACGTACGTTGCCCAGTTCCAATTGATATCCTAATCGTTCACTTTCTCTCCTTTAAGCCTTGCTCTCCCCATTCTTCGCGCCCTCGGCTGCTTTGTCCTCGGGGAGAAGTTCAGACTGACGCTGTTGACGCAGTGTCGCTCGTCTGTGGGCGTGGCGTAGCCCTCTCCCTTGAATACATGGCCAAGATGTCCACCGCAGTTGGAGCAGACGATCTCGGTTCTGGTCATGCCAAGAGTGCTGTCCTCATGGCGTGTAACAGCACCCGGGATGCTGTCAAAGTATGCAGGCCAGCCACAGCCTGACTTGAATTTGTGGTTGGCCTTGTAGAGTGGAGCCTCGCACCCAGCACAGGTGTACACTCCGGATTCCGACATGAACTTGTCATACTTCCCAGAGAAGGGGGCTTCGGTACCCTTTTCTCTCAGAATGCGGAATTGTTCTGGATGCAGTGTAAGTATAGGGCTGATGGCCAGTGCATGTTGGACTGGGGTTTTGAGCTTACCTTTGTTGAGGACGGCGCGCCACTCGTCGTCGTTTCTCTTATCGGGATACGACATCTTGCTGGAGGCAGAACTTGACGAACCAAATAGACTACCAAGAAAAGGGATAGTGGGCATAGACTTCAAAGGTCGTGCGCTACCGTGAAGTGACTGCCGGGGGGCTGTGGCACTGGCTCGAGTGAAAGTGGAAAAGGCGTAGAATGTTCGAAGCAAACTTGAGAAGGGTGGCAGGCGCATAACAGTCGATGGTGGGAGACTGCTGGAAATGATCAATGGATCAGTCGTCAAGACAAGATATATATATATATATATATATATATATATCGGTTTATCGACCTGATGAATAAGTCGATTCTAGATACTCGGCGTTTCTTGAGGGGGGGAAGAATTGAAGCTATTTGGAATCAATCGTCGCCGTACAGCAGTGACAAATCCCGACAGGGGCTCAAAGCTACGCCTATCGTCGATGGCGTCACTCATATGGATGTCAGCAATGACCCCTCCAAAGCTCCAAGCCACCATGCCACAGCCACGCTTAGTCCATGCTAGAGATCTTGCCCCATTGGTTTTTTTTTAATTGCAGTAAAAGTACATGCATCCATGCAAAAGCCACCTTCGCCTGCGCAGGCACCGAACATTCGGATCATTGATTCTAACGGTCTCCGAAACCAACTCATTGACTAGGATTGGGCGTCAAAGCAGTGCCCAGCGGAAGCAGCTGGCAGCACATCTCTGGGAGGGATGGCTGGCGGTATGGATCACTCCCTGACTTTTGGCAGCTGCGGGTACGTGTAGTAGTAGCTCTACCGTGGTTCTGGCCTCTCTTAGGCCAGAGCTTTCGGAGTTTGCTAGCACGGTAATAGGCTAGAGATGATAATGCGACACATTGAAAACAAGCCACATCAATCCATCCATAGCAATACATGTCCACTTTACAGCATACTATTGCTAACGACAACGACAACCACCACCGCTACCCCCCCTTTGTCATTCCAGGTGGACAACTAGAGTCCAGCAACCACACGCCCCCAGGCAACCGCAGCAAGCTCGATCTGCCTACTTACCTAGTGCTTTTCGGCGCAACCGAAACTCTCCAAACCACCACCGCGATACGTACAAACGCCAAAGTTCGCCATCATGTCGAGGCGGCCACCGAATCCGGCGGCTGAGAAGGCCGCCCAGAACCAGGCCACGATCAAGAGTCTCTTGAAACTCGAAACCAACAAGATATGCGCTGACTGCAAGAAGAACAAGCGTAAGTCCTCCATCCTTTCCTGTTCCGCATATGCCTTGGCCACGCCAATTGACCTTCTAAATTGCAGACCCAAGATGGGCCAGCTGGAATCTCGGCGTCTTCATCTGCATTCGATGTTCCGGTATTCACCGCGGTATGGGAACGCATATCTCTCGAGTTAAGTCGGTCGATCTCGACTCATGGACCGACGAGCAATTGAGGAGCATCCTCAGCTGGGGCAACGCGCGAGCCAACAAGTACTGGGAATCCAAGCTGGCACCAGGCCACGTGCCCTCCGAGGCCAAGATGGAGAACTTCATTCGCACCAAGTACGAGCTCAAGAGATGGGTCATGGACGGCCCCATGCCTGATCCTGCATCCCTAGATGTCGCCGGCGATGATGACATACCCCTCAGCATTGTCAAGGAAAAGCAGAATATCGAAAGGAGAGAATCTCAGCGCAAGGCACCGGGCCAATCGGCCGCGCCCCAGCGTGCCGCGGCGCCCCAAGGAGACCTCATCGGCGGGGACGACCTGCCTCCGCGTGCGAGCACCGCTGGCCCTTCAGCCAACCAGCCTGGTCCACCTAAAGCAGCCCCGGCGCCCCCGAAGACGACCACCGCGAAGGACTCCTTATTCGGCTTGGACTTCCTCAGCGATGCACCTGCCGCTCCCCCACGACCTGCTAGTACCACGGGCATGGGTGGCATGTCTGGCGGTCAATCGCGACCGGATCTGAAGCAGTCTATCTTGTCTCTATACGCAGCAGCCCCCAAGCCTCAACCACAGCAGTCTTCGCACCACGCGTCCAGCTCTTTCGGCAGCGGCTTCGGTTCTATGGCGTCGCCAGTGTCGCCTACGATGGGCCACCACCCTCAAAAGTCTGGTGGCAGTCTTATGGATGACTTTGCCGGCTTAAGCTTTGGTAGCAGCAGCAACAGCAACAGCATGAAATCGCCCAAGAGCCCCCAGGTAGACGCCTTTGCTGGTCTGACTAGTATGGCTAGTGGCAAGTCCACGCCTCAGTCTACCTCTGCCTTCTCGAATTTGAGCGGAGGCGGCTTTTTCGACACGAAGCCCTCCAAGCCAGCTGCCCCTCAGCAGCAGCCAAAGCCAGCCATGTCCACATCCAGCAGCTTCGGCGGATGGGGCGCTCCACCTGCGGCCCCTGCTCAGTCATCGTCATCCGCCATGGGTGATCTCTTTGACCTGTCGAGCCCTGCACCGGCCCCGAGCGCCATCCCAACCAAGACAGCATCGCCGCCCGCGCCGGCACCTGCGCCGGCCATGGACTCGGTCTTCAACTTGTCCTCGCCAAAGCCGAACTCACCACCCGCGCCGGTCAACCCTGTGGCTACTTCTGCTGCGGTGCCTAACTGGAGCAACTCCGATGTCTGGGGCAACGCATGGGGCGAGCCGGCTGCTCCCGCTGCCGCCCCTGCCTCTGCCGCCCCAGCAGTCAAGAGCCCCGGGCTTTCCAAATCGCCCGGTTTCGGCGACTTTGGTGGCTGGGGAGGCAGCGGAGCATCTTTGGCCAGCCAGAGCATTGTGCCCGGAGGGGGCGGTAGTTTCAGCACTACCCCGGCCGTGACGGCCGATGAAGAGTTCGGTGGATGGACGAGCAGCACGGGCGCGGGGGCTGCTTCGGCCGGCAACGGCGGTGCCGCTAAGTCTACCGGCGGCGGATTCGGCGGCAATGATGATTTGTTTGGCACCAACGTTTGGCAGTAGATTAGCCCGACTGGTTCTGCTAGATCCGAAAAAGTAGACAAGCTGGAACATGCGGCTGATTTACATCAAGTCAAGGTCTATCTACCGCGTGTGAACTGTGACAGGTCGCAAGTCGATTCCAGATGTTTATGCCAGCTTAAATGACCTGTTTGCACATAGAATGATTTAGTTATGAAACGCGAGCATCTTTGATGCCATGTACTGTATGAACCCGCAACCTAAACGATTATACCCCATTTGAAACGCCAATGCTATGCTGAAAGTGCAGCCGTCCGTACGTAGTCCAACGTCCATATCCTCCAAGCTGCTATCGGTCCGTCCTCGCCCTCTGTGCGTCGTTCGAAGCTTATGACGGGGACTCGCCACCTAGTTTTGTTCGGTAGGTTGCCTCGGCGCTTTTTTGCCTCGCCAGAATTTGTTTGTCCCGTGCTCAATCTTGACATATTGGCCTCCCTATGGGAAATACCCCATCAAAGCATTTGACAAACAGTCCCCTGTGTGTCTGTTTCCCTCCCTGTACTCGACAAAATCGCCTCCTCGCTCTCTTTCTGTGTCAAGGTCTGCGCAAGCGTCAACGCATCCATTTCGGGAGCGAAAGGATTAAGAAAGAATCGGATCTGTCGACTTTAGGCCGCGCCCCGGAATAACAGCTTGTACAGCCAATAGAGCACCAGGAAGGCGCCGATGATGACGGCGGACAGCTTGAAGATGGCGATCTTGTTCCCCGAGGCGGCGGCGCGGCCGAGGCGGCCGGCGGAACCCTTTAGCTGCGTCGACATGGACGAGAAGGTATCGGACTATATTCGGGACACGAACAAATGGTTAGCTTGATGGTGATTCCCTATTACGTTGCTGCTGCTGCGGCGGCGGCGGGTGCATTGTAGGTTTACGTACAGTGTTGTCAATCACATCTTGCGCGCGCGCATTGTCGTAGATGTCCACGGTGACGCCGCGCAAGGAGGAGACCTTGGCTGAGAGCTCCTCGAGCCTGGCGTTGTTCTGGCGCTCGCGCTCGTATGCGTCGGACATGGTCGCTTTAGGGGGGTTTGGTGGGTTTTTGTTACTGTTGTTGGTGGTAGTGATGGTGTCTCAACGATTGTATCGGGAGCGGCGTGGCGCCAGCAGTGTAAATGGAGCTTGGCTCTTTTAATTTGAGCAAAGTGATCGACCGGGTTCTCCGGAACGTGGGGGGCGGGCGTCGTCGATTGTCCGGGAGAGTATGTATGTATGTGGTGGGCGTTGAAGGGTGGGAAGGGAAGATGGTGGAACGAGGATCACGATAGTTGGGCGAGGTTCTAGGCTTTGGGGGCAACGGTGGCACCTGCGCGTTTCACAGCTGGCGCGGCTTTGAAGTTCGTGGGAAAGTCTAAGCGCAACGAGGTCGGCAAATTCTCAATGTAGTAGTATTGACTCAGGAGATGTCTTTGTTGTCAATTATGGCAGACAAAAAAGCGATTCACATTATACCAAAGGAGTGGAATAGTACTATGAGGTGCCAATACAATCCCTACAGGATCTCGTCTCGATTCTCGCCATGCATCAATGCTTATGCGTATGTAAGGAAAAAAAGGGGGACCACCCTAGGTTGCTGGCAGATCCGGGGACGAGAATGACGCAGGCCAGAACGGAGGCCCGCCCAGTACCTTCAAACCAGGTTGTAGTCACCAAGGCAATGTGTACTTGTGGCTCAGCAGGTTTGTGGAGGAGGCTTTGCCCGACTCCCAACTCCCTCGCTCGCAGGCTACCATTACTGACCAGGCGAATGCGAGGGATAGGACTGGCAGACTGGCCCAGAGCTGGGTTCGTTGATTAGGATGGCCACTCTAGCGCTGTCTAAGCCCAGCCTTATTACGCAACCGGGCTGTCAGTGCCGTCACGCTGCTCACTTGTCACTTATCCATCCCAACTTTTTCGGGGCGGGCAGCAATCAACGTTCTGGAAGTTCGCCTCTCTCTCTGTGATATGCAACAGGGAATACCACTACTATGTAGATGCCTGAATGCGACCAAGATAAATACATACGCATAGCGGGAAAGACGACGTGCTTCTCGATCCGATTCCGTTCCCTTGACCAGCAGCAGCATCGCTTCCATCTAGATCCACCTCATCAGACCTTGTCTTTGAACGGCTCGGGTAGCTCGGTCTCTCCCAAGAGCTTTTGCCCCGCCACCTTGTTATTTCGCGGGAAGCTCAGCCCATCCACCTGCCTGCCTGCCTGCCTGTCGATTGTTTCCCTCGCGATACTGCTAGTAACCCCACACTGCCCGACTGATTGCCCAAACACTCATCATCGCCTACCACCTTCTACTTCTACTACCTTGTGCCATTCCGACGACCTTTCCGTAATTCAAACCAGTTCCAGGCCGGTCGTACGTTGAGAACAGACACAGCGAACCGCCACGATGGGTATCAACAACCCCCTCCCGTCGTCCTTGTCGTGTAAGTCCAATTGCTGTCTAAAACATACAAACAAGCCCGGCGCCCCGCAGCCGCTCAACGGCTGCTTGTGATGCCATACATAGCAACTTGCGATGCGCAGAACAATGTGCTAATGAGTTCTCTTTTGCGCCAACAGCCGAATGCAAGAAGTGCGGCAAGATCCTGACCAGCTTCATCGACCCGCGACAATCTTTTGGGCCTGACAAGATCATTCCTCCCCAAGTCCTCGCCAACGCGAAGGTGAGCAAACCTACCTCCCACTCCACTTTCCGCTTCTTCCCATCTGCAGTGCCGCTGCTGCCGTCCCAGGCACCCGCATGGCTGTACCAGTTCTGACCTAGATGCGACGACAAATTAGGGCCTGGCAATTCTCACAGTATTCAAAGCCGGTTTCCTCGGCTCGGCTCGATTCGGTTCTGGCCTCGTTGTCGCTCGACTTCCCGATGGCTCTTGGTCGGCGCCTACCGCCATCATGACGGCGGGTGGTGGCTTTGGCGGTCAAATCGGGTTCGAGTTAACAGACTTCGTCTTCATTCTTAACGACGCCAGCGCCGTCAAGACCTTTGCGCAACAAGGCTCCATTACCCTGGGCGGGAACGTCTCTATCGCAGCCGGTCCCGTCGGTCGCAATGCCGAAGCCGCCGGTGCTGCCTCTCTTAAGAGTGTTGCGGGCGTTTTCGCATACAGCAAAACGAAGGGACTGTTCGCTGGTGTCTCGCTGGAAGGCTCGGCTATTATCGAACGAAAGGACGCAAACGAGAAGCTGTACGGCCAGCGACTGAGTGCCATGCAACTTCTCACGGGCTCCGTCCGACCCCCACCGCAGTCCGCGCCTTTGATGACCGTCTTGAACTCTAGGGTGTTCAACGGTACCCGATCAGGGAGCATGGACGACGCCATGTACAACGATGTTCCGCAATACGATGACTCACAGAACAGTGCAAGCTGGGGCAACAACCAGGGCGCAACCAGGGCCGCACCCGCAGCCGCCGCGGCTTACGGAGGCAGCCAAGAAAACTTCGGTCCACCGAAACGTGCTAGTACATGGCAGGACGACGTCTATGACCGCCCTGGTGGTAGCAATCCGAACAGGAACAGCACAGGCCAATTCGGTGCCGATGGCCCCCAGACGGACAAGAGGGCCGGTCCTGGCAGACCTGCTGCACCGAAACCAAACTTCCAGAGCAAGAACGCCATGCTGAAGAAGAACGAGGCTGTAGCTCTGTTCACCTTTGAGGCTGACCAGCCTGGCGACCTCGGATTCAAGAAGGGCGAAGTTATCACCGTGCTGAAGAAGACTGACAGCGCCAATGACTGGTGGTAAGTGACCGATCTTTTTGGCACAATTGTTTTATTATCAGAGGTTGTTGTACTAACAGGAACTAGGACCGGTATGATTGGAACACGGCATGGCATTTTCCCCAGCAATTATGTCAAAATGAGCGAATAAGAACACGGCTTTCCGGGACAGACCAGGTCGGCGATAGTCAATCCGGCGGATTCGACGACAACTTCGGTGGCAACCAGTTTAGTGACAACCAGGCCAATGCCGACAACCCAGGCCAATGCCTTTGATGGAGTTGACCACTACGGTGGCAACCAGGTCACAGGATCTGACAGCCCCGTCCCCTTTGGCAGACAGAAAGACCTGAGATTAAGGGGAGGAGAAGGCAAGATCGCAGATGGAGCATAAAGTACGATACAAGACTTTCGCTGGGGTACTCAACGGCACACTTGGCCTTGGCTACGAGTTACGCATTCCTAAGAACGCTTTTCGCACTCGGGGTAAACCTCATTACGGATTTATACCACATGATTTGTTGCACAGTAAGGAGTTTAGGTTCAAGCAATCAATTACATTTCATTGCAATATTATGAAGTAAACAACCAGCACGCTTATCGGGGATTGTGGTGTGTATAAAAGCTGTTACATGTAATAGATCAGGTGTGTTGACGTGAGAAAATCCGGGTAAAAGGGGGCCGAATTGTTCATGTAGAGAATTGAAGGGGAACCCAACGACCATCATGCTTGAGGTATGCAGTAAAGTGGCCTGACTTGGTTCAACTTAGATCATTGGTATGCCGGCGGTATAGCTCGCTGCCGCTCTGCTATCTAGTCAGGACAACGATATCGTTGAAAATCGCGTGGCGCTGATCAGGCTAGATCATCAGAGAAGCACGAGAAACGTTAGACGACCGGTCAGGTTCTGAGGCGATCATTTGTTAATAATAAACGATTTGATTCATTGCTATGCATGTGATCTGTATGTATTAGGCGCCTCCAGTCCATCTTGGAGCGACGCCATGATTCATAGCTAAGCATGAATAATAATGATATCTCTTCTTCCTTCACATCCTATGGGTCTCCCTACATGTCCAGGTTAAAAATAGGCATAAAGCGTACAGCCGGTCACGGCGGCCGTTTTGTCGGAGAATAGAGACAGGGGATGTAGTTGCCGTTGCGTCGTATCGTTATGTGATTCATAAGCCGAACAGTTTCATCGATGAGATGCAGAGCGTGAAGAAAAGGGGGTTGGTTCCTTCGTGACGTATGCGGCAGGCAAAGTGGAGGGTAAGACAATATAAGGGGGGATGGATAACCGCAACTTTAGGAACACTCGCGTCTTTCGACCATCTCGAAGACTTCTCCGCAGAGTGGTTGCGGGCTCTTCCAGCAGTCCTCTTTGACATAGTGCCATCCTTGGTCCTCTGCTTTGTCGACGCTTGCTGCTTGGTTGGTCGGAAGGGGCTCGGCCGCGGCAATCTCAGTAGCGGTAGCAGGGGTGCTTTCCAACTCCGGCCGAGGTGTCGTGTTTTCAAGCTGTCTCTTCAGCTGCTGCTCGTCACCACTATCCTCTCCGGTACTCGTGGCTTCGTCCGACTGGCCCTCAGTCTTGCTCTGGAGATCCAGATGAGAAGCTGGGGGATTCACCGTGACGGAAGGAGTGGGGCTATAATGGACGCTTTGCATCGTATCCTCCTCCTCTACGCTCGGCAAGACTGAGTCATCCTCGCTTTTGTGCTTCTTGCTCTTCTGCTCCTCGCCCTGTTGGGTTTGTTTGGGGACCTTTGCACTGTCTGCTCCAGTGTGTTCCTCGGTATCAGAATCAGTAGCACCAAACTTCCGCTTGTCCTTAGATGCGCGACCGCCACCGATGTTGATGTCATCATTCGGAACTACGGTCGCTGCTACCTCTGTTGTTGTTGCTGCTGCTGCTGCCGCCGCCGCCGCCGCCATGCCATTGTTTCCACTGCCACGGCTGAGGAGCGAGGTGAAGCTGCGGCCGCGCTCCTGCAGCTCGCATTGGCACTTGGTGCATAGGGCGATGAGGTCGTTCGTGCTGAGGCTGCGGAGGAGGCGGTCGGTATCCTCCAGCGACATGGGGCAGGAACGACGGTGCTCGGGTGCTGAAATATCAGGAGGAGCGGAAATACCAAGACCAGTGCCCGGGAAACCCTTCTCCCCATCTCTACCGCACGCGAGCGGAGGAGTGGGCCACAGCGCCTTCGGGTTGATGATTCCGTTGCTGCGGTCGTTGGCGGAAGACTGGGTGTTTGTCTTTTCTTCAGTACGATGCGAGTGCGAAGGAGCAGCTGGAGCGATATCCGGGCCGTTGTTGAAGGTGCTCGGGATACGACTCGCATGGTGCCACGGCATCGTCGCCGATGCGCGTTGGTGACAGTCGCTACCGATGCGGACGCTGCCTTTGTCAATGGTGGGACATTGTGTAGCAGTGTTATCCAAAGAGCGGATATCAGCCGTGTCCGGTAAATGGGGCTCAGCTGAGCGGAGAACTGCTTTGGGGTTATCTCGCGGCGGCAGAGGCTTCAGAGCTAAGGGGCCGCTGCTGTCAATGTCCCAAACACTTGATGTTGCATCAGTGCGCAGTGGTGCTCGCATGGGAGCAGAAGGAGTGGCGGACGGTGGTCCACTAGGGACGCGCTGACACTTGGACGTCTTCCATGGCGTAGGATCGTAGGTGAAGCCGAGGTCGCTAGTACCAGTGGTCGCGGCCTCCTGGCTGCTGGATGAGACCGCGTTCGTGTTTGTGCTTGTATTTGCGGCGCGAGCTTCGTCCAGGAGTGTGAATACGTCTCCGTCGTCCTCCTGATCATAGTCAGTCTGCATGGTGCATCCCGACTTGCCGAGAACAGGGTTTTCCGACTGATTGTTGTGGATGTTGCTACCGTTGCTGCTTCCAAACTGTCCACCGTTCTCGACCATCTTGTGACTATGGCCACCATCCTGATATCCGGTAGCATCGTGCGGCTTGACTGCGGTGAACCAGCCGATTGGGTTGGACTCTGAAGCCGGTAGGATCTCGGGCCGAAAGAAATCGGGTCCCGGGACACCTCGGCGGTGCGAAGGCGAGTTGAGACGTCCTCTGGGATCTCTGGGCGGCAGTACCACAGCGGGCGAAGGCGGTTCCAGTCTCTCGGGCTTACCAGTGGATGGCCGTGGCATGGGTCGAACCAAGTTCGGGTTGGCAAAATAATTTGTTCCGCAACGGGCGTGACGTGGGGCCTCAAATGGCTGCGACACGGAGCGCGAGCCATATTCCGAATTGCCATGACCAGAGGACCGCTCAGTATGAGAGACGGTGGATGCCAGAGCCTTCTTCTCGGCGTCCGCCACCATGGCCGAAACGGAGTCCAAGTGTGCCCGTAGATGGCGCGAGTTCTTCTTGGAGTCATGAATAGTGGCGCTCTTGGGCTGCTGCTGTGGTTGGTATAGAGTCGAGGATCCAATAGCAAAAGGATGTTGCTGCTGCTTCTGTTTCTGCTTCTGCTCCTGCTTCCAGGAATCGAAGGACTTGTGGATGCCGGGAAGGGCGAGGGGTGTCTCCACCACGTGGGACTTGTTGATGAGCTTACCCTTCACCGTGCCCTCTGTGTCCTCGAGCTTCTTCTTGGCGACGACTGCGCCCTTTTCGCCCGCGCTGGTGCGCCGGGGAGCAGTGCTGCCAGGACGGTGGACTCCTCCATACATGGCCAGGGCCGTGGGGGACGAGGTGTCCATGTTATTGACAGAGGGTGTTTGAGTCGGTGATGATGTATGATGTTTCGGTCGAGGCATAGACATGACTGACTTACTGAGATAGGGGATCGTGTTGTCACACTTGGGATAAATGGGAGTGGTGATGTGTGGTTCTGTGGGAGGAAGAGAAATGTAGGTGGGGATGAGACACAGAAAATGGGAGGATCAGGTCGCGTATTTACATGTAGGAAATGTGCGAATAGGCCTTGGCGAGTGCTGGTTTAGCTGAGCAGGTAGCTACAGTTACGGACGCGTTTATCCTTGGTTATCAGGCAGGTATCTGGTATCTGGTATTGGGTGTTGGGTTGTTAGAGTAGACCACTGAAAGGGGCGGGGGAGCAGGGCAACCGACGTCTTTGTGGGTGCTAACCTACCCCCAGCTTCTACACCTGAAAGGAGTCGCGTCAAAATCCAAGGACGCGTAGTCTTTATCAGATTTTCTGATTGGCAGTACTGAGCAACTGTGTTCAAGGCCCTGGAAGAACCGACGTCTCAGGCTGGCTGGTTGAGAGCTCTCCCACTACCAATTCGGACCGACAAACAACACTGCCATTTGGCAGCCTCGATTGCATCTACCGGGTTCTAGTTTCCATGAACAATGTTTTGAAGATGGTCATATTAGTGAGTAAACATACAAGCTAAGAATAGCAACCAGCCCATCCCTATCCATGCTAACCCCCTATCCCCCAAATAATATTAGCTATGTTCCAATTCTTTCATACCATTCCCAGTCACAGTCTCTATGGGTATATATAAAAGTCCGCCATCCCCTCGTCTATTCGAACGCCAGAGGCTCTGAGTATTTAAGCCTTGAACGCCTCCTCGATTTCCTTCTTGTACCGATCCTTGAGAGCTCTTCGGTTGACCTTCGATGTCGCCGTGGTCAGGCCCTGGTTTTCTCTGTTAGTTCTTGTACCAATTGATTAGCTGGGGCAGTGATAATGTGAAAACGTACGTTTGCTGGTGTCCATTCCTCGTCGACCAGCACCACTGCGCTGATCATCTCGAGCCCACTCAGGCCGCCCTTCTTGGCGTTAGACAGCAGGTCCTTGTGTACGGCGCCGCGGACGTTCTTGTCGCGGTGCATGTGCTTCTCGTCGACGTCAAGGCTCTTGGCCAGCTCTGCCAGGTTCTTCTCGTTGGGGGTCAAGATGGCGATGGCGCGCGGGTGCTCGCCGTCGCCGTAGACCATAATGTTCTGGACGTAGGCACTGCCGCGGTAGACAGCCTCGACCTTTTCGAGCGCAATGTACTCGCCGCCCTGCATCTTGACCAGGTTCTTGACGCGGTCGATAACCTTAATGTGGCCGTTGGCGTCAAATTCGCCAATATCGCCCGTCTTGAACCAGCCGTCGGCCGTGATGGCCTTGGCCGTCTCCTCGGGGTTTTTGTAGTACTCCTTGAGCACGGCCTTGCCGCGCAGCAGGATTTCGCCCTGTGGCGGCGTCGCGTCGGCGTGGTAGTTGAGCTCCGGCAAAGAGACAAGCTTGAGTTCGACAGAGGCGGGCACCGGGCCGATGGCGTTGGGCGTCCACTGGAGCGGGCAGCCGAGCGCGCCGCTCGCGCAGGTTTCCGTCAGGCCGTATCCCGATATCATGGGCGCGACCACCATCGACATGAAGTGCTGCGTGCCTGCCGAGATGCCCGAAGCGCCGTTGAAAATAAACCGGAGCCGGTTTCCCGTCATCTGTCGCACCTGGCCAAACACTAGGCCGTCCAAAAGGGTCGCACCAGGCATGCCGGCAGCAACGAGAGCCGACTTCAGATTGTACGCACCCCAGAATACGGCGCGGGAAAGAGCGCCTGCCGACTTGACCCGGCCCTCGACGCCCTTCTTGACCGTCTCCCAGACCTGGGGAACACCTACCATGATCGTGGGTTTGAGCTCTCGCAAATCGCCGGCGCAGTTTCGCATGGACGAATCCACCAGCGTGCGGGGAGACCCATATCCCATGGTCCCGCCCACGTAGAGCACGAGGTTCTCCACGATCAGCTCAAAGATATGCGCCAGGGGTAGGTACGCCAGGATCACATCGCGAGTGGAGACGGTTTCGGCAATGACTGCGTGCAGCCCCGCGATGCCGGCGATAATCCCCTCATGGGTGATGGGCACTCCCTTCGGAGGGCCACTGGTACCAGACGTATACATGATGCAGTAGAGATCCTGCGGCTTAGGCGGGACGGGACGTGTGGGATTCGCCTCGCCCAGGGCCCGGAGTTCTGAGAAAGATAGGACCTTCAAGTGCGAGTTGGACTTCTTGAAAGACTCGATGTCCTCGTCACTGTAAGGCATGTTGCTCCCATCGTTCCAAATAAGAATCTGTACGTCTTTGGCAGCCTTCAAGGGGCCCGACGCCGTCTTTAAAAGATGTGGGTCGGTGAACATGGCCTTGGCGCCAGTCTGCACCAGGGAATGCTGCACACCGTCAGAGCCCAGTGTGTCGTACGCCGTCGCAATCGTCATGGACTGCGAGGAGCAGGCGTGCGCCATGCATAGCCAATTCCGGCTGGTGGAAGCGAACAGGTGGGCAATGTCACCCGGGACCATGCCCAGCTTCCGCAGCCCGGCGCCGACCTGGAAGACCAGGGTCTCGTAGTCGGCGTAGGTCGTGAAGGTAAAGGGGGAGAGCTCAAAGTACTGCCACTCCTTTTCGACCTCTTTGGTCTCGCCGTCGACGACCTTGGGGACCTTCTTGACCTCCTTGTGGATCTTGACGAGCTGGCGCGTGCCCACGGCGGTGCGGTCGGCGTACTGCTCGGTGCTGTTCTTGAGCAGCTCGAAGATGGTGCCGATGTCCGGGTCGAGCTTGTCGATGAGGCCGTCTTTGGCCTTGGCGTGCCGGAAGGGCGCCGTCTCGCCCTCCTTGGCGAGCTCGCCGGGGGCTTGCACGCTGAACGGCGGCTTGTGGACCATGTGGAGGGGCAAGACGCCCTCGAACTGCGTGGGTAACGACATGCCGGGCTCGCGATGTATGTGACGGACGGTTCGCTTTCAAATGGTAGGGTGACTGGTTGTTATTTGGAGAGCGCGGGAATCCGAGGGGAAAGCGTGGGCAGGAGCAGTCGGTCTTTTATTTCGTTTTGGTCGTTCAGATGGATCAAGAACTGGCGTGATGTCACAAGCAACTTGTAGACATCAAAACCTCGGGATGCACGCCAAGCCCACTTTTGTGCTTTTTCGCAGCTGCGCGGGAACGGAGCCGACTCCAAAGTCCTGACGACTGGAGCAGGAGCAAGGAGCAAATAATAACAAAAATGTCTTGGGCAGGTATAGGTTAGCCGGGGATCTACAGGGTCAGGGGTGTTTGTTCCACTCAATCAAGCTTGCGGGATGCAACCCAATTGAAATTAACGCCAATCTCGTAATCCACGGCGCATCGCCCTCCATCGTCCCAGCACAACGACGACCGACGACAGACCGTCATCAGGCGGAGAGACACAGCAGACTCGAAGCCAGCAGTGACGTGGTCCTGCAGTAGTACCGATCGTAGGGCTGAAGAGACTGCCGCTTTGGGGCTTATGGGACGGACGGCACTTACTCGAAATGGACACCAGTCAATCCTGTTAGGTAGGTAGATTAGATTAGCGGAGGTCGGCTCGGGTCCCGTCGGCCTGTCACTCACTCACTTCCAGCGGAAGTTCGGATGCAACTTCCACGATAGTTAAGCACTTGGATAGAAGAGCTTCGAGAGTGACAAACGTACATACGAATCAGTCTCTCTCTCTCTCTCATCTAATATACGTGCCTAAAGAGGGGATTTGGGTTCGAATACGCCACCACCCCCTTTTCTCCCCTGGGCGTTAAGCGCATCCTCTCGACAGACGGCCTTGCCGGTGCCGGGCTAGTCTGCCAAAGTTTACTGCCCTTACTGTACGTACCGACCAGCTTCGGTTGGCCACACACATGTAAATACATATGCCAGACAGGACTGGATTAAGCTAGTATAGGTGCCGGATGATCAAGTATTACCGAGGCCTGCTCACCCTGCCAATGGCGCAGCGCCCGCTTATGGTTTAAAACACCTTGGACAGTCCCCGAATAGGTCATGGGTAGAAGTTGGAAATCCGTCTTTTTGCGATATAGAGCTAAGGCTTCCTTCTAGCGAGCTGACGCCCTCGTTTCATATATATGCTTCCCCAGATGCATTAAATTATATGCCGATCGATAACCTTCTACTATGTAACGAAGATACGACCTCCCGCCCACGTCAGGTGTGACGCCCTCTATTTCATTCCCTCCGGTGGTCTGGCGTACTCCCACTCGACATCCTCTCGCTTGTAGAAGAGCATCATGGGAGTAAAGGGAACCGCTCCCTTGTGGACAAACCAAGCATTTTTCATTTCGTCGAGCGACTTCTGGGTGACGATATCGTCATTACAGAAGAACCAGGTCTGGTCTGGCCCCTGTCGAACATATGAGACGTAGTGTCCGCTTTTACTACTGGCGCCGCTATGTGAAATAACACCATAGAGCTGGTAGGTAGGCTTTTCGCTAAAGCCATCTACATCCATGTGACCGACGTCCTTGATTTCAGGGGACACATGGTCAGAGAGATCGAAGTTATCGACTTCAAACTGTACTACACGCATCGACTTCTTCGTTGGTGAGATTTCGCGTGTCAGCCGTATGCACAACAACCGTGGCAGACGGGTCAAATGGCGAGTCGTTGTCTTTGACGTGTGCACTTCCCCTTTGGCTCTGCCACAATCAAATCCACTCTTGACATATCCGGAAGAATCTTTTGCGAAGTATTTTTCCTTCAAGAGCTTGTCAAGACTTGTAGGTGTGGGATGTTGATTGTCGTGCTTGTCCTTATCGGTGACAATGGAAATCGTCAACGGATCAGCGGGCCACGTGAATTGCTGTGTAAGCTCGTCGCATGTTGGGGTGTCGCATGCGGTACTTTCTAGAAGTCCCATTCCCCAGACCCGATCAAGAACAGATTGGTTTGTCGCAGACCATCTATCCCAGGATTCCTTGGCCAGTTGCCCCGTTGGTGGAACATCTTGGTTGTTTTCTTTGTAGACTTCGCCGGGCTGGGCCCAATTGACGGTCGCCCGGGGGCTCCCACGTGCACGATTGGTCTCCTCGCCTAGTTGAAGAAAGATAAAAAGAAGATACTCCGAAGGATCATGCTGGTTACCGTCTCCGAATCTGTATGTTTCACCTTGGAGCACGTAGCCAGAATGGCGTGAAGCGCTATATTTCTGAACCACTGTTAGCTGTCAAGGTGCTCGACATATTTCTGTGTTGTGACTTACTAGTAGGGTGGTTGGTTTCAATGCTTGGAACTGCTTCCCGCACAACCATTGCAAAAGATTGCCCAAGATTCGTGCCATCAATTGAGGGTCTTTCGCATCCCCTGGGGCCCAATTTGCTGGCCAATCTTTGTTGGTAAACTGGGCAGCAAAGCCTGGGGAAGCCAAAAGGCACTGGATTAGCGAGTTTGCGTAGCACTTGTTCCCCTCATTAATAAGACCCGTGGGCTTGCTATTCGGCGCGGTAGCACGAGCTGATTTCGCGAAAATGGCATCCGAGGCAGGCTCTCTTGATGATACGCCACTGTAGCTTGTTCGTGGGAGAGCGGGCGCGGGTCGAGCAGGGGGGGCAGGCGGCAATTCATTTTCAAACACATTATTCCTCCTTCTCTGTTGATCGTGCGAAGCTGCCTCTTTAAAGTCTGAAGCCATGGATTCTTGGTGTTCTCCAATGGCAGGAAACCGCCGGAGGAAGTCATTTGTCGATGTGATGAAATCGACCTGGTTCCGCGCCACGGCTTCCTTCCATGTTTTGATTTCATCAGCCGCCAGAGTCTTGACGCCCGTCTTCGACGCCAGGAGTGCCCGGGGACGGAGGTGCTGCGCAGCGGTGTTGGTTTTGGACTCCCTTAGCGACTGGGACCCAAACAGGTCGACCCAGCCGTCGATACCGCCGTCAAGTAGTTTTGGCGGACGTCGTAACTTGATTGGGTAGTCGAAACGAGTCAAGGCCTGGTAGAGAGTATATAAAGCCATTTCCTCTGAAACCTCCGATGGACGCTTCGGTATAGACGAAGAACTCTGGTCATAGAAGACAACAAGGTCGAATTGTGCGCGACTCTCAAAGGCTTGCATCTCCTCGTCCGGGGCGATCCCCAGACTGTCCTCGATCTCGCTGGCAGAAAATATCCCGCGCACAAGTACCGAGGGCTCTATACATATTGAGGTCTGAGCAAAAATATGGCCTTCGTCGTAGTCTTCCCTACTTCGCACATCAACCAACATTAGGCGAATGGAGTTAGAGCCGTAACTCATATAATTTTTCAGCTCCTCTGGCGTGATAGTTTCGCGGTCAGAAATATGGGATTTGGTAGTCGATGATGTTGACGGCGTGCCTTCACCCAATGCATGAGCCGGAACAAAAACCTCGCTAATTGTTGGTCTAACAGGGAGATCTACTGAATTCCGCGCTGATGAAGGGACCGAGTTGATGGAATTTGTCCTACTGAACATGCCTCTTGGAGTGCTCGACGGTAGGTTAGCCGTCTCACTCGTAACGGTTCCCCTAGCTGGGCTGTAAATGGCATCTGGGAGCTTGGGCATCGGTGGCAAGGTACTGTCGATCTTGGGTAACTGTCGCGGATCCGCCCCACCGTTAACGGATGGCGATGAAGTGGGCGATCCATTGGAAGCGATTTGAGGATCGCGTAGCCTTGCGAAGCGATTCAGCAGCTCCTGGGAGCCCGGTTTTGCCGATGATGATCCAATCGCATTCCCGTGGAGGGCCTGTGGCTTCGGCTGCACAACTGGTTTTGGCTTACCGGCAGGGACAGATTGCTTGTCTGCCCCCTGCCTGGTTTGGGCAAGACCACCCAACTGGATCCCGTTTGCGCTGCTGCTTCTCATGTGAGAAGGCACAGCGGAAGGCACACTGGGAAATGTTGAGATGGCTGCCGAATCAGACCCTTTCCGAGGTTGCACCCCGCTCCTCCTGTTGTCCTCTTTGATATCGTCCTTGATCTTGTCAAATGTAGCGCAGTGGTTGGTAATGTTGCTCTTGAGGGCGTTGTATAGACGACTCAAGTCACCGTTTCCGGTTTTGAGCGACGGATAGTCCTTGTGTTTAGGGATCTTGTCGACAGCAATGGTGAAGGCAGTGATAAACTCTTGGAGAGCCAAGTCGGGTCGTCTGAAATCGTTGTAGGTGAGGGCTTGTCGCATGTGCTTGTCGCCTACCTCGAGGAACTTGCGTAACGGGGTATGCGGGTTCAAGTTCACGGCAACCGAAGTGAGATCGTCGATATGCGGTAGGGGCCCCTTCCGGCCGCTGTGGCCGTTGGCCGAGGGCGGCGTTGCGAAGCCATTCGCGCGGGTTGCGACAGACGCTGGGGCGCTAGGCATGATGTTGGCTGTCGTTGGGCGTGTTCGAAGCTGCAGGTTATGCGAATGGCATGTCGCAGCAGCTGGTCGAAGTTATGGCGAACCCTGGCGACGAATCTCTAGTTCAAGGCCAGCAGCAGAAACTACGTATCGCCTTGGTGGTTTGAGTACGCATCGGAATGGAGCGGCATTCTTTGAGAGAGACAAAGCGGGATGCGATCGAGAGAGACTAACGTACAAAGCCGCATGCGACTCGAAATATATGAATGCAGTCAAGAAAACGCTCTATGAAGACGTGAACGGTGAGGACAATGCATGCCAACAGTGCGTTGAGAAAGCTCGCTCGGAATTTGTGAGAATCGAATACCTGCCCAAATTATCTACCGGGGACAAAGACAAATCGACGTCGTGGTAACAGCGCTGACGTCTCGAGGGCTCGGCGGAGCGCACCACAACAGCGAAACGGTACTTTGGGCATCCGTCATTGGGTACGCTTGGCGGATAAAGCTAGAGGGCGATCTACCTGGAGCCCAGGCAAAGTCCAGCCTGGGTAAAGTGCGTCACGAGCTGGGTCTCCTAGCCACACCTTTCATCAATTACCTAATACGCCTGGTTGATGTGAGCCAGGCAATACCTAGAGCCAGTTGCCAGGATCTTGTTGTACTTAATGTGGGAGCCACATTATGTAAGTAGCAACTGACATCCAGAGCGTGGTGCGCCTCTTCCAGGGATTTCCAGGTGCCAATGAGAATGAAGCATCGAGTGTCAATAATTGATGATGGGATCCTTTTCTGGTTGTCAATATCGAATTCCATATATCATTGGCCATCAATTGTAAGTATCATCTTGGTGGCCGGAGGCTTTCAGAAAGATGGACATGTAGCCTTAGGTATGTACATAGTGATGAGCCACTATGAAACCTAGTCACAGGGGCGGGGCAGCTTGGATCTAGGTACCTAACCTACTGCCTACCTGCCAAAGTACGCGTTTCCATCTCGAGCTGCCCAGCTCCTTCATGTGGCTGCCTTGCATCAAAAGATCAAGAACCCAAATTGCGCAACCTCATCAAGCCGATCCATCTTCATTTTGCTGTGCAATCCGAACGTGGCTCATCTCCAACATCGACCCTCACGTTGCAGACCATTCAAGGGCCCCATATTGTTATCACGCCCCCTCCGCGCGACAGATTTCGGATCACAATACCTTGGTTAATCAATCCTTAGGCCTCAGCGCCCCCCGACCTAGGAGCTCTTGCAAGATGATGGGAGGTTGGTGGTCGTCCTCGGCCAATACCGCCCTGGACGAGCAGATCGATAAAGCAACCAGCAGCAGCTTGTAAGATCGTGTTCCAACATAAACTCCGGCAACTCTTGCTGTGACTAACTGCGCCCTGTCTTTTAGGGAGGACATCCCACTCAATCTCGAGATATCTGATGTCATCAGATCCAAGACAGTCCAGCCCAAGGAGGCCATGCGCTCTTTGAAGAAGCGCATAGGCAACAAGAACCCCAATACACAATTGAGCGCGCTCAACGTAAGAACATCGCCGACACGATTGACCGAACGAGAAGGGCGCCACTAACATACCGGGGCAGTTGACGGATACCTGTGTCAAGAATGGGGGCTCCCACTTCCTCGTGGAGATTGCCTCCCGCGAGTTCATGGATAACCTAGTGTCTCTCTTGCACGCTGTTGGCCCTGCTGCTGTCAACCATGATGTGCGGGGGAAGATACTGGAGTTGATCCAGTCGTGGGCCGCCGCCACCGAGAACCGATACGAGCTCAAATACATTGACGAAATATACAAATCGCTTCAAAGGGACGGGTATCAGTTTCCCCCAGGGTTACTGTTGCCAGTAGCATGATCGATAGCAGCGCGCCGCCCGAGTGGATCGATTCCGACGTCTGTATGCGATGCCGGACCCCATTCACGTTTACGAATCGCAAACACCATTGTCGTAATTGCGGAAATTGCTTCGACCAGCAATGCTCTACCAAGACGCTTCCTCTTCCACATCTAGGAATTATGCAACCAGTTCGTGTTGATGACGGGTGCTACGCCAAGCTGACCGACAGGTCCGGTAAAGGAGCACCCAACCTGAGCCAGGAGCGAGCGCCCACGAGCCCTTCTTTTTCCCACAAGGATCGGAGCGCCTCGATCATGCAACCCCGAAATGCGCGGGTCGATGATGCCTTCGACGAGGACCTCAAGAAGGCTCTGGCAATGAGCTTGGAAGAAGTCCAGAGTCACTCGTCTCTAGGAAAAGGCTACGTACCGAATACGACGAACGCGAATCCAGCCAAGAGCCACGCTCCGGAGCCACCTACAAGCAAGGCGGCAGAGGAGGAAGATGATGATTTGAAAGCTGCCATAGCTGCGTCGCTCGCCGATATGGAAGAACAGAAGAAGAGGCACGCCGCAGCGCTCAAGGAACAGGCCAACAGTAGCCAACCTGTAGCAGCCGGTGCTCCATTTGTCCTTCCTAGGAATGACTACGAGCTATCCCCCGTTGAGGCCGAAAATATCAACCTGTTCTCCACGCTGGTGGATCGGCTACAAACACAACCGCCGGGTACCATCCTTAGAGAGCCTCAGATACAAGAGCTTTATGATTCCATTGGCGCCCTGAGACCAAAGCTCGCACGGACTTACGGCGAAACCATGAGCAAGCATGGTAAGTACATTACATACAGATAGGGTAATCGCGATACTAATTCAGCCAGACACCTTGCTCGACCTCCATGCCAAACTCTCGACTGTTGTGCGCTATTATGATCGCATGCTAGAAGAAAGATTGTCGAAGACCTACAGTCAACATAGCATTGGCGGCTACAATCTGCCCACTCCACGCCAGAGCTCCGGCACATATCCCCCAGTGCATCCCAACGCACCCAGCCATGCTGGACCTGCCGAGAGCTTCTACACCGGAGAACAGGCGGATTATGCCCGAGGACCGCCAGGACACAGCTATAGTCAGCATCCAACTCAAACACCCCAACCACAGCAGTTCTTTGGTTACGACAAGCGTGCTTCTCTGTCAATGCCGCCCGCCCAATACCCACAGCAGGCGATCCAGCGAAGCGAGAGCTGGCAGAGCCAGGCTCCAGCCCCTTCTGCCCCGACTCAATATAACAACCCAGGCTATGTTCCCAGCGAGCAGGCAATGCAGCCCAGCCATGCTCCCACACACGCAGCGTCATCACAGTCAGCAGTCAGCAGAGGGGCCGATCCAGCCGCGACTCCCATTGCTGATCCCAATGCCGCGTTCTACTACGCCAACAATCAGCAGCAAGATCAGGACCGTCAAACACCTAGCCTACCAGGGGACACCGCCCCTTCGCCATATCCCAACCTACAGCAGCCCGCCAGTTACAACAGACAGTCCATCCCGCCTACGCCAGCGTCAGTTGCAGCTCAGCCATCTCAGCCTAGCCAACCACAACAGCAATACCAAGCGCCATTACCCCAGCACCAACAACAGCAGCCACCATACTGGCAACAGCAGTCTACGGGTCAGGGCCCACACGCATACCAGCCCGCAAATGCTGCTTATCCTGGTTACACGCAGGAAACGTTTCCATCGGCCCCACAGCATGCACCCCAGCAGCCCGCGGTGGAGGAAAGCCTGATCGATCTTTAGTGTTTGAAGATTTTACTGTAACACGTTTGGCGTTAGGGTCAGGATGCATGCGTCCTTGTGCATGGGAGGGTATACGCCTATTCTATGGGACAGTTTGTACGATTCTCAATACCACCATGATTTCCACGAATGATTTTGCCATGGCGAATGGGAGGTGCTTGTATGTAGTAGTGCAGTGTTGCAAGTTTGCCCATGATGAAAAGAGTACATAATGTTTCTGTACAATATAACGTACCTAAATTGATTGTCAAGTACCATTTGAAAACCGGAGACAATGTCTAGACTGACCAGATGCTCAGATCTCATAAAATAGTAAACTCGCCAACCACATTTGGAAGTATCAGCGCATCTCCACTGTTTGGTCGGTATTTGACACTCGGAGGAATACCGTATGTATTTTGAAAATTAAAGTTCAATGTATTGATCGGAGCCATCTTGTCAATAACATATCACAATATGTCGCCAACTCTCAATACCAGACCTTTTCCAGATATTCACATAAGAATTGAAGGCATTCATTCCCCAGAGCAAAGATCCGGAAGTTGAGTGACGTCATCCTTTCCAGCCTGCCAGCCGATAAAGAAACCACAAAGTGCCCCGCTATCAGGAACAATTTAGTACCCCGCCATTCTAAATAGCCCTCCAGAGCTTCAATGACGACCTGGCTGATTTAAACAATCGTGCCTAACCCATTTTTCGCTGGAGACGCGACACACCTAACTATCGGCCGATCAGTCCTACACATACACACATACGCATACCAAGCACCTTTCCCAGGTTACTTGAGAGTCACCTGTACATTCAGCACTACAACCTGCCTACCGAGTGGCCTGACCGAGGCGGATCAAGATGTCGCGCCATCAAGCGTACCGGAACTACGACTACGAGAATGACCTCGACGAATATGACGGCCAAGAGGCCTACGACGATGAGGAGGAGGAGCTAAGCCCAGAGGACAAGGGTATGAGATATGATATAATCTTCTCTTTTCAACCTGTGCAATGCTGACCCATCCTCAGCGCAAATGGAAGCAGGGACAACCCAAGTGCGACACGCTCTCGGCCCGCAAGCCTCAAAAGTGACCACGGCGCAGATCCAAGAGGCATTGTGGCACTACTTCTACGACATCGACAAGTCCGTGGCGTACCTGGTCACCAAACACATCGCATCTCCCAAGGCTGCCAAATCTGCCCCGACGCAGAAGAACAAAGGGGAAGAAGGTAAGTCAAAAGTGCAGTTCTCTTCACCGATGCCCTACGATATACTTGGTCTGGCGAAGTCGCCCTTGGAGCTGGAGCAGATCCTTACAAGTGCATGCGCGCGTGGGGGGAATGCGTTAGCACACACCTCAAGGTTGGTGACAGGTTGATATTGGGGCTCCCCTTACGGATCACGAATGGCCAAGCTGACTCATGAGAAGTCGCATCTGGAACGTGTCATGAATCCTCCAAGCACTTTTCTTTCGCGGACTTCTTCAGCGACATGCCGTGGGGAAATATACCCAAGCACCGCGAGGGCAGCTTCATTGCACCTCTGTACCCTCGCGGCGGGTTGCTTGGCGGGGCAGGTACTCCCGGGAAGCCATCCAAGCTGCAACAGCTGGCCTTGGCGCGCAAGAAGAAAGCTGAAGAGCAGAAGGCCGGGAACATGGATCAAGATGTGCAAGGCACTGCGACCCAGCTGAGCCAACTGTCGGTTGCTCAGGATCTCGGTGTCAACGAGGCGGGCAAACCCCTTTCCATCACGGGCCCCTCCAGCCCAGATTCAACTCCTTCCTCGAAGAAGCCGGGACTCGGTACCCTTTTGGCGGATCGAAAGAGGAAGGTTGCTGATCTGGACCAGGTGGAAATCCCACCCGTGACGAAGCCGTCCCCTGAACCATCAGTTACAACTCCCAATGAGGACCCTGCCCCTGAACCAGCCACTCCATCTGCATTTGCACAAACTTTGTTCGGATCTGCTCCTAAGCCTTTGCCAAAAACTTCCTATCAGCTCCCATACATGGCTTTCACATCGTCTGTGTCTGAAGCTTTCTCAGGCCCCAGTCCAGATGATGTTGTACTGTCCGCGCAAGCCAAAGGTTCGCTTTTGGGAACAAGGAAGACTGATGAACAGAAAAACTAACTCGAACCAATAGCCAGCAACAAGAAGCTTGCCAGCAGTTCATCCAAGAAGACTGGCGGCCACGACACCAAGATGGATCAAGCTTCTGAGGGGGTGAAAGCCATGAATTTTGACGATGCACCACTACCAAAGAGCAAGAACCTCAATGTGTTGAAGGAATACGAGAACTCGAATGCCAAGAAGAGTGTCAGCTTTGTTGTTGTTGGTAAGTGGCCCTGTCTCTTATTTGTTTCAACCCATCCACTGACAAGATCCAGGACACGTGGATGCCGGTAAAAGCACCTTGATGGGGCGTTTGTTACTGGACCTCAAAGTTGTTGACCAAAGGACGATCGACAAGTACCGCAAAGAGGCAGACTCCATGGGAAAATCTTCGTTTGCGCTGGCCTGGGTCCTGGATCAACGTGTGGAAGAGCGGTCCCGCGGTGTGACAATAGACATTGCGACCAACAGGTTCGAGACGGACGCCACATCCTTCACAATATTAGATGCACCGGGCCACCGCGACTTCATCCCCAACATGATCGCAGGCGCTAGCCAAGCGGACTTTGCGGTACTGGTAGTCGACGCTTCAACCGGCGCCTTCGAGGCCGGTTTGAAAGGCCAGACACGAGAACATGCTCTCCTCATCCGTAGCATGGGTGTCTCCCGAGTCATTGTCGCTGTTAACAAGCTTGATACCGTGGGCTGGTCTCAGGAGCGGTTTGATGAGATTTCACAGCAGGTCTCGGGGTTCTTGGTTGCAACCAACTTCCAGCTCAAGAACGTCAGCTTCGTGCCTGTGTCTGGTCTTCGTGGGGACAACATGGTACACAGGTCGAAAGACTCGGAGGCTGACTGGTACACGGGTGGTACTCTGATTCAGGAACTCGAGAATTCGCAGCCCTTGGCACGAGCTTTGGATAAACCTCTCCGAATGACGATTTCCGAGGTTTATAAAACTACACAAAGCCCCCTGTCCGTAGCAGGAAGGGTCGATGCTGGATCCTTGCAGATGGGCGACGCGCTCTTGATACAACCCAGCGGCGAGAAGGCCTACGTCAAGTCACTCGAGGTCGATTCGGAACCCGTTGATTGGGCAGTAGCGGGCCAAAGTACCGTCATACATCTTACCCATATCGATCCCATTCACGTTCGTGTGGGCGATATTGTGTGTGATCTCAAGAAGCCTATTGGTTGTATCGACACGTTTACAATCAAGGCATTGGCCTTCGACGTGCTGATGCCGATGCAAGTTGACGTTCATCGAGGACGGTTACATGCGGCTGGACAGATCGTGGAGATGCCAGCCATCTTGGACAAGGTCAAGGGCACAGTGCTCAAGAAGAAGCCCAAGGTGGTGAAACCAGGTAATATTGCCAGGGTTGTAGTCAAGCTAAGCGACAAGATGCCGCTGGAGGCAGGCCAAAGAATTGTGTTGAGGAGCAACGGCGAAACGATAGCAGCTGGGCTCTTGGAGTAGAAAGTTGTCAAGGCGGTCCCAGATAGAGCATTTGTCTTCTCCCTCTGTAGAAAGCCGATACCCAAATTTACTGCAGTCTGTGACTCTCGACCTGCTAACCATCAATTCTCAGTGATGGCATAGTGAATATCTGTGTAATTACCTATATATGTAATTTGTGTACCTGGGTTGCCACTGGCTGTGGTTGAAATATATGTATGTAGTCACGTAGGTCGTAATCCGGTTATGTCTGAAGAAACCCAGCAGCGGAGCTGAGCCCAGCCTTGACAGCTATTATTAGAAGTGTGGTCCCTTGAATGAGTACATAGCGCCTTGGGTCTTTAGTCCTAAACATAGCCAGTAGTAAGCATTCCAGGAACGATTGGGCAACAGCTGCGAACAGATACATCAATTAGGTGTGCTCGAAGTAGACTTGTGGGGATAGGTTGTTAGATGACACCACCAGCCCAGGAGCACTAAAGTGTTCTTCTACTGATAGGATGGGACAGATTGAGGCTCTTCACAGGTGACAAGACGGACAAACTACCTAGGCAGGCATACGGCTCTGAGCTCGGTCAGCAGGAGGTAAGATGCGGTGTAATTGCCAATCAGCTAGGCCTAGACACCGGACAAAGATGGTCCGTTGGTGCGTCAAGGTATTATCTCAAGACTGGCAAGGATCAATATGCATCATCTCGTGAGTCCTACTACTATGTATCTTGCTCCAGGCTGCCAGCCCACACGGGCTTCTGACACGGGGGCGAAGAGGACAGCAAATGTGAACAAAAGAAGATGGAAGGGGGTGGATACGCATTATCGGAGCCAGTCCATGAGGGCCCCGCATATGGCAAAGATGCCGGGTGGAAATCTGGGAACATATGTAGCTTCTTCGAGAATGTGCTACCACCTACAGCTTGCGGAGAAATAATGAATGGCCAGTCTCCAGTGACTCAAGATGATTGCAACCTACCTGGACCTGGGAGTACATACTAACAAACTGCAACGTGTAATATACTATGTATGGGCTAACACGAGATTTACCGTGGTGCCTGAGAAAAGGCCACAAAGAGCTTAAAAGTTAAAATAGCATGGTGTGCCTGTGCACTCCTGCAAGCTGGCATCAACCGCGCAGGGCTGATTAATTGATGGAATACATCCCACACGTACCTAACTTCAAGTAGCTTCGATGGTGGTACTTTTAGAGGCAGTTCAACACAAGTCTATGTAGTCAGTACTCCCTGTAGACACATTCCCAGCCTCATTGCTCACTGCATTGCATTCAACGTCAGACGGTGCTACTGCAATTTCATGTGGTCAACGTGGTTCACAGTGACCAGCAGTCACCAAGTCAAGTGTTCACCTAACTGACCAGTTACGGTATTCGACCCGTCCCTCCAAATCAAACAATTGCGGTCTCCACATGGTCTGTGCTGCCCAAGTGCAAAGAGTGCCAAGCACCAAGCAGCAAGTCCCCTAGTCCAACTAGCCCACTAACTGGCTAGTCCCAAAAATCTGGCCTTTTGGAAATCTGGCAACAACTGGACAAGTATTCACTTTTGCAGGGCAGCACAGTCTTGAATCTCTACATAAGGGAATTCTCCAGAGCTGTTGCCGGTCTGTTCAACTTCTCTTCCCCCATCTCTCACTACTTCCCAGTGGTGCAAAAGACAACAACACAACGACCAGAGTCAGCTCGAGCTTCCACATGCTCCAGCCCTGATAGGTCTCTATCTGCCTTTTCCATAACCCCTCCACTTACATATTATTTGTCGCCATTCTTACAACTGCTTGTCGACGATTCGAGAGTTGCCCACACATATCCCCCGCCATGTCGCGAAGCTCTCAGAGCTCGTGGGCCTTGGGCCTGGGCATGATCGCATGGATCTGCCTCCTCTTCTCCCCCCTCGCTTTTGTCCAGACGGTGCGGGCCGACGAGTCTGCGGAAGTTGGAACTGTCATTGGTATTGTAAGTCAAGACCACCTTTTCTCTCTCTTGAGCTCCCGCCGCTGTACGCCCTACTGACCCGTTTCTCTCTTCAGGATCTTGGTACTACCTACTCTTGTGTCGGTGTGATGCAGAAGGGCAAGGTCGAGATTCTCGTCAACGACCAAGGTAACCGAATCACCCCGTCATACGTCGCCTTCACCGAGGAGGAGCGTCTGGTCGGAGATGCCGCCAAACAACAGGCCGCTGGAAACCCTTACAACACCATCTATGACGTCAAGTAAGTGACATTCTCTCATGGCAGTTGCGAAATGCTCTATTCTCTGCAGCATGGCCACTAACACGTCTATTTTTCAGGCGTTTCATCGGTCGCAAGTTCGAGGAGAAGGAAGTCCAGACCGATCTCAAGCACTTCCCCTACAAGGTCATCAACAAGGCCGGCAAGCCCGTCATCGAGGTTTCCGTCTCTGGCAGCAAGAAGCAGCTGACCCCCGAGGAGGTCTCTGCCGTCATTCTGGGCAAGATGAAGGAGGTTGCCGAGGCCTACCTGGGCAAGAAGGTTACCAACGCCGTCGTCACTGTCCCTGCCTACTTCAACGACAACCAGCGACAGGCCACCAAGGACGCCGGTATCATTGCCGGTCTCAACGTCCTCCGTATTGTCAACGAGCCCACTGCTGCCGCTATCGCCTACGGTCTTGACAAGACTGGCGGCGAGCGCCACATCATTGTGTACGATCTCGGTGGTGGTACCTTCGATGTGTCCCTGCTGTCCATCGACGATGGCATCTTCGAGGTTCTGGCTACTGCTGGTGACACCCATCTTGGTGGTGAGGATTTCGACCAGCGTGTCATCAACCACTTCGCCAAGTCGTACAACAAGAAGAACAGCGTCGACATCACCAAGGACCTCAAGGCTATGGGTAAGCTCAAGCGTGAGGCCGAGAAGGCCAAGCGAACTCTGTCTTCGCAGATGTCTACCCGCATTGAGATCGAAGCTTTCTTCGATGGCAAGGACTTCTCCGAGACCCTAACCCGCGCCAAGTTCGAGGAGCTCAACATGGATCTCTTCAAGCGCACTCTCAAGCCCGTCAAGCAGGTTCTCGATGACGCCAAGCTCAAGAAGGAGGAGATTGACGACATCGTCCTGGTCGGTGGTTCCACCCGTATTCCCAAGGTCCAGACCCTTCTCGAGGAGTTCTTTGCCGGCAAGAAGGCCAGCAAGGGTATCAACCCCGATGAGGCTGTCGCTTTCGGCGCTGCCGTCCAGGCCGGTGTTCTGTCCGGTGAGGAGGGTACTGAGGATATTGTCCTCATGGATGTCAACCCATTGACCCTCGGTATCGAGACCACTGGTGGAGTCATGACCAAGCTCATCCCCCGTAACACTGCCATTCCTACCCGCAAGAGCCAGATCTTCTCGACTGCTGCCGATAACCAGCCCGTCGTCCTGATCCAGGTCTTCGAGGGTGAGCGTTCTATGACCAAGGACAACAACCTCCTGGGCAAGTTCGAGCTTACCGGCATTCCCCCGGCTCCTCGTGGCCAGCCCCAGATCGAGGTCTCTTTCGAGCTCGATGCCAACGGTGTCCTCAAGGTCTCTGCCCACGACAAGGGCGCTGGCAAGCAGGAGTCCATCACCATCACCAACGACAAGGGTCGTCTCACCCAGGACGAGATTGACCGCATGGTTGCCGAGGCTGAGAAGTACGCCGAGGAGGATAAGGCCACCCGTGAGCGCATCGAGGCCCGTAACGGTCTCGAGAACTACGCCTTCAACCTGAAGAACCAAGTCAACGACGACGAGGGTCTCGGTGGCAAGATCGACGAGGAGGACAAGGAGACTGTAAGTCGCACTGATTCAACCTACCTACTCACCTGACTTTTCACTAACATGACGATAGATTATGGATGCCGTCAAGGAGGCCACTGACTGGCTCGACGAGAACGCCGCCTCTGCTACTGCTGAGGACTTCGAGGAGCAGAAGGAGAAGCTCTCGAACGTGGCTTACCCCATCACCTCCAAGCTGTACGGTGGCTCTGCCCCGGTGGCGAGGACGACGAGCCCGCTGGTCACGACGAGCTCTAAGCTGCTTTTGCATTGATAGATCTGCATTGTTACATACCCTGACCTAAACAAAAAATAGAGAAAGTTCAGAATATTGCTCTCCATCTATGCGTGAACATCTTATGCCGGGATATACTAGCAACGCGTCGCATTGCGTGACACGGTTCGAAACAATCAAGTGGTTGTGGGCCATATTTGCATATTTGGATCCCTGGGCGTGTTGAACAGTGACGCAGAACATGTCACTATTGGTTGAATTTCGACACGGAAAAGGGGTTATGGTGTACGTCCATAACTTCTTCGGTAGGTGACATTCGAAAACCAGTGGGGTTGGGGTCCAGCTGATCATAGGGCTACCATCAAACTTCCAATGGTCAATAATACATTCTTCACTTCTGCCTGCCTATGAGGAAATAAGACGGATGCAAGCCCGGAGATCGTGACGGCTCAGCAGTATAACGACGAGACGAGGGCGTCTGGTAAAAGCAAGACTGATCAGTTGACAAACAGGATGCGACGGTCAAAGAAAGGGGAACTGGGAATACCGCCTTGTTTCACTCTCGTCAACCGCGTTCGAACGTAGACCGATACGCTCCTAGGTTGGGGAGGGACGCTCATGAAACGAACGTATTGCCAGCTCAGTGAAGGGCAATGCTGGTCGTTGCTTCTCCCTCTCTTTGTTGGGCTGGTGCCACGGGATACATCATCTGGCATACAGAAAGGGGAGGGAGGGAGAGGGGGCACGTCGGTGACCCAGGCGGTCCGAACGAAAGGATACTGGGCTGCAAAAGGTTCAGATGAGTGGAAAGGGAGAGAATGTGTGCGGCTTTGGCTTCCGTGGACAGGCTTGGTATAAGATCGACAAAGGTATGTTGGACTGCGAAGAAAGGAGGAGCTTGTTGACGGCGGCTTTACGCGGTTCGCGTTCAGCACTTCTTTCGCCAGGGGAAGTATTTCGTCTTACTGGGTGGGCTAGAGTTGGTTCCAGTCCTCCGGAGCGGATAGTCCTTAAGATTGTCGATATGCTGCAAAAACAGCGGCTTGGGTGGGCTGGGCCCCTCGAGTGCTGCCGTCCAGTGCTGCCGGCTCCGGGGCATGACGACAACCACCAACCATCCGGCTGCGACATACGGAGATGGAAGCGATGCTTCGCTCCCCCTGGTTGATCTGTCTCTTTAGCATCGTTACCCCGGGCTCTTGCAATACCAAGCGCTACTGCTACTTTTGCTACCACTGACTAAACTCCGTGTCGAATTAGGGAGAGTTGGGGGAAGAGAGGGCTATGCGCGGTTCTTGGCATGTGAGATAGATCCCCAGGCCTTGGTGTACGTCCGATTTCGATGGCCAGCTCATTTGGATTTAACAAGCACAGCTCCCCCGGGAATGGCAGGCGGCACTTTGACAGCATTACAGGCATGCATGCTGCAAGCCCAGTGACACCCAAGGGGAGGGTAATGTACTATAGATGAATGCCGGGCACATTGTGGGGTGCATATGGGAAAGCATGCGATCCCATTGGCGCTTTTTGTTGTCTTCCTTGATGGCGGCAACACAAGTGTAAGGGGCGAAAAAGGTATGATGTTGATTACTGCATCCAAAGATAAGGAACCAAACACGGCTTAGCTAATCTTGTATTGATGAACTTCGGATATATGTGACTGTGTATTGACGAACGGGAAGGGATAGTCGTAGTCTGGAAGCGTAAGCGTGTCGTCGCAGCAGTGCTGGACCCGCCTCTCTCCTGAATACCCTCAATTGGGAATGGAAAGGGGGAGGAGGGTATGGTGGGCGACTGACCCAACAACCTCACTTACTTACTCCAACTGCGAGCAAACGTGGGGAAATTCGATGACATGCATGCGGACGAGGAAGACGCCTAACCTAGAGACCCGGGAGGCTGTCTGGCCCAACAAGAGAGAGATGAAATGCAACAGCATGGGGCCCAGAAGCCGTATCAGCCAATTGGATTTACCCGGTAACTTGGCCACGACCTCCGAGCCGTCCCCAATCCAGCAAAGGCTCCGAGTCTGCGACTCTGTCAATTTGCACCACGGGGTCGCGGCTGTTGCCACCGGATCTTTCGCGTAGCGTTTTGTTTAACGACGCATACAATATTTGGGCTTTTACCAAGATGGGTGGCAGACGTGGCGGGATAAGGCATGAATAGGCCGAAGTAAGGGGGGGGTCCTATTTCTGGACGACATAGACAAATATCAATGCATGTATACTTATATATAGAGGCAAGCCCTTCCTCACAATGGGGAAATAGATTCCAGGACCAGCACAGCACAGCACAGCAAGAATAGGAGTACTGTGGTAATACAAGCAAGAAGAATAAAAGAGAAAGAGAAGACAGAATAGGAAGTTGAAGTAGCAAGAAGACATCGACAAGATGTTGTTCCGTTCCCTCTTCGCCGCAGCCCTCGCGGCCACCACGACCATGGCCGCCTCCCTGCAGGCCGTCACCGGCTTCGGCACCAACCCCTCGCAGATCCAGATGTACATCTACGTCCCCGACAAGCTGGCCACCAACCCCGCCATCGTCGTCGCTGTAAGTGGAACCCACCTTCCCCTCGAAAGCGAGGGAGTAGGTAAACGTGCTGACTTTTGTTCACCAACAGCTCCACCCCTGCGGCGGCTCCGGCCAGCAGTGGTTCTCGGGCACGCGCCCGACGGTGCAGTACGCCGACCAGCTGGGCTTCATCCTCATCTACCCCTCGACGCCGCACATGTCCAACTGCTGGGACGTCCAGAACGCCGCCTCGCTGACGCACGGCGCGGGCGGCGACGCGGCCGGCATCGTGCAGATGGTCAACTACACGCTGGACAAGTACACGGCCGACCCGGAGCGCGTCTACGTCTTCGGCTCCTCCTCGGGCGGCATGATGACCAACGTCATCGCCGGCACCTACCCCGAGGTCTTCGCCGCCGGCTCCGCCACGTCGGGCACCGCCTTTGCCTGCTTCGCCGGCGCCCCCTCGGCCACGCCCTTCAGCCCCAACCAGACGTGCGCCCAGGGCCTGCAGCACACGCCCGCCGACTGGGGCAAGTACGTCCGCAACGCCTACCCGGGCTACACCGGCAAGCGCCCCCGCATGATGATCTGGCACGGCACCGGCGACGCCCTCGTCCGGCCCCAGTGCGCCCTCGAAGCCCTCAAGCAGTGGAGCGACGTCCTCGAGGTCCCCGACATGAAGACCGTCGCCAACGTCCCGGCCTCGCCCTACACCCAGTACCTCTACGGCGACGGCTCCAAGGTCGTGGGCTACATGGGCCAAGGCCTCGGCCACATGCCTGCCATCAACGACAAGGTCATGTTGACATTCTTCGGTCTCCTTTCCTGAGCAGGGTCAGATTAAGCCACTCCCCTTATAGGACTAGGATGGAAAGTATGGGTGGGAGAACAAGTACACACAATAGTGGTCCGGTTCCAAATGTACATCTCAATGTTCATGCGTTTACTGCATAAGGGTACCATCTGAATATATTCCAATCGCTCTCTCTCTCTCTCACTCTTCCCTCTTCGTAATCTCCACGATCATGCCTGTGGCCTTGCTGGGCTACATGTAGCGACTAAGCATTTCCTCAACGGCCTATTGCTTCCTTGGAAGCCAATGACTGATCCTTGCCATATGCGATGGGGTCGACGTTGTTCTCCAATGTATCCGCCGAATCTCCTTTCTTCAGACCGAGCTGGCGGACATCCCAACCTTGGCTCTCCAGATGAGCGCGGAAGTCGGTGTCTTCCTTGGCAATGGTATCCTGGCCTATCTCGGGGACCAAGAAGTAAACGAGCGCCGCAGACAACAAGCACAAGCTGGAACTGACGTAAAAGGGATACTGGTTCCGCTTGATCTCATCGTCTCCACCGGCATCCTGAATGAAAGGGAAGACCAAAGTACCGACGAAGGCGCCGATCTTGCCGACTGCGGCCGCAATTCCGTAGTACTGGCCCCGGACTCCGGTTGCGCATGTCTTGGAGGCCAGAAGACCAATGTTGTTGCCAGGACCCAGCTCACCGAAGGTCAAAAAGAGACCGTAGACCACGGCAAACGCCCCGACGATACTGGGCTGGGCGAGCTTGGCATAGCAACCTGCCATGATGAAGCCGACAACAGCCTGGAGTGTGACTCCTAGGATGAGCGTCCATCGCGGTCCAAGCCTGTCGCTCACGGGGGCGCCCAGCATCGTGCCAGGAATGTAGAACAGCATGATGACAGTGTTCCATCCGAAAACCGTCGTGAAGGGAGCTTCGCCGCCATAGATACTGGAAAGGATTGTGCTCGCGTACAGGCTGAACGCGTAGGCAGAAAACTGGGGCCGTCCAAGGTAAGCCAAACCAATACGCTGTATGAGCAATGAGTAATGGGCCACTGATGGGAACTTACGTCGTAGAGGAACCAGACAAGGCTGATTACGAACAACCGGAAGCCGTAGTACTTAAGTACGAGCCAGTAGGGTGTTTTGGTGTTCTTCATAGACTCGCGACTGAATTCCTCGGGTTCTTTCAACTTCAGCCGGAGTAGGAATAGAACCAGGGGGAAGACGACGCCGATAGCGAGTGGCGTTCGCCACATGGTTTCCAGGTGGTTGTTATGACAAGCAGCAGCCACCACATCTGAATAGATAGGTCAGGTTAGAATACCAAATGCTCCGCACTTTCTCTTTGTTCGTGCTCGACTTACAAGGCACAAAAGCACCAAAGACAAAACCTGTGGCAATCCGTAAATTAGCACCCTGACCGCCATGACGGCTTCGTTGCTCTCTTGAGGCAGAGAGCAGCAAATGAGAGGATGGCAGCTTACCCCAATCAATCATGCTGTTGGTGAACAGGATGAACCATGCATTGCGAGTGCCACTCTTCATCTCGCCAGTTGACTCGGCACATGCGACGCTTCCAGCTGGATATTCGCCTACAGAAACAATCAGTCATCCACGATACCTGCCATGTTTCCGGGGTTCCCTTACCTCCGATACCGATGCCGACCTGCCAAAGTGAGATTAGCCTCACCGACTTATAGCTGATGGTGTTACTGGTTGCAGAAACTTACAAAGAAGCGCCATGCGGTCAAGATGTTGAACATGCCGATGGTTTCGCCATGCCAGTATGAAGCAGCAGCCAGAGCAGTGAAGATGATCAGGATCAAAGTCGAAACCAACAGCGAGCCCGTCCTAGACCAGTGGTCCGAGGTGTAGCCAAAGATAAGCATGCCGACTACCTTGAGACGCAGAGAACAATGTCAGCACAAGTCGAGGTGTTTCGCCCCCGTGGGAAAGCGCAGGCAGGCGCTGCCGGATCGCCAGACTTACCGTGCCAGCGAAAGCAATGTCGTTGACGAAGTGCTTGGCGTTGGAATTGGACCATTCATCGCCGTACAACTGGGCGAAAATGGGCGACACGGAGCCAATGACCTAAAACAGCCAAAGACGCGGCAAGTCAGTCAGTATTCCGTCAACCATCCACGGAGTAGCTATGGCATTTGGTGCGCACATTGTTCACATATCCGTCGGAGAACAGACCGGCGCCACAAGCCATGATGGGAAATAGGGCATGCCAGAACTTCTTGTTGTCGTTCGTGGGAGAAGCTGCATCATCGGCGCCATCGCGCGCGACGATCTGTTGCGGCTCCTCCTCTCTCTTCTTCTTGAGGCCAAACATGTTGGCTAGCACCGCGAGATGACAGAGCAGGTGGTGGCGTAGAACATAAATATGCCGGGTGAGCAGATTACGTGGATGCAGGTAGAGCAGTAGGTTGTAGGTGAAGGCGTTGACGAATTAGTAAGTAGGTAAGTAGCTTGGTAGGCAGGTGAATACTAGGTATTTTGATTCATAGGTGTAGCGAGACTAGTATGAAGCAATTGTCAAAGAAAAACAATGCATCATGTCTTGTATTAAATGAAAGGTTCCCTGCAGACGCAGTCTTGCAGCTTGCTAGGTTCGGTACGAATGTATGTGTATGCGGATGCA
Organism: Arthrinium phaeospermum; assembly: GCA_006503535.1. Classification (NCBI taxonomy): domain Eukaryota; kingdom Fungi; phylum Ascomycota; class Sordariomycetes; order Amphisphaeriales; family Apiosporaceae; genus Arthrinium; species Arthrinium phaeospermum. The sequence goes on along the minus strand of QYRS01000007.1, from coordinate 260,937 downwards.
ATGCAAGCGTACCACTACTGCTTGCTTGCAATTAGATGAAGGCAAAGGTCACATGGTACTTGGAACCCAAGGTGGTGAAAAGGATCGAATGGAAGTTGCCTTACTTCCTGCCGACTGGTTCAAACAAATCCCTCCTTTGCTCTATCGTCATGTCACAAACAACCTCCCAATTTGGGTTTAGATAAGGGCGATAGATGGAAGGGCATCATAGGCCAGCGGCCCCCTCTTCAGCCATAACATGCTCTTCGTACTTGGGTAGTCACCCGCAAAATCCAGCCTATCAGACAGCAGGACGCCGTCTCGTGCCAATGCATTGGATCGATGCGGTGTATCCTGGGTGACACGAACTGGTCTTTGAACATTAGGGTCGTGGTCGGATAGGTCCTGGTTAAACCTGGACGGACGGAGCGAGGGCGAGGGCATTGAAGTCAAGCTTTCTGACTAGCCTGCGACCCCCGTAATAGCCCGTCTTGGCAGCATGCCGGCATGTTGATCGCGTGCCTACTCGTTTCTTTTCTCGGCATGCCCCGATTGACTTTCTCCCTGGCTATCATGGCGAACGGATACGTCCCAGCCTATCTTATGTATTTGTCGGCCCTTTCCCATTACCATCTTGCGTTGCGTGGTCGACAAGTTGTAAGGCCGAGCTCCTACTCCCATAGCTTCGTGGTCATTCTTTGAGCCCAGCGCAAAGACGCAAACGTAGCAACCCCCACGTCCCTCGGCTGCCAATGTAACCCGGATTGGTGGTCTTGTGTTCGGTAGCTTCAATGTTGTCAGCTTTGTCTCAACACAGCCACTGCCAGTTTGCCCACCACCCCGTTTCTCCTTTGCCCATACCGACATGCCGTCGTGTAGAGTAATACCCTCGGGCAAGCCGATAGCCCGCCTAGGCTGATCGATGGATAGTAGTTGCCCGGGTTGTCCTTCTGTCTGTTACGCGGTTATTCTTCTGCAGCATCAGGGCGTGGAGGTCCGAATAGGCTTTCCGATGGGGTCCAATCCGTAGATTTCTCGTGACACGTGCTTCCGGGAGCCAGCGTGCAGCGGATTGCTAGTTCTGTGGAACTCGTGGAACCTGCAGTCTGGGGCCCGGTGGGATTTCGTCTCGTCAATCCACTCATCATGGCGCAACGGTCCGATGGAGCTGCACCAACTCCTGTGCTGCCATCATGTCAAGACTCAAAGGCAACACAAACGGACAGGGAAAACTCAGGACACTGCTGGTCGACAACACGTGTATTCGCTGACAACCTTCTATTACGAGATTCTACAGAATCTACTGAACATCGCTTATGGCCGACACAAGATGGCCCCTGATACCGCTGCTCTCAATCGATAATACCCAATCTAACTTATAAGTCCCAACTCCCTACGCGATTGAATCCTTCAATCTAGTCTTCGCTGAATATCATACATGTAGTCTGGCTCGTGGAGCCCCGACTGGCTAGGATTCCCAAGGGTAAATGGGTGTAGAGCTTATAGTCGAACCATTATAGGCCAAGCACCCCATCCGAAAATGATCGAAGTCTGTCGGAGGATCTGGCTGGCACACAGGTCCCGGTAGCATGAAGAGTCGGCCAAATAATGAACCGGTGGGCCGACTTTCTTAGTCGTCAAAGTCCGAATCATCGCTGGCATCTTCGGGGACAAGTGCCCTATACCGTCTGTTTGCCAGGTCTTCTTCCAGCCCACCTTCGCTCTCGGGGTCCACATACCCCTCGCCACCAGCCAGGCTCAGCAGCACCGGAAGGAAGATCAGGGCGTGCGTAGCTGCGAAGATGACAAGCGCTAGCCAGACACGGAAATAGTAGATTTCGAAAATTTTGGACCGAGTAAACGCCAATACACACACACCCAGCAGCTTGGTAACCGTGATACCGCTGAACACCGAACCACCCACATTGACAAGTGCCGTCCATGCCCGGGCATCTCGGCCACGGAATCGGTTCTTAGCCCGTTCCATGACGGAACCAGATGGGAACATGAAAGCTCGCGCAATGTGGGCGCAGAACTCGACCGATATGCCCACACAGATGATTAGGTTCACTAGAGACACTGCGTTCAGGGATACACCGAAGACGGCCATGGCTCCGATGATGTCGATCACAGTCATGGTGACAGTAATAGTGACAACAAGCGCTGTCATCACCGAGCCGAGAAGTACTGACGCCACAAGGAAAATGATGGCCACAGCCGACCCTAGGAGTGTTGCTGTGAGGTTGACAATGTTGGCGTATTGGTCGAAGAAGATGTAGAAGACGCTGTACGGGAAAACCTCGATACCCGTCTCTGTGTGAACCTCGTTGGCAATGCGACGAGCAGCAGCATACGCCTTGATGAAGTCGTCTTGACTGCGCAGGGGTTTGTGCATTGTTCGGAAGTTGCTGGCAGGAATCGTAGTCTTCTCCTCGTCCACTACCACGCCTTGACTGTAAGAGGCCTGCCCACCAAGAGGACAGTCGTCATCAGTGGGCGCCGCCAGGAATCGCTTGACGTAATGCACAAACTCGTCGCCTTCTGGCATGCCGTAAAGTGTCACGTTCCAGGCCGGGTCGCGGTCAGCGAAACAAGCCACTCTCTTACGATTCACCCTGTCATAACAACAATCAACGGCTTCGGGGTTGAGCCAGAGGAAGAAATCGTCAATCCAGCTGGATGTAGGTGAAGCGATGTACGAAACCTCGGGTCTCTGTCGCTCCAACTCCAACGTGTTGGTCAGAGACAGGGGTTGGCAGGTGAGGAAGCGCGAACATATTTCTTGCTGGTGCGAACGCTCAGTAATGTTCAGGTTCTTTGTGACGAAGTACACGGGCGGGCCGGTATCCAGATAGTTGTACATGTCATTGAAGTAGTCGATCAGATACGAGTCGTCGGGAAGGGCAACTCTCTGATCCAAGCCAAGCTGGACCTCAGGCAGCAGAGCGATAGCTGCAGCTAACATACCAGTGAAAATGACAATAACCAACACCTTGACCTTCTTGCCAAGCAGGGCAGGCGCGTAGTACTTTCGGATGAATTGCTGCAACCAACTCTCCTCTGGTACATCGTAAGGGCGAACCCCAGCATTGCCATTGCTACCGCTGAGGTGGACTCGGGCAGCCTTCACCTGGATGCAAGGGAAGCAGTCGGCACGGTGGTCTTCGATGCGCATCTGGTTGTATGAGAGAACCGAAATGAACAGTGTCATCTGGAGAAGAGCATTGATGAATACTGCGCCGGCAGCATAGATGGCGAAGTTGCGCACAGCCGGCATACCAACAAAGGCACCAAGGGCAAATGATACAGTTTCGGTGATGGCCGAGAACAATATGGACGGTCCCATGCGTCCAAGCGCTTTGGCAATCCTCTCCTCGACCATAGCATCGGGGTGGCTGAGATTGACTCGTTCGAATTCATGGACAATGAGGAAGATGTTATCAACACCAACAGCGAGAACGATGAATGGGATGACTTCCGCAATGATAAGCGTCGCCTTGATGCCAGCCCATGAGAAAAGGCCGATCGATGAGGTGATGGACATGAGAACGATGAGAATGCCGACAAAGCCCAGCGTAAACTTGCTCTGGACCAGGCACACAGCCGGGTTCCTCATCAGCTCGCGCAGGGTCATGCTGGTGGAACCGAGTGCGAGAGATGCGTACAAGAACATGACTATGTAGCTGATCACGACAATTGTGGCATCCGTGTTGCTAGACTTGTTCAGCTCTTCCTCCAGGCTGATCTCGGTGGAGAATGACAGCCGCAGTCCAAACTTGGCCTTGGCTTCGGGCTGAACCGTGTCCAACAGGAAGTCCTTCATGGATCTCTCCCAATCCATTGCATGATCCAATTCCTGAGTGCCCTCGAGGGCATTGGAAATCACCCAGGTGGCAGTCATAGCCGGTGCATCAGCGACGTCGTCGATGCTGTCAAAGCCACCCAGTACCATGTTTGGTTCGAGAGGCTGTCCAAAGTTGGGCCGGCATTGGACGGGCGACCGGGCACAGTCGATAAGATCGCTTCTCCATGTCTTCGCATTGAAAGGAACGTTGTCCCAGTATGCGGCTACCGACTGAACCACGCAGGCATCGCCAGTTGGGTTGAAGCAGACATCCTGTAGAGTAACACCGAAGGAGGCGCCCTTAAGTTGCTTCGCGCGTTTCTCCACATCCATCCACCATTGAATCACGTCCGCATTAAGCACCGGGCCTGGACCGGATTCATTTGTGTCGTTGACAAGGAATACCTTGTCAACACGGTAGAATGGTCCAAAACTCTCGTCAAAGAAGGCCTTCTCTTGGGCTGCAGCCGAAGTCGGGCTAACCCACAATCTCGCAGGTTCCCTCTCCAGCTCGAACTTGACCCAGCCGACACTGAGCAGAATGACAACCAGCAAACTGGTGACGATTGTAATGGCTGGGAATCTTGCGCACATATGCCCCAGCTTGCTGAACACCCTGTCACACCAGGTATTGATTTTGTAGTACTTCTGTGGCCGGTCATACATGGCGCCGTTGCGGACCAGGTCACCTTCATCTTCATCATCGCTGGGCTCGGCGCCTTGCAGAAGATGAAGCCGCTCACTCTGTCTCTGTGCATGTCTCCGCCAAGCGACATGACCAACAACAGCCAGAACAAGTGAAAACAACAAGATACTGTATGTAAAGATGGAGGCAAAGGAGAGGCATGGAAGCACACCCACGTGACATGACCCTGCGTCTTCAACTGCTGGAAGTGTCGGGCAAACAGCAGGGCAGTCAACACATGAGCAGCGGAAGTTTGGGTCCTCGTCGTTACACTTCTTCGGTGTCATGTCTCTGGGGGCCATGTCGGGCTCCTTGTACTTTGGAGGGAAGTTCATCTGGAAAGGGGACCCGATGGCCTTCTCGTCACCCAAGAACTTCAAGAGCTCAGTATAGTTCTTCGCGCCGCCGCCAATAAAGTCTATGGCTTTCGAGTTGGCGGGCCCGAACTTGACGTCCTTGCAGCTGTCGTAGAATCCGGTGCCATATTCTTTTGTAACGAGATGGTCCAGCTCCGTGACCATCAGCTTGCCGTTCTTCTCCTGCGTATTTGTCACGTTGATGAAGAGGGATTGGTCGGGCGAGCATGTGAAGGAACAGAACAGGTTGTAGAAGTTATCCTTGCAGGCCGGGCAGGAGCCGATGATCTGATTGGGGGTGGATAGCGACGACTTGAGGGCGGCGAGCTGGTCGGAATCGCAGCAGACCTTGCTGTCCTTCCATTTCGGGCCGCACACTGCTTCGATTTCAAATGCGAAGTCGGCATCGGGGGTTTTCGCGAGACCGTTGTCGACGCAGGGCAGTTCTTTGCCAAAGAACCCCTTCTTTCCGCAGTGGCCTCGTATCGCACAGCGACCGGCCTCGTGGATCGGGGTAAGGAGCTCAGCGTTGGCCGAGAGTGCCAATAGGGCAGTCCCGACAGCTCCGAGGAGAGGTATGCGAGCCATGATGGTGGTTGTGATGAGCCACCGGCTCGGGCCAAATCAAAGACACGGCTTGAACTATGATGTTGACGGTGTTGGTAAGAGGCGTTGCTGCGTGGTTTGTGGAAATGAGAGAGAATGTATTGTTGTAATTCGATGATGGTAAGATAAGCAGATGACGATACGCAGTCAAAGTGGGACTTTGTTATCGCATGTTTATTGTATCGATTCAATCGACGGATGGGTGATGATGGGATGTTGGTGTCGGAACAGCAAGCAGAAGTGCGTGCTACTCAGTCCAGGCAAGCAAAACAAAAGAGCTGCTCACTGTAGCTCCGACAATTAGGTTTCGGTCGAAGTTGGGGAAGCAAGGATCAATCAAATCAATGATGCTCTTCCGCGTCGTTGATGCGTTGCGCTTGCCGGTGCCTGGAATGGTGAGCGCAGGTGCTGGCTTGGCTGGGTGCTGGGTGCTGGGTGCGCGAGCTCTGTCAGTGGCTCTTCCCTTGAGCTTGCAGCGCTGACACAGTGATTCGGGCGCCAGGAGCTGTCTCGCCGTTCACGTAGCGCATGCGTCATCAGCGTTTCTGGAAGGAGGCCACCAACCCGACTCAGGGCCCGCCAGCCCGCTCTCCCCCCATTCACTTATTGAACGAGTGCATACCTAGCGTCGCGGGCAATTCGCTAGTGCCCCTCCCAGCCCATCACAAGACACTACCCTCTGACAGCGCACGTGCCTCCCCCGGCGACTGGCTTTACATTCATTCACACAGCGCTCAGGGGGGCTTCCAAACAAGTCTACCTACCAGACTGAGGCATAGTCGGGTAAAGCAATCTATATATTTCATGTTTTCTCGATATCTCTTTAAGTCACTACAGGTGCATTAGACCAGAAGGAAATGCTTCAAAGTTGTATCATTAAAAGTAACTCCGAACACGACATCCAGGTAGAGAGAGTATGGAGACTCTAGACCAAGCTCCGTCATGCACGCACTCAATACACCCATGCGTATCTTTCCCTGGAGGACGGATTGGCCGAGAAGCACTCCTGCGGCGTATGCGCCAATCTGCTTGCGTCCGTTGCCGGAGACTCCATCTTCACACTGCTTCCTGGCGTGCTCGGGGAACCACCGCTACTATCCGATACGTGGCGGCGAGGCAGAAGCGGTTGCGTGGTGACTGTTGCTTTGCCGGCTAGGTAGCGCCGGCGCCGGCGCCGGCGCCGGCGACGAATGTATAGACATATTGCTACCACCCCTGTGACCAGCCCCGCTATGGCCATGCCGATTGCCAGTGCGGCCACATCTGCGCCGCTCAGTCCCGACTTCGTCGAGTTCTGCTGTGCTTCTTGTGTTGAGGGGGCAGAAGAGGTAGGGCATGGTGATGAGGTAAAAGGCTCCGTGGACGTGACGATGACCGATGTGACAGAAGTAGACGAGTAAGAGGGAGCATGGTTACTGTGTATTGTTGTGGAACGATTGGGTAGACGGGTTTTGGGAGAGAAAGGGGCCGTAGTAGGTGAAGAGTGTTCCGAGGCCTTTTTCCCCAACACCGTTTCGGTATCACTCGGTACGGGAATAACAATTACGGTGTCAGGCGAAGGAGTGGGAAGAGTCGTGGCCGATGTATATGGGAGAATGGGAGTAGGCTTCAACAACGCTACCGTACTGCCAGACAAGGGATGGTCTGGTATACCGGTCAGGGGCACCTGGAAGGAAGCCCTGGTAGACGTTGGCAGGAAGGTCGGCTGTGACGGTGCTATGTCAGAGGCTGTGGCCACCGAGACTTTCGCTGCACTTACAAGCGATCCTGGTGCGTACCGAGGCTGTGTTTCGGAGGTTCTGCCGTAACTTGGCACTGGAGCCTGATGCGTTGTCACTCCCATGGTACTCGGATGAGTCGCATACATGTTTGCATCCGATAATTGAGCCGGGGCATGGGGAACTTTCGGTTCTGCAGGCTGCGAGTAGTCCCCTGGTGCATGGGATGCTCCGGTCCCTACTGGCACAAGTACGATGCCATCAGTCGGGGTTGTCAAGAGATTTAAATGTTTGGATTCCGAATCTCTCAGGGGTAAACGGGCTGCAGAAATTCACATACCTTGAATACAAGGGATCTCCGCGGCCGAAGTCCAACTGTCGTCATCAACATCATGCCCGTGGGGTTGATGCCCACCAGACAATGTTGGATTAGGAGAAGCAAGCGCTGGGCGCAGGGTAGTTGCGTGGTAAGAATGTCCCCCAGAAGAAGTCTTAACCGACGGTCTTGGGCTTGGTGAAGTGACCATGGGAGCTGAAGAAGTTGCCTGGCGAGGCTCCCCACCTCGCAACATTGGGATGAGCATCGTGTCGCCGAGCGAAATGAGAAGTTGTCTACCAAGAGGTAACGAGGCAGCTATAAGATAACGACGGCGGCACCCAAGGAATGGACGACAAAAGTCTATGATATACGTGTCGGAGCCGGTGATGATATGTCTCGTTCTACTTAATGTATCCCGACACATTCATCGTACTGCTTTGTCCTGAGGACTATTGTTTGCTACGGGAGCTATGCGTTCAAATTTCGTCAGATCTTGGGCGTGTTTGGTGCCCCCTTTTCACTGTCATTGTCCGGACCCGACATAAATCTAAGCAAACCATGGACGTAAGCGTCCAATATATGCGGAAGAAGTCAAACTTCCTTCGAATGCGACTCGAAATCGTGTAGTAGGAGCGCCGAAGTCAGCAAGGCCCAAAAGCGGCAGTCGGGTAATCTAGGGCACCAAAGACGGAAGTCGAGGTCTGCTTGCTTCAAGATGTGTTGCGTAAGTGAATTCTGTCGGAGAGGAGTAGCCATAGCGGATGTTTGCCACAGCTAACAAACAGCATGCTTGCATCTATAAAGACGCTTCAAGACTCTACTTCGACCACCTCTGCTAACGTCGTTCCTGTCTATGTGCTCACGGGCCTGTATAAAGACGAGCATTATGTTTTCAAAATAGTGTAATATTGACCAGACGCCGTCATGGCTGGCGTGGTAGTCCTAATGCTACACTAGCTTAAAGGGTATCGCTTTAATGATGTGAGCGAGAAACAGCTCAGTTTCCAACGGAAAGATTGGGCCAGAGGACCCTGTCTATTCGTACATCCAACAAGAAAATTATACCCGAAGAAAAATTATTTTCGGGTTTCTAATATCTAGGGGGGCCTCTCTGGGCCTCCACGTCTCCATAACCGTAGCCGCGGGGCGGCCCTCTTTGACTTTGCGACGTTCCTGGGCGGGGCTCGTACGGATCGCTCTGTTGCATTGGCGGCATAGGTGCCGTCATGTTACGTTGCGGGGGCATTTGCGACCGTTGCTGGGGCTGGGCCGTTGCACTTCGCGGCGGCAGATAACCAGGGGGGCCGCCGTAAGGAGGCCGGTTCTGTCCAGGGCCCGCGTTCGAGTACATAGACGGCGCCGGACTAGAGCGGCCGTCCCTGATGCTGGCGTTGTCGTCAAACATCTGCTGCGGTTGTCGGCCCGACAGCTGATCAACTGCTCGGGGCATAGGCCGGCCGTAAGGATCCATGCTGCTGCCTGTCAAGCTTCGCTGAGGGGGCATGGGCCCGTTTCCGTATGGGGCGGGGCTTTGCGTGTATCGCGGTCCAAAGGAGGGATTGTTGTTCTGCATAGGGCGTTGCTGCGGGCCGCCATAGCTTCTCATGGATTGAGCTGTGCCTGGACGTTGGGGCGGGTAATTCTCGTAGTCGATCGGCGGCAGAGTGGGTGCCGGAGATGCAGACCGGCCCATTGACATAGGTGCAGCCGATCCCATCAGGGGAGCGTTGGAGGCATATGAAGCTCCTGTACCTTGACGGGACGGGAGTGGTCGTTTCTGGTCGAAGGCACTCATCTCGATCGTATTAGGGGTTCCCGGTCGAGACTCGTACGCCGGCAAGGTCGCCATAGTCTCGGTGCGGCTCAGACCCATCTTCGGCATTTCGGGCAAGGAGTCGTCCTTGGAAGGATCCATGAAAGTAGGTAAGCTGGCCTGTCGTTCGATCGGAGTCTTCTCGCCGGTTCTCTTCGCGGCCTTGGTCTGTGCCTTGAGCCTGTCGCTCTCTTCCTTCGCGATAGCCTTGTTCACCTTGACCGACACAATCCTCATCAACCTCTTGTTAATCTTTCTCGAGCAGTAGCCCGATAAGCCCCCATCCTGTCTTGGGATATAGTGCCAGAGGAAGAAAAGGTAGAAGAGGACCGCAATCAGCAGGGAAAGGAGCGTGATGACCCAGACGATCAAAGTAAAGATCATACCAGATAAGACAACGACCTGCTGGGTGTTTTGCTTTGCCAGCTCTCCAAGCTTGCTGAAGAAGTTCATGATCGACTTATCAACTGACCCAGTCTCAGTAGGAATTAGGTCATTGCTCAGGACATTGTACAAGGTGAGAGCATTGAGGACCTGGCGTGGGCCAGAGCAGAAGATGACACGAATCCAGGCTATATCCAATCAGCAACCAACTTCCGGGGCAACGGGACGTGCTTCGACTCACATTGAAAGCTGAAGTATGTGAAGAGCGCAACATACTCAGCACCCTTCTTCGATTTGGTGAGCTCCGCGAATACCAAAAAGCGCCTCCAACCTTGGCTTCCCCAACGGACACTCTCTAGACGAACAGCCAAGTTGTCCAAGAAGGACTCGGAAACACTGCCTCGGTTCATGACGCGCCTGGCACGAATGTGCTCAAAGGCCAGGTTGACAAATGAGGCGATGATGCAGGCAGAGAATACCCATTTGATGACATCGAAAGAGACAAAGGACGTGGCCTTGACTTGGCTGGTCCACTGGTCAAAAGCCAACAAGTTCACTGCAGTGAAGCTGTCGACGCCGTAAACGGCCATAGAAAGAAGAAGTGAGAAATGCAAGTATACATAAGCGAAGACGGTAAAACAGGAATCGGACTTGAAGTCCTTGAGACTCTGTCGACACCGGAATCGTTAGCACCGGTCCGGCTAATATTGACAAGGCAGAGAACTTACAATGTAGTCCCATTTCGCCTCAGGTCGCACATCGGCCACGCGCTTCTTAGAACTAAAACAACCCATGATGACTATTCCAGAGTTTCGCGCTTGCACGTTGTCGAAATGAAGTAGTTGGTTTACTGGTAAATGAACGTAGCCGGTCGGTCGGTCGGTAAGTATTACAAAAGACGCCTAAGAAGTCGGAGCCCTGCTACCCAATGAAGATGGATAAGAGAATGAATGAATGGAAGGCGGGAATCCGGTAGAGGGTATCCAAAAGGTCGTCGTCGTCGTCGTTGTAATAGCTTATCGTCCAGCCGGTCCTGCCGATATGCACAAGTCGTCGCTCGCCTGCGAAGCTGTTCGACTGCGCGTTGATGTTTGAAGAAGAGCAATGGCTCGCAGAGCGGTGGTAACCAAGACGAAAAGAATAAGAACCGGTGCCTTGGCGGATGCGAAGGGCTTTCAATGAGAGACAGGCGCCACCCTAGGATGAATTCGGCGTCGTTGAGGAGGTGATGGTAACTGATGGGGGACTGCGACAAGTCTCAGTCCCTAGCTGACCGACGACATTCCACCGAACCGGAACACTGTGGAGTGACAAGAGTGTTTTTCTACAGCGACATGTCCTTGCAAAGGCGCTATTCTCGGGGTTCACGATTCGATCGACACAGCGGTACCGTGCCCTGTCAGACTGTCTTGGCCGGAGTGAAGGTGGGAAGGAAGTCGCCAGAAACCAACGGCAAGAAGAGACGTTGACAGGCGTCAAATGAGAAAGGTTTGGTCGACGGAGTCCCTGGGAGGTTTGATCGACTCGAGATAGACCCCTCTATGACCGTAATGCCAGGGCCGGGCGTGGGCTGATGTATCAGATTGCTAAATGGGGTAGAGACGACAATGCACCGACGCAAAGTGCCGTAGAAAAAAAAAAAGAGGAACGACTGGGGGCCAGTTGGTACTCGGATCAATGGCTAGGAGCGCAAAAACCAAAAATGAATGACTATGATTCGGGTAAAGATCGTTTCAGCGGGCGCGTATGCGGTGGTGTTGTTTTTGGATGGAAAGAAAGTCACGTCCGTCTCATCAATCTGACGAAAGTCGGTCGGTTTGGAAGTTCAAGTGAATTGCTACTTTGGTATCAGACAGAGACATTACTACTACCATGCGTGCTATTACTGGCCACTACGACTGGGTACTTCTTCTGCCCATCAAATGCGACCAGGCTTCTGACCAGGCTCCCTCCGCTTTGCAGCTACTGTATGTACAAGAGCGAGCTACTCAGCTAGTAATCTACTTTAAGGTGGTGTTGCATCAAATAGAGAGGGCCTGCCGAAAAGGGGGCCACCATGGCTTGGCGAGTTTGAAGTCGAGTGCAACATTACGATATGTATGTATGCCGGCAACAAGAACTCCGGATTGGCTGTAAGATTCTCAAGGGTCTGTGGATGGCTGTGACCCGCGAGGACGCAAGGCATGGGCCATTGGTCAATTACCATGGAAGACCTGCTGCGAAGGGCTTAGCGCAACAGTGGGCTTCGAATCCCAGCTCGCGCGTTTTGGACTTCGGGTCTCCTGATGAAATTCAAAATTGGCATGGGCCCCAGAAGGGAACCTCTCTAGCCGCCCCCTGATTCCTGCCCTGTCCTGCTCTGCCCTGCCCTGTCCTGCCCTGATCTTCCCTGTCGCTAGACCCATTGGGTTAGCAGCTTGGCCCCCGAAACAGGACATGGGGAAAGCCAAGATAGAACAGGCCCACACACGGACACAAAGCTGCCACCGGCACGAGCACGCCAGGAACCAACGATCAGATGAATCAAATCAAAGGTCCTGCTCTTCCAGAAATTGGCCCTCTCTGGCGGCACTCAGCACCCAGCGCCGCCATCTCAACGGCCCGGGCTAGAATCGAAACAATCGCAAACATCATGCGGCCAAGGCAGCCTTGTTTGATAGCCCAACTGCCTGCGCCGTACTGTAGTAGTATGTAGATCACGCACTTGCGCGTCGTCGGTTTTCTCTTCCCCTCCGCGCCTCTGGTTCGTTTGGCCTGGCTGGAAACAGTGGCCCGCCCGGCTTGTAGAAACAGCCGACATTCGCGAACGGTCCCTACCAAACCCACGCTGCCACGAATCGGGCAGCAGGATGGGTGAGGGGCCTCGGGGCCAAGTCGACCAAGCGCCCCCAAAACGTGCCGCCCCAACATCACCACCCAAGGCGGCTAGCGAATGCGGGAACAGGAGCATGCAAGTAGCGCGAAGGAATGCAAGCACGCGCCTAAATCCGTCTTTGAGGTATTGTATCCTATCAAATGCTTTTTTTCTTTTTCTTTTTGGATAAAAGTCAAGCTTCCTCGGGAACTCAATACCTATCATGGCAAGTCGTTTTGATAGCGTCCAAAACATAACGGGTCACGACGGCGCCATGCGTGTGCCTGTGCATTTACGGCGCATGTTGGTTCGCCTGAAGGCCAGTAATAATTATTGAGATTCGTAAATATCTCATGTTACGTGCCGTCCATCCGTTTGCCGCGTGCAAGCATCTCCTCGAACGAAACCGATTGCGTAAACTTTGAATTGCCCCCAAATGATCACGCAGCAACGTGGTGGATTGATATTATTCTACTTGCCACGATCGGCATTGTGGTGTGCCACTTTACTACAGTCAGGTCCCTTGTCTGGGAGTATTGCCCAAGGTATGGGCCATGGCATCGACTATCTGCATTGCTGTAACAAATTGGCTTCAGAACATGTGAGCCATGCTACCAAATAGATATCCGATGCACCATATACTGGTTACTACCACCAAATTTCTACATACCTAGGTAACTATCAAACATGGTGTAAGCCGACTTCTCACAGTGACGCGAAGAATGCAATACCATGGCACCCACAAAGTGACGGTTCTGCATTAGGTACTCTTCTAAGACAACAATGGCTGCTTCGAGTAGCTTTGTGTGCTTGGAATGTGTTCAACATGTCTCCGAGGATAGACAACAAAGAGTCTGACGCGTGCGTCCAAAGGGATGATGTGGTTGTCTACAACAAACCTCGCTCTCAACCCTGATTCTGGCCCCCTCGATTTCTTGTTTCTTGCTTCCAAGCAACCAACAACCACCTGAGCGCACGCGCATACTGCCAAACTATGGAGGAACCTTACCGCGGCCTTTCGAAGAGAGCTGCCTCGGAGCTGTCGAGGCAGGCGTCCAAGTACGACTTCACCTCGGAGGTGTCCCCTGGCATCTGGAAAGTGGTACGGAAGAGTGACCGCGCGCAATTCCTGGCTCGCGATGTCTCCTCTTGGCTTCTGGACCACGCGAGTGACGCGGGCAGCCACACTTCGCTCCTCTGGCTACTCGACAACCAGCGTATGATCGAGCCCCTGATGGCAGTCCTCAACCACGAGAACCTCGTCAATTTTATTGACTGGGTACAGCTCATTGGCTGGAAGAACAGCAAGCAGCCCGGCCAAGTAACTCACTTTTTCATATACGACTACTGCAACGCCGGGACCCTGGAGAATCTGTTCCAGACGGAAATGCGAATTGTGAACTCTAGCAACAACGATGTGCGTTACGAAATCCCCATCGAACATGACCGGTTCCTACCAGAGTCTCTGTGCTGGCACGTTCTATGCTCCACTCTCAAAGGGCTTGCGTGGTTGCACGACGGAATCCGCGAAGACTTGGACCCCGACACCAATGAATATGAGGTCTTCGATGCTGGTTTGGACTGGCAGACGATACTGCACAGGGACATTACCCCAGCAAACATCTTCTTCTGCCACCCGCAAACAATGAGTGTGACTTACGGGCAGTGCAAACTGGGGAATTTGAGCAAGGCATTCGTTTCGGGGCACGTGAACGGCGTCCTCGGAGGCCGGGTACCTCCCGGCCAGGGCAAGGTTCTGGCCGGGCAAGACGGCTTTGAGACACAGGAAAAGCTCCGCAAGAACAAGGACATGCCGATGTACCATCCGCCACAGGTGAGTGCCTACCGCAGTATCACATGCGTATAAATCGTCATCTGACAGCCGCGGCTAGTTTGAACAACCATACACCATCATCAGTGAGTATCGGTCGGTCGGTGATATACTCATGGGGATGATGGTCAAACCTCATATGGCGGCCATGAAGCACATGGAGTATATCCGTGACAGTAGCGAGGAGGACTGGAACCAAACGTTCAGCAACGCCAACTACAGTGCCGATCTGAAGGATCTGGTGTGGGAGCTCATGTCAAGAACCGAGCTCGAGCACCAAGCTACCTTTGAACTCTACCTGAGAGCGAAGGAGGGGTTCCAGAACTTCCGGGAGACTGATCGCGATGGAAAGGCTGTGGTGACGATAGAGGATGTGCAGGTCAAGCGCGCCGAGGCCGAGACGAAGAGGAGGGCCAGCGAAGCTGAGTTGACCGGGCGGCGGAACGAGCAGTTGGTCAAGGAAGATGACAAGGTCAGAGATGAGGAGCTGGAGCCGCCATCCACTAACCCCACCCGCGAGAAGCTTCTTCAAGAGATCGCGGAGCTCTGCCAGACAACGGTTGAGAGGTACGAGCGGCGCAACCACCAAGTAGACGATGAGAGCCAATCGGGATAGGATTAGTCATTTGCCATGAGGCCCCGGCGTGGCCCAGACTCCTCTCCTCCCATGGCATTATCGAGTTGCTAGAGTAGTCAATTAAACTGCATGTAATTTGTTCCAAGGCCTCGCGGTCTCAGACTGGGTCCCGGAAGATCGGCTAGATGCGTTCTCAAAAAAAGCCCGAGTTGAAGCCAAGTGGCAAAAGGTGACGATGCAGTTGTGATATGGAGTAGGTAGAAAGCGGGAGTTGATGGTTGAGAGCCAGGGAGTTAGTGGTGGGGACGCTTGGGCCATAGGTCCCCTGGCACCTGGGCCCATCGCTATTTCCAAAGTGGGGGTTATGTATGTCACCGCATGCCTGCTGCCTGCCTCGACCTCATCACTTCCCCAAGGCAAGCTTGAGCAGATGCTTATCATCCAGACTCGGAACTCCCTCGAGACACATCGAAATCACTCCCCACACCATAGCGACCTCCGAAGTAGACGCAGATCAGGATCTCCATTCATCTGCGCCCTTTCTTCAAAAACCTGCGCAGCCGCTCGCGCCGAACATCCGAATTCCCACATCTCATCAAAGTCTAAGGCTTTGGCCCATCCACCAAAGCAGCAGACCAAATCGACCCCAATGTCGCTACCCGCGCCTACACCACCTCTGCTCTTGACGAAACGGCTCACGTCCTTTCTACAGTCGAATCTGTCGCCACAGATCCATACGACCTTGCTGACGACCTTGTCGGGGAAGCTGCTGGCCCATGCCTCGCCACACCCCGTCAGCACCTTACGAACGCAATGCACAGTAGCCGCGTCCATATGGACCATCTACGCCGCCCAAGGCACCAGCGCGGCTGTAGCTGAGGCGTTGCCGTCTGCCCCCGCCGGCACCAAGGCGCGCCAGGACCCGACGTCGGGCGCCATCACCATACAACTCACAGGCGCGGTGCTGGTGGTGCGCAAGCTCAGATGCGGGCTGCTGTTCGTGTGCATCGGGCCAATACCGGACAGCGGGGAACAGGCAACGTTCGCGCAGGGGCAGAGCCAATCGCTCCAAGTACCGCCGGCGGCATCTTCGTCGCACCCAACACCACTGGGGTCGCCGTCCGAGGTCGAAAGCGTCGCGAGTGCTGGGGCAGCCACTACGGCCAGCGCCACGACCATGGGCAGTGTGAACGCCGCAGGCGTGGTGCTGATGCGGAGACAAGCTGAAGAGCTTGCCAAGTGGCTAGACGACAAACTTGGCTCATTGGGTGTGCCGGACGAGGAAGCTGGCAACGAGGGACGGTAACCACCTCCTTGCTCATCTTGGCTACTTGCCTTTATGTGAGATGCCAAGTCCATACAACCGGAACTGCGAGTGTGAGCCCTATGTATGGGGAGTGGCAACGTTCTCGCAGCGTGTACTAAGCAAACCGTCGATGCAATTACCCAAGTCGTTATGTTGCCAAAACAGTTGCTTCCTTTGGAGGCTACTGTGGATTGGGCCAATTCGTAGGAGCATACATCGCCGGGATCCAAGTATGCGCAAACGCTGCACCTCTGGGAGCCAAGGGATCACATTCTGAATCTTACGGAGTCCGACGAACTACCGCAGGTCATTTTCCGCGACTGACTCAACCCCCATCCTGAGATCCAAGGCCCATGGTACCGATGCTCTGTTTGAGGGGCCTGGACCGAATCGAACTGATTATTTTGTACATGACCCCAAAAGGCCAAGGCTAGGATCTGCGCATGAGACTTGTCCAGTCTATGTGCCAAGACAGTTGAGCAGGTATCGATGGTTGTTTACGTTCCTGGACTTTATACAAAAAGATTCAGAGGTATTTTGTGTCGTCTTGGGTGAGACATTGCGCCTGTCAGTCTCACACAAAACCAGCCTAGCGTCCAGCTTGCAGACCTGAAGTGGTGTCGTTTTCATCGCCAAGCCTGGGATTATGTGACAAGGCGCTCATATTGCCCGCTGTCGTATGGTATACATTCGCGGCATTTGGGTATTCCAGTTTGGTCCACCCCTTGCCGACGAGTCAAAGCATGCATCGCATACGAGGGACCAAGAGATGTTACGTCCGGCTTATATAATCTCATGTCACGACGCTTGACGAGGGTCGCGATGTATAGCTTTCCCGGAAGAAGAGTTGGTCCAGTGCACCGCTACTCCATTTGACACGCCTCGCATGCCACATCAAGCCAGCGCCTCGAAGGGTGCATTCGAATGTCCTATGCCAGATGTGCCCAGCTAGAAGCAATGGATTTGCTCAATCAGCCGATGTTGCTTTACAGACCTCGGAAGCTGTTTCCCTGGGCCGCATCGTCGTTTGTCGACCCTGTACATAGAGTATACATTGCAAAATCAAAAATCCCAGTTTCAAACGGCTGCACTACTACCTTTGCCCTCCGAAGCCACCTCATCTAATGACTATGGTAGATCGTCGTGATTGACTGATCACGCATCAACGATGTTACCTCGCCTTGTACATACCTCGTAGCTTCCAAGTCCTAGCTCCCGGCAGTCGCTCTGGAAGGTTACACCGAACCACCTCGATGGCTAAAAGCAAGCATCCCAACCAAACATTCTCCATTGGCAACACATGTTATGCAAACATTCCGGTATTGCCAAGAAGAGGGGCAAGCCTTGTTTGGCGGTGGTCGAGGGACCGTGATACCTTCCAACGGGGTACGTTACCAGACTGCAGTATAGCCCCCCTCCAGACATTCCCGCCGATGCTCTCTCGCAAGGCAGTTGATTCATAGTGGGCCATATCGTTCGGTTGACATGGCCCTTGGGTGCAAAGACGCGGGACGCCCGCTGCAATGCCCCGAGCATCCTACATAGGGCGCATGTATGCTTGGCTTCGCCATGTCCCCCCTTGCTTTGATCGCTGCCCAGACATGCCGAAATGTGTCGGGGTTTGTACAAGCATTCTAGGCGAGGAAATAAGCAAGACTGGGCAGACTGAAAGCGAGAAGATCGGCCCGCTGTCAAGCTATGGAGGCTACCCCAGATTCTCCAACCCTTCTAGTCTATTGGGGTGCATGAGCCGGCAGTTTAGCCGCCAAGGATCCCTTTTTGCATCTCTATCGCTCTCTCTCTCTCTCTCTCTCTCTCTCTCGAGTGCGAGTCTAGACCGAGGCCCGACCATTAGCCAGTCAGGTGTGAGTTGATGCATGTTGTATGTGAACAAACTGCTTAATGTTGCAATTTTGCTCGGTCTATTACCACCACCTTTGCCTCGTCCAGAGCGCAATGTATCACTCGCCCATGGGCACATGGAGGGTAGGCATCTATCTTGGGCTTGTTTAATCTCTTCTCTATATTGCGATTGGACGATATTACCTGCAATAGATCTAGATGGTGTTTCGGAGCCCTCGTTGCCGTGGATGGGAATGTTCCTGCGCATCCATGACCCCCTCGAAGGCAACAGGTTGGAAGTTCAATGAGTCAAATGACCATCTTAGTGGCCAGGATGATATATTACACATCCTCGCATATTATCGATATCAGGAACGCCTGCTCCGTAGACCCCTAGTAGTTCCTGGTACGGTCTTCGGATGGGGTCCATGTCTGTCCACTATCGACTGTTAAGTTGTGCTACCACAGTGACCAAGCCAGAACCACGAGAACCGACTATCCGATGAATGACCTGCCTCTGAACACGCCAAAGAGCCTTATGTGTTGCTTCATTGGAGATGCTCTCCATTGCCTTGACTTTGGTGTTACGGGTACCAGTACCTCCCAGCACGGGCATGCCCTACCACTGGTTGGAGAGGCTGGAAACCATTTAGGTAGGTAGATATTCATCCAGATAGGGAAGTTTTCCGTTTCACGGGATCTATCTCGGTAATATACCGTCAATCACACCTCTTGGACCAAACCTGGCGCTGGCATTTGCTGTATCTTCCTTCCATATAGCACAGCCCTTCGGTTCCTACCCAATCCCACCTTGGTTCTACATACGTAAGGAGACATCTCGGAACAAGCCTATTACCCCTTCCAGAATGAACCTATCGGGAAATAGGCCCAGTGTGCCGTCTGGCCCATCTGGGTACAATATGGCCATGCGTGGATCAAGGGATAGGGCGGCCGAGTTCCTAATTCGGAAACTACAATAAGGTCAACTTGTAGGACGGGGCTCTCGAAGTCGAGAGGAGGCGGGTGGCGCCTATTATAAAGGATGGCATACCGTCATAATCCATCTGAGATCTGATCCGACTGTCCGGTCTTCTCCCACCCTCATCCACACCTCTTGCCCCTTATCCAAGTGCCTGTGTTTGCTTAGTTTCAAACTCACCCTGCTCCCCCATTCAATCCACGATGCTTTCGAAAGTCGCGCTCCTCGGCGGCCTCCTGGCCACGGCCGGCGCCCAGCAGGTCGGCACCCAGACCAGCGAGACGCACCCCAAGCTGAGCTGGCAGAAGTGCAGCAGCGGCGGCAGCTGCCAGACCGTCAGCGGCGAGGTCACCATCGACTCCAACTGGCGCTGGCTGCACGAGACCAGCGGCACCACCAACTGCTACACCGGCAACGAGTGGGACTCGAGCATCTGCTCCGACGCCAAGTCGTGCTCCTCCAAGTGCGCCGTCGACGGCGCCGACTACTCGAGCACCTACGGCATCTCGACCAGCGGCAACGCCCTGACCCTTAAGTTTGTGACCAAGGGCGAGTACTGTGAGTCGTCCCCTTTTTCTTGCCATGTCCCGGAGAAGAGAGTTTGATTCGAAGAGAAGCCCAGGGGTATAAGAAGAAGAAACTAACCACCATGGCCTGGGAACACACAGCTACCAACATCGGATCGCGCACCTACTTGATGAACGGGGCGGACAAGTACCAGATGTTCAAGCTCCTGGGCAACGAGTTCACCTTCGACGTGGACCTCTCCAAGCTCGGGTGCGGCCTGAACGGCGCCCTGTACTTCGTCTCCATGGACGAGGACGGCGGCAAGTCAAAGTACTCGGCCAACAAGGCCGGCGCCAAGTACGGCACGGGCTACTGCGACGCCCAGTGCCCGCGCGACCTCAAGTTCATCGACGGCGAGGCCAACTCGGACCAGTGGGAGCCCTCTTCCAACGACGAGAACGCCGGCGTCGGCGCCCGCGGCTCCTGCTGCTCCGAGATGGATATCTGGGGTAAGTGTCCCCTCCCCCTATTCGAACGTCAAGCGAGAAAAGGGGATTATGACTAACAAATAACTTCCAAACAGAGGCCAACAGCATCTCGACGGCGTACACGCCCCACCCCTGCAAGACCGTCGGCCAGAAGGCGTGCCAGGGCGACGGCTGCGGCGGGACGTACTCGTCGGACCGGTACGCGGGCGACTGCGACCCGGACGGCTGCGACTTCAACTCGTACCGGCAGGGCGTCAAGGACTTCTACGGGCCCGGCATGACGGTCGACACCAACAAGAAGATCACGGTGGTGACGCAGTTCATCGGGTCGGGCAGCAGCCTCGAGGCCATCCGCCGCTACTACGTGCAGGGCGGCAAGGTCATCCCCAACTCCGAGTCCACCATCGAGGGCAACGGCGGCAACCAGGTCGACGAGCAGTTCTGCAACTCGCAGAAGACGGCCTTCGGCGACACCGACGACTTCACCAGCAAGGGCGGGCTCCAGCAGATGGCCAAGGCCCTGGCCGGCAACATGGTCTTGGTCATGTCTCTCTGGGACGACGTGAGTTTCTTTTCGTGTCTTTTTCCTCTTCTTTTCTTTTCTCTTTTCTTTTCATACAACACCCCAATGTGAGCCGGCTGACGCAGAAGACACTCAATAGCACTACGCCAACATGCTGTGGCTCGACAGCAGCTACCCCGTCGACAAGGACCCGTCGACCCCCGGTGTGGGCCGCGGCACCTGCGAGACCACCTCGGGTGTGCCCGCCGATGTCGAGGGCAACCAGGGAAGTAGCCAAGTCATCTACAGCAACATCAAGTTCGGCCCGATCAACTCCACCTTCACCCAGTAATAAGCGCCAAAAGCCAGACCAGGAGAGGGAGGATATCGAGGTGGATTTAGAGGAGGAACTTCTGCTTCCTTTCTCTCTTTATTTCCCCAACTCCCCAATCCTCTTGGGCTCTTATATGGGTTTTGTGCTATTCATCTTGACCAGGCAGTGTGTTATGTGTTGGATACTTCGTAGTACATAAGGGAGAGGGAAGCATATAAAATTGACCTTCGTTGATACGCTATCTGAGCAATATTGTTTTGAGTATTTGTTGTGTTCAACTTCTTGTACGCAATAGTAAACATTAACCCCCCATCCATCATCTTGCACCATTACGAAAATTGAGTTTTGATCGACGTTCCCCGAGATCCCTTGAAGCCCATCAGATCCGATGCTGCGGCAATGTCTCGCCTTTGGCTTCTTTAGCTGGTGCTGGAGGTTGGGCCGGAGGTTGAGCTTGGGCGGCGGCGGCGGCCTCCTCGGCAAGTCGCTCTGCATTGCCATCGTCAGGAATCCCGTTATCCACTGCCCGCTTGATGAAGCCCTTGTGGTCTGCTTCGCGGATGGCCTCCTTGAAGATGTCGCCCATCATGAGGTAGCCGTCGTCCGTCGGGTGGATGTCGTCCGGGCCGATATCGCTCTCGCGGGGTCGGCCAGGAAGCCCCTGATCGTAGTGCATCTCGGCCAGCACGACGGGCAGGCCTTCACGCTGCAAATCCAACGCCGCCTGGCGGATCTGTGCGTTGGCACTGAAGAAGCAGCGCTCCTTGTCCTTGTTAGGGGTCGTGATCAACGTGGACATGATGACCGTAGCATCCACGCCAGCCTTGTTGCCTCTCTCGTCTACCTGCTGCACACCCCCGTTATCATCTGGCAGCAGCAGATAGCGCACGAAATCTTTATAGCGCGAGATGATATTGACAGGGTCGTCCTCGCGCCAACAGTCGCTCGTGCCGATTTGGACGAGCATGAGGTTGGGCCGGTACATGGGGACCGCGGCGCGACACTTTTCGTGGAGGTCGCGGATGCGGTGCGCGCCGTAGGCCTCGTTGTCGTCATCTCGGAAAGCAGTTCCGTTGGCGGTGTTGCCGCCGTCGTCCACGTAGTAGCCAAACCGCTGCGTGCCCACGCAGTTAACCGGGTTCCCCTGAGCAGCCATCCAGTCTCGCAGCTGTTGCCGGTACCCAACGTTGCGGGTTGACTCCTCGCCCCGGGCGATCGAGGCCCCGATGAACATGACGCGTAGTGGTATCCCGCCCGCGATCGGACGGGCCTCGGCGCCATCGCCGTGGGGTTGGCCTGGGACATAGTGGCCGATCGAGGTTGTTACGTTTTGGCTATCAAAGAGTGATAGGAAAAGCGCTGCATGGCAATCATGGTAGATGGGTCGTTAGTCACACAACATTCCCAGGGACTTCCTATTCCATAGCGTCCGAACTCATTCGTTATGACACACCTATCGTAATCAAAATGGCTGCCGCTAGCCAGACCGGCTTTGGCCGGCTCGTCAACAATACCCTGGGAGACATATCCCTGGGCTGATTTGTACCGTGTTGGAAGTTTTGGAAGACCCCCTATGCGAATCTGCTCAGATCATAGAAACATGCAGGGTATGTTGTTCTACAAACATCGTCCATGTGTATACTCGGGGCGTTTTAACCCTACGAGTAAAATAAAACCGGCCATGCTTTTTTTCTGTTGAGCTGATAGACCACTCATGTCGCACAAGCATACATGGCCGTGCAACATGGCAGAAACAGCCGCCAATAATGCACTGGTTCATTTGCCCGTACATTAAAGTTTTGAGCCGCCGTGGGTTCTTGGCATAACGAATCTGTGTCACTAGAAGGCAGCGTTTGTGCATCGCTGCCTGCCCATTCCCCCAGGGATATAACGAAGTCCGCCGACGGTATAAGCGTCTGGCAGGTAGACATTCTGGTGGCTGCCGTGGGCTGCCGGGTTGAGCGGTTGTGGACAAAGGTAGGTAGGCTCATCCCGAGTCATGTTCGGCGAAAGGCTGCCTCTGGACCATTGGTGTCGCTGTTGCTCTGCGCCGAGACATGGGAAATGAAACAGGCCAGTAGGTGACAGTAACAAAGTTAAGGAAGTCGGGGGCAATAGCTCAATTCTCTTGAAGCGAAGCGATGCAAGCTGGTTGTTATTTATTTGTCATGTCATCTAATAAGGATGGCAGCAGACAGCGACTTTGATTTGGTGCCACCATTGACATCAATGCAACAGTTATTTTTGGCGTACGTACCATAGCACTAGTCGTACCTAGTAGTACTGTAGAAACACGAGACTCAAAAGGCCATGCTTCAAAATTCAGATGGGGAAGCAAAGCGGGAAGTCTAATAATTTGGTGATGTCTTGGGTTGTTTTCGATGAGCTAGATCAGTCTAGATCAGCAGGTGAGGTCATGAGTAGATCGACACGAGCAGTTGTGGCTGACTTCTACCTATATCGCCGATGGCCGCTTATCGTGGCTGGAGCTTCACGTTAGCACCGCTTTATCAATCAGTCAGTACAGCAACATGACATGGCTAACGAACTGCTGCCTGTCTCATGCTGTGGCTGTTCGAAACCACCTCGGGAATCTGAGACCTGTAACCAATTAGGAAATCGATACTGTATCGTGAGTGGCACGGCATCTGGCGGTATCACGATGATTTCGGTGCATTTGGCAGCAATCAACACTGTAAAATGAGTGCGTTCCTGGTGCCTGGGTCGGGAGGTCGGGCCAGTTGCTCTGGACAGTGACTACAGTGTCAAGTGTGCGAAAGGCAAGCTCGAGATAGTGGGCTGTCCCGGAATGACCCCACTAAATTAGCAGATCGGCTTTCTGCCACTCCACCGAGTTCCACTCGATCCCTCACGATGCGGCTTTCGCAAAGTCAAATTCATGATCGAGAGCTTGCTTTCCCGCCATTTCAATCCCCAGCTGCCCGGATGCCTGCAAGGGGATTGCCGAGCAACGTCCGTGGGAGAGGAATACCGTCGTACCACTCTGCGGTAATCGGCTTTTGGCAATTGTCATGTCGCTTGCTGGATCTGACTGGCTTCCATGCTCTTTCAGGATCCCGATTCTAGCACACCCGAACATGACGGAGACATCGAAGCATCGGCTCTCCATAGAAGGTATGTACCAGTCAACACCAGAGTGGACATGATGACATAGCCAAATTTTTTCAAGTGGGATCTCTTCTTTGTCAATCTCCATTTTGCCTCGTCTTGATCGATTGATGTGCAACCTGCAACTGGACCTCGCAAGAAGCCCAGGTATTGATGTCGGGTGATGGATGATGCCTAATATTGATCGCATTCCATCGAGATATCTTAACGAAATCGAGGTTTGTGAATTTCCGATGAGCCAAAGCCCATGGTGTGCCATCTTGAGGAGTGTCAGCCAAAGCCGCAAACGGGTAGATCCACCAAACCCATGTGCGGCCGTTCCATCTTCTTGCCAGATGTAGTAGGTACCGAAGATATCCTCGCCCGCCTAGCCCTGCTTTTGGTTAGGCGGGCGACTACTGGCTGACCGGGTGGCCCCTGGCCCCGGTCCCTGCTCCCAAGCAAACCCAGATCCGCCTTCGATCGCCAGCTATCATGTCCGTCTCTCGAGATCATCCAACGGCAGATCATCCCAGCATCCCATTTCTGCGCAATCCTGTACCGGCTGGCCCAGACCCTGCCACTTGCTGCCCATGCAGGCTCTCAACTCCATAATGGTCCCTTTTTCTAACGCTGCTGTTCGATCTTCGAACCCTGATCGCCTAAAACATTGGCGCCTTGCGTCTCATTCTTGTTTCTTTAGCCCTTTTGCCTATTACGCCTACTTGACCCATTGATCACGATCCCTCCTCTATTTGGACACACGTCGAACAGCAAAGCAACCATGACTGATCAAATTGCTACGAATTCCTCGACTACATCCTGAACCTTTGTCACCTCTTCCTACTCTTCACTCAATCTTCAACCAACACTGTCACCAGCAAAACGTATAGCTCCGGGATCAATCATCACCACATCACTGCTTAGCTCCAGCCCCGAATTACTTCCTCGGCTTCCTCCTGATACCACATCCTCGCCGCCGCCGCCCCCATATCGTGCTAGATTTCAACCTCGAGAAGAGGAATCCAGCCAGAACCCAAACCACAGCCGACCTACGACGACTCTGTTCAGTATGACTATGCCTCTGATGTCTGCTGCTACCATGCCCATCATGAATCCCTGGGAACAGAGTGCTTTCACTGTAGGTTGTCCTATCCCCCAGAGTCGTCTCATGCAGTAGTTGTCTTCGTGTTAGGCAACCTTGCGGCCATATTCTAACACTCCATTAGTATAATTATGAGTCGGATGGGCAAACAACGACGACCGAGTCGGTCTCCATGACAACAGTCGCTGCTGTCCCAAAAGATACAGTGCACGATGCCATCATATACCCGGGTCTTTACGCGCCTAGTGGTTATGATATGATGAGCATTCTCGTGAGTAGTGTTGCTTAGGGGTCAAGCTTGATTCAGCACTAATATTCTTTTTAGATCCGAGTTATGACACGGGCCAATCCCATCATTGAGCTCGGTGCTATCGACGCTTCATGTGCTCTGATTCTGTGCGATCTGCAACAACCTGACTGCCCAGTCGTATATGCCAACGAGCCATTTACGGAGCTCACTGGCTACAGCCAGCAAGAAATTGTAGGCCGTAACTGCCGGTTTCTACAAGCACCCGGTGGCAAGGTCAAGAAGTCATCTACACGCAAGTACATCGACAGTGACACCATGAAGAAGATGCAATCCGCCGTGGAGGGCAACACCGAACTTGCCGTCGAAGTTGTCAACTTCAAGAAGAATGGACAACAATTCATCAATCTCCTCGCCATGATTCCCATATGCTGGGACAGCACAGTACCCCGGTATTCCGTGGGATTCCAGGCGGAGAAGACTTGGTAGAGAGAACGACAGAAAGAAAGGAAGACAGCGACAGCGACAGCGACAGCGACAGCGACAGCAACATACACGACGACAACCCTCCGCACCGAGCGGCGGAGGACACGATGACCCGGTTTCGAAAACGTGGGCAGGAGTCTCCTTTGCATTTACTGTGCTATCAGGCATAAAGGGGCAAACTTCTGGGCATCCATCTGCTTTTAGGCATTGCGTTGATACCCAATCTGCGTGTTATTTTTACTACTTTGCTTGGGGTTCGGTGTTGGGCCTTTGCCGAATTTTTTCCAAGCTTTCATTTTACAGGGCTACCAGGCGTTCAAAGGGGGGATTACATCGGGGTTTCGGGAGTCCAATCTGCATGGCTCGTCTACGGACAGCATGCGTTACCTAGATGGCATAAGAACAGCGAAGACGGCTTCTTTTAGGGAGAGATCTGCATGCAGGAGAAATGGTACTTTGACCGACGAGAGATGGTAGGCTGACAGGCCAGGGTGCGTTGTACTGGGCGGCGGATTAATCAAGTATGTAGCTATTACGGGGATGGTTCAATCCATGCCTCTTGAATGAATTGTAGGACTCGTTTCTTACCAATGGATCAGGCCTCAGATTGAATCTTTGCGTGACCTTTAGAAAACCAGGAAGAGAATCGTCGTACGTTCCGCGCCTTCCGAGGTCTTCACGTTTATCTGGAGCCCGGGAAGGAGGTGAGTGAGGAATTGGGAAATCCTTGGTTCGATCCTAAACCCCCTGGTAGCTCCCTCCACATCACGGCAATCGCAAAGGCAGGCAAACGGGAACGAAGTGGCCCGGGTGTGTCCATAGGTGGCCCCCTTCCTGCCATTAACGTTGTTTTCACTACCACCACTACCACCACCACCACCCCTCTCCTGGCTATGGCGAAGCAAAGCTTGCCTTAGGTAGCCGAGCGGGCGCTTTTACTTCCTCCCAACAGCGCCCCCCGATCGTGGCACATGGCCATTCTTCGCGGCCATCGAGAGCACCTTTTCCCGCCCACTACTCAGAACAACCTGGCGGGCTTGATCTATCCAAAGAGCGAACAAGCCAGAGATAACTCGCTTATTACTACTACTATACAAGAGTAATGTTACAGTGATACCCGACAACAACAACAACATGATGTTTTGATGTTGGTTCCCAGAGGCATCGATCGCTTGCACGCCCCTTCGATCCAGAGTAGTAGCAGCAGTGCCGCAAACATACATATGAATGGCACGACGATCCAGAATTTCGATGAACAGCTGACCCCACGACGACGTCTTCATACACATACTGTGGGTAGGTACACGGGTCATATGAGGACAAGTGCATACAATAGATGGCTTAGCCACTTTGTGAGTATCTCACAGGACGCCGTCATCGTCGTTGATACATGTACCCCGTCATTCAGTCAGTACCCAGTACCACATACTTTACGTTTACCGCGAGCTCTTCATATCTCCCGATAGAACAGCTGTTCGGTACATCATATTGCGCGAAGCCAGTGTGTGGGTTGATTTATGGATGAGTGAAAAGAGGATCCGAAAGGGGTGGTCCGAATTTCCCAGCCGCCAGCTCTCTATCCACCGTAATACAAGTTTTTCTCGGCGTGATCTTGAATACTTCTGCGCTGGCACATTGGGGGCTTGCAGGAGATACGCAGTCTGCCCGATTGTTCGGGGTAGGTAGACAAGATAGCAACAATTACTGATCGGTGACTAGAGTACAGTGATCGCATTTCAGAACCGTCGCATGGCGACTGAGACCATTGGGAAAGACGGTAAGTAAGTGGGTATATGCGGGCAGCAAGTGCTGGATTCGGTTGAGCGTATTCTGTCACTTGGTCAGGGTAGCTGATTCGGTACTTTGGAAGATCCCATCGGTTCAGAGGGCCTATGCCTGGACGGCAGCGGGAAGAATCTCGACATGTGTATAGGAAACCTACCTACCTGCATACGTATGGCATTATAAAGGGTGATATTTACCGGTGTCAATGTAAAGGCTCCCCGCCAACCCCTTCCCCCTTGCACACCCCGGACAGCGACATTTCGATCGATAGACTGGGCCACTCCCCCGCACAGAAGCCAGCCGTGACGAACCTCGAACCTCGCATTCATGACACACGGAGGCTGAGTTGATTCAAATTGGGTTCCCTTTCTCAAATACTGGAATGGCTTATGTACATACATACAGTAGGCCAACAAGGCCGTCCATCAATGTTCATCTGATTCGTTGTTGTTTCTCTGGCCCGTCTGCGTGAACTCACCAAGCGGAAACAGAAATGGCTGGTTGAAAACTCGATCTTTGGCAAAGAGAGCAGAGCCTTTCGCGAAGACAGGGCTGCAGATAGGGAGACAGAGAGAGAAGGAGAGAGAAGGAGAGAGAACTCGCATGTGGCGTCAAACGCAGAGCTAGGTATGTATGTATTGCTGTGGTAGAGTTGTGTGTTTCGCTGAACGCTGCTGCTGCATCCATCTAGGCTTGTCTGTCTGTCTGTTGTCGTATTTGACTCAACTCTGTCTGCCCTCTACGTCTTGGTCGGATGGCCATTATTAGTTCTCTGGCCGCCAATTGGGCAAGTCTAGGATATAGCATAACTTTAACAGCATGACTAGGTTGTCGCTGAAACCTGTCAGCGCACATCATTCACCACCGACATCGCACACCAGCCGTATTGGCAGGCAGGCACATTCGTCTAGTGGTTGCAGGCGAGAAGTTGAGCTGAGATATGCAGGGATGCACCCTGCCATCCCATCACAGCTACGTCTCCAATTGTACCTGCATACGCTGAAACACCACCGAGTATGCACCATCGACGTCGTCTCAAGCACAAAGTCTGTCTCAACGCACTGTCGCTCCCAGTCTGGACGGCAGCGCTTTCCTCCCCCAGTGAGTTCGGACCTTGCTGGGCCATGGGGAAGATAACCATGTCGAAGATCCGGATGTTGGCAATTCCCATCATGGCATGTGCCAGCACTGCAGTAGTAGTTAGTAGCAGCAGCCTATATCTTCATGATGCTCCCCACACTTGCGCGCACCTAGCAAAGCAATGCCTTACTGCCCCGAGACTCTATCCATGTAGCAAGATCTCGACACGACATGATCAAATATACACCGTAAATATACCTATTATACACTGAAAAAGCACACACTAAAATCCGACATGACGAGGCTATGTAGTAACCGCCCAGAAGGCTTCGTGAGTCCCTTTTCCTCCCAGTCCTCGCCGCCGCCGGCTAATTCCTCTGCAGGGCCCCATGTCCACCCTGGCGCCCCATCTAGTCACCCAGTGCTTCTTCGACACCGTCCTCGCGCCCATGCCGACCATTCTTTTCCTCCTCAGCCTCCCCGGCATGATCATTGCGTCCTGGTGGCGGCGGCGGCGCGGCGGCCGCACTACCAACTACCTCTACCCCCGATCCTCGCCCTACCCCTTTCCCCTGAGCGGCGGCGGCGGCGGTGGCAACAACAACAACACCACCAACCCTAGCAACACGCGCCGCTACCCGACCACCAGCCGGCAGCCCCCAGCCACGCTTCTGAAGCACAAGCTACCCGCACTCGGCTACTACGGCGCCGTCGTCGTCGTCCTGCTGATGCAGAGCGTCGAGATCGTGCAGCTCGAGCGCGCCTCGCTCGGCGTCGGCCTCCTGCCCGTCGCGTACGCCGGCGCCGCCTCCGCCGCCCTACTACGGCTCGCCGACCGGCTGTGGCTGGGCACGGGCACCGACCGCAGCCCCCTGGCCGCCTTCGTGTCGGACGCGCTGTCGCCCTTCTGGGTGGCGTCCGTGTTCCTCTGGACGGGCAGCGCGGCCGTGGCCGCCACCAAGACCATCGCCCTGGTCTCGGGGCTGGGCCTCGGCGGCACGCCCAACTCGCGCGACGGGACGCCGTACCCCGTCGTGCACCAGTTCGTGGACCTGGTCATCCTGTCCGTCTTCTACGCCCTGGCCGCCGCCGGCGAGGTGGGCATGACGGTCCTGCGCGGCAAGGAGCGTAGAGCGGCCAGAGTGGGCGGCATCGAGGAGGACGCCGTGCAGCTGCGGGAGAGTTTCGCTAATGCTGCCCCTGTCTCTGCCCCTGCTCCTCCTGCTCCCGCTCCCACCAATACTGATAAATGAAGTTG
This sequence comes from Arthrinium phaeospermum, assembly GCA_006503535.1. Lineage (NCBI taxonomy): Eukaryota > Fungi > Ascomycota > Sordariomycetes > Amphisphaeriales > Apiosporaceae > Arthrinium > Arthrinium phaeospermum. Next base: position 230,944 of record QYRS01000007.1, on the reverse strand, counting down.
TGTGCTATGGCCATAACCCACAGTCAGAGTTTGTCTCCCTAGTATACTTGAACGGATTCATGCTTGGTTTTGAGGGACTTAAGCTTTTTACAGGGCAAACATGATGTTTGCAACTTGGCCGTATCTGATGCCACTTTGCACAATAAAATGCATGCATTTACGAGTATTCAACCTGGCCTAGTTCACAATCATGGCGTTCCATCTGCGGTCAGATGTGTGAGGGAGAAAACCAAATCTTATTTAGACAATGCAGGCGCAAACTAACGCAACGCTGGATCTCTTGCCTCAAGGGCTTGTACTGCTGCCGCTCGTACTCAAAACGGATTAGAGCCGTAATCAGGCGCTGTGGCTCAGGCGCTCTTTAGAGAGCCTCTATCGTATTCGCGCATGGCAGCGCCGGTTCGGTTAGTTGGCTTTCTGCAGCCTGACCATTTGCTAGTGGTACAGATATACTCGTACACGTACAACATTATTCTCGCTTTACGTATCCAACGCAACCGCGTGCAACCTTAAAAAAAAAACATCCGCAAACACTCTCCATGATTTTTCCTGTTCCTCTCGAAAAAAAAAGAACCATTGCTTCTTCATCGCTCTCGTCTCGTTCATGCACTAGGTGCCAATATCCTTACAACCGCCGCAGTCCATTCGAGAACCGCATCAATTATAACTGCCGCCACCGCAACGGCCACGACAATGGCGACATGGAAGAACCACGCCGCACCCACGAGAGCGTATGCCGAAGCCGCCCCGAAAGGCAGAATGCCCGCATATAGTCAATGCAGGCCAAACTGGCGACGGAGTCTACCCATCGCCTGCTTAAACTTCTTGTCCGTTGCGTCGTGCTGCTTCTTGGCTGCCACCAGCACCTGCTCGGCCTCCTCGATGCTCATAAGCGGGGTGCTACCGATGGCAGGTGAGGGGCTTTCGCCATCGTCTTCCTCGTCGTCCCAGTTCTCGTGAGGGCTGTCGCTGTGGCTCACGTGCTGGAACATGCCGTCGCTGCCAGGTGCGCTGGCGGCGATAGAGTCAAACGGCTCTCTGCCACGAGAGAACTTGGGGTTCAGCCAAGGCGCCAGCGACTGGAGACTGGTGGCATTGGGGTTGGGGAAAGACGAGTTGGACTTGTAGCTGCCGAGGTTCAGGGATGGAAGGACGTGCTGGTTGATGCAGCCAATCGCCTCCTCGCGGTGCATTTTGCCGACCGGATCCTGCGGGAAACTGCTAGGGCCCGAGGGGAAGAACGAAGGCAACCCATTGGGAACAGCGCGACCGCTGATTAGACTAAAACCAGTTCCTGGTGCGTTGTACTTGGGGTGAGAAAACGCAGTCGGGAAGCCGTTGGTCTTTGCGACACGGCCCTGCAACTCTAGGAAGCGCTTCTCTTCCTCCTCGGTCAGGTTGAGCACAAAGTCGCCATTGGGAGTCAGGAGCACACGGTGGCCGTTCACGGATTTGTGTACTGGACGAAACGCGCTAAGCTCGGCCTCGTCGTCCTTGGTGACAACGGACTTTACGGTGGGTGGCAGCGAGTTGGGTACATGCTTTTCAAGCTCGGAGCGGTGGTTTGCCGCCGCCTTGAACAGCCCAATATCGTCGGGATCCGGAAGCTCGCCCTCTTCAATGAGGCTCTGCAGGATCTCAGACAAGCTTGGCACCTCTCCAACAGCGCCTTCGTAAACGGGTTCAGACCGAGGGTCCGAGTTGGGATTGATGTAATCAGGAGTCAAGACTGTGGTCTTGGTCGACTCATTCAACCTTATTGACGTGTCGACCGGTGCGGGGCTCAGGGGCGGGCTCTTAACATCCTTACCCTTCAAGTCCTTGTTTCTGGAAGAAAGATCGATACTGGGCTGTGCATTGGCGACCTTGGTCAACTGAGCCAGCTTGTCATCCGCAATGGCCGGTTTGTCTGCAGCACTAGTCGACTGTGAGGGCGTGCTAGTTGTAGGTGCGCTCACAGGAGTCTCGGGCCTGCTAACAGCGGGACTGGCCGTGTTAGACTGCTTGGGCTTCTTCTCCTTCTTCTGCTTCTTCTTTCGTCCAAGAATGGGGGCGATCTCGGCCTCCTGCTCGACCACCTTGGTCTCAGCAATGATTGCGGCTGTAGCCTCCTTCGATGCCTCCTTGCGTTGTTTCCGCTGTTGGCTCTTTGTAGTCGCGCGCACTGAAGCTGTACCAATCTTGGACGGCGGGGGCGAGCTTGTTCGAGATGCTGACACTGAAGCACTAATCACAGATGCAGAATCAGAGATAATTTCGCTAGCGGGAGTCCCGGGGCGGTTTGCAGAGTTGGCAGCAGCTCGGATCGATTGAGCGGCCGCGGGCGGGATGCTGGGCGGTAGTTCTGTTTTGGGGGTCTGCACCAACCGAAGAGTCTTGGGGGTGGGTCGAGTCAAAGGCGAGGATATTGACGCGCTTGTTGCTGTGGGCGTGGCCACTGCAGATGCTGCAGTCTTGGCGGGCTGCGCTGTGCCAGAAGGACCTGGCTCGGTGGGCTTTTTGGGCTCTGCTGTCACTTCGGATACCTTGGTCTGATTGGCAGCTTTGGTGGCAGCCGCAATATCCAAGGTTCCCGGTGTAGGACGCTTGTCCGCTTTGGATGGTGTCTGTTTTTGGGTCGAACCCTTCGTTCCCGTCTCTGCCACCGTCTTCTTCGACTGCGCTGGCTTGGGAGTATTCAAGGTCTTAAACGGCAGAACTGGCGTGACTTTTGGTGGAGAGGCCGCCTTCTTGGAATCAAGTGCCGGGAAGTCTTCTTCCTGCAAAACAACCTTCCCTTTAGAAGTACCTGATGCCTGTGCTGCGATATCCTTAGACAGTCCACTCTCTAGGGCCAACTCGACAATGCTTTTCTTCGCGTCTGTAGTGATCGGGGTGGTGTCGATCCTTGCGCTTTTCTTAGGCGTGGCTTTGGGCTTCAGGGGAGTTACTGGACGGGGAAGAGCTGGTGGAGGTGGGCGTGCTACAGCTGCTCCTTGGGCTATGGGTGGATGACTAGGTGTCTCGGCCTCTCCAAACTGCACAATGGGATGCGGTTGAGGAAAACCAAGACCTGGTGGTGGGCCAGGGGTCGTCGGGTGAGAATGCGCAAAGGACGCCGGGCTTCCAAATTCGAGCGGGTAAGGATCGGAAACCAGCGCATCGACCAAAGATCGTGCATCGACAACTGCTTCATCCAGAGGCAGGAGTTCATCATCTAGATCCAAAAAGAAATATTAGCTACCAAAACCAAACGAAATTCATTTAAATAGGGACGTCGCTCTAGGTCGTGGTCACATCACAAGCTCCATCGTCGTCTTCCATAAAGAGATACATGATGGTGGTGAGGGTCTAGTAGATGGGTAAAGCTATATTTGACCAGCCTTGTAGAATTTCTTTGGCTTGGCCTGTTTTGTTAACGTACATGGAATCTGTGTGGAAGACGACGATGGCTTGCCTGGCGTGACCCCATTGACCGAGTGATGCGTGAAAGAAAAGAATATGCACAGGTGCCAGTGCCAAAATAGAAAGTGTCTTCTGAGCAAAACCGAGGGAAGCGCTGCCGGAAAACCTTCGTGGTTTCCAAGTGCAGAAAAAAACGCCCGATGCAACCCCTTTGACCCTAACCTGGGTCGTCGTGCCTCTTGCAATGCTCGCTTAAACAGCGTGATGAAAAACAAAAGCCCCATAGTACCTCTTGAGCCTTGTGCCGTAAACCATGACGCCCAACTCATACAATATTGCTCCAAAGCATGAACAAAAACAATGTACCGGCCCTCTCATCATCCTGTCTATAAAACGACTACCATCGGCCATAATTGGCACCGGCACCACCATACATCATGTTCGGGTTGTACCCACCTTGACTCTGCCCCCCAAACAGCCCCTGTCCGACGCCGGCATTGGTGCCCTGTTGCTGGTGAGGCAAACGCGCCTGCAGGATACTCGGGTCCGCAAGATCTACTAAGGCACCTCCCCCAGAGGAGGAAGTGTTAGCGTGTCTGTGCTTCTTCCCCTTCTTCTTCTGCTTAGGACCGAAGTCTTGGAACCCTCCAGGCTGAGTAGCATAGAGTGATGCCATGATGCCGGCGCCGGAAGCAGGAGCAGGGGTGGAGGACGAAGAGGGCGGGTATTGGTTAGGAAAAGAAGAAAAGTACTCACGCTTACCCGCATCATGAGCCTGTCCACTGCCAGTACCTCTGCCTCGAATCAGGTTCTGTAACAAATCATTGGGGTTGTCCTTCGATCCAATGCCAAAGCCTGAGCCGCCAAACGAATGTCCCTGACCAAACATGCCGCCGCTTACAGGAGGTGTGCCAGTTGACTTGAGACCTGGAGGAGGTCCCGGCATTGAGCTTGCATAAAACTGGCCACTTGGCTGAGAGTGGTAGGTTGAAGGCATCATGGAAGATTGCTGGGCCATGATTCTGGGGTTTGCAGTCAATTTCACGTTTGTCGAGCTTGCGGTTCCCTCATTCGCAAAGCTAAAACGTGACTGCTGCCGTGTGTGCCCTTGACCCTGGAACAGGCTCGATTGTGACTGAGGATTCGAAATACCAGGCGGCATCTGATCAACAAAGCTGCTTTGTGGCCGCATGAACAACTGTTGCTGTTGCTGCTGCTGTGGCGTCATGGTACGGCTACCGATCGAGCCGGGATTGGTAGAGCCTTGAGCATATGCAGACGTCAGGGCTGGGCCGAATATGCCCTCTGCGTTGTTTCGCTGGATAGGCGGCTGAGTCGTGTTCCGTCGCTGATCAAATCCTGGAGCATCACGCCCCTGGTCTCTATCCTCGGGCTCTCCGCCTAGTGCGAGACTACCACTCTCAGGCTCGCCTTCCTCAGTCTCGAGGGGTTCCGGGACTGGCTCTGCCGTCTCGCCGAGGCGGTTCTCCTCCTCCTCTCGCATGGCACGTCGACGCAGGCCACCAGCCATATCAAAGAGCGGCACCTCGGAATCATCAAGACCTTGGGGTGCACGGAAGTCCGGGCAGGCAGCAATCAGTCTCATAATGTCGTTCATATCTGGTTGCGCATAAGGATCTTTGACGGGTGCTCTTTCCACTGGTGTCGGTCCCCGGTCGGGTGATGGCTCAGACGAGGCAACCTTCTTTTCCGCTCTCCGGCTGGCTCCAGCGGGAGTTGGTGCTGGATCATCCTGGCTCGAATCAATAGCTTCTTGCGCGGACTCGGTAGTAACAGGAAGGGCATTCGAAATCGCGGGGCTCGATGCCGCACCACTAGTGGCATGACTCCCACGTCGACTTCGCTGCTGAGTGGTACGTGCCCAGTTTGCCGTTGCGGGGAGAGCAGGGCCATCGCCTATCTCGGATCCGTCTTTACTAGAGGTACGAACCATAGCTTGGGCAACGGCAGCTTGTTGTGGAGGTAACCCCTGCTGGCGAGATGCAGATCGAGACGACGAGGCAGCGTTATTGTTGTTGTTGTTGTTGTTCGAGAGCGGTCGCTGAGTGTAGACGCTGTTCAGCGAGGAAAGATCCTGTCTGCTGTAACTGTCCTCCTCGTCACCCAGCTCATGCAGAAACATGCACTGGCGGTTGCCACATTGCTCGTGTCGAAGCCAAGCGGAACAGTACTTGGTAGTACCAAGCTGCGCCTTGAGTACGCGATCGCCGTTCATGGAGCCGTTAACGGCTTGGATGCATCGAGTCGCGTCGTCCTTCTTCTCAAAAGTGACGTAGATACCAAGAGACTGCGGTTGACCATCCGGAGCTTTGCGATTGCTAATCGAAATCTTCTGGATGTTACCATACTGGCCGAAGAATTCCGGCCGCCGCAACGTCTTCAAAAGCTCGTCTTCGGGAACCGTAGGAGTAAGACCTGTCACGTAAACCAGGTTCTTCTGGACCACGCGGACGCCGACCAAGTTCTTGCGATTCCCCTTGTCGACCTCGCGCTTCTGTACTTCCTTTTGACGCTGTTCGGCTGCTCGCTTCTTCTGGTTCTTCTGGATATTCGCCCGGAACTCCGCAATCCTACGCCAGATTTGTTAGTCATGGTTTGACGCAAAGATTAGGTAGGTTGGTGACTGCTAACTCTTCTTGCGTGACAACCTTCCACTGTATGGTCTTCTCGTCGTACGGTCGTCGACAGGCAGGGCACAGGCCGTTGAGGTTGTTCTTCAGATTGTTGAAGCAGAACTGGCAGATCTATGGCGCAGGTGTCAGTATCATCCCAAGCTGTCGAATCCATGTGGCGGGCATTTCGTACCTGATATCCGCAAGGACACGGTCTAAAATTTCTATCCGAAAGATCGAACTCCTCGATACAGAGGGGGCTACCACCAGTTGTCAGTACTGAGCCAAAGTAGAACGCATGCGGTTGGCCAGGCGTGGCACATACCAGGTATCTTCCTCCTCGTCGATGAAACTGTCTTGAGGTGCCATGATGAATATGTGAAGCCACGAGGAACAAGAATTAAATCCTGAAGCGATGTGAGGGGCAGTCGCTGATTGACCCTAGCAGGTTTAAACGTAGCAGGGATAATGACCACTCGGGGCTGAGAGACGGTCGCGCAGGCGTTTGTCGAGGATGTGAATGCCCAAGGTAGGGAATCAATACCGATCGCTTAGGAGGTGTTGAAGTGGCTGTGGTGGTAGCTTGAGAGGGCAGGACCGAAAAAGATGTATGAACCCTATGCAAGAACGCCGGAGAGAGAATTATTACACGGAGAGAAGGAACGTGCCTTCTGGCGAAAATTAAAGATGCCGGGCCGCACGGTAAGGCGTGAGTGTGGTTGATGATGAAGAGGGTGGATGGGGGGAGGGTGGTAGGGAGGTGAACAAGTTTGATGGTTGCAGAACAGAAGCAATCTTCCATCACCTCCTGCAAAGTCGGAGTGGGCTAGGAAAGAAACGATCTATGTCCTGTGAGTCGTCTCTGGCCACTCACCACCACTGCCCAAGCCAGAGCTAGGCTGCTTCGGTGCCAAAAGGTGGGGCGCCTTTGTCGTGCACGGTGCTGGACAGTGACAGGCAAAGTCCACCTCTCTAGTAATCAACCAGCTAGGTTGACTGGACTTTGTGTGTGGTCAGCTCAACTCAACTTTATCTCTCTTTGTGACTTGCACCAGACGTTTTCCGAAAAGTGGAATGGCGTGCATGCAATGGTTACTGGAATGAGCAGGAAGCAATGTGCCCTACTAGCGAACACGTTGTGAATGTCTGAATTCCGACTCGCTTCAGTCAACCTCTTTGTAGAGAGAAAAAAATTCCCCGGCACGCTTCGGATCAGGTCGCGAAACCTGTGACTACTTAACCTAAAGAGGAACGAACATGTGGCATTCAATGCTGCATGTACCGCCAACCTTAGCTAAGCTGCAGGTGTACACAAAACACGACCTCCGTGAGTGCATTCAATCATTGATGGCAACCGGCCTCCTACCTAGACCTTTAATTGCATTACATAAGCCACAAACACCCGCCTCTGGGGTAGGGCAGCCCCCCTTGTTTGTACTTCCACATCAATAAAGTACATAGGCAACAAACCATACCTACCCTTCAAAGCAAACGACCCTGGGGGTATCGGGGTCTATCTCTTTCATGGTGATGGCCCACCGTGCCACTTGGGCCATCATCCGGCCATTATACAAGCCCGGTCCATCGATTTCTCCAGACCCGCAACCGCTCTCCTTCTCAGCAGTGGTTCCCTGCATTTACAGGCTGTGAATAAGAGCAGTTGCAACATTGCCACATCGAAGGAGTGACTCGGTTCGAACCGACTGTCTGCCATGTGGTTTGTAACATCTGTTTCGATGTTCGCCAGAGCCAAATCAACAATCTGAGTAAAGTCCGACGTATGTGCATCGTACACCGTCTCGCAAGCAGACATGTACCTAGAAACGCATATATAAAGAGGACGATGCTGGATCAAGACAAGGCGCAGGTAGATTGTAAATTTCACATTTGATGTTACGTTGTGGCCCTTTCAAATGTAGCGAATATGATATGCCATAATTTAAGTAGACTCGGGAGTTTGGCGATATCTCTTACAGGAGTGGGCGGCAGCCGCTCCTTCCAACATATACGGCTCGGTAGTAGCTGCGCGCAAGACGTGCGTCTCCCATGAGCGGTCGCCCGGATACTGCGAGGAGTGATTGGCGTATACTATCCGACGCATCGAGAACGCTCTGGGGCGTAATACCAGGCTCATGGTCTGCGAGTGACCATTCACCTGGGATAGGGCATAGGTGAAGGTCGGTTCCATCTGTAGTATGTAACGAGAAAATAGCAGTCACGACCTGTATCCTCGCATTGGGCATTTGTAATTCGTGTGCGGGATCATGCTAGGGGTCCAGTCTGACCATGCTTGCTTGCTAGCATGTCGGTTTCATCTAACCCCCTTTAACTCATATGTAAGTCCTCGGCTCGGCTAGGCTAGTAGGAAGATGTATCAATAAATGAGATAGAACTGGTATGGACCGTATTCATGGCATTGCAGCCTGCCATCGACCTCAATATTACTCATTTACCTCGCCTATTATGCCTAAACCTCTGGTTGTATTTGGCGCAACCGGCCATCAAGGGAAAGCGTTGATTGACCATGTTCTCAGCACCCCTGTACTTTCGTCAGAGTTCACCTTACGTGGGACTACAAGAGATCCCTCCAACGCCGCTGCCAATGCCCTAATAGATAGGGGCGTTGAGATCACTGAGATGAGAGTAGATCGTATTGGGCTTCCTTCCCTTTGTGCTTGCTAATGGGAATATTCCGCCGAGGCCAACTTCAATGACCGCAAGTCTCCGGTCAAAGCGATGACCGGAGCTTATACAGTCTTTGGGATGCCAAACAGTGAGAATTCGACTCTTGCTGCCCTCTTGTAAATTCATCGGAACCAAAGCACTGGCACTTGATCTCGCCCGCAAGCAGTCTGGGACGAAGGCTCTGTCGAGGTCGAGATCAACCAGGGCACGGCCATTGCAGATGCACCGGTTGCAGCTGGAACTGCCCAGCTCGTCTGGTCCTCGTCACCCAATGTCTCGAAAATAATCAGCGGAGAAAGTGGCCTCGCCCACTTCGACAGTACGCGCCTCGCCTGCGTAACGGCATTCTATACTCCGGTCGAGATGGTAGAGACATGGTCTAGGGTATTAAGAACAACCGTCAAGCTCTAGCAAACCACAAAGACGAGTCCCACGTAGTACCGTTAGGCCCTCCTGGTTCTCCTGAGAGCATGATACATGAGTTCCATATCTATGGCCATTCATTCAACGATGCTGTCTCAGAGCAGGCACGGTAGCCTTTGTAGTGAAAAAGTGATTAATGAGGTAGGTTTGCCAGCAACGAATCGAAATGTCATTGAACCTGCTCCGACATCTATCACCGGCCACAGTGGAAACTGCACGAGCCACCCGCTTGAGCCTGATCCAAGCTTTTGGGTCTTACCCGTAAGAGCCTAGCCCCCTCCCTCCCACTGTGGCTGAACGGTCAATTGAAGCGCACCTGCCAATCCGGAGTTACTCCAGCCGGCTCTGCTCTGGCTCTATGATCTGTGGACGACGACATCTACAAAAGCTCCAACCCGGCATCACCATTCGACCAATTGGTCCGCCACACCACCACTATCCACCATGGCGACCAAGCTCTCTCGAAGTAGGGCGCTGGCTTCAGCTCTACGACCCGCGCAGCCGTCCATCCAGGCGCGCAGCACTGAGCAATTCGCGCGCTGCCTCAGCGCCACGGCCCGCAACAATGTCGTCGCCATGCCGGCCGATGCAAAGGACCCGAGGAAGGCGCCCCGCGACCACGCCAAGGTCCTCAAGGCCCCGATCGTCAACCCGGCCGACAAGTACCAGACCAAGGCGGACGACATGCACCGCTACGGCTCGTGGCTGATGGGATGCTTGCCCAAGTACATCCAGCAGTTCTCCGTGTGGAAGGATGAGCTTGTCATCTACATCTCCCCGTCGGGCGTCATTCCCGTCTTTTCTTTCCTCAAGTGTACGTGAACTTATTCTGCCAAGGGTTTCGCCGCCCGCAGACAACGATACTAACCGAAACCAGACAACACTGCTGCCGAGTTCACCCAGGTCAGCACCATTACCGCCTGCGATTTCCCTACCAGAGACCAGAGGTTCGAGATTGTCTACAACCTGCTGAGTGTGCGCCACAACGCCCGCATCCGAGTCAAGACCTACGCCGACGAGGCCTCGCCCGTGCCCAGTGTTACCCCGCTGTTCGACGGTGCCAACTGGTACGAGCGTGAGGTCTACGATCTGTTCGGCGTCTTCTTCGTGGGCCACCCGGATCTGCGAAGAATCATGACCGACTACGGTTTCGAGGGCCACCCTCTGCGCAAGGACTTCCCTCTCACCGGTTACACCGAGATCCGCTACGACGAGGAGAAGAAGCGCATTGTGACCGAGCCCCTGGAGCTCACCCAGGCTTTCCGCAACTTCGAGGGCGGATCCGCTTCTTGGGAGCCCGTTGGCTCCGGTGTTGACCGTAAGCCCGACACTTTCAAGCTGCCCACGCCGAAGCCCGAGGAGAAGAAGGAGGAGCCTAAGAAATAAGAAAGAGGAAAAAAAGAACGCCAGGAACCCTGTACATAAATGTGATACAACTAGAGCTGAGTCTGTGGCGGCTCCGAATTCATATAACGTGATTGTGCTTTTTGAGGACTCTTTTTTGGCATCTCGAAGTTATACCGTGATGAAGTCTTGGCATAACTCTCATGCAGCACGATCCATACCTACCTAATAAGTCGAGCTTATATTCAGCATCGTTGGAGGGTTGCGATGACTGCGGTACATATGCACTGTGTTCAAACTCGACGTTGGCGGGCCAATGTTCCATCAAAGCGATGAGTGGCATCCCAGGGGATAATTAACATGCAGGCTTGTAGATGATACTAGGTATGGTATCAAACTGCTATAGAATCAGAAAATGATTTCCCTCTCCCTTATCGCTTCTCTCGCCGAAGCGAGTTAGAACGCTCTCGCAAAAAGCTTCGAGTATCGCACAATATAAACAGGCAAGAGCTCGCCCTTTACATAGTGTCCTGCTGCTCCAATGACAACGGCTGCCGATAGTGGCTGAGAATCAATATATAAATGTATATTAGTGGACTAGAAGATTCGAGGAAACCTCACAAATGACATAGCCTGATGCGGAACATGAGTAACATGACTATGTATATCTAACGGTGCTGGACGGGCGATGTTCATGACGGGGAGTCCTTCATCCAGCATAGACTTGGATGCGGGATGTCTTTGGGGTAATTCTTGAGATCCCATCGGGAACCCTTATGAGTGCATAATGGTTTTTCTTCGTAACAGAGACTCGTATTGATCAGCTGTCAACGTTCTTTTTGACTGGCGGAGGCAATTGCTGGTTCTTTGCTTATGGCCGCCGCGCCGCAAATGTCGACTGTTCCTCGAAGTATTTTGAGTAGGTATATGTCAACATGTCCACATTACCTAACCTCTTCACGAGTAACATGGAAAGGTTGCTTGCCTATTTCTCTTGTTCCTCCTTTGAGATAGTGAGCCAGACAACATGGTTTGCCATGACTTTGAATAGCATCATACATGAGTACACACATGTAATTACTCAGCTGGAACTGGTAACGAGGTGTATCTGGCCTTCAGTAAAACCTCGATTATCCCTCAATTCTGCATGTAAAAACTACCATCCTATCTACCTGTGTTACTAGTTTTCTCTTCCATTTTGAACCTACTAAGATTAGATTAGGAGCCTTAGCCCTGCTTTTCTTCCTCTTCCATGCTTCGAGTCACCGTTGTTCACAACTCCAGACACTAAGCTTCTTGAGCAATCACGTCTAGCTTTCACCACCTCGGTTGAGGGGTCTTACTTATATGGTCTGCGCTATAGGCAGCATGTAGACCTTATTGGTTGCTTGCCAGTTCCATGCTCCATATCCGAAGGGAGGGATACAAGACAGGTGCTGTTTATTCATACAAGACTCGATGGCTGCTCTAGATGTCATTTACTTGTGAGAGGTCGATACTTCGTTATTCACGTATCATTGGGGATCGTGTTTCTGGTCACATTTACAGGTTACTGTTGCATGCGTGCTGCTACCTTCTGTACACAAGGCTCACGATGTCAGACGTCGGGGAAAAGCAAGGGGGTTACCACACTCGGTGGGAATTTATAATATCACGTGCATCCCATATATCTTGCAGTGCTGGAAATTCTGTCAGGCTCACCCATACTCGCATGATCTGCGTTGCCAGATCCTTTTTCTCCTTCGAAGCTTGTGCCCATATCTTTTGTAATATATTATGAGTCCTGGCCACCAAGGAGGAGTTCCAACAGTCCCTGGGGTGGGTGTCATTTCCGCAGACCTACTTCCGCAGTCTTCACCAGGTGGTTGCCCTTATCACCGTCGATTCCGCTATGATCACGGTTGTCATCACCTGGACGATCATGAGAGTATTTGCAAACGGTTCAAGGGACTGGCTGTCACCCCTGATGACAGAAGACGAATTGTGTTATACAGCATTGTTGATAGACTTCTGTCTCACCAAACTCCCCTGGTGGATGTGAAGCTTATATACATAAGTAGTTATAGGGCGCAGGGCGGGTGTGGCCCGTTTGGCGGGGAAAATGGGAGTGGCCAGGCACCCCTCCAAATGGTACGATTGAGATTGATTTTCCGGCTTTTCACCGGGGGCTTGCTGACCACCAGAAGGTCGACACCTTAGCTGCAGATATCCATCCTGAAGAAGAGAAATGCTCCGAGATGAGAGACTGTGAATTTCGTTGCTTCAGACTCCGCAGGCTGACAAGCTTCACCATGGTAGAACTACCACTGCGCAACCCACGGTATGTTGGTACAGTCGAGCTACTTTTCTCCAGAGCTGTCACAGTCTATTTTGGTAATTCCCCATCTCCCGAATCTGCCTTCTGCTTTCATACTCAGCACAGGCAAAAGCAGCCCATGGAGGCCGTTAGCAGTGAGACATGTCGACCGTAGCTGTGCCTCTCTCCACCCCTAGCTAGCCTGGTTTTAGGGCCAGAAACGACAGTTCCTCCGGCTCATGCTGCGCCCTGGGTGTGCCCACCATCCGGAAATACATCCGATGCTGCATAGCAGCGTGTTGGTATGTGTCAAGAAGGGGCCCGCGAAGAGGAGCAGGAGCTGTCGCACACGTGGACTGCGTCTTCCCTGACCTCCTCCGTACGACTTCTCTCGGCTATCGGGCAGTCTTTTTTTGAGACACTGATACACTCGTTCTGTTTGACTGTCAAAGACTGACAGTACTTCCATGATGTTGTGGGATTACATCGTAGTTGGTGGAGGGCTTTCTGGCTCGGTCGTGTCTAACCGCCTCCTCCAGCAGGACAGTTCTCTCAAGATCCTCTTGATCGAGGCCGGGCCCAATGCCAACGACCAGAACATATGGCCCAACGCGACGAACACCATCGGGGGTACCTACGACTGGAGGCTCACCTCGACCCCCCAGGTTCATGTCGATAACCGCACCGTCACCTTGGCCCAGGGCAAAGCTTTGGGCGGTGGTACGCTGATCAACATGGGTATGCAGTTCCTTAGTAATACTATAAAGACCAAATCCCTCTGGGTCTCTAACATCAGCAAGGCCTGTGGACACGCGGGGATAGATCGGGATATGATGCCTGGGGCGAAACTGTCGGCGACACGCGCTGGACTTACGATGGAATGCTCCCGTACATGAAGAAGACAGAGCTGTACTGGAACCAGATGATCAATGCTGAGCAGCATGGTTATGAGGGAAAGGTCCATCTGCAGACGCCAACCTCTACCAGCAGGACGTACCCTCTGCGCCAGAAGGTCCTCGAATCCTGGGAGCAGGTGGGCGTCCCAGTCCTCCCTGCCTTGGATGCCAACGCTGGCGACATCACTGGCGTTGCTGAGTTCAGCGAGTGCAGAGACAAGGGCCGGCGCCAGACAGCTTCCGCAGTCTACTCTCTCGATGGCATCACGGTCTTGACGAACACCCTTGTCGCCAAGGTGCTCATCACAGGTCCCGAGGGATCTCCCTCCGCTTCTGGTATCCAGCTTGATAATGGCACAAATATCCTAGGACGTGAAGTCATTCTAGCCGCCGGGGCCGTTCACACGCCACAACTTCTTCTGCTGTCAGGTATTGGTAAGTCAGGTCACAAAAGAGAACAGCCCCTTGCATCATCATATTGTGTGTTATATCGGTATTGCAAGAATGAGGCATGATTGTGAAAAGGCCATGCATTGACTTCAATCACTCTAGGACCCGAGGCAGAGTTGAGAAAACACAGCATCCCGGTCAAGAAGGATCTCCCCGACGTTGGTAAAAACTACGCAGATCACCTCCTCTCGCCCTCGGCCTGGAAAGTCAAGAGCCCTGAGCAGGGATGGGCCGTCGGATCCCCCAACCCCGTCTTCAAGTCGGCCGCGAACGCTCTCGGCTCTCCCTCCGACTTCGTGGTCACCACTTCGATCAAGGGAGACGGCCTCGCGAAGGCGATCGAGGCCGACGAGGGGAAGGCCCCCTCGCCCGATCACCCGCTCCTCCGCAACGGCGCCTTCTTCGAGCACATCATGCTCTACACGGGATCGACCGACGGCTCTCGTGTCGGCTTTTCGGGCATCTCCCTGTCACCGACCTCACGCGGCTCCGTCACGCTCGCCTCGGCTGATATCCATGACCCGCCCGTGATCGACCCCAACTACCTCGCCACCGAGGTGGACCGCTACGTCTACCGCGAGGGCGTGCGCCAGGAGATTGCGGTCGCCGGCAGCACCCAGACCGTGCTGGGCCGCGAGATCCTGGACGGCGAGGCGCAGCCTGCGCGTCGTGGACGCCTCGGTCCTGCCTGTCGTCGTCCCCGCCCATCTCATGGTGGCAGTGTATGCCGTTGCGGAGCAGGCCGCTGAGATCATCTTTCAGGACCAGAAGCAGTGCACAAATTGCATACCGCCCCCTAGCTAGGGTAACGGCGGTACTGCCACCACCAGGTAAAAATGGGTAACGGGGCCCAATATTGAGCCATGCACGCATATAAAACTGGAAAGAAACACCCTTTGTATGCTATGCCCTCCTCTTCCAATGATGTTTATTCAGAGGTCCTCCTCTTCTGTCTCAATATTGAACTGAAAGTTGTTCATAACCATTCCATAGTCTCTTCTTGTTCTTATTCTTCTTGTTCTTCTTGCCCTTGTTCACATGCAGAGAAATCGAAGGATCTTCTTTGATCGGTGGCTCTTCTTCTTCTGTTCTTCTGTCGTTCGGTGAGGAACGACGGCGTCGCCAGCGCCACTGTTTCCGTTGGCGCTGCTGCTGCTGCTGTTGCCAGGGCTGCTGGTCCCCCCTCCTCTCCCTCCATGATCTTTCTCCTAATAAAATCCTGGAAGTTGACGTCGTCCGCCGGGGAGAGGAGGGGGTCCCTCATGTGACTGTACTTGGCGGCCAGCTTCTTGTACAGCGGACTCTTGGGGTCCGCGGGGACCCCCGAGAGGTTGAACGCTTGGTTCGTGGTGGCGTTTCCGATGTTGAACATTGTGATTGCTGAACGTTTAACTTATAGTCAGCATTCGTTCAAACAACAGTCTCACGCGAACAAATATGAGCCGCGACGGTAGACCATGCCGACGCGCCTACGCCGACGAGATAGAGACCGCGCTGACATCTATAGTGAGGGAAAAGGTGATGCGGATATACTTACATAGTCTCTTCGTTAGAATTGCTTGTTCGAATGGCTTTGTAATACTGTCGCAATCCTCGCTAGAAGAGAAGAGATATCGGAGTGCTGGTTTGTTTACTTGGCTTGCTGGGTTCACCGAGGGTGTCTCTGGAAAGCTCAACTGCGCTGTGTCATAAGGGCAGCTTTTAGAACTCGACGCGAAGGACTGTCTGGCTTCATCGACATACACTTCCCCCAAACTGCTCAAAAGAGTCACTGCAGTAGTAACATAATATGTATTTTTTACACTCCATTCTACATCGGATAACCCCCCTCTGCAGAATAGTTCCGGGTTCTCAATGTGCCATCCGTCGGTCCGTGAAGGCAAAGTGACGGACGGTATGAACTTCAGTTCCTGGGCTTGGTTCCTTCGAAGCCTACACACTGCTGCTGAACTCTCAAGCGCAAACGTTCATATATACATATCCAAAGGAGCCCCCAGATAAATTTAGTTGGATATGAACATCATCTTCAGTGAACAGGCACCAGGCCTGAGTTGTATGCAGACTCAAAGGATGGGAAATCCGCGGTAGTTTCTCTTTAGCGCACCCAAGCGCGTCGAGGCATCTGTAAGCGCAAGGCGTTTTCCATCCTACATTCTGGGGGATAAACAACAAGCTTTGCAAAAGCTCGGGAACCAGCCAAGCTTCCCCCCTAACTCCCCAAGCAGCTTTAGGCCATTGGCAGTTACGCTGGCAAAAATAGTTTCCTCCAGATATTCCAATGCGGGCCTCAGTGTCTTCCAAAAGTGATAGGGGAAGTGCTACAACAAGGTGTTGATTCACACCCGTAGCTTTTGAAATATCCATCCGCGTCTGCTATGGACGCAAGCACCCTTACTCACCACCAGCTTGATGTTTTCTTTTTGGTTAGGACAGTATGTTCTATATTGGCCAATATGAGGCTTGGAATCATGGCCTTCGCATCAACGGGGAAGCAGTTGTGTTTAGCGATGCTCATTGGAATTAACAGATACTGAACTGAAGGTTCGCTCCTAGCCTCTTTCGTAGAAGACGACAAGGATGAGATGGTTGAAGTTGCGGTCCATGCTGCTGCCGCAGACCCATTCAATGGGACCTAACTTGTCGCTTATAGTTAGAACTTCATTCAAGAGCTAAGGGTGGTCTTGGTCGCTCTGATGCTGTGGCTCTTCCCATGAGATGGTCCATGCCGTCTAACCGCCCATTCCCCATCCATGCGGCGATCCGGGAACACCAGTTCTTGACTATGTGGTTCCGAGTCCGATGCAAACCTTCAAGTTTTTGATTGGGTCACGGAAAGAGCAGTTACCAGTTGTGTTGGTCTTCAGCCGTGTCAAGATATGATCCCAAAGACCGTTTCCGATCCATCGGCATGTCAATACTGCCTCAGCTGGTGATTCGAAGAAGACTAAAAGAAGGACCTGTAGGTGCAGTGGCTGACCCAGTCTGTGCTGCTAGTTAGGGATTTCTGGCCATGGTCATCGGATTAAGCTACGTCAACTCAAGGATGCACCTAGTAGGTGGTTGGTGTAATCGGCATAAACGGCAAATGCTTTCGCTCGAACATCGCAAAGTCAGGTGCCTAACCGTCACAGAGCTCGCCTGCCACAGATCTCGGTGCATGGCCCCCAGTGAGTCCAAAGGCAGCCGCGTAGCAGGATAGTGTATACTCGTCATGGCTTCCGTAACATTTCGATGCGTGTATACGATGCAAAATACGACATGTCAGCCATCTGGTGGCGCCTGACGTGGAAAAGGAATCAATTATACACATTGCAGGGATATGCTAGCCTTCGCATACAACAACCGGATGTGAACGGGTGGGGCCTTTTCATCATCTTGCTACTTAAAACTCAACAACTTCCATCCGCATTCCATGATAAACCGCAATAGAAACACAGAGTAGCGAGACTTCAATCTATTTCTTCAATAAAGTTGAGTGGCAGACAGAACTTTATTTGATAGTCACTGTAACCCCCTGCGCCATGAAGATCCCATCGGGGTGCGCTGCAACGCTGCTATGCCCGGTAGCATTGGCATCCCAGAAAGTATTGACGGGTCAGCACAACCACAATCCTTTGAGTGATGCATTCGAACGTTTCGCTCTGGAAACTTTAGATGAGTTCCATGTGCCCGGTCTAGCCATTGCTATTGTGGACGGCGAGAATACATGGGCAGCTGTAAGTTAAAAAAACCCAACTTACTTTTCGCTACGTCGCACCCAAGCTTCCAATATGCTCATCAAGCTGGCGCCATCTATGTCCGGCGCTTGGCGTTAATGGCTTCTTCCTTGGAGCCGCCCGCCACCGCGCCCGTTTTCTTCTGGCTATCTTGTCGTGGATTTCTGGAGGTCATGGGGCAACCTTGCTGACAGTCGCAGGGCTACGGCAATGCCACCCTGCCCGGGACTCCCGTGACGCCGTCAACACTCTTCTATGGCGGCAGCACCACCAAGGCCTTCACCGCCGCGGCCTTTGCGCAGCTCATTGACGCCCCGGATGCGCACCCGGACCTGACGTGGCGGACGCCGCTCGCCTCGCTGATCCGGGACGACTTCGTGCTGGCGCCCGAGTACCCGTGGGCGCAGGCGCACCTGACGCTCGAGGACGCGCTGTCGCACCGGACGGGCTTCCCGCGGCACGACAAGGCCCTGTCGACCTCGTACGGGCCCGACGGGCACAAGGCGACGATGCGCGACATCGCCCAGAGCCTGCGCTTCCTGCCCATGGTGCACGAGCCGCGCGTCGAGTTCCGGTACTGCAACCTCATGTTCATGGTCGCCTCGCACGTCCTGCAGACTCTGACCGGCCGTTGGCTCGGCACGACGCTGCGCGAGGGCCTCTGGCGGCCGCTCGGCATGAACGCGACCTACTTCTCGCTCGAGGATGCGCAGGCGGCGCCGGAGCACCTGGCTATGGGCTACTGGTGGGACTACAGCAACAAATCCTCCCAGGGCGGCTTCGGCGAAGTCCCGTTCGCCGGGCTGGACGAGGCCAGCGGCGCGGGCGCGATCGTGAGCACCGTCCTCGACTACGCCAAATGGATCCGCTGCCTTGCGAACGAGGCGGGGCCGCTGTCCAAGGCCGCGCACGCCGCCATCAAGACGCCGCGCATGACGCCCGTCGGGACAGGCGAGGGGTGGGACGGCCCGGGGTCCTACGCCCTGGGCTGGATGGTGAACCCGTACAAGGGCCACACCGTCTACAACCACGCTGGCGGCATGGAGGGTTACGGCGCCGAGGTGTTCTTCATGCCCGATCTTGGCTACGGCGTGGTGACATTGGCCAATACGGCTATGACGAGCAACTTCGCCGGCAAAACTCTGGCGTGGAAACTGATCAACGACAAGCTGGGCGTGGCAGAGGAGGATAGATATGACTGGGCCGCTGCGTAAGTGAAAATACATCTACGTAACATACCTGGGAGGACTTCGGGAAGCTGACCAGTAACAAACCATTTAGAGGCAAGAAGTCTATCCAGGACACCTTGTCCAGCTACGATTCGGCCGTCGACCGGCTCTACCCTGAGCGTACAGAGCAGCCACTGCCTCCGACATTATCGCTACAGAAGTACGCAGGGACCTACTACCATCCCGCGTATCAAAACCTCACTGTCGAAGCCGTCGACGAGGGGACTTCTCCGAGCTCTCGGCAACCCTCCAAGCCGCAGCTCAAGGCGTCACGCGCGAATGCCGTGTGGGACGTTTCCTACGAATTTGAGCATGTCTCGGGCGAGTTCTGGGCCATTTTCATCGATTTGAAAAAGTCACCCAACTGGTTGTCAGGTCAAGTCGCCAAAGCCGAGTTCCGACTCGGTCCCGATGGCTGGCCCGACGAGCTGGTCATCGAGTACATGGAGGATGGAAGCGAAGGTGTCATCACGTATCATAGAGTCGAGTAAGCGAGCAGAATTCACATAGAAAGAAGAGTCACTTGAAAGATAGGTTGTTATGCAAGGAACATGAGTATCATGATCATTATTCATTAAACTATAAAAATGCGGAGTGCCATACGACACATCCCATATCGCTATTGCGCACAGCATTGTTTAGCATGGAGGGCTTCCCAGCAAATAAAGTGCCAGAACAGTCGGTAGAATTGCCTAGTCATTTGAGTTAGCGAGTGGTCAAGCCAGAGCGTAGCAAAAATGTAAAAATTGAAGATGCAAATTTCAGACTGTTGAGCTTGATATATTTGTTAAATCAACATAGAGATTCAGTTGGCCGTTCTTAATGGAAGTAGTTTGTCATCATAAAAAGGCATGTGGGAAAAGTGTGAAATAGAAAGCATCACGACTTACCATTTATGCGTGGCAGATGCGGTACGAGTCAATTGCTGAGGCTCTCTTGCTCAAGCAACGACCGGCATACCGCATCTTGGTGGCCATGCCCAGCACATTCCCGTTGGGAATGGTTGGAGGACAAAGCCGGGAATTGTTCTTCCTTGGGAGTGTTGTGAGGAACAGGAAAAATGTCTGATATGAAATTTGTCTGGTGAAATTTGTAGCTCTGCAGAAGTGGAGCCCAGGTCTGGAGAACCTGCTGACATAAGTCAATTCACGTGACGTTCCGACCCACTCCGCAACCGCCCCAACTCGGCATTCTCTCCTCCAGCTTCAACCTCACCTCAAAGGAAGGACCTACCCGATTGACCTGAGGGCAACCAAAGCAACAACCCACCGAGGGGCGAATAGACACATCTCCACTCCCAACCGCAATCATCCATATCCCTTTTTCTACTGGGACGTCACCATCGTCTCAATTGGCCCGATATACAAACGACTGAACAGAAAAAGGAGCCGAGCGAAATATACGAAAAGATGCCCGCGATCCGCCCGCAAGCCGCCGCCCGGGCGACTCGCGCTCTCACCTCCGCATCGAACCCTGCCACCCGAACCTTCTCTTCTTCGGCCGCCCGGCCCGCCAGCCACGGCCCGCAGTACGACCCGCCGTCCGGCTGGTTGTTCGGCGTCAAGCCCGGCGAGAAGTACCAGAAGGAGGGATGGGAGACGCCTTTCTACTACGGCTTCTGCGGCACCTTCGCCTTGGCGGCCATCGCCTATGCCTTCAAGCCCGACACATCGTAAGTAGCCCAGCTAGCCCGCGAGAGATGACTCGCTCGAGCTACACATACCCACGACGCAAGCCAGATGGTCGTTGTGTGTGCGCGCGCGATACTACTCTGCGGACGAGGGAGTCATCGGCTCACCTTCTTCGCCTTCCGCGGTCGATCACACACGCACATTACCTATGTCATCAATTCATATCAAACTTCGATGCTGATTCGCTTTACAGGATACAGACTTGGGCTCTTGAGGAGGCGCGGAGGAGATTAGAAGCCGAGGGCATCCTCGAGGACCCGGAGAAGAAGCGATAAGAATCCTTCGACGGACCTTTGGTGGGCCAACGGACGGGCGGACATATAGAGAAGGAAAAACCGGATGAACGTCTGGGAGACAAAAAAAGGCTATAAACGAAACATGACCCAACTCCCAGGACGGAATGACAGGATGGCAGCTCGGAACATTTGTCTTCTGAGCTTGGAGCAAACCCGCCTTCCGTCTCGCGACCGCCCTACACATCTGTACATGAACCTCGTTTCCTTCGTTTTCACTCTCATCTTTCAGCTGCCGGCTCCTCGCCGTTTGTTCTGTGTACCCGAGTTAGAGATGCAGCATTATAGAAACTGGGTCGCTCCTGCTTGAATTGGGCTGGGGATTGCGGCAGGCAGTCCCAGAAGAGAAAAGACAATTCTTTCCTATGTACATTCACGCATCTCATGATCTCTCGCTAAAACCTGTATTTTACCCCTGGACTCGCATTGTGATCTATAAATGCAAACATTTTAGATGCTTGGCTGAACCTTAGCCTGAAGCTATGTACGCCATGCGCCGTATCAACCTATTTAATTACAACCGTCTTTGGCATGGTACACAAGGGCGACGCCAGTAGCAAGGTTACCGGCCGATCTATCAGACTCCGTCCGTCCGTTTGTTTGTCTCTTTAACACACGTGGCTCCACTCGTGCTCCTCATCACCATACTGCCGGGCCTCGATCCAGCCCTTCATGCGCAGGGCAATCTCGCCCGACTCCTCGTGCTCGCTCAGGCCGCAGTCCACCGCCTCGCCCTTCCAGCTGATCGTCCGGACGGGGCTCACGATGGCGGCGGTGCCGGCACCGAACGCCTCCATGAGGCGGCCCTCCTTGGACGCCTCGGCGACCTCCTTCATGGTGTACTTGCGCTCCGAGATCATCCAGCCCTCGGGGGCGAGCTTCTCGCGCGCGAGCGCCAGGATGGAGTCGCGGGTGACGCCGGGCAGGATGGTGCCGTCGAGGGGCGCCGTGATCAGCTCCTTCTGGCCCGTCTCCTTGTTCTTCATGGCGACGAACATGTTCATGGTGCCGACCTCGGTGACGTACTCCTGCTCGCCGAACAGCCAGAGGTTCTGCTGGAAGCCGCGCGAGGCCGCCTCCATCTGCGGCACGATGCAGGGCGCGTAGTTGGCGCCGAGCTTCTTGTCGCCCACGCCGCCGGGCCACGCGCGCACGGCGTAGTCGGTGGCCTCGAGCGACACTGCCTTGAAGCCCGTGGGGTAGTAGGGTCCGACGGGGCTGGCGATGACGTAGAGCAGGGCGCTACCCGGCGGGCCGACGCCAAGAGTCTTTTGGGTGCCGATCATGGTCGGGCGCAGGTAGAGGGAGTAGCCGCGCTGGTCGGGGATGAAGCGCGATTCGAGCTTGGCGAACTGGGCGATCAGGTCGATGACGGCGGTAGACGAGAAGGTGGGCAGGGCAATGCGGGCGGTGGATTTGTTCATGCGCTCCATGTTCTTGTCGGGGCGGAACAGGCGCACATTGCCGTTCTTGTCCTTGTAGGCCTTCATGCCCTCAAAGCATTCGAAGGCGTAGTGGAAGACACAGGTTGCCGGGTCGAGGGACAAATTCTGGTAGGGTGTTATTTTGGGTGCCATCCAGCCATCTTGTTGTGTCCACTCTATCGTGAGCATGTGGTCTTGGCAGCAAAGTTAGCAAAATGCCCGTCCATCGTATGGCACGCAAGTAAGTAGGTATAGGGTCTGTACCTGTGAATTCCCGGCCGAAGAGGAGGGTGGCGGGGTCCTTCAGCTCCTTGGGGTCGGTGGTCTTGGTGATGGATAACCGGGAGGGGTCGACATCGACGGGCTTTGCGCGCGAGGCGGCCTCGGGCTGAATGCTGTAGCCTCTCACTGGTTGACGAGCGGCCAGGCTCAGAGGGAGAAGCTGGCGAGCAGCAGGAGCTCTGAAGGCCCTTCCAGCTCGCGGAAGTAGCTGTCGCAACATGGTTTCTATAAATAATGCAAGTCTAGCAATATGCTGTTGTAACAGAATGCAGATCTATGGGACGTCCCTGAGGTGGTGGTATCCAGCTCCAGCCAATTGGGTCCAGTCACGGTAGAATTTATTTGCCAACGAGCGCAGACGGGTGCTGGACGTCGGGATTGCTGTGTATTGATATACTCGAATTGGAAAAAAGTGATTGGGCCAGGAAAGGCGTAGGCCGTAGCGCTATCGGAGGTCGTTTAGGCCAGTCAGACCATTCGATGCATTGCCTGACCCGATCCGATCCAATCCAGGGACCAATGCCAATCCGTGCATCATGGGCAATGCCGCTGCAGCTCAGCTGCAGTTGCAACCCCGCTACCGACCTACCTAGGCTAAGGTACTTGCCGCCAAGGAACGGAAACCCTTGTCTCTTGCTCAATGCACGGTGGCTGCCACCTTATTAGCTCTATTATTACCTACTGGCACGCACTGGAGACTCTGACTGGGACTGCTAAGTGGTCGATGTGGCTTGAACGACCACCCCCGGAGCTCCATTGTCTGTCGCCTATGCTCAACCTCCATGTTGGAAATCGGGCAGTGACAAGTGCCTATCGATCACAAGCCGACCAGGTGTCGCTATCTACATGCAATTCTACTTGTAATCCGTTCGCTACACTACTTTCCGAATATCAACCCGAAACTTTGGTGTACTTAATACTAGATACATACAACTCGAGGCTTTTGTCTGGCTCCTATCGAGAGGCAAGCTTATTTGGCCAGTTAGTTGGAGTTCATTTTGCGAACTGGATGCACTCACCCCTGTAAGCTTTACTGACAACGTATTCGCTGGTAGAGTCGGGTCAACCCAATTGCGGCAGGCATCCCAACTTTTGCGAGAGCATACCATCGCGATCCTGCGACAAGATCACCGGACCGATACTCCCGACACGATCGGAATACAAAACGCGGCGACTCGGATCAGCGCGCGCGCGAATCCTCGGCGCGAAAGCCGTAGAAAGGGTCGGGACCGTAATTGCCGAATACGCCCAACGCCCCGACACGAAGAGATGAGGGCTGAAGGTCGCCCCATCTTGCCATCATGTTTTCGTCCTTGAAGAGCTTCTCTTCCAACATCGGCAGCAACTACACCATCTCTCCCACCATTACGTCCACTGCCGGCCCCTGGAAGATCTACGATGCGACCGCCAAGAAGACAAAGAAGCCCTACTCCGTCTTCGTCTTCGACAAGAAGTCGCTCGACTCGCACGGGAACTCCCTAGGACGATCCGGCGCCAGCGCTTTCAAGCGCACTGCCGAAGAAGTTGTCGAGCGCCTGAAGAAGGAGGCCTCTTCCCTCGCCCGTTTGCGCCACCCCAATGTGCTGGAACTCGTGGAGCCGGTCGAGGAAACACGCGGAGGAGGACTGCAATTTGTAACCGAACCCGTCACGGCCTCATTGGCTAGTCTGCTTGCCGAAAAAGATGACCAAGAACGAGCTGGGGGCGTGGGTGGACGCTCGAGCAGATACGTCACCGAAGAGGCCGATGGCACGAGAAGGAGGCGGGAACTCGAGATAGACGAGCTAGAGATACAAAAAGGCTTGCTCCAGGTCAGCAAGGCACTGGAGTTTTTGCACGAGAATGCCGGGCTGGTTCATGGCAACCTCACCCCGGATGCTATTCTGGTGAACGCTAAGGTGGGAACTTCATGCCCGACGCCTGTACATTGTCAACTTGCTAACATTGGCAACCGCAGTCTGACTGGAAAATTAGCGGTCTTGCCTTTTCCAGTCCCCCAGATGGCTCTACAAAGCCAACTTCAGTACAACCGATCAGTCTATCTGAGGTCCTTAACCTTGACCCAAGGCTACCTCGGTTTGTGCAGCTCAATTTGGACTATACGTCTCCTGACTTCGTCTTGGATACCAATCTCACAACGTCAGCCGATATGTTCTCGTTAGGTCTTCTATGTGTTGCGCTGTATAACTCGCCCCATCGATCTCCCATCGAGTGCAATTCCAGCGTCTCCTCGTACAAGAGGGTTTTCTCGTCCTCCTCAACCGTACCCTCGTCCCAGAACGGGTTTCTTTCGTCAAGACCACTGCCTCGGGACTTGGCAGCCCATGTGCTGCCTCGTTTAATCACGCGGCGACCTGCACAGCGGATGACAGCCAGAGAGTTTCAGGAAAGCGAGTACTTCGACAATGTTATGGTATCCACAATACGCTTTTTGGATGCGTTTCCAGCTAAGACGCCCAACGAGAAGGCTTCTTTCATGCGGGGTCTGAATAAGATGCTACCTTCGTTCCCCAAGTCGGTGATGGAAAAGAAGATTCTTCCGGCCCTGCTGGAGGAGCTCAAAGACAGGGAGCTTCTGGCGCTTATTATGCAAAATGTCTTCAAGATCATTGACCTTTTGCCTTCCTCGAAACGACCTTTCTCTGAGAAAGTGCGGCCGCGTATTAAGGAGATATTTGTCACCAATTCCAAGCAGGCTCAAGTTCAGGAGAAAGATTCGGCTCGTGATGCTGGGCTGATGGTGATCCTGGAACACACTTCTGTTATGACCAGCAACTGTTCCGGGAAGGAGTTCAAGGATGGTGTGTACAAACCCAAAACTACCCATATCATTCGTAAATCGTACTAATCAAGGCTATAGATATTTTGCCCATTATCATGACGGCAATCGAATGCCCAACGCCGGCAATTGTGGATGTGGCCATGCGTGGTTTGCCCACGGTGCTGCCCATATTGGACTTCAGCACCATCAAGAACGAGCTCTTCCCCGTCATCGCCACCGTCTTCAGCAAAACGAACAGTCTCGCCATCAAGGTCCGAGGTTTGCAGGCGTTTGTGATCTTATGTGGCGGTTCCAATGACCCCACAGGAGGCGACGATGGCCTGGACGGGTTCGCCCCCGAGAGGAAGAAGACGTCATCGTCGAGTGCTTTGGATAAGTATACCATGCAGGAGAAGATCGTCCCCCTGGTTAAGGTGATAAAGACCAAAGAGCCGGCGGTCATGATGGCGGCGCTGGCCGTGTTGAGGGTCGTGGGCGACGTTGCTGATGCCGACTTCGTGGCAATGGATATCCTGCCTATACTTTGGAGCATGAGTCTGGGCCCGCTGCTCGACCTGAAGCAGTTCCAGTCCTTCATGGAGCTCATCCGGACGCTGTCGAAGAGGGTGGAAGACGAACAGACCAAGAAGCTCCAGGAGCTGTCTGGCTCCTCGTCCAACGGCAAGGCGCTGGAGAACGAAGACTTCATGGCCTTTGGCGGGGTTACAGGCACCACCTTTGACACCAACGGGTCCACGGAGGACGACTTCGAGAAACTCATCAGGGGCAAGGTCGGAGGCGGTGGTGGTAGTGGCGGCGGCGGCCTCGACTCAAGCAACCCCATGGATGCTGGCTGGGGTGACGCCGCTGGCACGACACGATCATCCACACCGCAGCGTGTCAAGTCGCCGCCAGCGCCGGCCTTCTCTTGGTCGACCCCGAGTCCCACGACGGCCAGCCCGGCTGGAGGGTTCGGGGCCATGAAACCCCAATCGTCATTTAGGACCGTCACGCCCGACCTCAACAGCTTCCAGTCCTTGACCCCGCAAGCGACGCAGTTCTCTCAACCCCTGCAGCCCGTGACGAGCCCGAAGACGGGTGCTGGCAACAGCAACCCGTGGGCATCTAGCTCATCTACTATCACACCGGCGGCGGCGGCGGTGCCCGCGGCCAACCCGTGGGCATCATCATCAAGCACCGCCAACAAGCCGATGATGAGCCCGCCGTCATCGTCCATGGCTGGCATGTCGCTGAACCAACAGCGGCCAGCCATGCCGTCGTCCAACCTGTCGTCCTTCTCGCTGGCTCCGCCACCCAGCAGCGGCACTCCGTCGGCTTCGTCGGGCTTCAGCCTCCCTCCTCCCCAGGAGGACCGCAGCCGCAACGGAACATGTCTTCGTCATCATTTGGCGGTGGCAGCGGCAGTGCGTCCGCGTTCGGTCAGTCTTCCTTTGGAGGGGCGGCGGCCAACAGTGCCAGTACTTCCAGCATGGGCAGCATGATGGGTAGTACTGGCATGGCGGCGATGCGCCCGATGAACAACAGCATGAGTAGCATGAGTAGCATGAGCAGCATGAACAACAACAAGATGGGTATGAACAGCATGGTGGGTGGGTCGAACAGCATGGGGATGGGAATGGGTATGGGCATGGGCATGGCGATGAACCAGCAGCAGAAACCTGCTCAGCCTCAGCAACAACATCAGCAGCAGGGTTCGGGTCTGGATAAGTACGAGAGTTTATTGTAGATTAAAAGGGTTGGTTGAATAGCGAAGAAGGAGGTTAAGATAGAAGCAGCGAACTGATGTATTTAACGAACTGAAAGCGAAAGCTTTGCTTGTTTCTGGCGTGTAATAAGGATAAGGACATTCGCACGAATGTCGTAACATGGTGTAACAATCTTTTTTATACAGCGATCAGTATGAGCAAAATATCGCCCGTCTCCCTTCACAGACCCCTCCAAACGGTTGCTTTACACATTGCTTGACGGGTTGAGTATCATATGTTCTGGTATTATTAAGCTCGATTTTTTTTATCCGAGTCTTTTCTATGTACAAGTCTATTATCGCCGTGTAGTAGTTACAAAATTCAAAGGTGAGCAAGGTCGCGCGTCTGTTGTTTTCGCCACGCGCGCAACCCTCCTCTATGCCACAACCAGACCCCCCTTCAAACCCCTCGACAGAATTGCAGCATCGCGCTGGATGCTTCCTGCTTCAAACCGCAGATGTTTCTTGACGCTATGCCATACAAGAAAGAAAAGCCCGCCAAGCGCATGCATGATCTTGAAGTAAGATGAAAGGGCCAAATAATAACAAGCAGGGAAACAGGGAAAAGAAAGGAAAACAAAACCGCATATCCTTTAACCCAACGCCTTGCCTCAACAACAACATATAATTCTACACTCGAGTCACCAAGAATTGGCGACAAGTATCCACACGCCCCAAAATGCCTGCAGGGTGCCAGACCCCCGACGAGAATTATTGTTAAGCATCGGACAATATAACAGCATTGACGGCTGAATATTGGCGGTATTGGAGGTTGAGGATGACCTGGCCAGGGGGGATCATGGGACCGAACACTTGCGAAGGGAATGAATGAACCCCTTGCCGATTGTGTGCGGGGCAGCCAGGTCAACGGGGATTGATGTCCTCTTGCCTCGTCCTCCATAGGCGAATAATGAACTCATTCATCCTCTTCTCGTTTCAGTGAGCCGGACTCGGGCGGCGCCACAAAGGGAGAAAACCGGTGTCGGCTGTTGTATCCTTCCTCGGGGCTCACTTGGACCTTCTGGCAAGGGTTGATCATCTCGTGCTGAAGGTCCCAGCCAAGACGACGGCATAGTTCCGCAACGACAACATCACAATCACCAAGTAGGTCGATGTCGAAGTTGATGTGGCTGACCGGGTCTCGGGAGATGTAGATCTGCGGCACGTTCGGCGGCAGGAACCGGCTCATCTCCGACACGGGTGTGACCTTGAGCGAGGTTCCAATAACGATGACCAGATCGACTAGGTCACGGTCATGATTGCCGAGCCGATCCCGGAATTTGGTGGGAAGATCCTCTCCGAAGAAGGTGATATCGGGCTTCATGATGCCGGCCGAAGGGATGTTGAAATCGTCGTCGTCGTCGTCCGAGCTTCCCCGGAGTCGCCGGCTAGAGGACCGGTTGGATGAACGTTTTCGCTTACTCTTGCCCTTGCCTCGTGACGTCTTGATACACTTGAGGCAACGAGGGATTTGGCCGGCCCGGATATCGGAGTAGATTTCATCACCGACTACCTGATGGCTGCATTTTTGACAGGTGGCAGTCGCGAAAGAGCCATGACATTGGACGAGCTTCTCGGGCAGGATGCCGGCGTTGGCCTCAATGTTATCGATGTTTTGCGAGTAATTGGTGAGGAGCTTGCCCTTGTTTTGCAACATGGCAATAAACGCATGCGTGGGGGTGAACTTCTTGTGGCTGGGCAGGATGTCCTTGGCCACGGTGAAGAAGATAGTCGGGTCTTCATTAAAGACTCGAATGTCAAACACCTCTTGGGGGTCATTGATGGCCAGTCCTTGCTGTGCCAGCTGAGCATACAGGCCAGTGTCTTTGGACCGGAAATCTGGGATGCCCAAGGAGGTGGAAATGCCAGCCCCCGTCAACACAACGATGTTCTTTGCGTTGTAGATGAGGTTCACGGCATCGCCCACCGTGTTGAAATTCATTAATTTGGCCCTCTTCTTGAGCTCACGACTCAAGGCTAGAGTCAACAGCCCATAATACTCATCGTCAGGCGAGCCTTCGAGAAAGGGCGGCGGGATGACTCCGAAAGCGGTCAGGAGTTTCTTGGCCGTGATCTTGCCATCTTCTACAGTCAAACGGCAGAACTGCTCTGGTCCAGCAGTGCGCAGAAGCTGACGGTAGTGAACCGTCTCATCAGTGGTGCAGGCATCTTCCACGACTATGCAGAACTGGTCAGCTGGGTGTGCGGCGCAGGACGGGGCCGAAGAACGGCGCGTAGAAATGGCGGCGAAGGTTGGTGAAGAATGCAAGCATAGGTGATAGATGAGATGAAGGATGAATAGAAGGCTTACTGTCAGTAAGGACTTTGTCCTGTGTCAAGTCATCAATAATGTCCTCAAACAAGGATTCGGTCTCCCACGAGTCAGACTTGTCGGCAGCAAGGTGGTGCAGGTCAGAAAGAGGGTCATCTTCGGCCTTGGTGGCGTCCGCAACAGGCTGTTGCTTGGTGGTCCTCTTGGAGGTGGTGGTCTTGGGAGCCGGAGTCTCAGTTTCGGTCTCGGACTCTTCCTCAACAGACTTGACGGCGGCAACTACAAGACGAGTTTTGCGGGCTGTGGTGGCGGCGGTGGTGTTGGCTGTGCCACCACGTCGGCGCTTGGTGCCATTCATCTTGATGAGAGAAGAGATGAAGCAGTTGACGGGGTTGCAAAAGGCGGCGGGATGCGGTTGGATACGGAAAATGATGATGCCGGTGGAAATGACAGACGGATGGACCGTGTCAAAGGAAGGGGAAGAGCGGAATGGATAACCAAGTACAGGAGGGAAGAAGAAGAAGCCGTGGCGAGCGAGCCACTCAACAGGGGATTATGTAATGAAAGTTGTGAAGTTATGACTGTATTGTGTCTTGGCTTCACATTATTATGTTAGTCTGGGTTGGGCTGGGTCAGCAAGGGGAGGGATGAAAAGGAATGGCGGGTGCAGGTTGAGGGTGAGTTGCGAGAACAGCGACAACCACTAAGAGCGAGAGAGCGAGAGAGGGTTATTTCTTGGGTTGACGGGGATGAGAAAATGAAAGGACGCACACAAAGTCTGAAACTTGCAGGCTGGGTTGCAGCCAAGTGGGAAAGGCAATAATAGTCTTGGGGAAGCTAGGTTGAGGTAACGTGAAGCCAAGTCAAGTGAAAGGGAGATTGGAGAGAGAGGGAGAGAGAGAGAGAGAAAAGAGAAATAGGCGGATCGACTATTCTCGCGACAACTCGTCCGAGTAGGTCCAAGGTAGGCAGGCAGGCAAGTAGTAAGTAGTCTGGCTGGCCGGCTGTCTGCTTGGGCTGGACTGGGAATCTTGGCTGTGATTGAGCGGGCAAATCAGTCGAGGCAAATCAAACCAGAGCAGAGCAAAGCAAAGCAAGCGAAGCAAATGCGAATGGGTTAAGTGTTCAGACTTGCTAAGTGTTAAAACCACATCAAATAAATCAATCAATGTTGTCGGATATTATATGGATGGGTGCACGCTTGTACCCCCATCAAATGCCAACTTGCCATCCAATACCTCCCATACTTGGTTTATTAGGCTCGCCCGCCGCACAGCCAGCAGTCTATGGCAACCGGAGTGCCTGAGAATACCTCTGCTTATTTGCAGTATAGTTACTACTACCTTCAACCCAGCTACCTATGTATTTAACGCACTCTGACTGGTTGTCTTTTCTATCCCGTCTAGGTGCCAGTGCGTGCCAGGCCTACTGCACTACTACTACATACTTACTGTACTTAGCACCTCTGGAGGGTCGCGTCTCCACTTTGGGGGGACTCGGGTAAGGTTTTCTTTTCTTTTCTTTAGTGACGTGGATGGGCATAGGATAGGACCATGAACAACCGTTTGCTCGAAACCCCGTCCCCTTCACCGTCATGGGTTGCCGGTTTGTTCAGCATTGGAATAGAGCGGTGCTGTCCGACGAGATGCGGAATCAGGGAAGTACATACATACCTGGTTACTTACTATCGAGGAGCACTGTTCTGGCGCGTGCAAACCAAGCCATGCAGGCAAGGTAGGCCACCAGGTACCTGCTTAGGTATGTATCCAAACACATGTAGGCAGGTGCTGGACTATGCCGGCATACCTACATCGCTGATGTACATGGCATCAAACATCGAACCACGCCATGCTCCTTCGCTCCGTCAGTCAGTCGATCGTCATCCGCCAAAGCCGCCGTTACTCCAGACTCCGGGTAACGAGTTGACAACCTTTTTCCAGAAGCAGCTACGTGACGAGGTGATGCCGATCCAAGACACGTGGTGCCGGACTTCTTTCTCTGTCTCGCTCTCTCCTCTTGGGCCGACCGGCCGTCTGTCCATCCGTCCATCTGCTACCTACTACTATCTGCCTGGCTGCTGACTGGCTGCCTACTAACAGAAAGCGGTCGCGCATATGCAGGACCTGACAACCCCTGTGAGCTATCCAATAGCCTCTTGCAACACCATGCTAACATGGGCTTCGGACAAGACATCGCCCACTCACACAGACACACATACGCATGCCCATACAAGAAAAGTCTCATTGTCGCAGCTAAATTCGACTTGAAAGCCCTGTGGTGGTGGGCAAAAAATAAAAGGTCAGTATTGTGTTGACCCCGACGACCCCATATGTATGTAGAGCAGAACATGCATGAACCCTGTCTTGTCCCCCATGCATGCTGTCTGTTATTCGCCAGGATAGGTAATTCTTAGGCTTCATAGGTAGTAGCAGCCCTTAACTAACAGCAAAGGCGACAATAACAATCAATTACACCCGTCTATACGCCGCTAAAACACATAACCTATCTACATATCTTACCTATATATTCATCCGCAACTAGATGCTTACTTGTGTACGTCTGTCTTGAGTAGAACTGTTAGGCATCTTGCGCTAGATGCAACTACTAGGTAGCGTGCTTCCCTCCTCACATGTAACAACAGCATTAACATCTTCTCACCCCGACTTACATGCCTCCATGCCTCCATGCCTCCTTGCTGTTTGCCTGCACCAACTCCAAATTCCAGAAACGTTTCATTATGAGTGCAATCCAACTCTCTCTGACTGTGACCAACAAACAGGACGAAGCCTTTCAAACAAATAAACCCGGCCAATGAGAAGTTGCCCTCCATCTCTCTGCGTACAGTAATTCTTGCTCTCTTTTCTTACGATACGCGCCATTTTCCTCTGCTTAGTTGTAGCGATAGGGTAGACCCCATGTATCTCTAAGAATAGAAGCAACAACAGCGGCCAAGAACATTGCCAAGGAAGGCTACGGTACTCCGTAGCTAAGCCTCAATTTATTGGATGGCTGTGTACTATTCATACACGACTCTCAGAATAGACGGAATATATGACTAAGGTGATGGTAGGTTGCATTGCCTCATATATATATATCTCTCTCTCTCTCTTTATGTACACAGCAGTATCCTATAGTTCTCGTTCATGACATTGCTGCTCATCTTACGGTCACGAGCACCACCTGCCCCAACACTGACTCTCACCGACTATGATTCCATTAAGCTGCCTTGGCCACATATACAGGATATACAGCGTAACGTGCTAACGCCTTGGAAGTGGAAGAACTCATTGCTCTGCTAGAAAGGGGTATATTATATGGACAAGCGCTAATCTTTTGGTTTTTACTGGTAGGTGTTCCTTGAGACAAAGGCCCTACTCGATTACATTATATGGACACGTCTTACTTATGAAGTTGATTTTCGCTCTTTTCCTGCCGGAGGCTTTGGTATGCTCAGCCTGGGGACATCCAACGATGTTCCCGCTCCGGTCGCGCGCGGTGCACTGGACTCGCCCTCCATATTCTCGGGCTCTTCCGTAAACATAGGCGCTGCTCCTCCCCCTTGTCGCTGCTGCGACAGGGGCGAGGGCCGCAAGGGTTGTCCAGCATTCGAATCATCGCCGTTTCTCTCAACGGGAGACCACCCTGCTGCGATACTGCCCGCAATAATGCCGGCCATGACGGTAGGCGCTCCCAGTGCGGAATTGGAGCGCGACCTCATCGAGCGCGAACGCTTGCGCGAATCTGGTGTTGGTGTAGGTGCCATCGAGCCCACGCTATCCTCGCGGACGGGGGTCGAGGGCGGGAACGGTTTATTCGATACAGAGTTGGATCGAGAGTGGACGGGACTCTTCGATCTAGATCTATTAAGGAGCATCTCCCGTGGATGCTGCATGGCGAACTTCAGGTTGTTGAGTCGTCCGCCCTTGATGCGTTTCAGCCAGGCAAGTTCGTCTCGAACTTCGGTAAACGCAGCTGGGTAGTAGTTGAATCGCTCTTCGTCTGATACGGTAAGACCCGGAAGGCGGGGCGACTTTCGCTTGAACGGCTCCGGAACGAGGCTCGCAAGCAGGCTGTCGGGAATCAGTCGTATAATGGCGCCAACAGGGATAGAAAGGATTCCGAGGAAGATAGCGTAACCCCACTGAGCTCCTGTCTGTGGGGGTGATTTCTGGCCGTTCATGTCAACTCGTACGATGTTGAACGCGTCACCACCAACGAAGATGATCAAGACCTGGGCACCGCACATGAGTGTGTTGATGCCAATGAAGAACCAATTCTGCAGAAGACCCTCGAAGATGTTGAACTTGTTATCGAGACGACGGTTACTGAAGTCATAGTTAGCCACACGATCCGAATTAAGATTCGTTGGGAGCGATAGAAGAGGCTGGTAGATACTTACTTCCACTGGTTGAAGATTTGCATCCATACGAATGTGTTGAAGACAAGGGTGTTCAGTTGAGCCTTCTCGATATTATCATCGTAAGAGAGGATGCTGGGAGATCCGTAGTATATGAGAAGTGTAATGACGAGCTGATAAATGGCCTGTCCGATGATCATCTTCCACATGGTGACGGAGATGATGCCGGAGCCACGCGGTTCTGGCTTTCGATCCAGCACACTGTCTTGAGGAGGGTCGGTAGCGAGGGCAAGAGCGGCAAGAGTGTCCATGATCAGGTTAACCCAAAGAAGCTGGACAGCCGTCAAAACAGACGATTCTTTCTCGTTGGAGACAGCGGTGACAAATGTCAGGATAACGGCAGTGATGTTGACGGTAAGCTGGAACTGAAGGAAGCGTTTCACGGCATCATTGACAGCGCGACCCCACTTCAAGGCCTTGACGATGCTGTTGAAGTTGTCATCCATGAGAATGATTGCAGAAGCTTCCTTGGCAACTTCTGTACCGGCAATGCCCATGGAGAAACCAACATCGGCAAGCTTCAAGGCGGGAGCATCGTTCGTGCCATCACCGGTCACGGCAACAGTCTCACCCAGATCTTTGAGGCGTCGGACCAGTATACGCTTGTCTTCGGGGCTGGAGCGGGCCAGAACTTGGAGTCGAGGGATGATCGATTCTTGCTGCATCCTTGAGAGATTACGGAACTCAGGTCCTTCCATAACAAGACCCTCGGGCTGCAGAATGCCACATTCCTTTGCGATTGCTTGTGCCGTCAACTTGTTATCACCAGTGACCATACGGACCATGACACCAGCTTTCTGGCAGCTCCGGACAGCATCAGCGACACCCTCACGAAGCGGGTCTTGGATACCGACCATCCCCAGGAAAGTCATTCTCTGGAAGATGTCATCGAAGTTGGTTTCGCCATCAGTTCGACGGCTGTTTCGCGGGGGCCACTTGTCGAAATCGCGGAACACGATGCCAATAGTTCTGAGAGATCTGGAGGCATAACTGTCGATGAGGCCACGAATAGTCTCCGCACTCTCCTCGCTGAGGGGGACTCGTGCCAAGTCCTGAGAGGGGTCGCGCAACATTTCCGTGCATTTCGCAAGTAGAATCTCAGATGCTCCCTTAACGTAGAGGCGAGCTTTGCCGTTGGCTAACTGCACCACAGCACCCATGCATTTTCGGCCGGAGTCAAACGGGATCAGCTGCAGAACCTTGGCGTTGGAGCGCTCCTCGCTTACAGGGCCCATGCCCAAATGCTCCTTGGCAAATGTGAGAAGGGCTGTTTCCGTTTTGGAACCAATGAATGTCTTCACGCCATCAACATCGCCCTCAAATGCGGTCGAGTTCATGGAGATTGATTTCAGGAGCAAATCCTTGACTTCCTGCCCAAGAGAGCTTACAAGCTCCTTAGCAGTAGGGCCAGTGGTAGAGCTCTCGCTATCGCCGCCAAAGCGGTGACTGGTGCCAACTGTTCCGGAGACGACAAGCATCTTGTTCTGCGTGAGGGTTCCGGTCTTGTCTGAGCAGATGGTGGTAGCGTTACCCATGACCTCGCAAGCCTTCAGGTGCCGCACCAGGTTGTTCTCTCGAAGCATACGAGTTGTTGCAAACGCCAGAGCAAGTGTGACAGCGAGAGGTAGACCTTCGGGCACAGCGACGACAATGATTGTTACAACGACAATGAAGATATTCAAAAAGTTCTGGCCCTTTTCCGCAGGCGTGGCAGGGTTGTGGGGCAGTGCGACCAGGAACTTGATGAACAGGACGAGAAACAGCAGTAGACCGGCAGCACCACCAAGCTTGGCGATATATTCGGCAATGACGTTGAGCTTGGACTGAAGAGGTGTGATCTCCGGGTCCTCATCCAAAGCCATCATGGTCTTTCCGTAGCTGGAATAAACACCAGTCGAGGTAGCCATAAATGTACCAGCCCCTTCCATAACTCGCGCTCCAGACTGGATGAATGGATCTGCCTTCTTCAGGTTTTCGCCGTTTTCGATAGCAGCATAAACCTCGTCGCCACCGCGTTTCTTGATTATGTCGGATTCACCAGTTGCTTGGGACTCATCGCACTTGACATTGTACCCCTGAATCAAAATACCGTCGACGGGAATCAGATCTCCGGGTTCAAGGTGAACGACGTCTCCGGCCATGATGTCGAAGACGGAAACTTCGACGGTCTGCCCTGATCGTATCGCTCTCACGACTCGATCTTGCTTCTTCTTGTTAAGTTTGGCAAACTGGCGCTCCTTTTGCCAATCATTCAGAGATCCAACGAGTACAACAATAACGATAGCCACAATAATGGCGACGCCTTCCACCCATTCGACTCCTGGATGCTCGGGGTCGTGCTCGGTGCCGAAGGTTTGATATAAGCCGATAGCCAGGGATACAACAGCAGCAATAGAAAGAAGGATCAGAACTTTGTCGTTATATGTGATCCATACCAGTTGTAAGAAGCTCTTGCCCTTCTTCTCGGGAATCCTGTTGTCGCCATATACACGCTTGCGGTCGGAGAATGCGTCGTCGCGGCTGGCCGTGTTGGTTCTGGCGACAGGTGTCTCTGCGCTTGGGGCCCCCGCCCCTTCTGTCGTCAACTTTGTGTCCTTTTTGGTCACATCCTGTAGCGATATCGTGCCGTCCAGGTGCTTTTCATCTACGCTCAAGCCTGTGTCGCGGTTGGAGCGGAGACCCTTTTCCATGCCAGAAAGACCACCGAGGGCATAGAATGCCGCCAATGACTTCGGGTTGAACATTTTGGTGAGCTGTCCTGGGCTGTACGCAAAGGGATTGTTTTTCACTTCGAAGTCGGCCTCCCTGCCTGCGTCTGCTTTCAAGGCATCCTCATCCTTCATGATTTGGTCGTTATTGGCGTCGCCTGCCATACCACCAATCTTTTCGCCTTTGTCGGGTTGCCACGAGGCCGTCTGCGCCACCGTCTCACCCTCGTAAGACGCAGAAGCGATAGATCTGGTGCCATCCTCACTGTCCACCGAGTTCTGCCTTGATCGGTAATTGTTGGGCACCGCCAGGAAATTCTGGGCACGGTCGTTCCCCCTCGAGGTAACGGGGCTGGAGACGTTATGAGGGCTCTGGGGCCGGCTGTTGTCGCTGTCGAAAGATCGGGAACCTTGGTAATCCGATGTCGCAGAGGCCCCGGAGGGCTGTCGTTGAGGCATTACAGTCCTGTTATCCGAAGACGTCCAGCCGGGATTCAATGGGTTCGCCGTTGATGTAGGACTCGTGGTGTCGTCGGTAGGAGAGATGGGAGAATGGCGGCGAGGTGCGGCGGCCGTGGGATCCGGGTCATCATCTTGCGATGCGCCAACTGCTGTGGTATCTATGGTGATGGTCGGGGCCCGGGGTCTTCGGGGCGTCGCCGCGTCCTGGTTGGTAGAATCGGCCATATTCGCGAATGGCTGGGTCTAGAGATGATATGGGGAATGAGAGAATTCCGGATGCCGGGTGTGGAATGCGTCTGCCTCCTCTTATGGCTGCCCGGTCACTCTCTCCTTTGCTGGGTTTCACACAGCCTTCCTAGGGCACTGCCTTCGTAATGATGCCAGCAAACCTTCCATAAGCGATTGCGTATTAACGTCTTGTTGGTCCTCACGTTTGGATGACAACAACAACAACAAAGGATGGTATGAATAGAGACCGCGAAGAATGAGGAATGCTCAGGTGAGCCGGTTGGCAGAGGACGGGAAGACAAGTCGAGGGAAAACAATACAAGGTGGGTTAGGCCAGATAAAGAGAGGACGGCCAGTACGGCAGGCGAAAGTGCTGGACCAGTGCCGGTACAAGCAAGTACATGGGATGTATTGATCCAGGCCCAATCCGATCTTTAGCAGCAAGCAAGTGCGATCGGTCGAGGGGGCAGTGCAAACAAGCAGTGCAACGAACAGCACGTTTTGCAAGCAGGGAGTTTCCGAAAGGAGCAACCTTTGCTTGTGTGCACTCTAAACGGGTGATTGGTTTCTCTCCGCCCTGTTTTCCCTCTCCTGCTCCTTGTGCTGTGGCAATCAGCAGAGAAAGCGAAGTCCAGAGACCCAGAAACCTAGATGCTTGCTTGCTTGCTTGATGCACGCAGAGAGGGATGGTGATGGAGGAGGGAGGGAGGGAGAGAGCGAATTGCCCATGAGCCATGGCAGCACAGCACGGTAAGCCAAGCCAGCAAAGATCAAGCCAAGACCCTTTGGAGCGAGGCTGTGCAAGCCCCATGTACCACGACACCACCTAGTCTTGCCCAGTACCGTCCTAGAGCTTTGCATTAGCGCCAGAGCGTGCATGTCGGCCCTTGTCTTGACTCTGCATGTACCCAACCTAACTCAACCTAATGCCAGGGTAACCCGTCAGGGGTCTTATTGGCGCTTCTGGCCCACCAAGTTACCTCCGGGTACTTGGCGTTTTCAGCCGATCCCCATCAAAACTCTCCTTCACAAGTGACCATCGATTGTCAGTGCAGCCAGGCAGCTCCAGTTAGGAGTTAGGGGCCTGCCGCTGTCCAGTATCTATCTGGAATACGGGATGATATTCCTGCTGATGAATCTGAGCCGAGATTGGAGCAAGGGATTGGCATTGAGTCTTGTAGAGGCAGCGAAACAGATTCCCCATGTAGCACCTATATAATACAAGATTTGAGCCAATGAGGCTTCCATGTGTAAGTGGCCCAGACACCAAGTCCAGCAGTCCAGGGCTTCTATGCATGCAGCATTCTATTCGAATGTGGTTTCCAATGTTCTTCAGCCAAGGCGACTTACCTTCCAGCAGAGGGCTGCATAAACTAGTGGTAATGCTTACACTAAGCAACCTTACTCTTACCTCAAGGCCACCCTAGACCCGGGAGCAGAAGGTTATGAGCTGTGTAGTGGTAATGGACGCCAGCCACAAAGCTGTCACCACTCTCTGCCTGTAATGCACGAATTCTTACCCCACGCGAATATCGAGGGGATATGGCACCTGGTATACCAGTTGGTTTGGTCGATCACGATTGATGGGTGGTAGTTATTAAAAGGAAGCTCCATCTCGTCAGCCCTGGCGTGGCTCCTTATTCAGTCGCAAAGCCTCTTTTAGGTGCCCCACGATACCTGACAAGCTGGGAGGAGAGAGGCGACTAATCTAGCGCCATGCCTGGGCGTTCAGCCATGGCATGTTCGCAAACGTTAAGTTGCAACCGCACTGCCAGACTGAGAAAGCTCCGTGATGATGGAAAAAGAAGGGTGACAGTGCAAGGCCAAGAACTGGTCGGAGGCCTCGAAATGCCCGCTTTGCCTCCCTGCCTCCCTGCCTCCCTCCCTCCCTCCGGGATTCTTGGTCTCCCAACATGGGCGAACTTCCTTGGCCTCTTGGCGGCAATATACCGCCCGCTGTACCGCCCGCCGGAGCACGTATCAGCCAAGGACGCGTAGCTCTCTGGAGCTTGGCATATCCAGAAGCTGAAGGTGTAGCTTGAAACTTAAATAAGCAAGTATCATGGCTTTAGTCTTGACCGCTGCGACGTCATTACTTAAGACAGCTTGTTTCTTGCCGAGCCGTAGGCTAATATCTTATTTACGCCACGAGTGTATCATCATCTTTGATACGCCCTCGCACGTGAAATAGGGACGCACTAAGGTCAAGCCATTGGGTTCCAGGTCAAACACTAACCTGAGTCCATCGAGGAGGTTTTTTGCAGTCAACATTAACAAATTACCCCGGACTGAGGTAAGCATCAAATGGAATCTGGAAATTCAAACTTAACAGTGGTCCCACCACCCACCTTGCATGGCCCCGACGCTAGGCACTGACATCCTACTTAAGTACAGTAGTGTCTAGGTGCTAGGCTACATGCTTGCCCACCTAGAAGCTACTTGTAGATTAGCTAAGTATTGGGCAATCTCTAACACATGAGTTGCACTGCTTGACATGGCATTATCCATAGGTATTTCCGCCCGGCGGAGATGGGTTGTGAAGTGAAATACTGCTCTATGCGTCGCACCCCCCGGTCTGTATATTACGATATGCTATGGCCTAGAAAAGAAGCAGGAGTTGGCAGCCGCTTGACTCGTATACCAACATGTTGGTAGTCGCACAGCTGTTCGGAGATGAGGAAAACTCAAGTCTCGAAGGCTACCTGCATGGCGATTGGCCCGTTTAATCTCGAATTTGCCGGTTACAGTAAGAGACCGACAAGCCTCCCCCTGACTCCGGGCCAGTACTGACATTATCGATTGCCCATGTCCAATGACGTCTCGGCTAGACAAGTCAATTACCGGCATCGCCAACAGTCATTCGCCAAACCAATGACAATATCGCCCATGGACTCGAGCTTCTAGAAGAGTTTGTTATTGACTTGTTCCTGGTCTCTATTCATGTCTACAGTACCACTGCATAGCATGCGGTTGGCAGCCTTGACCTTGCTGAGGGGTGGAACGATGCTACCTAAATCTCTGTTCCCCTCTCCCCATACCGGAACCCATACAAAAATCGAAGGTCGGACGAAGCCCCATTGCAGTAATACGTAGCGTAAGCGCGGCGCGTTATTACCACTTGACATTGAAGGTGTACCCCAGTTTGGGATATGCGCGTTCCGTGTGAGAAATGCGGGTTTCGTTTGGCGGCAACACAAATGGTTCTCGCACTCTCTCCCTGACTGCACATATCCAGACGCGCCCTATCAAGTATTTGCTCTGACTTCTGAGTCTGGAAGGCACAGATATATGTGTACAAGTACAATGGGGGCCAGGGCATGGCACCCTGACTCCTTCCCTGGATTCTGCCCTGATCTGCAGTGTTCGTGATGGGGTTGTTTGCTCTGGTGCTCTGGTCGGCCCGCAAGCAGCGTGGCTGTGCACAGCATCTCCAGGGGGGCAGGAGGGCTACCAGTAGTACAGGCTCATTTCATGCTCGCAGGAAACAAAAGCGACGCCCTTTCCCTTCCCGGCGCGAAGAAACAAACTGTCCCATATCAAACAGGTGCAAGCCCCGCTTGGGGGATTGAGAAAATTCTAATCGCGAACATGTGCACCTTGGCACCACCAAACCGGACGGAGAAGACTGGGTACCAACGGCCATGACCTACCTTCCTGTTCAAGGAAATCCTCCTGGTTGGAATAAGGGGAAAGAAAAGTCCAATTCGTTTCGAACCCCTTGCTGCCCGCGCCGGCTCGCTCCGTTGAAACAAGCAGAAACAAGTTCGCAGTTCACCACCGTTGTTGCTACAGTATCGTCTGACCATCATGCTACCCAACCTTGCTGACTTCCGAGTCGAGCTAGGTACGGAGTACCGTGCCCGGCTTCGGTGGTTTCTGCAAAGTTGGGCACACACACGCTCACGTCATGTCGTCAACACATCATCGTGACCGCCTCTACGTATGTACATGTTTCCGTTGCTTTTTTGGAAGGGGGTTTCTCTGGGAATTGTGGGCGACAAGTGTCGTTGCATGGCTAGTTGGTCTTCTAGCTTCCCCAGCAACAGCATAAAGGATTGCCACATGGGGGTTCCGGACAGCCAAGGGTGGATGGGATGCGGTGTCAGTCTCGGCATACCAACTAATCCTATAGCCCTCTCAGCAACCAGGCATCAACGATCCAATCAACGGAAGCAAGAGCCTTTAGAGGCTGGGTTAAGGTCTCGTTCAAACGGGGCTCCAACAGCTCCGTCATCTTCGGTTTTACACCGCCGGATCTACTTGAAGCTGTTTTCTTCTACTGTAGACGCTAGAACACATAAAAGTACATTCATTACACATATCGCAACACTAATAGGTATAGAGGATATCTGTATTTCACTAGTCGAGACGGCAGAAGGAGCTACAGCGGTTAGTGTAACCGCTTGCCTCCAGCCTTCCCAATCCTCCACTCGAGCTGTGCTGGAATTAATATCATCAAGGTGACACTACTGTAATGCTTGCCTCCGTACTTGTAGATCAAGTGCGTGCACATATGTATTCGACTAGGCGAAGAGTCTAGCCAATCAGAGCTCTTTCCCAGCGCGCCGGCTCAGTAGCCGTCCGAGTCCGCCCAGTAAGACGAGTGGATACAGGTACTTATACTGCGGCTACCTAGTACCAGGCACAACATCACACACTTCCAAGACCTTATCGCCTCCATGGGATGCCTCGGAGATAGAGGGCGCAGCATTTACGTTCATCATCAACCTGTTTCAATGCGACCCAACGGTGGCAATAGACTTTAGGAACTTGAGGGAGATTCAAGTTTGAGCAAGAGGCCGCCGACAAGGCTGTGTGATGTGCGGTCTGGTAGATATCTCGGAGGCAGCAGTGTAGGTCGGTAGGTACATGTGTGTACTATGGAGGCCGCGACGGGAACTCATCATCAGAGAGGCTTAGCAAACTCACGCCTCTTTCTCCAGCAGGAACCGACCTGACCTGTCACTGCGGGTATCTGATAGCCAGGTGGGTTGGATGCAGTTGGGGTTTCCGGAACACCAGCTTCATTCAATATGAACAAAGCATAAGGCAGGTGGGTCGTCAACTGAGCAAGTCGCGGATCACCACGGATATGTGTGTATCGTGCGTCGTTATGTACTTGTTTGCATTGGTGGGTGACCGGTCGCCCACAGCCACCCCGTCCTCGTTGGAGTAAGCAAACGGATAAGCATGTTCCCGAGATCGTGGACCGTAACTTGTCACGTAACACAGCAGCTTGATGTGCGATCCTGTATCTACCGGAAGCTCGATTCCGAGCCCAGCCTATCACGTATAATGGGTAGCTCAGCTCTTCTCCCATATGTCCCTGGGAATTGCAAAGTGGCACATAACGGAACTTCAGAGCGACCTCAGTATGTTCTACAGAAACATGATCTAGGGGCAATTCACCTCTTACGAGACAAATGGTAAAATTGTTTCGTGGTTACCGATATATTGTTGCCTCAGGTATACGCCAAATCCCTCTAGCCAAACCGCCTACCCAAATCAATACCCCTAACGTGAACCATATCCCTGACCTGCTCCGCGTAACTCTCCCGATCCTTCCCTGCTCCGACTGCCCCCTTTACAGCAG
Source organism: Arthrinium phaeospermum (assembly GCA_006503535.1). Taxonomy (NCBI): domain Eukaryota; kingdom Fungi; phylum Ascomycota; class Sordariomycetes; order Amphisphaeriales; family Apiosporaceae; genus Arthrinium; species Arthrinium phaeospermum. The sequence goes on along the minus strand of QYRS01000007.1, from coordinate 187,992 downwards.
AAGGGGTTTCGACCTTCTCCCCTTGGCCGCCGAACCGCGGCCGCACGGCCAGCGCCATGACGCCCTCCCAGAGCCCCTGGACCAGGCCGTGGAGCTCGTCGCCCGTCTGCTTGAAGTCGGGGAAGCTGTTGACCTCGAGCAGCCAAGCCGTGCCCGCGGCGTCGACGAGGAAGTCCAGCCCGAACACCTCGAACGCGTTGGGCAGCGGTTGGAAGTGCATCGTCATGCCGCCCTGCGCCGCGGCCTGGAACAGGTCGCCGGTGATGGCGCAGATCTGATCGAAGATGGCCTGCTTGGACGGTTGCGCGGGCGAAGTGGACTCGGTAGGAATATCGACGTCCCAGAACCGGCGCACGGAGCCGTCCTTCACGGTGCGCTGGAGACACGTGTTGGTCAGATGGGCCTCGAGGTCGATTGTGCTGGCGCCGCCGTCTCCTCCAGCAGACGAGACTTCCCAAGGCGCAACGTAGGGCTTGCCTGCAAATAGTGCAAGCATCTCGCGGTAGACGTAGACGTCGAGGCTGCCGACGCACAGAACGTACGTCCGGATGTGGAACTTGCGGTTGTCGTAGGCGGGCAGGAGCAGAGGCTGGTGAATGTAAGGCTGCGCGACGAAGTGGCGGAGATGAGAGGCAGTGATGCCGTCATCCTTATCATCGTCGTCTTCATCGTCTTCATCGTCTTCTTCCTTCTTCCCGGCCGCTGCGTCTCCATCTTCGTCTTCTTCCTCCTCCTCATCTTCGTCCTCTTCCCATCCATCGAAAATCCCCTGCAGTTCCTCCATCGTGCTGAACAGTCGGATCCCTTGGCCACGGTCACTCATACCGGGCTTGAGGATCCACCACTCGCGATCCTTGGCGTCCTCGATCTCTTCGTTCTTGTCGAGGCTCGCGCGCAGGTCGAACGCCTCGACCAGCGCGTCGTCCAGGAACTCGGCATAGTCGACCTCGAAAGCGTCTCCGCGGCGGAAGTGCGAGTTCAGGGCCGACTCGGGATGCTTGGCCACCCAGTGCTCGATGGTGGTGCCTAGGTAGTGCTTTCGGATGAGGGCCTTGCGCAGCATGTAGCTGTTCACCAGCACATTGCCCTTGTGGTCGTCTGAAACATACGACCAGTCGACCTGTTCGTACGGCGTGATCTGTAGGATGCGGGCTTCATTTTCCGCCGTCGACGGAGGGAGCAGAGAAGACATTGAGATCTCAGATGACGAAGACGCGTCATATGATTGAGGAAGGGACAGGAGGGTGTACGATTCCGCCGCGAAGAGCTTAGAGAGCGCCGAGAGAATCAAGGGCTGAACATAGGGATCCTCGTATGCTACCAAGGCATAGAAATGATTCTTTGGTCGATGTGATAGGGAGTGTTCTTGTGTCACAGGCATGGTGTTATTTTGTGACTTCGACTGTTCTCTATACCGAATCATTAGATCTTGACCACAGCATCATGGTATACGCACCATCTCAGTGCACGTGCGAGTTCAGGCGCGAGCGGAGTTCATGGGATGCCCCAAGGACTGGGGCTCCGATATACATATCTAGGTCTCTATAGTCTAATTTATAGAATATTGACCAGATTGGCCAAACAAAGCCCCAACTCCTCTTGAAGCCTCGCCTAGCAACGCAATTGCCAATGCTAAAGATGCTCTCCACGTTTCGTACTTACAGTTGTAACTCTGTTCCATGCAGATGCGGTGCCGCGTGGTAGAAATTTGCCTTCATCGGAGTAATACTGTTTGTTGGGGTTTGATTGTCAGCACGTGTTACTCAAAAGGGAGGTGTTAAGCCAAGTTTGCTTGCTTACCTTGTCAAGCCTTCTTTCACGGCCCACCCATCGTTTCCTGGGGGCGACTCTTCCACACTGTTGTATACGTCTGTAAACCTTGGCGACCATTTGAAATGCCGGTGTGTGTATCCATTGCCATTCTCGCCCTCCTTCGAGGTCTTTTGAGGCGCCACACCTTCATGGCTCTCGCCCTCTCGTATCCGGCACTCCTCCTCGTCTTCGTCGCCAACGCTGCCCTCCACCTCCGTGAAGCATGAACTCCCCAGTGACCAGTAGTTCTGCAACATCTCGGTGAAGAGCGTCTTGTTCTTGCCGACCCCCTCCACAAGCGGGACGTTCACCGAGTATAGGTCCACGCTAGCATCGGACGGCCACTGGCGGTACAGGCTCTCGATGACCCGGACGCTGTGCGCGCTGGCACCCTCGATGATAACGGGGTCGTGGTTGCGGCTGAAGAAGGCGTACGAAACGGCGATGGCCTTCTTGCGGCAAACGGCAGCCTCGAGGGCGCCTCCGAGTGTGCCACTTGAGAGCGCAAACACAGCCGTCGCATTGCGCCCGTAGTTGGGCCCCGAGACGACAAGGTCCACGGGGCCACGGTCCTCGAAGAAGTAGTGTAGGCCGATTTGGGCGCAGGAGGCGGGCGTGCCGTCGACCAGGATCCACTCCTCAATGTCGCGGGACTTGCTGGGACGCGTGTGGGTGGTGCCCTGGGGCTTGCTGGCAGCGGAGTCGGTGGGCGGCGTGGGATCGAACGTCTCGGAGGGCCGGTAGTAGGAGGGCTTTACTGTCTCGCCGACCATATGGGCCTTGCCGATCCAGGATCGCTGCGTATGGGGGAGGCATACAGACACGGTGTGCCCGGCACGCTGCAATGCCCGCACAAAGCTATGCACATAGGGCGAGGAGGTGGGGGATGGTGGTCCATCGTCATTGGTCACGAGAATATGCATCTTGAGCGCAAGAAATAATGGTAAATTTGCTGGATTGGGCGCAGAAAGGCGTGCCTGGTTTGGCAAAATCTAGCGAACGATGATGATGAGAGTGATGATGCTTAAGGGAAGAAACCACTGGACAGTCCCAAAGGAAATGCGTGTATGATACTCGGCCAAGCCGCCTGATATGGACGAACTGAGCCAGTGGGAATTTCCAAGTATAGACACACAAGTCCAATGTTGGCAGTATGCAGGTAGTACGATTGAAGGGGTGAAGTGAAGGGTATTAGGTATGTAGGTAGTCCGTCGAGTTCGTTCACCGGCAAGCGTCCGTCCCAATTGCCCCGCCAGAGCAAAAAGGCAGCAAGAAATTCGTTTGGGACTTGTCCGTCTTAGTGGGGGTGGGGCCGTTGTTCGGATGGCGATCCAGATCAGTCACGTCATCTGCATCCGAACACGCCTTATGGGTGTGCCGGTGTGCAGTGTGCCCGTCACAACAACCTACCAGCCTACATGTTACACGGGTAGGGTACTAACTGATTCTGGGAAAAGAGGCGTCGTATCAAAGTGTGTGATTGAGGAGGTCTCTTTCATGACATGGAGGGCGGTCCCTTTGGTTGGCACCGGACATATTAATACGTACCGAGAGTAGTACTGGAAATAACGCATCTGGCCGACATGCAGCATACATGGAAAAAACATCGAGAGATTATTCATACAAAGTGTCAATTACCCCTAAAGGTTGTCTATCTAAAATGGAGATGCAGTCCCTCATCGCCTGGCCTGCTTCCTCTTGTTCTGAACAAGACAAATCTCGATTCCACGCAGGACGGGGATGGAGTACATGATGAGGACCGAGGATCAAGGGTCAATCTTTGCTGAAGCCTCGCGATACAGGACAGGTGTGGAATAACCGTAAAGTCAAGAAGTATAATCTCTCCACCAACGCCTTTGCTGTGCCATCCATGACTCGCCAACAAGCAACGCCTTTTAAAAAACAATTGCGTAAACCGATATTAATGACTTGGTTTGGCATCATATCGCTGACTTCCTTCCCCTAAGCCCAATAGAACTGAAGAAGAAAACCCATAATCCAAACAAAGGGCAGATTTGCAGCCAGGTCGACTACCCGAGTAGCATGGAACCAGTTCCCAGCCTCTTACAAATCCGACAGACTCGTGCTGTGACGGAGACGTCGTGTAAGCTGTAGGGTTCTAGCTGGCCGTCCAGTGTCACCCGCTCCCTCAAATGCACTCTAAGCACGCTGGCGTTTGGCGACACCGGTGGCCGGCGAATCGGCCTCCCGTTTCTGTCCTTGGGGTCCAGCATGGCTCTTAGAACGACGCCAGGCGTCAAAAGGACTTTGAGTTTTGGTCGGACGTTTCATGGGCGTGACACTGTCCTCCAGCCTTTTGCTCATACGGGTCGTACGAGTGGTGCTTGGGGGTGAAGCAGGTGCGAAACGGGGCGCCGTAGGTGTTCCAGGCATTGACTTCTCGGCAGGCGTCTCTATGGCATCCTTGCCATCCTGCTTTTCAAGGACAACGTGGTCCTCGATATCAGTGGCTGCTTCCTCATCTTCGGTGTTATGCTCGATGATCTCCTTGCCCTTTGCTTTGCTGGGGAATAGTAGGCGGGGCTGCACAGAAGATCGGGTGAGTCTTCTAGATGGGCTGCCGACCTCTTCGCCATTCAAAAGATCATCGGGAGCTTCGCCATCCTGATCGGCCGGGCTGTTATCGCCATTTGGCTTCCAAAATGCCTTTCCTCGGCTAGATTGAGGTTAGTAAAAGTTGCCGGACTCATCAAAGTAGGGTTAATATACTCACAATACGTAAACTGTGCCATCTGAGCGCTGAACAGCATCCTCCATAGGGACTCTGCCCTCACCAGGAATGACCACCATCTTACGCCGAGGGCTGCGTCGCTTGGGGGGTTCGGCAACCGCAGCAGCTGAAGCTTCGCCGTAGAATGGATTGTCGAGGCTGCGGTCAACTTGAGGAAGGCGATCGCGGGAGTCGGTGAAGATCTCAATAGGCTCGTCAATTTCCTCCGCATTGAAACTCTCAAGGCCTACGCCAGTATACTTCTTCGACCTCTTCTTGCGCGATGAAGTAATGGTATCCACCTCATCGTGAAACAGAGTTCGCGCAGCGGCGCGCACACCAGCTTCAATCTCGACATTGCGCTTCTTGTTGTCGCTCGGAGTCTTGGCGGGCGTTGGAAGCATGCCAGAACCACGCGTGGCAGATGCCGCGTGCGACTTGGAGCCAGGAATGCCAAGCAGACCAGCGGCGCCAGAAGAACTCTCGGCCGTCAAATGGGCCGCAGCGCGTCGCACAGAGTCCATGGCGGGCGCTCGCTTCTTGGGTGATGCGGCTGGAGTGCCAAAGACGGTGCTTGTTGATCGCGAGGTTGTGTTGCGGGCAGTGGAGTGTCTGGGAGAAGGTGTGCGATTTTTGATTGCCTTTTCAGAGATGCGTGCTGATTTGCGGGGAGAAAAAGGTTCCCAATTGTCCGTGTAGCCGTGTTTGGGAGTTGAAGGTGTATGGACCCTCGAGGGGGGTGGAGGTGTTGAAGCTTCGAAAATGGCAGCCATGATTAAGTATTTTTCAGGCAATGCAGTTTCAATCCCAAGTTGCAGATAATCGCGGACCCGCACAGCTCCTGCGTTGTCTGGCAGAATTGAGGTTTACTGCCCAGCAACAAGCCGTCAATGTGACTTGTGTTCTAGCAGCCAAATGATGGTCCCGTGTGCCACCAAAACAACAATCCCTTGGACTTTACAGAAAAGACCACTTCGAGGACAATAGCACAACCACCATGGATTGATTGTCTTGATCCAACACGCTATCCAGTTACCTCCACTCGTATTTGCCGAGTTAAGAAGTAAGAAGTAGCTGGTACAAGTCCGACGAACCAGTTTTGAAGCTCGCAAGCAGATAAGTCGGCCAAGCTATGCAACCCCCCTTTCTCTGTACCCAAGTGCTAACAGCTGAGCAGAAGACGAAGCACTAAAAGCGCGTCGTGTTGTTGGTCGATGCTTTGAATGCCGAACCTTGACCGCAAGTTGTCGAGACGAGTACAGCTATTGGCGTCGCGTTGCTTGTTTCGACGTGCTATGCGATAGATTATCTTGTCGATAGCAGTGCAATAGCTGCGTATATCCGGATCAGTATACAGATGGGATGGTGACTCGGTGTCGTCTCAAGCTTCGGTCGGGTTCGTTCCGTTCCTCCCCAATCTACCGTATGCAGTATGGTATGCAAAAGAATATTACGAGTGGATAAAATGCAATTGATTATGACCAAGAATAATCTTCCGAGCCTAGCAAGAATGCGACAGAGACAGGGCCAGCGCAACTGTCGAGGTTCGATGATGTTGACGTAGTTTTGCGTGAAGATTATGGTTGTGTGTGTGGGAACTATCTGGGAGCGACGACGAGAAGACGTTGAGCGCGCCGGGTCAAGGTAGTCAGGAGGTAATTTTCGGTAGTGAGAGTGGCAGAACAAAGGTGGCTGGGGGGACTGGGCGAGCCTGCCACAGACGGACGAACCAAGGGTTGGGCAGGATTGCAAGATTAGCATGGGTCTGGCATGGATGTCCACTCCCTGCCAGCACACCCAGTACCGTCGTAGACACCCTCCGTTGTGCATTTCATGCACGTCCATTCTCCACTCAGGACCAGCCAAACCCCTTAAGCCGTAAACAGCTTGACGGCAGCGGTCGAATCAATTAACACCAAAAACACGCGTCTTGGAGCACTCCCCAGTTTATGTCGAGGAGCAACCGGCGCGTCGCGACCCAAACATGGCAGCCCCGCACCTCGAATGCCGCGAAACACCAAGCAGCCCTACTGATTGGCGATTTCTGGCATCGCTGCAGAGCCCCGACCAGCTTTTTGCCAGGGTCCCCACCACAGACCGCATCTGGCGTCAAAAACAACAGACAAGCACACAGTAAACATTTTGTCCAACGGCCAGGCAACTCAGCCTTGTACGTCATTGAAGCCAAATTGTGATTGAGCATTGCAACGAGGGAAAAAGAGCAGGTCCGTCCCAAAATCTGCATGCACTGGGGCTCAATTTGATACCGCCTGCGGCCACTGCACCACACCACACACATAAATCTACCTTCACCATGGCGGACCAGTTTTCAGACTCGGATACAGAGGAGCTCTTCGCCTCTCCTTCAGCCAAAGCTGCATCCAAATCCGCATCCCGGAAAGCTGCTGTTCACCCCGAACGGCCCAAGACACCCAAAACCCCGACCCCGCAACAGCAGCAGCAGCAGCAGCAGCAGGGCGGAGGCCCCTCCTCCTACGAAGCCAGCACATCAGCCGAGGCGCGCGAGGCGTCGTTGCAGCGCGAGCTGCAGGGGGTGCGACAGATCAACGAGCTGATCGAGGGCGTCATCTCGACGCTGGACCGCGCCAAGGGCAACATGGGCACGGTTTCGAAGACAGTCAACACGGCGTCGACGCTGCTCAACACCTGGACGCGCATTCTATCGCAGACGGAACACAATCAGCGGCTGCTCCTCAACCCGACCTGGAAAGGTGCCACCCAGGACCTCGTTGAGCTTGAGAACGAGGCGGTGCAGAAGCAGGCCGCGGCCGAGCGGAGGGCGGCCGAGGAAGAGCGCCGGCAGATCGAGGCGGCCCGGAGGCGGGAGGAAGCAGAGCAGCAGAGAGAGGCCGGGACGTTGGGCAGGGGCCGAGCCACAGTGACACGCGGACGCACAACTAGGGGCCGGACTGTAACTAGGGCCACGGCAGGTACGAGGGGTTCAAGTCGAGGCGCTCACGGTAGCTCTTCCAGCATATCAGGTACTAGAACTACATCAGGCATTAGCAGAGGATTTGGGAGCACGCGGGGGCGAGCTAGAGGAACACGAGGTACATGATCAACGCCGACGAATTCATGACTGTTATGATTTGGAAGATTCATGTACAAGCTAGGTCTGATATCCTGAGGGCCGCAAGATGTACAGCTCGAATGGATACGGAATTATCGATACCCAAAACAGTCCCATCATGCTTTCTTCTTGAAGAAGTCGCTCATTTTCTTCATCCCGGCCGTGTTGACCTTCTTGAGGTTTTTGACACCTCTCGATTCTCCGGCCTTCTTCCGCTTCTCATCCTCTTCCATCTTCCGCTTCTTTTCTGCTCGGTCCATGAGTTCTTCCTCGTCCAGAACATGCTTCCGGGAGTAGTCGCCCATTGACCGCGATGATGCTGCTTCTTGGCGTAACTTAGCTACTTGTGCGAGATACTCATCGAGGGGGCTGAAGTCCACAAGTTTCTTCTGTTCTAATAGTTGCCGTTTTAGCTGTGCGACCTGGGATGGTATGATATAACTAGAACAAATGAAGGAGAACGCGATGCGTAGCCGCTGAAGCTGGGTGACTTCGGTTGAAGCTTGCATCGAGGCCTTCAATGCTGATGCAGCGGCAGCGGCCTCCTCATCGGCAACCGTGGTCGCCGCAGTAGATGCTTCGGAATTGTGGCTTGTCGTGGTTTCCGTCGACCCTGTGGATGACTGGCTTTCGGTGGATTCAACCTTGGGCGTAGAAGCAGATGAGTCTGTCGCCGCCGTCGTTATCGTGCCCTCCCTCTTCAGACCCAGGACCGGCGCCTCCAAAGCCTTGGCCACAAACTTCTCCTCCATGCTCGGTGGCAGGGACTTTTCGCTCATCCGCTTTGCCCTGGACAGCATATCCGCCAACAGCTTCTCCTGGCTGAACCGGTACATGAGCTCCCCACCGGCGTCAACGGTGTCGCAGACAATGGCCATTCTTGACTCGAGCAGTTGCCTTATATTGCCCCAACGCAGGATCTCCGAAAAGTGTGGCGAGGCTTTGCTGAGTTGGTCGAAGTAGTCATCGCTCTCGACAAACATCTTTTTCCCGCCCTCCCCTCTGGCGGTCTCGTCCGAGACCAGTGCTGGTAATAGAAGGAAGACGGGGTCGATCGATGTCGCCAAGTACAGTTCAGCGCCCTTGGTTACGTAGGCGCCAAACTCGCTGTCGTCACCGTCTGACTTCTTCTGGTCTAGTTTCTCTTCATTCTCTGCGCCTGTGCCGATGTTGGTGTTGGTGTCTATCAACCAACTCCGCGGTGTGGATTTGGGGGCTGTGATGCGGGTGAACTCGTAAATTCCCGTCTCGGGGCATATGAGGTAGCGTGTGGCCTTGCTGTACCGCGGGTTCGGCAATGATACAACACGCGCATCGCTTGTGGCTTTTCTCGGTAGGATGAAGATTTTGGGGGGGTTCGTAGCAGGCGAAGGCAGCGTATATCGGGATTTATTCGAGGGCGCTGGGGCTGTCGCCGCCGACGTCTTTGCCGCGGCGCTGCCACTGGCGGCTTTGGAGCGCGTCGTCCTAGCCATGTCGTATAACTGAGTGAAGATGATGATCCAAGATTGGCGCCCAAAATCGAAGCAAAAGACCTGTCTATAGCAACTACTTAAGCAGATACAAGATAAGAGAGTTGGCTTCAGTAGAGCTGACAACGCACTTGACGACCGTATGTACCGTACCTCTCAGCATACATACGGAGTAAGTACTAAGAAGGCCAATTTAGACCCCTGTCGATATATTCCAACGCGCCTGTGGAGACGCGTCTTGGTAGGGATTCGACGCGAATCTTACTTTAGATAGGTTTCAATTTCATGCATTTGTCTGTTCACTTTATTCCAGCTTATCAGAATCGCGTTTTCGTCCAGCAGTCGCCTGAAAGTACCGTTGTATCCCCCATCCTGATCTAAATCTTGGGTCCGGTTGGAAACTTGTCGCAATTCAGCCCAAGCCATCAATCAATCCCATCCCACCTGGTCGCTCGCCAATCCATCCCAAATCTTATCGAGCCTACTTACACAGGGAGACAGAGCTTCCAGCTTCGGGACCCGGCCTTTAATAAGCGCTTGTGCTACCGGTGCTATCTAGATACGATTGTCGTCCAACCGCTCGCCAACATTTGTTTGTTTGCAGTCTTTTCCGAAATCCTCGAAACCATTCTCAACGACAATAGTACCGGATTGTACTCCGTACATTTTGGGTTATTACCTAATTGAGACACACTTACGCTCTCTGTATCAGTTACACCTCTGATTGCCATCCTCCAAGGGAACCCCGACCAGGTTGGCTGGTCTATTATTGTATTGGTAGCGAGCGGGGACTCCTGTCCATACAGGTCCTTTGTACAACGGCCAACACGAAGTACAACCTTCACGTGGTAAATAACCAAACACCTGTGATGGTACGGTGATAATCCACACCAGAAGCGAGCCAACATGGCTCAAAGTACGTCTGCTCATCGAGAATGCCCACATCTGGAGACCCTACTGACATCATCCAAGGATCCGGAGCAGGACCACCACCACAATGGCCCCCGCGATCGCCCCACGAAGCCTTGGCCAGCACGCCCGGCGGCCGCGAACGAATGCGCCGCATGGCAGAGCGCTCTTCACCCTCGCCATCACCGCTGAAACGGGCTCGATCTATGTCCGCCCTTGCCGCAAGGTCAGCCACTTCTCAGAACAACGTGGACGACGACGATATGGATGTAGACATGGATGACGAGGAAGACGACGAGGAGACCCTACAGCTAAAGCTACAAGCTATCCAGGCAAAGCTGAAGCTCAAGGCTCTTCAACGACGACAAAAGCAGTCCGTGGACCTGGGCAGCTCGAACGCCGCTCGGTCATCGCCAGGAAGTGATATTCTAGCTGCAAGCCGGGCGCAATCACGCGCAGCAATGCTCAAAGAGCCACCGAAACTCCCATCCCAACCTCAGGCGGAGGTGCAGGTCCCCGTATCGCCAGTTCGGAGGGCACCAACTGCTCAAAACCAAAGATCACCCAGCCGGGTGCTATTGGGCATTGACAAGGGTCTGAAGGCCAAAGATGTTTCGTTGAAGCGAGCATCTAGCCAACGGGGTCCCCGCGACAATGACGGTCCCAGTAGTGGTTATTTGCAAAGATCGCGCACACCTGCTGCGAACCAGGAGAACCTCATAAGTCGGGACCGGCCCAAATCATTTAGTGAAAGGCTGGCTGAGGCGAGAAATGAGGAGGCGGCAAAGAAAGAAAGGCAAGATCGGATACGAACTGCCAGGAACGACACGTTCCAGGTCAAACAAGAAGAGGTGGAACGATACAAGAGCCAGGCTGTAGAGATACCTGAGGCACCTTCGGAGCAAGGTTCCTATAGCCGGGAGGAAATCCTGGCAGGCGGGAGGCTTAAAAGGAGCAACACTGTTCCCAGCTTACGGAGAGGCGATAACATCGATGGCGAAGCTGGTTCGGCAATTTCCGAAGAAGCAGCCTCGTTTGAACCCTACTCGGCTTTGCATCTCGCCAAACGCATCTTGCCTCACAGCGTTCTGGCACGCACACTTTCGGGAAAGAAGCCGTACCTGATCAAGGATCTTTTAGCTTGCGTCAAGGCCCCGAACTTTGAGCTTCCAGATATCGAACAAGACATCGTGGTGCTGGGTATTGTTGCATCCAAATCTGACCCGAAAGCTCACAAGCCTCCCCCCGGCGGCTCTGATCTCAAAGAGAAGAAGAATAGGTTCGCTGATGACGATGACCCACGTGGCAAGTATATGGTCATTACACTCGTGGATCTGACCTGGCAACTTGACCTGTTCCTATTCGACTCTGCCTTCGCCCGGTACTGGAAGTTGTCGCCCGGTACTCTGGTGGCAATTCTGAACCCAAGTATTATGCCGCCCCCCAAGGGGCGCGAAGACACGGGTCGATTCAGTATAGTTTTGAACAGCGATGGCGACACTGTCCTCGAGATTGGAACAGCGCGTGACTTGGGGTACTGCAAGAGCGTGAAGAAGGATGGCAACCTCTGCAACTCTTGGGTCAATAAGAAACGTACAGAATTCTGCGAGTTCCACATGAATGCAGCCCTGGAGAAGCACCGATTCCACCGGCAGGACATCAACTCAGCAGCCGGAAGCGGCATGGGGTCTCGGCCTAAGAATCACCGCGAGAAATGGCAAAACGATAATACGAAGAAGGGCAACACCAGCAACTACGATCGTGCTTCGGGCTCCCAGTACTACGTGTCCCATGCTAGTGCTGCGAGCCTCATCGACGGCGAACATTTGGCATTTGGCGGGGTCGCGGATCGAGCCGAGCGCAAGGAGGCCTTGAGGCGCCGCCTGGAACACCAAGAAAAGGAGCGAGATATTATGAAGCAGCTCAGCAACATCGGCCGTGGCGCCGGCAGAGAATACATGAAGATGACTGACCGTACAAACCAGTTGGGATCTAGTGTATCGTCTTTTACCGGTGGGACAGCCCAGGACACGCCGAGTATGAGTCAATCGCCGGCGGTGGACGCGAAAAGCCTGGGGCTCCTGGCAGCGAGGGGAGCAGATGCTAAGAAGGTTCACCTGAGCCCTGTTAAGCGCAAGAGGAACCTGTCATCGTTCAACTCGATCTCTAGCACGGGATCGTCGTCGTCGTCCGCCACGGCGGGCAAGGCGGCAGCGGCCAGCCAGTCCAAGTCTGAAGGAGCTCTGGGATGGGGCACTTCGTTAAAGGATAAACTCTCCAATATGAAGAACGGCCAGAGGTTCGACGGTGCGGCGAGTACTGTCCCGGCGGCTAGCAGCAGTTTTAGTGATGGCGGTAGCTTCCAGTCATCATCTATGTTGACGCCGGCTATGAAGGGGAAGGATAGCAGGGAGAAAGCTGAATTGCCGGCACGCAAGAAGACGCGTTTTGTGACAGAAAAGGGGATACGCGAGGCAGGGCGGGAAAGCCTGGGAGGGGACTTCGCGAGAAACAAGATGATCATGTTGGATGATGAAGAGGACGATGACGAGCTTGTCGTTTTGAAATGATACCACCAATCAGATGTTCTATTATGGCTCAAGATGGCGCGAACAAGAGCCACCGGAGCCAGAGCCAGAAAGGGGCGGGTGACACTCTCGATACAGCGGGGAATTTTCGCATGATGGGCCTTCTTTTCTTATAGCGGGCGTCCAAGGGGAACAGATATGGTCTGAAACCATATCTCAGATGAATAACATTCAGTTCAAAGTCAGGCGGAACATATTCGGGCATGCTGTATCATGAGCGTTGAATGCATTGATCATACATCTCAGGTGAACTCCCCACCCCTTGCTCTACGTACAGAGCAGAGACTATATAGCTATATCTGCATGTAGCCAGTAGCATGTCATTGAGAACTAACCTCCAACGGGCCACTAGACGTTGAGAAAGTGAGACAGCAGCCCATTACCCCAGAGACAATGGTGTTAGCTGAGTCTCGATGCTGCGTTCTTATTACTGACATCCAGAACTACAAAGAACGACGACTACCTAGGTAAGTATGTACTGTTCAAACGCCCAGCAAGCCACTGTGTACCGTGTAGAATCGAATGGACAACAAAAGAAGTTACTGCTACGCAATCTGTTGAAGAGACTTCCATGGCCAGCTCTGTTGGGTTCCAAAGCATAACGGCCAATTTCCACGATGGCTTGACCAAGGTAGGCATTATGCCTCCTTTGGCACCATGGCAACTATCGACCGGCTATCGCAGCAGAGGGGCAAGAGGGAAAAACATGTCGATAAAGAGGGCAAATCTGTGAAGAATCTAGCAGGCTCCACCGATGGGCAGGACTAGATCTCTAGTCTCAGGCCGAATTTTCCCAGAGGAGGAGACCCCTGTGGGGCGAATGACACCAGGCGGGTAGTTTTTGGTAGGCGGGGCAAATGGCAACAAAATTATTTTTACTTGGACTTACAGGCAACTACCCCGCCATAGGAAAATTGTTGGTATTGATGTAAGGTAGAGTGTGAGACTGAGGGAGAGTTGCAAGCCCAAGAGAGCACGGGAGGTACATCAATGTAGGGAGGAAGGGATTGATGGGCAGTTTTCTTGTACAAGACAGAGAGAGCCTCGGGAAGAGTAAACAAACATCAATAGCAGCAGGCAACGCTGCTCCCAATTTCCTCGGCGAGGCCAGGGCAAGCAGGTGGTATCCGTCTGGTTTGGTCTGGTCTGGTTTGCCGCCAAGTGTGTACCAGGCCGCATGTGCTTGATTGGATTCGCCAGAGGCAACACCATGTAAGTGGCAGATCCAGGTGTCGCACTCTCACACAGCTTTGTTGTCACCCACTTAGGGGATCCGCCAATGACATGGGAGGCACTATAAGAATTTTTTTTTTCTCTTCCTTACCTCTGCCCTGGATTTCTCAAACGGGAAAAAAGAGCGGTCGCCTCTTGGGGCGGGTCAGGCCGCTGCCCAAATATTTATATCGATGGCTTTCCGGTCACTGTGACGCTGGTTTCCTTCGACTCTTGTCATCTCTTCACACCTGTCCCTCTTTCATACACCCTTCTTACACTCTCTCTTCTACCCCATAGACCATATACCCCCAAGTCTTTGCGGTACACACCCAACCACAAGCAAATATGTCTATGCCTGAGGAGATCGTCATCGACCCCGCGGTCATCAAGGAGCTCCAGCAGTTCGAGGATGCCATCTCGGACGTTGACCTGGAGATCGCCGCTAAGCAGTGGTTGATGACCAAGGACATCTTCGCCAAGCGCCAGGCCTCCATTGCCAAGATCCCCGGCTTCTGGAGTGTCGTCTTCGACAAGGCCGTCTCCGAGCTCGAGGCCGCCATCACCCCCCGTGACAACGTCATCTTCCAGCAGGCCCTGACCGCCATCGAGGTCGACCGCCCGGAGATCCCTGCCAGCGCCAAGACCACCGACACTGGCATTGACAAGTTCGGCGAGCCCCGCTCCATGACCATCACCTTCCACTTCAAGGAGAACGACTTCTTCGCCGACACCGTTCTGAGCAAGACCTTCTTCTACCGCTACGGCAACGACGGCTCCACCGGCCTCGTCTCCGAGCCCGTCAAGATCAACTGGAAGGCCGGCAAGGACGTCACCGAGGGTCTGTCCGACGCCGCCTACGGATTCTGGCAGGCGCAGAAGGCCAACCCCAGCCAGCAGCTCGACGCCGCCCTCTCCGGCGACGCCCGCAAGGCCCGTGACGCCGCTGCCCGCGAGATGCCCGAGTACAAGGCTCTCGCCGCCATGATCGAGGAGAAGGAGATGGGCGCTACCAGCTTCTTCAACTTCTTCTCTTACCGTGGCCGCTGGACAAGCGCCGCTGAGAGCGTTCAGGCCAAGGCTGAGGCCATGGCCAAGCGCTCCAAGGCCAGCGAGGTCGACGAGGAGGATGAGGACGAGGAGGAGGAGTTCCCCGAGGAGCACGTCGAGACCTTCCCTCCCGGACACGACGTCGCCGTCACCATCGGTGACGACATCTTCCCCAGCGCCATCGACTACTTCCTTGAGGATGACATTGACAGCGACATCGACCTCGACTCTGATGATGATGAGGACGAGGAGATGGAGGGTTAAACAAAGTCAAACACAACGACAACCCCTGCCATCAATGATGTACCGCTGGGAATGTCCCCGAACAAGTGGTGACCAGTCATGTGCCAGCAAAACCACCCAAGACCATCCAATCAGGAAGTCGAGAGGTATTTTTTGTACGCCATCAGTCACCAATCCCCATCACCGCTGACCTCCTGGTCGTGCGTGTGGGCTTTTCGGGCGCCCGACGGATACAGTAATGACTGCCGCGTCGCCGTCACAGAAGACGGGCAGATGTGGAATGAAGATTACGAACAAAAATGGATTGAAAATATAGAAATGATATTGTAGAATATCATGGTTCAGTTTAGAGGATACCCACACCAATAAAACTTCATAAAAACTATCAAATCATCGATTCTTTGTCGTATTGTGTATGTGAATGAATACCTGCCTCAATATGTAAGTCAGGCCAGGTGGCTTGATACCACTCAGACATGGCGTTGGAACTCTTGGTCCGGGTCGTTTATGCAAAGACCTTCTCGCGGTCATTGCTGACTTGTCAAGTTGCTCCTAGGTTAGCCGTTGGCAATGGAGTCAACGGTGCTCAATATAAACCGGGGTTGTGGCACCGTTTATATGATCTATGCCATCTCCAGTCGACCCTATTATCAAGAGTATCTCGTATAATCTTGTCCTGAAATTCGTCGCCCGCATCATTGGCAGCGATTAGATGGCTTATTGACGTGAGTTGTCGATGGCTCGTTCACTTCTCCTGCAATTGTCATACGCTGACGTGGTGTCCTGGACATTTTAGCACTTTTTGTCATTATGTCGTCGCATCACGAAACGAGGTCGACCGTAGATACGAAACGTATATGGGAGGATATCTTAGGTTGACGCAATGAACACACAATTGTAGATGAGGGGTCCTCTTTGACGATTCACGATTCCCCGCTGAATGAGATGCCTTCAGTGATCCCATGAGAGCAAGTAAGTGCCTTGGATATCAGGGGATGACTTGGCCTGCGGTTCCCAACAAGGCCACACACCATCAGCTTCATGGACAGTAAAGGGTTCCAGGCTGATTTCGACCGTCATGATGGTGAGTCCTACACAAGCTATTGTTGCCTCATATGGTCCAAGGAAACCAATAGATATTCGTGGCCTGGGACTCTGCTAGAAGGGTTCGTCTTCCTATGTCTTTTCCCAGCTATCGACCGCCAACCCCAACCCTTTCGTCCCTTATTGGATCTATCTATGAACCACCTCCTCGGCGCGCCAAACGACTACAGTCTAACCTACCAATTGTACGGGGCAATCCGAGGAGAGCCGAACATAATGAGCACCTCAGATTTCAGAGGGTGGGAAGCAGTGTCCATCACCCCCCTACTCTATCTTTTGGTTGATGCAGTACTCAGGACCCTTGGAAAAACGTTGCCCCTTACCTCGTTCCACCCATGTCGCCGCCTGCCTCTGGGGCTTCGACACGAGATCTGAGAATACTGCGCCGTCGCCGAGCCGCGGGTGATCCCTCTCCCCGAAGTCCTTAAACCCCACCGGCCACCTGGCCCCATACTGATGCGCATCAACCGAGAGAGCCGCGCCTACGCCCTCAAAACCTACTTCATACGCCTCGTCGTGTCTTCTAGCTCTAACTGGTGCCGGTCGGTTTCCCATCATTCGCCGGTCTGTCTCCGGAACATTTATCAGCTGGATCCGCATGATCTGGCGGGATCCACCGGGGCATGCAGTGGCGGAGTTGCTCTGTGGGAGAGCGGCCCCTGGGCGAGTGCCGGGACGAGACCCAGGCATGCAAGTCGCTACCGGCGCCGGCGGCCGCATTGATTTCCAACCAGTCCCCGACCCCTTTTATCTGGACCTTCGACCTCCCAGTCCCCTCGCCGAAGCTGTCGGCGGCAGCAGCCAGAACGGTATTTCGCACCCCCCGCAGGCTTTACCACGAGAGGGACGACGCGCCGCCTTGGACATTCGAGTTCATGTGCACTTCCGACGACTTGCACAGCAGATGGTCATTTCACCAGGTACCGCCGAATTCTTGTATTTGGCCCATAGCAGAGCAAATACGTGGTGTGGCCTTTCTTTGGGATAGTGTGGGATAAAGTATCCGGGACGGAGGGCAGATTCTGACCGACTTCGTCTCGAGGCATGGCAGCGGTGAAACTAAGAGATGACGGGGTATGATCTGTTGATGACGAGTTCCGACTTACTACAGGCCGTTCAAACCAAACTAAGACTCAACTCAGGCTCACACTGAAGTCGGATAGCACTCAACGGCAAAGTTATTTACATGGTGATGTATTTGCCGTGATCGGGGCGCACCAAGTCTTCCCGCGAAATATGGCTGGCACAAGTCATTGATCGTTGCTGATGATATGGAATGGATGGTGTTTAGCTGATGGTCATTGCTCAAAACGAATACAGCTTTAGTCCTTGATAGGTCTGCTCTTGTAGGTGATTCTTGTGTCTGATCGGGAGGTCTTATCCGCACTCAATGTGACTTGCTACCAAGATCAAGTGACGAGGTCCCATGGTAAGGAAGCCACTCATCTCGAGGCCAGCCAATGGCGGGACATGGCCGCAGCTTCGCATGGAAGCATTGCGTGACAAGTTGCAAGCAATGTGACATGGGGCATTATTTTTCTCGCTGCTTTTGTGTACGGCGGTCCATGTGTAGCCGTCCATGTGGATTGGCCACGATCTTTTTGGTATACTTAAGCATGCATACCTACCTTACCTTACCTTAGTTGCGTATGACACAGTTCGCTAGCTTCCAACCTGGAGTTGATGGATCTTGGCGGGCAAAGCAGTTGTTATCGGTCACCTTATCGACTACAGTAACCGGACTGTACCACTACCTACTCGATTGGTGCAAGTACTTGTTGGGCCTCTGCACTTGATTAGCCTCACCATTTGCTAGCTGGCAGGTTAACCTAAAGCAACGACTAGATCTAGATTGCATGCCCTCGCGAACTGCCCGAGTGCCCATTTTGGTGATGCCAAGTCAGGCGGGGTAGCTTGCTTTCCTTGGGCGTGCTGCGTGCATTGGTAGATCGGACGAGAGCTTTATCTAGGCTAGCAAGTACATGCTGGGTAGGGCCGCCTTTTTGCTGTGCTCGATGCAGGGCTCAAGGGGGAAATCCCGAGTAAGCATGTACAGTATCGAGGGCAGACAGTGTGCGATGGATGGGAGAGTTTGATTCACCGCTGCAGGTACAGATGGGCGATGGGGGAGCTGAGGCAGAAAGTAGGCTGGCCAAGTGTAATTGTGACCCTCCGCAGCTCACGCTTGATTGGCAACGGAATTCTGGGCTGCCCTGCAAAGCCCACTTCGGCTCTTGAAGTGTGCTGTACTATGTGCTGTGCTGGGAGTTACGGTCAACCAGCTCTCACACCCCCCTCCCCCTCCCCTCACTAGATAGGCCAGGGACAGCATGATCATACCTAACAGCAGCCCCCCCCGTCGGACTTGGATGGATCACTTTGAGGGGAAGGCAAGGAGAAAAAAAAAAAGAAGTAACAATAGAACACGCAGACAAGGCCTTTGTCGAGTTTTTGCCAGAGAAAAATTATTATTTTGGATTTATTCGGGCAAGCCTTCAGCTGATCGATCCATTTGACCTGACCATCTGAGCTGTCTCTGGCTCTGGCTTGGGTTTGCACGGTCGAGAGTTTCGATAACCCACACCGGGTCAAGTGCTCTTCCCAGTATCATCACATCACATCACCAACCTTCCAGCTCAATCTCGACTTTCTCCCACGAACAAACAAGGGCAATTCGACTCGGCCTCAGCCTCGACCACGCCCACGCCCACGCCCACGACCACCGCCATTTCCCCTGCCCCAGCAACCCCTCCGCCAGAACCATTGTTCCTATCGCCTCTATTTATTTATTTTTGGCCTCGAATTAGAGCACCCAACTTTTGCCCACACTTACCCAGAACCACTATATCCCATACACGATGCCCTGCTTCAAGGGCATCGCTGTGAGCATCCACGCCAACGGAGCCCCGCTCCACGAGCATGGAATGCAAAAGCAGTCTCGCGTGTCTCGCATCAGTACTTATATACCCGTGCCCTCTCCCCAGCTGAATACCGACACCCAGAAGCACGAGCCGGCCCGTTTCGCCATCTCCATCACCCTGCTGAACCCGGGCGCCCCCATCCCCTACACGACCCCCAAGTCCAGCGAGGCCAATCCCCATCCCAAGCCTCTCTATGCCGGCCCGCTGCCCTCGGCCTCCTCGGACCCCTCCAGACATGCGAACACCGTGACGCCCTACATTCCCATGACCAACTCGGAAAACGAGACCATTGCCGCCTACATTTACTTTGACGGGAGAGCCAAGGAAGAAGTGGCCACGCTCCTACGGCCTGGCGAAGAGACATGGGTCAATAGCAGATGGGTCCAGGTCCCTGACAGCGAGGGAGGCGGCCTTGCCGAGCGCGAATTCCTTTTCCGCGAGGTGGGGCTGGAGAGGTGGCTCAACGGCTTGGACTTGCAAGGCCACGATGCCGCCGAGAAGGTAGAGAAGCGGAGGCAGAAGTTCGAGAGGCGCCATCGCCGCCAAAAGTCGGCCGCCGCCGGCACCAGCTTGGACCAGAACGGAAAGCAGCGGGATACATTGGCCTACGGTAGCACCGAGCAACCGCCGATTGCGAACAACGACAACGGCATGGTCGATTCCGACTCGGATTCCATGTCCGATGACGATGATGACGAGCCGCCCGAGGCGACAGGCCAGATCAAGGTCGCCATGTTTAGAGTGATAGCTTCCGGCGAGATCAAAAAGGGCGAATACTCGCCTCAATTCGACGCCCACGACGATGATGACGAGAACGAAGGGAACCAAGGCGGCAGTAACGGCGCCATCGATGCTGATGTCGAACACACCACAAGTTTTGCCAAGCCCAAGACCCTGGACCCCAAAACCATCAGCACCCAAACCGTGACCGGCATTGACGGCCCTGATAAGCCTTACGCCACCTTTACCTTCTTCTATCGTGGACAGCGTGCGTTCTTGTGCATTATCCCAGCTGCTTCTTCGCCATGCTAACCTTCTACAGGCCAACTAACTAAGATGGGCATCGTACCCTCCGTCAAGGATCCCAAGACCACTGCTCCTGGTGCTAAGAGGCGGAGTACGCAATTGGATTTCTCAGGACTGAGCCCTCTCAAGAACACCGGCACCGTGGGCTTTTCTGCTTTCCGCGATCAGGATGCTGAAGCGAATCAGCGCCGCAAGTCAAGAAAGAGCGTTTCTGGCGCCATGGACGATAGTGACGACGACGACGACGATAGCAAAAACCCGCTTCTCAAGATGGAGGATACCTACGACAAGGACGTCAAGACCCACCTGGCCCCTGAGGATGCAGAGCTCCAGGCGGAACTGAAAGCTGGCATCGACCGCATCCGTGTGAGTATAAGCTCTCGAACATCTGCATTCTTGCCTTGTCCGATTTGCTGTGCTGACCTCAAGATTAGTTGAAGCGACAACACTCGGCTGAGCCTGACAGCACTGCTGCCTCGAGGAAGTCGCCCAGCGCAGGCCCAACTGCCGGGTCTACGCCCACAGAATCCGGGTCAAGTACCGCAGCCGCTAATTCTGGAGGAATCACAAATCTGCTTTCCCAAGCCTTCTCGGACGATACATCATCGATAATCGGCAGCCCGTTGAAGAAACAGCGCGGGAGTGGCGATGACGTTACCATGGATCGATCTGCTGGGTTCCCGTCGGCGATAGGGGATGTACTTGGCAGAGCTACCGCGGGGCAGAAGGGCAACTCAATAGCAACCCCTGGAGCTGTGATGGGCCCCAAGGACGAATCGGACGAGGAGCTGTAGCAGCAGCTATCTGCCGTGCAGTCAAAACCTGTCAGGGCACGCTGAGACAGGCTACGGAATTCTCTTCGACACGCGGCAACTCGAGCATGACCTACCTACCAGCCACAAGGTATAGGCGATGACGAATATCCGCATTTCACTTATCACGTGCAAGACATGAGGCCCCTCCCTACATGACCTGAGCACCGCAGCAGGATTCTTTTGGGTGCTTGGAAAATGGCGTTGCCCTCCTTTCCGTGGCGGATCTGGAGTACCAGAAAAGAGATGGTTGGCAAGCATTGCTGGGCGTTTTGCTTGGAGAGAGGAATTCAGGGAACCAGGGTCAGATACGACGGTTTTTCTTTTCGGTACCTCACCTCCAGACTTCAAAACCACAAACAGTTTCTATCATTAGCCACCCTTACGTTACCACTTCTCGAAAACCATTTCGAAAAGCTTTGGGGCCAAAGGAAAGGAAGCGGATGGCGAAGAGAGAGGAACGGGATGGGGGAACACCCTTTCCTTCTTTTCACTTGCACGGACTGGAATGAAGGGATTTTCGACGAGGAAGCAAGACGACGTTGGATCAGGAGTGTGTGGATATCAATCATCATATTCTTGCAGGACCGCGTGCCCCTGAAGGTCTGTCCTGGTTAAAACAGCATCATGTCTGTTCAATAAAGACGGGAGCCCAGCTTTCTTGGTAGATCAATATGTTAAACAAATGAAAAAAAATCATACGCGCGCGCAACAACACGCCGTTTCCTCTCCAACTTCTCGCGGCGAAAAGAAGACTTCTAATGGATTGAGAGACTATATAAGAGTCCTCGACTCCTTTTGACTTGCCCCTTTTGTATAGTTGTAGTGCCGTAGACAAACGGACTATTACGGTTGCAACAGTAAGATTAAATTAGACGAAAGTCTGTCCCTACTATTCCCTGGGGTATCTTGATATAAAGTGACAAAAATAGACGGGAGACGGAAGGACCCGTCGCTCTCAGCTCCCCGTTTTCTTCCCTGTCTTGCCCTGGCCTGTCAGTCCTGCCATTCTGAACTCCTATCTCCGTCGCTCTTCCACCCGGGGGGTAATCCATTAATACCATTTCGAAAAATTAGCCCTCCCCTCACAGAACAAAATACAACTCGGGAAACATCTGAGAAACGCCAAGCTTACTGGCAGGCACTGCCTTTTCCCACAAACTCCAAAACATAGTCTTCTGCCTCCCTCCTTCTCTCCTCTGCGTAGAAACAATACAATAAGAAACAAAGAATAAGCATGGTACATTTAGAAGAAGCCCCTTTTATTGTTGCACGTTGGTCCCTGAAGACGACGACCGACGACGTACCAGCCCGTCACCCCCTGGCCGTAGTTCGAGCCCGTGCCCGCACCGACACCCGCACGCGCACTTCGACCTATGTCCTGGTACTCCACCTCATCGAAATCCTCGTCCTCGTGGGCGCCGCCGTTGGCAGCACTCTTATCTCGTGTGACATCTTCTCCGCTGGTGCCCCGCTGCTGTCTCTTAGACTGTCTCGGCGATCCCAGGGAGGAAGACGAAGCGACTGCGGTGCTTATCGACGAAAGGGGCCTCTGCCGACCCCGCTCGACGCTTCCCTCCTTGATCTTTCTGTCACCGCTGCCGCCGCTGTTGTTGCCGTTATTATCGCGTCTCTTCTCGCGCCGAGCTCGGACGAGTTCCGTGTTTGCGCCCTCTGGCTCTCGCCCCGACCACTTACGTTCGTCGTCGTCCTCCTCCTCCCGCTTGATGGCCAGCTGCCGTTCGCGGCCGTTGGCGTGCCCCGACGGCGGCGGTTCCCTAAAATCGCCGTCGTCCTCACCGCTACCCTTGGCTTTGTGGGGGTTGACCGCGCCACTGTTGCCGCTGAAACAGAACATGAGAATGGCCCAAGCGGCAGCCATGGTGATCATCTCGACGGACCAGAACAGCCCGGTGCAGAGAACAAAACTAAAGATGCGGTGGTTGTACATGAGCCAGCGCACGCCCGCCAGGCGGGCCACGAGCTCGACGCGGGCCGCATATACCTGCAGACTCTGGCCCGCCTGGACATCTAGCAGCAGGCTCAGGGGTAGCTGGTCGCGGAATTCGACGAGCTCACCCATGGGGAGGTCGAGCGTGATGCGGCCGGCCGACGAGGAGGAGCTGCCGACGAGGACGTGCCAAAGAAGAAACAGGGCGCGCGATGCCCGCGAGACGAAGGGGTCCTCGTACGGCAAGAGGGCCGGGCGGCGCGACGAGAAGACAACGTGGTCCGGGGGCGCAGCGAGGATGTCGACGTAGGGGTCGACGGGCGTCGAAAGCGCCATGGGCCCCCACGACTGGGCCGGGTCGTCGAGCACCGAGCGCGTCGCAACGAGCGCCACCATGAAGTTGCCGTGGTCCAGGTTAGGCGGCGATCGGGGGAGGGTCAGGTGGACTGAGACATCGTAGGCTGTGTCGAGCATAAGGTCGTGCGACAGCGAAGCGAGGCCGTAGGGGTTGAGACCGGCACTTTTCAAACCAAACGAACACACAGGTTAACGCTCTGTCTCATTTGATCCGTATACAGTAGAAAAGAACAAGACGATGGTGTTGGGGAAACTTACTTGTACTGCAGATGGATCGGTAACGAAACGACCTTTTTGGGGACGTAGCTATAGTAGAAGATGGGGTATGCCAGGGCAGCGATGCATAGCAATGCGACGGACGTCGAGAAGAAGAGGAAAGTATTGATGTAGGCCCGCTGGGCAGTCGGGGCTGTGGCAATGCGAATGGGTCGCTTGACGAGCTCCTATGGACACAATTCCACGGTCAGCCTTCTCTTCTTCTTCTTCTTCTTCTGCTGCTGCGTCTTTGTATATCCCACTCGACGATGGATGTCGACTTACAATGGCTTTCTTGGCGACGATACTCATCTTGCCTACGCACTGGGTATTGGATCCTGATGCGGCAGTGGTAACGGCGTTTGTTTTTCTCCAGCGACCTTGGCCAGAACGCCAGGAAGAGGCAGCAACAAGAAAAGAGGTCGCTTGGTTTCACACAGTATTAGGGAGCCGGTGGTTGATGTTATGAAGGAGGAGCAGGAGCCCCCAATTGGCAAGGTTAAGATGATATGAATGCACATGTGCATCATTCAGGTAATTGGCAGTCGCTAGGGGACCCTTGCCGATTGGCTAGCGCCCCCGCCATAGCTCCTCCATAGCTCCTCATGGCACCCATCAAGTACTGTAGTAGCGGCCGTGGCACCGACCAAGCCAAGCCCTGCCAGCCGACGTCATGCCAACATACACTCACTGGGTGCTTCGCTTCCGTCACATGCTCAGTCATGTCACTCATCCATCACTCAGGGGTCGTACTCAAGATTTACATGGCTGATTGGGTTCAGAATAATTTCTCATTGATTCGACATGCTTTGAAAATGCATTCATCCGCCAAACAAATATACAGTAACGCCATCCCAATATCCAGTTGTATCGTATCCGTTCGTGACCGCTAACACTTACATGTGCGTATCCCAAGGGGGCCTTTTCGTAAACTCGCTTGCTGAACTGTGAAATGTATGTGCAACTGAAAGACTTCGCATGAATCAAAATCCGCTCTTGAATATGCCACACCGCCAAAACAGAACTGAACCAATTTCATTCCTCATGTCCTTCGTCATCACCATCTCTTCCCTTCTTCCTTCATTTCCTTCCCTTCGTCGTATCTTAACAGGGCTGGAGGTAGTTGCTGGGCACGAGCCCGCTTCGCCCTGCCCCGTTGCCAGAGTGAATTTCGGCCTCCCACCATCCGTCGTCCTGGTGCCGCAGCACCGCCAGGTAATCGCCCTTGCCGAATCCCAGCTCCTCGGGGATGGCAGCCTGGTACATGTACAATGCTCGTGCTGTTGTTTTCTTGTATTAGCCACTTGCAATCTCCACCATGTATGGAGAAAAGGGGAGGGAAGGAAAAAGGGGGGATGTGATGGAAAACTTACCAAAATGGAGAATCGGTCGGCCTTCTCTAGTGTACTGCCTACTAGGGTCCGCCACGCTTTTACTTCGTTGCCGACTCTGCGACATCGACCTGCCATCGTAGAACGCCACCGCTCCGCTTTGGCTGGTACCCGGCCGACTACCACCACCCCGTCCGCGCTGAGAGCCGTACCCGTCATCGCCGCCCAACGGCGCCAGCTGTATAGCTAGATCGCTGCCCATCGGACTGCCGCCCATCTGGCCACTGCTGGGGCGGTCGAACTCGCTGCCCCGGAAAGTGGCTGGTGACGCTGTTCGGTTCACCGATTGGGTGCTCGGCGAGTTCTGGTGGTAATAGGGGTTATCCGACCCACGCCGGGGCGTTTCCGACGTTGTCATCCGCGACTCACTACGCGCCGGCTGTCTGGGGCTGTTGTACGGCGCAGGGGACGGCGCATGATACGACGACCGCGGATCTGGCTGCGCTTGGTGGCTGGCAGCAGCGTAAGGGTTGGGGGATGCCGAACGCTGGTATGACTGCCGCGCGGGTTCCGCTTGCGGCTGGTGGCTGGAAGCAGCGTACGGATTGGGAGACGCAGAGCGCTGGTACGACTGTCGCGGGGGCTCTGCCTGTGCCTGGGGTTGATGGGAGGCAGCAGCAGCGTAAGGGTTAGGAGAGGGAGCACGGTATGTCTGTCGCGGTTCGGCTTGCGGTTGTGCCGGAGGCTGTGCCTGGGCTGGTGGTTGGGACGGCGCCAGAGGTTTGACCTGAGCTGCAATTTCAGGGCGGGTACCAAGACCCGGAGAAAGAGCGCGAGGCACCGCTGGGCTAACTGCCCGCGGCATCTCGCTGCCCCTGGTCGAAGGTCGCGCAGCCGGCATCTCGCTACCCTAGTCGACGGCCGGGCGGCCGGCATCTCGCTACCCCTAGTCGACGGTCGGGCGGCCGACATTTCGCTGGCCCTGGTAGACGATCGCGCGGCCGGAGCGCTGTTGTAGGAGCTGGGCTGGGGGCGTGTGAACATCTCGCGTGTCTGTTGCTCGTATTTGCGCGAGGTAGCTTGCATTGCTTTCTTTGTGCATGCGGCGGCGGGGACACCAAGGCGCTGCACTTGCTGGTCGTACGATGGGGGCGGTGTCCCGCGCTTGGCTGCGGCGATGTCGCTGCTGGTCCTCGGCGCTGGTACAGACCGGGAGAACTGCTGGGCACGCTCTGAGCCCGGGGCCGGAGTAGCAATGCCATGGTAATGGTCAGCCGACATCCTTCCTGCCGACTGCTTGCTGCCTGTCACTCCCTTCAGCTCCGCCAGCGCCAGCGCAATGGGGTCCAGCTCCTCCGCGGGAGTCGCATTCTGCTCCGCTTGCTTCTTCTTACGATCAGAGTTGGCGACTTCGAATACGTTCTGGCCAATATTGAGGGCCAGGCTGGCGTTGGCGTCAATTGGGTCAGGGCTAACCTCACGCTCGGAAGCCAGGTTGCGCTCAGGAGCCAAACTGCGCTCGGGGGCAAAACTGCGGTCAGAAGTCATGCTGCGCTCGTGTTGCTGATACATCTGTGGCCGCCTCGATCCTGCCGAGTTGTGCTGCGTGTTTTGCGTGGTGACGGGTCCCCAAGTGTTTCTGTTGGTCGGCGCTTGCATGTCCTTGGTGCTCTTCCTCCTGAAGGGACTGTGGTTCTGGAAGAAGCCACTCTTTTTCTTCATAACCCGTTTGTCGGGAGAGTCCTCGATTGCCGCCGGTTGTTCAGGCTGCTTCATAGGCGATACCTGGCCACTAGGAGGCTCCATACTAGAGAGCGAGGTTGGGTTCGAGTAGTCGCTATGCTCGTCGCGGCTGGACAAGTTGGAGCTTGTCGCCGAGTTCATGCCGGAGCCGGGGCCGTCGGTACGGCACAGCATAGTCATACCGTCCATTGGGTAAGGGTCGTGAGGAACAGCTGCGAATTGCGAGGTCTCATAAGGCTGCTGCTGCTTCTGCAACATGTTCGACTGGCGACTGCTGGGGGGTGCAACGACTGAGCCAGGGCCCTTTTGCTGCGCTAGCATAGTGTCACGACTTGAGGACGCATAAGGATCCCGGACGGGTTCCCGGACAAGATCCCGAACAGGCTCCCGAACAGGCTCCCGGACAGGCTCCCGAACAAGATCCCGAACAGGTTCCCGGACAGGCTCTCGGATAGGTTCTCGAACAGGCTCCCGAATAGGTTCCCGAACAGGCTCCCGAATTTGTTTTTGTACAGGTTCCCGTATGGGTTCCCGCACAGACTCTCGGGCAGCTTCCCGAACAGGCTCTCGGGCAGGCTCGCGGACAGGCTCGCGGACAGGTGGGGGAGAGGATCCTGGTGGGCGAGATCACGCGCGAGAGAAGAATTAGGGTCGTGATGGGATGAGTAGGTAGAGGGTTGAGGCGAGGAGCTTCGGAAGGCCGGGTTGATACTTCGTGGGAATTGCGCTACCGAGTAGGCATCATCCTGGTCCACCGACGCTATCGACTCGTGGTCTTCCACGTCTCCTCTGCAAAAGTTGATGTACTTGGGCGGGTCGGGGATCTCCTGCCCGGTGCCCCTCTCGGTGATGAAGTTGATGATGTCCTTTTCGACTTCCATCTTCTCTAGCGACAGGCGAATCTTCTCGCATGACGCATCATCGCTGACGCAGACGGTCGACGCAATGTTGGCGAAGGTCCACAGGGAGCTCTTGGTGAAGTCGAGTCGCTCCTCTTCCAGGTCCTGGAACTTGTCGGCGGCGGCCTTCCACTCGCGGTTCCAGCGGGCAGTGGTGTCCTCGAGGGCCTTGATGGCCATCTCGTACTCGGAGTTGGAGGTGGCCAAGCTGATCTGGGTCTTCTCCAGCTTGGCCTTGTTTTTGCGCTCTTCCTGGCCCATAACCATGTGACCCTGCGCCAGGTAGCCCTTGATCTTGAGGCACTCCTGCTCGTACTTGTCGCGCGACTTGTTGACCGACTGCGTCTGCTGCACCTTGACCTTGAGCAGCTTCTCGACCGTGTTCTGGACGATCTTGCGGCGCTCCTTCATGCCGCCGGCGAAGGCGGCGAGGGGCTCCTCGAGCTCCGTCTTCATCTGGTTGGCGATACTCGAGTGCTGCTTGGCGATGGACTCGACCTCGCCGCGGACGGTGTCGAGTGATGTCTTGAGGCCGCCAGTCTCGTGGGAGCCCAACGACTTCCGGCTCAGCGACAGGAGCTTCCTTGCGTATTCATCCTCGATGGATGCGCGGGCAGCGTAAAATGCCCGCAGCTCGTCATTGGTCTGCTTGGCCGCAAGCATGCGATCGAGTAAGGGTGGCACGCCGGCATCTTCCTTTCCCCAGAAGTTGTTGGCGACTGTAGTGGAGAAGCCATGTCGGTCAGTATGGTCCAAGTGCCTTCCTTCATTACTTACATATGCAAGTATGTACACGAGAGAGGGAGGGGATGGAGGACAAGGGGGAAAAAAAAAGAAGCAGTAGGATTACTTACACGACAGTGCCACTGTCGGGCCTTCAGTAGCGGCAGGCATGATGCCCGACACTCAAGAGGGCTGTTACAAACAGATAATAGAAGCAGATATGCTCTTGGGGCATACGTATGGAAGGTGGGATCCAAATGAAGCGCGGCCGCTTTGGTGTGCAATGCGCAAGTGATTTCCCAGGAATTCCTCGGGCTGGTCGTCGTCGGTGCTAACTAAGTAGGCTAGAAGGCGAACAGGAAAAAAAAAGGACGACTTGCGCACCCGGATTCCTCGAAATTAGATTAAAAAGGACGGTTATGTCCAGAATGGTGTCGGGAAAATGTGTAAATGTAGGTGCAACTGGGCGGATTAGGGGAATGTACGTGATGTATGTGGGTGTGCGCAAGACATGACTAGGGTGAAGCTCACCGTCTTCTCTCTTTGCACCAAGTTGGTATTGACATGGGCGAAGTTGGTGCGTTGGCAGGGTAACGCTAGCCGCCTAACCGTGGAGCGCTGCTGTGCTGTACTTGCATCTGCTGCAGGGATGTGGCGCCGAGAGGACCGCCCCTGTCTCACTGTAACCCGATACGTCCGTAACATGCAAAAATCCTGGAGAAAGGATCTGGGATCGCCAGCTATTGATTGCTAGTCGGTTTGCTGCTTGACGTGATGCGATCAGAAATGCGATCTCAACCACCAGCTAGAATATTCCGGAAAACAGATCTCGGGCGCATCAGCAGCTGTGGTGGGTGGTCTACGAGATGATATGTAGGCCAAAAGATCAGTTCAATTGGGTGTCAGTGCTGTCAATTCCCTAATCTACGAATCTGTCCTGGCTCAGATCAGCAACCTCTCGAGCCCAAGTCCCTCCTCTTCGTCGCTCTCTCCCTCGTCTTCATCGCCGCTGCTCTCGTGTCCCAACACCACCGGGTCGGGTATGTTGTCCCAGCTCGGGGCATAGGCCATTTGGGACTCGGACGCCTTGCCGTGGCGCTCCTTCCAGTATTCGTCGTTGCCCTGGCCGTGCTTGCGCCGGCACGCCTCCTCCAACTCGGCATCCCCTTCTGCATCTTCCGCCTCAGCCGCCTTGACCCAGCTCCAGAAGTCCTTGTTGGCCTGCTGGCCTTCATCGGAGCCTTCGCCGCGGAATGCCTGGTAGTCGCCGTACTCTTCTTCGTCGTCGTCCACCTCGCCGACCTCCTCGACCACGAACTTGCCGTTGGTGGCCGGGCCGTAGCCGTACGGGAACCACTTGGACGCCCTCGCCATGATGGCCTGCTTGGCACGCCGTTTGTCGACGGGCCAGATGTCCTTCTGCTGCTCCTGCAGGAGTCGCCTGTGGGTCTTGGGCTGCTTGGGTGCCTTGATCCACTGGCCGGGATCCGTGGGCAGTTTGGCGAAATGTGCCGCGTTGTCCTCGCCCCAGTCCAGGTGAACGACGTAGACGGGCACGATCTGGGCCGGGTTGAAGACAATGTACTCGAGCTCGCGGTTGCCCACGTACGAGTCGACGTCCTCGCTGTGGGTCTGGGACTCTTCGCGCCAGTTCTGCTCGCGGAAGACGCTGCTCGTCCGGCCCATCAGTGTCGCGCAGACGATGAGCTTGAGCCCAAAGTACTGGTCGGGGGGCGTCGCCTCACACCTCCGGTTTGCGTACGAAAGGGAGAATGCGGGATCGGGGCTGCTGTAGATGCCGCGCCCGTAGGTCGAGCCGCAGCGAACCTCGTGCTCAGACTTGGTGGTAGGGTTGAATGCGCCTGGCTTCAGGAAGCCATGGCGGACAATTGACGGGACGAACTGTCGCTGGGTGCCGTGCCAGGTCTGGTGCGGCTTGACGATATGCTCTACCATGTCTTCTGCTCGGTTATTGCGCGCAATTTGGTGTGGCACATAACGGCGAAGATAAGACGCTGGTCTACCAGAAAGCAGATGGCGGAGTTTCTTCTGATGTCGCTGGAAAGCCTGCAGGAGATCTTGCCGCAGTACTTCCTCCACATGAAGCGCGCGAAATTGGGGCGGGATTTTACGAATAATTTCCGCCGGCGTCTTTCCCAGCAGCTCGAAAGCAGTATCACGCTCTATTCCCTCCGAGTGTTTCTGGGTAATGTTAGCGACTTGTTTCAGCTGGGGCTTGGTGCGGTGCTGGTTTGGATTGCGCTCCTCGACCTTCCGTCGGAACGCTGCGATGTGTGTAACCGTCTCCCTCACGAGCGACAGCACCACCATGGTGGGTTCATAGATGCCAGAGCTGTCACGCGACTCCCGCTCCAGCCATTTGTCCAGGTTGTTTATGTGGCTGGCTTCTTCCACAATCTCGCCGAGACGGGTGCGCAAGTCAATAATGGCGGTGCGGGAGAATGTATGACGACACTCGACGCTCCATGTCACTGCCACGGCTGGATAGTGTGGCCCAGCCAGAACGCGAAGAGTGAGTTCATCGTAGGCAAAGGCAAGTTCCTCGTCTAAAGGCGACGAGAGCTTCAGATGGTCGGCGAGTAGTCCTTCGTTGATGAGCTGGTCCACCTCCAAATCACGCAGAAAGGAGAGCTCGATGAGATCGTCCTCTGAGAAAAGGTATGCGGATGCCATTTCGATCTGTCACAAGTTGCAGTGGTAAGTTGAGAATAACCTGTCGTTGCGAGCGTGAACGAGAGACAAGACGGTGCTTGACTTGACAGATGGGTACATTGGCTTTCCTTATATACAGATACTATGTTGCTCGGCCATCGTTTTTTTGGCGAGTTGAATCCCCCGAGGTGCTGTATTCCCCGGCGTGACTAACACAACCTCTTGCTTCAAATGATTAAAGAGCTCAACGGCACTGGTGAATGAATGTCATAGCATCCGATGAGTCACTGGCCAGAGGAGATAGTCTGTTTAACGACAACTCAGCATTTGGTCTTATTCGCTGGCTTTATATTGCAGTAGATGCGACGTAGGTGAATAATTCCTGAGACCGAATTCCATGCCACCAAAACCAAAATATCACATCAAACCTAAACACACACATTGCCAGTTTCATCACCATGTTGCCGCGAACTTTTACACATCATGCGTTGTTATTTCTTCCTCATTGTTAAAAGTTACTCGAGTATATAAGTAATAAATCTACTGTTGCTGTTCGATATGTTTAAAGGCGCCAGACCGGCGTAGCTGATCGTGGATTTACGAATTGTCAAGATCCTAGGGTGGCTACCACCTTAGGATGCGAAAAGAACGAATGCTGACCTATTCAACGAAATGCTATCTGCGAACCATTGGCACTTAACCAACAAGACGAAGCAAACCCCGTCATTGCCGACTTCTACACACATCACACAACACACCACCTATCTCCAACAAGCCCCTTTCCTCCCTGAGGCTCCATCTCTTTTCTTTTTCTTGGATTCCCGCATAGTCCGCCGAGCTCCTCAGCAAGGAAAGGCCACATTCCCCAAGTCTAGGGACGAGGAGATAGATGATTGAAAGAAATAAGAAACCAAAAGCGCAGCTATTACTCTTCACCGTGTATGTATGTGTTCGACGATCAGCTCACCACCTCGTCTTTCACTTCCCCCACATCTTGTACCTGATCTCCCTCGGGCTTCTTGGCGACCGTCTCGTCCAAGATCGACTCGCCCGCCGTGTTAGTTGCTAAAGTCTTAGTTTCCTCGCTAGGAGCGTTTTCTGCTGTTGCTGGTTCACTCTCTGTCGACTCCTCGGCAGGCTTGCTGATGGCGGCCGAATCCGTAACCGGCTCCTTGGTCGGCTCCATGGCCGTTTCCGATTCGTCACGCTGTTCAGTCGGTTGTTCCTTGGACTCCTCCTTGGTTACCTCCTGGGTCTGGATCTGGGGCTCAGTCTTCTCCACAGGCGGTTCCGGCTCTGCGATTGCGGAAACAGGCTCGCCTAGGCCGTCGACCGTCATAGTTCCCTCCTCATCAATCGACCACAGAACCCTGGTAGTCGAAAAACTCAAAACCGGCTTCCCGCCCACTGCAGCCGACAAGCTGCTTGGGCTTGGGCTCTTCGTCGGGGCCCTTCGCTGTGGGCCCCTGGCACGGCCCTTACGAGCATCAGGAAGGGGAGCCTTTTCCTTCTCCTTTTCCTCGGCCACCTCTTCCGTGGGCTCGTCCTTCTTAGGAGCTTGGGGTCCAAGCTGTAGCCGTTTGTTGAGATCCGACATGAACCCAGCTTGCAGAGCAGCTATCTTGCCACCCACCGGCCGGGCCGGGACTGCTGGTTTCTGTTTTGCTGCTGCTTCCGGTTCTCTGGTACCGGAGGGTGACTTCGAGGGGCGGGCAGGAATCTGTGGTTTCGGACGGTCTGGGATGGCGGGTTTATCATCGCCTGAACTCTGCTTCTTAGGAGGCCGGGCAGGTATCGAGGGCTTCTGAGAAGTTGGTTGCTGGTCAATGGGGGACTCTGGCTCTTTGTCATCACCTTGCGGCGTAGAGACTGTAGTAGTGAATTGGAGAGAGTCGGGTGTGTCCTCCCAAACATCACGACTGGGAAATCGGTGTGCGGATTTCGATCTTGCTGCTTGCACCTCCGTGTTGAGATGAGGTTGACCTTCTACCCAAGAAGGTGGTCGCGAACGACGCTGAGCGAAATGATCAGGACTACGATCTTCTAGCTCCGCAAGCTCCTCTTGTCTTCTGGCGAATGCCTGCGCTATCGTCTCGCCTTCCCGGGGAGTGATGTCTGAGGCCTTCTCTGGCGCACGGCTTCTTCTAACCCCCTCAGCAGGTTCCGGTGTGTTTACTTCTGCTGTGGCATGCACACTATTCGGGGCGTCTTCCCAAACATCTTGGCTGGGAAACCTGTGACGAGCCTCCTTCAAATGATCGGGCCGAGCTGTTGGCTTCTTGTCACCCTTGTCATCCTCGGGGAATAGAGGCTCATACTCCTCAACATCGTCAAGTGGAGTAGAGACCATCTCCTGGGGAGGTGGGCTGTAGATGCTGGTAGGGCGGCTGCTTGGGCGGCTGCGGGGTTGATCCATTTCGTAGCTGCTGCCGCGACGTTCCGCCGGAGGCGCAACCGCAGGCTGCAACTCGTACGGCGATGGTCCTTTGGCTACTTCATCAGGTGCCAGAATAGGAGCCTCGTAGCCTTCTTCAGTATCTGCACCAACCTCTGATGGTTCACCACTGTACTTGTGGTATCCTTTGCGGTTACCATGGTCATCAACGTGGATAACCCCATCGTCGTCAGTATCGTCAACTGAGATCTCAGGCCCAGTAAAGCCGCCTTTTAGAGGCGAAGACAGCGGCTCCGCATGCTTGGCAGCAGCGGAAGGCGGCCGAGGAGAAGATATTCTCGACGTGTATTCCTCGGTGGCTTGATGCCCAACCTGCTCACTAGGCGTGGAAATGTGGTCTCCAGTACCTGTTTTTCTTGTTAGAGGTGCTCCAAAGTTAGGGGATAAAAGTCATGATTTTACCGAAGCCAGCTCCACGGCTAGCAGTATCCCGGACGATCTTGTTCAACTCCTCGCTGCTCATCGAGAAGTCGTTGGCACGATCGTGCCAGTGGTTGTGTATCTCCTTCTTATGCAGTTCCGGGTGCTTCTCATAGTACGCCTTTTCGAACTTGTCTGCCGGTGCCACGCCGTGCCCGTGGAGTCCATAGCTGCCCGGGGGGACGGTGTCGAAGCCAGTGCGGCCACTGTGCTTTCTCGAGTGATTCTTGGGCTTGCCTGTAGCCTCTGACAGGGCAACACTTGGGGCGGGTGAGGGAGCCTGGACATCGCCTGCGTAGTGCAGCATGGGCACGCGCTGGCCGATCTCGGGAATGCCGTGCTCGTCTTCGATGTGGCTGTCGGCGTTGGAAAGTTGACTGGTGGTGCTGGCCTTCTTCTTCAGACCTTTGCCATAACCATAGACGTCCTCGACGGTAGGTCTTCCGAGGCCAAACGAAGCGGCTTTGTCCGAATCGGTACGAGTGACCGTCATGACTCGCTGTTTGGCGCTTTGTGCGGGCATTGTAGGCTTTGGGGCGTAGAGCTGAATGTCCTCGCCGACTGTTCGGGTCTGCTCAGGAGAGGTCGAGGCTGGGCGGGGCGAGTCGGTAGATGCGTCCAGCTGGTCCGTGAAAGCGGCATATTCCTGACCCTCCTGGCCGATCGAAGGCAGATCTACACTGCTTGAACGGTCGGTTGCGTTTACCGACATGCCCAGACTGCTCTGGCCGGGCTGGCGACTCTTCGAAAAACCCTCGTTCAAAGGGGAAGGGGCAAAACGGTCATGGTTTGGGGAGACTGATCGGTTGACGCTCCTTTTGGTAGGTCGTGGAGGTATTGACGGCATAGAGGAGCCATTGTCCTTGTCCTGACTCCTTGTGGGACGGGGTGGGATTGCGGGTGGTTGCTGCATGGTGGCGGCGGACATTGTACTCGAACAAAGTAGCTATGCCAGAAATGCCACAAAGGTTATAAGCGGTCGAAATAGACAGTGTCGTTTTTACAATTGCTTCCAGACGGACTGAGTTGAGGCCTGTTGAAATTGTGGGACCATGTCAGTAACAACCTTGCTGGGAAAACACTCTCGAGTCACATAGGGCCGGATTCGGGAAAAGGGCACAGAGGAACTGTAGTGTGTAATAAGCAAAGTTTTCGTTGGTGATCTGTTTAATAGGTAGACTGTTGCTATCTTTGCCAGCCGGGTGGTCGCTTCCAAGCTTGACTCTCCCTTGTAACGCCATTAAGGGGCCCCAACGTATGAATTGGGCAATGAGCACTGGCTAAATCAGGGGGGGGTGTGTGTGTGCATGGGAGGGAAGCAAAGGTGCACGCGAGTTACAGTATTGGGGGGGGGGGGGGGGGGGGATAAAAAGAGGGCAATGCAAGATAAGTGTATCAGGCAATACACACCGCATGAATGCCACCAAGAATCCTAATTGGAATGCAACGGAAATCCTAGCTGGTCTGGCCGACGGAGGGCAAGTAGTGTTGTGAAGTACGAGCTGTGGTTGGTTCGTCTGATTTCGCTCGTTGATGGATTCCTGTAATGCCCCAAACTACGGTCAGTCAAAGAACCCCATTCGAGTGCGGTAGCTTGGAAGTAGTATATCTCAGGTCGAGATAAGGCACAGCCAGAAGTACGTAAGACTCCAGGCTGGTGACGATAAGCGAGGAGTGAGAGGAAGCGAGAGGATAAGGTACGCGGATAAAGCAGGGGAAGACCAGCTGGGCTGGTAGAAGTGATTCAATGGAAAACGGCGCATTCCAGAAAAGAGAAGCCGGATTGGGGGTGATGGGATTGGACCTCGAGGTAATTGGTAATTCCCGTTTGGATGACGGGTATCATGGAACTGCAGCGAGTAATGCTCAATGGCCCAGAACTTGCATCAGCAGCCTCTGTAGCCCCAAGCACCTGCCCGAGCTTATACCTAGCACCGGGGCATCTGTAGAGCCTGGGAATAGTGTTTTCTCTCGTTTCTTTGCTCGGGTCTGGGGCTGGCTTGTGACAACACTCAATTGTTGGCGGCTTTGTGTTGCCAAAGAAGCGCTGCCGCTGTAACTAGCAGCTTGAGGGGGTGTTGTGTGTGTTTGTGGGTGGGTATGTAGATGTAGGCAGGTATTGTGTGGGAACGACAGCTCCTCAACCTCTAGCGAGGTGCTGACAGCGCAAAACTTACACGTAGTGATTGGGTTTGCTTAGGTTTCTCTAAGGTCGAGCTTCAAAGGTTAGGAATTGCACACTGTCGAGATGATATTGCAAGTGATTGACGGCTTGTGTAAGTGGTTGCGAAAAGGTTGTCTCACAAGAAGATAATAGTGTAGGTAGGGCAATAGACGGGTTATATGCCGTTGTCTCCCTCGGGATGAGGAGGAGAGAGGACTCTGTTGTGGTATGAATAGGTAGAAGACGATGCAACCCAGCGTATTAATGCAGCAGGTGTTTGTAACTGTTTACAAGGTGTGAAACCTCGAGGGCGGCAGGATCTTTAAATACTTTGTGCTTGTTTGGCCCAGTCGCGGCATGTCGATGTCATGAAATGTACGAAGTACCTGGGACTTCCATTAGCTACCTACGAGAACAAGCATCGAACAGGGATCGTAGTGCTCATGCTTGCTTGCTCAGGTGAGTCCCCACGAATCCACGATGGTGGCCCGGTTGCAAGTAGCTGCTGCTGCTGTTACCTAGTAGACTCCCTCTCTGCCGGCATGTACCTCCTTGTAAAGCAAAAGAGAGTAGGTAGTCGAGCGCTGGCCGGCCCTGGGCCTTATTATTTTTTTGAAATCATGATTTTCTGTGCCTCTGCGCTTCTGGCGTGTGACTTGCCCAACTTTTGCGCGATCGATCTTGCGCAGGAAAAGAAAAGGCATAGCCGATAGGCCGTTTCTGACGATGGGGAGGGGACAACGGGGACGAACCAAAAGCCACCGTGAAAGACGGAGCCTAGCTCCTAGCAGCCAAAGACCCAAGGATTGATTCACTTGAACCTGTGGGGTACCAAACCGGTTCTGTGGCTGCTGCCCCCCCTTCTTCCCCTCGTCTGGCCTGTTGAGCCTATGGAAACAGCACGTATTTCCTGCATCATCCATTTCACAGGCGGTCTGCGCCTCAGCTGGCCGACTGGACGGCGGCTACTATTCCCAAACCAGCTCAGAGGGGACATCTCGTGGCATGACTTGGCAACGATGCAAACCCCTTGGCATTCACACAAAAGTTGCTCTCCCCATCGATTACGGTTCTGCGAATTCCCTTCTGGATTCTCTACTCTCAAACAATCTGGGTCTCGGCGTCTGTTGGTGGCCGGGGGGCAGGCCATTTGAAATCTGTGTCTTGCTAGTAGTCGAGGCGATTGCGTGCTGGGTAGGAATATGTCTCGGCATACAATCTGCATTCACTTACATCATGCGGCGGGTAAATGATTCGATGTACCCTTTTTTTCCAGATGTAAGCCAACTTCCACTGCTAGTTGAGGTACGCGTTGGCACCCACTTGGGATATGCCACTATGCAAACGCCGGCCGCATGTTTTAATGCGTGTGACGGGTGCCATCGCGGTCCATAATAGGTCCAGACTGGAAAGAAGTCGAAACAATCTGTCAACTCGAGTCTCTTTCCTGTGCTCCGATTCCCCCTTGGTTACTGACTGGCATCGGTCTGCTTCACCGTGTTCGTCCAAGGTTGAGATGGCAACTCAAACTGATGTACAGTAAGCAATGGTCAGAAGGTCCCAGCCCGTATTGCCTTGCACTGTAAAGCCGCACCAGTGTCAGCCCTGATCAGCGATCGCCAACTCTATTTTTACGATGGATACCTACTGTATGTACCAAACAGATGTCTATCGTCTCTCGCTCCGAGGGGCAGCACACCTCCGCTGTCCGATGCTAGCAAGCAGCCCGCCGTCCTGGGGTATTCCGTAACGACTTGCGTCCGTAATGAAGGAAAAGGTCATCTGACGACGCAAAGTATGAGCACTATTAATCCAACCATGCCAGCATGCACCGTC
Organism: Arthrinium phaeospermum; assembly: GCA_006503535.1. Classification (NCBI taxonomy): domain Eukaryota; kingdom Fungi; phylum Ascomycota; class Sordariomycetes; order Amphisphaeriales; family Apiosporaceae; genus Arthrinium; species Arthrinium phaeospermum. The sequence continues at coordinate 150,214 of QYRS01000007.1, read as the reverse complement.
AAAAAAAGTAGAACCCCTTGCAACTGGGTGGGCTTTGGGTTTGGACCACAACCTTAGATGCATATGGTATAAGAAGTACATTCTACGTAGGGGGGAGAGCGGTCTGGTCGAGATTCAAAGGGTACGGAACGACATGCCTCTTTAGGTAAACCGACTGGGTTTTCTAGGCTTGATTTGGCCATTGTGTAGTATTTTTTTGTATCATTGTCTGTACTGATGTGTGTGTGCGTGTCTTGTATCACGAATGGTCCATAACATGAGGTTTTTTATTTACTTCCCTCTGTTCACGATGATGTGTGCTCAGGGGATGCCTCGAACAAATTGGCTCATCTGGATCGAGAATAGGTAGCATCTGAACCGGTCCTGCTACAGTACACCAGAGCCAGCACGGCTGATTGGCGTGGAATGTACTACGTAGAACGTAAAAAGTGGTGGTGAGCCCAGCCGGATGGGAACGCCGACCGTTTCTACACCAAGGCCGCTTCTAGCCTGAGCCTCCCCTGGCTCCGGTCTTGTGTGTGGAGGATCTAAAGGAGGATGGCGGCACGCATCGTGGCATCGCGAGAGTAACTACAGCACACTCAACACCTGTCCTGAAATGTGGACATAGTGGCACAAGGACACAGAGTATGCAGTTACTCTTACCCCACAGCCCGCAGTAAGTCGGCGCTGCGCTGGGATTTCGATTGAGTATGGAGGTATTCCTTTACTCGGCCCGTTCTCTCACACCAGGACCTGTATATAAGTTACTCACATATCATATATCATCAAGTATTTTGAGAGTGAAATTTGGGGGCTGCTCGTTGAAACCCCTCACTCCCGGGACTTTGGTCCGTACAATGACGACATATCCCGAGTGCTGCAGCCGCGAGTTTGCATTGGAACAGATCTTGGGATGTCCGTCCTATATTTGCAGAGGCATTCGCATACATGACACAAAGGCGCCTAGGTACACAGGTGTATCGCATCGTCTAATAACCGCAGAGTCCATGTTGGTTGGGGGTCGTTGGGCATCCGACATGAACCACAAAAGAGACTACTACTTAGAGCATGTATGTAGGGGGGGTCAAATGCCGTGCCAAGACACACTCGCCCATCGCATCCATCCTCTCCCCGTACGTACATATTCGGAGCTCAAAGGTCAGGGAGATCGTCGGCCGTTTGGGAGTATCTGTTGTCCTATGGGATGCGACCCGCCAATGCTTGCGAGTCTAGAACTCGCCTCTTATCCACTTCCTGGTTCTCTACACGGCTCCAACGGGTCCCCTTGACTTTCCCGGTACGGAAGGTCAGAACACATAAATTGACAGAGACGGTGAGGTTCTGGCCACAGCAGCCGGGCTTTGCACGTGGAAGGGTTCACCACGAGCATGGGTCGAGTATGAATCTGCCGTCTTGGTTGTTGTATTCTCCACTGCTGCCAGACAGCTACATGCCCAGTTCCACGGTATGGGACCCAAGCCAAGGGGTCCAATAATGCCTGTTGGGATAGATATTCGCTGGAAGCTCTCCCTACTACATAGAGTACTCCGTACATTCCCACCCTTTACCGAGTATAGACCGTGCGAGGCTGGCTGGAACGGCATTATCAGCTCTACAGGTTCATCGGCACCAAGACATCCATGTTACAGTTCGGAATCTCAAATTCATTTCTGGAATACCAGGAGTCTTCCCATGCCGCAAAATCTAATATGAAAAATACATGTAGCCATGAACCAGGTATTCGTCAGCTGCAAAGTTCCGTGACGCCGTACCCCAAATCGAAAATGCTAAACTCCTTCATACCCAGACTTGGAGTATCGAGGTGCTTTTTCTTTCTCTCTTGGCCCTTCAACTTTCCCATCCCTACTCGTGACTATTCGTCAAAACGTCGAACAAATACAAAGTCGGCCAAACGCAAGAGGCTCTTGATTTTCGAATCCAGCTCACAGGCCTCTGCCAGCGCATCAGGATCTCTCACGCATGAGTCGAGACGGCCGGGCCGACCAAGGAATATCCACTCCTTGGTCTACACAATCATTTGCGCGACACCTTGCCCACCCAGAGTCTTGCTGCCAACAAAGGCCTGGCCCTTGATACCAGCGGCCAGATAGCATAGGGCCGTGAAGGTCAGCACAACCGCAGCAGCAATCAAGCTCGTGCCCTTCACAATGAGGCTCAGCCACTGAACCAAGCCCATGACGCCGTAGGTACCAGCGCGCATGTAGTTCGTCGACACCTTCCGAATAAGGGCATCAAAATGGGCCGAGGTAGGGCAGATTCGGAGCAGGAGAGGAACTTCGATGAAGAGGATGATGAAGGAGGATATCCTGGTTGAACAGGTCAGGTTAGTACACTGCCACCGGCCGGAATCGTTGGAGATGAGCTTACAGGCACAGGATGGAGAAGGCGATCATGACCAAGTGGATGATGAAGAGGTTGGCGATGCCAAGGGCGAAACAGAGGACCATTGACAGTATTCCGAGCCTGTGTCAGAGAGATATCGCGTTAGCTAGCTCGTCGCATAATCTGTGGCACCAATACGGGCATTGTGCAGCTCCCATGGCATTGACTTTCTGGCTGCATCAAGCACGACGTATATCGATCATTTGAAGCCTGTAGTCGTCGGTGCCATCGATCATGGAGCAGGGTGAAGGAAATAGAGTGCTCGGAAGCTGCGGTTCTTACCATTGTCCGTAGATACCTAGTAAAGCGGCATGAGTTAGTCCCTTGCATTGATGGATTGACGTTGGCTCTCGAGGCCGGGTCTACGTACTGAAGTTCCTCGTTTGGAATTCCTCCTTGAGAGTCATCTTGACGACTGTTGTTGCGGCTATAAGTGTGCGCGCAAGGCTGCTGCTAATTGCCCGGGGAGCTGTGGTCGAAGATGGCGAGGCTCGATGGAAGGTAAGGTAGATTGCAGATCAGGTCCACTGGGAACTGGATAGCTGCGAAATGACTAATGCCGGCGGGTTTACCAAGGGTGGTTTGCTTGTTTGTAGTTGATCAGATGGCTTCCAAGGCAGTGGTATGGTGATGATGTTGAATGCGACAAAGTAGGTATGTCTGTTGGTTCTTTTTTTTACGATGTTGAAACGGCTCGGCTGGGAATCTTCTCAGCACGACAATGACCAGATCGCCAATTGAGAGAGGGAGAGGGAGTCGTTGTGGATCAAAACGGGAGTGGGAAGCTGCGGACGACTTCAGGTGTCGTATTACTGCCGGCAGGCAGGAGCTAGGAAGGAGGGAGGGAGGTACTTATTAGGTACAGTGCTTCCCGAAAGGATCCAGGGTCTTTGGGTCGTCGTGGGCGCGTGTTCCTGGGGGCTGGCTGGTTGGGGTACGCTTTCGTATTGGTCTGCCTGGTCCGGCGCCCAGTTGCCCGTGCTATCAATGCTATTTGATCCTATTGGAAACCTACGGCCACCTTAGAAGTATTTAGTATGTAACTCTGCTTTGCTGTTCCTGGGTAGGCCCCCTGGCATCTCCAAGTCCAGCGGTCCCTGCTCTCTCTTTTGTTAGGTCAGTTGCAGGGCCTCTTTGTTTTGGCTGGCAAACAGGAAACAGCCAGTGACTGATCGGGGGTGATAAAGAATGAAGCGCTTGGACGGTTGGACCGGGCTTCGATGTATTCGGGGGCTTCTGGAACGCTAGAAACGCTTAGCCCCTACTCCTGGGTCTCCACGCCGCGAGCCTGATGGGTTGCTGGTTTTCCAGTAGGCTCGTATGTTGTCTGGGCAAAATAAAGGCTCGGTTTCAGTATGTTTTCCTTACGGTGTGTGGTATTCTGCTCAGTGGTACAGAGCACTAGATGCGAAGCTGCGATCTAAAACATAGGTTGCCTATATTTATTGCAAATGCATTCTTGGGGTGCCGAGGTGTTGACTTTCCAAGAAAACACAGTGCAAATAAATAGAACTGTAAATGCGAGGGTTGAAACTGGATCAACATTGAACTTGAAGAAACAATGATAGATGGACACTGTACGTATTGATATATCCTAACTCTTGGTGCATCACAGTTAGCATAGAAATTAATGCTTTGGCTACCAGGCAACCATATAGCATGCGGTCTAGCAATGGCAAGACTTGAATTTGACCATAGTAGTTGCGTATAGTATGACGCGGCTTTCGCTGTCTTGATGCTGGGAGCTTCTAGGTCCGCATCGCACTCGCGACACACATCGATCGAATTTTCCACCGGGTACAATCACAATTCTTGCAGCATCAAAGTCGGAAAATTGGTAGTTTCGTCTACAGATTCCTTGGTTCGCAGCTTCTTCGCACGGCACTCATCTCAGCAACAATGCCCGAGACAAGTTCCCGGACCTATAAAAAAAACTAGCCAAGACCATCTTCGCATCGGCGGCGGTCTTGCTCCAGCTTCAACGTCCGATGCGCTGGCCGAATATGGTATCAATCCACTCATTCGCAAATAGGCGATGTCCGTTTAACCGTAGACGAGCTTGAAGATGTCGTTGAAGACGAAGAACGAACCACCCTCAGGCACCAGGTGGAAGGTCTGAGTGTAGTTCATGGGGCGCTGCTCCTCATCGACCTAGACCATGTCAGTAGGCATTGGGGCTTTTGTGCCGGCTAGAGCTTACCAAGAGCTGGCCAGTCACCAGTACGAGGACGCCGCCGCCAGTGCTGGGCTGGGCATCAAGGGTAGAAACCTGGTGCTTCACCTGCTGGAAAGGGAGGCCCTGAAAGAGTGTCAGAATACGTTGCAATACCATGTTCGGGAACATGGTGACATACCGAGAGCTTCTCGACGATGGCCTGACCACCCAAGCTGGCCGAGGACTCGAAGGTCAACATGGAGTTCTCTCGCTGCAGAGTTGTCTAGGTTAGCCCGCATCTCCTGACTTGATGTTCCCATTTCCAAACTTCGCTGGGGGTGCGAGTGCGCTTACGTAGAGGGCAGAGAGGGTCTTTCGGTCGGAATCGAACTGAGAGTAGTAGAAGGTCACGAATTGCTCTGGTCGTTTAGGTCAGTCGGGTATGCGACAAGCACGCAGCCGTAGGAGGCTGGGTGCGGGTTTGGCGGGCTGCCACGGCGCCGAATGATGGTCATGGCATGGTATTACTAACTCGCGACTTCCTCGAAGTCTGGGAGACGTCAGTATATGTTTTCTTCTTCTTTTTCTAAACCATCGTTGACAAGTCACGACGAAAGGGCGGGAGTGCAATTTGGAGTAATCTTGCATGCGACAGAAATGGGCGCAAATGCGGGGGAGGTACTCACTGGCTGCCATCTTGTCTGGAGGTGAAGATTTTACTTCTTGGTGTGTTAAGTGGTCTGTTGGGGGGGAAGTTGTTGGATGGAGAACGGCGGGCAATATATGTGTATGATCGCTCGTAAGGCACCAAGGGGGAGTTGAGGTCGTCGAGAGGTTTTAGGTGGGCACACAGGAGTAACTGGTGAGTGAGGCTTCCACAAGTGGTGTTGATAGAGGGGCACTTATCTAATTTTCGAGAGCTACACCTGTCGGCGGGGTAATTTGCGGCTGGGCGGTTTCCCTCCGTCCAAATTCAAATCTTGTATTTATCAGGCGGCTTACATAATAAACAGTAGCACGTACTACGTACAGCCAAGCACAGCATCCATCAATGGATAGAACATCGGTCTCTGTCCATGCCTGACACAGTCGATCGGGCAAGAGATGTACGTACAGAACAGCTGGACTTGGGCTGAAATATGACTCTTATCTTTCCGAACAAGGCAGCTGTTGTCGAGGAGTTCGCCTTGTCTACTCCTGGACTGTGATGTGTGCAAAGCCAGCTCCGGGTTCGCGACTGTCACCCATGCTATTTGCACCTCGCTAGGTACATGGCATCAATTTGGCACATGATGATTGTTACACGTAGGCTTTTGTCTCCGATAAGGCAGATAGACACCCGATGCTTCTGCTGGGCTAACAGCCAGGCACCTCAAGAGGATGCATGATTAATAAGACTGCACAGCCAATATACAGACCAATATTTTAATAGCTCACCAGTAGATCACAGCAATAGCCAAGTAACCACGGACAGCTCGCACCGGGATGCATCCAAGCTCGTCATCCGTCCTTGTGCTATTTTGGGACCTACATCCTCTGGGCACGTAGAGCCCCTTTACTCCTTTCGGGGTTACTGTAGGTGGCATTTCAAGCGACACATGATTGAACCAGCCGGCGACATGCAGTAGAGTATTTCTTGTTCATTCATCGCATTACCGCGCCGACTCATAGGAGACTTCGAGTTGCGTAATATCATGATCCTCTCTTCGCGTATGCTCTTATTCTGCCCTTCTCTCCGTCATCCGACTCCCATAGTTGGTCGCCCGTGCAAATCCGATGCCTCGCAACATAAGATTGTGTCTAACCGCCCGTAGCATATACCTTTAGCGTCAATGTTGTTCTTTTCAACCTATACCCGCGGTCGATAACAATCCACCTAGGGCTTAGGTACGTGCAACGACTTGCTGGTCATCAGGCAGCCGTGGACAAGGAACATCAGCACAACGGGTGGAACTCCAGGGCCGAGTCCGCGAGCCAGAGACCACCGGGGACCTGGTCGAGCACCCAGCCTTGTGAGACCCAGTAGGCCATCAGGGCGTCGATGCCCAGCGTGGTGGGAATAGGGGTGCCCTCGAAGTAACTCGCCTTCCCGGAAGCATCGTGGGGAATGTTGGCCGCCGTGACGTTGAAGCGCGCCAGCCGCGTGAGGCCGCACAGAACAAAGACAGCCAGGAATACGTGATCGACGGAGGTGCGCAGACCGAGACTGAAGGCAACACAGGCGGGGGCAAGGCCGAAGGAAATCTAAAGTGGCAAGCAATATTTCGTTAGCAAAAGGAAGGAGAAGAGGAATATAGCAAATAGACCAAATGGAAGAAGAGGGGAACCGCATACCAGATCAGCAAGCGAGTCCAGCTCCTGGCCCATCATGCTGCTCTTCTTGCGCCAGCGCGCAACGCGGCCGTCCAAGAAGTCGAAGAAGAGGCCGAATGGCAAAAACGCAAGTGCGAGGTACAGGTTGGACTTTTCGGTGGGGTCACCCAGGCAGTAGCGAAGCGAAGAGAAGATCGACATGATGCCGCAGAAACCTGTAGTTAAAAACCGTGGAATATTAGCACTCGTGTGTCCGGTCATGGCTGCGGTTGTGGGAGAACCCCGGAAGAAATAAGGAAGGAACCGTACCGTTCATCTCCGTGATGTAGTCTGCCATGTGCATGGCCCGGAGCAGGGAGAAGTGGCTCGTGGACGACGAGAGAAGGTCCTTCTGCTTGTTGTAGGCAGGCTCTGCTCGAGAACACGACGTTAGCAGGCTGTCACGTCTGGCGCTCCAATTGCGCGCAAAAGAAAAAAAGGGTAGACATGACATGACATACCCGCAATGTCGCTGGTCTGCTTCGCGAGGGCAGCGCCATTGCTGGAGGCGGCGCTTGTGCGTTTCGACATGGTCAGGTGGTGGTTACAACGGTTGGTCGTGGTATTGGGAAATGGCGCAAAGAAGGCAGGTTATGTAGAGAGTCGTGCTGGTACACCGCCGTCTCTGTGGTGGTTGGTGAAAACGGTTGCGGATCTATTGCCCCGACAAATGAATTATGAGGCCTCGCTTTTGGGGGCTTTCCCGGTCGTTGCAGGGAGTCGCAACTAAGTAAATGCCAAGCAAGGTATTGGTATTGAGAGAAGATACCTTTGGGATTGGGAGAAAAGAATGCAGAGTTGTTGGGGACAAGACAGGCGAAAGATGATAATGCAGGTAAGGTAAATAAAGGAAAGGGTCCTCCTCTCTCTGCACCTTCTAGACCAAGGCACATCTGGTCAATGGGAAGCAGGTACTTACGCATACACTCACTCTCTCCTCTTGATTTCCCATCAGTGATTTCATACAGGTAGGGGGGAGCCCTGATGACGTTCCAAGCTTGCGGCACCTTTAGGCTAAGCTCAGCTGGGGTTAGCGATGGGCTGTCTCGCTGTCTAGGCCTGAACCGCCCACTGGCTGACTGACTGGTTGCGCGCAGGCTGACAGGCTACAAGCTGAGTGGCTGCTGCTGCTCTGATTTTGTCGTTTTGTTTCTTACCCCACGTACGTCAGGGGGCAGGGCAGGGGGGGGGGGGGGTCGATCATCTTTTGTTGCATTGCTAGTCCAAGCCGGTTATGTCATCTGTAGAATTCGACTTGACGAGTATAGTCCCCTACCTATAGATGATATTCTAGTTCTACGAAACATATGTTTTTCGGCGCAGCTTGTCCAAAGTTGACACTATCCGATTGGTAGTATTGGATTTGATGGATGTGATTATGTACTGTATATTCACGTGCGTCATCGACGGGAGAAGACAACGGGGCCTCTCTGGCGTCAGGCCTTAGTTGCAATGAATTAGATGTTGGGCAAGCTCCATGCCGCCATGTATGTATGTACTATGCAGTTTTAACGACACCCCCCCCCCCCCCCCCCCCCCCCCTTTGATGTGTCTGGCGTCCATGAGCCGCGACTCTGGGTATGCAAGAGAACGTAGATCCAGGTATCCTATAAGCCGCCCAGCGGAGTTGTATCGCATAATGTCGACTCACAACCCTCACTCCTATTAGTTTTACCCTCCCTTCCGGAGAAACGACAGGCCCATTATTATACCACTTCGCGGTCACCCTCCCCTCCCGCTCTTCTCCCCTTCCTCCCCCAGTCCTCCAAGTGGTGATGGCCCAGGGTCGACTTAAATAAAACCCAAGTATGTTTGCAGTGCAGCGCTTGACATATGCCAGTAGAAAACAAGAAAAGGTGGATCTCCGGTGATCCTGTTGGTATGCCGGAATGCGAACTGTGTGACAAATGCACCATACAAAACACAAGAAAAAGGCGCCGAGCAAGCTGGTATCTCTCTCCCAGTAGTAAAGGCCCTGCCGATCCAGGGAAGAAGAGTAGGACAATGGGCAGCTGTCATGCCATCAAGATTTAACTCTGCATTTAAGTCCATCACTGGACGATGATGACAGAGAATCCGTCGACCCAGTCACCGCAGGATCCAGACACGCCGCAGACAGTGTAGCCTCGTGGAGGCAATAGAGTGTGGCTAAGAGGTTGGCGAGTTAGCTTTTGGTTTGACCCGATCTACACGGTGCACATGTACTTACGGCTCTCCACCATGGGGGTTGCCATAAATTGGCGATTTCCTCCCCAGGCTTGTCAAAACTTGTATGCCGTCGATCCAGAATCCCGATCGCACAAAGAACCCGGTGATGTATTCACCACGGAAGGTATCTGCAAATCGTTGTTAGCATCTTGAGGTCGCCGTTGGCATTGACAAGAGAAAACTTACCCATCTTGAAGGTGTCACCTCCTGGCTTGCCTCCGCGTTTACCAAACAGCTGGCTTGTGTCGTCGTCGTAGAAGAATTCCATGCCGTCAACAGCGTAACCATGATAAAAGACGATACGCAGTAAGACGCGGCTCTTCTCCTTGACACTAGTAAAGATGAATTCCTGAGGCTCGCTTCCTTGCATCTGGGAGTGGCCAAGCCTATTGCTGCGATATGCCGTCTTACCTAACACAGGCGACAGCTTGAGCGACGAAGCCTTGGAGCACAAGCTGGAGAAATCCGCAATATCGAGATTTCCACCACCCAGAGACTTGACGCAAACCTTAAGCTTCGCCTGACGCTTATCCTCCGGCAACTTTTCCCTCAAAGCCTTCTCCGTAATCGTCACGTTTCTCTGGACAGACCCGTTCTCGGCCGGGTACTCGATCCAAGTATGACAGAGATCATCGCCCTCGGGGTAGATCTCCAAGTACGACACTCCAGTAGCCGCTGTGATTTGAACCTTCCCTTCATCCACTGGCCAGGCCTGGACACTCGAGTCCGAGTGCATTACTGGATCGTTAGGGAGTCTGAAACATGGGTGGTTGCGGAACCGCAGACAGTCAAGTCTGTGCCAAGTGCACTCATCCCCCTGGAGAACCAGGCCACCCTTGGATTTCGTCCTAGTACTGTATGCTTCTCGTACCACAAACGATCGGTTCAGTCGAGTGTAGTCTCGCAGCATGACACCGTTTTCCTGGTGAGGGCAGCCCAAAAGATGTCCCGTCTCGTGCATGTGGGCGCCAATTCCTATGTTGGCAGCTTCCCACGAACTTCCAGACTCGCTGCAGTCGTTTGCGACGAAAGAGGTATCGGTAGGTGTGCAATCGGTAAAGGCCGGAACAACCTCCTCCATGCTTGCAGGGTAGCTATGCATGCAGTGCGAGCCGAAGATAGCCAGCTGGAGATCTCCAGCGTTCCCTCCCAGTGCAGCATGGCCCGTCACGGTTTGCGCCGTGGTATCCCAATGAGCGTCCAACAAGAGAACAGATACATACTGCTTCTGACCTGGGAGCGGTTTGAAGTAGTCCTTGACGGCTTCAGCCGCGATATCATAGAGCTCGCCGTTCTTCGTGGCTTTCGGGTTTTGCTGAGCCCGCTCAAGGTCGCGGATTTCAGCAAGAGTCTTCTCGGACCTGATGACATGAACTCGCGCTTCCGAGCGCATCGTACCCATCTCCCGATCGCGCTGATTTGTGCTGCCATTAGTCCATTCCTCCTCGAATCTGAATACCCGGCGCCCAAACTTGTTTCTCCACATCTGTTCTGCCGTAAAGGCTTGCCATAAGTATGCCGACATTCGAAACTTCCTGATCGCAGTGTCAAGTCCATTTCCTTCTCGCTCGATCCGAGCCGGGGTCGCATCGAAGGTTGCAGGTGAATCCTTGGCTAAGAGAATAACGAGTTGCAACGGTGGGGAGCTTGTCGGCGGGACCATGTGTACTGTAATGTATGAGGAGTGGATGGGGTTCGGCGAACCGCTGTTGGCCAACTTCGGGCTCGCAAAATCAAAACGCAGTCTGTTTGCTCCGGGAACTAGGTAGACCAGAGCTTTGAAATGGGACTCGCAAACGGGCCAAGTGGTCGGTGGGAAGCCATCGTCAAGCCGGCTGACGGTGAGGGTGCCGTCCAAGGAGTTTTGTATAGTATCGCCAATCGTTCCATTGACCAGCAGCACCTTTTGAGAGACCTGTGCTTATGTTAGCCGACCAGTCTCCAACTATATTTGTCTGCACTTGATCAGGGAGGGGCCCTCGTAGATCTACGGCAGCGGCATCAAGCTTCTGAGGTCGTGGGTGTGGGTTATTGAATTTGGTGAAATCATACCCATGAGTTTTCAGACAGATTTGTTATGCGCGGTGCGTATTGCGACACAGGGATCTGCTTCGTCTTGCCATTGAGGACGGGCGATCCTAAACCGGCCATACCGGAGACGCTGTATCGATTTGGGTTGATGCCGTTGGCTCCGAGAGACGGTCGGGTTTGCGGAACGGGCGGCGGCTGATCTTTTACTTGGAGATTGAGCGAGGGATCTGACTGAGTACCGAGGGTGGGCGGCGTTATAGATCCCGTTGTGGGAGTTGAGTTGTTGCTGATTTCATCGTTGCTAGAGTTGTCGGTGTTGGAGCGGAAGCTGGCACGCGACCTCCTCCTAAGCTCCTTAAAGTTTAGAAACGACGGCGCCATGATGTTAATGCCGTTTGGGTGGCCCAAAAATGCTACTCCAACTATGGGTTGGTTTCAAGATGTCGAAAGCTGGCGGACTATGCGCAATTGGCACTAACAACCGACCAACTCACGATATGATTCAGGAAGCTCTTGCGCTTCACCAAAGCAATCGTGTAGCGCTTCCCGTCGACAACAACTGATCAGCAGCGAGCACAGCGACTTATCAAGCAACCGAGAGAGCGTTCGCCGTTGGGGGCAGCGGGTTGCGCGGGTGTGGTGGTGGTGGTGGTGGTGGCGGCGGCTGCAGGCTCTGATTGGCGTCACAACAAGGCACTGTAGCAGTGAGTGCGGTTAGGTCCGTATTCCCCGCAGGAGCTCGTATTCGAAGCTGTCAGGACCGCGAAGAACGAACGGTTTATACCGATATGAAGCCGTCTGCTTTCTTGCCTTTAACACAAGTACGAATGGATGGAAGAAAGGGGACAGTGATAGAGATTCGCAAGAAGAATTCTTTTTTCGGAAATGGATAGTCGAGCCAAAATCACCGACCGGTGTCGTTCTTTGTCGGCTACTACCTTCGTCTTACTTTGGACAAGCAGGACTGGGTGATTGCGGTGGATACACCATGTAGCTCTGCGAGTTAAGCCAGGTTTTAGTGGCTGCCGTCGATGCCCCTGCAGGCCCGCACGATGCCAACTTCGTCGACCTGCACGGCTAGCCGGGGATCTGCTAGCAAGGGGGCTATGAAACCTGCCAACCAAAGCAGAGTGATAGTCGATGAGCCGGTCGTATTCCTTATCATTCGGCCAGAGCTACAGTATGCCCGTGCTGGTCCGTACGTGTAGAGCACGCAGACAGAGCTTGCTGGTATTGCCGCCGGGTATGTGGCCGTGGCGGGTTGGTGAAGGGGAAAAGTCGACCGTCGCGGTCTTGCTTGCCGCCGACCGAGAAGAATCTTGATTACATGTAATGTAAGTGTAAGTGCCCAAACCACTGCGAATCGGTTCGCGGGAGATCGAGCGATGACGTCGAGGTCTCGTACGGGCCCGTAATGTGGGCGGGCGGGCGGGCTATGGGACTATGGGTCCGTATCTAAACTCAACAATAGCACCAGCTCCAGGCGCCAGGGGGGCAGTGGATTTGTCAATTCGTTTTAATAGGAGCAAACCGCGGTAGCTTGCGAGAAAGAAGACGTTGAAGTTTGAACTCGGGCACTCGCAGGGGAAGAACGGCAACGACGGATATACCAGGTCCCGCAAAAGAGCATATTGCCAGATTACATTCGAAAGCTATGTGGCCGATAATAAAAATCTTGGCCAGGAGCAAATCAGGATCATTCGAAACCGCTGTGCGTTGCTGCAAGGTTCCTGGTATGCTGACGGGGGGCCAGTTCAGTTGCTTTGGGGGGTGGGGGGTCGTTTGTTGAAGGATTGGCCGCAAATCGAGATGCACACACCCGTATCCAGAAGACAGCAATGGGAGATGAGGCGGCGCAAGGAGCCTGGAGCGTGCCTCTCGGTTCTTGGTTCTTGGTTCTTGGCCCTTGGTTCTCTTGGCTCTTCCAGGCTCTCTTCACATGTCCTAGTCCGTCCGTCTGCCAGGCTGTCCGGCCAGTTCCTTACCGGATATGAGAGGGGACATGTAGAACCACCCTGAGTCAAGCTTGGGTAACCATTCCCGACCCGAATGTACGCAACCACTAATAAAGGCAAGTGCATTCAAGTCTGTTCTATATTTATGTACAAGTATGTGGCAACCTGTACCTTTCCTAGCTAGAGTTGAGGTGATCAGCAGTGGGGTTAGAAGAAAAACATACGAGTGCGTCTAGCGGAATGGGAAAGTGTATGATGGAAAAGCACAACTCCATATTCATCATATATGTACGTACTTCGCACCCGAATATAGTCCGGAGGCGGGCGAGGAAGGCTTCTGCGCTTCGGTGCGTTTTATCAGCTGCATCCAACATCGTATTCCTGCACCTCCCTCCCACTCCCAGCAGGTGGCTTATGCCAACGGCGAATGATCCAGTTGACTGGCCGAAACCACCAGCCAGCATGCAAACCAGGACCCAAGACATGCCGAACAGCTGTACACCGAAACACAATATCGTCAGGAGGAGGAACCTATTAGGCTTCTAGCCCAAAGGCAATCGCAACACCACGGGAGGCCACCGGCACTGGCAGGCTTGCATATTGCTTCAGGCCTCAGATCCATCGGCTTCCTCCCAACCATACGTGGACAATGAATGAATAAGCCCTTCCTACCAGCGGGGACTCCTTCAACTCAGGTTTTGCTACAGCTGCTAGGTATTCTTCTCACTCTGACTGACCAAGGCTTTTTCCGGGAAAGCCAACTTGACACCGACTCGGCTAATCATGTCACTGTTTCTGGTTTCGGATTGATCAGCGTATCTCAAGCTCGCTGTGAATATCGGTCATGGGTGACAGGTCGATGCCGACTGCCTTAATTAATATGTTTCGAAACCGGCTCACTGATTACCCAATTATCATATAACTTTGGGACCGCGGGCGAGTGCGTGCAGGCAGCATGTCTTCCAACATCGGTCGCAGTTGCATACGGGTGGCTGCATTTGGCACTTGGTGCTACTCACTGAGATCAGATGTCAGACAGAGACAGGAGGAAACAAGATGTCTCCTTGTTTCACCGACCATGGCCCGAAACTGGGGCGGCTAACTACCACGCGCAGTAGGTATGCCACGAAATCCCTACTTCCTACATCAACCTCGTGCACTCTACCAGGCGATCCAGACGACAGGCAACTTACAAGAGCGGACAATACTGTATATCAGTGTTTGTGACGTCGAGATGGTCCTTTGTGCTTTGGGGCCGTAATTGTTGGGTCAAGAAGTATGATGCACCCGACTAACAGCGGGCTCCTTCCCTCCCCGGTTCACTTGATAACAGCCCGAAGACTGGGGAGGGAGGTGGGCATTTCGGCATCATAGTATCCCATGCAAATGAGATGATAGGATGGGGGCAGCAGCGCTCTTTTGAGTTGAGGAGTGCTACCAACGCGATATATAGGATTGATGTGCCGTCAATGCTACAGAAAATCAAGATTGCCCTGCTGCACTGGACAGGGGATGGTTTAATTGCCCTGTAACAGTTGACGTTGACACGGAAGCGACGTAGTATCCATACGACAAGCCCCGGTCATGAGTTGAGAAGTTAAGATATATACATTTCGTCACTGTCCCTCATGCTACTAAGGCGGGAGCATCGTGGAGGAGCGCTGGGTCATAGTTCGGTTCGCAACGAAGCTGAGTGCCTCGCACTGACCCTTGACCCGAGGTATATCTAGATCCTCGCCCACGGAGGACTGTCTGGTAGCCTATCTAGCTCTTTCACGCACGTTTAAGCACAAGAATTAGCCACGAACATCGCTGGGAATGTGTAGAGTTAGGATATCTAGCTACACAGTTTGAAGGAACCAAACATGATGTGCGAGTAACGGCAAAACGGGCGAGCCGAGCTTGTTGCACTGGCTTGACAGATTTGGCTTTCAACTATGTGCGAGCCGTTCCTACGGCCGGAGGCGCTTCCGTCACATCTAGCACGGTTGGGGCTCTGATATTCCGAGGAGCAAGGCCTCCTTAATTGGCCATTGATCAATGATGGGTTGGGCTGCTAGCCACGGCGCCAACGCCATGGACTATTGGCTACTCGGTATGCTTGATCCTGTACTGCCTTGCCGCCCCTCGACAAAACAGTTGTCGACGTCGCACTAGGTGGTGTCAAATCTCAACTGGCGACAACCTTCAATCTCAGCCACGACTCCATATATATATATACACGGATTTGTTTGACATGATTCTACCATTTACCGCTTCTTCAGAGAAGCAAGTTCGCCAACAATGAACTATTGTGTTTTATGTTCTCTTCTCATCGTCGACGGCGTAGTCTACATATCGGGAGATTCGATAACTGTGTGTGGCCTAAGAGAAATCGATATCAAATGGCATATGCAAGAGTATGTAGACAGCGTAGGTCAATGACAGCTGCAAAACGTAATCGTTACAGAGCGGCAGTATCGACTGTGCAGTAATGAACACATGCATACAGCTTGCGGCGGTGAAAAACTTACGGTATGCATCCCAGGCACTACTAATAGCCATGCAGACAAGCGAACCGCGAGTCGCGAATCACAGGCGCCTGTCTCACGACAAATTGGGTCTGCGGGATGCTGCTGCCAAGTTCTGCGTGTGCGATTGCGTGAGCAATTGGATCATACTCCGGTTGGTTGGCTGGAGGTAGCCAGCAGCAAGCTGGCCAGTCCGAATTCAGTTCGAGTTCAGCCAGGTCAGCTATCGGATGTCTATTGAAGGGGAAGGAGATGTAGCAGAAGGAAAAAGTCCCGACCCGGTTGGCCCAGGAATGCAAAATTCCCTGTAAGCCCATTTTGGATTTTGGCCCTTGTAAAGCAGCTAGTCGTAGACTCTTGCAAGAAGAAGCATGGGACCTTACCCAAGAGAGGTAGGCCCTCCTGCTCCTTCTCCACCGTACGACGGAACGGACGACTCGACCATAGTGTTCTCTCAACGCTACCACTACCGCTACATGCATTTTGACCCATTCTCCCTATTGAGTGGTTTTGACGACATGACAAACCAAATACGCTCTCTACTTTTACACATCTAATATATCCCATGAACACCGTTGCCAGACAACAGGTAGATAATATCACTCGTTTACTTGCCGTCGTCTGAAAGCCGCAAGCCTCAACTACATATCCAACCAGAGCAAAAAAAAAGCCCGAGCGGCCGACCCCCCCCCCAGCGAAACCGAACCTCCTGCCTTTCTCTAAGTGCCTACATACTTTCTCTTACATAGGCGCCGGCTCCTACAACTCCACAGCAACCGACTCTCCCTGCAAAACCCTCGACGCTGGAAACAATCGACCGGGCCTGAGACGAAGACCCGATCAAAGTATATAATTCGGCGGTTACGTGCACCAACATAGACAGGCGACCATGTCGTCTCCATTAAAGAAGCAGCCAGAAGCTGTAGCAGACAAAGTTCTCAAAAGAGTGGAAGTGAGCAAGGTAAGTCGGCAGCAAGCAGCAGCAGCATCTCCATTCACCCCTTCTCTATCCCACTTCTTCCCTTCTTCATGAGTTGTTGCAAAGCCTAACAATGAATCCCGTGGTTTACAGATCGCTCGACGGCTCCAAGGCCGCCTGGCTCTTGCACACTTCAAGACGAAGCATGGCTGGGAAGACCTCACCCTCGACACCTTAGAGCCCAAGCTGGACGAGGAGCGCCGCAAGCGCACCTACGACGGTGACGTCCTCTCTGACTCGTCATCCAGCACATCGGAACTGCCCTACCCGACGAGAACCCTCATGAGCTCGCCCCTAAAGGCTCCCCTCTTCTCCGATGCCATCGGCTCCAGCAATGGCAGCACAGGACACCGCAAGCGAACATACATGGCATCCTTCGACATGGACATGGCCATGTCGAGTCCTGCCAAGCGGTATCGATCGTCGCCCACCCCACACAAATCCTTCCATATGGGACAGAACAACTGGAAGTCTCACCGACAAATCATCCAGTCATCGCCCATCAAGCCGCGTAGGCAACAGCACTTTACGACTTCAACTGGTCCGAATGTGTCCTTCTTCCAAGGGGCCCGGCGGATGTCGGCCGAGCTAGCATCGCCCAATTTCGCTGCCCCTGCCTCGGATGACGAGGAGGACCTCTTTCCCACGCACTCTTTCCAGCTCCAGCCTCACCATTCGTCACCGCCGAGGACACCGCCGATGCGCAAC
The DNA here is from genome assembly GCA_006503535.1 of Arthrinium phaeospermum. Taxonomy (NCBI): domain Eukaryota; kingdom Fungi; phylum Ascomycota; class Sordariomycetes; order Amphisphaeriales; family Apiosporaceae; genus Arthrinium; species Arthrinium phaeospermum. The sequence goes on along the minus strand of QYRS01000007.1, from coordinate 132,931 downwards.
AGAGCCCTGCATGGCCGGAACAAGGACAGGAACACGGCAAACAATAACAAAACTGGCGAGGAGGGTGCAGATTTACTACTCTACCTAGCTGCATCTCCCTCGCCTGCCATGCCGTCTACTCGGACTAGAATGGAGCCACCGTCTACACCTCCCCCGAAGAAGGATCTTGCCCTACCATCGTCGATGATGACTACGCCTGGCGGCGGCAATCTGTTCCCCGCCACGCCCGGGCAGCCCTTTGACTTTGCGGACTTTGTCAACATCACTCCTAGCCCGGCACAAAAACCCTGGAAAACACCAATCGGAGCCATGTCGTCGTCGGCAAAGACGCCTATCAGTATCACTCGGCGAAGATTGACATTTGACGAGCCCCTGGTGCATGGACTCCCTTGAAAGTAGCTACGTCCCTTTGAGCATCACAGGCCTCCTTTGTTATAACGAAAGAGGAGCTTCTTAGTCACGTTGGATGAACGACCCCCTGGTATCATGGTCGACAGATGGCGCCATGACACGTTTTCCTTATGTGGATATGATACCAATGCACGAGCAATCCTGCCAAATACGCCTTAGGTTTAGGGGCACTCATATATTTCTCATTGAATGTTTTGGGGGAGGTGTTACGATGCTTTGCAGCAGTTATGAGATGGGCATTATCGGGGGTTTCGATGGTTGGCCTGGGCAGATGTGGGCTCCAATTGGTCCAACGGAGTTGAATTTTGCGTTGCGGTTGGACACAACTTTTTTTTTTCTTGCGATGCGCATAAGCCAACAGCAACCCCCCTTCTGTTTACGTCGAATCTTGGTCGCTTGCCTTTTCTGCTTGAGCATTTTCCTTGTGGCATGGGGCACACACACACACACATAGTGTAACTTAGGCAGAAGCCACTCTAGTCTAATTGAGAGGAAGGACGCATAAACATTGAGCTTTATTTGACTCACGATGCTCTTTTTGAATCACGCTTGGTCACCGCAATGACATGGCTGGGGGACGCGAAGTGGGCCACTTTACGCGCCCGAAACGTGTCAAGATTTACCGGATTAGGAAGGCAGCACAGGGATCACGACGTGCACCGTGTCCGCGACCGTGACTTTTCGTGCACGCGCCTTAATTGGCTCATGGCGGTTCTTTAATTGGACGCGTCTGTCACTTGCCTTGATCCGGTTAGGGCCTTCGTCTAAGCTGTGGTATGTATCCGTAACTACTTGTGTCTAAACATCATCGCCTTTCGAAACCGAACCTACTGCCTACCGCAGTGCCCATGATTCACCATCATCTTATTGACTATCTAATCTTCTTTTTGTTTCGTGTGCTGGCCGACATCCAGGTTCTCGGCGCGCGTACCGTAGATGATCTGGCGCAGCCGTGCTTCTGCTGGCTTGCTCCCATAGACATGCTCTTTTGGTCTTGTTGCCGTAGTCGCCATCGTCGCATCAGCAGGCTGTTGTTGCACAGTCCTGGTTGGCTTGGGAAACGCTCGGCCAAATCGGGTCTGCTCTTCGGCTGGGCTCCACGGATACATTGAGAAGACGCTTTGGTTTAGGGCGAGCTTCTCCGGCGTCACGATCGTGAGGTTGCCCAGCCCGTCCCGGTCATCTCGGAAGGTGGCTCCGAGTCACGTGGTATGGGAAGCAATGACATCTCGCAGGGCCCCTTCAGGGTCATCAGCTTGATACGCTGGCTGAGGAGGTCTCCGATCTCCTCCGGGGGGATCCCACCGCCGCACACGATGCAGCTTAAGCCCCGGAGCATCCGCACGCAGTACGTGTCGTTGTTGTAGCAGTCGACGGCTAGCGAGGGCGCCATGGCGGCCCCAAATGACCGGGAGTGCTGGCAGGTCTGGCTGTTCTGCTTTAGAAGCCGCCATGACGAGAATGGCATATCGCAGGTAGCAGAAGATGCGAGACTTGTCAGTCCCCAGAGTCTGATGTAAGCAGCCAGCCAGTCCATCACATGATTGACGTGCCCCAGAGCAAACCAAGTAAGCGACCGTTGACGAAAAGGGATATTGGGCCTCGGTTTTCTGGCGTCTTCTTTAGTAGACCAGACAACAGGCATGATCAAATAGTCGTATAATTCCCGTTATCCTAAATCCTCACTGCATGACGAACGATATCCAGCCATGGCCTGGTTGCTTTCCGTTTCATCACATACCATGAGTTGGTCGGGCTGTGCCACCACACCAACACCCACTCACCTCACTCGGTACCACTGACACCCCTCACCTCATCTCTGTGGGGGTCATTCAACCACGGCAGCCCGCCAACAGAGATCCGGGGATCCGGGAAGGGGCTATTTTCGTCTTTTTACTTCAACTTGTATTCCCTTGGCATTTCCACCATCCATTCCCAGCCGTAGCAACCGCAGCAACAGCTCTCGTCTTGTCTTGTGGTTCCAAGATGCCTACAGTGACTCTCCCCTCCAAGCCAGACGCCGAAGTGGCGTATGAGCTGCTCCCAGGAGATGCCGCAAGCAGCCTCCTTGTCGTCTTCCTCAACGGTCTTGGACTCCCACAGACTGTATGGAAGCCGACCATCGAGCTCTTCCAGCAATCGAGCGTGTCCCCGAAGCCGTGGATGCTCACCTACGACCGCTACGGCCAGGGCGCTTCGTCCCGGGACCCGCGCGAGAGTTGGCCGAGCAGAGATCCTGGCTACGCCCACACCCTGGACGATGTTACCGAAGACCTCCACGAGCTGATCCAAACCCTCTCGCCCGACCGCCAGTCTCGGATTGTTCTTGTGAACAACAGCATTGGCGCGAATGTCTCACGAAGATATGCTGATAGGTATATACCAGTACAGCCAGCTCTTGGGACTCGTTATGGCTAACGAGACGGGCTGCCCGAGCCGTACAGATATCCCACCATCGTCGAGGGAATCCTGTTTCTCGACTCCAACCCCGGCAACACGGACTACGAGACCATCTGGCCGAATCCGAAGGACCCGTCCTTCAACCTCGAGCAGATGACTCCTCCTGGTACCACGTTTGAAGTATACCAGGCGGCTTATACCAAGATGACCACAATCTTCCATTCAAGTGCCAAGAACGTTGAGGGGTTTGACCGGCGGGAGATCAAGAACATGATGCCTGAAGCATCCGAGCCCAAGCTGAAGGGATCCAAGACTTCGGAGAAAGGTCCTTGGATCACCGTCGTGGGCCATGAGCTGGAGCAGTTCACCAACGAGGAATGGGCTATGCTCAAGGTCCCTATCGGCATGGCAGCCATGTACACCCAACCGCAAGTAACCCAAACCTCTGACATCCTTCGCTTCGCGCCTGGCTAACGAAAGGGGGCATGTATAGCATGTGGCAAAAGTACAACGAAGGACTATGTGAGCTCACCGACCCAGACAGGGCCAAGGGCCCGATCATCGCGCCCAAGGCTGGCCACTTTGTCCAGAAGGACAACCCGCAGTTTGTTGCCAAGGAGCTGCAGGAACTTATTGAGAAGGTGGAGGCTTCTGCTTAACCAGGTGGATGACTACAGAGAATGACACGGGGTCACTATATCTAGCTAGTATAGGGTTCAACACGGCAATTCCTCTATAACATCAGGCACTTTCTTCATATCGAGTCGACACTTGCAACGCTCCGTCTAATAGAGCATAAAACGCGACACCTGAGCCGGCTGAAAGATACATGGCCCGGCAAACGTCTGAGTGGGAATGTGGTATCGCGGACGAGAGGTGCCCATGAGACTTGGCGGCACACATGGTTCAAGGTTCAATAAGCTCTGCACATCACAACGCAGCAGAAAGGTCGGTTAGCTCAGTTGGTTAGAGCGTCGTACTAATATTCTCTCGCTTCTCGTGAGAATAGCCAAGTAAATGCGAAGGCCATGAGTTCAAGCCTCATACTGACCAAGCCCTGACTTGACCCGTCAAGGGATGACTTTTTGTTTTTTTAAGGGTTTACTTCATTTTTACCTCCGTCCTTTTTTGGGTGCCTACGGAAGCCTCCTGCCTCCTCTTAAACCGGAAGGACGTAATACTGGGCCCGAAAGAACAAAGCGGGGGCGCTGAAGAGGAGGGGCTTGTCTCGACACGGATTTTGCATATAGTGATGGTGCAGGGGAAAGGTTACCTTCCATATGGGTTGTGCGTGGCTGGGGACCTAGTATGGACGGGCCAGGGAAAGGGAGATGGCGGGGCGGAAATGGGAGATGAGAATGCTACGTCAATACATATATAGAATGCAGATGTTCGTATCGTACATGGAGGAATAGGGGCGGGCACTCAAGCGGAGAGTACCGCCCGGAGTTGGGGAAATCATGATGGATTCCACTCATACTCAGAGATAGAAACGGGGGACAGGATAGAAGCCGTGTGTGTACTCATCGAACGAGCGTGTCTTTCGCCAATCAGCCTCCCGGCACGTGAGTTGTTGGCACTATCAGGTATTGTATGTGTGTGCTTGTATAAGCGGTCATTCAACCGTATTCATCATCTCTATCTACAAAAACAACTGGCCGGTCAAGGTTATCCAGTAACGAACTTCCAATCGTACAAGCTTGCCATCACTCCTCCTCATCCTTCGTCCAACGACGTATTTTGTTTCTCCCCCCTCCCGCCTCTCCTCTTCTTCCTCCAATAACGACTTCCCGGATCCCTGGGCGCCTTCGTGGCGGCGACAGATTAACAACAACGCCTTGCAAATGGGGGAATATATGGTTAAAGAGCGGCGCCGGCTATGCAATAGAGACATCATCGTCATCCCGGGATAAAAAAAATAAACTAAACAATAGAGAGAGGCTGTGTGACAAGTCTTCCAGATCCCCATCATATTCCCTAAGCTCTCCCCAATCTGGGTATAGCAGTCATCAAAATAAGAATGCAAAATATCCCCCCGAGTGGCCCGAGGGGGTGAGTGGTGTGGTACTCACGGCGCCCTAGCTTTGTCCGCAAAACGCCAGGGCGCCCCTTGATCCACATCCAACTTTGTGGGTGGTACTTTTGAACATAAAAAAAAGTTGTAAAGCAATAATGCAAGTAACACTGGCAGCGGCAGCGGTGCTGGCATATGCTCCACTAGTAGGCCTTTCCGACACTGGCTTGGCCAGACGATCCGTTCTTTTTGTGGTTAGCCGGCGGCGGCGGCGGGGTGTACCTGTTCCTTGCCGAGCCAATGTCTGGCCCTGGGTCGCCGAAATCTTCCAGGCTGTTGACGCCGCTAGAGTACTTGCTGCTGTAACTCGAGGCGCGCGTGTGGGCGCGGCCAGGAGCCGACGGGACCTGTGCCATGGGCGGCGTATTCTGCGACGACGACGAAGAAGCAGAAGAGGAGAGGAGCTCGGGCCGGTCTAGATCGAAGGGGTCTGACCGGAACTTATTCCGCCTCGTCTGGAAGGACTCGACCGAGTCGCCCGAGTCTCTGTACATAGTGCCTGTGCGGGGTCGCGAGCTGGGCGGCCTGGAGCCTTCGACCGATTGGCCTCGGGACCTTCGTACATTGTCGGCATACGTCGAGGGCGGCCCTACTTGCTTGGACTGCGTAGGCGGTCGGATCGCGTTCGCGTCCGCGAATGGATCCGCTGCAGCGGGTGAGGTGGATAGGGGGGGCGGTATGGCCGAGTTATGAGGCATGGCATTAGAATCCAGGAACGGATTGGTAGACCCAAAGCTCAGGCCGAGCCCGCCCAGAAAATGTTCGGCCGACCCAGCACTCGACGACCGCCGGTTTTGTTTCCCGGCCAGAGTCTTTCGCTTGATGTTGGCCTGCGCCGCCAGCTGCTTGTCGTCCATGTTGAGCAGGGCCAGGAAGTCGGGCTGCGAACTACGCTCGCGCTGGGTATCCTTCATGCCTCGCGTGTTGGCGAACAGTTCCTCGCTGTCTTGCTTGCCGCGGCTGCCGAACCGCCACCCCGCCTCCCCATTGGACCTGGAGAACAAGCCGAGAAAACCGCCCTTGCGTGGTGGGGAGCCATCACGCCCAGAACTTCCGGACCTGCCAGCATCGCTGACGCTGATGGACCCATCCAAGAACTGCGAGTTCCCCCTGTCCAGATTTACGCTCGGCGAGGGGCTGCGCACAACCAAGCTCTTGACGCGCCCTCGGATGTTCTTCAAGCTCTGTCCGAACGTGGCCCTGAACTTCTCCGTCAAGGGAGTCGGCCCGATGGAGTCACGGCTGAAGGTGTACGGCCTCTTCTCGAGGTTGCCGAAACCATTCTCCGGTCCTCCCAGTGGCGTCAGGAGAGTGCTTCTCCGCCTCCGCCGGAGTCTCTTGCGCACGAACCAGAAGATTAACGCGGCAATGGCAACAAACGCCACACCCCCGAGAACGCCGCCCACCACAGCTTTGGTCGCATGCGTGCTAGGTCCGGTGTTGGTCACCGCGGCATCAGAGTCTGCGCCCGCCGTTTGGCTGGCGGCAGGGGTTACCGTGAAGACGGCACTACCAACCGTCGTCACCACGGCGGCGTTGCCAGCGTTGCGACCGTTGCCCGTCGCCAGGTCGTCGTTTGCGGGTGGCGTTGATATCGCGGTTTGTATGCTAGATTGGGTGGTCGCATCTGCTGGCGACGCGTCCGTTGCTGTTGGTGCGCTGCTGTCAGCCGTCTGTGTCTGAGTCCCTGTAGTCCGCAACGCTGTATCTGATGGCTGTGCTTGTGAAGAGGGGGAAGGTGAAGGTATGGCTATTATGGGAGGGGCCAGGGCCTGCGACGTTGATGGCGAGGCATCAGGCGCAGCTACGACGGGAGAGGGCACAGTCTGTGCGGTTGATGCTGGAGCATCAGACGGCAGGCTGGTTGTAGGCAGTTTGGCAGCGGTAGTAGACGTCTCCGCAGCTGGCGGAGGCGGAGGCGGCGGCGACGGCGGCTCTACTACCGCTGTCGATGTCTGCGCAGGTGGTGCTTGTGTGGGGGAGCTTGGAGGGTGGTAGAAGCAAGGCTCGTCGTACTCGTAGAAGTCTCAGGAGGGGGGATAACTGTTGTCGTCGACGCTTGGGGCGGCACGGCTGGTGGCGGCGCCTGCACCTGCGTCGTGCTGGTCTTGGGCGGTTCCTGGACGGTCGTCGTCGAAGGGGCCGCGGTTGTCGTGGCCGCCGCCGTCGTCGTGGAAGTCTGCTGTTGTCCTCCTCCGCCTCCCCCGTTGCCGCCCTTCTTTGGTATCGCCGTACATCTTTTGCCGCCTAGTGAAGTAATGAAGGCCCCTGGCGGCAGGTTTGGACTCGACATATTGCCGAGTAGTCACTCGAAAAGCGATTCCAGTCGCGGAGGTCAATGAGAGGCTGTGGCTTCAAGCAAACACAGACACCCTCTACAAGAAGAGAATGGGAAGAAACGAAAAAGAGAAGGGGAAAAAAAGAACAGGCCGGCCGGCCGGTATCAATCTCACGTCAAGCACATGAATCAATCAGGATACTGTGAAGCGCTGATGAGGGTATAGAAGACAGAAAGGTATTTCCCACTGGGAAGTCGAAACAACAGAAGGGCAGGCGGCTAAAGGCACAAACGGCCAGCAAGACAAGTGGATGAATAGAATGGTAGTAGAAGAAACAAGAACAGTAGGAAGAAGTGGCCCTGTGAGGCAATTGGAGCCCGGTCGTGAGCCGAGAGGGCCCGGGTCAGCCTAAGAAAAGCTCCCCACCGTTCGAATGCTCCCTCCTGCCTCCCTGCCTCCCTCCCAGGACCATGAGACCTGAAGACGGGAAGGGTTGGCACGGCCGCAGAAACCTGACGGCCTGTCTGGATTGGCGGACGCACCCTGTCGTTTGTTTGACAGGCACAAACATGCCGATGGGGATTGGCCATGCAGCAGGGGCCCTCTCTGTGTGTGGTGTCTGAGAGACGAGGACGGGAGAGCCGTGATGTCGACTTGGTATGCAATTCCGGAAGAGCATGGGTCGGGGCGGGGCAGAACGGGGCGCAACCACAAGCACACCCCTGTTCTGCGACAAATGTGAAGCAGTTCCTCCCTCAGAGCCTCACTGCGTCTGGGCATTCTGTGGGCAATGCCGCGCCGAGGTGTGGGGTACCAACGGACATTTACCATATTCGGGCCATTCTTTTTTGACTTCCCGTCGCGGAGGATCTTCTGGCCTTTTTACCATCTGTCTTGAGCATGGCCAGTCTCTTGCACGGTTGACGGCTTCGGACTTTCTTCCAACGTTCAGTGTTTGCCGGGGATGATCTGCCGATTCACTTGACAACATCAGGACCGGGGCTTCGTCGTCGCTGGTGGGTTGGGGAGGAAGCATGCCCTTTTAGCAGAAGGGCATGCCGGGTTGTTCATCTCTGGTCATGGCAGGTCAGTGCTCTCCGAACGTATTAATACCTAGGTATGGACGAAATCAAACCACATGCTTCTGAAATGCGACTCTGCAACTGGCACCAATCAAACATTGAATTGCCCGTGCAGAATCCTGGCCCGTATGAGTAATGATTATCTGATTGCATACGACGTTAGAACTTCAACCGTCAACCGTAGCTACAACTATCAATTAAAGTCATCCAGACTTTGCATCCCGTTGGTGGATGGCTGGATGGTTTGTTGCAGCATCCCGGCTTGTGCAGCGCCATGCAGCACCATGGTGCTGGAAGTGCTCAATATAAAACCCAGGACTACATCAGACCAAGTTTCTGGAGTCGGTGACCGGACCGGTTTACCAAACACGAACGAGGCCATTGTCTGGACGTCTGAAAATAATGCAGACGGAGGATCTTGGCTTGCATCTAATCCACTGCAGAGCAATCTATCCGGGCCTTAGCTTTAGGTATGTATGTAGGAGCCGTAAAGGTGTGTGTTGCTGCCCGGCAAGCGGTCAGGACAACGGCTGTCGAGCAAGGAGCGGGTCTTGCAAGCTTCTGCCCCGATCCTGGGGTCGGCTCAGGGATGTCCCGTCATGATCTTCGAGAGGGCATCGACCCGCTGGATGTTTGTTTCTGTGATGCTAGATCTCCCGATTATCAAGCAGCGCGAAACCCGTCTGTACTATATGCGATGCACCCGGTCATGATGGCGAGCATCCTGCGACTTGCTGTGCAGCCCAGTCGCCCTCATGATTGCACATTGAGATGCGCATGACGGGTTGCTTTTACCACTCTTGCTCTTGGTGGGTTGCTCATCTCAGGGCGGGGGCATCGGGGCATCTTGGTCAGGGTATCCATCAGCTGGTCTCCGTACAGACATGTAACCTCGAGTTATTGAGAAACAGTCACGAGACGGTAACAACACCCGACACACCTGTGCTGGACCACTGGGAGGGTTTATTAGAAACGTGAATCCGAACCGTTGCCTTTCTTTTCATCGGAACTCTTGTCAGCATTCTGACAGAGGGCCAGCCATGCCGAATGAAGGCCGTGCGTCCTATTTTCAGATTTCGGTTCTGTAATGTTGGTAGGTGGTAGGTACCTCTTGATGGAAAACCCCCCCACCCACACCTATTTCCCTCAAACACCTCCTGGACTCCTCCTACATAGTGAGGCACCTCCCAAGCCTAAGCCTACCTGGGACAACAACGGCTGGCTGCTGCGACTGGGGGCAACTGGTCTTACTTCTCGAATGTCGAGGGACGCGGCATCCTGACCAAACATCTCGTCAATCAGCAACCTCCTCTTTGTTTCAACGAGGGCCTGACCTGGCCAGTGAGTGCAGCTTTGGTGGTGAGAATTGGAGGTCGCAAAAGATCCATTCGTTGGCTGCTACCGCTGCGAGTACAGTACCTGTACCCAAATAACCTTAGCGTCTCCCGGCCCGAACCTGCGCCAGCAAAGGTAAACGTTACCCAACTGAGGCTCAATTGCCCCCAACGTCATTTGTGGCACGCGACAGGAGCGTTAGGGAGAAGCCTACAAGCCTACAAGCCTACAAGCTACGGCAAGCCAGCACCACCAGAGATCAGTCAATCAATTGCCATTGCCTCCCAAATGCTGGGCGAGAGCAACCTTCTCCGTACCAGAGGTAACTCCCCCACAAGTGGCCAGCCAGTCAGCGAGCCGGCGGTTTTTTAGCTTCAAGGTTTCGTAGAAAGGGCTTAGGGATCACTATACCTCACTCACTCACTCACGCACCCACCCATCCACCCACCGGCCCGGCTGCTGAACATGTTTGGCGGTTTGGTTGATTTGAGTAAGTCGCACTTTCCTTTCATTGCCTAGGTATGGCTTCGTCTCAATTACTCCAATGGCGGTGTCCCATGCTGTCCCATGGGCACATACTGAGACAGCCAGGCTGTCGGGCTGTCTGCTCTATGACAAATGTGACGAAGCAAGCGCTATCCTTCGTCTCCTCGTGGCTTTCTTCTTCCAATAGCCCCGTCGCAACAACCATCCGCGAGGCTGGGTTGAGCTGTTCGCCCTTCATTCTTGAGGTGCAAGGCAGTGAATGCATCGATACCTCCTGAGCCAGGCCAAGCTCCTGTCTGTGCTTTGGGCGTCGCGTTTCATGCCGCTCGGTCGGTCAACTCGGTACCCGAGCCGGCCAAGGCTACGCTTGTGCATTCGGATTTGAGAGTGTGATGCCACTAGAGTGTCCGACTATTTCAGTTTGCACTTCTTATTTGTAAATCCCGCCATTTCGCTATAGAATCAAGCTCACCTTGATATTAGTTACACCGGCGACGTTGGGCCCACCGCCCAAGGATGTACCGCTCGCCACGCCTATCAATCTGCCAGCTTTCAGTCCACAACTAGCAGACAGAAGCACACTGGGGCAGGGGTCTGTAGTCCGTGTGTTGCAATCCGTACAGAGGCCATCTCAACTGGACCATTCCCCCTTCGCGGCGCTTGGGGTGCACGTGCATACAGATGTCGGCGCCGAACACCTACTGCCGGACCCCTCATATGTCCCTTCGGGGACGGGGTGGGATGGCATGGATGTAGATCAGGCACGAGCCATGGATTCAACTTTTCGGAAGCCTTTGTCCAATGGGACTCTGTCCCCGGAGGCCCGAGTTTATCTCGAAAGACGCAATGAGCTCTCGATAGATAACCAGGCCGCCTTCAGGACCATTAAGCGCATCCGATCCGGGCCGGGGTCCAAGGCAGTACGCTTGGGGAACTGCTACGAATTCTTCCGGCAGCTTGATTTGATGGCCTCATATTGGGACGACACCTCGCAGCCTCCAATCCAGTACAATGAGGATGAGCACTCTCCGGCATCCTCCAAACCACGCCCTACAGCCCTTGATGGTAGTCTTGAACAAGCCGAGTTCGCTATAGCCGGTGCCACAATCGCTCAAGAGGATAGCAAATCGCAGAGAACCACGTACCGTACCGCATCTGGCTCCAGCATGCCACCCGAGCTCAGGCACGGCTTGATCACAGCCTTTGTGAAACTGGTCTCGTATGACTGCGGCTGTAACCTTGCGACACCCCGTGTAGAGCCGCGCCTCCATCTTCTTGGACCATCGTCAGCTCCCCCCAAAAGCGGGACACAGCAAGCCCAGTCCCGCCTGGCACGGGCTTCGTATTTCCCATCGGGGTGCAATTTCCTTGCTAGAGTCCCCCAAGGACGTGAAGATGCAAGACGTGGCGTTGTGGAAGGCCCGCTTGCGGCGGTGTCTGCAAGGAACATCACCAACTTCAGCACGCCGTCGGATCAGAGCATTGACTTCGGCCGTGAACTTGTGGCAGCATTAATTACTGCACAACATCGCGCGCGAGAGGGCCAGAAGGAGAAGAGATTCGGCGACGGGAGATGGTGGGCAACGACGAGGAGATGGGGTGGAGCAGAAGGTGGTCCTATAGGCCGCGAGATTGAGAGCATGGAACGGTCAGAGAGCGACAGTAATAACGCACCTCCGAAGACGGAGAATACAGCCACTTCGCCGTCTTCACCTGCAGCGGAAACCACCGGCAATGCCTCTTCACAGAGGCAGGGCAAGGAAAACCATACCAACAAGCGGCCTCAATCGCCGCCGCATCCCATATCTCCATCATCAGGTCTGCCGATGCGTGGCCCACCTGCGAACAAAAAGTCGCGCAAGACGCTCGGCATCTATGATAACTACCGGATGGTACGCCTGCCCTCGTCCAACTGGGACAAGAAGATGCGATACACAGCCATCGGGAAGCAACCTGGAGCTGACTTCGACGATGTGTTCGTGATCAGCAGCCTATTTCACCATATCTCTATATTGCGTGTCCGCGTGCCATTGCGGCTCCTTGAGGTTTTCGCCGGGGCCCCCGAAGAAAGCATCAGATCCTGGAATAAGCTGGAGGTATGGCGGAGTCCTTGGTACGACCTTTTCAAGCCTCAGGAACGCATGGAAGCCTTCAGGCTGCTTTGGGGCTTGAATGTATGGCTCATGAGAAAGACGGACGATGGGGACGGAGGCTCAGCCAAGCAAGATGTGGTCATGAAGGGGGGTTAAGAGGGAGAGAAGGTGCGGATGGCCACCCCTTTATATGAAGCGACCGTCCCCTGGGGTTCGGAGCAGCAGGTGCTTGATTATCGTTTTTTTTCCCCCCATGAGCGATAGTTAACAGGTGTTATAGGATTATCCGGGGAATTAGTAGCTTTTAATAACAACGCAGCATAGTCGGGACTTGCCGGCAAGCTATGGGACTCTGTCCTTAAGTGATACCTCTGATTGGGTACATATATGTCGACAATGCAAATGCCACCAACATTGTGATACAGGAGCGGGTCAAACGAACCCACAAGGACCTGGTGAATAGCACATCAGTGCCCAGGAGCGACATGATGTTGTTGAATGTGCCACTGAGCCAAAGGGGCGACGGCCGACTGATGGATTCAATCGATGAATTGGTATGAATCTATGTTGTCAGAACCAACTGATTTGAGGTCAGGCACATATGCAGACACACATAGCATGGGAAGTGAGGTTCGACTTGCGACTTGAACGGTTTTCCTATATGGCATGTTCCAGATGTATGAATGCTGTGATTCGATTGTCTCCCCTGGTAGAGATGCCTCTTTTGGACTACGCAATACCACAAGACAGGCCGGCTAAATTTTCCTTTGCTATCAGGACTGGACGATTAGTTTGTTGCATTTCAACCCACGTCAGAGTCAAAGGGCGCAAGAGTATTGATGCTAATGTGGTTGAATATGGACGTTTAGACCGCTCAAACATATAAAGTAGGCATATGCTTCTATTCATCGCTAGAAAGGCATGTGCGTTTCCCTAATGGAGCTATAGTACCCTTCGGGCATGACAACAAATCGACCTGCTGTTGGGTTACATAAGTATACATCGAGGTAAACAGAGCTAAATGCATGGCTGGTTACATTTCCTCGTCACAGTTTCAGCCCTACGCCCGAGCATGCGTGGCGGTGGACTTGCTTACGTTCGTAAGGATTGACTCAGCATTAAGGAGTTCAGGCCCAGACGGCTACACCGGGTGAGTTGCGGTGTTATGCAGCTAGTATGCAGTGACTGTGCAGTTGCGGTATGAGAACAATAGTCGGAAGCTACCAGGCTTGAAGTGGCTTTGCCAACTTAGACACTTGAGGACGAATAGACAGCTCGAGTTGCGGGCAGCACTGCTGTGGTCAAGAGGCACTACCAACGGGAGACGATGGATGGATGCATGTATGTAACAAAGAGCTCAGTCGGTACAGAGGTCGCCAGAGATATGGCGGAGGTGTGCCGGGCGGTCTGATGGGAGAAGATGCCTGCCTGAGTGCAAGAGTTTTTTTTACCTCGTCTCGTATGGTTCACCAGCCTCCGAAGTGGTGCTGCTCGCATGCAAGATGACACCCATCCATAGATAACCCCACGACGAACATCACGTAAGCAAGCGGAACGGAGTTAATCTGTCTCAGAGGAGGATGCAGACCGCTGCGGATTATCAATACAGCCGTCATGGCGGCGACTCCCGGCGTAAGACGACCGACCGGAGATATGATAGAAAGCAGCAATGTAGGTGGTGGGGGCCGTGGTACTTGGGGCGCGCGCCGTACGAGCAGCAGCACTGCCGCTCGGCCGCCCCTTCATTGGCCAGCAGCGTTGGCCTCCGAACAGCCCAAGCAGATAGAGTCTTCCCAAGGTCGCAATGGTGGCAAAAGCTAGCTGCCAGTACCTGTCGATCAAAACAATAATCTTCTATCCAGTGGGTTGCCGGACTACATGCCGGTTGGGGCTCTGTGAGCCGACATTGAATTGTCTTTAGCATGCTCTAGCTCACGACCGGCGGCTACGTTGAAGGGATATCTGTGTCGTCCCAGGATGATATCCAAGGCGCCCTCGGTAGCGAGCGAGAAGAACCGATACAGCACGCGGCAGAGGCAGAGGCAGAGGCAGCACCGTCTTCGGAGACTTCCACCCAAAGAAGAGACAAGCCGTACTGCTGTGTGCATGCTCTATGCAGCCTGTGATTGGCGGGGATGGACATATTTTCAGGCCAGCCAAGGCAAGCCGGCATCACCGTCACTTAGCCGGATTGGGCTGTCTTGCATCGGGAAAAACGATGTTCCCTCTGCCAGGACGCCTCGGGGATTTGGAGACCCCAGAGCATCGCAACAAAGCACCGCTGCCTTGCGACGAAGGTCTAGAACAACGCCAAAAGCTCCGATGTGGGTTAACATTCGATGTGCTGGTAGATGGCGCCGGGGAACTAGTCCTGGTATCGTGGTGCTAAAGCGGAAACTACACATGGCGTCTACCACACTTCTGGAACATGGGACAGACAATACCCACGGGGGCACCGGCGGACATCTAATAGTCTGGGATAACCTCAACGGCTAAACATGCATCAGCCTCATACTGTCCGGATGTATGCAGTAGACTTGCAACCATTGAATTCCGAAACCCCAGCCGGACAGCAGCAATGGAGAAGCAGTAACACCGAGCTTGCAGGTGGATGCCACCGGCTTGAGGAACTCTGCCTGGAAAGGGTTCTGCAGAAAAGTGCCTTTGCCCAGCGCGACCGGCAAGGCAAGTAAGTCAAACGCGACGGAAATGAACGCAAAACAGACCGGCTGTCCGGATCTGGCAACTTGTCAGAAAGACGGCAGCTGTAAGTCCATTGTCGAGATACGATTGGACAATGCCGGAAAGTAGGCGATCCGCCGACATGACAGCGAAGGCAAGACGACGGCAAGTGCATGCATGCTTGAAAAGTACTCCGTAGCCCTCAACTCCAAACGAGTATGCAGCCGAATCGTTCTCCCGGTGGGAAAAAGGAAAAGGAGGGTCCGAAATTACAAAATTCTCCATCCCGTAGTTAGTATTGCTAGCTTCACATGTACTACAGGTCTGGATGTGTCAGTCAGCACATGGTTGAGCGAGAGGCTAATCTGACAGCACCGCTAGTGAGACCGAATGTCTTTGCTGCTGCATGTCTTGCGATGTAGCAGAGGCAGGGAGGAGTGTTAGGGGCGGGACCTAGGTTAAGCGAGCCATTGATAAGTATACAGATTTGGCGAGCGACGTTTGATTGGTACCCGTGGTTCTCAACTGCGATATTCATCATGTTGATCGAATAACCGCCTCGGCCAATCAGGAGGGCTATACCTCTAGGTGACGTATATACGCGAATATCATGTGCGGCGGGGGAAGGGACCCGAGCTGAACGCAATGCTTGGAGCAGGAGATGGGAGCTGAAGAGACATCAGCATTTTAAATTTATGACAGATAGCCAGGTAACGCCAAGGGAAAGCTTTTCTCGTCCATTAGTGTTTGTTGTATGTAGTTACGGCAGACACACATGGCATAGGCTCTCTTTCGGGCGCCGCCAATGATTCAATGTCCGGGTGGGTCTCGTGCCGGCTGAAAGGGTTTTGAGGCTGAGATGGCGAGATGGCTAGAGAGATTAGGTACACAGGTAAGGTGTTGATACCTAGAAACAGCTACTACCTAGGTACTACGGAGCACGGTAGCTAAGTTTTCGTGCTGGGCCCCAGAGCGAGGCACGAGGGGTTAAGAGGATTAGGGTGCTGGAAAAGGGCGCCTACCAACTCGCCGAGGGATTTGCATCAATACCTCTCTTTCTGCATACCTGGCTGGTGCGTGCCTGCGGTGCGGTCTGGGGGCTTGCAAGCAAGAGCTCGGAACGAATGGCAGATGCAGGAGCTCTTCGAGGAGGTCGGCGAAGAGCAGCAAATGAAGGTTGGATGGGGAAAATTGAAATGATCGACGACAACCCGACAACCCCGCCATATGTTTGACACAGCTGGAGTGCGTGGGATGGCTACTTGTAGGTACCTGCAAGCCCACCAGGCTCGCCCACCAAGGCTAAGTACATCAAGTTCACGGTGGAATGGCCCGGGCTGTGCTGATGTACGTAGTAGTAGTACATACCTCCCTCAATCAATCAGATCAATTGATCGATCTCGCTCACTCCAGTCACTCAGAGAGAGCCATGTGCCATGCTTCTTTGCCAAGGCCAGCCTAAAGACCTACCTCCACAAGCGCTCATCCTCCTCCTACCTACCATCCATCACCAGTCACTCATACAGACAGACAGACAGCTGGAGCTCTCCCACTCGCATACACTGCCATACAGACACTGAGTTGTGCCGTGACTGTCTAGCTACCGTCTGCTTATCCGCTATTGGATTTTCCCAAGTAACATCCCATCCTATATCTCACATCTAGTCAGAACACCCTCTCTCCGCCTCCACCTCCACCGGTAGAAAGCAGCTCCTCTCGACTATCCCGTCCGCGCTGCCCGTTGGACTAACACCTGCGCGCCCAAGATAGACTGATAGAGATACATTCGTACATCTCCGGCCAGCCCCTTGTCCAAGAGAGTGAGGGAGAAGAAAAAAAGAAGAAAAAAAAAGAGAAAGAAAGCAAAAGGCGTGTGGCCCGGCTAACTACCTAGGTTAGTCCCAACGTAGCAGCATATTGCCAGACCTGTGGTCCCTCTCCAACATCTGCATCCCTGTTCGCTGTAAGTCCAAGAAATTTGTTTCCCATCGTCCCCGGCCGCATTGTCGCATGTACGACGCGCATTGGTAGCGAATCTTTGGCTGCGCCCTTGGGTCGTCCGTCGCCTTTGTCCGCCTCTCTCTGCTCGGGCCCTAGGGCAGAGAGACAAAAAAAAAGATAGCTGGCGACCCAAGCTTACCACATCCGGTACGCGCGAGCTGTGCTAGTCCGTCTATTCCCAAGTAATCATCATACCTACCTATCCTAAGCAATACATCCACTACCACCACCACCACCACCACCACCACCATCACAACGCGCTCCGCCTCTGGCCACGATACCTGCTAGCTACTGAGCCCATCGGCGCCTCCACGTCTACGAGTTCTCGCTCACTAACACAAGCCTTCTTGCCTATAAGAACTTGCCCCTGGCCCAGCACCTCGACCAAGATTCAACCGCCGTCTGAAGTCCCGCTCACTCACTCGTTGAGTCGCCTCTTCGGCGTCTTGCCGGGGTACAGTCCACCATCGCCAGCACCAAACCCGTAACTCCCAGACAATCTCCTTGTCATGTCCAACTACGGCTACCCGGGTCAGAGCTATGGCGCTCCGCCGCCCCAGCAGTACTACAGCGCGTACGTGATGAAGGACCTGCGACGTCATGATTCATTCAGACCTGTCTGAAGATCCCACGCCCGACTAATGCGCTTGCAGTCCTTCTCATGGATACAATTATCCCCCGCAAGCTCCTCAATACGGCTACAGCCAAGGACCTCCCCCTCCGCAGCCCTACGGCTACAACCAGGTGAGCACAATCCCCACGGGGCTTCCATCTCCATGCCCGCCTGCCCTGCCTGCCCTGCCCTGCCCTGCCCTGCCCTGCCCTGCCAACATGGACTAATATGAAATCACAGGGCCCCCCTCAACCACAATACGCCGGCTACGGACAACCACCGCAACAGAGCCACTACGGCAGACCTCGTACGTCCTCCTCCACGGGAGAGATATCTGGTTTCGAGAGCTCCGGCGACTGACCGTAACGTGACCCATGTAGCATCGAACGCCTACCAAGCCCCGCCCCCGCCTCCTGTCGCTCCACAAAGCTTCGGCCATGGAGCTCCCCAGGGATATGCGTTTCAATATAGTAACTGTACCGGACGTCGAAAAGCGCTGCTGATTGGCATCAATTACTTCGGCCAGCGAGGGCAGCTTCGCGGATGCATCAACGATGTGAAGAACATGTCGGGCTACCTGGTTGAGCACTTCGGTTACAAACGCGAGGACATGGTTATCCTGACGGACGATCAGCAAAATCCCATGAGCCAGCCGACGAAACAGAACATCCTGCGTGCCATGCATTGGCTGGTCAAGGATGCGAGGCCCAACGACTCACTGTTCTTCCACTACTCCGGTAAGTGCGGACCACATTTCTTCTACCCCTGTGAACCGGGCTAATCACACATATTGTGTGCAGGTCATGGTGGACAGACCAAGGACCTGGACGGTGACGAAGCCGATGGCTACGATGAGGTCATTTACCCCGTGGACTTCCGATCCGTCGGCCACATAACAGATGATGAGATGCACAGAATCATGGTTCGACCTTTGCAACCGGGCGTGCGATTGACGGCCATCTTCGACTCGTGCCATTCTGGGACTGCCCTCGACCTTCCTTATATCTACTCAACGCAGGGCGTGCTCAAGGAACCCAATCTGGCCAAGGAAGCCGGCCAAGGCCTCCTGGGCGTCATCTCGTCTTACAGCCAGGGCGATATGGGTGGCGTCGCGAAGAACGTAATGAGTTTCTTCAAGAAGGCCACCAACGGCGACGATGCATACAACCGAACCATGGCTACCAAGACGTCTCCCGCAGATGTCGTCATGCTCTCAGGCAGCAAAGACGACCAAACATCGTTCGTACACCCTCTCATTACCATTTCTTCTTATTAGTATACCCCAGCCATGTGGTACCTCTATTCGCCTGTCCATGTATACATCAGTTAGAACCGCCGCGGGGACTTAGATCGGGCTTCGCAGCATGGGCATTTATTTATATGAGCACATAAGGGCCGTGGCGTTGGTGCGTTGGAAAAAGTTTGGAACGGATTGGAAAAGCGGCGCTTCTTGGGATGCTTCATCTATGTGTATATACCGGGAGAGGCTGGGAGTTATACTACTACGCTCTAGACCAAAGTACAGCCTACCATACGGTTGGGACTTTGCGTCTAGGGCGACGAGTCACGTTGGACCGCACCGGTATTGCGGGAGGTCGGGGATCTGCTGTTGTTTGTTCATGTGCTTTCATGTGGCATCGACACACTCGGGCATTTGCTAACATCACATTTCTACAGGGCTGATGCTACCATTGCTTCACAAGCTACCGGGGCCATGTCATGGGCATTCATCACGGCACTCAAGAAGAACCCTCAACAGAGCTACGTGCAGCTACTCAACAGCATCCGCGACGAACTGGCAACACGCTACACTCAGAAGCCTCAACTCTCATGCAGCCACCCACTCGGTCAGTTCCACCACACATATCTGGCTTCCGGACCCCTAGTCAATTCGCGGGTTTGAAAAGGGAGTTTAGAAGGAATGATGAATGCACATACTAACGTAGCAGTTTGTTATCAGACACGAATCTCCTTTTTGTCATGTAAAACTATAATGATCACGAGCGGTTTATTTTTGGGGGCCAAGGATACCCCAAAGAGCAAATGGCAGGGCAGGCCGCGCATCCTGCCCGAAGAAACGATATATGCGCCTTTTCACGATTTGCGGGGGCAGGTATAAAAAGATCATGCCCCTTCACCCTCCACTATTTGTACATGGAAGGGGTGTATTGAGCTGTAGCACGGGCATGGAGAAATACCTGGATTAGGTTACGGCTTCGAAATGGGTTGGACCAAAGAGATTCTTGGTTCCGAGGGGACGCAGTAGACGCAATGAATTGCACGGGAATGGCGTGCATGTTGGGCAGTCAGTTTTCCTCTTCCCAAACGTTCACTTTGTTGACCTCCACCAAAAAGCCTGCCTTGACACATGCATCTGGGGACTTTGGGAGTTTGCTATAGAGTGGAGGTTTGATGAAGGTAGCATAGTAAATGCACATATGAACTAACGATATCACTCGTTTACAGGCCTCCTCGGAGCATTAATTCCATTGGTTTGGGTATAAGAGCGTTCGTGATGATGTGCAATAAACCGTACGGGCAAAATAGTACAAACGAATCACGTATGGTAATACGCTGTATCCAGACTTCAGGAAACCTTTCAAAATGCTGGAACCCCTTATCCTTGAGGATCCTACGTAACGCCCTCCTAATGGCCTTGTTCTCATGACAGCCTTGTTGTTCCCCCTATTCCATATTTCGCCCTATACTAAAACATGACGTATCATCAAGCAAATGCAAGCGGTTTGTCCCGGTGCTGCTGCTGCTGCTGCTGCTCCTTCCTTTCCCTATCCAGCGCCTTGAGCAACTTCTTGCGTGTCTCCTCATGTTTGCTCCACTGGCGAGCCCCAATGCGCATCCTGGCCACGGCACGGATCGCCGACGCGAACACGGCGAGGTTATGCCGGGCCCTTTCGGTAGCGGCGGCGGCAGCGACATTCCTATCGTGCCTCCTCGCAGAAGAAGAGGTGATAGATTTCCTCCCGTTCTTCTTGTTCGTTGTCGCCGCTGCCGACTCCTGGGAAGACGGCGAGGATGACAGGCGGTGAGACACCAGCAGGGCCGCGGGGGACTCGAGGCCGAGCTGGGTGTGGATGCGCTCGAGGACGCGGAGGTCGGCCTTGTTGCAGGCCTCGGCGAGGCTGAGGCGGAGCTCGAGGTACTTCTTAGCGAAAGCAGCGTCGGAGCGCAGGCGGGACTCGCGCTCCCAGCGGGCGTGCATGAACTGCATCTGCAGGGCCAGCCCGCGGATCTCCTTTTCGTGGCGGCGCGCGGCCTCGTCTGCAGCGCGGATGACGGCCTCGTGGTCGCGCTGGTCCACCACGTTGAGCACGCCGTCTTCGAAGCGGATCGAGGCCCGCCCGGCGCGCGCCAGCTCCTTGGCGCTGGCGTAGGCTGCTGACTCTTGCGAGTTGGTGGATTGGCGGAGATCCTCCTGCTTGTTGTTGTTGGAGGAGGAAGACCCGTTGGCGGCGGCGGCGGCGGCAGCCACCTTGTCCGGGTTGGCACTGATCCAACTTGCTGTCTCCTTGATGGCCTTCTGAAGGCGGTCGCAGTCGACACGCAGTTTGCGAGCGCTCTGTCGATGAGTGCTCGCCTCGCTACGTGCCATATCGAGCTTCTGTCGGAGCTTGTCCTGAGTGGATTTGTGAGACTTGATCAAGGAGGCCTGCTGCAAGACGTCATGCTCCAGCGCAGTGACTTCGGCTTGTGACTTTTCAAGGAGACTGCGAAGCTCTTTGCGTTCATCCGAGTCCATGCCCTGGCCCTGAGCAGGAGTGGGCTTGCCGGGCGATTTGCGCGAGTGCTGTAGTTTGTAGATCTCGTGCTCGAGCCTTCGCACTTCCCTCTCCTGCTTGCTCTTCGCTTCCTCCGCTGCGAGCTGCGCATCGGCCAGAGACTGCTCGAGCGCCAGCTTCTCATCCTCCACCATGTCGACTTGAGTCTGCAGATCCTGTACGAGATCGCTGTACTTGTCTCCTTCCCGGTTCGCCGCGCGCTCGGCGTCTCGTAGCTTCTGGCGCATCTCACTCAACTGCATTCGGATCTCGCCAGCCTCCTGCTTACGTGCAGAAGCCGAGTATGATCCCATCTGCTGTTTCCGTATGCTGCGCAGCTCGTCTTCCGCGGCTTCAGTCTCGGCAACGGCCTTGGTGTGTGATGTGCGTAGGAGCTGTAATTCCGAGTCCAGCCTAGCCATCTGATCCTCCAATGATCTCTTCTCGCTGGCTGCTTTGCTTATTTGACCTTTGGCGTCGGAGAGTTGCTTCTCCAGGCGAGAGAAAGCCTCGTTGGTTGGTCGGTTGGCATCACGTGATGGTGACTTCATGGGTGACTTCGCTGGCGATTTCGCTGGAGACTTGGTAGCCCGGGGGCTGCTGGCACTATTCTGGGCACTGCTCAGTTGCTCACGCAGACCCTCGCACTCTTCGTGTGCTTGTGCGAGCTCCCTGTTGGCTTCTTCGGCCTCTTCATCCATGGCAGCCTGTAGGATTTCCAGCTCATCCTCCAGAGCCTCGATCTTTTCCGCCTTGGTCTGCGCATCCAGCTGGCTCTGACGGAGCTCGTCGCGGACAGAAGAGACCTCGTTACGCAAATCAGTCAGCATCTGCTGCCTTGCTTCGAGATCTTGTCGTAATTCGTCGATTTGCCGGCTCAGGAGGGCCTGCTCACTCCTATGGCGGTCGGTCTCGCTATCCAACGCTTCTCGCAGCTTCGCCTCCTTCCCTGACAGCGAACCTTCGGCTTCACGGAGTTTGTCAATGGTACGCTGGAGGCCCATCGCTCGTTCTTCTGCCTGTTCTCGTTCAGACTCGATCATGCGCTTGTCGTTCTCCCATTTCTCGCTGTCGTTATCGTATAGATTATCTTTCTCGCGTATCTCAGCTTGCAGGTCTGATATCTCGTCGTTCAAGCGCTCAATGTCGGCCCTGTACTGGTCTCGAACTTCTTGCTCGATTCGCAGTGAATGTGCCTTTTCTTGCTTGAGGTCGTCTTGAAGCTGAGCAATCTGTTTCTCCAGGCGAGCAACATCCCGCTGGAGCGATGCCGATTCGTCGCCCAGAGCGTCGTGGCGGAGTTGGAGGAGGCTCTTCTCGTCGGTCCGTAAGCTCAGGTCCTTTAGTGCCGTGTCTAGACTGGTCGTCAAAGTCTGTCGTTCTGCCTCCCAAGCTTCTCTCTGCTGAAGGAGGTCTTTCTCGTCTGCCAGTCTGCCCTGGTCCTTCAATGCTTCCTCCAGTTTGGCCGTCAGAGCCTGTCGTTCCTTCTCCCAAGACTCCCTTTGTTGAAGGAGTTGCCGGGCTTTCGTCTTGACGTCGCTATGGTACTTGTCCTTGTCGGCAGCCTGTTGTTCGAGGAACTCGTACTTCTCCTGGGACTTGGCTAGTTCGTTTTGAAGCCGGGAGACCTTTTCCTCAAGCTGGCGAGATGAGCCTTTCGTCACTACTGACTTGTTGGACATGTCGTTCTGCAACTCTTCGAGATTCTCCTCGGCGCGCTTCTTGTTGGCAACTGCTTCTTGCAGCTGGTATTTGATGTCGTCCATCTGCTGTTCGAGGTGTCGTACATTGGCCTCGAGGTCCTCGATAGTCTCTTTCGCCTCGTCCAGGCCATCGTTGGACCGAAGTTGCTGTTCTAACTCGTCGACGCGCTGTTCTGCCAATTTCCACTTCTGGATAGCATCATCCAGCTCGTTATTAGACCTGGCATTTTGTTCCAGCTCCTCGACTCGTCGTTCTGCCGATCTCAGTTTTTGCGCAAGCTCGTCCATCTCGCCACTAGAGCCAGCGTGCTCTTCAAGTTCGGCTATCCGCTGCTCCGCCGTCTTCCATTTCTCTTCTGTCTCGTCTAGCTGACCTTGGATCACTTCCAGCTCTTCCTCACGCTCCCCGACCTCGCGTTCTCTCTGGCGCAGGTCGGCCTGAAGGTCACCTATATCGTCCTGGAGTTGCTCGATTTTGTCTCCATCCCGATTCCCGTCATCTAATCGCCGATGCAACTCTTCGATTTCGGCGTCCTTCTCGTCCAGTTCCCTCCGTAGCTTTTCAGCTTCGCGCCTCATCCCTTCGTCGGCGTACTTCTTCTTTGCGCGCTCTTGGACTTCTAGGATCTGTTTTGAATAGGTTTCGAGGTCGGCCTCGGCATTGGCGAGCTGCTTCTTGTATTTTTGCAGGTCTCTCTGCATTGTAAACTTGTCGACCTTTAACTCGGTGTTCTCTTTCAGGGCGGCCTTCTCGAAGCCGGGGCCTGCTTTTCGCAAGGCCTCCTCGAGGAAGTGGATCTTCAGCTTCAAACCAAAATTCTCCTTCTCGATTCTATCGATGACATTTTCCTGTTCTCTCAGAGAAAGTTGGTTGCCGTCGTGAAGTGGGCCCTTGTCGCCTCCTCGCCTGGGCGGCACTACTAACGGTGTCGAGGCGTCACTGGTGTTGTCGGTCTCTGGCATTGGCGTCGCCTCGACATAAGAATGCCTCGACGGGCCGTAGAGGGAGGACTCGACAGGAATGTTGGTCATGTCGCCGTCCTCTTCGATTTTGCGCAGGGCAGGTGTTGCAAGGCCATTCTGGTTTTCTTTGCCGCCATAGCTGCGACGCGCGCTATTGCGAGTGGCGGATTTCAGCATGGGGGTGAATTCGGCACCGCCAATGCCGGCGGGTAGGTTGCGTTTGTTGCCAAGAGGCGCGCGTGAACCGCGCGGCGTCCGGACCGAGGCGGCGCCGGATCTGCCATTGCGCATTTGCTGGAAAAGGTTGTTTTTGTCGGGGGGCGATTGGAAGGAAGGCTCCTGGGTCATGTCGAAGTCCGGCTGGCGGCTGAGGTAGGTGGCATCGCCAACATTGGTGCGCGGCGTATCGAGGCCGCCACCATAGTTCCCGTGAACCATGGCGTGTGCGTGTGGGTGGGTATCGCGAAAGAAAGGGCGACGGTTGCGACTCGGGGTGGTTGTTTACTTCATTGGTGCATAGGAGTCGTAAGGCGAGCAGGATGGACAACGGCGGGGACAAGTGTGCGTCGCAGGGCGGCAGAAATGAGCAAAATATAAAAGCAAATGCGGTTGGAGGCCGTATGCTGGCAAAATGCGTGATGTTTACTCCAAGGCAAGTTGGGCAGAGTGGGGGGGGAGAATTGAGCGTGAGCGTGAGCGTGAGCGCGATGGCAGCCCCGGCAATAGAAGAAAGTCGCGTATAGCAAGCAAAGCACAGGTGCCGCCTGATTGGCCGGGGGCCCCGATGTAAACAGAGGGAGACAGGGTCGGACTGGTCCTCTTTTTCGGGGCCTATGCAGGAACTTTGGCTGAATCAGAGGCGGGCGGGCAGGCAGGCTTAAGCTTTTAGCAGTGGGTGGGCGCATGTAGGTTGACATCAATCCGTCCGCTGCTCTGATGAATTCATGACATGACATGCTTTTCTGCCTCTGCTCGTCGGCAACATGAGCATGAGCGGCATAGCGCAGGATATTGCCCATCTCCCACCTGGCTCCAAATGACATGGATACATCCTGTACACAGTTGGATACCACGACAATGTCCGGCCCATTACGTCGCGTAGTGTAGTAGCGACTGCAGCAGCACCACCACACACACACACACACACACAAGCTCACACTCACACTCACACTTATGCCTACCTGCACTTAGATGCCCTTTTCGCAAAGCATCTCGCACTTGCATCTCGGCCAAATTTGCAGGGAGCATTGGCATGACCAGCTCAACAGCCGGCCGGTTACGTTCCGTCGCATTCGATCTTTTTGCCGCCGCTTCAGCGCAGGTACTCTATGCGCACACAAGGTGACTGGCTTTCGGACAAGCTTTCAATAAAAAGACCGTCCCAGACCCCATTCGTCTCTTACCTCTGAACTTGAACTTGACCCCATGGCCATCAACCACTCCCAGCTCATTTCAATTAGTCGAGCTTCCCGATTTCACTGCTGCGCATAAGCTGGTCGACTTGAACCCCCGCCTTAGGATTCGCAATGGCCTCCTTCGATGCTCTCCCCGACGAGCTCATAACCCAGATCTTGCACTACACCTCCCCCGAGGAGACGCTTCTGCAGATTTCCCCCGTTTCGAAACGATTCGCCCGTGTCGCGCAAACACCCTTGCTCTGGAGATACTACTGTGACACAACTTTCAAGTACTGGCAAGCTGACCACGCCTTCCACGCAAAACGGCGCAACAAGCGTCTCCAGATTGACTGGAAGCGCCTCTGCACCCTGCGCCTCTTCCGGAACCACAGGATTTCCCAACTTCTCGATGGCATTGTCGCAACCCGTCTCGGGCGGCTGCAGAGGATAGAAGAGATATGCCAGTACGGCTATGATGCCAAGGACTACCTGTTGTCTCAATGCAAGATCGACAATGACGTCCCAGACGTACTCGCCCGCCGTTACTACGCTTGCACAGTCCTCGATAGCATCCACCGGAGCCTGGCGATTGCAGAATGGGCCAAATACCAGAAGCATGCCGCCCGATACATAGGGCGCAACGCCCGGACTAGCGACAAGGTCAATTGCGGTATGAGACTTGAGCGCGCCCTGGGCGCATTTGACATGTTTGTTCTCCACGACAACGAGGGCGACTTGGACGAGATATCCGTGATCCTGGACCAGCTGGCCTCGCGCTTCCAGCAGGAGACGCCCAACGTGGGCGAAATGACCATCCGTGAGAAGAGCATGGCGTTGAGCAGATGGCTGCACGAAAGTAATCTGACAGCTGCCCAAGAGGACGAAAGCATGGCTAAGTACCTGCGCACCTGTCTTATTGGCAGGGCCCTCCAGGATACCCAGCATCCCTCAATGCCAATTATTTCTGCCGCCATTTTCTCGTCCATCGCCGAAAGGCTGAATGTGGAAGCATACTGCTGCTTACTCCCTACCCAGGTCTACATCGTCGTGCTGTCGCCACAGGGCGTATCGCTGGATGGCCGCTCTATACCCGAAGATGAAGAACAGCAGCAAAAGATGTTCATTGACGCCTACGGCTCCGATGGCGAGGTTTCACTCGATGCCCTTCGTGTGTTCCTGAATCGCTTAGGTGCGCATTCGGGGCATGGCAATCTTCTGAAGCCTACTAGCACCGATTTGATTGTGATGCGAACGGCACAGAATATCCGGTCGTCATTCACAAGTTTCAGGACCCTGGAGCGGCCTGTTGCAGACCTAGTACCGCTGATCGAGCTCCGTCACGGAGACTGGGCTCGGAACCTCCAGCCGGCGTTGTACAGTATGATATGGGCAAGCATTATGATGGTGCCTATCCTTCCAGACAACGAGGATATGCGCTGGGATTGGCAGCAGGATGTGGGAGACTTGCTGCAATACTTCTACGAGTACTTTCCCGAGGACTCGTGGCTGGTCGAGAAATATGTATGTCCGATGTACGATACTTTCGTGGCACCGGGCCGCAGACAGAACAATTGGGAGCTTCCCTCGAGAAGGGTCAGGGACAAAATCAGGGAGATCCGCCGCGTTGATTCGTCTGAAAAGGCGCTCTGGAGGAGAAGTACGCTCGACAACCCTGCCAAGATCAAATATCGAATCGGTCAGGTCTTCAAACACAAGCGCTACGACTATCACGGCATTATAATCGGCTGGACAGTAAACGGGGCTGGATTCGACGACAATTCGTCTCGGGTTTCACAGCCATTCTACCGTTGCATGTACGTCGGAGTAGACCTTCTGCGCTTGGTTGTTATCACTGACATGCTCCTAGGGTTGGTACGGATGGTTCGGATCACCACGTTATTGCAGAGGATAATATGGAAGTCCTGGACCTGAAAGGGGGTGTTCGAGAACTGCCCCGTGAGATCAAAGATCTGGTTCCAATGGCAGGCAAATTCTTCAAGAGATGGGACAGCGAAACCGGTGTCTTTGTGAGCAACTTGAGAGAGTTGTTCCCCGAGGACTGAAGGCCGTAGTCTCTCTGAACGATCGTTGCAACTGGCTGATACCCACCCCATGACCATCGCTAACCACTTGTGTGCTTGGCCCAATCTTTACGAGGCTCGCAACCGATATACAAGCCACATACACCTAGTGGGTGTAATGTGCCTCAACATAATCCAAACTCTCCGCTCTGAACAGGTGGTCATTAAGATGCATAAAACTTTAATATTGACTAGAGATACCCGGTTTCTACAGTTGCTCTCCTGCACTGTTTTCTTCAGCGCCCGTCGGACTGCCTGGCGCTCGACTTATTCCAATCGGGGGTGCTGCTGTGCAGCGACCCGACCCTGTCGAAATACAAGGCCTCCTTCCATATAATTCCTAATTAACAAACAAACAATCTCCCCTCTATTTGGATCTTCACATCTCGTCGAGTTGTTGGCCACCGATCGTCGAGAGAGCCCATGGTTTGACGTTGGCGGCCTAACCCTTCAAGGCCTCCTTTAGTCTTTATTCTGGTCATTGGCGCGGCCCTGGGCAGGCTGGCTAACCTGGGAATTTGGTCTTCGGATTGTGCAGAGACAAGATATCCAATGGCATGATAGGCTTTGTCTTGGTGTGACTCATGGAAGCAGTAAAGTTGAGACACACCTATGTGTATGTGGTTTACTAACATTTGGAGGGCCATACAGACTGGCTACCTACTTACTTATTATTAGCAGAAACTTATGTATGATGTTTATGCACGTAGACGGTGGAACTCATGCCGCCCAAAAGGTTAATATAAACCTTCAATGACATACCACCACGTTCAGTGGCCGAAACGTGTAGTAGGTTTATTCAAACTCGGTATCGTATTACACGGAAATCATGGGGCCCAGGGCTGAGGAACTATTTGTTGAGTTTGTGCCCAACTCCGAATGGATTGGTACTTCTAAATGGCCTCAATTTTCAACCCGCCCATGGTTGTTCAAAGAATTAGGATAATCATCCCCACGGGGACTGCCCACATGACCGCGTTTCCCACGAGATGCCACGGGATCCCGGTAATCATCCCCTGAAGCGCCTCAGCCAGACGCCAGCTTCCTGAGGCCCGCCTCGTCTCCGTTGAACTTGTCCTCGTCGCCACCGTACGCGTACTTGTCTGCGTACTGCCAGATAGTCTGGTAAGGCCAGCCACCGGGAATGGTGCCGGGACTGCTGGCGTACCGGGCTAGGACCAGCGGGTTGGTTTTGACGAATTCCTTGGAGTTGGCTGTGCACGCCGTCCACCACGACGGGTTCGTGTAAAGCATCGGGAAGCGCCCCGTTTTGCCGTGGTACGTGTTGCTGAAATCGCGAATCCAAGCCACCATGCCGCCAGCCGACAACCCGTAGCACTGCGACGACGAGCCAGACTCCAGGTCCAGCATCCCCGGCAGCGTCCGGCCGTCCTTGGTCCAGCCGCCGCCGTGGGCCAGGAAAAAGGTCGCCTGCGCTGCCCCACTGCCGCTGTTCGGGCGCGCGAAGTGGTACGCGCCTCGGTTCAGGCCGGCGTTGGTTGCGCCCGTCCAATGCTCCGAGAACTTGGGGTCGATGTAGCTCGTGCCTTCTGTGGCCTTTTTGTGTGCGCAAGTGTGTCAGTTCGGATGTGTCACCAAGGAAAAGGGGGCTTCATCTTGGCTCTACTGGGTCTACTGGAAAGACGGAGAGAGGGAACGAGTGGCTGGGCCGGTAGAATCTGCTTTACCTTGATGATCACGAAGCGAGCACCGGCGGCATGAGCCCCCTTAAAGTTGACGTTGGGCTGATAGTGCGAGATATCGAACCCTTGGACCTCGGCCTGGGTCGAGCCCAACAGCGCCGCACTGCCAAGCAGCGCGGATAGGGCAGTTCTGGAAAACATGCTGGAATCTGAGGGATTTCCCGAGATGAGTTATATTTTGTCGGCAATGAATACTGATGATGCTGATCTTGCTGGTCCCAGTCGCCATTTTCAGTCAGTCCTATCGAGGATCTGCCCCTTTTATAGACAGCAGCTGGCTCTCCCACCGCCCTCTTGGAATCTCGGTAAACCGAGCAGCCTCTCAACCCGGGTTGCTTCTTGTATACATGCCTAACTCCAGCGTGGAGAGACATGGAGCTGAGTGTGAGGCGCCCGGGAATGCTGATCATCGTCTCTCGACGTGTTCCGCCCATCCCTCAGCCGCAACGTCATTGACCCCCGTGGGCAAGCTGCAACGCAGTGCCAGGACAGCGGCAGCGTCCCGTCTAGATCAGCGCGACAGCCAGCCCCGCCACTCAATTCCGCTCGTTGCCACTAATGGCGAAGCCGGATGCAGTCAATCCCCTGCTTTGCAGAACATTGCCCAACGTGGCGGGAGAAGGTGGCGGCATTTCCCAGACAGGATGCCAAGAGGTTTTCTGTCAGCTCCTTGTACCGCCAAGGAAGCCAAGGAAGCATGATTTGATTTCCAGCTCAGCCTTCTTTTCGTTGGGACGCGAGGCCGGACGCCGCACGAGTGACGTTGGTAACGTCGCAGAATCCCCGCGGATGCCGATCGTCCGCGCCCAATGTCCAAGAGGGGCTGTGGCTTCTTGTGAGACATCTCAGCCAGTGACCCCCTTGGCATACTTCGCATTGCATGTAGAGGAAGACACGGTTATGGCATTTTTTTTTATGTGACTTTTTTATAGTATATTGAATGTGACTTTTCGTTGAAAGCCTAATAATAACAGAAAGAGCTGCGACTAAATTTCGAATCGGCCGTGTATTAACCCCCCCCCCCCCCTTCCCCCCATGATTGCGATCCCAAACCCCATATCAGAGTTTCCCCCATTCATATCTATCGTAGTCATGTCAAGAAACAAGAAAAAGAAACCATATGTGATTATACACTGTGAATGTTCTTCGATGCTTCTGGTGATCAGCGTCGTGTTCTACACGCATCCCTTCGATCGCCCGAGTGCGAGGCATGGCAATTCCAGGCTTCAGGCGACCCAAGCGCTGCGGTTGAACCGAAGTGCTCGGCGCTGAACCGGCTTGGTCTTGTTGTCGTTTCGTCGTCCAAGACCGCGGGAAAATCGAGAGTTGGACTTGGCGCCTCGCTTCTGGTTGTTGTTGTCGCCGTTGTTCTGGTTGTCGCCATTGTTCTGGTTGTCGCCGTTGTTCTGGTTGTCGCCATTGTTCTGGTTGTCGCCGTTGTTTTGGTTGTCGCCATTGTTCTGGTTGTCACCGTTGTTCTGGTTGTCGCCGTTGTTCTGGTTGTCGCCGTTGTCCTGGTTGTCGCCGCCATCGCTGCTCACAGTGAAGCGAATGCAATCGTCTTGGGCACCACGCTGGGCAACAGGCATGATGACAGGCTGGTGGTTGGAGGCAGAGGTGATGGTGCAGACCCGGAAGTTGCCCTCGGGAAGACCACCGTCGACGGTGGCCGTAAGCAGACCGTTGCCGTTGCCGGCATCGTTGATGCCCTTGAAGAAGACAAACTGGGTAGGATCCAGAGTGTTGTCGGGGTCCTGGGTGTTACCAAGATCTTGCACGGTAACGTGGGTATGGCCAACAATCAGACCGCCCTCCAAGTCCTGAGGGGCAGAGTAGTAAGTCGTCTGAGCGTTGGTGAAGGAGCCCGCCACGAGGTTTCTGACCAGAACCTCGATATCGAAGGTGGTTTCTGGCGCGACGGTATCACCGTTGGCCGGGTTCTTGACGAGTGTCGAGACCATCTGGCCCTTGGACGGGATCTTTCCCATGGCTATTTCAAGGGAAGAAGGGTCAGCACACAAAACCAGGACAAGAACATAGGCCGGGATGCAGGTGTAGCTACTTACGGATGCCGTTGCAGGAACCACCCTCTGCCTGCTGGCCGTTGGTCAGTTGCTGGCCTGAACAGAAGTTGATGAAGTTGTTGTCAGAGGTGGCCGAGGGAGCACCATCACTGCCATCCTCGGTGCCGTCAAGCTGAGACGCGGTCTGGACAGCAGCTTCATCCAGCGTCAGAGTTGCGTCCTGGTCGCCGGTGTTGTCACCGCCATTATTGTTATTGTTGTTGTTGTTGTCACCATTGTTGTTGTTGTTGTCGCCGTTGTCGCCATTGTTATCACCGTTGTTGTTGTTGTCGTCACCGTTGTTCTGGCCGTTGTTGTTGTTGTTGTTGTTGTTGTTCTGGGCCACGGCGAGGCCTACGAGGGCGAGTGCCCACAGCATCTGAGACTTGGCAACCATCTTGTCTTGGGTATATGACCTGATAATAGGTGTGCCAGAGAATAATCACACAGCGAGATTGGCAATATTAGAACGATAAAGCTAATAACGAAGGTAAAAAAAAAAAAAAAAAAACACACGGTCAACGTGATATCCTTGACTGGCAAGTGAGAAGGAAAATGAGGGTAAGGGTATAATTAAAAGAGTGAACCAGTCATGCACATAAGAGCGTTGAGGGAGTGGTAGTATCGTCTTGGGGAGGGCGGGAGTTGGGCCATTTTGTACAAGAGTTCGGCTGAGGCCCTGCCGCCCGTTTTGCAAGAGCCACAAAACAAAAGGCTTTGCCATGCCTGTCGCTTGTCTGAGATCTCATACCCGTTCATGGGAAGAAGGTATGCCGTGGAAATCAGCTGCGTGGTGAAACGAAGACTCATCTCAAATCAGGCTCACGCGAGTTGTCACAGCTCAGTCAGCGTATACGGTGGCGAGCGGACCATGGACCCATGAGCAAAGAGTCAAGACTATTGTTCTTAGCACTATTCCTGGCCCAATAAGTTCCCCTCCCCTCTCACAACGACGGTCAGGCTTGCTGCGTGGAGGAGGAGCTGGGAGCCTTGGGAAACCTGCTCGGGACGCCCGATGAACAATGCTTGGCAGCTTGGGACCCATTGAATAAAGGTAAGGTTAGACTTTAACGTACCCACGGCCTTGACAGATGTGCGTCGTCCGATGTCCAGATGCCGGATGGGGGTGAGACATGGGGCAGCTTGTCTGGAGTAGCGCGTAGCAGGGTCCCGGGGCGAGCGAGGGCTGAGGTTGGTGGAAACCATCCGTGTCAGAGACTCTTTGGGATGGAACAGATCGAGGACGGACAATAGACAACCGCCGGAATCACGCGACACCAATGACGTCCAACTCAGATCGCGCCAGGCGGGGGTCATCCGTGGTTCCTGGGCAGTTGGGTCATGGCAAACAGGGTTGATCTCAAATTCAAATCGGGCCCATATTCTTAACCCGTACCAGATATGCCATCTACCATGTAGTAGTATGTACATATTTGGACAACGCCTGGTATGGTGGAGTGTTGGGCCACAACATGAGTGCAAGGTTGCACAGCCAAGCTTTCGCACAGAAGAGACGAGACGGCATGGCAGTGCCCTCTCTCCTCTTCGGCCAGATGAAGACGAGCTACACCGACACAGTTTACCGGCCTGGGAATCTGGGAATGGGAGACCTGCCAGGCACGCATCGGCCTCTAGGGACTTTGCCCATGCCATCCAAAGCCGTGTTGGGAGTTTAGTAGCTTCAATGCGGATGACAGCCTTGCCCGACTATGTCACCCCAAGCCCAAAGGTTATCGGCAAGAGGCTTCGGATGCTCGATATATCATTGTGATAGAAATGACTCGGAAGCATCGCTTCGGCGTCGGGACAGGGGTCAGAAACAAGCTTAATTTCAATGGGACGCAGGGTCTTGTAACGCAGGGTCGCTGAACAGTGAACAGAATGCGGATGGTGGGTGGCAGGTGGTGAGCGAGCGCATGGCTGGCTGACTAAAGAGGAGAACCCCAGGTTGGGAGTTGGAACCCTTTAAAAAACAAGATCAGACGAAGTAACCTTAAATGATCGGCTACCTCGTGTTTCCGAATTCTGAGGGACTCTGCGGCTTCCAGCATCGGATCGCCACACGGACCGATAAATATAGCCCCTCTTCATGCCCTGAGGCAAACTGTCCAAGATCGACTTGGGAGGAAACATGCATTGGCACACACACACACACACACACACACACACACACACACACACTTCGCATCCGTCCCGGCCATGGAGCTGCTGCACATCGCGCCCCGTCCGTGAGATCCTCGGGCACTCAAACGTAGCAGCGCCCGCTCGACACGTTTATCTAGGCAATTAATGTGGCTCAGGAGGACTCGCCCTGATCCTCACGGGATCTGGTTTGCCAAGTTGATTGCCTCCCTCAAGTCTCAGCCTCATTGGCGCATATAAGAACCATATACTCCGTATGTATGGCCATGGCGTAGAGGCTTCGTAGGGCTGACAGCAGATTGTGTTCAACTAGGAATAATTCAGTGTCATCTCGCCCAGCCAGCCAAAATGTACGCAGGGATCGGGGTGTAGCAGCAGCCATGTTGGAGAACCATATTTCTACACGCTGTGCCCTGAATCCGCTTGATAAGCTTCCTTGAGCAACCTGATGACTTTGTCGCGTCTGACTATACACCGGGACTGGAATAGCCATGCCAAACCGCTGTTGCTATTTAAGCCGTCTTGGCGATAACGCTGTCTAAGGGTGAATCCGAGGTGGCTAATGGGAGCAGCCCTATCTTTAGAGAGGGTTTGGTGACAGTTCTTGGCTCTGGGATACCTGCTCTCCGAGAAAACATCGTGACCACGGTTTCCAATCCATTGGTACATAATGCGAGCGTGAAGTTTGTTCGTCTTCCCCCAGAGCTATATTATATCTGCACGTATTAAGTTAAACATTGTTTAGTTCCTTTGCCTTTCAAGCCTTGGGCGTCTGTAGCACTACTGCATGGTGACAGGACAGGAGGAAGGCGCCTCATTATATCCAAGAAAGGCTGAAGAGGGGTTTGTAAATGGTTAGGTACGCTAGCGAAGTTGGAAGAACCCAACGAGGTCCGAGATATACTGGGAACCAAGGTCCAAAACAGTCATCCCTCGTACCAAACGGCCGGCATAGGTTAATCAAGCGGAGTCACGACGGGTGGTCCAATTGACTAGATAGTTGGCAGGTAAGTCGTCGGTTCAATATCACGACAAAGGGCCATGTAGGTTATCGCGGCTTCATCCGGCCTGGTCTTAGATAGCGTGGTATTTCCCATGGCAAGCAAGGGATGCCCTGGGGAAAAGCACAGTGAGACGGAAACGGCAGGTGAGACGGCGGGTGACACCGCGTGCAGCGTTCAGGAAGCTTCCATGCGGCTTGATGAGGTGAGAATGGTTCCCAACCTACAGTTGCTGGAGTGAATCACTACTATGGACAGAACTGCGCGTTCGTTTGCGCCGATCAGACACGGATTATCTTATACAAGACGAGAAGGTAAGTGGAAACCCGGCATTCGTGATAGATCCCAAGGAGCGGACACTCGACCAGACAGGCGGAGTTTATAGTAGGAGGACCAAGACGAGAACAAGTCGGCCTGTTTATCAGATGGCTGGTCGCTCTCCGTAATCGTAATCGATGCGAGGCAGCCGGAGACGATTCTTGGTGGTGACGGGCATGGCCAATAAAAGTCGCCGGCTGCCGGCGCTAAGGCAGAGAGAAAAGAGTTGCGATGTCCGATGGACCGATGGACCCTGGCGTCTGGGCTGACCTCAGTCTCTGTCACCCTTTCCCACTTATCACAAAGTTTCTTCTACAGTACACTTTTCTCTCTCTCTCTTTTCTTTCTTTCTCTGAATCTCTCTCGATCTCGAGATTCTCGTCAGATTGTAGTCACGTATTCGCATTGATCGATATAAAAACCCTGCCGTGTCTGCTCCTTCTCCCTCTTCAAAGACTTCCAGTCACATACTCCTCAATTTGTTATACCTACCTCCCAAATCATCCATCCATCTCAAGGAACCGCCTGTCCGACTTCAGCCGTCCAAGCGTTCCGATTCATCAATCGATTGCTCCAAACGCCCCGCATTTTCTGTCTCTTTTTCTCCCTCCTACCTCGTACCGCGACGATTGCGATTACCGCTCCTCCAAGCATCATCATGTCGTCCCCCGAGCAGCGCAAGCGACCTCGTAAGTAAACCAATTCTAACTCGTTGATTGCGACTATACCCGGCCAATTGATTGAATCGAGCGAGCGGTCGCGCTTTTTGTCTTGGGATATATCTATTACCGCGTTCCTCATGTCGTGTTCTCGCACTTGGGCCATGGCGAGTCAAGGCAGGCCTAGGGAAATTTTGCTAGGTTATCTTCTGGCCTAATTCTGCTCTGCTATCTGTGTAGCTTCAAGCACCACATTCTCGGGATTGAGACCGCGAAAACAACCCCTCTCTTTCCCCTTCCAAACTCCCCAAAAATCTCCAGGCTTCCCAAGAATTTGCCTGTATCAATTGGACGAATGTGCGCCTCGTGCAAGCGTTTGCACCCTCGAGACACTTGCAGCCACACCCGCCGTCTTCGCGTCACATAGAGAGGACATACTCTTGTCAACCAGGAACCCGCAGCTGACACCATGGCCCCAAACGCAGGCACCCAATCCCTCCCCCCTCCGGCTCTTCCTCAGCTGGTAGCTGAACAACACACGCCCATCCCGCTGAATGACAAGAACTCGCAAAGGCTCATCGTTGTCCTCTCCAATGCCAGCCTGGAAACCTACAAGGCCTCGCACGGCGGTAGCCGTCCGGGCGTGCAGAACAACGACAAATACTCGCTGCTCAACAGCGACGAACACATTGGTGTCATGCGCAAGATGAACCGGGACATTAGTGATGCTCGTCCTGATATCACACACCAGGTTGGACCAACTGTCCTCCGATCTAGTCGGGCATTCAACATGCTGACTGTGCTAACTTGACTAGTGTCTCTTGACTCTGCTCGACTCGCCCATCAACAAGGCCGGCAAGTTGCAGATCTACATCCACACCGCTAAGGGCGTCCTGATCGAGGTCTCCCCTACTGTCAGAATCCCGCGTACCTTCAAGCGCTTCGCTGGTCTCATGGTCCAGCTTCTCCATCGCCTATCCATTCGTTCTACGACCTCCCAGGAGAAGCTTCTGCGAGTTATCCAGAATCCCATCACTGACCATCTGCCTCCGGACTGCCGCAAGGTCACGCTGAGTTTTGACGCTCCTCTGGTGCGAGTTCGCGACTGGGTATCGGACGTAGGTTCTAAGCAGAGCATTTGCGTTTTCGTCGGAGCCATGGCCAAGGGCGAGGACACCTTTGCCGACAAATTCGTCGATGAGAAGATCTCCATCAGCAACTTCAGTCTTTCGGCCAGCGTCGCATGCAGCAAATTTTGCCACGCTGCCGAGGACACATGGGATGTCCTCTAGTTGTCCTCGTCAACGTTGTGAAGGCGGCGCCTACCCGAAAGAAGCAGGAACGGGACGCAATAAGGAACGCGACAGGTATGAGATATAAGTGGCGTCGGCTTGCAACATCCGTTATACAACATTTCGGCCTTGTTGCAAGCGACTCCGTCAGCTTGGGTCTTAGGTTCTTGTTCAGTCTCTGTTTTCGCAACAAAAACAACAGGCGTTCAACATGGGATCCAAGACGTTTCATCGTCTTTGTGGGCCACTTCAACTTGGCCCACGTGTTTCCTTTTTGTGTTCTGGTCATTTTTCTCCTGTCATGCTCTACTTGTAAAACTATTAACCACAGGTCGGATATGGGCTGGTGTGGTGGCGTAGCTAAGCCCGCCAACCTCGTTGTCTATGTTGATCTTCCGAGAACCGAGTTGCATGCCTGCCATACAGGCTGCCTGGGCCCAAGCGATATATCTTATCTAAACCAAATGTTTTATCATTGGGATGGACACGCGGAGACGACGGATTAGGAAGTCGCAAACAGATATGATGTCTGTCTTACGATCGTTGATGATGGCGGAAGAAAGGGCCATCTGAGAGGCCTGAATCCGGTGCAGGCTCTGCGGATGGCGACCCGATGCATCAGACAATATTGCAGATACACCTCAGATTCGTAGAAGGGTCTAGTGTTGTCTGACGAACATTCCTGGTTTGAGCTTGGGAAGGCATCCCGATGACGTTTTCAGGGCTGTAGGATCAGGGTGACGGCAGTCTCGTCACAGATAGTGTGGTACTGAAGGTGCCACGATGAATTGGAAGATCTGAACCCAGAAGACATCGTGTGCACCGTCTCGGGTTGAATTGTGCATGGTTGCTGCTGTAGTATCTATCGTCACCCGCTAGTCTTGGCTGTGCCTTCTTCTGGTCCGTCCAGGCTAGCCAACGAGCTGCTTCATAGTGACTGGTCTTGATGGACAAGACGTGGGTGTACCGGATGGGCTCAACCCAGCAGGCTATGCGCAAGCAGCGGTCTTCTGATGTTGGTGTGAGCACCATCATCATTGATGGCCAGCCAAGGGCAGGGCGGTACCGTACTGCTTACTTAGCTTAGTAGGTACACGGCTTCGATTACGCTGAATTGTTGCCCAACCCATTTCTTTCGAAGGCGCTCTATAACCTACAGTATGGCATGGCGTGTGCATTGTCCCAGCATCTCCACTCTACAGCGGGGGGCCTGCAGCCACCTGCAGAAGCACCACTTCCTCGCATGCTCCTATCGAATCATCCAGCTCGACATCAGACTGTGGATGTGCTCGATTTTTTCCCGGGGGCCCTCCTCCAACGTGGCAGGCGTTGGCATCCTGTCCATCCCTCAGTTGAATCCAATGACAGAGAGTGAGACCGGGGGGGTCGATCTTGTTCCAGGGCGCACCTGGAGCTACCGTCGATTGACATGCTATCGATAGAGCCCGCCCACCGTAGACCGACCGTAGCCAATTGTGCGATCCCCAAGCAGCTCGTACCGTGAGGCACAAATCATTCCCAAGGCAGTACCCAAGGTAGCAAATATTGTATGTACCGCTTGCACCGAGCGATGGCACTTTTCCCTCAGCCGGCGGGGTTGGACATGTCTGACTGTAGGTGGCATCGTAGCATCGTAGCATCGTAGTATCGTAGTATCGTAGTATCGTACATGTAGTCGGTCTCTAGTGCGCCTAACACACCCTGCAGCCCTGGTGCTTTATGCAGCCGCGTACAGTGCCAGAGCGTGAGGTCCGAGTTTGGCATTGCCCGGTCCCCTCTTGGAGTGCTTGTCCTGCATTAGTACCTAAACTGGCGGTCGGTCGTCAGTCGCAAAGGCTTAATGTATGTCGCGATCCGATGGGCGGTCTGAATTATCGCGTATGTAAACGATAGGGGGCGGTCGGGGATGGATTGGATGGAATGAATGAATGAATAATGAGTGGATGGGCGCTGCATCCCCCTCCCCCCCTCCCATCTAGATACATACCATTACCTCCATCCTTCTCCTGCTGGCTCGCCTACTTTCACATCTTTGCATACGCCAGATCGGAACGCTTATCAGCCCACAAGAGTTGTTGCGTCTCGTGCGACTCCAGCATCCCCTTCACAAGAAGCTGTTGTGCGACCACAAGTGTATACCGTACCGCCGCCGAAAGCATACACAACTTGTCTCCTCCTCGTCGTGGCTTTTCTCCATAGCGTTTTGTCTCACTCGAGCATATACTTCCTTTTTCCATTACTTGCATGAACTTTGGCAACAGCAG
Organism: Arthrinium phaeospermum; assembly: GCA_006503535.1. Lineage (NCBI taxonomy): Eukaryota > Fungi > Ascomycota > Sordariomycetes > Amphisphaeriales > Apiosporaceae > Arthrinium > Arthrinium phaeospermum. The sequence continues at coordinate 94,113 of QYRS01000007.1, read as the reverse complement.
ATACTACTACGCCCGGCCTAGCACGTCCCTCCATTAGGTATTCTATAGAGGTACACTGGATACTTTACCAACATACCCCGCGCTCGCATATACCCAACACGCCCGTCGCACACACACACACACACACACACTCAGCCTCTGCCTGTGCTTGGCCTTGTGAGGCTATTTGCCTGCATATCCCGTCACATTCCTCAGGTTGACGTTGGTTATCTTGGGCGTTTCATTCTCGTCCAAGGGATTCGCGCCATCTCTTGCCTGACGACCAACTGGGCGGGCGCCCTCCCTCGTCACACCACACGCACACACACATATACGCCGTACCCCAGACGCTTTGCGGTGTCTGCCCTCATTTCTCCATGCGTCCCTACGCCGACGTCACCTGCCTGCCTGAGTCTGCGTCGTTTTATTCAGCCGTCACCCACCCCCTTGGGCTCCGCTTCCTGTCTGCCGACTCTACTCGTATTATATACGGTGCGGGTGGCGACCCTATATTTGAGGTCAAGGCCATCGGTGACGACAATTCGCCGCTGAAACGCGCCCGCTTTGTGATTTCTGCGTCTTCGCCTTCGGTCGTGTCCGACTTCCACGCCGCAGGACTGCGGGCACACCCTGACCTCACAAAGATCGGCGGTGACAGTCATTTTCTCCGCCACGCACGTCCCGCCGACCCATCTTCCGGTGGCGAGAGTCGAGCCAGAATCACTGACCTCGACGGTAATATAATGGAGGTCGTCTATCTTCCTCCCCGGGACCATCCCTCCCACCACAACTCTTCCACTGCGAGACGGACTCAATCAACAACTAGCGAAGTAAGCCGGATCCTCGACTGGAATCTCGACGTGGCCTCCCGCTCCCAGCCAGCTCATTCTGTTGCCGGCTCCCGAGCTGCTCCGGGTGGGTCGGCAGCCAACGCCATTGCCCGACCCCCAGCACGGCCCGCGCCTGCTGCTGCCCCCGCCGAGGACGAGCCGTGGACTACATATCGACGCAGTGTGACGACGTCGACCTTTGAGCCAGCCCCATCTCCTCGTGAGAATTCCAGCGGTCTCGGCACCGGCACCATTATTAGCAGTGTACTCGGAGCAGTCGCTGCCGGCGCCGCAATTGGCGGCGCTCTCACTTACATGAACATGAGGAACGACCGTGAACGTGCCCCTCGCCAGGAGTTTGACCCTCCCGCCATGCAGAGGCGGTCAACCATGCCGGACCCCTACCCCAACCAGCACCAACGCTATGTCGAGGTAGAAAGGACCGTGGAAAAGATTCGCTATCCCGAAGACTATGCCCCTGCCAAAGGAGCTCGCCACTATCCCCCTCCCAGCTACGTAGCTCGCTACTCACAAGCCCCAGACCGGTCGAGGGAGGTCGAGGAGCTCGATGATCGCGCGAGCCGCCATTCTACCCGTCACAGTACCACTGGGCGGAATCGGACACGAAGCGAGGCCGGCTCCTCGCGCAGACCGCTCATGATCGCCGAGGCGGAGCATAGGAGCACCGCTGCATCCAAGCACACCGGCGCACCGAAGCTGCTCATGGAGACTGAGTATCGTAGCCAGGCCGGCTCCAGATACGCAAACGACTTCCTGCCGGACCTAGACGCCAAGAGCCGTGCCACAACGTCGAAGCCTTCGAGGCATGCGAGCGGACGATCGGTGCGGCGCCCAGAGCCGGAACTTGAATCCTATGTTTCGACCCGCACTCATCGGACAAGGAAACCAGAGCGGTCGGATCGATCGGAGGCTGCCATGCGGGCTCCGCCAACACTTGTCAAGGCCGAGACCATGTCCATCCCGGTCAGATCCAGGCCGCCTCCTTCCAGGCCGCCTCCTCCCCGGCAGTCAGTCTCCGCCATGGCGAAAGACCTTGGGGCGCGCCTCGGAATGAACAACGGGGTGAAACGGATGCCTACGGGTGGAAGGGCCACCATGTACGCCAAGGCGAACATGGTGCCGCTGCCCGAAAGCGAGGTGGGCGGCAGCCTTGCTGACTGGGACGACGACAAAGACAGTGTCGCTCCGGACGACAGCATCAGCTGCGTAGGCGGCAACAGAAGCCGCAGATCCTCCCGGCGTTAGGGGAATCATACCAAGAAAAAAGCAATAGGAAACAGGATTCGATATCAGGTAAATGGTATGCTGCTAGAATACGCCTGACGACCCCCTTCACAACATTCATCCAAATGGCCAAAGGCGACAGAATCCTACAATTGAGCTGTTCAGTCTCAACTGTGAAGGAGAACCTCGGTGACACAGAACGTGCCTGAACGGAGAAAAAGGGCGTGAGATTATCATGAAGAATGGGCGGACCAATTGACATGGATGACGCCGTTTCCCTTTGGGTTGGCTTGCATGGCATGACGGCTTGGGTCATGGAAGCGTGTTCTTTGAAGACATTCATACTTTTCTACTCTACTATGGGTTTTGGGCGGTTTCGGTTAGGTTTTGCAGGTCTTTGGTTTTCAAATTGTGTATGGGTTATGTATGTATATAGCTTGCTTGCCTATCACGCGCGGATTCACCTCGTGCCATGTCATGGTGTTTACGTCTACCGGTCAAATCATAAGGCTCTCTTGTCTGTTGTTTCTCCGTCTTTGCCCTCTTATTTTCTGTGAAGGTGGCTTTGTCGGTCCTCGGGCCAGTGTCCACATGTTTCGAGACGCCCCTTGCTTTGAACACTCATCCTATAATGCCTTTGCCCCACGGTCTTTCCTTCTGCAGAATGATCTCCTAGGGGTTTTTTTGTTGCTCGCTACTGAGGTCTCGACTGAATGTTCTTTGGCTGCCGTACTGGTCTCAAGCCCATGGAGCGGTCGTTCGGGTGAAGTCGCCCGAAACATATCATGGTAGGGTGTTGCCTGGTTTGTTTTCTTCAACCACCCGAATTGACGGTTTACGGCCATCCTGGCCAATTCGTTACGTCCATCCCCGGCCCTGCCAGAAGCTCTCTGGTGCGAAGCCCGGTCACGACTCTACTTGGGCTGTCTCGATTAGGGGTCATTCCCGACGGGCCGTGATTGTGACAAGATAGTATTGGTTGCCAGAGGAGTGTGTTTCCAGTTCTACGGCCTACAGAAAGTCTATCTGCAGCCTGGGATGCCGAAAGGCAGCTCATTTCTTGTCAGCAAAAACCGCTGGGATACGTAGTGGCATACACAGGCCCACTATGCCCGATTATGTGTCCTAGAGAAGTCCCCCGTGAGGCGTGATTCACCTTTACAGACCTGCCTACAGTGAATGCACACTGAAGCCGCCATGGCTGGCCATTCCTTCTACGAGTCGTCTTGAGAACTGATAACAGATTCGTATTCCAACAGCAATGAGTACACTCGGCCTCGTGGCGCAGTGGTATAGCGTACTTCCTTTGGGTGGAAGAGGTCCTGGGGTAAGTCATCCTCCATTAACAACAACAAAGAAACAATCAAATACTAATCCTCGGTTTCCAGTTCGAATCCCAGCTTGGCCCTTGTCTGTCAACTCTCTCTCTCTCTTTTTCTTTTTTGGCCCTCCTCTCTCTCTCTCTCTCTCTCTCTCTATCTCTTTCCTTTCTTCAACCTACACTGTCTTCCCTTTTTGCTTACCGTGTTTGACTAGCGTTATGTATGTTTCCGTAGATACCACATTGATGCCATTTCCAAATGAGAATCACACTCGTACTCCCGTCACGAGTACTTGCAGATGCTTGGCTGGCGATCTACGCTTTACAGACTCCGAAATTGAGTGATACCCTGGGCTCATGACGGTAGCGATAGGGGTGTTTGGTGGAGACCTGAAGTCGAGTTCCCGGGGATGGTGGAGATGCCAGATGGCACCCGGGCCGGACACTAGTGCAGGATTTAATCCGGGCGAAACCTTACTGGCCTGGCCAAACCCACCCCTGCAAGCATCGCCCGCCCTCAATCCAAAAAGATTTCGACATCGCCTCGCCGACCATTGGGCGATTGAACGACGGCAATTTCCCCGGACGCGATAACAAAGGGGGACGAAAATTCGCGACACTGAGACTGGGCAGACGGAAGCAATTCAGGGAAAGGGCGCAAAGTCCCAAACACATTTCGCGAGAAAAGAAGGAATCCGACCAAGATGAGTGCACCAGGAGCCTCGCGGGTCCTCGAGGCCGCAGCCAGCGGCATTGGCCATGCTGGGCGTATGTACAAGGGCAGCAAGACGGGCGTCGTAGTTTCGGCCGGGCTCATGGATAAGACGGTCAAGGTGCGCCTCTGGGGCCAACGATGGGAGAAGCACGTTTCCAAGGTACCTACTTGCCCCCCCCCCTTCTTGATATGCAGCTTGACCTTTTCTTCTGCCATCTCCACAACCCCAACAAGATGCAACAGCAGCGGCAGCAACAACAACAGACTGGCTGACAATCGCTATGAAACCATAGTCCTTCAAATATCCGCACTACCACCTGGTCCACGACCCCTCCAACAGCGTGCGGCAGGGCGACGTAATCAGCATCGCCGCGGGGTGGCGGGAGTCGTCGCGGAAGAAGCACGTCGTGAAGCACATTCTCGCGCCGTACGGGACGCCCATCGACGCGCGGCCGCCCGTGCCGACCGAGGAGGAGCTGAAGGCCAACTACGTCGCCCAGCGCGTCGTCAAGATCGAGCGCCGCGAGGCCGCCGCCAAGGAGCGCCGCGAGGCCAAGCAGCGCGAGCTGGCCGAGGCCGAGGAGCGGAGGGCACAGAAGCTGGCCAAGGCCCGGCTGCACCAGCAAGAAGGGACGACGACGAAGACGACGACGACGACGAGTATCACGGATGTCGACTAAATCAGGAAGAAGAGAAACCTGTCTATTATTTACCGGGTTACGCATAAACCCAGGGTCTGACTCGCCACTGGGACGGAAAATGCAAATGGAAGACTCATAGCCGAATCAGGCCGGATACTGGAGCTCCTGGGAAGGCATGGCGAGAGCATAGAATAAGTGTAAAACAGTCGCTGGATACCGCACCCAGTAAGGGGTTAGTGTATATATACAGTATGGATCATAATCTGCAGCGTGTGTGTGGCCAAAACCAAAACCCCAATCCACGCCAATTCTCTTGGTATGCCATTGTATGCTGCCGCCTGCTGGCCCCCTAGGCCGTGACCCCAAGGCCGGGGTATCATATCTATGCCCCTGTCTCATCCCTCCTGGTGAATACCTAAAACGCCTCCCATTCAGAACATTGTCCATTTTTCGTGTCCACTCGTTCTTTCGAATGCGTACAACCCCATGTGCACGAGTGGATGAAGTACAATGGACAGACGTAACTGTTTCCTTGCTCTTAATAAGTCAATGCAGCAGCCAGCAGCCAGCAGCACTAGCCGCCACGCTCTCCGAACTGTTTAGCCCAGTCTTCGTATTCTTTTAGGCCTTCTCGGCTGACGCTGGGCCTGATCATGCGCAGACTGGCCTTGAAGTCGACCAGTTCTATCGGTCTAATCTGATCCATGGTCATGTGAAGCAGAGCCTCCCCAAGCGACCGAAGGGGCCCCATAGCCGCATCTTTGGCGAGGGCCGTAATATCGGAACCGGAGAAGCCTATGTGTAGAATCGGTAGTCAATATGTGAATTAGCCGAGAGAGAGAGAGAGAGAGAGAGAGAGAGAGAGAGAGAGAGAGAGAGAGAGAGAGAGAGAGAGAGAGAAAAGTTGATATACTCACCGTCAGTTAGCCCGACTAGTTCCGAAATGTCAGCTTCTGCGAGACTGTGTTTTTGTTGACCCAGAAGGGTACGTAGCTGAGTGGCCCTTGTCTCTGGTTCTGGCAACGGGATATACTGCCGCCTTACGAAGCGACGGCGTGCGGCGTCATCGATGGCCCACGGCAGATTGGTGGCCGCAAGCACGAGTACCCGGTTCGCATCACCGCGGCTTTCCCCCTTGCCGCCGGGACTGCTTTCCCGCCCCGCCGCAGCTCGTTGCAGGTCGCTCCATTGTATCAGGAACTCGGTCTTGATTCTCTGGGTAGCTTCATGTTCTCCCGATCCGGACCTCTGCGAAAGGAGCGAGTCGATCTCATCGACGAAGATGATGCTGGGTGACATGGCCTTGGCGAGAGCGAACAAGGCGCGCACAAGCTTCTCGGACTCGCCGAGATACTTACTGGTCAAGCTGCTGGCCGAGATGGAGAAGAAGGTCGACTTGGACTCGGTTGCCACAGCGCGGGCCAACATGGTCTTGCCGGTTCCGGGCGGGCCGAACAGCAGCATTCCCCTGGCTGGCTCGCGGAGTCCCATGAACAGGTCAGGTCGAAGAAAAGGGTAGACGACAGCTTCCCGCAGCGCGCTCTTGGCAATCTCCAACCCTGCTACATCGCTCCAGTGCACTTCGTCGCCTTCCACGACGATCTCGTTGAAGATCGCCTTTGCAGCGGCGCTATCGACGCCTGGAGGAAGTCTCTTCAGGGTTGCCTTCTTCTTTCTCTCCCAGTCCGATTTTGCCTTATCCTCCTTTTCTTCTGCCGACCCGTCCGGAGAGTCGATAGTGAGGTCGGCTGGCACAGGCGACCCCGCCTCTTTACGCCCAACAGCGCCGCTTGCATCTTTTTCTTCGTCTTCTGAAGTTGAAGCGAAGTCCGGTTTCTTCTCACGCCTCGGCCGCGCCGCGCGCTTTTTGGCGCTGTTGGGTTCCGGTGGGTAATGACTGGGGGCTACTGGCTTCCTTCGAACAGGCGGCTCGGTGGAACTTCTCCCTGAAGCCGACGCAGCATCAGCCCCTGGGTTCGTCAACGCACGAGCAGCATCTTGTGCTGCCATGGAGCCGTTGTGCGGCCTGGGCGCACGTGCTGAACGTGAAGATGGCGGGTCCGATCTATCGGCAATCGCCAGAGAGCCCAAGGCGCTTGAGGCGGCACCCAGAGCCAGCGAGGATGGACCCGGGAAAGCGTAGTCTTCCGGTCGCCTTGTCAAAGGCGAACCGGGACTCAATGGGTCCATAGCCCCATCATCAGGAGTTGACACAAGCCTTCTAGTATGGCTGTCCCATTGGGAAAATGCAGAGGCTGACGCTTTTCGCGGTTGCTCACTAGAGCGCCTCGGCTCGCTCAAAGAGGCAGCAGGCGAATGCAAGTCCGAAGAACTGGCTTTCCCAATGTTCTCCCGGGAAGAGATGGTGGACCATGCTAACGTAGCTGCTTTACTTGCCCCAGGGCGCTCGGCGCTCTTCGGCGTCATTCGAGGTGACGACTTTGCCGCCTTCTCAGAAGATCTCCCCGACCGTAACGTTGTTCGCATAGTCCGCTTGTCCGGGCTTGGAGATCTCGAGCTCTTCTTCCTGGGCGTCGTCGACGAGGCGTACGGGGGCAACGGGGGCCGTTGTTTCGCTGACGATGCAGGTGAACTCTGCTCTACACTAGGGCCGTCTTTCCGCCCTACCACAGCTCTCTCCGACGTGTTCCTGTAATTCATGGACGGCCTGGGAGGAAGCGATGGCCTAGAAAGCTCCGTGTAGGATATGGCTGGGATAGTCCCGCCACCTATCCAGCCCCTCTCGCCGGGGTCTGCACTTGAAGAATCGCCGCCATTGGTGCCGCTCGAGGAGGAGTTGCGCTTGGTAGCCGTGTCTTCTTCGCGGGAAATACGAAGCGCTTCCAGCAGGTCAACCCGTTCTTTGCACTGCGTCTCGAGGGTCTTCAGGCTGTCGAGCAGGGCCCGCTCGGTCTCGGATTTGGGGGTATAGCTAGGCTTGCTGGGCGAGTTGTGATTGATCTGATCGAGCGCCGTCTTCCAGTACCGCATGGCCTCCTTCTCGTTGCCTTGGCTCTCGTAGTAGACGGCGGTCGAGCATGTCAGGTAACTCTCATCGTAGGTTTTCTGGAGGTTGGACACAGCCTTGTTCGCCCACATGGTTGCATTTGCCCGGATTGCGGCCCGCGGGTGTCGTCGTGACTTCTTCTTTCATTCAGATTGCAAAAGTGATGCCCAATAACGTTGCGTGCGATCGAGGGGAGGGTTCACTATGCGGCTCCGAGGGAGAGCATGGGCAGCTGGGGATCGTCCGGGAAGCATGAACTATGGGTCGGGTAGGTACACATGGGTATTCATGCGATCAGAGTGAGTGGGTGAGTGCGGTCTTGTACAAAGGTCATTAGCAGTAATGCATTAGCACGCTTCCAGCTGCTTGTGACGTCGTTGCAGTAGCTTCAATGCTGAATGCTTGCTTAGCGGTTTAGTGGGGTTACGTTTAGCAGTGGCTGGCGGGGGGCTGGCGATCCGCCGGGCGGCCATTCATCGCCACAGGCGCTGGGCTTTTGATACATTAGGTACTTACCACTTAAGGTTACCTTATGTACATGTAACTTCTAGGTTCCTCTTCATCCCAACTTACTTATGCATAAGAGAATTGGCAATAAAGAACGTGGCCATTCATTAGAAGCCTGGGTCATGTCTGCAGGAGGTGAACAAAGTATATACCATTAGGTAAATTTACTATTCTATAGGCACATATCCGTATATAATACTCCTCATATCTAGCTAGTCTCAATCCATTCCCCATCGCTGTCGAGTACCTGATTTATTCTGCGTGCTCTTCGTCTCTCGGCAGCTGCATGCCGAACATTCCTAGCATATTGCCAACAGGCCCTGCTGTGCCTCCCTGGCTCTTGAAACTCTCGAGCAGATTCTTGGCCAGGTTGTAATCTATATCAACTTCCTCCTCCTCGTCGTCGCTTCCCTCTGATTCATCATCATCGTACCGTACCCCCTTGCCTTTGTCGTCCGTTGCACTCTTTTGCTCCAGCGCCTTCAACTTCCTCGGCGTGGGGTCAAGCTGTAGAGCTCCATGAGAGTTCAGCTCGGCTTTCATTTGGGTCGCCAGTTGCATGATCTCCTCGTCTTCTTGGTCGTCTACTTCCTCAACTTGTTCCTTTTTGCCTACATCCCGGCATGGCTGTTTCGAACGAGTTGATTTTCCAACAGGCATGCCCATCATTTCCCGCATCATATTGGCAAACTGCTCCTCGTCAAAGCTGACATCCTTATCCTCATCTTCACTGTCTTCATAGTCGGATGAATCGTCATCTTCATCCATATCGACAAGCTCCGCCCCTTCAAATCCAGCAGTCTCGTCGTTGAGAAAGGACTCGAAGCGTGCTACCATCTTCTGTAGATCTGCCTGTGCCGAGGCATCTCCAAAGCCGCCGGTTCCCCCCTTTTGAGTGTCGCCCTTGCCACCAAGCGCTTTCTCGAACTCTTCGTAGTTGATATCCATCCAAGACTCGTCGTCATCCTGCTTCGCACCAGGCCAAGACTCAATATCGGCATCGCTTGGGAGTGCCTGGTCACCATCCTCCTCCAGGTCCTCAAGGAGAATTGCCACTTCTCGGGCAGTTCGATTGTTCTTAGTCGTGGCATTGGAGGCGAGCATCTCGAAACCACAAGTCAGCTTCATGCCCACTTCCAGTCGATCAAGGTTTTCTTGGGCGGCTCCAGCCAATCCTATCTCGCTCTCGGCTTTTTCCATAATACTAGACCATGCTGGGGGCGGCGTAAATTTCTGCGACTTCAACTGTGCGAAGAGGACCTTGGTGTACCTGACGCTCACAACCACAAGGTCCTGCGGGGGAAAGCTCAATTTTCCGGTTGTAGATAGGAGTGACTTCATAGAGACGGGGTCCCGGAGATAGAATGCTTCAACGGCGGGTGCGATCGCCGCTGGTTTCTCATGTAGTATATAGGCGAGTTTCCTGGGAATAGTTGTCAAAGAATGGTGCATGGCATTCTGTATTTGCCCAGGGTACTTCTCTAGCCGGTAGAAAGCCTCGGCTTCCACGAGAGCTGATTGAACGAGAGATTCGACCCCTCCTTTGATATGCTCAACTGCCTGATCCAAGGCCAAAGGCCTCTTGTCTGCCTTGTCTTGCAGAGGGATCAGATGGAGGCTCCCCTGGTTGATCCACACCCGGTTAGTATCGATCTCTGGGCTAAGCCAAGATGGCAAGACGTTGGCCGCTTCCACGAGGAGAAACTCCCCATCACTATCAAATACCCGGATCCAGAGATCACTGGAAGTCTTGCTAAGCTCGCGGAGAAGATACACGATGAGCCACTCGTCCTCTATAGCATCGCCAAAGTATGAGCTGCCATGCAGATAAACAAATCCACGGTCGTTTTTGACTTCCAGATTGAGGGCGTCGCGTTGCCAGATATAGTCCTTGGTGAGTGCGCCCGCTAGCTGCATGGCCCTTTTGCGAACACTCTCCAAAGCCGACAGTTTTCGGCGTGCTTCTAGCTGATCATTGATGACAAAGAGGATGTACTCGACACAGTTCTCCGGGAGCTGCCGGGGAAACCCCTCCTGGACGAACCCAGGTCTGTCTGTACTTGGCTCCATGCTGAGGATGGATTGCAGAGCTCGGTAATAAATTTATGGGCAGATTTTAGTAGATCTGAACATAGATCTAAGATCCAGTCACGTCGGATCCCGTCTGGTGTTGTTGCTAACATTGAAGATATGGAATTGTTTAGGCTAGTGGGGGTTTTTGATCATGGCGGGGTGATGCAAGGCCTGGACGTCTGGACCCCTACCAGGTCCCAGGCATTCTGGGTTTGGCGAGCTTAGTTAACTCCACTCCACCATCCAGCGCGTAAAGTGAGGAAAGCGCGTCTTCATGTTCATCACCCAATCCATCATTCCACCTACTTCGACATTGTGCCGCATACTGAAAGTCGGCTGCGTAGGTACATTGGCATAACGCATTCACAATGCATAATGCCTAATGATGATGCACCGAAGACACACTGTTCTCTTCATGCGACACTACTTCGCCCAGAGACAAACACATACTTTTTCTAGGACTTGAATGCGCCAACTTGGCCTGCGCGTACAGAGCAAAGCAGCAAAATGCCGTCGGCCTCACGCGTTAAGCGCTCCCGCGCTGCGTATGACGACGACGAAGATGCCGCCGATGACCGTACCGCTTATGCCAGCTCCAGCAAAGGGAGCGCATCCGTTAGTCCGCTGGTTCTGAGGCCACCATACGTTTTGCTGTAACTGACGTGAACCTGCTGTTCAGAGAAAGAAGGCCCGCGTATCCGATGCAGACATGAGCGGATCCTCGGGGCGCCCGCGCCATGATAGACAGCCTACCTCTGACGACGAAGACGAGATCGAGGACGAGGACGAGGAAGAAGAAATTGTAGAAGACGACAATGAAGTCATGCGGGATGCAGAGGCACCCCCGACACCCCCTCCGGCCACACAGTACGAAACCATGCGTGATGCCGGCTTCCAGCACTTACGACATCTCGACGAAGACGACTTGCGGGCCACACAACGCCTCAAGAGTCGACAGCACCCTGAGCAAATGGGCGACAATGTGGCTGCGCTCAATGCGGTCATCGAGAGTATTACTTGCTTCAACTTCATGTGCCATTCGCGACTGCACTGTGATCTTGGTCCACTCCTAAATTTCATTGTTGGTGAGAATGGAAGTGGGAAAAGCGCTATTCTCACGGCGATTACTCTGTGCCTGGGCGGGAAGGCCAGCTCGACAAACCGCGGCGCCAGCCTCCGTAGTTTCATCAAAGAGGGACAAGACCATGCGAGTCTTGTTGTCAAGATCAAGAACCAGGGCTCTGATGCTTACAAGCCCGACCTGTTCGGGGAGTCCATCGTCGTTGAGCGCAATTTCAATAGAGCCGGGTCCAGTGGCTTCAAGCTCAAATCAGCCACTGGCCGTGTGGTCACTACGAAAAAGTCGGATGTCGACGATGTGGTGGAGTACTACTGTCTGCAAGTAGACAACCCTCTCAATGTCCTCTCCCAAGATAACGCTCGACAATTCCTCAACTCAGCAAGTCCCACGACCAAGTACAGATACTTCCTGCAAGGCACGCAGCTGGAGCAGCTTGACAACGACCTTCAGCTTTTCGCGGAGCTAATGGAGGCAAACGAGAACAAACTTGCCGAGTACGAAGAGACCGTGACGTATCTCAAAGACAAGTTTGAGAAAGCTCGCACCGTGAAAGAGGCGTGCGACAAGAACGAAGAGTTGCGTCGCAAGTCCCGCCTCTATGTCCAGCAGTTGACATGGGCGCAAGTGGCGGAGCAGGAGACGATCTTGCAAGAAAAGGAGAATGCGATCACGGCTGCCAAGAACGAGATCGTCCGCCTGCAACAAGAAGCAGACGATAGGACTGAAGTTCTCGCTTCACGCGACGAGAAAATCCAACAGGCTGAGCAGGCACTCGAAGATATCACTCAGGAGGAGGCTTCCTTCGACGAGAAGCGTGCAGATGCTGACAGCAAATACCGGAAGGCCAAGGACGACATAGAAGAAAAACATGTCCAGGAAAGAGAACTCAGAATGCAGATGAATCAAGCTAAGGAGACCGTCGACGATAAGAGGGCAAAGATTCAGGAGGAAGAACGCCAGCTGGAAGAGGTCAACGGCGGTGCCGCTGCCGAAGCGGAAAGAGCAGTGGAAGAAGCCCGAAAGGCACAGAAGGATGCCGAGACTGCATTGCGCGAGCACCAAGACGCAGAGCCCAAAGTGCGTGAAGAAACGATCGAGGCCGAGGAGCACGTGAAAGAGGCTTCGAAGCTCGTTGACCAGAAGCGGAAGGAAGTCAGTGCTGCCGAGGGACGACTACGCCATCTATCACAGAGCCGAATCGATCCGTTAGCCGGCTACGAGCCACAGATGGCACAGCTTTTAAAGAACATCGGCAATGACCGTGGGTTCCAGGACCAACCCATCGGACCTCTTGGTTTACACATGAAATTAAAGAAGCCGGATTGGACGTTCATTCTGGAGAAGGTGCTGAACGACCCATTGAATGGTTTCATTGTAACGAATCCACACGATCAGAAACGGCTAATTGACCATATGAGACGGCTCAGGATGGACAAAAATGCCATTTATATCAGCAAACCTGGCTTCTCTTTAAACGCATTGAGAGAGCCTGATGCAGGGTTCGAAACTATCTTGCGTGTCCTGGACATTGACGACCCGCGCGTACGTGACCAGCTGGTTCTGGTAGCCAGAATCGAACAGATCGTTCTCATGCCTCGTGCTGCCGAAGTCTGGGCCACCTTGGGGGACAGGGGCGCCCCACCAGGTGTTGCATCTATTCTGGCACTCCATGATTCGGACAGAAATGCATTTATGCGATTTCAGCCTAAGGGGAGCCACAATCTTCAGTCCACGGCTGAAGGAGTGTATAATGGCGCCTCCCGGATGAAATCGGACTCGGAAACTCAGATCAGCGTACAGAAGAGACAGCTCGAGCAGTTGCAAATGGACTTGGGCGAACTTGATCAGTCCAAGCGGCGCTGCCAGCAACATGCTCAAAAGTGTGGCTTGGCGATGACCCAGCACAAAAAGCGAGAGAAGGAATTGGATCGACAGGTGCGGCTGGCCGGCGTTGCCCTGAGTGATGCCCAAAGCGCCCTCGATGCCTTTGACGGTGTCGATGCCAGGCTACAAGCTCTCCGTGAAAACCTCCTAGAGGCAGAGAGGAATTACGAACACTACGGAAGCCAGTATGCCGAGATTGCCGTCTTGAAAGAAGAGATGAACAAGGTTGTTAGTACGCTGAAAGGAGACCTGAGAAATGCAAAGATGGAATTGGCGGATTACCGGAGTCGTCAAGCGAAGGCAACAGATAAACTCCAACGTTACAAGGACTTGCGACACTTGGCGCTCACAGAAAAGAACAACGCTATTGAGCGCATCGAGATGGCCAGGATCGAGAGACAGGACGCAGAAGGGGCGAGAGACGAGCAGAAGGAGACTGTCCAGGAATTCATCACACAAGCACAACAATACAACCCGGAACGCGTCATCATCCCCGAAGGCGAGACGTATGAGACGATCGAGAAGAAATTCACTGCCCTCAAGCAACAGTTGAAGAGACTGCGTGATAGCCTTGGCGGTACAGAAGAGGAGATCAACAACAGGATGGTCCTGGCTGCTGAGGAGTACAACGCTGCGTCGCGCAACCAGCAAAACCTGGGATCCCTCATGGGCGAGTTGAAGCAAGCGTTAAGCAAGCGCCTGGACAAATGGCGAGCTTTCCAGCGCCTTATCTCGGCCCAATCTCGTGCCAACTTCCAGTACTTGCTAAGCGAGCGAGGCTTCCGTGGCAAATTGCTTCTCGATCACGCCAACAAAAAGCTCGAAATTCGGGTTGAGCCAGACGAGACGAGGAAGAACGTGTCAGGCCGAAACACCAAGACCCTTTCGGGTGGGGAGAAGTCGTTCTCGTCAATCTGCCTGCTGCTGGCCATATGGGACGCCATGGGTTCGCCACTACGTTGTCTGGATGAGTTTGATGTGTTTATGGACAACGTGAATCGTGCCATCTCTACAAACATGCTGGTTGAGGCGGCCAGACGCTCTGTAGGGAAGCAATTCATATTGATCACGCCCAACGCCATCGAGGGGCGAGCAAGGCTCGACAAGGACGTCAAGATCATCAGGTCAGTACTCAACGATTAACCCGCTGCGAAGACACCTCTGGTTTACTAACTCGATCATGTTAGGCTCTCGGATCCACGCCAGACAACCTTGGTTGACCACTAATGATAGCCTGGGCCATTCTATGTATTTTTCTTCCCGTGTTACAATATATCCTTCCGTGGTACTTTCGAGGTATATGCCCAGGGGCCAGTCCCGCTGGAGGGTAAACTTAGCCATGGCATGTAGTTGCGCTGGTATCCGGCGTATGGTACCATGATGAGCATGCGGAGTTGCGGCGTTTCCCCCAATGAGCGGTTTCTGGTGGCAGGATATGATTACTAGCATTATGTCCATAAACTGTCTAGGGGTAACTCTAGATCCTAAGGAAATTAGTTGAGAGGTCTGCTCTCAACACCTAGGTAGGCTTGCGGTCTAAAAACTGAAGTATACCAACACAATATAACCCATCATTGTTACAAACTATCACTTTGAAAGGTGGCGTGACATTACTGTTTAATTTTTTTTTTTTCATTACAATACTCCCTATTTCCACACCATGTCCTAGTCTTGATATGCTGGGTAGTAGTATGATTACCAATGTATGATATGGAAGAAACGCCCTGCAATGCTCGTTGTTTTTCAGCCCTTGCGCGTGATGGTCTGCTTGGCCACCTATTGTTACACTTCCCTGACACGATCCATATAAGACCGATATCACGACCGTCTCTTCTACAATTTCGCACGCATGGACGGATTTAACCCACTCAGATTCTGGCGCCCTTGCTTCTCAACACGTTGAGACCGGCCGAGGCTGTGAAGCCGACCCATTGGCCGATGCTCCCCAACGCGCCAGCGAGAGACCCGGTCTCGTCGAGGCGGCGGCGCAAGAATGTGCGCGTGTCTTCGAAGCCGGCGGATCGGTCGTTGGTCATGAAGAGTTCGGAGGAGGCGTATATGGTAGATAAGGACGCGCGCTTCGTGTACCAGGACGGGTCGACGGCAAGATCCCCAGCGAGGTGGTAGATCTCGTCTGAAAGGGAGGCGAGCTCGTGCAGCGAGGCGGGGACGCGGCTCGGTTGCGCCATGACTGCCAGGGCCTAGATACAGTTAGAAAAGAAGGGGAAATCCAATGCACGATGTGGAGAGGTAGTCCTCTGGACACCGCATACCTCTTGCCATCGGTGTATAATATCCTGGTTGGCCAACAGTCGTTCCCAGGTCAAGCGCTCAACTCTCTCGGGCACTGTCAGTAACTGACCCCGTGCGCCGGCCGCGGCATCGGGCGTGACTCCATCGACACCGTCCACAGGCGCATTGAAGATCTCGGCGCTGCGCGGGGCAAGGGCCTCGCGCTTGCTGACGAGGTGGTACTTGATCAGGCTGAAGGGGCCCTCGGGCACGACGTTGGTGCTGATGTCGAGGTAGCCGGCGTCGCGGGCGCCTAGGGAGAGCGCCTTGTGCGTGAAGCCGTGCTCGGGCACGTGGCGGTAGGCCGCCGACAGAATCTGCCGCTCCGCGGTGTTGAAGGCGCCCGGCGGGGGCGGGTGGTCGTAGGAGTGGTAAGTGCGACGACGACCGCTACTACTGTCGCGAAGGCAGGCGGTGGCGGTGGAGGCGAAGGGCGGTGGCCTCGAAGATTTCGCCGTCGTCGTCGCCGCTGCCGACGCCAACCTGGTGACCAATGCTCTCGTGGGGGCCATGATGGCAATGGGTTGTTGGGCTAGTTTCCTTCCAGTCATGCCAGTCCAACAGAGACCTCTTTCCTTTCTCGGCTCTGGAAATCCAATGCCTGCAGCAACTGACAGACTGATGATGCAACCCGGACCCGTGCTTGCACGAAAGTCGGGAGAAATTGTTACTTAGTTCGGCCGGCACAGCTGCAGGTGGCAGACCCGTAAGCAACCCTGCCCTTTTTTTTTTTTTTTTTTTTTTTTCTGGATTACTCGTAGGCGAATGTTATTCATGATCTTCATGATTCAGGCCGGGTGAATGTGGGTTTTTGGGGGTCGAACCACCGAACCAATCCAGTTCACAGCAGAACACAGTAAGCCCATTGCAGTTAGTTCCCGCGGGTGAGTCCCAACTGGGCGCGCGTGTATCTGTACGTGCGACGTTTGGTCCCATTGTTGTAAGGCCTAGTGCGAGTTGGCAATCCAGCAGTCGCAGTCCCTAGAAAGCCGTCCATGGTATCTACATTAGGTATCCGTACATACTTACCTACCTCGGTATGTAGCTACATGTACATACATACATATTGATATCAAGAATGGTCAAGCAGATGTAACTCCGGAATTAGGTAATTAATTGCCTGTACGAGGTTCTGTACGAGGTATATCTACAAGGATCCTGTAGATCATATGGTCGACAGGTAGGTACTACAAGTAGGTAGGAGGGGTGGAAAACCTCCCACTCCCTCTGCCCCGCCATGGATGGTCGGTCGTATTGTCGTGAATTCTTGCTCTCACCGAACCTTTGCCTGAGATGAAGAAAAACCGCAAGCAAGTACTTGTATCAAACGCCGGGACCAAGATCCGAAGAAGCCGCGGGTGACAGTCCTACGCATATGTCCCTCTCTCTTGCTGCCTGCTTACACGTTGCCTGCCCGCAGCACGTTGCTTTGCTGTATGGGCCGCGTTCAGAGCTGTCGCACGTATACCGACACAGAGCAAGGGATCCAGCCAAGCCCGATCATGCTTTGTCCGCGCAGGGGGCGTGCCGCTAGGTATGCACAGTAGAGGTGGGGCTATCAAAAACGGCCGGGATATGCATACGTTCGCTCTCTGATTTCATGGCGATGGGGGCACGCCGGACATAGTCATCAGGTGAGGGTAACACCTGGGGTATAGTGTCGCTCATCGCGATGGAGACGGAGAAAGAAGCGACTGTACCATGGTCGGTCGGTCGGTGGCATCACATCATCTCGCGAACTGCGTGTCGTCTGCTACAACCTACATACCCTGTTGTTGCTGTCGGCAGGTGGAGCATAGCTAGTGCTGGGGCACTGCAGTCGAGAGGTTTGGGTTTAAATACCCATCGTAAGCGGTTCCGAGTGCATGATGGCTGCCTCGGGTGGATTCCATCTTACACCGGTTTTCTTTTCAGCTAAGCTCCTTCATAGATTGCAGCGTTACGAGGCTGGATTGATGAATGCTACTTGTAGGTAGTTCATAGCAATGAAACGCCATGGCCGCACCAGAGTCGTTTGTTTGGCGGCACGCATGCAATTCTCGCTGGGAGACCGCCCCGTACAGCATAGACGGATGCCATGCTGGATGGGTAGCATTGTTCAGGAGCCTGCTCCAGTGTGCTTGTGCTTGCGATTCGCGCTTGAACGCCACCTGGTTGCCTACAGATATTGCCCGGCGATTCTTGACCTTCAGGTACTTCTTGTAGCCGCCCTGTTCTTCTTGAATACCGGACACCATCCCGTAGGTAGCGCGCCTATCCCACCACCGTCTTAGTCAAGTTCTCCTTTCCAAATGCCCGGAACGGCAAACGGCAACTGAATGTGATAGGATATGGACGCTCCGAACGATGGGCCAAAGATCGGGAATACCTGACTTCCCACTATCTTGCGGGTCCGGCGGCTGACTGTAACTGGTAAGGTACAGACTTGAGTGGCTCGGGGATTCCGAGGTGAACCAGACACTTCACCGATCAGCCAATCGATGGCCATCTCGTATACACGATCTTTCCCGGGGGGGGGGGGGGGGGGGGGGGGGGGGCGGTTTGTGACCAGGAAAGATAATGGCACGTCTTACCGAAGAGGAAACAGATGCGGCATTGTCTACGCGCAGGGAGTGATCTGTTGTCTGGTGCCTTGCACAAGATCAGGCTCTGGGGCCTGCCTGCCTGTCACCTTAGAGGACAACTTGCCGCTGATGCCTCCTGCCCAGGTGGCCCAAACGTCCCACTGCTGAGTCTGAGAAACCATCGCGGCGCTGTGCCTCAATAACGACGATCCGATGCAAGTGCGGCATATAGACAGGGTTACTGATCCGGCTCCGGAGCAAAGCAACTCTAGTGCATGCAGCATACGTACGCGGGTGCAGCAGACTTGCACCTGGTTGCTCTGGGTGGTTGCTGCGGTGGAATGGGCATTGTAGGTAGATCAGAACCAACATTAGTTACCTGCCCGCTATTCTCGACAGTCCGACTAGGTTGTGGCTGCTTCAACCCCTACGACCAAGGCAGTCAGGCAGTGGAGGAGGCTGAACGCGGGTTGAAAGATACTTTCACCCCCTGTAAAGATTTCTCGTGGTTGCAGAGGTGACTCGGTGCCAGCCACGGCCTAGGTCAGGATTGACACATATGCACCAATGCTGCAGCGCTCCCAATCAAACAGGAGACGGCCCAAGTTTGCAAGCAGAAGTGACAAGTGACAGAAACCGGCGTGTTTCGCGACACGTTACCTACCTACCGTACGGACATCGCCAACGTAAATGGGAAGCATGCTGCAGCAATGTCAAATGTTCACATGGTCCTGTCGGCCATGGATGTTGCGGAATTCTTCATTCGGGGCCACGCTCTGCTACAGCCGGAAACAAAATCGATGGAAGCCTTAGGAGCCCGGAGTAGGATGCGTTAGAAACAAAAGAACATTGAACCCCAAAATCAAGTTCAATTGGCCCTCGTAATATGCGTGCCCCTGGCTTGGTCGGTGCCAGTGGGAAAGCATGCAGGTGGCAACAGCTACATATAATATAAGCTCTCGCCAGTTCGGTGCTGACTTTCCACCCGTCTACTGTCTACTTTGCCATAGCTGTTTTGCTTGCGAGGCGTAATCAAAACTTTCAATGAACGAACACTGGTGCATAACACGTTAAAGATGCCTTATTCCAATCGGATTTGTCCCTGGACACGCCCAAAGGATGGTGAAGACTTCTCCCTGGTTTATAAGTTCTCAAAAGAAGAAACTGGTGCGACCCCTTGCCTGAAGGCAGAAGCACTCCGCCCTGTGCATCAGGAGTAAGTATGCTTACATCAAACACCCTTGACATCTCCTCGCTTCCTCGCAACTGACTGTAGACCTACCTGCCCATGAGGTCATCAGATACATCATATCGTCTTGACTGGCACTCCATGGTAGCCGACAGCAACATTCCCCTAGCTTTTCGTCGCTTCCTGTAGCTTAAATTTGTAAATCATATTATGATACTTCGCATATGTTATGGCGGTATTATTATAGTCCTGGG
The DNA here is from genome assembly GCA_006503535.1 of Arthrinium phaeospermum. Lineage (NCBI taxonomy): Eukaryota > Fungi > Ascomycota > Sordariomycetes > Amphisphaeriales > Apiosporaceae > Arthrinium > Arthrinium phaeospermum. Next base: position 74,531 of record QYRS01000007.1, on the reverse strand, counting down.
CGCTTCGCATGTATCCAGACATATTGCAAGCCGGGAACAAGACAACTAACGGATGTTGCCCATTTGTTATTGCGGCCACGGTGAATTTGTTATAATAACTTTACAGCTTATATGGCGGTAGGCAGTGCAGTTAAGGGGCAATCCCAGTTGTGATTTCTATCATATTATATTGAAGCCCCAAACCACCCATCTGACACCCGGAATGATTTGTTCGTCCAGGTGTCTGGCGAAGCCCAGCCGCCCAGAGCAATAGGAGTAGCCGGATCAAGAACCTCGATCGCAATAGTCACAGCGGCCTTGTACGACTTGCCATGTTACACCCGTTCCTTTTCTCGGTATATTGTAGCAGCCCGAACGCATGGTGTCAACACGTTGAGCTCACTCCACTGAGGCCCCTGTTGGAGGCTGGCAGGATCTCATGCGTAGAAGCCAGCCCTTTCCCATGTAATATGCAAGGGCCAGGATAGGGGCGTGGGCAACCATAACCGACCTGTAGAGAGCATCTCAATCGATGCAGCTCGCCGTAAACAGGGTATAACTATATATGCTTTTGACCAACTTCTCTTTATATACCGACGTTGCCCCAGGACAATTTTCCGGCAATACACTAGGGTGTTACCAACGCCCGCCGGCTTTCACGGCCTGTGTGAAGGTATTATCCAGGAGGAGAGTAAGGAGCCATTCCGTCCAAACCAATGCATGGCGGACTAAACGCACTGGTACCCCTAGAATGTACGCAATCACCATGCTGGACGGGTAGAGAAGAGAAGGGTCAAGGCGTATCTCCAAGCCTGCATCAGGGTTGTTGTCGTATTGGAAGAAGATGGAGCAGTTTGGGCCTGGCCTGGCAGACACGACAGCTTAATAGGTACAGCAAGGCCCATCCTCGAGATGTGTAACATACTTTGCTTGAAAAGGTGTGCCGCTATCTAAGCATCACCCATCAAAATAATAGGGCCATGCCATGTCGGTGAGTGGATTTCCTTTTCGAACCCTCCTTATTGCGTCGAGTATGACCACTTGCGATCTAAATCAAGCTACGTATGACGGGTTCTATATGCCGCCTGAGTGTTATTTCGAGAACAGACCTTGGTATTGGTCAGTAGACGAAGATACGCTCTAATTCACGTGCCTGCCGCAACCCTCGCGTAAGTACTTCTTATCCAGCAGACTGACTTCCGGGGGCTGGGCAGGTAACCACAAGTTTGCTCAATGCATTGGCACAGTGTGTCATCGGTAAGTCGTACTCCTGCGGGCTTCGCACCCACCTACCTGCCAGGGCGTTATGCAGCCGCCATGCTTCTTGGATATATATCTACCTGCAAAACATTCATCGATGTTCGACCTGTGGCCGGGAATCTACCCGAGCGCCCTTGACCCAACAGCTTCACACTCAATGTGGCAGCCGAAACATGGGCCAAGCCGTGCCCCAGGGGAGGGGATGCGGTGCTGCTGACCTTATCCTCAGCAGAACCACACCAGCAATTGTCCACCTAACGTACACACACGTTATTGCTGGCGCATACCTATATCAATGGCCGACCATCCACCTGTTTCGAGGTATATATACAGGGCGGCGTCATAGGTCGGGAGTCTGGGAACCAACTTGGAACGTGAACCGAACTCATGTACGTCTGTTCAACCGAATTGAAACAAATGAATGCGCTGAACTTGAGAACATTCACGATTTGTTCCGCTTTTAAACCCACGAATAGTGCTTTCAATGGTATAGTCCGATTTTACAAAGGATAGATAGACACCGTAAGCAGTAGGTAGGAAGCTGTAGAGACCTTACCTCGTGGATGAACCTCAACAGCAGGTTATTGTTGTGTACCATTATACTTAAGTACATACAAGTAAACCTTCGTCTGTGTGACAGAAAGTGGGACAGCCTGAGGTTATGTACAAGTAGGAAGAATTAAGAGGAGTGCGGGTAAGATGTAGTGGTACTGTATTCCATAGAACATCGAAGGGACCGACCTTAAACGGCCCCCCTGCCTGGTCCGCCATCCATCCCATCCGTCTCCGTCTGCATGCAATTGATGGATGGCCTTGTCCCAATCAGAAAGTCGATATGGGCATCTGGACTAAAATAACCCTCCCTCACGTTCAAATTCATGTACGTCCCGATGTATTGCAAGTATCCTCCCACCTTGGGCAGCTCCACTTTCCCGACTGATTGGTCGGAATTCAATTGATGGATGCTAGCTCCTGCCCCCGGTACAACCAAGCAGAATTTCCAACGCGCGGATGACTCCTCTTTTTTTTTCTTTCGTGTGTGGCCTTAGGACAACCCCCCCAGCAATCAGGCAATCAGTCACTCGCAGCTTCGGTCCACCCAATCCCATTCGAGAACTGGACAAAGCAGAAGAGCGAGAGAAAAGGCAGGAGAGCAGAACACACACCCGGATTGCCGCACCCCTGCACTCTGAGAGAAGCGCGTTTCGTACCCAGAAATCGCGATCGCTCTTTAGACTCGCCCCAGACTCCAACCATACACATCCAGCCTACTCAGCTGCAGCCTCTTTTCCCATACCTACCAGACCACACCAGACCCGAGTTAAATCAACGTCCCGAGTCCAGACGGCCTTCGCCCATCATCAACTAGGTATGTCTACTTACATCGGATCGGAGCTGCTGCAATGCACGCGCCTTGTGTTTCCTTGGTCTCTAAATCCCCATTTCGCTCACGGCTCCTGCCTCGGTCACCACGTTCTCTGTCCCTCTGTCCCTCTGCCCCGACCTCTGATGGCCTGGCCTGGCCTGGCCTGTGTGCCCGCGCCTGTTGTTCTCCTGCAGCAGGCTGTGAGACCAGCAGCAGGCTATGTGATGTGTGCGTGCCAACCGGCATCACGTCAGCCTGTCCTGTCGGGATACACAATGCTTGCTACAGTACATTGGGTGGATGGGGGTCCCAGAACAGGGAGCATCGGCGGCGGCAAGCACCACCAGCACCACCAGCCTTATCCGGCACTTAGGCGCATGTCTCTGATCACAAGTGCTGGTGGCCTTTTGGCGCTGGCTTGGTTTGATGCTGGTCACTTCTACCATAGCCAAGATACAATAATAGCCTTGCTGCACCAGGCCAGTCAGTGTATTGGCTCTAGATGCGCTGCCGGTCATCCCCCCCTCCATGTACCTCTCATCCCCCCATCGGTTGTACTTTGGCTGCCCATCTTCCGTCCCCCCAACTTCATAGTACCTCTTCTGAAATGCAGCTCCCAAGCTCACCCCTCCACTAGCAGAACTCGACCTCTTAGCCGAAGGGGTGATCTTTTCAGTCACTCCGAGATATCCTTTGAGGCCACCGCAACCAAAAATATCGACTTGGACAGTATATCGTCATGGGTAAGTAGATCCACCTCGCCCAAAGCAATCTGCGAACACCTTGCCATCCATCTCTGGAATCCTGTCACGCCCACGCCGGCTGCGCTGCGATTGATATAGTACTCGATACTATCACTTCCCTGCCCATGCCCATCCATCCATCCTCCATCCACACAAACACCACACACCCATCCACCTCCTGCGCGGCTCGCGTTCACTCATGTACATACGCCCGTCGTCCACTGCATCCAAGTCTTGCCCTACAGGCCACACCCACCAATCTTTGTTCTTGTCCGCAGGCTCAGGAGCATTGAACAACTGCCTCTGACGTGTTACCACCTTTGCCTGCCATTGCCTAAGTACACTGTCCTGCATCTCTTGTCACAGCCTATGAGATTACCCGAATCCACCTGCCTCTGCTCCTCCCTTTGCACGACTTACCATTCCTTTCCATTGAATCAGCCCTCAATTCTGTCTAGCACCCTTCCTCGTTCCTCTCGTCTTGCCTCGTTCAAATCACATTTGTCTGGGACGCTGGACCGTCGCTTCTAAGACAGCCGCTGTCAATCAAAACAAGCTCACCACATACATTCCACCCCGAGCCCTTTCCTTTCCTGATCGGCTACTAATATAGTCGCGGCCAACTTCTTCGCGTATGCACATGCGGCCCGTCAAGTTGCCACAGCTGGCCTCTTCCCCATCCCCGACTCCTGCTCACCAAGACCTCATTTCCGCCCTGTGATCCTACCTTTGATCGTTTTGTCGTTCTAACTCGCTACTTTGACAGCTGATTCAGGAGATACATACCGACCTGTAAGTATAAAACATACTGTTCACTGCCCCCGGCTGTCAACGCTAGGCCTGTTGTTGCCCGCATTTCCTTCTCCTATGAAAGTACCCCGCGTGAGCAACTTTCAACACCAAGTAGCCAGCTCCACCTGAGAAGTAGTCAGAAAGGTTATAATCTGGATCAATCGATGGAAATCCAGAGATGGCGCTGCAAGACTCTTTGACGGGCCTGGCTAGCCTTGAACGTTCGGGACTACGGAAACTGGCTTAGGCTTCAGCCCAGTTCGCACGAGAGGCTGTTTTCATAGCTCCCGACGGTCGAACTCGCCAGTGGTTGCGGCCTAGGTTGGCAAAGGAAAATGCTCTACTGCCGCACCTGAAAGATTGCATCTCGTTGCAACTTCTAGCCACGCTGCACTTTTGCCCTCTACCACTTCTGTCAAACTCCATTATACCCATCGCAAGCCTACCCGCTTGCCAGACTTCTAGCGTCTATGAGCCAATCAGATACTGATATTCTACAGCGAGAGAGATCCCGCTCTCCCCGTCGAGGAAGATCCAGAAGTCCTGGTCGCTCGGCCCGTCGACGATCTTATTCCCGCAGCAGGTCACCTAGCCGAGACGATTACCGCAGGTCTAACCGACGCTCTCGGTCTCCCATGACTGGCGCCGGCGCTCCCTCAGGAGGATCTGGGCAGGGTTTCGGGGCACCACAACGCTCGTTCGAGGATAGAGCTGTCGCTCGCGAACAAATGATGAACAACATTCGTGATCAGTCGCAGCAGGATCGCCGTGTCTATGTCGGCAACCTGTCATACGACGTCAAGTGGCATCACCTCAAGGATTTTATGCGACAGGGTAAGTTTCCGGCAGTATCTGGCCGCCGGAGAAAAACTGCTGATCTGTGTAATTTGTAGCGGGAGAGGTTCTCTTTGCCGACGTGTTACTACTTCCCAATGGAATGTCGAAGGTGGGCGCCTACACGTGATTCATGGCTGGTTTTTCTTTGTTTGGTTCCTTTTCTCTTGGCCCTTTTTCGTTGGAATTGATGGATTGACGGGTCGGGACGTTGTCCGCTGGATTTGTAGGGATGCGGGTAAGCTTGACGCCATCTCGATACCTTCTTTTGGGACCAACAGCTGACAGAAGACTAGTATTGTGGAATATGCAACGCGGGACCAGGCACAAAATGCCGTTGCAACCCTCAGCAACCAAAACTTGATGGGACGCCTCGTTTACGTCAGAGAAGTAAGGATTCTTGTGTGGTTAATTGCGATCGGGCACGATATTGAAGTTGGGATTAGGACCGTGAGGCGGAACCTCGATTCAGCGCCCCCGGAGGCCGAGGCGGCTTTGGCGGCGGTATGCAAGGCGGTTATGGCGGCGGCGGCCCCGGCGGCCCCGGCGGCGCCCCCCAGGCGCTTATGGCGGCGGACCCCCCGGCGGTATGATGGGTGCCGGACGTCAGCTTTACGTCTCCAACGTTTGTCTACACCCTTTACCCCTTTTCAGCTAATTTAGGCATCTGGTCTTGAAGTTGACCTCTTCGCAGCTTCCCTACACTGCAGGTTGGCAGGACCTAAAGGATCTGTTCAGACAAGCCGGTATGTTATCTTCAATCTTTAATACCTAGTCGATGCATCGTACCGCTCATCCACCACTAACCATTAAACTGCTTACAGCCCGCAATGGAGCCATCATTAGAGCCGATGTACACATGGGGCCTGATGGACGTCCGAAAGGATCCGGCATTGTCGTATTCGAGTCAGCGGATGATGCCCGCACAGCTATCCAGGAGTTCAACAACTACAACTGGCAGGGTCGAAACCTCGAGGTCCGTGAAGATCGCTATGCTGGCGGTGGCGGCATGGGCGGTGGCTTTGGCGGTCGTGGAGGTTTCGGTGGCCGAGGCGGGTTCGGTGGTGGCTTTGGCGGCCGTGGCGGTTTCGCTGGCCGAGGCGGGTTCGGCGGAGGTTACGGTGGACGAGGAGGGTACGGTGGAGGCGGACCCCCAGGTGGAGCCGGCTTCGATGCCGGTGGTGGTGCTCCTGCTGCTGCTGCCGCACCTAACCCTTTCACCGACAACGCTGAGCCCGGTACCGAGAAGAGCGAGCTCATCTATGTCCGAAATGTGAGTGCCACTCTGGCTCATAGCCGAAATCCCGTGACTACTGGCTAACTTTATCAGCTTCCGTGGTCAACGAGTAACGAAGATTTGGTGGAACTGTTTACCACCATTGGAAAGGTCGAGCAGGCCGAAATTCAGTACGAGCCAAGCGGCCGATCCCGTGGTACTGGTGTAGTACGTTTCGATGACGCGAACACTTCCGAGACGGCCATTTCCAAATTCCAGGGCTATCAATATGGCGGCCGGCCCCTCGGTCTTAGCTTCGCCAAATACCGGACTCCTGGCGGAAGCGACATGATGGAAACCGATGCCCATGGCGGTCTAACTCAGGACCAGATTATGTGATGATGCTTCAGCCAAAGACAAGTCGCCATTCGCATGGCTAAACCACCCACAGTGGCATTTTCCAACAGTCTATTCGTTCCTAGTCCCAGGCCCTGTCTGGCAAAATGACGTTTGGACAGTCTATTTCCTTTTCTTTTCGTTACATAATACTGTACAGTTTCTTCAGTGCTACCGCTCGCTCTACTTTTCAGGTGAATTCAAACCCCGTTGTTGGAAGTTGGGCAGGACAGAGAGTTTAAGGAGGAGGATCATATCTGGGTCTCGGGGAGAGGGTAAACAACGGGATCATGTACACATGGCCAAGTTATACTGGGCCTGGTCTAGGTATGACTGCTTGATCGACGTCACTTCTCTCGACTCGCCATCTCGCTGGACGCCCAGTGATGGTTGTTTCTTATTTCATTATGATGTCTCTCAATGCGGCGGTTACGATGCTAGGAAATGGGAAAATCGGAGGGCTTTACCTAGATTGTATTTGAAATAGCATCTGATTTCTCCAGGCTAGGTGGTGGCTAAGCTACGGACGCTTGTACGGGCGTTGGATTGGCACACGACACGACCATGTCAAGGATTGTGAGGAAAGCGTAGGATTTGAGCAATGATGTGTATGGGCTGCACCGGACGGGAGCCGATTGATTGCTTCTTTTCGAAATCCGGCGGTATTACATCGCCATGTTTGCTACATATGAGGCGAGTTCACCAGCCCTGCTGGTGCCTGGTGGTATACATTATGATGGCCATGGGAGGATGGCATTGCTGCGCGGCCTTAGACTTTGCGATGGTCCCCATGCTTGGGGCCCTTTTGTATACGATTTTGTTGCATAGAAACGAGCAAGGCCTCACGGCCGACCAATAGGTGCGAGCCCAGCAGGCGGGAACCACATGGCACACGACTTCATGGATGCAGTACACCTAATGCGTGTTGGCAACCAGACTGTATGTACGGTGCTTTCGAATTCTCCGTCATCTTGAGCAATGTGCGTAGTATCTTGCGTACGAACAGGCCGTACACGGCATCTAGATCGTCTACACTGGCGATAAACCAACCGGAACAGCCGTGTTGGAGAGACGGAGATCCTCAGATAATTTCAATGGCACTGAAACAGCATTTGGTGTCTAGATTACTTTAAACTTAGGGGGGCAGGGGCGCGATCCACCGCTTTTCCCTACACAAATAAATGACTGTTCTACACAGCTCACTCAGCAAGCACAGTAGGTTATATCCATCTTTCCAAAGGTGTCACCAACAAACAATAGGATTACTGGACAATAATGAATTACACGGATAATACGATGAAACAACTACAAATACAGCCAGCGAGCGGCACCTGGCACCGTTGCCTCCCGCTTCGCTACTGATGAACTGCTGGCACAAAAAAGGCACTTCCGCCTTGTTCTTGTCCGAGTTGACTCCCGGCATGTCATCAAACACCGGCAACCAGTCACAAGTTCCCGATCTATATGACCATGACCGGAAGATACGACAAGCCAACGGCGCACTATCGGAGTCACCATGCGCCCTATTTTCCAGATGACTTATCCTCCCTCACCCATCACCACTCAGAAAAACACACCATGACAGGCGCACCCAGCAGAAGCTTCGGACTCTATATGAGCTACGACGTCGTACAACCACTCTCCAAGAAGCAGATCAACCCAGCTTTCGAAGCCCAAGTGCTGCGATACAGCCTTTTCTTCGATCGATGCCAGAGCTACACATCCATATCTACTCGCTGCCACTCGAGGAGCCGGTCACCTGGTCTCGGTTTCTGCATCAAGTTGGCCAGCCAGTACAACACATAGCACACCATACCATTCACTTGCTCCGTTTGCCTGCAGCACCGATAGGCGCAATAAGTCAGTTAAAGTCACCTTTTTGACCGGTAGATTTCCCTTTATCTGCCCCCCGAAACCATACATACCAACTACCCACAACCCCGTAGGTCTTCGACGAAAAGGACAGAATCCCATCCAGAAATACGCCTCGCATGTGTGAGCTACACCCCCTCCGATGCACACGATGCAAGAGGGTCTGGACGGCCTACAAGAAGCTGGCCAGCTGCGAAAGCCAAGACCCCGATATCGAGTGTCCAGCAAGCCTCTGTATGTACGTGGGGAACCCACGGAAGCCAACCAAGAGCGAGTGCGAGGACTGCAGGGAGATTAGAGAGGTGCTGGAGAGCCTCGAGGAGGACAACGAAGAGCACTAGTCACAGAGAATGAAATAGCTCGGGGGGGCACTAGGAATTAATGGAGAAGCGCGACATGCCTGGGTCTTTCTTTTCCTTGAAAAACACTGCGTAAGTGGGATAGCAATCATATCTATTGGAGCATCACCCCTCCGGTCCCCCAAGGCAGCTATGCATGTGCTTCGCACGCCCTCTTATGTTGGAGATTATTACAGGAGAATGTGCTTTCACTCGTGAACAGTAGCAGGCGTTTCCTTCTTCCAGCAAACACCGCCAGCCTCGGGGAGAAGGGTAACCGTGTGGTCTTAGTAGCCGGCCTGTCAGTTTGCCTCGTACTATAACCAGCCTCGGCGGCGGACCGCTTTTCGTGTTGAACCCCCAAGTTCGCCTGGCTCCCGTGGATGATTACCATGTGTTTCCTGGGCCTCCCAATTGCGATAGCTTCATCGATACAAGTCGGACATCATGCCCCGGCGGCCCCTGTCGTGGTCTTCTTCTTTTTGCCCTTGGTCTTTCTCTTGCTGCGATCGCGGGGCTTCAGCGTCGTCATGCCGGCCTTGCAGACGTCCGCGTACCGCTCAAAAAAGGCGGGGAGCGCATCGGGGTCGACGACGGTCGAGAGCTTGATCTTCTCAGCGCGGTTTTCCTTGCCTTTACCGTTGGTTGCGCGGATCAGCACCGGAAGCGGCCGCGGCGGGTGCAGGTCAGGGAGGATGGTGTCGCTCGTAGGTTCAGGCAGCGGCGGTTGGTTATAGGATACTGCATGACGACGGGGTGTCAGCTCCCAGCGTCTTGGATTGTACGGATATATGTACAGTATGCATACATCGCTTCTGGGTCAGGTAGATGTGGCCATGATCCTTGCCTTTCCGGCTATCGAAGAGCTCGACGAGTTTTGTGAAGAACTGGCGAGCGCGTGCCCTGCGTTAGCAAATCTGGCTCACGTCCCGGTGCATTTCCAAACGGGTAGGTAGAGTAAGCCGCTAACGTACCTCGTCGTTGTTGAGGTGGCCCATCTTGAAATGTCGCCTTGCGTGTGGGCGGACTTCTGGTTTGCGACGATGTCACAATTTCTAGACTGCGGGGACTGATGGTCTATCTTTCTAGGTATCAGCGCACCTCGCAATGAGTGGGCAGGAGAATTGGCGCCCCGCAATGCGCCTCACTCCGATTTAACCAGCCTAACCTAAGGTTAGCCGTACCTGCAACCTTTGGGACGGCAGATAACGGAAGCTGCTTCGATTGAACCTTTTTACTTACTTAAAGCCGACTCAAATATTTCGCTTACCACTACCTACCGACTAGGTCAATGCCATGATTGAGCGGGACAAGTGTTTATTTGGCATGGCTATTGGGTAGAGTGGCAGCCGATTCATATTCCAGTCGCTTAGATCTCTGGCTTGTGGCTTACAAACTCCCAACGTACCTGCAAGACTTGCTTTCACATATTGATACATTACCGGGGAATCAGAAAGCAACCTCTTGAGTCAGGTACTCAGTGAGTGTTTTAACATAACATCTATAGTCTCCGTCAGTCGTAATACGTACGAACTTTCCCAACCGCCTGCGCTGTACAAATTGGTCAGCCCTCGGCGGATTCAGTGGCACTTGATTGCAGTCAGAATAAACGTTCTCGATGGATTTCGTCTCCTGCGAGAGAAAGAGTGGGTCTTCCCGCTGTGGGGGCCTTTGGGATATTTTTTAATAGCTTGGCAGTCAGTCACTCACTCACTCACCTGAGCCACTCCGTCTCTCTCTCTCTCTCTCTCTCTCTCTATCTCTCATCTTGAACAACGAGACATTCACCATGGCGCCAAATAATAAATTGACGCTCCCAGCCACACTCCTGCAGAAGATAGATCCTCATGGTGCGGGTTCAAACAGTGGTCGCGGCGGTCGCGGTGGTTTCGGACAACAGAGCTCGCGTAAAGACCAGAGAAAAGACCAACGAGGGCAGAAGAAACAGCATCAGACGTTTGCGCAAAGGCCGCGCCCTGCAGCCCCTGTCAAGTCAGTGAGGAAGAGGCCCCAGCCCGTGCCTGTGCCACGTCCGAAGCCGGCGCAAATTGCTGGCAATGACGACGACGACGACGACGACGACGATGATGGTATTGACAACCCGTTTTCCGAGGATGAAGAAGGCGCCTCTGATGCCTTTGAGAGCGACGAGGCTGGCTTTGACAACCCCTTTTCGGAGGATGAGGAAGGGGCTTCTGATGCATTCGAGAGTGACGAAGAAGAGCTGCCAAGGAGGCCGGGAAAAGGCTCGGATCTTCCCCAGCCGGAGAAGCGGAAACTGGACGAGGAGGACGCCGAGATCGCCGCTTTGGAGAAGAAACTTGGTCTGAAAAAGGGCAAATCATCAAAAGCATTCGACGAAGATGGCTTAGGTGACATACTTGGCGATATCGACGAAGAGAGTGACGGCGACAACATCGAGGCAACTATCAAGACAAAAAGAAAGGCCGAGGCAGACGAGTGGCTCGCCCAGAAGCGGCGGAAAGCCGAAGCAGTTGCTGCACAGGGAGATGACGATGACGAGTTTGAGGGTTTCTCCGGCGACGACAACGATGACGATGAAGCACAGGCTAAGACTGCACCAGTACGGCAGCGAGAGAACCCATTTGTAGCGCCCACTACTGGCGTGGCCAAATATATCCCTCCCTCTCTGCGCAAACAGGCTGGCTCCGTCGACGAAACGGAAGCCCAATTGCGCCGCCGCGTCCAGGGTCTCATCAACAGGTTGACCGACGAGAGCATGGTTGGCATATTGAAGGAGTTCTCGGGGCTGTATGACAAGTATGCCAGACGTAGTGTCACCACTGTCCTGATCGATTTGATTATTGCCTTGGTCTGTGCGCCTGAGAAACGACCCGACGCATTCTTTGCCATGGTTGCTGGCTTTGTAGCTGGTGCCCAAAAGACCCTGGCCGATCATGTTTCCGAGCTCCTCATCGAACGCCTTGTTCTGGTCTTCAAGGAGCACCATGACAGCGCTTCGGGAGATCACTCAGATGCGGCTTCAAAGCATATAATGGCTCTGTTGGCGGAGCTATACAATATGCAGGTTGTTGCCTCGCTCCTGGTCTTCGACTATGTGCGTTTATTCCTGGGCAATCTTTCAGAGCTCAATACCGAACTTCTGCTCAGAATCATCCAATCTTGTGGCCCAGCACTCAGGCGTGAGGATCCGCAGTCGCTCAAGGAGATCATTGGCATGATCAAGCCAGCTGATCTCAAGAACATGTCTGTAAGGACAAGCTTCATGATCGAAGAGATGAAGAAGCTGCAGAGTAGCAAAAGCAAGGCTGCTGCCCGCAACAAGAATATTACGGAACAACGAACGCAGATCAGGAAGCGCATCGGGGCTCTCAGTGGACCACGTGAGGTACGGCCGCTCCGTATAGGTCTCCAGGACATTGAGAATGCCGATACGCACGGCAAATGGTGGGTTACCGGTGCGAGTTGGGCTGGTAACAACAAGAACGACGCAAACAAGCAGGCTTTGGGAAAGATCGAAGAAGACTACGACGATACAGATGACCTACTGGCCGATAACGATGACCTAGGTATACCAGATCTGTGGCAGCTAGCCAAGGCGCAGGGGTTCAATACGGATATCAAGCAGCGCATCTTCGTGGCCCTCCACTCGGCAACTGGGTATGAAAACGCCGAGTTACTCATCAACAGGCTCCGACTCAACAAGCACCAGCGGAAAGAGATCCCCGAGGTGATTGTGCGCAGTGGTGAACGACTAGCAGATTACAATCCTTACTACTGGCTGGTAGCCAGCCGATTCTGCATCCACCGCGAGATGGCGTTCCAGTTCCGCCACAGCCTGACCCAGCGGTTCCGCCGAATGGGCGAAGAAATCGACATGGGTGACGATCTCGACGACGAGGAGGACGAGGAGGAATATAGTACCCAGAGCCTCTTCAACGTCTCGAAGTTCTACGGATCCCTGGTGGCCAACCGTAGCCTCAGCCTCGACGTTCTCAAATACCGCAACCTGGCTGCGTTGCAGGAGAAGACCCGTTGGTTCGTGGAGATGCTGCTCGTTACAGTTCTCCAGATGGCCGAAAAGGAGGAACAGCTCCAGAGCATCTTTGGGACCGCGCTCCAGACGGAGCTCGGCTTGGCCACAGGGATAGTGCATTTCCTTGACAGGCATGTCAAGAAAACCAAGTTTTTGGGCATCGATAAAGAGAAAATTAAGGCCAACAAGCGGCAATGTACTCTAGCGATTAGGATCGTTGAGGATGTGATTAAGGCCAGTGGTTCATAGGATTCCTTTGTAGTACTAACCGGCAGCTACCGATTTTGAACTGCATCTCAATTTACTACGTTTGTGCTAAGGACGGGTTCCGGTAACTAAAACACCATGTACTTACTCCTGGGTCATCAAAGTCGTATATTTGCTACTGTTACTCCGGGGTTTGGAAGCACCCTGGCATTGCTTCAGGCGATGTCCCTGCTGGTTTTTTTGACTTTCAAACCGTTGCGCCATTCAGTGCATGTGCATACATACTACATACATATGTACATACATACATCTCTATACATGAAGGGACGGTTGGCGACGGGGAGCACCGGGTGGCAACGGGGTTAGCTAGCTGACAACCTGATAGCTGGTAAGCGATAGAATATAGTGACGAATGGCCATCGGATACCTTGAGGATGGTCTTAACGACTACCTCATGTCCCTGGCGGGTATTCCCGGGATACAGCCGTTGGCGGCGAAAAAGGACTTTGCTGTGGTTGGCAAGCACGGGCCGCCCAAAAATTGAGAGCCAGCCAGCCAGCAAGAGCCAATGCCCAATGCCAACGGGCTCCAATTGCGTTTAGCCTACTACCTAACTACATAGCTGCTAGCACCAAAACGCATGCCCGGAAGATTAAGTACATGGCTCATTCTCGCCCTGCGTGTGTCTCCGTCCGCCTGCAACCATTTTTTTGCCATTGAAGACTATCCTCAACTCTTTTTTTGTTGTTGACTCCAGATCTCCTCCGACAGCATCCTCCCACGTTCCCCGGCCGCTCATTCCACCCTCTCGACACAATGCTGGCCAGTCGCTTAATATCGCGGACGGCCGCCCGTTCTGCCTTCATCAAACAATCGTCGTGAGTCGGCCCTCTCTTGCCTTATGTCATATCCCCATCCCATCCGGCAAGCTTTCTGGAGCTTCGGGAGCTATCAGCCAACAATTGCATGCGCAGCCAACTGACAAAAGTTGCTCAACCAGCCTCCCCACAATCGTCAGCCCGTCAACGCGATGGAGACGAGGATACGCTTCCCAAGCAGGTGCGTCACTGTGACCGGCTACCCTACAGCCCATACCCGCCCAATAATGGCGCAGTAATTGACTTGTCTCTGCAGAGGAGAAGGACCTGGTCATCATCGGTGGCGGTGTTGCCGGCTATGTTGCCGCCATTAAGGCCGGCCAGGAAGGCCTCAAGGTCACCTGTATCGAGAAGCGCGGTGCGCTCGGCGGTACTTGCCTGAACGTCGGCTGCATCCCCTCAAAGTCCCTCCTCAACAACTCGCATATGTACCACTCCATTCTCCACGACACCAAGAACCGCGGTATCGATGTCGGCGATGTCAAGCTCAACCTGGACGCCATGATGAAGGCCAAGGACACTTCCGTGTCCGGTCTCACCAAGGGCATCGAATTCCTCTTCAAGAAGAACGGCGTCGAGTACATCAAGGGCACCGGCACCTTCGCCAGCGAGAACGAGATCAAGGTTGCCCTCAACGACGGAGGCGAGACAAGCGTCGTCGGCAAGAACATCCTGATTGCCACCGGTTCCGAGTCTACTCCCTTCCCCGGCCTTGAGTTTGATGAGGAGCGCGTCATTACCAGCACGGGCGCTTTGGCTCTCAAGAAGGTCCCTGAATCTATGATCGTCATTGGCGGCGGTATCATTGGCCTGGAGATGGGTTCCGTCTGGTCGCGACTGGGCGCCAAGGTTACTGTTGTCGAGTTCCTGAACCAGATCGGTGGCCCTGGTATGGACAACGAGGTTGCTAAGTCGATCCAGAAGCTCCTGAAGAAGCAGGGTATGGAGTTCAAGCTGGGCACCAAGGTTGTCAGCGGCGACAAGACCGGCGACAAGATCAAGCTCGAGGTTGACTCTGCCAAGGGCGGCAAGCCCGAGACGCTGGACGCAGAGGTTGTGCTGGTCGCCATCGGCCGCCGCCCTTACACTGCCGGTCTCGGTCTCGAGAACATTGGTCTTGAGCTGGATGACCGCGGTCGCGTTGTTATTGACTCGGAATACCGCACCAAGCACTCCCACATTCGCTGCATTGGCGACTGCACTTTCGGCCCCATGCTTGCCCACAAGGCCGAGGAGGAGGCCGTTGCCGCCATCGAGTACATCAAGAAGGGGTACGGCCACGTCAACTATGGCGTCATCCCCTCCGTCATGTACACCCACCCTGAGGTCGCCTGGGTTGGCCAGAACGAGCAGGAGCTCAAGGCTGCCAACATCCCCTACAAGGTTGGCAACTTCCCCTTCAGCGCCAACTCGCGTGCCAAGACCAACCTGGATACGGACGGTATGGTCAAGATGCTTGCCGACCCCGAGACCGACCGACTTCTGGGCTGCCACATTGTCGGCCCCAATGCTGGTGAGATGATTGCCGAGGCGACCCTGGCTCTGGAGTACGGCGCCTCTACTGAGGATATCGCCCGCACATGCCACGCTCACCCCACGCTCGCCGAGGCCTTCAAGGAGGCAGCTATGGCTACCTACTCCAAGGCTATCCACTACTAAACCCCCCCCCCACAAGTGAAGCAACATGAAACTTAAGGCGGGTGTCTCGGTGTACATTAGATGGTCCTGTACTTGTTAAATAGGTACAATGAGGGTAGATTAGTCCTAATCAAGGTTGCATATGTCTTCTTATTGCGTATATTCGCTTATCCATTTAACATTTCTAAGTCCTGTGTTTTGCAATCACGAAACCTTTATGTTTGCGGTCACAATGTCACGGGGTACGGTACTGCAACCCATGGCCAAGCACACCAAAGAGATTATGGGAGCTCATGACCCCACAGGGCCGTTGGCACATAGCCTCAGGCTTGTACGGGGTTTTGGGGCTCCATGGAACGGACACCAATGCGTGGTAGTTATATCAAGAACATGGTGTAGAGATATAGAGAGGAGCAGCGGCTGCGGCTGCACGTCAAGATCACACTTCTGTACGTGCCAACACCTCGTGTGGATGTCTGGCCAGGAGCCATACAGTACCCTTGGCCTCCATCGTACGACATGCGATATCAGACTGGTGTGATATGAAGCCATCAGACTCAAGATGTCGTGACTACTGCTGGCGCGCCCAACCCCTTGTGCGACTTCCTTCCGTCGGCACTGAGATCTGCTCGAGGATTAGCACGATAAGAAAGGGTCTCATGCGGGTGTTTCCGCTTCCGGTCATCTGGACGTTCCGGTCACCTGGACGGGTGACCCCCTGGGCCCTGGGGTCAGGGGCGAAGGCAGCACGCGCCCAATCACCAGCAGACGTATACATACGATCTAAAGCTCTGGGGCAAGAAGGACCGTCTAGGTATGACAGCAAAGAACGGATGCCATTATACTCAGTGTAACATGTACTCTATGGTATGTTGTGTTTCTTTCTTCTTCCTTCGATCTGATGCATTGCTCAAAACCGATCGCAGTTGGGCGGAGCTACAGCGTGGTTGACTCTACTACTGTAGTCCGCCCAACCATCCCGAAGAACGGGGATGTACTCTAGGCCGGGAAATGACCCATCGCGATGAGCCTGAAGCCGTGGAGGGTAGGGGTAGTAGTCCTCTGGCCGTCGGCCGAGGAGCGGCACATCCAGGTGCGCGCCGGGGTAACCCACTGCCGGCCAGCGCACCACTGCCGCGTTCGCCGGGACAATGTTCGGGTTGCTGGGTTGCGCAACGATGACGACATTGCTGCCCGGCTTTCGGTCAGCTTGCCTCCAGCTCACTGCCTTTCACAGCGATTCCCGTCAGGTAGGGGGAGAGAGAGAGAGAGAAGCTTACACGTTGGGTTGGCCATGCGCGCCACAGGCTTGTTGGTCTATGAATGAACCTCTAGATTCAGCCGACCCCAACTCGGATTGTCTGGAAGTCAATACTAGGACTCACGATTGCCGCAGACTATAGGTTGAGGCTGAGCCATGTTCATGCCCATATTGCAGAAGTACTGGCCATTTGGGCCATGGAGGCAGCGACCGGGGACACAAGAGTAGATGTGATGGTCACCGAGGTAGTAGTAGTAGGGCATGCCGAAGGGCGCTGCCGCAGTAAGTGGAATCCACGCCATGTTGGATGGTAGACTACCGGTAGGCGGCGGCATAGGATGTAGGTGTATGGGAGTTGGAGACTATAGAATATACAGGGAAGAGTCTACAACTCTATCCAACGACTGACTTGTAAGTTGAGGCAGTTGTTTGGCTCGGGAGCCTGCGGCACCTAGAGGGATGGCAAACCCCCGTGGTCCGTAAGACCAGTCGCCAGCCGCCGTACAGCGCAGGCAAGCAGCTCCTCTCTCTCTCCACACGACATAAGGCGAGCAGAGGTCGGATGCTTGCCAGCATCAGACACTTCTCCTTTGTTTCACAAAGCCAGAAGATCGAGGCTGCTAGACAGCATTGTCTGTCTATGTACATATCTATGGTGCCAACCGCTAAGTCCAAAGGTTTGCGTCGGCCTCCCACATAGTCGCTGGTGAGTGGGGGTTTATCCCAATTCAGGTTCAGCCAATTGCGGGGGGGTGCCTTGCCGAGTGGCTGGGATCTGCGCAGTTGCTGGTGGAAATCGGGCCAAAAGGTGGAAGCTTAGAAACATCAGATAGATGATTCAGTATCTGCGAAAGAAGAAGGAAAAAAAAAAAAAAAAAAAAAAAAAAAAAAAAAGTTGCCAGAATTCCCAACCCCGATTGGCTCCTGCTGCTCGACTGCTTAACTAAACATGGCCTAGAAAACATGCCATACCAGAAACTGCAGTCTCACCGCCGGGTTACAGTAGACTGGCTTGGTCTGATCTTCCCTTTCCCTCCTACCACTTCCTTGCCACTATGTAGTTGTTGGATGATATTGTACTAGTAGCACGCAGTCGGACGTTTTAACCCGCCCGACGTCCCGCACTGCCCGTTCCTTCCTCCCGCCCCGCCACCACCACGACTACTTGAAGTATCGCTATCCTCCCTCCCTCCCTCCCTCCCTCGTCCCTCCCATCTATCGCCCTCCTGCTCGCCAATTGGCCTCTAGCATTGAGAGCACATTCGTTCCACATGTGTGCCGGTAAAGGAGGAGCGATCCCACACCACTCTCGTTAAGTACTTTGCTTGTGACGGCGTAAACCATGGCGTCGAGGACGTATCCCCTCATGTCGCGGAGAGACATTGAGGCCATGATAGCCGACGGGAGGAAGCTCATCATTCTCGATCAATATGTCGTCAAGGCCGACCCCTGGCTGACCTACCATCCCGGCGGCGACAAGGCCATCCTCCACATGGTAGGCAGAGACGCCACCGATGAAATAACCGTGTTGGTTGCCTCCCCTAACCCACGCTGCATTGCTTCTTGTAGTACACCACTTCTAACTTGCTCAATTCCAGCATTCACTCGGCCGAAGCGAGGCAGCAAATGGACCGCTACCGCATTGGCAGAATTGAGGGCAGGTGGTCCAACTTCGTCCCACCCATCCAAGGCGGAAAGTTCCGGGCCGCAGATGACGATAACGCCGGCGACGACACCGATGGCGATGTCTCGGAATCTTCCCCCGCATCCGCCGGAGCTTCGAGCCCATCTATCTCCCGGGACCCTTCACCGGTCTTCGACAACGACGAAACGAGTCTGCGCAACCGCGCTACTGCAGCCAAGAGCTCTACCACTCCTGCCACTTCTCCACGCAACGACGACCCGGTCATGGCATTCTTTGATAGAGAAACCCACAAGAAAATATCCCTGGACTTGGACAAATACCCCTCCCTGGATTTCACCACGCAGGACGACATCGTGCAAAAGTACCGTGCGCTGCATGAGCAGGTCAAGAGCGAGGGCCTGTACCAGTGCAACTATACGTCATACGCCATCGAACTGTTGCGGTACAGCCTCATGTTTACGGGGTTTCTGGTTTTCCTGCAGTGGGGCTGGTACCCCCTGAGCGCCTTTTGCCTGGGGTGTTTCTGGCACCAAGTGGCCTTTACCGTCCATGATGCCGGCCACATGGGCATCACGCATAACTTCCAGGTCGACTCGGTGCTTGGCTACATCATGGCCGACTATTTCGGTGGACTCTCTTTGGGTTGGTGGAAGAGAAACCACAACGTTCACCACATTGTGACCAACTCGCCCGAGCACGATCCGGATATCGAACACATGCCCTTCATGGCCGTCTCGCACCGGCTTCTGGGAAACCTGAAATCGACGTACTACGACCGTGTCATGGAGTACGATGCGGCGGCCAAGTTTCTGATTGGCATTCAGAAGTACTCGTACTTCATACTGCTCACCTTTGGCCGCTTCAACTTGTATCGCCTTTCCTGGGAGTTTCTCCTAAAGGGCCAAGGCCCGAGGAAGGGACCTGCCTGGTGGCACCGTTGGTTTGAAATAGCCGGCCAGTGTGTATTCTGGTATTGGTACGGTTACGTTGTCGTATACAAGTCTATCCCTACCGGCTGGGACCGCTTCGTGTATGTCATGATCAGCCATATGATCACCATGCCCTTACACGCCCAGATCTGCCTCTCGCATTTTGCCATGAGCACGTCGGATCTGGGAGCCCACGAATCGTTTCCCCAGAAGATGCTTCGTACTACCATGGACATCGACTGCCCCCAATGGCTGGACTTCTTCCATGGGGGGCTGCAGTTCCAGGTCATCCATCATCTGTACCCACGCATGCCACGCCACAACCTTAGACGCGCGCAGAAGCTCGTACAGGCTTTTTGTGACGATGTAAATATCCCTTACGCCCTGTACGGCTTTGTCGAAGGCAACGGACAAGTCGTTGGGCGACTCGGGGAGGTGTCACGACAAGCAGCCGTTCTCGCCAAATGCCAGGAAGTTATAACAAAGAGCGAAGAACCGCTGCACGGCCACAATCACTGATAAGATAGAACGATGTATATATTCCTAGCTCATTATATATATATACGCACATTTATCCAATTGTTTGAGCATGCCATACCGTCCACTTCTCGCCATTATGTGAACCCGTGTGGATTTGTAGGTGGGCTGCGGTATGCATAGCACCATCATCACCCTTAGAATTCGATTCAGCACCGAATCGGCCCTGCAGAAGGTAACGATCCGCAGGGAGCAGGCTGGCCCCAGAAGTGAAGGACAAAGAACAAACCCAGGTCCTACTCTACTACTGGCTACGCAAGGTGGTACGGCAACTGCATGTTCCATCGTATTCCCTGGCATTCGTTGGTGGGTGTCACCATGAGTGAGGATGGTAATTCACCAATGTTGTGGACTTTTGGGCTGAAACTCGCACCCAAGACCCAAATGTGTTGTTGCCCGCTATGCTTCATCTACCTGCGCGGGCATGAGCAGGGGCCAACTGAAAACATGTGTCACTGCGGATCAACAAGTGCTGGAGGGATATCCCGCTCCTGGACGAAGATCGGATGCGTGGCATGTCACCTGCTTCTTGTCTCCCTTGCAGGATACATACAAGGCACTGCACGTCTGCTGTGGGACACGGTAGTCTTCACCTCCCTTCTTGCGATTTATAGCTTACCTGAGGACCCGGTAGTAAAGTATCGAGCATGTATCTCCGAATACAAGGTGCGCTAGGAGGCAGCATGCTGCGGTTTCGCTCCGAGTCCGAGACTGGAGTGAAGCAAGGGTCCTGTCCTGCTCTCACCGCGCCGTCACTCATACCCATGTGGGCTCGTGTCGTGAGCGACACGTCCAGAGTTTGGCATATACTGCGGGCACTTGTGTCGCTGTATAATTTTCAACTCTGTGCCGTCCTACCACTGGCTTCATGTAGCTTGACAGGTGCGCCAACCAGCGATGGCGCGTGCCGATGCCAAACAGAATGGTTTTCCTATTAGCCCCCTTACCAAATTAATAATCGTGGTATGTCACCATGTGATGAAAATTGCCTCTGGCAAACCATACTGCCATACGCCTTACAGGAGGAAATGGGGAAGCCCAGATCATGTGTCTGGCCAAGCCCGAGTTGGCATCGCAGAAAAGCTCAATATTGGTCGACAAGGATTCCCTAGGGGTCGCAAAGATATTGCATCTAAATACATACTACTTACTATACGACCAAAATCAGGGGCTAAAGCCACATCCCCATCCTGTTACCAGCAGCCTCTCCTACCGGAGAGACTCATTGTCGGATCTCTCCGGTACGAACCCTACTTGGTTATAAGACTTGACCAGACCCGGAGTCCCCAAGTGCCTACTCTATCTACCTGACATTAGAACCAACCTGGAGATTCTCCCACCGAAAGTCGCGCCACAGCCTCCGAGACAGCCTCGAGTGCCATCCACGTGCGCGCACCCCACGCACGTACACAATGTCGCCAACCAAGATGGACGAGAAAGCGGCCGAGCGCATTGCTAAAGCACGGGGGAAGAATGTAAACGGAAACAAATATCCCGTGGAGAGACGCATGTACAAGGATACTGAAAAATCAATGGCAGGACCCTTTTGCGAAACGCGCTGATATGGCGGCACGCAGCAACAACAAAGACCAGGCTGGCGGCAGGTCCGGTACCCCCTGGCGTAGCGGTGACTCGAGCAACAGCCAAGGCCAAGGCAAACAAGAGAAGAAATAACCAGGCGGCTAACAAACTGACGGTTGGCGATGACAGAGGTCAATGGGGAGCTCTCCAAAGCTGCTGTTCGCCAACTCACTGGGTGATGCTGGCTTTGGGCACCTTTTCACGTATGATATCTCATTGAACAGGGGCGCCAGATGTTTATGTGTTGCAGGGGGGGTGGGATGAGGCTGCCGGGGTCTATTTATGGAAACAAATAGAAATACTGCACGCATCGGGGTCGAAAGTAATCAGATTCCAGATTGGATCAAGTAGGTCAGGCCATGCCGCAGCAGAGCCAGGCTCCCAGGCTCCCAGGGACGTCGACATGGTGGTGGTCAACGAAACATCATCATGGGCAAGGCTGTCAACCCTGTCACCAACTCCTGGTTCCTGATTGGTGCAAGCTACATGTATATACGTATCGATGGGGGTTTGTTGTAGTACCTAGGCGACGGAGCAAACATGGCCTACATGGCCGTGGGAGCATGGGCTGTTGTTGTGAAGCTACAGCATGCTTCTTCCAGATTCGCATCCATTCTGCGTCCCACAAGAGGGTAGATACATCTTTGACGCGAGTCAAGTGCAGAAGACAGAGGCGCGCATACCTACACGCCTGAGCGAAGCATTCTGCCAGTGGACGTCCTCGACTGTGTGCTGCTGCTGCTGCTACGGGGACTGACGTTGCAATACATAGGCCCGCCCCATTTAGCACTTGCCGATCCGCCCACGCCGATGGGCATCGGCGTACGAATCGACTTACGAATGGCACAAGTCATGCAATCCATATGTAGAGCAGGCCGTAGGTAGTCACCAGTCGCCAGTCATCTATTACATAGTAGCCGCAAGATGCGGTGGGAAGACGGGGGGTTGTCCGAGTCAAGAGTGGCTCGGCCCCACTGACGGCCCGAGGGTCTCGTGGACAAGCTCCCAAGTACCTGACTGACTGGAGCAGCGTCACCAGTGCTGAGTCTCTGTCACCCACCCTCACTACTTAGGTTAGGTGTATGTAGGCCGGCCTAAGGTGGGCATGCCTTCTCCAGTATTTGCACGGGGCATTTATTTACCTACCTACCTGAACCCAACCGACGTCGATTGATTGATTTGATATTTCGGTCCCAAGGGGTCTGACATCCAATGCCAAAATAGTTGACCTCGCTGCATGTAGATGTATCCCAGCTCTTCTCGATTGGTGGCCACATGAAGCAGCAACTCCCGCCCTCCCTGACCTTGCCGTCTTCCCGTCCCAGCTAACCAAGTGACGCCACAATCGCGAGCCTCCCCTCCGTCCCAATCCCTGTTTTGGCCTGTATCAGCCTCATCCCAGCGCCCTTGTCTCAAGCCCATCTCGCTCATCGCAACCTCGTGCGTGCACTCTGACCGCCAAGAAGCCATCCCGCAAATACATCTGGCAGTTGAGTTGCGCCAGAGCCAACCCGTTTTTCTGTCAGGTCCAAACTTGCCGTCCAAGGCGACTTGCTACCATCACCGTGGCATGCTTCCCCGGGACGCACTCCGGTCCAGCCAGCCATGGAGCAGAACGTCCAGCGCTTGCTGAATGATAAGCTATACGACAAGAGGAAAGTCGGCGCTCTCGAGTACGTATACTCTCGGTATTTCCTGGCGCTGCCAAGCCCCCTGACCAGGCGCTCGTGCTGATCTCATGCTCGTATCCAGACTGGAACGCATTATCCGGGAAAATGTCGCCTCCAAGGACTACATAAGAGTCCAAGCCATCCTCGAGCAGCTATGTAATGAGTATGCCTACGCTGTGCATCAACCACATGCACGAAATGGAGGCCTCATCGGTCTGGCCGCCGCCGCCATAGCCCTCGGCTCAGTGAGTCTCTCCCAGCTGTCCCCGCAACCTTGCATCCCTGCGCTTGACTAATGCAGCTTGCTTTTGCTACCGTGAAGGAGCTTCCTCGATATCTGGAAATCATTGTGCCGCCGGTGCTTGCTTGCTTTACTGACCAAGATGCGCGGGTCCGTTATTACGCCTGCGAGTCCATGTACAACATTGCCAAGGTCGCCAAGGGGGAAATCCTGAAATACTTCAACTTTATATTTGATGCATTATGCAAGGTACGTCAACGAGCAACCGCGGCCTCCTCCTCCGTATCCGCCTAACAACGCGCTCCGTAGCTTGGCGCCGACTCGGAATTGTCGGTCAAGAACGGCGCAGAACTCCTGGACCGCCTAATCAAAGACATCGTCTCGGAGTCGGCAGCTACGTACGTGTCAGTGCTCGAGAGTCCATCCTACGATGACAGCAAGGACTCGGAGTCTTTGTATGACCAGCCTGAGCCGCCGACAGCATTCTCGCTGCCCAAGTTCATCCCACTCCTCAAGGAACGCGTGTGGGTTATCAACCCCTTTACCAGGACATTCCTCGTGGGCTGGATCACCCTACTGGACTCCATTCCTGATCTCGAGCTTGTGACGTATCTTCCCGAGTTTCTAGGCGGCTTGCTCAAGTTCCTGGGCGGCCACAACCCGGATGTCCATGCCGCGACGCAGTCTTGCCTAGATAAATTCCTCAATGAGATCAAGCGCATCTCCCGCATCAAAAAGGGCATTGCCGATAGTAAGAAGTCCCGAGTGGACGGGAAACGGAAGCGCGAGGAGTCAGTCGATAGTGGAAGCGCAAACTTTGCTGCCGAAGATGCCGATGAAAACGGGTCTACCACCGCCGCAGATGACGACGGGGAGTGCAGTAGTGAGGATGACTGGGTTCCTGGCCAGGATGTCCAGATCAACTACAAGGCCATTCTGGAAATACTGACTGCAACCTTAGACTCGCCATTGGAAGAAGATAGTCTGCAAGAGAGCCTGCGTTGGATCATTGCGTTTCTCGACATCTGCCCCGAGGAGGTGCTGCCCTTCACACCCAAGATCCTCGCCCATCTTCTCCCGGCCATGGCCAGTGGCGTTGAGCCGATCCGACAGGCTGCCGCCAGAGTCAATACATCGCTCCTGGAGTACGTCGTATCATTATCTGACGAGCCCGAGATGCAGCCCTCGCAGCCGGCGTCGCGAATACCGACTTCGCTTGCCGTGGATCGGCAAGAAGGGGGGACCAATAGTACACGCGCCTCCTTATCGAGCTCGCGAGATCTCGAAGCCCCAAGCCCTATGCCTGCTCAGAAGCAAGGGCTGAATGGCGGGCAGCCGTCGCAGAGCCCCCAAGCCGATCTCGACTACGCTGCAGCAGTCAACTCGTTGACGCTGCTGTTCCTGAACGACCACGAAGCGACCCGGGTTGCCGCATTGACATGGCTCATCATGCTGCACCGTAAGGCGCCGAGAAAGATTGTCGCATTCAACGACGGGACCTTTCCAGCGCTCCTCAAAACACTTTCGGACCCGGCGGAAGCGGTTGTCACCAAGGATCTCCAGTTGCTGTCCCAGATATCACGGAACAGCGAAGATGATTACTTTTCGAATTTCATGGTCAGTCTGCTGCAGCTCTTCTCTACAGACAGACGGCTGTTAGAGACGAGGGGGAACCTGATCATTCGGCAGCTCTGTATGACACTGAGTGCTGAACGCATCTATCGCACGCTGGCCGAGTGTATCGAGAAGGAAGAGGACGTTGAGTTTGCCAGCATAATGGTGCAGAACCTCAACAATAACCTAATCACTGCCCCGGAGCTTGCAGATCTGAGGAAGCGACTGCGAAACCTCGAGACAAAGGTAAGCGAGCACTACCGGGGGTCCTTGCACAGAACATTTCGCTGATTGCTGGTATAGGACGGCCAGACCTTCTTTGTTGCGCTTTTCCGATCATGGTGCTATAACGCCGTGGCAACATTCTCATTGTGCCTCCTCGCCCAAGCATACGAGGCGGCATACAACTTGCTGCAAATTTTGTATGTTCCTGCTATCGGGTCCCTGCATGTTACTAACAATTCACAGCGCCGAACTCGAGATGACGGTGAATATCTTGATTCAAATTGACAAGCTCGTCCAGCTGATCGAGTCGCCGGTGTTTACTTGTAAGTTGGCACGCACGCACCCGCATGCATAGTGCTATCCGGCTGTACTGATGATGGAGGACAGATCTGCGCCTACAGCTGCTGGAGCCCGAGAAGTACCCCTATCTCTACAAGTGCCTGTATGGGCTTTTGATGCTCTTACCACAGTCCTCTGCCTTCGCCGCGCTCAAAAATCGACTCAATAGCGTGAGCTCCATCGGCTATCTGCACACAGCACCAAGATCGTATGTAAACTCCTCCTCCACCGCACTCGCTCCACCACAGTCACGGGGAAGTTCTATCGCGGATGCTGTCACTTCATTCCAAGGCCACACCCCTCGTTCTAAAAGCGTTCATGACACTCATGCTTTTTCTGCCAGTTCTGTTGCTACCCCCAGTACCTCCAATTATGATAGACCAAACAGGCTTAAGGGGAGAGAGGAGGGTCCCATCAGGTGGGAGCAGCTTCTGGAGAAGTTCCGAAGCGTGCAAGACAAAGCCCGAAGGGTCCAGAGACTAGGCGGCGGCCTAGACGAGGGTCCCGACTTCAGCGAATTGCGCGTCTCCGACGGTCAAGGGCCGAAGGACAGTCGCCCGCCTGTACCGCAGAAAGACCCGACGCCTGCGCCAGCAGCCGTGCCACCCAAACGTTCAGGCTTGGGGAGGCAATTTGGACGACTGGGCGGTGCTGTCGCGGGCAGAGGCAAGAAACAGTAGGGCTGGGAGGTAAATGTGTCCGCGGAGACAACGGAAGCCTGCTTCTTCTCGTTGCCGTCTTTGTTGCTGTTGCGCGGTTGGTTTTCCTGTTATTTTATTGCACCATCACAGCGTTGGTTCTACAGAGCATTATACACGTATGGGGGGTGCCATGTCATCATCCGGCGGTCGGTTCATTCAGTTCTACCCAGAGCGTAGGCTACAGCGCAATACCCCCCCTTAGCATAGCATGGATCTAGACTACGCGGCATTGATTTGATCAGAGCTTTTCTTCATGGCCGTCTCCTAGCCTTGACAGGACTTTCGCGCTCCACCAAGCCTTCAAACACGGTGTCTCTTCGTGCTGTAGCATCACGCAATTGGGCCCGCAGGGCCTCCAACTCGACTCTGGCGGCCTCCACATCCGGTGGGAGACCGGCAAACGTCTTTACCTGAGCATCGAGCTCCTTCTTGGTGGCCAGCAGATCCAGATAGACGTCTTCATCCTTCTTGACATCCTCGACGGTGAGATTCGGTACAGCCACCGACTTCTCGAGGGCGGCGATCTGCTGTCCTATCTCGGGGAGCTTGGCTGACATGGTCTTGATCTGGCGCTGCAAGTCGAGGTTTTGCTTAGCTAGGTCGGCAGCGGGCCGGTACTCGTGGCCTCGGATCTCGTGGATGAAACCGTCCATGGCCTGGGACTCGCGCTCGAGGTACTTCTGCAGCAGGGCCACACGGTCGAGCGTCTGCTCCAGCTCGAAGACCTTGGCCTGTAGCTCGACGTACCGGGTGCCCAGAGCCTCCGAGGTCGGGAAGGCCATGCCCAGCTCGACGGCCATGCGGGCCATGGCGTCCAAGGCTGTGCGCCCCTCGCGCGCAAGCCCTTCCTCGACGGCGTCGAGCATATCGTCGGCGACCAACTCGCCCTTGACGACCCCCTGCTGCTGCTCCCGCCGCGCCGCCTCCTTGGCAGCACCGGCGGCTTTGACCTCGGCGAGGGCGGCGGACTCGAGCTGGGCCAGCTGGTCACGCTCCTCGTCTACGGCCTCGTTGTGGGAGGCGAGGGCCAGCAGGGCGCGGAGGGTATCCGGGTTGCGCTCAAACTTGGGGACGGTCCGGCCGGCGTACTTGGTTCGCAACCAGTTGTCCACATAGGACCAGTCCTTGGCAGTAGAGGCGGCAGCGCGGGCCACGCTGGGAGAGAAGATGGCGGTCTGCGGGTGGAGGTGGGACATGTTTGATTTGGTTTTACCTGGGTATGGGATGGGAGTATGGCGTTGGATGAATCAGTCAGTCGGTGGTGGTACTGGGGCAATGCATCCTATGATGGCAGAACCGTTGTACGCAGTTAAGTCGGGAGTGCGTGGGTAGCAGGTAGTTACCTAGTTATGCTTCATGCACCAACGACACGAATGGGGAAGCCGGGCTCCCAGTCACCACTTAATGCTGGAAGTATGTACTTGCACTACATACGGATACATATGTAGCTCCATGCCCTTGTTGCTAAGCATCCAGTCTTCAATTGATGGAGCGCATAATAATGGAGAGAGGCTTTCCTTATCGGGAGTTGGGCGACTATCTGCGAAAACGTGGGGTGGCCCAGAAGGCGCATTGATTGGGCGGCTTTCCAGCTGATCGGCCAAAAGGCGAAATGGACACTTGTCAATGGCAGGGGTCCTCTGTTGTCGAGGTAAGTACTTGGTAATGGCGGCCGGTTCCGTGGCGGGCAGAGGTACTCTTTGACAGGCGTGCCATTGGATCCATTCAAATCGATTCATTCAATTCGTACTTGACATCCATGACAATACTGTACCTAATTGACCAGCAACCCATTCATTATCCATCCAGGCCACCTTGCAGTCTGTCGTCCTTCCTTCATGAATATCCCTTTCTAATCGCTTCTACATACATATATGGGTTGACCCAACGCTGCTGCTCCGCTCTTTGCCATCTTGCTGGTTACATTCTCCTCTGCCTGGCCAAAGTGCAAAGGTCAAAAAGGTCGACTCTGGCATATAGTCCATGCCAATGCGATCAGTCGCCTCTCTGCAGTCGCCATGTACGTTCCGCTGTCGACTCTGGCGCTTGCCGCTAGCATCCTGTCCTCGTCGGGTCTGATCGAGGCCCTCTCGGCTTCCGAAATCCCCGCCGACACCCCGATTTCCTCTCTCCTGTCCTCGGCGCAAGCCCACTTGTCCAAGGGCCAGACCAGCGACGCCCTGGTTTACTACGATGCCGCCATCGCCCGCGACCCCTCGGACTACCTGACCTTCTTCAAGCGCGCAACCACCTACCTGTCCCTCGGCCGCACCTCCCTGGCCACTGAGGACTTCAACAAGGTTCTGACGCTGAGACCCGGCTTCGAAGGCGCCCACACCCAGCTGGCCAAGATCAAGTCGCGCAGCGCGGACTGGGAGGGCGCAAAGCAACAGTACACTCTCGCCAACAAAAAGGAAGGCTCCCCGGACTTCGACAAGCTGGTCGAGGCCCAGGGGGCTGCGACTCTCGCCGAGGCTGCCGCCGCGAGCGGCAACTGGGACGAGTGTATCGGCCAGGCGGGCGAGGCCATCCAGATCGCCAACCGATCCCCAAATCTACGCGAACTGCGATCGCGATGTCGCTTCGAGAAGGGCGAGGTGGAAGAGGGTATGGGCGACCTGCACCACGTCATCAACATGAAGCCCGGCGACATCACACCCCATCTGAAGATCTCCGCGACGACCTTCTTCGCCCTCGGGGACACGGAGCAGGGCATGTCGCAGATCAAGAAGTGCTTGCACTCCGATCCAGAGAACAAGACGTGCAAAAAGCTCCTGAAGCAGGAAAAGAACATTGAAAAGACCCTCGTCAAGGTGAACAAGGCCTTGGAGAAGAACCAGCCCATGACCGGCGTCAAGATGCTGGTCCCTCAGGGCGAGGACACGGGCTTGATAGAGGAGGTGAAAGAGCAGGTCAAGCAGTTCAAGGAGACGGGTATCATCCCCGAAAAGGCACAAGATTTACTACTTCACAGGGTAGTGGAGCTGGCCTGCCAAGCCTATTATGAGGTGAGTCTTTCCTTGGTCCCAACAGCGCTCTCTGCCACGTCTAACCCGGCCCCAGATGAACGGCAAGAAGGCCAGCACTTACTGCAAGGAATCCCTCGACCTGGATGAAAACTCGTTCTATGGTCTTCTGTACAAAGCAAAGGTGCAGCTGGATGCCGACGAGTTTGAAGCCAGCATCAACCTCCTCAACCAGGCAGCGGAGGTGCGGCCGGACAAGAAGCAAGCCCTCGTCAACCCCCTCCTGCAGAAGGCCCAAGTGGCCCTGAAGCGCAGCAAGACCAAGGACTACTACAAGGTCCTGGGCGTGCCTCACGATGCCGACGAGAGACAGGTCAAATCGGCTTATCGCAAGCTCTCCAAGATTCACCACCCGGACAAGGCCGTCAAGGCTGGATTGACCAAAGAGGAGGCGGAGAAGAAGATGGCCGGCATCAACGAGGCATACGAGGTCCTGAGCAATCCCGAGCTGAGGGCCCGGTTCGACCGGGGCGATGACCCCAACTCGAATGAACCCCAGGGTAACCCGTTCGGAGGCGGGTTCGGTGGTGGTGGCGGCCAGCCCTTCATGTTCCAACAGGGTGGTGGTGGCCAGCAGTTCAATTTCAAGTTCGGGTCTGGTGGCGGCTTTGGGGGCTTCCCATTTGGTGGTTAATATCATACACCAAGCGAGGTTTCTACGTGAATGAGTATGAATGGAGTTCACGGTGTTCTAGCGCAGTCACGACGACTGCCGTGTTTGTTGAAACGGCTCTAGAGTCGATCCTACCGCGGTGCCTTGTAGGGCGGCTCCCAGTTGACGCGAAATTGACACGCATTTCATATTCATTGCTGAACTGATGTCGCTTTGTACGTGGGTGTTTGTATTGACGGCAGCCTCCCATCCGGTGCTCTGCTGCCCCCTTGTCGTTGTTACTTCTTTTGAATCTCATAATCGTAAAGAAAACACGTTCGGACTTGACAATTACTAGTCTCCCTGAGGCAATGTTGGGACGTCGTAGCACCCGGCGTCAAGGCGGCCTTCAACCTCATCGGCGTGCGCTTGCGAAGCATCCATTACTACGTATGTTTACCCGCATCCCAGAGATCGTGACAGAATGACTCCAAGCCCCCGCGGTATGCAGACGGATCACATCAGATTACACAATCAAAAACCACCAAGTAAGTGCCTCATACCACATGTGGTGATAGGATACTGGGAAAGAGCCGCGAGTAACGCCGACCATCTAGTGCTTTTATTCCCCATCAGATGCCACGATTAGTGTACAAGATACGACGCCGTGAAGTCATCATTGGACGTGCTACCCAGACGCCGCGCGCGTCCAGTATACATGATCATCGAGTATGGGAGGACGCAAAAATGCAACCACATGTTGCAATCAGAGATCCAGGAGACCGTCATCCCCATGTGGCTCCAATTCGACCACTTGATCCCAAGGCCGTGCCAAAGCTATGTACATAGTTGTGCCTCGGACAGAGGCCTCTGTCTCACTTTTTTTTTTTTTTAATTATCTTATCCGTGCGTATTATTGGTTTGATTGCTCGAGTGAAGTCTTTTCGAGAGGTCGTGATGGCGCTTGTCCTACCAATGACGTATTGCAGACCGCGGCGCAATCTCAAAGGCGGTGCGATACCTAGCCGGCCGGTTCCCGCATATCAAAAAACGATCGAGTCTAAACATGGCCCAAGGAGGTGCCGTGGATTATGACGAAGGCGTATTCCTTCGAATGAAGTATGCCCTGGTGTTCCAGGTTAGCAGGGAGGGACACGGCATAACACTACGGGCCGTACTTACTTGGACGCTTCGTAGGCGGACCAGCAAATGGCCGTACTCGGCATGGTCGTAACGACTCTAGGCTTGACGCCCTTGAAGAAGCCGCGGATGCCTTCTCGTTGGTATAGCAAGCGGCAGCCCGCCACGAAGCTGTTCACCGCTCGCAGCTCGGGATCTGTCGCGCTACCTCTCGTCTGGAGCATGGTTTTTATGACGTCCATGGGCGTGGTCAACGCTGCCGCAAAGCCTCCGGCCACGGCACCAGCCGTACAGTGCGTGAAGGGGTCGTAATTCTTCTCGGGGTTCATGGCGGTGGAGATGGACTCGTACGCGAGGAATTGCAGTGCGGTGAAGGGCACCGTCATGGATAGGGTCGTGGGATATGAAACATAGAAGGCCGAAAGACCCTCGTTCTTGTAGACATATCGCGCGCAGTCCGTCATGGAGCGGTACATTTTGCTCGAGTTCTGAATCTGCATGCGTTGCTTGATGACTGTGCCGGCATGTTAGCTTCCGCGTCGCAGACGGGGGCGGCGCATCGTCTCCAGGCTTACCATCGAAGGGATTCATGAAGGCATCGCTTGCTATGGTGGCGCAAGCTCCGCTAGTTGCTGATGCATTGTGAGCGATCCCGGAAAGCTTGCGGTCTGGGACAGAGTGCAGTTACTTACCGGCAGCCAGCGGATGGTGAACACCGGCCCTGTTGCCCCCCATGGCGTGTTTGACGGCCTCGTAGGTCGCGAAGTAGACAGCGTGCGCAGGTCCTGGCGCCATTAGTCTGGATCCGGCACAGGTCCAGATCAGGTCGAGATCCTGGACGACGACAGCCTGAAGACTTACCTGCTCCCACAACCACACTGGACATGCCTCGCCAGAGCTTCAAGACACCCTCGCCGGTCGCGATCCGCATTGTGCCCTCGACCATACCCTTGTAAACGGCGTTCGGCGAGGGATTGATGATCTGCATTCGAGTCTGCGAGGGGTTAAGTCAGTCGCAGTCCGCAGTCCGACCGGTTTGCGCCGAGTTCTTACGGACCTTGATCGCATCGATGGGGTACATGACGGTGTGTTCCTATTGCCATGCCATATCAGCCACCAGCCCCAAGCCGCAGCTGGGGGTTTCGGGTATAGCACCAACCGCTATGCCAGCAAAGGCGCCGGCCGCCATGTTCTGCGCCAGGGAGAAGTTGGGCGGGAGGGATTCATAGCTGTTTGCAGGATTGTCAATGTCAGCACAGGCGTAGGCGTAGGCGTAGGCGTCGGCGTAGGGCGGCCGATGGCGCTGCAGCCAGCTCCCGAGGGGCACGTTCGAGCGTGGTCGGCGGCATTGGGGTGGCGGCGGGTTGAATGGAGGAAGAGGATGACATACTCGTAGTCGTCGACGGGCTCGGCTGTGGGCTGGGCCATCTTGGCCACAGCTTGCGCGCCTTCGCCGAAGGCTTCGGGTTGGAGCGCCAGGGTTACGGCTGCTGTACAGCTCCGGAAGGGGTCGGTCGCACAGCTGCAAAGGTCGCGAAGGTTTGCAGTGGCGGTCGTAGGTTGAGCCTGGGAACGGTGACGTTGGAGGGGGAGAAAAAAAAAGGATGGAAGCTTCAGACGCTCCGGAGGCAGTGGCAGGTGGCTGAAAAAGCGAGGTACCCGGTCTCCAGATGAAGCCGGGCTAGAGGGACCCAGAAAGCACAGAAGTACGGAGTATGTATTGGTTTAATGTATACTCGCAAGACGTCCACGGCCGAGCAATGTCTCAGCTCAGCACACACACACACGCACAAAGAGCAGAGCAGTTGGGCCAACCGACTTTTTCTGGTGGTTGTTGGTTCTGCTCCCGGGGAGAAAAGGGCCAAGACACAATACGATGGGCGTCAAATGGGCGACTGAATGCAAATGCACTGCTCACCAGAAAATCTTCAATTCACAATACCTACCTCGAATACTTGTACATCTTGACGGGCTTTAACCCAAGTTAACCTAGCCCGCCTTTCTCTTATGTGCGCAGTCGGAGCTCGGGGCGGGCAGGGGCAGGGGCAGGCAGGGCCTCTTTGGTGCCGTCTATCTCTGTACTGGTCACGACTTTGCAATGTACTCAGGTCTGCTAACAGCTGCTAGGCAGTACAAAGGGGGGTACTTGGCTCCACAGCCCTGACACAAGCCAAAGCCAAAGCCAGATCAAATTGATCAATGATCAATCGATGTAAGCTTTTACCTATCTTCCTCCTCCATGCTGATTCCATGCAAATCTAATCAATCAATCAATCAATCAATCTGGCATAGATCATGTGTTTTTGGAGAGGCCCGCCCCATGCTTGCACCCATCATTCCACCACAGCAGATGAATGAAGCCCACAGTAGGTATACTACCTACGGCTAGGTTAGGTAGGTTCTGAGGTAGGTAGGCACCTAGGCAACATCTTCAAATCAATTGATCAATGGAAACTTGGGCGGAAATCCCGGCTCCAGCAATCTCACCCCCAAACATTTATGCCATTCTCCGATTTCGTTCCCATGTCCTGCTCGGGTACCAACTCGACGGCCGAGTTTGTGCTATCTCCGCTCCGTAGTCCGGGGCCAGCCTGGAATGCAATGCAACCTCGCCATAGTCAAGCCTACCTACCTTTAGCCAACAACAGACCTGAGGTTGGTCTCGGGGGGGTCCCACACAACATCTTTGATACTTAGTCTTTGCCTCGCCGGTATTCGGCAATCGACATGCCCGGCTTTCGGTGGTACCCTCGTCGTCGCCAGGTTCTCAACCAGCAGCATCGGCCTCCACACCGATCCCTCCTCCATTATTTCTCTGTAGCCAACATTCGGCAGCCCAATCGCCTCCCTTGCCCCTGAGCTCACGCTCGAAAAGAGCAGCTCTGCATCGTCCACAGTGCCGGCTTGGTACAGGCCAACTCCCCAGCAAGCCAGCTGCAGGGGGTCGCCGGTCCCGTACGGGGTGAAAGCGTTGCCTACATTATTCGTCCCTAGGCAGGCCGACAGCCCAAAGTCCTTGATCATCGAGGGCACCTGGAGAGTGCCTCGGGGGCGGCTGTGCGGCCTTGTCTCCTTCTCACCCGGCCTGCCCATCATGAACAGGTCGCTGGTGGGTAGCCCAACAAAGTGGACGGGCAGGTCCTGCTGTCGTATGGCATTCGCCATGTCCAGAATCTTCCGGGCCGGCAGAGTGGTGAGGTGCGAGCAATGCCCTATCGCAATGGTCTTGGACTTTTCTGCATGCCGCGACCATTGGTGGTCGCCCAACAGCGCGATCACTGGCTCCAAGAGAAAAGCAGCTGAACCGTCTAGGTTATAGTCCAGATGGAAATCGAGATGAAGTCCATGTTTCAGGGCTGTGCGGATGGCCCAGTCGATGTTCCTGATTGCGTCGTCTTCGCATTGCTCGACATAAGGGGCGGATCCTAGTGCATCAATAAACGGGCCAAACTCGTGCAGTGCCTTCTCTACGGTCGCCCTGTTCTCCTCTCCGTGCCTGGTGGAGAAGACGGGGTCCTGCGCAAAGGCGCAGATCTGCACCTGGACGAGATGGGAGAAGTCCTGCTGGAGACGTATGGCCGCCTGGAGCGGCAGCGTCCCGGCGACATGGTCCAGCTCCACGAAGGCGCGCATAGACGTGACCCCTTGCTGATAGCTCGTGGCCAGAAGCTGGGAGCCGCGGAGGTAGAGGTCTTCGGTGGTGTACCGCTCCTTGGCTCTGGATGTATTGGCCAGGGCCTCGCCAAAGGAGCCGGATTGGGGCACCAGGTCTGTGTAATCCGGGTGAGGGCCGGACGGAGCATGGTTGCAGGTGAGAAGATAAGACTTGTCCAGGTGGATGTGAGGGTGGCATAGGGGCGGTAGCAGTAGGCTAGAGGGTGCCTCTGGGTCCGCCTTGGTTGCTTCTTTGGTCTGCAACCGGCCGCCTGCAACCTCGAGGTCCCATCTGGGACCGCTTGGCTCGTCGGCCAATATGACGTTTTGCAGCTTCATGGCTTGACGGGGCTCTGCTAAATAGCAAGAAATGGTTTGTTCTTATTTTGGGTGATGGGGATATACGGTAGGCACGCCCATGTACATCGTGATTTGATTTGATTGAGTAGTGCATTTCCGCTGCTTGGACTGACATCATGATCCCCGTCTCGGCTACCCCAGATTCCATTTTCAGCCGGTGGCCAACGGCGTGGATTGCGGCACGTACTTTAATTTTTCTCCTCCGATCCCGGCGGCGATTGACGCTAAACCTTTCTACCAGGCCCTGAGGCCCTTGAATTGGACTGGGTGTGACTGGACATACATGCTACTACTACTACTACTACTTATATGAAAAAGCATTGGATCAATTGGAGGGACGAGCCAATTGATGCTTCGGGTCTGCCAGACTACATACCTGCACACGTGAAAACCATCGACAATCGCGTCCCAGCAAACCAGTTGTTTGTTCCCACCCAAACAGAACAACCAAGGCAGCTGCTTGGTAGGTTCACAAGTACTTTCACGCCCCGCCTAACTCTGCAACGCCCGCTCTTGTTGCGTGCTTCCTTTCTTCGCTCGGGACCTGGCCATATTCCCAGCAGAGTCCAGACCCGCGAGGATGCCGTCCTTTGATATTGGCGAGTCTATCCCTTCCGACACGGCCCATGTAAGTCGCATTCTTGCCACAGCACAGGGCCGACGTGGTCTGGCCGCTCGCTCTAACCTTTGCTACAGGCCGTGAGTGTCTCGTTGCCAACATGGAAGTCAAATGTGGGATACGAGGAAGGGCAGCAATGGGTCGTCGACAAGATGGTCACTGGTTACCCAAGGTACAACAGGCCCAAGCCCACGTCTGCACAGTGCCTATAGCTCACCTCGTGCTCCTAGGTTCTTCATTCACAAGAGCATCCAGGCTCTGGCTAGCGACATCGTATCACGCTTCGGCCAGTCCCAGCAGCAGGCCATGCTGTTCCCCACCAGGAGGACAGCCCAGCGTTGTCACAGCTTCATCCAAGAAAAGGCCCCGAGGGAGCTGCAAACAACCCTCCAGATCGTAGACTTGGTCTTGAGCGCCACTGCCTCGGTACCGCCAGTCTTACGGAGCATCGCACCGTCCATCTCTGCCGTCTTTTTTGTGCCCGATGCCTTCCCTATCGCCAAGCAGTATTGGCAGCACTCGGGCGATGGCGTCTCGAGCAGACGGGCCGAGTTCTGCCACGGTCTGCTCCGGGATGGCCTGCTGGTTCCCGCCGAGCCCTCCCAGGCACCACGATCCCCAGGCCTCCCCAACGCCAAAGTCTTCCGCGGCCCGCGCCGCTACCAGCGTCCTGCTTCCATCGACGCCACCAGCGGCAACAACCAACCTGCAACGGCAGGTCAGGCTGGTGAGAAGAACGGATCGCCCACCCAAGGGAGCGACACTGAAACGATTGAAAGCTCCCGTTTTCTTGAAGAACGCTTCGGCCGCAACCTGGACCTGTCATACGTCAGCAACGCCAAGTCCGCCATCAGACGCCGCATCGCCGGTGTTTTGTCGGGAGATGTCGACTTGACGACCAAGCTTCCGACAATGGACTCAACAGCCCGCGGGGTCAACAACTTCCGGGAAGACGACATCTATCTGACCCCCTGCGGCATGAATGCCATCTTCACGGCGCACCAGACCCTCCTGAAGGCTCGGGAGCCCCAGAAAAGCATCAACTTCGGGTTCCCATACGTCGACACACTCAAGATCCTCCAGAAGTTCGGCCCGGGCGCTGTCTTCTACGGGCGCGCATCCGCCGCTGACCTGGACAACCTGGAAGAGCAACTGAAGAGTGGCACCAGGTTTCTCGCCCTGTTCTGCGAATTCCCTGGCAACCCCCTACTTGCCTGCCCTGATCTCATCAGGGTACGCAGGTTGGCAGACGAGTACGACTTTGCTGTCGTCATAGACGAGACCATCGGCACCTTTGTCAACGTCAATGTTCTGCCGTATGCCGACATCGTCGTGAGCAGTCTGACCAAGATCTTCTCGGGCGACTGCAATGTCATGGGCGGAGGTCTGGTGTTGAACCCCGGCAGCAGATACTACGGCTCCCTCAAGCAGGTCCTGGACGAGACTTTCGAGGAGAGGAACTACTGGGCCGAGGATGTCATGTTCATGGAGCGCAACAGTCGCGACTTCAAAACGAGAATCGACCGGGTCAACACCAACGCCGAGGCTATATGTGAGGTGCTGGTAGCGCACCCGAACGTGCTGAACGTCTACTACCCCAAGCTCAACGACTCGAGGCCCAACTACGAGGCATGCAAGACACCCCATGGCGGCTACGGCGGTCTCCTGTCGTGTACGCTCAAGAACCAGGAACAGGCCATCGCCTTCTACGACGCCCTGGACACGGCAAAGGGGCCCAGCCTCGGCACCAACTTTACGCTCACCTCACCCTACGTCCTCCTGGCCCATTACCAGGAGTTGGACTGGGCAGCCAGCTACGGCGTTGACCCGAGCCTTGTGCGAGTCAGCGTGGGACTAGAAGAGACGGAGTTGTTGAAGTCGGTATTTACTAAAGCGTTGAAGGCGACTGAAGAGGTAACAGCGGAAGCAAAATAGCGCATGATCGATCACGCAGGTAGCATATCAACTATGCGGCCCCAAGCTGCCTGGCCAGTAATAAGAAGCAGACATGAATGACATAAAACACATGCATAATGCAAATCGGACATTGCTAGTGTGAAGCGCTGAATGTGTAGCACATTCGGGGTATCTCTTGTTGCCTGAAACGAAAAAAAAAGCCTCCATCCTGAACAGCGCCTCGCTGAACTTATACCTGGTCTCCATCGATTAAGATGGTTGTTGTATCGCCAAGCAGCACCCTTGCTCCCCATCATACTACATGACGCAACAAGGACCGTCTGTATAGTCCGGTCCGAAAATCTCCTTGCCACGCTCCAGCTCGTTAGCTTTCACCTTCTCCTTGACCTCTTTGGGGAAGTATTCTCGCAGAAACGCCGCACGCGCCTTGTCGAAATTGTCCAGGCCAGCACGCATGACGACATCCCCGCGGCACAGGGGGCAGAACCTCTCGCTCTTCCGCTGCATCTTGACCAGGCAGCGGCTGCAGAAGACGTGCTCACACTGCAGTCGGATGGGCCAGTATGCCACGGCAAAACAGATGGGGCACAGATAGTCGTCGAGCTGCGGGACGGTAGCGATGACCTCGCTGGATACTTGGGCACATAGATCCCGGGCCACGCTGCCAGCCAACAGTCGCTCCGAATGGACGGCCACGGGGAAAGTCTTGGCCACGCCGAGGGAGGTCCGCTTGTCGAATTTTTTGAGGATCTTTGTCACGGCAAGCTGGTTGATCTCCTGGAACTTGAGGTTCTGCAGCAGCATGGCGTTCAGGTTCAGAAACATGGTGAAGGCCTCTCGGCTGGCCGAAAGCTTGAGGCTTTGCACGTGTTTCCGCTGGAGGACCTCTTGTTGGAACCATTGCAGTTGCTTCAGGGCATGCGCCGCCGTTCTTGCACCGTGATCCGATTCCCTCGTGGAAAAAAAGATGCGTGCGTCGAGATACAGTTCGAAAATCTCCCGCCACCTGGCTAGATCGTCTCTGGCCTTCTTCCCGTTCGCCGGCCTCGTCGTCCGTGTCATGGTCCGTCCCAGGTTCGCTATCTCCCCCTTCAGCCTCTCTGCTTCTTCCCCTTGAAGCGTATCGAGCTCAAAGACATCATTCTGGAGTATATCGAAGAACTCGCCATCAAAGACGAGTGGGATCTCCACTTGGCGCACAGGGCAAGATGTTGCGGACGGGCAGTCGTTATCGCTCATCGGCGCATCGTTGTCGTCCGAGGCACTAGATTCATGCTCGACGTCGGGGGATGAGGTAGGTTGGGCTTGCTGCTCGGCCCTTCCTGACGCCACCTTTTCCAAAAAGTCTCTTGTGGCGGGCGACAGCTTCGCATCGACGACGACGCCGTCCTTCAAGTGCACGAAGATGGTCAACCTCGGTCGCAAGTGTTTGGAGTTGCAGGGTTCCCCGTCGAGGTCGTAGTGGAAGCCAAGATCGCCGGCGGATGTTTGACTCGAGGCAAGTTGGGCCAGTGTGTCCTTGTCAAGGCCGATGGTCTCGAGCTCTCGGGTGACCTTCTTCAGGCACTTCTTCAGCTGGCCATAGGGTATGGCGGAATCAATCCAGCGCTGAGGGAAACCTAGGAAACCAGGGGGTCAACAGGGCGATCTGGGCATGAGGGTGCGCTCGAGTGATGTGAACCCACCTTCACGCTGAAGCGCCTTCTTGAACTCCTGTGCGAACTTCATGGCGATAGCATAGACGGAGCGGTATGGCGGAAGATGTGTAGCAGGGAAGGGGTTGCGCGGTGAGTTCATCCACTATGGGGCAAAAGCGGGCTCGTTCCTTCCGGAAGGCCATAGATATGTCATCAAGACTGGATTAGGCGAGGGGCGGGTGACAGGCATACATAGAGTTTCTCTGTCCAAGGCCAGGTAGGTTTTTTTTTTTTAAGTAGGTATGTATGTATGAAGGTAAGAATATCGAGTGAACAGCGGTGGACCAAAAGGCAGAAGGCCTCGTGGGAATCCGAGACGGAGGGAAGAATGGAAGACGGAGGGAAGAATGGAAGACGGAGGGAAGAATGGAAGACGGAGGGAAGAATGGAAGACGGGATTTCCCATGAAAACCAACCCAACTACTAACTAACCTTGCTTGCTAGTCCCCCCGAAGTCACTTCCAATTCCAGAGAGAGAGAGAGAGAGAAATCGAGAAGGAAAATAAAAATGGGACGAATCCCAGTCTAATGGATCCTAGTTTGGGTAGCCCCTCACGCGAGCACCTGCCATGGACACCTGAAAGTGCAGCAAAAGGTAGCATTCAACGTCAACTGCCGCCATTGCGTGCATGGGGTTAAGCAGATGCAACCGCAAAAGTGATGGCTCATCCAAACATCAGGCCGGGCTGAGAAAAAATAACTATTTTTTCGTCAGCGGCGGCCAACAAGAAGCCGCGCCCTGCGGTACGCAGCTGAAGGTATTGAGGTACTTGGGGAAAGCAACTATGTAACTGCACGTGTACTGTACATTATGTATATCAATGTGGGGAACTCGTACGGAGTACATACATAGGTTGACAATTGCGATGATTCAGCATCCATCATATCAAATTGACATATTTGTTCCATGCAAGATTGTTAATAATACTACTGGAAGGTACTGCTACTGAAAATGCCTACCTCATAATTACTGTCCAAAAAACGATTGAATATAATATGTGATTGATTACAGGTAATTGGTAACCCCCGTTCTATACATACCTCACGCATAATACATTCATTGCACATGAGCGAGCAAAATTACCCCACCTGTTTCCAAAATTCCCCTTTGTCCATCTACTTCACGACCCCGCGATCTGTAACCGCCCGCTTCGTTATATCGAAATCCTAGACCACGTAGAAATGGGCGCTGGGCCGTCCACCGAGAGAGGCTCGGCAACTGCCAGTGCCGAGCCCAAAAAAGTCGATTACTATGAACTCCTGGGCGTAGATCGGCTTGCCACAGACGACGAGTATGCACCCCACACCCAGACAGAAACAGACGGGCTCATCACTGACACCACATGCCGCCGCCCCTTAAAGGATCAAGAAGGCGTATAGGAAGAAGGCCCTCGAGCTGCACCCGGACCGGAACTATGGCGACGTCGAAAACGCCACCAAGAAGTTTGCCGAAGTCCAGTCTGCCTACGAAGTCTTATCCGACCCCCAAGAGCGAGCTTGGTACGACTCGCACCGTGATGCCATCCTGCGCGGCGACGATCCCGCCGCCGAAGGCGCCACCCCGGAGTACTACAACGTGCGCATGACCACGACCGAGGAGCTGTATAGCCTGATCCGCAAGTTCAACTCCTCCGTCCCCTTCACCGATGCCCCCGACGGCTTCTTCGGCATTTTGCAGGAGACCTTCGACTCCCTCGCCCAACAAGAGATCGCGGCTTGCGAGTGGGATGGCCTGCCCATTGTCGAGTACCCCTCGTTCGGGAGGGCCAACGACGATTACGACGCCGTCGCCAAGCCCTTCTATAGCGCCTGGTCCAACTTCGCGACGCGTAAAAGCTTCAGCTGGAAGGACAAATGGCGCCTCTCTGACGCCCCCGACCGTCGAGTACGGCGCTTGATGGAGAAGGAGAACAAGAAGGCGAGAGAGGATGCGGTCCAAGAGTTCAACGAAACCGTGCGGTCCATGGTGGCCTTCGTCCGGAAGCGAGACCCCCGGTACAT
This sequence comes from Arthrinium phaeospermum, assembly GCA_006503535.1. Taxonomy (NCBI): domain Eukaryota; kingdom Fungi; phylum Ascomycota; class Sordariomycetes; order Amphisphaeriales; family Apiosporaceae; genus Arthrinium; species Arthrinium phaeospermum. The sequence goes on along the minus strand of QYRS01000007.1, from coordinate 33,245 downwards.
ACCCAACACGCAGACCGAGGCAGAGCGGCAGAAAGTCCTACGAGATGCGTCGGCGGCGCAGGCTGCACGGTCGCGGGCGGCGTACCAGGAGAAGATATCCGAGTATGTAGTCCCCGACTGGGCCCAGTCGCGAGACGATAATGACGGGCTCGAAGGCGAGTTTACGGAGAGCGAGGAAGAGTCCGAGGTTGAGCACATCGAGTGTGTCGTGTGCAACAAGATCTTCAAAACGGAGAAGCAGTTCGAGGCTCATGAGAGGAGCAAGAAACATATCAAGGCTGTGCAGCAGTTGCGGAGAGAAATGAAAAAGGAGAATGCTGGGTTGGAGCTTGATACCCCTCCCACATCCACTCAGCATACAGCGCCAGTTTCGGAGGAGGTTGAGGAGGACGAGGAGGATGAGGAGGGAGAGGATGGCGAACATAACGAAGAGCATGCCGACACTGATGCAGACGACGCACAAATACCGCCCACAACAGGTTCGGGCCTACCCGGAACGAAAACCTCTCCTGACACTCCTGCGGTGGCGATACCGGGAAGTAATAGTGAAGAAGGCGACGACGACGACGACTACGCACCCAGGGCCGCTGTCGAGGAACGGCTGGCTTCAGGTGCGGAGCCTAGTGCTCCCCTGGATGCTGAAGTGAATGGGTTGTCAAACCAAGCGGGAGATTTGTCACTTGATGCCACCGCCACTGCTACAAAGAAACTGGGCAAAGCCAGGGCAAAGCGGGAAAAGAAAGCTGCCAAGCAAGTTGCTTTAGAGCAGCAAGGAGCAGCAGTAAGTTCAGGATATACACAGCAGTCTACAAAACTCTAACTGACAGGCCACCTTGTAGCATCAATGCATGGTGTGCAACGAAGCGTTCGGCTCCAAAACGAAATTATTCTCCCACCTGAAAGACTCGGGGCATGCGGCACCACCATCTCAAGTCAAAACCGCCAGCAAGCCCTCGAAATCAGGCAGGAAGAAGCGTTGAGGGTTGTGCCTGCTTAGGTCGATACCAACAGTGCAGCAGTTATCGCAATTTCTTCAGTATAACTTCTGTCCCGAGTCGAAGGCAGCAGCACGTTTGAAAAGGGGGTGAAGCCAGCTCACAGGCTTCATCTTCACGTCATCTTGGGCCCGACAGGTACAAGTAATCTGAAATCGCCTATAGCGATAGCACTGCCCGACGGCCCCAGATAAATTGTTTATGTGCAATACTGGATATATCTTAAGATTGGCTATCCAGTCATGAGCATCCATGTCGATTATCCTGGATGTGACGTAGTTCCCCTGAAGATATAGCAATCAGACGCCAACGTCAACGCCGTATACACCCTCCCCCCAAAAGCAAACCGCAACCACCATCATTCTGAGGCCCTTAGGAACCCACGATCGCGTCTTCGTCATCATCGCTCATGGCCTCAACCTGACTGATAGCGCTGTCTTGCTCACCTGCCTGGGCTACTGGATCATGATCCGAAACATGGATGATGGACTTGCCCTGCACATGCTTCACGCTTCGCCTCCAATCTTGCCAATCCTGCTCATCCCGGATCAAGAAGCCGATTAGCATGCTAGGGTCCATCTCCTTGATGTGAAGTCGACGAAGTTTGCGCGTATGGCAGGTATCCACTTCTTCCCGGGTATAGTCGCTGGCGTCTTCATGGTATGGTAGAGCGGGTCTGGTGAAGTGCGGGTCTAGATAGAAGAAGTATAGTCCTTGGACCCCAATAAAGTAGTGAGAAGACGATGGACGGCCGCTGTACCAGTACTGTTAGCGAACAACCAGGTGCACCACGTAGCATCTCCCCTTAAAACTCACCCTGCGATCCCTATTGACTGCGGCATCTGTAGTGATGCGACCAGTGCCTCCCAATAGACCGGCGTAATCTTATCTATGCCTAGTCGTGTGCCTACTAACACAACCGTGGGGTGGAAAGTCTCGCCGTCGGGCTTCGCAATCTTCATAAACTTATCCTCATAAACGTCAGGGCCGTCGCCCGTCGAATACACGCGCAGGCTGGACTCGTTCTCGTTCGTCAAGGCTCTAGCAGTTCTCAAGTCAGCTGCAAACGGATCTGCCACGAGAGACCCGGATGGGAAGCACGCACTGGATGCACCTGGCGGTGGCCGAAGGGCCGAACCATTCGCCCGGGTATTTCCCACAGGCTGTAGCGCCATGACGCACGAAGTTGTGCAAGGAATATGGCGCTCTGGCATCGTCTGCGAAAAGCTTGACGATTTCCTTTTCTTCGACGTCTCGAGTCTTGGTCCGCCAGTCTATTAATCCGTGTCAGCACCGTCCACATGATTGCATGCTGCGCGCTAACGTGGCGTGACGTACCGCGTCCCAGCCGCTGGATGGCCATGGCATTTGCGAGCAGACTTTGGCCCGACCTGATCATGCACCCCCATCCGCTATCCGAGGCGAAGCCTGTCGCGTCGGAGAGCTGGGCCTTGATGCGCATCGAGAACGAGAGGGCGGCCAGAGCCTTCGGGTCGTGTGACTTGGCGATGGGCTCAAACTCGGACCGATACGTCATCCATAGGCGGGATTCGAAGTCGTCGAGAAACGCGGGTGGCCAGCCTCCGTCCAAGGGAGCTTCATCGTAGGCGAGCGACGAATCGAGACTGCTCGATGCCGAGTAGGGAGGCGTCTCGGGGAGCTTGACGGGGGTCTCTACGGGCGGTTTTCCGGCCGCCGCGTCGCCTGAAGGCAGCTCGGAATTCGCTGGTAGCGGCACTGTCGGGTTCGGGGAGGTGGAGGTGGAGGGGGAGGTTTGGTTTTGAACACTGGCGCTGCTCGTTGTGTTGGGGCTGTTGTTGAGTCGATAAGACGTCCCCAGGCACCATACCGGTTGGTCTTTCACTACATCGTTGGTTGGTTCGGGGTCCCAAAACATCTGCACGATCCGACGTCCAACTTCCAGAGTGCTGTCCATAGTCGAGATCAATATATTCAAGCTGATTGATGGCCAGAGAAATGGAATCGGGGGACAGGGACGACGATGGTATGTATGCCTTGGATGGAGGGAAGCCGCCTAAGTGACGTTGCTCGTTATTTAGTACAGTTGGGCGGAGAGTCGTCCGGGCGACAGGATACGGAATGGCAGCGCTTAATACGACTCTGTTCTGGAGTATGCGAGGGCGTGGAGATGTCTCCAGTTTCAAGCAAGTGGGCATGGACAATTTGTAGATGTTGGAAGCAGGTGTGATGGGTGACCAGCTTGTTGGAGGCGGCCACTTACGGCACCGCTGGGCGGATCATCAACGCGGGTAGCAGGAGAGTAAGAGGGTACCTACCTACTTGCCAGAGGTAGTAAGGTACCTGCCCGCTATAAGGCTGGTGGTGGTGATGGATGTACTACAGAGTCCTTGTGCGGTGTCCGTTGAACGCCTTCCTGTCCAGGGCAGCTTGAGCCTGTGGGAGGAAAAGAGAAGAGTCTCTGTGAGTATTGAAGAGTACTGACAGTCTCATGGGAAATTTGTTTGACGTAGAGATTTGATCGCGATTTGGCAAAAGTTGGGTTTCCTGGACAATGACCGACGCTCAAGTCCAGTCACCTGCCAGGTAAGTTGGGGAAGCCGGATGCCGGGGCCTTGTGACGCCAGATCGACGAGAAGCACAGCCATGTGGAGCCCACGCCCAATGAATCAATGATTGGCATCTGGGGCGATCCTACGCAAAACTCGACTTGTCCAAAATCAACCAGTTGATAAGGAACATATATATGGTGTACGCATCCAGTGTACTGGGTATCGGATCAGAGCAGCACAAGGCATGTGTCTTGTAATGGACATGGAATGCAGGCGTCTGATGGCCTCCTGCTGCTGCTACCAGCCGTGCTCGCAGTACATAATAAGGTACCTACCTAGGTAGCGGGCGGATGCAAATGCCCCTCCAAAAGCAGCTTACAGTGGGGATGATTCCGTTATCGATAAACAGCTAGGTGATATAACTCGAGAACTTGATACCCAGATAGCATCATCGACTCCACCGCCTTTGCCTGCGACTTCGTTCAAAGGGAAAAGATTTAGTCATTCAAGTCCTGATTCAAGGTCTCCTTGCAAGAGGCTCCTTTTTCCGTTGGCTTGGGGGTTAAGACTTGACACAAAGGCGTTTGATAGGCAGCACTCCTTACGCACAGCACGGTACGTGCATGTCTGTCAGATTGGTTGACTCATACACTCCATTCAAATAAAGTGGAAGCAGAATCGAATAGTCCTGCCTGCCTCGACAATCCGACCCAATCAGATGGTGTACTACCCACATGCACCTACCTATTGCTTGCAACTTCCGCCACACACACACAACTCACCCCATCACCTGTTTGGTTTGGATTTGCAATTTGCACCATATCACCCAAAGACACAGCAACCTGGCAACGTCTACTTCCAGGTTTCTCAACTTCATTGAATTCCCTCCCACTCTATCTCTACGCCATCAACCACCATGGCCAGAAGAAAGCCACCCAAGAAGTTCTCTCAAGGGTCCCCCGGCCAAGGCCCGTCCTCCGGACCTGGAGGTCGTGGCCCTCGACGTGATCCCTTACTGGATGTGATACGGCCTAATGCGCCCTCCTTCCGAGCTTCTAATCGTGGTATGCCCTCACCGCCCGCCGGTCTCTGCCACCAACCCTCCATGCAATACTTACACACGTACCAGGACCACACACTTTGGCCGACGAGGCTAGGAGCACGGCTCAGAAACGCCGCGGTGGCCCAGCCCAAGACGGCAAGTTGCGATACAACCCCGTCAAGTTTGTCAGTGCTGGCTATATGAACCCATCAGACGAACTCAAGGTCTTGCAGGACGAGGACAGGCAGACTGCCCCAGCAGAGGTTCCGCCAGTAGCCCCCATTGCTACTGAGGCCCACATGGCGGATGACACCATGACAATAGATCTGCACCCTGGTGATACTGCTTTCGCAAGCCACGCCGACGCGGAAGAGCGCAATGGTGCTAGCGTTGATGCTGATGCTAACGATGATGCTGGCGCTGACGAGGTGGACCCAAACCCGTGCATTGCTGCAGCGGACGCCCACTCGTCTACTGCGCCATCACCCCCCTTATTTGTCATCGACACTGCGGGAGATAAGTCATTACGACAGAGATATCCAGAGATTTCCACCCAAACAAACGACGAGGGCGTTCACGACTCGGACTCTAGCGAAGAAGTCATACTCTTTAAGGGTCGCAATCCGTCACGCCAAACTACAGCGCCGGCCACGCGCTCTACTAATACCCCCAATCCTGACGGTGATTTCATGCAGCTGAGCCAAATTGATACCGAGATTAAGGTGGTGGAGGAGACGATACAGGCCACTACTGACCAAGCTCCCACAACGAGCGCCGATATTGATGTATACAGGACGGCCGGCGTCGACGTTTACAAGACTGCCGTCACCGAACAACTTCCAAGCAACGAAAAGGAGGTTGACCAGCGGTTTGAAAACCTTTTAAGTGGATCTCACTCTGACGAGGAGGCTGCAATGATTGCCGACTACATTGCCAACATGGAGGAGGATGAAGATGATGATGACGACGAGCTCGATCAACGTCCCGGCCTTGGTTCGCATGCTTTCCATTTACTTCGTGATATCGGGGGCACCGATAGCGACGGGCTTCCGGAACGACTATCGGACGAGGATAGTCATGACGAGCCTGATGAACAGGCCAATAGCAGTGATGGTCCAGGTGCCCGGCAAGCTGCTTCGCAAGGCCAAGACGAGCGCCTGGCACATGTGCTGACCAAGCAGAAGCAAATGGGACTTGGCGGTGATGCAGTCTTTCTCTATGACGGCACGGGATCTGGCGACGACGACGGAGATGACTGGAACATAGCTCCCAAGACCACTCCGCGACGCAAGAAGAAGGGATCTTCGAAAACGGATAAGATTATCCAGAAGAAGGGCCAATTCCCAAGTGCTTCTAAGATGGCCGAGGCCTTTGATGAGCTTGACCTGATGGACTGGCATCGCCCCTCACTTCACAACTATAACAAACGTTCGCGGGTACCCTATGTCTCCGACTCGGAGTTGGAGGATGCGATGAACGCAACATTCCAGAGGGACCGTCTAAAGAAGGCGGAGAAGAAGAAACAGCGGGAGGCCCTTCGTGCACAAGGACTATTGGGCAAGAACATCAATCCAGAAGATCCACGCATCAAGTACCCAGGGGGAATGACCAAGGACGATCTTGTGTTCGAGCTGGAGCAGTTCATTCTGGGTGACGATGAGCAGTAAGTGCATACCCCGTCCCTTAACTTTAGCACCACGTCATATTAATCGCCAACTACCATACAGGCTTAGTCTACCCCCGCTGGATAAACATTCGCGGCGCTGTATTCACCAGGTGGCAGCACAACTCAAGGTTAAGTCTCAGTCCGCAGGCAAAGGTGTTAGCCGCTATCCTGTGCTTTATCGAACCAAGGGAACTGTTGGCTACGACGAGCGTGGCTTCTCCTCGGCTACTCGCTTCCTACGCCAAAGCTATTATCCCCGAGTTGATGTCGACGACGAAGTGGTCAAGGAATACAAGGCTCTTCGCCGCAAGGATCCTAACGTCAAGCGAGGCCATGCTGCTACCAGTTACAAGGAGGGAGAGGTTGTTGGCCAGCATGCCTCCGAGTTGGCATCTGACAACAAGGGCCGGATGCTGCTCGAGAAGATGGGCTGGTCCAAGGGTATGGCCCTCGGTACGACGGACAACAAGGGTATCATGGTACCTATCGTACATGTCGTCAAGAAGACCAAGGCTGGCCTAGGCGAATCTTGAATAGGGCGACTTGAACATTTAGATGCACCATACAGTTAACACGAAACATGCTTGAATAAGTTGCCTAGAATCCATTCACTTCCCACAGGCCAGGTGCACGCACAGATTTCTGTCATATGAACGGATTACTACCGCGGTATCTGGGTTGCACAAAAATACCTTATGAATACGGATATTCCACGAAGCCCCAGGTGCTCTAAATACCACATGGGAAATGGAGGCGAGCGTCCCGGGACCCAACACGAGCCGGTGCTGATCAGATTGCATGCAGTATGATTAGGAACAGTTAAGCTGGCCTGATGCGGCACGTTCATTGGCAAGTTCGTTCACAAGCAGAAAAGACACAGCGAGGGTTTGTTCATTGTTGAGTATCATTCCGGGGAACCCTATCGGGAAATCTGTATTGTACAACCGCAGAACCCCATACCGTAATGCAGAGGCAAATCGCCTCCGAAAATCAAAGCCATCCGTAACGCATTATTGAGACTCCAGATCGATGTCAATTCATCAGAATCCATGTGTCGAAGCTTGAACCCCTTGGCCAAGCCTCATCATGATGCCAAGCAAGCTGTGTAAAAAAGGATCCCAAACCCAAGACAAAAAACACCCTAGACAACCGCAGAAACCGAAATCCAAGCACCACTTATTTTGTGGATGAGGAGTACTTGGTAACGGCCTTGGTGCCCTCAGAGACGGCGTGCTTGGCCAGCTCACCGGGGAGGATGAGGCGGACCGAGGTCTGGATCTCTCGGGAGGAGATGGTGGACTTCTTGTTGTACGCAGCGAGCTTGCTAGCCTCAGTTGCGACGCGCTCGAAGATGTCTGCAAGAGAATTGCATTAGAACCTGATACTGATGGAATAAGACGCGCTGCGGCGCGATTGGAATGGAAGCTTACCGTTGACGAAGGAGTTGAGGATAGACATGGCGCGGTTGGAGATACCGGTGTCGGGGTGGACCTGCTTCAGGACTGGGCATGGGCGTTAGCACACAGGTTGCAAAGGCGGAGGAACCCGTTTGACACGTGGGCGCGACGCGATTCTGGAGAAAGCGCGTCGAGGCAACGATCAAGTGGGATTCGAAGACGCAACATACCCTTGTAGATGTAGGAGGAGTAGGTCTCCTTGCGAGTCTTGGTGCGCTTCTTCTTCTCGCCAGTGGCGGCGGTCTTCTTGCCGGCATCCTTCTTCTCGGGAGCCTTGGAAGCGGTAGCAGGGGCCTTGGAGGCGGGCTTCTTGTCGGCGGCCTTGGGAGGCATGATGAAGTTGGTTTTGGGTGGGTTGGTGGGTGAAAAAGAAGTGAGTTGGTGTAGATGAATGGATTGAGAATCCGAAAGCTGTTTGCTGGCTTGTTGTGAGGTTGGAAAGATGGGTTGTGGTTGATGGGAAGTCAAGAGTAGTGGATTGGAGGGATGAATGGGGGATGAAGGTCCTTTTGTAGCTGGCAGCGAAAGACACTAGCGTGGTTACTGATTTGACACCACAATTGGGAGGCAGAGATGGCCTGGCTTTTAGAGCCACACACCCCCCATCAGCGCGACGGTAAGGTAGACAAAAGCCCACGCCCCACCTACCCAAATCAACCCTGGATGGAGCCCATCAACCACCTGCACGCACACCGGTACGTACCCATTTTATTTTCTGGCCTGCCTTCGCTGTTCGCTGCGCCAGGAATTAATCAATTGGTTGGTTGATCAATTTTCCATCCCATCCCAGCCCACCGCATTATTGGCAGAGACACCGACACGACCAAGACGCGCTTTCGGGGCCCCTGCTGCCGGGTCAGAAGCGCGTCAGCTTCCCTTCCCTTCCATTATTCCTTGAGATCAATCATCCATCCCTCCCCCTCCCCCCCTGTCGCAGGGAAACACGCCATCTTCTTGAGGAAAGAAGAACTGGGCCCGGGAGTTCATGTCGTAGCAATTCGGCCAATCAAATAATTCAGTCCTTCTGCACTTCCGCATCTTTGATCTAGGTACTGCTCTGAGGCTGCATCACAGCCTGATCCATCTCGTCTCTCCTGGGCGGTGGATCACATTCTTTCGTGGAGAGACGAGCCAGCAGCCCCCACCTGCGTAAGCCTTCTCCATCCTATGCCACCTACATCACATGACCCTACCAGCAACGGCCGCGCCTAGACTTCCGCTTTGGTCACGAAACTGAAGCTATCACCAGATCTGCCCCGCGGCTGGCAGTTTCCGGGGCCAATGTTTGATAGATTTACCCCAGAGTTCGGCCCGGAGCCGTGTTAAAAGCGGCTTCTGGCAAGGCTGATACCCCAGATGTGTACATCACATGCATATCAAGACCCCAGATAGGTAAAAGATCAAGAACCCGATGCTATACCGATGCATTCTATATATAATTCCATAACGTACGTTGAGATTTAACTCCGAATATTCAACCCAGACCACCCGAAAATGTGCATTCCTAGGCCTAGAGTGGCCCTGAAGCAACCTTCACCATTTAAAATGGTCCAGAAACTTAGGTTCAAAGAGCATATAAGTAAGCCCTTGGATGAAATCTAATCAAACGTAGGACCATAGGAAGACCTGACATGACAGAAGAAGAAAATAAGAAAACCGATTCAAATGACTTTCGGGTTTTAGGAGGACCGCGTCAAAAACAGCAAAGAAAAATCTGCAGCTCGATCCGAATCACCGAGCCAAATCGGCCAAACTGGAATATAACTGCAAGAGTTTCAATCCAACGAGACCAGTCTGGCACACCCAGGCGGGAGTGGGAGAAAATGAATCTGGCAATCCAGCCAGCATGGCAGAATAGCAAAGTCGATCAGCCGAGCAGTTCGGTGTCTGGTTCGAAAAGAGGTGAACCCTAAGGCAAAAAGGTTCGACGCAGGACGCGGGCGATGGGCGATAGACATTCATCGAGTGATCTGGTCCGACCAGACTGATCCGACACGATGAGGAAAACAAGTGTCGTGTCAAGGGGGGAGAACGTACATACATATGCGACAACGCAGCAGGGAGTGGGAAAAGAGCGAGGGAAAAGGCAAAGACTCCATGGGGTGGGTGCCTCGCTATCTATGTAATATTATCATTCGAATCAGGTGGGATCAGGGTAGCGTGTCAATGCCAGAATGGATACCTGGGTAGAGCGGAATGCAATTATTTCATTGGTCGGATGTTGAGTGCGGCAGGGCTAGTTAGTACCTTGAATGCAATTTCAAGGCGGCATTTGATGGCTGCAGGCAGTTTATCGGCTCAGTTCCCAGAGGCATCAAGCATGTACGAGGCAGCTGCACTTTGGCTGCAGGGTGGCCTTGAAGAGTGGGGAGATGCAACCGGGCCAGTTGATTTGCCCGGCTTCGTTATTTTTCGGCGTCCTTATTTTTTTCTGAGCACACCCAGGCGCGCGATTTCCATTTCTGGGCCTAAAGCGGACTAGCCCCAGCCGTCAGGCGCCCCACAGCCGGGCGGTGTTGTAGCTTTGTAACTCAGATCAGTGCCACAATCCACTTGGCCCCAGCTTCCCCCTTCCCTTTCACTTGTTGGTCTTTTTGGTGATTTCGTGATCCGGCTGCTTGACGCGACCAGTACTTAAGCAGCTATCCCCCACTGAACTTCACCAATACTTCCCACTCCATCTCATCTCAACAACCACCACTTTCCACTCTCCTACCACCCTCAACCACCACCTTTAAGAAGATCTTCTTTGATCTTCAGTCCACGGACACTCATCAATCAACTCCCTTTTTTCCACCAACCCAACTACATCCATCAACATGACTGGAGGCGGCAAGTCCGGAGGCAAGGCCAGCGGCTCCAAGAACGCGCAATCGTAAGTAAATTCCCGTTTTCCTCGGCCTGCCTACCCTTGGGTCACGCTTCTTCCGCTTGCATTCCATCCTTGGCCGCATCAGAACGCGTTGCCCGCTCTAGGCGCGTCTGTTTCAAACTGCAACGTGGATGCTAACGTGTCGCCCCTTCGATAGCCGTTCGTCCAAGGCTGGTCTCGCTTTCCCCGTCGGTCGTGTCCACCGTCTGCTCCGCAAGGGCAACTACGCTCAGCGTGTCGGTGCCGGTGCTCCCGTTTACCTGGCTGCCGTTCTCGAGTACCTGGCTGCCGAGATTCTCGAGTTGGCCGGTAACGCTGCCCGCGACAACAAGAAGACCCGTATCATTCCCCGTCATCTCCAGCTCGCCATCCGCAACGATGAGGAGTTGAACAAGCTTCTCGGCCACGTCACCATCGCCCAGGGTGGTGTTCTCCCCAACATTCACCAAAGTAAGTTTCTCTACTGCGCACTTCCGCTCCATGGCAGCCATACTAATTCGCTGCCCTCTAGACCTCCTGCCCAAGAAGACTGGCAAGCCTGGTAAGAACGCCGGCAGCCAAGAGTTGTAATTGGGTTTCGCGCTTGGTTTTCTGTGTTTTCTGCTTTGCAGTTTGGGACGCTTTTCATGAACAACGGGGTCACGGCAGGTCAAGGTTTGCTTTTTATGCGAATGGGTTGTACATTACAGACATAATCCGTCTGGGAAACGTCCATTAGGGATATGGACATGAAATGAAAACTTTCTGAACAAACACCCTTTATATTCTTGCTTTACCAGTGACTCGTATACGCCTTTCAATGCCTTTCAGCTTCATCTATAGCCGTTGGCCTTATATGTGCGGCTTGATTTGTTCTTCTGGATTCATTTTATAACTGGGTTGGTATCATTGCTCAACAGCGTTGGCTTAGGTCATAGGCTTTCAACTTGTATTATTAATACTTAGTCGTTACTTGCTGCTGTGCCTTGGGAGCTATAACACAACATCGTGTAATATAGTTCGTTTCAAGGGCCATGGTCACATTGGCGAATGAATCGGGGCCGGTGATATTGGTTGCAACTTTTGGTGATATCTATGCGCAGATTACAAGGTCTATGTACAGTTTGCTGCTCTTGTGCAATCCATTGCAGTTGATTAAAACTTCAAGTCCGGCGGAGCTAGGGGAAAATGTTAGTTCAGTTTGTTCATACTCGTCATGGCCGAAGAGCCCAGGGTAGAGGCTGATACTTACGAGCTGTAGAGTGCACTGGTACATTGCGTTCGTACTTGGAACCTGTGTATGTCTTGTCAGCATGGGATTTCCCCAAGCCGCTTTTCTGGGCGCAAAGAATCTGAGCATACCTCCGGGGGCGGTTGGGGGAGTGTAAGGATCAGGGTGCTTCCACTCCTGCAGCAGCTTCTCCGTCTCGGTGAGCAATGCCTGTTTGATGCACCGGGTGTTCTGTCAGCGTTCTGTTGTCTCCGTCAAGGCTGCCGCGATGACGAGCCCAAGCAAAGTCCCAATGACTCGAAGCCTGGTATGGGAGTAGATATGATGGCGTACCCTTTGTTTCCGGGGATCTGTGACGTTGCGGTTTGCCTCGAAGAGCGATCGGATGTAAAGGGCTTGCCCTCGCCACAAGTGCCGGTGGACGGCCCAGTCGAGCGACAGCTTCAGAGAGCGTCGGTAGAGCGACCTGTGGGCACAATGCTTGGTCAGGAGCCTTTTTCATACGTGGGCAATCGAATTGCGGCAATTGAGCTCACAGAGCGGCCTGTCTCGTCGACATGTTGGCCAGGTAAAAAGTGTGAAGAGCCCTTTTGCTGCTTTCTGATGCGGTGCCAACCCTGACTCGACGACGCGTTGTTGCTATGCCGAGGAACTGGCACTCGATTGGACTTTTACTTCAGCGTCGAGCTCGGTACCTGCGAAAAGGAGTGGGGTGTGCTGGTGGTCGTGGTGGCCGCGATCAATCGGACTCGCGATGGTTTGGCTGGCAGCTTGAGGATGGATTCACAATGTTGCAAGCTCGAGGTGGGCTTGAGCCAATTGGGGTTTTGGATGCCTGAGGCAATAAATCGGAGGGAGCTGTCGGGGGACTTGGCACTTGGGCTTGATTTTGTTCCCGCAACCTTTCATTGGTCAGCCTCGAGCTCTGGTCCGCTGCGTTACTGGATCTGAGCTGGAGGGCTGGCGGTCAGGTACCTGGCCCAGCTGGCCATGTACCTCTCTGAGAGCGAGCACCGACGTTGCCCACCGTGGCACCGTCCACCGTTTTGGACCGTAAAGACTTGCGTGCAGGAACGCAGTGCCAGCAGACTGGACTGCCAGTCCTGTGACACGCCCAGCTGGCACGCTGGGCCACCCTTTCCTTTCTGCGCCTGCTGGCCCGTAGCACATAATTGCTCCTCCGTCCGGCATGGGCGGGTGAAATCGGTACGTCACTCAATCCTGGACTTGCCGGCTAATGAGTTCACAGCTGCGATTTTCCTTGCCTTGTTTTTCCCGTCTACCTCTAGCAGCTGGTAGCAGGACGAGTACCAAACTCCCCTGCTCCCCCCCCCCCTGTCGGAAACACGGGTGTTGCTGTTGCAGCTTTTTTTAGAGCTTCTCCAATTCAACTTATCCAACCGCTTTTGCTCGTTTCCTGCGTCAATAAATCTCTCTCTCACCCCCCCCTCCCCCAAATATATCCTAGACTCGCTGATCGAGTGCCTCTTTCGCACACTCAACTGTGCCAGTTCCTTTCAAAGACATACTCTGCTCCCTGCTTCCTTTGCGACAGGTCAGAGTCTTTCTGTTTGACCTTATCCTCGGTAATCATTAAGAGAGAGAGAGAGAGAAGAAGAAGAAAAGTTAGAACACCACGTCACAACTACAGATCTATCATCATGTTTTCTCGAAGGCTACTCACCGCGGCGCGCGTTGCGCAACTACGACGCCCCATGCAGCAGCCCCTGCGAGGCGTCGCCTTGCCCACCATGATGAATCAAGTGCGCACCTACGCCGATACGCTCGTCAAAGTCCCCCAAATGGCCGAGTCTATTTCCGAGGGTACCTTGAAGCAGTGGAACAAGCAAATTGGCGACCATGTTGAAGCCGACGAGGAGATTGCGACCATCGAGACTGACAAGGCAAGCATGCACCCGCCTGCAATGCCTTGCTAGGCCGCGCTGCTTTCTTGGCTATGACATTCACTAACAAGCACCCTCCAGATCGACGTTGCCGTCAATGCGCCCGAGGCTGGTACAATCAAGGAGTTCATGGCCAATGAGGAAGACACCGTCACCGTCGGCCAGGAGATTGCCAAGATCGAGCCCGGCGCTGCCCCGGAAGGTGCTAACAAGGGCGAATCCAAGGAAGCCCCCAAGGAGGAGGCCGCGCCCACCGATGCCAAACCAGCCGAGCCCAAGGAGGAGAACAAGCAAGAGTCCAAGCCCGAGTCTTCAAAACCCGCGCCCCCGCCAGAGCCCAAGAAGGAGGCTCCCCCCCCTAAGCAGTCTTCGCAACCTGCCAAGGATTCTTCCAGCGCCGGCCCCACCATGGGCAGCCGCGAAGAGCGCCGAGTATGTGAAAACCTCGGCTCCTGATCAAGGTGTTTCGTCCAGGCAGTAGTCTAACCAGCCGTAATCAATATAGGTCAAGATGAACCGCATGCGTCTCCGAATCGCCGAGCGTCTCAAGCAGTCTCAAAACACTGCCGCCTCTCTCACTACCTTCAACGAGGTCGACATGTCTTCTCTGATGGAGTTCCGAAAGCTCTACAAGGACGAGATCTTGAAGAAGCAGGGCGTCAAGCTGGGCTTCATGAGCGCATTCGCCCGCGCTTGCGTCCTGGCTATGCGCGATATCCCCGTCATCAATGCTTCCATCGAGGGCGAGAACGGTGGTGACACCATCGTTTACCGGGACTATGTTGATCTCAGCGTTGCGGTTGCCACTGAAAAGGGTCTGGTCACTCCCGTTGTGCGCAACGTCGAGGGCATGGACATGGTCAACATTGAGAAATCCATTGCCGACCTCGGCAAGAAGGTACGATTTCCTTCAATTGCAGTCCTTACTCGTTTACACGGTCAGCTAACATGTCCCGTACCAGGCACGTGACAACAAGCTCACAATTGAGGATATGGCCGGCGGCACCTTCACCATCAGCAACGGTGGCGTTTTTGGATCGCTGATGGGCACGCCTATCATTAACCTTCCCCAGACTGCCGTGCTCGGTCTCCACGCCATCAAGGATAAGCCGGTCGCCATTAACGGCAAGGTTGAGATCAGACCCATGATGTACCTGGCTCTCACCTATGATCATCGCCTGCTCGACGGACGGGAAGCCGTTCAGTTTCTGGTCAAGATTAAGGAGTACATTGAGGATCCAAGACGGATGCTGTTGTAGACGAAGATTTTATGTGTGGTAGCATAATTTATATGCGGGCGTAATAAAGCGTTGGCATGCATTCATTGGGCGGATTGAAAGGCTTTGTCTATAGTGTACAATACAGACGTTTGTATGGTAGGGTGTAGTAATTGAACGTATGTTGTTCTATCCCTAATTTATAATGCTAATAATAATAATGATGAGGATCGATAAAGAGAGAGAGAGAGAGAGAGAGAGAGAGAGAGAGAGAGAAATAATAATAATAATAATAATAATAATAATAATAATAATAATAATAATAATAATAATAATAATAATAATAATAATAATAATAATAATAATAATAATAATATAATAATAATAATAATAATAATAATAATAATAATTAATTTTAAATTTAATTAAAAATAAAGCTTTATATAAATTATAATATTATATTAATTATTATAATATATTAAATTTAAAACTTTTAAATTTAATTTATAATATATTTTAATAATATATTTTTTAAATTATAATAATATATTTTTTATATATATAATTTATATATTATATAAAATATAATAATAAAAATTATTATTAAAATTATTAAATAATAAATATATATTTATATATATAAAAAGAAATAAAACTTTAAAATTTATAAAATTTAATAAATTTAATAAAAATTAATATATTAAAATTATAAATTAATTTAATTAATTAAAAAAAATTATTAATAAATAAGAAATAAATAAATAAAAATTTATAAATAATTATTTAATAAATATATTATTATTAATTTATTATTAATTTATTATTATATAATTAATTTTTTTTTAAATTATTTTTAATATATATTATATATAATTAATATAAATAATAATAATAATAAATAATAATATAAATTAATAATAATTTTATATTAAAATAAATAAATATTTTAAATAATAAAATTAAAAAAATTAAATTTTTAATAATAATAAATAATAAATATTAAATTATTTTTTATTATAATTTTTAATTATAATTATTTATTATTTTTTATAATATAAAATTTAAAATAAATTCGAAATTTATAATAATATTATATTTAATTATTAAAAAAAAATTTATTTATATTATATAAATTTAAAATTTATTAAAAATTATTTATATTAAATTATAAAGTTTTTAAAATTAATATATAAATATTAATTTTATATAAATTTTTAAAAAAGGTTTTTAAAAATAAATATAAATTTTTATAATATATATTTTTTAAAATTTATAATTTATTTCTTTTTTTATTATATATATATATATATATATTATTATTATTATTTTTTTATATTATTATATATTTATAATATTATTTATATTTTAATATTTATTATATATATAATAATAATTATTAATAATAATAATATATTATATATATTTATAAAAAATATTTTTAATAATTTTAAAAAAGTTAACGTTATTATATTAATAATTAAATTTTAATTTTTTAAAAAGCTTTATTTTTATAATTATTATATCGTTTTTAATAAATTTAATTTTAAAATATTTAAAATTATATTTAATAATATACTTTTTAAATTATTATAATATATAATTTTTTATATATATAATTTATATATTATATATAAATATATAATAAAAAATATATTTATATATATAAAATAAAAATAAAGTTTTAAAAATTATAAAATTAAATAAATTTAATAAAAATTAATATAATAAAATTATAAATTAATTTAATTAATAAAAAAAATTATTATTAAAAAAAATAAATTAAAATTAATAAATAATTTTTTAATAAATATATTATTATTAATTTATTATTAATTAATTATTATATAATTAATTAATTTATATATTTATTTAATTTATTTTATATAAAAAATTATAAATTTTATATAATTTTTTTTAATATAAATAATAAATTAATATCTTTTTTAAAATATTATATATATAAATATTATTTATTAATTTATTTTAAATATATATTTTATTAATTTATTAATAAATAAATAAAATAATTAAAAATAAAATAATAAAAACGAATTATTTTATTTATTTTATAAAATAATATATTAAAAAATATTTATTTTTTTTTATTATTTAATAATTTTTAAATTTAAAATATTATTTTTAATTATAATTTTATTAAAATTAATTTTTTTTTAAAATAATATATATAAAATAATAAAATATTAAATAAAAATATTAATTTAATAATAATAATAATAATAATATATTATTAAATAATTTATTAATATTTATTTTTAAATTATTTAAATTTATTTATAAATTAATATTTTATAATTATATATATATTTATAAAAACTTTTTTAAGTATTAATTAAAAGTTTAAAATTTATTTTAAAAATTTATTTATATTTATTAAATTTTAATTTAATAAATTTAAAAAAAAAAGAAACAATTTTAAAAAAATATTTTTAATTAAATTAAATTCGAAATTAATATAATATATAAAATTAAAAATAATATATTAATTATAAAAAATTTAAAAAACGATAATAATAATAAAAATAATTATTAATTATAAAAATATTTTTTAATAATATATATAAAATTAAATTAATAAAATAATTATAATTATAATTAAAATAATTAATATTTTAATTAATAATTTAATTTTTTTATTATTTTATAATAATTTTATTTATTTTATTTAATAAATTTTTAAATTTAAATAATTAAATTATAATATAAAATTAATTTTAATTAATTATTTTATATTTAATATTATAATTTATTATTATTAAATAATTATATAATAATTAAAATAAATATTTTTTAATAAATATATTTTATTTTTTATAATAATATAAAATAATAATATTTAAATAAAATATTTTTATTAATTTATAATAATTATTAAAAAAAATATATAAATTTAATATAATTATTTTTATAATATAAAAAATTTAAAATTTAAATATATTATATAATATTTAAAAATATTTATTTAAATTATTTTTTATTTTTTAATATATATATATATAATATAAAAAATAAAAAATAAATAAATTATAATATAAATTAATAATATTTTTATATTAAAATAAATAAATATTTTAAATAATAAAATTAAAAAATTAAATTTTTAATAATAAAAATAATAAATATTATTTTTTTTATTATAATTTTTAATTATAATTATTTATTATTTTTATAATATAAAATTTAAAATAAATTCGAAATTTATAATAATATTATATTTAATAATAAAAAAAAATATTAAAAAATCGAATAAAAATAACGTTAATAATAAAATTAAAACAAAAAAAAAAGGTTTATTTATTAAAGTTTATTAAATTTTTTAATAAAAAATTAATTATTATTATTTTTTTATATTATTTATTTTTAAATAAAAATAATAATTTTTTTAAAATTAATTCTTTTAATAAAATTTATTAAATTATTAAATTAAAAAAAAATCTTTATTATTTTTAATAATTTTTATATTATTTAATTTATTTTATTTATATTTTAAAAAATATATTATAATAATAAATATATTAAAAATATCCAAATTAAAAATATATTATAATATAAATTAATTATTATTATAATAAAAAACTTTTTTTTTTTAACGTTAAAAAGTTTATTATAACTTTATTTTAAAATAATAATTAATTTAATAAAAATTATTAATTATTTAATAATAAATTCTTTAAAAAATATAATTATTTTTATTATTAAAATAATTAAAATAATAATATTTATTATTATTAATTTAATAAATATTAAATTAAAAACCGGAATAATTAAAAATATTAATTTTTTAATAATATTAATAAATAAAATCAATTTAATTAAAATAATTTATTTATTTATAATTATAAATTTTTTTAAAATAAATAATTCGTTTTTTTTAATAATTAAAAATGTTTTAATTAATTTAATTAATTATATATTATTAAAAATTAATTTTATAATTTTTACGTCTTTAAAAAAAGTATTAATTATTAATAATATAATTTTATAAAATCGATTAAATTTTCTTTTTTTAACGAATATATATTTTATATTCTTTTAAAGTTTTTATAACCGTTTTAATTTACGCTTTTTTTAAGTTATTTATTTTAATTTTTAACTTATTTATTTTTATATAAAGTTTATATAAATTAATTATTAAATTAATATTTTTAATATTTTTTAATTAACTTTTTAATATTATTAAAAATATCCTCCCGTTTTTTTATATTATTTTAATATTTAAACCTTTTTTATTTAATAAATATTTAAAATTATTATAAATTCGATTTAATTAATAACTTATTAAAATTTTAATTTTATATTATAAAATATTATTATTAAATTTATATTTATATTAATTAATATTAATAAAATTAAAAAGAAATTAAATTTAATTAAAAAGATTTTTTTTTTAAAAAATAAAAATTAAATATTCGATTAAAATTATTTAATATATTAAACTTTCTTTAAAAAAATTTAATTTATAAATTAAATTATTAACTTTTTTTATAATAATTTATAATTTAAATTATTATTATAATAACTTTTTTAAAAGTTTTTTAAAAAAATAATAACCTTTATATAATTATAAATATACTTTATTTCTAACTTTAAATTTAATATATTAATATTTAAAATCGTATCTTTTTTTAATATTTATAATTATAAAATCTATAATTAAATAAACGTTTTATTAAAGGTATTTTTATAAAATAAATATTTTTAAAAGCTTTTTTAACGATATTAATATTAATAATAATATTAATTAAATTAAATAACTTAAAATTAAATAATTATTAATAAAATATAAATTTAATTATTTAATTATACGCATTATTTATATTTTATTATAAAATCGAGAATATATTAATTTATTAATAATTAAAATAAATAAAGTAATAATAAATAACGATTTTTATATTTTAATTTTTTTATTTAAATAATTTATTTATTTATAAATATTAAATAATAATTATTAAAAAATAAATATTTAAAATCTCTTAAATATTTTTTAAAAGTTATTTATAAATTTAAAATATCGATTAAAATAATTTTAAAAACAATTCTTTAATTTATTAATAAAATTTAAATAATAAAAGTTATAATTTAATTTTTAATAATATATTTTTTATATTTCGATATTAATATTATTTTTTTAAACGTTAAATAAAAAATCGTTATTATATAATTATATATATTATAATAAGTTTCCTTTTTTTTAATTATTAAAATATTTCTTTAATATTAATAAATAAAAAATTAAAATAAAATTTATTATTATAATTTTATAAATAATAAATTCTTATTATAAATAAATCGATAATTTTTAATTTTTAATTATTAATTAATACGATTAATATTATAATTTAAATAATATAAATATTTTTTAATAAATTTTTTTTTTATTTTTAATTATAAAAATATCGAAATTTTTTAATATTTATTTTAAATTAAAATAATATTTATTTATTTAAATCTTTTTTAATATATATTATATAATTAATATAATAAAGAATAAATAAATAATAATATAAAGTAATAATAATTTTGTATTAAAATAAATAAATATTTTAAATAATAAAATTAAAAAATTAAATTTTTAATAATAATAAATAATAAATATTAAATTACGTTTTTATTATAATTTTTAATTATAATTATTTATTATTTTTTATAATATAAAGTTTAAAATAAACCCGGGGTTTATAATAATATTATATTTAATTATTAAAAAAAAATTATTTATTTATATTATATAAATTTAAAATTTATTAAAAATTATTTATATTAAATAATAAAATTTTTAAAATTAACGTATATAAATATTAATTTATATAAATTTTTAAAAAAACTTTTAAAAATAAATATAAATTTTTATAATATATATTCTTTAAAATTTATAATTTATTTCTTTTTTTATATATATATATATATATACGTTATTATTTCTTATTTTAATTTTTTTTATTATTATATACTTATAATATTATTTATATTTTAATATTTATTTATATTATAATAATTATTAATAATAATAACGATATTATATTATATATATTTATAAAAAACGTTTTTAATAATTTCGATAAAGTTAATATTATTACGTTAATAATTAAACTTTAATTTTTTAAAAAATTCGATTTTTATAATTATTATATCGCTTTTAATAAATTCGATTTTAAAATATTTAAAACTATATTTAATAATATACCTTTTAAATTATTATAATATATAATTTTTTATATATATAATTTATATATATATATAAATATATAACGATAAAAACCGTTATCGAAATTATTAAACGATAAAAAGTATATTTATATATATACAAAACGGGAATAAAACTTTAAAAACCGCGGAATTTTTAAATAAAATTAACGAAAATCGATATAATAAAATCGCGAGTTAATTTAATTAATTAAAAAAAAAGCCGTTATTAATAAATAAGAAATAAATGAATTAAAATTAACGAATAATCCTTTAATAATAAATATATTATTATCGATTTATTATTAATCGATTATTATATAATTAATTAATTTATATATTTATTTAATTTAATTTATTATATAAAAAGTAATAAATTTTATATAAATTTTTTTTAATATAAATAATAAATTAATATTCTTTATAAAACGAAATAATATTTATTATTATATATTATTATTAAAAATTTTCGAATTAATATATATAGAATATATAATTTATATATTTTTAAATAATTAATATAATATAAAAACTTTTTTTTAATTTTAAAAAGGTATTCGAAATAAAAATAATTATCGACGATTTCGTTAATATTTATTAAATATTTAAAATTATTAAAAATAAAAATTAAACGAATATTAATTTTATATTTATTAAAAAACTTTTATTTTATATTATTAATAATATTTAAAATAATTTATTTATAAATACCTTTTATAATTAAATAATTTATAAAAATAATAATAAATATAATATTTAATTAAATTATAATTTTAAATCTCTTTATTATTTAAATTAAATATATTATTTTAAATTCGGAAAAGTTATATTTTATTTTTAATTAAAAAAGATATCGATTAAAATATATAATTAATTTAATAAAAATATTTAAAATTAACGTTTTAAATTATTATTTAATTCTTTCTTTAAAATAAAAAATTATAATATTAAATCTTTTTTTAAATAATTTATTTAATTAAATAAAAATATTTAATTAAGGTCGTAATAAAATAAAGTCGTTCTATTATATATAATTATTTAAACTTTTTTAAAAAATGTTTTTTTACTTTTTAAAAGTTAAAATTTAATTAATTTATAATAAATTATCCTTTTATTTAAATTTTTAAAAATAATACGTTTTTATTTATATCCTTTTATTAAAAACGCGACTTTTTTTTTAATAAAGGTTTAAAAATTTACGCGTAATACAATATTAAATATTAAAAGAATTTAAAAATATTAATATATTACTTTAAAGCTTTTAAATTAATTAAAAATATTAATTAATAATATATATAACTCGTTTAATAATTATATTTAAATTAAAATAATTAATTTTAAAATTAAATAATACGATAAAAAAATAATTAATAAACAATTTTTTAAAATTAATAAAGATATTTTTTATATTAAATAAATTAAAAACTTTTTTTAAATATTTAAAATATTCTTTAATAGTTTTAAAATAAATAATATATTATTAATAAAGGTTTTATAAAAATTATTAAATTTTTTAAAAGTTATATTTATAAAATATTATATATACGTTAAAGTATTTTTTAAATTTATTAATATTATTATGAATTTTTTTATATTATATAAATTAATAAAGGTAAATTTATTCTAATAATTTAAATAAATAACGAATTAATAAAAAAAAGTAATTATATTTATAATAATAATAAAATACTTTTTTTATAAATATATTATTATTTCGAATTATAACGATAATAAATAATTATTAAATATTATTATATTATTTAATAATTTTAAATTTGTTATAACTTTCGCTTTTTTTTACCTTTAATTTATCGCTAAATAATAAAAAAGGTATAATAAATAAAGTTAATTTATTTATTTATTTTATACGTTTTTTATTATAAAATACGTTATAAATATTATTATAAGTTTTTTTTTTTTAATATTTAATAAATAACTTTAATTATTAAATTTTTTATTTTATTAATTATTTATTAATAAAATCTTTATTTATTATTTTTTAAAAATTTTTATAATTCTATAATTTTTTTATATATTAAAATAGTTATTAATTATTTTAAATAATTTATTAATAAAAATCGATTATTAATATAAATATATACTTTTTTATTTATAATAATTCTAAAAATATTCGTTAGTTTTTTAATATTAAAAATTAAATATAATTTATTAAGCTTTAATTTATTAAGAATCGAAATATAAAATTAAATTAAATATTTAATTTAATAAAAGTATTTTTAAAAAAACGTTTATTATAATAGAATATTTTATATTTAAATAGGTTTTAATAATTTTTTAAAGTTTTAAAATAAAAGTGAATTTTATATTTAAATCGATTATTAGGATTAATTCGAATATAATTAATAATATAAAAACTATATTATATTAATTAATATATTATTTATTATTTTATTATAATACCCGTTACTATAATTAATATTTTAAATTTTTATTTTTAAAAACTTTTATATAATTAATATTTATATTTTTATAAATTTAATTAATTTTATTCTTTTTATTAATTATAATTAATTTATTAATATAGTTTTTATTATTATAATTCGGATTATTTTATATTAATTAAAGTATTTATAATATTTATTTTTTTAAAATAAAATAAAAATCGCGATTTTTAAGTAATGGTTTATAATTTATTATCGTAAAAATAAATTCCTTAAAAAGAAACGTTATTTTTTTTTAATAATAACTTTTATATATAAGGTTATTTATATAATATAGTTTTAAAAGTTATTATAAATTTATATATAAAAAACGTAATAATATTTATAATAAAATTAATATTAATTTTAAATAGTTTTAAAATTTAAATATTAATTAAGGCGTTTAGTTTAAAATTATTAATTATTTATTCGTTTTTAATAAATCGTTAAAATATTAATTATTTTTTATTATTATAACTTTTTATATAAATTATAAATATAGTTTATTTAATTATTTTAATTCGTTTCTTTATAATCGTTTTAATTTTAATTTTATAAGGAATAATAATATATTTAAAATATTAAAGAAATTATTTTTTAACGAGGTTAAGTTTAATATTAATATCGAAATAAATATATATATATATATATTATTTATTTCGTTTATACGTTAATTTTAAAATATAAATAATTAATAATATTATTTCCGTTATTTATAATATTATAATTAATTTTAAAAATTTTATTTTAAATATAAAACTTTTTTATATTAATTAAATAAATTTTATTATTAAAATAGTAAAAAAAATACTTTTTTTTAATAATAATTATTTATAATTATAAACTTCGTTATAATTTTTAATATATTTAAATATTAAATTATATAAAATAAATATATAATCGTAATAATTATATATTTAATATTTAATTATAAAAATTAAAAATTTAAGTTTTTTTTTAATATCGTTATATTTTTTTAATATAATTAATATTATATAAAATTAATAAAATCTAATTTATAATATTTTTATAAATTATATTTTAATTATATATAAATAAAAGTAATAAGAATTATAATCGAAATTATTATTAAATTCAAATAACGAGTTTAAAAAGTTAAAAAATAATAACGAATTATTATATATAAAGTTTATTTTTTTATTATTTTTATTATTAAATTATTTTTTTTTAAATTTTTTATCGGATTTTTTAAAAAGGGTTTATTAAAATTATTTTAAAATTAAACTTTTTTATATCGACGTTCCTTTTTTTTTCCGTTTATTATATTCGTCGCGTTTATATTTAACGAAATTTTTCTTAATTATATAATTATTAATAAATTTAAATTTAATATAAATTCGGATAATATTTCAATTTTATTAATTTTAACCTTTTAATTATTATTTAATATAATTATATAAAGTATTATATATTTTATCGATTTTATTTATAAATATAATAATAATATTATTTTTAAAAGGTTATAAAAATCGTTAAATTTCTATATTAATTTAATTATAAATTTAATATAAAATATTAATTATATTATAATTATTAAATATTAATAATTTTATAATTTAAATGTTTTTAATTTATTAAGTAAAAAACGTTTAAAAATTTTAATTATTTATTAATTTTTTAAATAAAGGAATATTAATTAAAATTTTTTAATAATTAAGTTTCCGTTAAATTAAAAATAATATTAAAGGGTTTATATAATATAATAAAAATTTTAAGTTTTTAAAAAAGCTTTATTTATATTAAATATTTTATTATTTTATTAAATTAAAACTTTATTTTTTAATAAAATTTAAAAAAAACTTAAAATTTATTAAGTTATATTATCGATATAATTATTTTAACGAAGCTATTAACTTTTAAAGTAAATAATATAATATTTATAAAAATAATAATTTTATTATTTTAAATTAAACTTTATTTATTAAGTTTAAATAATCGGAGTTATAAATATTAATATCTTTTCGTTTAATTTTATAATTTAATTAATTATAATTATTTAAAATATATTTTAATTATTTATTATAAATAATTATTAATAAATATAAAAATTAATTCGGAAATTTTTTATTAATAAAAAAGGTTAAGTTATAGGTTTAAATAGTTATATTTAAAATTATTATATAATAAAAGGTATTTATAATTTAATATATTCGGTTTATTAATAGATAAATTATTATATAAAAATATTAATAAATTATTATATTAATTTTTAATTTCGTTAATAATTATAAAATTATTTAAGTTATTTAAATATTAGAAATAAATCCGTTATATTTTTTTAAATAAAAATGTTATTATTTAAATTATTTTATTAATTTTAATAAATATTTATAAAAATAAAATTATTTTTTAAATTATCGTTATTATAAGTAATTAATATAATAGCTTTTTTTATTAATTAAAAATAATATAATTTAAAGTATTTTATTTTTTTTAAATATAAAATATAAAATAAAGTTTTAAATTATAATTATAATTATTATTTATTAAATTTTATAATCGTTATTATTATAAAGTATTAATAGAAAAAGAGTTATTTCGTTAATTAAAACGAGTATTAATTTAATTTAAGCGTTATAAAAATATTTATAAATAAGCTTATAAAAATCTTATAATTTATTAAAGTTTTTATTTAAATTATTATTTAAAGTTTTAAGTTTTTTTTAAATTCTTTTTAAAAATTATAAAACTTTTTCCGTTATATAATTTATATATTATTTATTTAACTTTTTAAAATATTTATTATTATTATATTATTTTTTTATTAAATAAGGTTATTATTTAATTAATATTTAACGATTTCTTTATTAAATAATTCGGTATTTAAAGTTTATAATTTTATAAATTCGCGATTTTTAAAGGTTTATTATTAAATTTTAAGTTTTTAAGTATTATTATTATTTAATATCGTAAGCGGTTTTTTTAAAATTAAAAGAGTTATATAAAGATTTAAAAATTATTAAGAATTTTTTTTTAAATATTCACGATTTTTTTAATTAAAGATTTCGATTTATTCGGAAATTATTTTATTAATTAACGTATTAGAATTAAATTTTAAATAATTAGGTTAATATAAGGTAAACGTTTTTTAATAATTAAAGATATTAAAATAAAAAAGGTTAAATTCGGTTTTAATATTATTTTTAATATATTTAGTAAAGATTTATTAATTTTTTAATTATAATAACTTATTTATATATAAATAATTAATATTTAATTAAAAAAATTATAAATATAATATAAAAAGGTATTTAAAGTATATAAATTTAAATAATGTTTTTATATTAAATAATATTTAAATAATAAGAAATCATAGCGTTTATAATAATATCGAAAGATATTATTTAAAATTAAGTAATATAAATAAATAATTTATCGGTTACGTAATTTAAATTAGGTAATTTATTAAATTATATTCGTAAGGGAATTTTATTTATTTAAATACGTTATATTTTTAAAATATTTTTTAAATAAAAAGTATATATATTTAATAATTAAGTATTAGTTATATTAAATATATATTTAATAGCGTAAGAATTAAAGGTATATTTAATTAAAATAAACAGTTATATTAATATATAAATTTTTAATTTTAATCGTTTATTTTTAATAAAAAATTTATAAAATTTATATATATATAAATTTATTAATTTAATAATAGTTTTAACGTATAAATTTAATTCTTAATACGTTAAAAATTATATTTAATATATAAATTTTAACTTATCTTTAATAAAGTTATTAAATTAAAATAATTTTATTTTTTAATTAATTAAAATTAGAAAAATATTATTAATTAAAAGGATTAGATAAAATAATATTAATAATAGAATTAAAATAAAATAAAAAGAAAGGAAAGAAGGGTTTATTTATTAAAGCTTATTAAGTCTTTTAATAAAGAGTTAATTATTACTACCTCTTTATACCGCCTATTTTTAAATAAAAATAATAGCTCTTTTTAAATTAATCCCTTAATAAGGTTTATTAAATTATTCGTTTATATTATATAAATTTAAAATTTAATAAAAATTATTAATTTATTTTATAAAAATATTAATTTATTATTTATATTAAAAAAATTTATATAAAATTTATTATTTTTTATATAATAAATTAAATTAAATAAATATAAATTAATTAATTATATAATAATTAATAATAAATTAAATTAAATAATATATAAATTAATTAATTATATATAATTAATAATAATAATTAATTATATAATAATTAATAATAAATTAATAATAATATATTTATTATTAAAAAATTATTTATTAATTCGATTTATTTTTTTTATTAATAATAATTTTTTTAATTAATTAAATTAAGTTATAATTTTATCATATTAATTTTTATTAAATTTATTTAAAACTCCGCGATTTTTAAAACTTTATTTCCGTTTTATATATATAAATATACCTTTATTATTTAATAATTTTAATAATAATTTTCGCCGCCGTATATTTTATATAATATATAAATTATATATATAAAAACTTATATATATAATAATTTAAAAAATATTATTAAATATAGTTTTAAATATTTTAAAATCGAATTTTTTTATAAATATATAATATAACGTTATTATTATTATTAATAATTATTATAAATATATATAAATATTAAAATTTAATAATATATATATATTTAATAATAAAAAAAAAAAAATTATATATATATATATATAAAAAAAAGAAATTAATTATAAATTATAAAAAATATTTATTACAAAAATTATATTTATTTTAAAAGTTTTTTTTAAAAACTTATATAAAATCGATATTTATATACATTAATTTTTAAAACTTTATTATTTAATATAAATAATTTTTAATAAATTTTAAATTTATATAATATAAATAATTCTTTTTTTAATAATTAAATAATATAATTATAAATTCCGGGTTTATTTTAAATTATATTATAAAAAATAATAAATAATTATAATTAATAATTATAATAAAAAAATAATTTAATATTTATTATTTATTATTATTAAAAGTTTAATTTTTTTAATTTTATTATTTAAATATTTATTTATTTTAATATAAAATTATTATTAATTTATATTATTATTTATTTATATTTTATTATTTATATTAATTATATAATATATTAAAAATAATTTAAAAAAATGAATTTAATTTTAATAAATTATTTAAATATTAATTTATATATTTTAATATTAAAATATATTAAAAATAAATTAATTTAATTTCGATAATTATTTAAATATTAATTTATATATTTTAATATTAAAATATATTTAAAAATAAATATTTATATATATATATATTTAATTAATAATTATAATTTAATTTAATTAATAATAAAAAACGTTTAAATAAATTATTTTAAATATATAAATCGATAAATTATTATCGTTTAATTTAAAATTTAATTTATTAAAACGTTTTTTATTTAATAAAGAATTAACCGATAATTTAATATTAATATTAATATATTATCGATTATTTTATTTGAATCGTTATTTTCGGTTTTATTATTATTAAAAAATTAATTAAAGGTATATCGAATAAATTATTTAAATAAAACTATTAATAAAAATTTAAATATTTATATAAATAAATATTTAAATAAAGGGATATTAAAAATTATTTATTTTATTAAATAATTTATAAATATTCTTATTTATAAATTTAATATTATAAAAAAGGAATTAAATTTCGAATTAAAAGAAATTATTTTATTTAAATAACGTTATTTAAAAATAAATTATTTAATAAAATAAATAAAAAAATATTTATTTATAAAAATAAATATTTAAATAAATAATAAATAAAATATAAAGGTAAAAGTAATATTAAAATATATAAATATACTTAAAAGAATAAGTAATATATATATATATATATATAAAGCTTATAAAATTAAAATTTTAAAAGAAAAGGAATTATAATAATATTTATTTATAATTAAAATTTATAAATAAAATAACGTATTAAATTAAATTTTAATATATTATTAAATTTAAAAACTACGGCATTAAATTTTTAAATTAAAATTAATGTATTATTAAATTTAAATATTGCGGTATTAAATTTTAAATTAGAATTTAATACCGCACTTATTTTAAGATTAAATTTAATACATTATTAAATTTAAATATTACGGCATTAAATTTTTAAATTAAAATTTAATACCGTACTTATTTTTAAAATTAATCTATTATACATTAATTAAATTAAATTTATACGTTAATTTATTTTTAAATTTAATATTTTTATATATTTTAAATAAATTCTAAGTAAAATAACTCTTTCTTTTTATAATAATAATCTATTATATTATTATTATTTTTATTACTATTTTATTAATTATACTTTTAATTATTTAAAGATTTTATTAATTTTTAAATAGTTACTTATTTATTTATTTAAAAATATTATTTATTTTTAAATATTATTCTTTATTTCTTAATATTTATTTAACTTTTTAAGTTATTTAAATAAATATTTTAATATATTTCCTTTAATCTTTATTATTATTAATTCGATTAAATTAACCGATTTAATTTCTTTATTAATTCCCTTATACGCCTATAATCTATTAGATTTTAATAACAAATCGAATCCGATAATTTACTTTTTAATTAAATTTGAAATTATAATTTTTAATCGAATTATTATTATAAATATCTTTTATCGAAAATATTTAATTATTATTTAAATAAAATAATATTAAAACTTTAATAAGTATTTCTTTTATTTTATTTTAAAAACAGTAAATTAAATATTAATATTTAAATAAAATATAAACCCTTAATTATATTTAATATCTATTTTTTATTATATAATATATATTAAAAGAGGGGGAAATTTAATTAATTTAATATTTATATATTTAAGTTTAAATTAATTATTAAAAAACGAGGGAAATTATAAATTTATTTATAATCTTTACGATAATTAACTTAAATTATATTATTTTATAACTTAAATAAGTATTATATTTAAAATATATAGCCTTATTTAATATAAAATTAAATAATTTAATAAAATTATAAAAAAGAGATAAAGTTTTAAAAGTATTTATTTAAACCCTTATTAAATAGGTTTAAAAATATTTATTTTATTTAGATATTTAATAGGAGTTATAACGTATAAATAATTAATTTAAATTTAAATTTAAATTTAAATTTAAATTTAAATTTAATAAGATATTTAAATTAAATTTTAAATATAATATTTAAAATTTATATCTAAGTAAAATATTTAATATCTAAATTTAAATTAATAATATAAAAAAGTAAAAATAAATTAAAATATAAAATTAAAAAGTAAAATATTAATATTAAAATAAAATTTAATTAAGAATATTAAATTTTATTATAAAAAATTTTAAATATAAATTAAAATTAAAATATTAAATAAAACGGAAATTTAAATTTAAAATATATATTAAAAAAATAATATTTAAATAAAATTAAATTTAAAATATTGAATTTAAATTTAAAATATAAGTATTAAGAATAATATTAAGATAAACTTAAAATAAAATATAAATTAAAATTAGAATTTAATATTAAAAATTATAATACTTAAGTAAAACTAAATTTAAAAGTAAAAATTTAAAAATATTAATATTAATATAAAATTAGAATTAAGATATTAAATTTAAATTTAAAATTTAAGTATTAGAATATTTATTTTTAATTTAAAATTTAAATTTAACATTTAAACATTATAATATTAATTTAAAATATTAATTTAAAACATTAATATATATTATTTAATAAATAAATTATATTTAAGTTTTAATTTTTAATACCTTTTATATTTAAATTAATCTTAAATTTATATTATTAATTTTTTTTTATTAAAATTTAACCTTTTTATATTAATATATTTTTTAAAAGTATTTAAAAAATTGTTTTATAATATAAAATTAACTAATTAATAGATTAAAATTTATTTAAATTATTTATTAATTAATTAATTAATTAAATTTATTTAATTAATTTTAATTATTAAATAATTAATTAAATTAATTTAATTAATATTATAAATTTAATTAAAATAAATTTAATTAATTAAATTAATTTTAATTTTAAGTATTATTTATTTTAATTAATTATTAATTTTAAAATAAAATAAAACTTTAATTAAATTAAATATAAAAGAATTAAATATATATATAATTAATAAAAATAATTAAAAGGCTTTTTAAAAAAACAAATTAATATAATTAAATATTAATATTATTTTTAAATAAATATATTTTATTATTAATTTAAATTATTTTATTTTAAAAAAATAAAATTAATAATTAAATTTATAAATAAAATAACGATATAATTAATATTTTAAAACTTTTATTAAAGAATTAATAATTTTATATATTTTAATATAAATAAATAATTAAACTAATTAAAAAATAATAAATAAAATTAATAACTTTTATAATTAAAATAAATAAAAAAAAATTAAATAAATTTTAATTATATTTAAAATATTTATATAATTTATTAAATATTTTTATTAATATATAATTAAAAAATAAATTATATAATTTTATAATTAATAAAATAATTAATATAATAATATTAAAAATCGAAAAATTATTATTATATTTGAAAAAAAAAAGAAATAAATATAAAAAAATTATTTAACGATTAAAATAATAAAAATAAAATAAAGCGATTTATAAATTTATATTTAATTTTAATATATATTTAAATTAAAAATAAAAATAATCGAAATTAAATATTTTATTAAATATATTTTAAAAAAATATTTTAAAAAATATAATTAATAATATAAATATAAATAATAATCGAAATTAATAACGTATAATAATAATTTAAATAATTTATAATTAAATTTAATTTTAATTTTTAACGATTTTATTTCTATATATAAATTTAAAATAATAATTAAAATACTTTTTTTTTAAATATAAAAAATTAATAAATTAATAATTATTATTTAATAAGGTTTTTTTATTAAAATAATAATTAATTTAATAATTAAAGTTTTTATAAAAAATTAAAATTTATTATAAATAAAGAAAATTTTTTAATAAAAGCTTTTAATAATAATTTTAAACCGAATTAATATATAAAATAACCGAAAATAAAATCGTTAAAACTTTAAATTAATAAATAAAAAAATATATTATAATTAATAATAAATAAATTTAAATAATATTAAATTAATAACCGATAATATATTTTTAAATTATTATATATTAAAATAATAATAAATATTTTTTTTTAATTTTATATTTTATTAAAAATATTATAATTTATTTTTAAAAGAAATATTAATTATATAATTAAATTAATAATTAAAATATATCGCTTATTATATAAAAATTAATAAAAATATAATAATATAATAATAATAAATAATTAATATAAATAAAAAATATTATTTTATATATATATATATAATTTAAAAATTATTAATATTATTAAATAACGTTTTTAAAACTTTAACGTTTTTATAAATATAATATATAATTTTAAATATTATAAATTTAAATATTAACTTTAAATTTAATTATTTAATTTCGCTTTTTTAATATATATATTATTTAATAAATATAAAAAAATTTATAATTTAATAAAAACGAATTAAAATATATAATAATATATTAAATTTAATAATTTCAATTTATATATTCATAAATATATTAATAAAAATTAAATAATAAA